>OZ037749.1:7271269-8558769 GCA_964035475.1 Salix caprea | reverse complement strand
CTTCGAGTTCTTCGTCCTAAACAGAAGCATATTGTCTCCAGGATGCGGAGAGCCTCCCTTTCCATTTCGGTTTACCTCATTTGGGAAGAGAGAAATAAAAGGCTTTTCGATAACTCTTTTTCCTCGGTTGAGAAGGTGTTCAAGAGATTTCAGGTGTTATTCTTCACTGTGTTCCACTTTCATGAAAAAGATCACTTCTCCATTGATGTCGGTTGATTGGTCTCCTAGTCTGGGTGAGTTGTAGCTGTTTCCTTCTTGGTTTGATGTCGGCTGAGAGGATCTTTAGTAAGGTTGATGATGGTTTTGTGGGTTCTCCCTACTTGGTTTGGCTTTCTGGTTTTTTTTATTAGGTTCCTTTTTGCTTCTGTGTTTTATCCTAGCCTTCCGACTATGTAGTTGGGTTGTGGGCGGATATTAGTTTTTTCCTTTGCCTGTTTTAGGCTTGTTGTTGCTATTTTTCTAGCTTGTTTTGGGCCTCAGGAGCATGTTCCCTTGTAGGCCCTGATGTTTCTTCTTTGTTCTCTGTTTCTGCTGATTTATCAGCTTGTCTCATTCTTTGATCTATTTATAAAATTCTTACATTTGATCCAAAAAAAAGAAAGAGTTCTCAATTTTTCAGCTCTCCTTCCCCTGTTAACCTCTTCCCTTGTTTTTCCTTCTCCCCATGGCTTCCTCTGTCACGTCGGCCGCCTCTTCTCTCCTCGTCTCTGTCCAGTTTGTGCCCTAATTTCTTCTCCCGTTCCCCGTCATGTCTGTTAGCCTCTTCCCTTGTTTTCCCTTCTCCCCAAGCTTTTCTCTCCCCGTCTCTGTCCAGTTTGTGCCCTAATTTCTTCTCCCGTTCCCAGTCATCCCTGCTCAACCTTTTTTCTTGGCTCCTCTTCCTCTTCTGTCCATCTCCCATTCCCAGCTCTCTCTGCTCCTCTGGTCTCCTCCCATGGCCAAACAGAAAGCAAAGAAAAAATCCCCATCCCCCTCTTCCCTTCGTCCTCCCCCGAGTCGGCCCCCTCCTCCCGAAGATGTGGTTCTAGGGCTCCCCTCTCCCACCAAAAAGCATTCATGTCACTCATCTCCTCCTCCGACTACACGTTCAGCAGCCCTAGATCTCCCCCCTCTTATTAAGACAACCCAAATTCCTACCAAGTCTGTCTTTCCCCAAACAAATGCCATGGGTAAAGCTCCAGCGGGTGTTGAGCATCACACTCCCCACAACCCTTAGCCTTGGACTCACAGCCACCAAGCAATCCACTAAATTCCCCTCCCTTGTCTTCTCCCTCTGTTGAATTGTCTAGTGCAGAGGAAACCAAAGCTGATGAATCTTCCTCCTGTGATTCTGATTCCAGTTCGCACTATGGGTCTTCAAGTTTGAATAGTGCAGAGCACAAGGCTTGTTAGCCTTCCCCCTGCACCTTCTGTCCATGCTGCCACAGAGGAACAAGCCTCTCCCCCTGCTGCAGATGATATTCCAGGTATTCCGAAGCCCCCATCTGTTCCTCTAGGACCATGGAAAAATTTGTTTGTCTCTAATCGTAGCTCTTCTAGTGGCTCTAAGCTTCTACTCAGAACTTAATGCTACCAAAAAATGTGATATATTGAATGAAGATTTAGATATTGCTTGTGAGATGTGGAAATCATGTCTTATCGGTTATGTTTCGGGTAAATTCCCTGGTTATAAGGCTCATAACAATATGATTGCGAACAATTGGCATTGTGAAGCTACTTTGAATATACATGAATCCGGTTGGTTGGTTTATAAATTTCAGAATGAGGTTGATAAACTTGCTGTGTTAAGGGGAGGTCCCTATCTTGTTTTCGGCAGGCCCCTAATCTTAAAGAAGATGCCTGAATACTTTGATTTTAATTCTGCTGAGATGTCCACTGTCCCTGTGTGGATTAAATTGCCGAACCTTCCCTTTAAATGTTGGTCTTTGAAGTGCCTTTCCAAGATAACTAGTGTTGTTGGGAAACCGATTCAAAGCGACATGTTAACCTCCTCCATGTCTCGGCTCTCTTATGCTCGTATTTTGGTTGAGCTTGACTTTCGGGCTGATCTCCCCCAATCTGTTGCCCTATGCTTGCCGAATGGAGTTACTCTTGACCAGCAGATTGTCTATGAAACTCTCCCCAAATTCTACAAACATTGTAATGTTCTTGGTCACCTAATTTGATGCAAACCAAGGAGCTGGACATAATGATCATACACTCGGGAATGCATCTGAATTCGCACAAGACCCTTTGTCACTTCCAAGTGGCCCAATTACAAGACTTAGAGCTAAACGCTTCAAGGAAGCGCTAAATGGGCTAATCCAAGAGATTTGGGCTGATTCTAAAAAGACCAAGATGGGATCAAATGATAATCAAGGCTTAGTCCACATCATCAAAGCAATTGAAGAGGGTAATAATTAAGGTGAGAATGGAATGAAATTCATCTTGTGGTACACATCTCCTAACTACTTGATCCACACAAAATTTCCACAGATGAGGAGTATCCTAGAAATAATATTTAGCATCAGCTCGTAGCTTATTTTTTTGAGATGTAGACAAACCTGGAGGGAATTCTTTGGTGACTAAATAGTTCACCAAATCAGCATACCATGGTCTTGTGGAGGATCGTAACACATACAACTGCTAATCAAGAAATGTCTCTCGTATTTTTTCAACTTATATATCCTTGGTCCTTAGTCGGCTTAAGTGATCAGCCACATGGTTTTCAGCACCTTTTTTGTCTTTGATTTCAAGATCAAATTCTTGTAAAAGCAAGATCCACCTAATTAATCTTGGTTTGGACTCCTTTTTCTTCAAAAGATACCTTAGAGCTGCGTGGTTAGTGAAAACAACTACTTTTGTGACAAGTAAATATGACCTGAATTTCTCTAGAGGAAACACTACTGCAAAAAGTTCCTTTTCAATTGTATGGTAATTGCATTGTGCTCCATCTAACATGCGAGAAGCATAGGCTATAACATGCAAATTCTTACCAATTCTTTGCCCAAGAATAGCCCCTACCGCATAGTCACTCGCATCACACATTATCTCAAAAGGTTCATCCCATTTTGGTGGTTGGATGATAGGGGCAGATGTGACACACCTTTTAAGCTCATCATGGCCATCTTTACATGCTTGATCAAACACAAAATCCACTTCTTTGGATAATAGTTTGCACAAGGGTGCTGTAATCTTCGAGAAGTCTTTGATAAAGTGCCGATAGAAACCTGTATGGCCAAGAAAAGAACAAACCTCCCTCACGCATGAGGGGTAAGGTAATGATGAAATAACATCTATTTTAGCTTTATCAACCTCCAATCCACGTGAAGACACAACATGCCTAAGAACTATTCCTTGATCTACCATAAAATAACACTTTTCATAGTTCAAGACAAGGTTAGTTTCAATGCACTTTTTCAAGATCAAAGGTAAGTTTTCTAGACATCTATCAAAAGAATCACCATACACCGTGAAATCATCCATGAAAACCTCAATTATTCTTTCAACATAGTCAGAAAAAATACTCATCATGCATCTTTGAAAAGTTGCAGGTGCATTATAGAGACCAAAGGGCATTCTACTATATGCAAATGTACCAAATGGACATGTAAACGTAGTTTTTGCTATGATAACATGAAGTGTATTATTGTTGCCAATGAATACATACTTCAAATTACCAGGCAAAGGTTTCAATTCTAACTCGGGGGCCTGTAAAATGGATGACAAAAGCTTTTTATGTGAAAGTAGTAAATCAACAAAGATATTACCATGGGGAACGGTTTGCAAAGCTTGCAACGCCAATGCTGCTTCATGCATGTTTTGGGGAACACATGTGTGCCTCTCCATCTCCTCCAATTGGGTAAAATAATAGCCATAGCTCAAAGCTATGCTTAATCCATCCACACAATCAAAATCACAAACTTGCTGCACACACTTATCAACTTTGTCACAACATGTGATAGAATAAACATTGCTATAAGGATATTTCATTGCATCATGAAAATTAAATTCAATCTTTTCATCTTCGACCTCCATAGACAAAGTATCCTTACCACAATCAATCTTTGTATTGGCAGTTTTTAAGAACAGTCTCCCAAACAATATAGGATTACTAGAATCACAAGAATTATGCTCCATATCAAGAATATAAGTCACATGGAATTAGCAAGCTATCAATCTTGACTAGGACATCTTCTATCACACCAAGTGGGTAAACAAAACTACGATCCACAAGTTGTATGACAATGTCGGTTTTATTCAAAGACTCTAAACTAAGAGAATCATAAACATGTTTAGGCATAACACTAATGGATACACCTAAATCGCATAGAGCCCTTTTAAAACTAGCATTGCCAATAACACATGGGATAGTAAACGCACCTGGGTCTTTCTGCTTCAAAGGCATATTCTTTTAAACAACAGCAGATACGACTTCTCCCATACTTACCATTTCATGACCTTTCAATTTAAAAGCTCTTTTGGTAGTGCACAACTCCTAAAATTTAGCATACTTGGGAATTTGCTTGATAGCATTAATCAAAAGAATGTTGAGTTCCACTTTCTTGAAAACCTCTAAGATGTCTTTTTCTTTGTCTACTTTCTTAGACCTAGAAGAACTCACAGGAAAGGGTGGAATTGTTTTAAAATTGGAATTCATTGAGTGAGGACCTTTGGAGTGGTCGTCGTTGTCTCATTTTGTGAAGGAGGAGTAGGTTTCTTCTTGCTACTCAATTTAGTTTCTATTTAATGAAGCAGGATGCAGCAGATTCTGCGCTTTAAAATAGTTTTCTATCATGTTGGATCCTTCATCAAATTTGTATTCCTAAATATATAGATGACCCTGGATTTTTTAATCAAAAGATTTCAATAATAGAAGAACATGATATTCTCGTTTGAATGTCTAGTTTCGCTTGTTTTTAACGAAGCAGATTCTAGCTAATTGTGTTCTTCAAAACGGTTTTTTGTCGTGTTAGATCACTAATCAAAGTTGTACTCCTGTATGTGTGGATGAGTTTGGATTTTTGAATCACCTCATTTCACTACCAAAAGCACATGATATTATCTTTTGAATGTATAGTTTCGCTTGTTTTTTATCGAGAAGATTGTGACATATTCTACTCCTCAAATCAATTTTCACTCATGTTATACCCTTCATCAAAGTTGTAGTCCTATTTGTAAAGATGACCCTGAATTTTTGAATTGCCTGATTTTAATACCAGAAGCACATAAGAATCAAGTTTGAATCTCTAGTTTCGCTTGTTTTTTAACGAACCCCGATGCGGCACATTCTGCGCTTCAAAATAGTTTTCTATCATGTTGGATCCTTCATCAAAATTGTAGTCCTAAATAAATAGATGACCCTTCATTTCTAATTCGCATGATTTCCATACCAGAAGAACATGATAACCTATATGAATGTGTAGTTTTGCTTGTTTTAACGAACCACGATGCGATAGTTTCTACTCTTTAACATAGTTTTCTATCGTGTTTGATCCTTCATCAAAGTTGTAGTCCAATATGTAAAGATGACCCTGGATTTTTGAATCGCCTGATTTCAATAGCAGAAGAACATGATATTCCCCTTTGAATGTCTAGTTTCGCTTGTTTTTAATGAAGCAGTTTGCGGCTGATTCCATTCTTCAAAATGGTTTCTATCATGTTGGATCACTCATCAAAGATGTAGTCCTTTATGTGTAGATGAGTCTGGATTTTTGAATCGCCTCAATTCGCTACCAGATGCATATGATATTCTCGTTTGAATGTATAGTTTCTCTTGTTTTTTACAAAGCAAATTGCGGCATATTCTGCTCCTCAAATCAATTTTCACTCGTGTTGTACCCTTCATCAAAGTTGTAGTCCTGTATGTAAAGATGACCTTGGATTTTTCAATCGCCTGATTTTAATGCTAGAAGAGCATGATATTCCCATTTGAATGTCTAGTTTTGCTTGTTTTCAATGAAGCAGATTGCGGCTGATTGTGTTCTTCAAAACAGTTTTCTATTGTGTTGGATCACTCATCAAAGTCGTAGTGCTGTATGTGTAGATGAGTCTAGATTTTTCTATCACCTCATTTCACTACTAGAAGCACATGATATTCCTATTTGAATGTATAGTGTCGCTTGTTTTTTTACGAAACAGATTGCGGCATATTCTGCTCCTCAAATCAATTTTCACTCGTGTTGTACCTTTCATCAAAGTTGTAGTCCTGTATGTAACGATGACCCTGGATATTTGAATCGCATGATTTTAATACACTAAGCACATAAGAATCCTGTTTGAATCTCTAGTTTCCCTTGGTTTTTAACGAACCACAATGCGGCACATTCTGCGCTTCAAAACAGTTTTATGTCGTGTTGGATCCTTCATCAAAGTTGTAGTCCTAAATGTATAAATAACCCTTGATTTCTGATTCACATGATTTTCCATACCAGAAGAACATGATAACCTGTATGAATGTGTAGTTTCGCTTGTTTTTAACAAACCACGATGCGACAGTTTCTGTTCTTTAAAACATTTTTCTATCGTGTTCGATCCTTCATCAAAGTTGTAGTCCAATATGTAAAGATGACCCTGGATTTTTGAATCTCCTGATTTCAATAACAGAAGAACATGATATTCCCGTTTGAATGTCTAGTTTTGCTTGTATTTAACAAACCACGATGCGGCAGATTCTGCGCTTCAAAACAGTTCTCTCGTGTTGGATCCTTCATGAAAGTTGTAGTCCTAAATGTATAGATGATGCAGGATTTTTGAATCGCATGATTTCAATACTAGAAGAACATGATATTCCCGTTTCAATGTATAGTTTCGCTTGTTTTTAACGAACCACAATGCGGCAGATTCTTAGTTCAAAACAAATTTCTCTCATGTTGGATCCTTCATCAAAGTTGTAGTCCTAAATATATAGATGACGCTGGATTTTTGAATCGCATGATTTCGATACTATATGAACATGATATTCCCATTTGAATGTGTAGTTTTGCTTGTTTTTAACGAACCACGATGTGATAGATGCTGCGCTTCAAAATAGTTTTCTCCCGTGTTAGATCCTTCATCAAAGTTGTAGTCCTAAATGTATAGATGACGCTGGATTTTTTAATCACATGATTTCGATACCAGAAGAACATGATATTCCTGTTTGAATGTCTAGTTTCGCTTGTTTTTAACGAAGCAGATTGCGGCTAATTCTATTCTTCAAAATGGCTAAGTCGTAGTCCTGTATGTGTAGATGAGTCTGGATTTTTCAATCATCTCATTTCACTACTAGAAGCACATGATATTATCTTTTGAATGTATAGTTTCGCTTGTTTTTTTATGCAGCAGATTGCAGCATATTCTACTCCTCAAATCAATTTTAACTCATGTTGTACCCTTCATCAAAGTTGTAGTCCTGTATGTAAAGATGACCCTGAATTTTTGAATTGCCTGATTTTAATACCAAAAGCACATAAGTATCCCGTTTGAATCTCTAGATTCGCTTGGTTTTTAATGAAACACGATGCGGCAAATTATGCGCTTCAAAACAGTTTTCTATCGTGTTGGATCTTTCATCAAAGTTGTAGTCCTCAATGTATAGATGACCCTGTATTTCTGATTCACATGATTTCCATACCAGAAGAACATGATAACCTGTATGAATGTGTAGTTTCGCTTGTTTTTAACGAACCATGATGCGATAGTTTCCGCTCTTCTAAATAGTTTTCTATCGTGTTGGATCCTTCATCAAAGTTGTAGTCCTAAGTATATACACGAGTCTGTATTTCTGAATCATAATATCGATACCAGAAGAAAATGATATTCCTGTTTAAATATCTAGTTTCGCTTCTTTTTAACAAACCAGGATGTGCCAATTTCTCCTCTTCAAAACATTTTTCTCTCGTGTTGGATCCTTCATCAAAGTTGTAGTCCTAAATGTATAGATGAACCTTGATTTGTGAATCGCATGATTTCAACTTTAGAAGAACATGTTATTCCCTTTTGAATGTCTAGTTTTGCTAGTTTTTTACGAAGCAGGATGCAGCAATTTCTGCGCTTCAAAACAATTTTCTATCGTGTTCGATCCTTCAGGTAAGCTGTAGTCCTAAATATATAGATAACCCTTGATTTTGAATTGCATGATTTCGATACAAGAAGAACATGATACTCTTGTTTGAATGTCTAGTTTCGCTTGTTTTTAACAATCAGGATGCTGCAATTTCTGCTCTTCAAAACAATTTTCTATCGTGTTGGATCCTTCATCAAATTTGTTGTCCTAAATATATACATGAGCCTGGATTTCTGAATCGCATGATTGCAATACCAGAAGAAAATGATATTCTTGTTTGAATATCTAGTTTCGCTTCTTTGTAACGAACCAGGATGGAGCAGTTTTTGCTCTTCAAAACAATTTTCTAACGTGCTGGATCCGTACTCTAAATTGTAGTCCAAAATGTCAGGATGGAGCAGTTTTTGAATCGCATGATTTCGATACCAAAAGAACATGATATTGTTATTTGAATGTCTAGTTTCGCTTGTTTTTAACGAACCAGGATGCGTCAGTTTCTGCTCTTCAAAATAGTTTTGTATCGTGTTGGATCCTTCATCAAAGTAGTTGTCCTAAATGTATAGATGACCCTCAATTTCTGCATCAAATGATTTCGATACCAGAAGAAAATGATATTCCTGTATAGATGACCCTGGATTTCTGAATTGCATGATTTCGATACCAGAAGAAAATGATATTCCTGTATAGATGACCCTGGATTTCTGAATTGCATGATTTCGATACCAGAAGAAAATGATATTCCTATTTGAATGTCTAGTTTCGCTTGTTTTTAACAATCAGGATGTTGCAGTTTTTGCTCTTCAAAACAGTTTTCTATCATGTTGGATCCTTCATCAAATTTGTTGTCCTAAATATATACATGAGCCTTGATTTCTGAATGGCATGATTGCGATTCCAGAAGAAAATGATATTCTTGTTTGAATATTTAGTTTCGCTTCTTTTTAAAGAACCAGGATGGAGCAGTTTTTGCTCTTCAAAACAATTTTCTAACGTGTTGGATCCGTAATCAAAATTGTAGTCCTAAATGTATACATGACCCTGGATTTTTGAATCGCATGATTTCGATACCAGAAGAACATGATATTCCTGTTTGAATGTCTAGTTTCGCTTGTTTTTAACAAACTAGGATGCGTCAGTTTCTGCTATTCAAAATAGTTTTGTATCGTGTTGGATCCCTCATAAAAGTTGTTGTCCTAAATGTATAGATGACCCTGGATTTCTGAATCGAATGATTTTGATACCAGAAGAAAATGATATTCCTGTTTGAATATCTAGTTTCGCTTGTTTTTAACGAACTTGGATGGAGTAGTTTTTGCTCTTCAAAACAATTTTCTAATGTGTTGGATCCTTCATCAAACTTGTAGTCCTAAATGTATAGATGACTCTGGATTTCTGAATTGCAAGATTTCGATACCAGAAGAACATGATATTCCTGTTTGAATGTCTAGTTTCGCTTGTTTTTAACAAACCAGGATGCGGCAGTTTCTGCTCTTCAAAACAGTTTTCTATCGTGTTGGATCCTTCAGCAAAGTTGTCATCCTAAATTTATAGATGAGCCTAGATTTTTGAATCGCATGATTGCGATATGAGAAGAAAATGATATTCCTGTTTGAATGTCTACTTTTGTTTATTTTTTACGAAACATATTGCGACAGATTCTGTTCTTCAAAATGGTTTTTTGTCATGTTGGGTCCCTCATCAAAGTTGGAGTCCTGGATGTATACATGATTCTGGATATTTGAATGGCCTCATTTCGCATCAAGAAGCACATGATATTCCTGTTTGAGTGTATAGTTTCGCTTGTGTTCTAACAAACGAGGATGTAGCAAATTCTGCGATTCAAAAAAGTTTTCTATTGTGTTGGATCCTTCATCAAATTTGTAGTCCTAAATTTATAGATGAGCCTGGATTTCTGAATCGGCTGATTGCGATACCAGAAGAAAATGATATTCTTGTTCGAATGTCTACTTTTGTTTGTTTTTGACGAAACATATTGCGGCAGTCTCTGTTCTTCAAAACGGTTTTTTTCATGTTGGGTCCCTCATCAAAGTTGGAGTCCTGGATGTATACATGAGTCTGGATATTTGAATGGCCTCATTTCGCATCAAGAAGCACATGATATTCCTGTTTGAGTGTATAGTTTCGCTTGTTTTTTAAAAAAACAAGATGCGACAGTTTCTGCTTTCAAAACAGTTTTCTAACGTGTTGGATCCTTCATCAAACTTGTAGTCCTAAATGTATAGATGACTCTGGATTTCTGAATCGCAAGATTTTGATACCAGAAGAATATGATATTCCTGTTTGAATATCTAGTTTCGCTTGTTTTTAACGAACCAGGATGTGGTAGATTTTGTTCTTCAAAACGGTTTTCTATCATGTTGGGTCACTCATCAAAGTATTAGTCCTGCATGTATACATGAGTCTGGATATTTGAATGGCCTCATTCCGCAACCAGAAGCACATGATATTGTTGTTTGAGTGTATAGTTTCGCTTGTTTTTTAACAAACCAGGATGCGGCATATTCTACGATTCAAAACAGTTTTTTATCATGTTGGATCCTTCATCACAGCTATAGTCATAAATGTATACATGAGCCTGGATTTCTACATTGCATGATTGCAATACCAGAAGAAAGTGATATTCCTATTTGAATATCTAGTTTCGCTTGTTTTTAACAAACCAGGATGCCGTAGTTTTTACTCTTCCAAACAGTTTTCTAACATGTTTGGTCCTTTATCAAAATTGTAATCGTAAATTTATAGATGACCCTGGATTTCTGAATCGCATGGTTGCGATACCATAAGAACATGATATTCTTGTTCGAAAGTCTACTTTCGCTTGTTTTTGATGAACAAGGATGCGATAGTTTTTGCCCTTGAAAACAGTTTTCTAACGTGTTGGATCCTTCATACAACTTGTAGTCCTGAATGTATAGATGACTCTGGATTTCTGAATTGCAAGATTTCGATACCAGAAGAACATGATATTCTTGTTTGAATGTCTAGTTTTGCTTGTTTTTAACGAACCAGGATGCGGCAGTTTCTGCTCTTCAAAACAGTTTTCTAACGTGTTGGATCCTTCATCAAACTTGTAGTCTTAAATGTATAGATGACCCTGGATTTCTAAATCGTAAGATTTCGATACCAGAAGAACATGATATTCCTATTTGTATGTCTCGTTTCGCTTGTTTTTAATGACCTAGGATGCGACAGTTTCTGCTCTTCAAAACAGTTTTCTATCGTGTTGGATCCTTCATCAAATTTGTAGTCCTAAATGTATAGATGACCCTCGATTTCTGATTCGCATGATTGTGATACCAGAAGAACATGATATTCCTGTTTGAATATCTACTTTCGCTTGTTTTTAACGAATCAGGATGTCGTAGTTTCTACTCTTCAAAACAGTTTTCTAACGTGTTGGATCCTTAATCAAAATTGTAGTCCTAAATGTATAGTGACCCTGGATTTCTGGATCACATGATTTCGATACCAGAGGAACATGATATTCCTGTTTGAATGTCTAGTTTCGTTGTTTTTAACGAACCAGGATACGACAGTTTCTGCTCTTCAAAATAGTTTTTCTAACTTCTTGGATCCTTAATCAAAATTGTAGTCCTAAATTATAGATGACCCTAGATTTCTAAATCGCATGATTTTGATACCAGAAGAACATGATATTCTTGTTTGAATGTCTTGTTTCGTTGTTTTTAACGAATCAAGATGTGGCAGTTTCTGCTCTTCAAAACAATTTTCTATCGTGTTGGATCCTTCATCAAATTTGTAGTCCTAAATGTATAGATGACCCTCGATTTCTGATTCGCATGATTGTGATACCAGAAGAACAGATATTCCTGTTTGAATATCTACTTTCGCTTGTTTTTAACGAATCAGGATGTCGTAGTTTCTACTCTTCAAAACAGTTTTCTAACGTGTTGGATCCTTAATCAAAATTGTAGTCCTAAATGTATAGATGACCCTGGATTTCTGAATCGCATGATTTCGATACCAGAGGAACATGATATTCCTGTTTGAATGTCTAGTTTCATTGTTTTTAACGAACCAGGATGCGGCAGTTTCTGCTCTTCAAAACAGTTTTCTAACTTCTTGGATCCTTAATCAAAATTGTAGTCCTAAATTATAGATGACCCTGGATTTCTAAATCGCATGATTTCGATACCAGAAGAACATGATATTCTTGTTTGAATGTCTTGTTTCGTTGCTTTTAACGAATCAAGAATTTTCTATTGTGTTGGATCCTTCATCAAATTTGTAGTCCTAAATATATACATGAGCCTGGATTTCTGAATCGCATGGTTTCGATTCTAGAAGAACATGTTATTCCCGTTTGAATGTATAGTTTCGCTTGTTTTTAGCGAACCACATGCGACTGTATCTGCTCTATAAACTAGTTTTCTATCATGTTGGATTCTTCATCAAAGTTGTACTACTAAATATATAGAGTACCCTGGATTTCTGAATCGCATGATTGTGATACCAGAAGAACATGATATTCTTGTTTGAATATCTAGTTTTACTTGTTTTTAACGAGCCAGTATGCGATAGTTTCCGCTCCTCAAAATATAGGTTGGGCAACGAGTTGGCCAAATTGTTTCTCCTTCCAATCGAAAACCAATTAAGACGGGCCTTGGTACAGGGCCAAGCCCTGAATATAAGGGCACTAGACTTGCTTTCAAACCTGCCCAAAAAATACACCTCCCTTTCTTAAAAGACGAAAGATATCCTATTCTTGTCTTAACAAACGTTACCCCCACTCAATTGCTTAGAAACTGAAGCAAAACACCATTCTGCTACACTAATTTGGGTGCCGACTATATATAACCATGAACTGCATCCAATCTCACTCTCCGGTCTTTCCCTTGCTTTCAAACCCCAAACAAACCTCAATGGAAGGCAGAAAAAAAATGCTCTGGTACTCTTGCAAAGAGCCTACTAGGATTGCTAAACGTAGCCGAAAAATGAAAACAAGGACAAGGGCCGTCACGAAATTCCTCGTCTTGGGGCCACTTCTCGAGCAGGACCTGGCGATGATCATTTCTCCTTCAAACAGGGTTAGTCAAATTCGCGCACACGTTGCAAGTTTGATTTAATAAAGTATAAATTATAGGATTACATTATAGCTTACTCAGCATGTCATATGTCTCGGATCATAGTGCCTTACTTCTCCTTGCATTACTATGGATTTAACAAGATAAACGAGGAAACAAAGCCTAATGACGATAATCCCTCAGATGAAGATTGAAGCACGGCCACCGGCAGCGTAAGCGAAAGGCAGAGAACCGGAGCACAGTAGACAAATAACTTTTGAGTGTCCAGTCCTCTATTTGTTTTGTCTATTACTAGCATCATTATTAGCAGACTTGAAAACAAAAATGTAGATTTTGGGTCAACAACTCACATTGAAATGAGACGATCATGATAGAGTTTTCAACCAACATTCAGCGTTAGACATCATCGACAATTACTTCAATTCCATTAAGATAGAAAAAAAAAAAAAAAAAAACCTATTTCATTTCTTCTTTCTCTTGGAATCACAGGAGCGCTCTTTTTTCTTTATTTAAAAAAAAAAAGTAATTTACAATTTCTTCTTGAAATTTTAATACGGAAATAAGAGGGTTGGGTTCGATGGAAGGAGGCCGTTGATTAAACAATTGTCCAATCATTTTCGTTTTCATCTTGGCATGCAGCTTTGTCGCCAACGGACACGCTCTCAGGCCTTGGAGGTTTTTTCAAGAATAAAGAAGACTTGCCATCAAAGAAGCTAGAAAATGGTTGGCGTGAAGAATTTTCCTCTGAGTTCTTCACATCTTTTGATGGGTTTCTCAAGTTTTTTTCCTTGCTTCCAAAGCTGAGGCCAAGCATCTTCAACCTACGTTTTGGTTCACCCACAGTATTGCTTTCTTCCATCTGACTTGCTGCCTTAAGGACTTCTTCTGGGTTCAAAAACATTGACTCTACTGTTTCGTACACCTACTACATCAAAAAATGTCGCATTAAAGTAATTTAAAGAGAAACTAAAACATGAAAACTAGTGCAAGAAAGTTTCGAAATAGTTCTGCCTCTGAGAACTCAAAATAAACACCCTTTATAGTTGAAAGTCCAACCTCTCCATGAGGGGATGTTTTTGAATGGTAATGCCAGCCATGGTTTCTCATTACAATAGTGCTAGACAAAAACATGTTTCGAACTTGATTAAACAGACTGCTCTGAATAATGAAAGAGAGATGGAAAACTATGGGTCACGTAGCATAGGGTATTTTTGTGTACACGCAACAAATTTAGGGATTTCAAGTAACATTATAAATGCCATTTTGAAATGAAGGAATCGATAAATGCTACAAATGCTTATAATTATCTGATAAGGTCTTGGTATAACCTACCTGGCAGAGATCATCCATTTTATCACTCCAGATGTTTCCTTGACAAGTGACAGCAATATAGTCTTTGCATTCCAAAAATATCTTTAACAAGTCATTGTTACAGGAGAGTTTAGCCTCGGCCATTACAAATCCCAAACCAAGCTGAAATTGTCAGAACATCTGTCATTATTAGCAGCATAAAAGATGTACGATTTGAAGTTAACAACTTGTAGTTAACAGGTTAACAACGCGGCAGACTACTAATGAAACAGAAGAATTGGATTTTTTTTCTTCTGTTTTTTGTTTTTCCTTTTAGTTGAAAGAGCAGTGTAAACTTTTTCATATGCAAACGTCAAATTGTAGGATCCAAAATTTTCTCATGATATAGCATGGTATCAAGAGGCAATTCAGGAAAGACAAACGCCAAGCACCACAGGAAAGCTAGTGAAAGCTTATAATGTTAATTATCAATAATATGTAGCTTGAAGAGAGCAAGTTAGCTTTCTTCTTTGGGCCAGACAGACCAAGCTATCAAAAGACATAAAAATCATGGGTTTTATATAGCAATGTACAAATGAACAATGCTGGATGGGAAGAACTTATTGATAAGCAACATGAGCTGTTCAAGATATCTTACCAAAGAAATAAACAGTTGTTCAAAAAGCTCAACAGGTGGGATTTCTTCTAAGTCATTCAGAATACCCTCCCTGAAGAATTAAAGCAACATGCTGCCTTGTGAAGTCAAGTGTATGCACTAATCAGAACTAACATCCATATAATAATTCCAACTTACACAGCCAAATCCACATCAAAGAGGGGAGCCTGTTTAACAGCTGGTACAGGTTTGGCTGTTTCCCACAGTTCACGCCACAAGTTACCTAGCATCGTTGCAAATTCATTTACAAGAGAGAATCAAATATAAGTTTAAATAAGTAGCAGCACACTCAACTTCAACCTGCTTAGTAAAGTATATGACATAGTCAAGTACCAAATTGATTTGATCACAGATGTTTAATGAAAAAGAAGAATGCAATAATTTGTGATTCAATAGACAGGAAAATTCAGATGAATACACATTTCAGGTAAGATACATTTGACGAAGAAACATGCAATAGCTAGCAGTAATATCTTTAAGAATTAATCTGCTCATTACTTTGCTAAATGAACATGTTATACTGTAGTTGTGGTCACCAGGGTAAAGGATAAACCTTCCTTTTGCATTCGACTGCTTAGGTGACCTCTTGTAGAAGATGAATCAACTTGATCAACATACTCTTGAGCCTCATCACTTGGCTCACCTTCTGTCCAGTCAGGGGGGGAGTGCCATCTGACAAAATCTTCCAAGATACAACCAGGATTTGCAGCCTAGCACACATAGAGAGTGTCAATTACTTTCATAAACTTCCTGAAAATCCATATGATAAACTTTGTATGAAGAATCTACCTTGAAGGCCTGCATGTCAGAGAGGAGTTGAGAACACCCAGCACCAACACTGACCATCAGAAATAACACAATTCATAAAAAAAAAAAAAAAAAAAAAAAAAAAAAAAAAAAAAAACACTTAATTGCTTTCCTAAAAATCTCAAGTTTCAAATGCAGAATGCTAGAGGCGTGCATAGGCCTGAGTTCAGCATATCATGCTTTTGACAGAACCAATTTCGATAAAGATAAGTATTTTGTATAAACTATTTAATTTGTAGTAATTGCAGGCATCGTACTGCATACCCAAGCAGGCCTATAAATTTAAATGGTTAATATTTCATATGCTATTCGTGACACTTAGAGAATGCAAAAGAAGCCCAAATCCAACACAATGTTTAAGAGGTACATAGAGGAATCCTACAACAACAAAATCAAAGAGAACAATGGCTTAAAAATTATAACAATTGACTACCAGATCTATTTGACTTTGTTCAAGCTCATACAAGGAGACTCGTGTTCCTAACAGAATGTATTGGGTGACAGAGTGGCAATTTATTTGATTGCAGATCCAAGAACAACAATCTGCACTTCCTTACCTCAGTGTGGTCAGCACCCTTGTTTTGGATGGTTTTTACTGTTCTGCTTAGCACCTAACTTCTAAAACAGGAAATACTCAATACACTAACCTTCCAGTTCGCAGCACAAATTCTTCTGTTTCTTTGATAAGATCTTCAGTAAGCAAAGGCCCTTCCTGTATATATGGATGAAAATGGATTTAAACAAGAAAGTTAATAAGTACATGGTTAAGAACTACTGAGAATAACCAACCATACCTGGGTAATCGGTGAGTATACAGGTTCACCAGTTTCCAGCAAGGATAAATTACCAGCAGGTCTATCAACTCCCAATCGAAGAACAAGTTCTCCGGTGCTTATTCTAGCATATAAGAGGTGTGAGGTGACTGTGCCCTGGAGATCAGCTGATTCTTCAGAGCACGAACCGGCATGCCTCATTACTGATTCTATTGATTGAGTGGCAAGAGTGCGCCACTTTTTTCTAGAAATACAAGAGTTCACAACCTGAAGTTGCTGGTACAAACGACAGGAATTTAAATCTGGAATCTCATCCATAGGGATGCCAGGTATATATAGCTCTTCAGACCAAAGTCTTCTTATCTGAAAATGGTGAACATACATTGTCAGATAAAGAAAATAGTGAAGTGACACTAATGCTGAAAATTAAAATGCATGAGAAAAATCATACAGATTTGCATGGTATGGACCAAAAGAAAAACTACTCGTTATCGTATATTGCTTTGCAGTGAAGAGACCAATGGAAATCTTTTGTAGTGGTGCTAGATTTGAACAGTTTATGATATAAAGCATGATTATTTGAGGTTTGTAAGGCTTATGTAGTCTTTCCCTTGTGTTAGTTCATCAGATAGAATTTCTAGCAGGTCCACTTACCTCAGTAACAATTTTGCACCAGAACAATGCCATTTTTCGCAGGGTTGTAAAACTTCCAATTACTTCAGATAGTTTAATAAGAAAGCTCTCAGGTGGAGCAGCATGAATATCTCTGGGCAATAATGGTGGTTCCAAAACCAGGCTCATGTTCCGGCTGAGAAAGTTTCCCTCTGCGAATATCTTGCAAATATTACAACGGAAGTGAAAGATCATCACAGGATAATGCAACAAACTAACACCTTTTCATATGTAAAACAATAATGAGATGTATCAAAGACTAAAGAAAAATGGTATGAAAAGCAGTCTAAAAGTCTTCTAATCATGAATCTACCTCCATCAAACAATGATTTTATCAAGGATACCAGCTTCTCATCATTACCAAACTCAGATGTAAGTTTGTCCTCCTTGTCTCGAAGCACTAATGACTTAACTGCAGCAAGGCTCAAGCTTGCCCTCTCCATAATAGGCGAGGAAGCTCCAGATGATGCCAAAATGTCTTTCACCGACTTAAACTTTTTTCCAGAACTGAAAAAGATTCACGGAAAACAATTAAGAACTGTGTGGATGGAGAGAAATCACACTCAATTAAAGAATAATCTCATCAGGACACAACCTCAAGATTTTCCAAGTTTAATAAAATGATTTGAGAACTAAAAGAAAAAGGAAATATTTTGATCAAAGAAAAAAAAATATCCAGCAGCTTACTCCACAGCTACAGCCAATTGCTTCAAGGCAGATACTGGAGGGATTGTATCTGGGTTGGTGGCATTTAGTCTTTCTACTATGGAAGAAACATGTGAACCCTACAAAATATCAATCCTGGAAATCAGAAAACAAGTAAAAACAAGAAATTCTACATTAGTGTGAGCCATGCAGCAGAACAAACAACAATCAAAGGTGTTCGATAACGGAACAGTAGGGGCCATGGCCCCTACAGCAAAAGCTTTTCCTATTAGCTTCATACTCTTATATTTCATAGGAACAAATGCACTACTCTGTTATAAGAAAACAGAGGAGCTTAGTTTATTCAGCATGACCCTTTTAGGTAAAGAAAATAAAATAAAAGAAAAGGTCAATTGATGGGAAAACTATTACTTGGCTTAAGTATTAACTGGCTGCAGTAACAAATAAAAGCCTTGATAGAATGTCAGCACATGTTGAACACCTTGTGTATGAGTTGCTATCTTTCTAGTTCAGAAATTTGACTTACTTTCAGTTGGGACATTTACATCTATAGCAGTATAACAGTTATACTTCACAGAAACCTAATTATAACCTATAAAATTCTGTCTGGTGACATTTCCATCGTTTGATTTGGAAAAACTCCTTTCTTTATTTTTGTTCCTCAGATCACTGGCAACAACATCACTGCTAAACAGGTATTTCGAAAACACTAAAGCGTAACTCATTCACTCATCAGCAGCAAACAATATGGACACATCAAACATCATGGTTAGGATAAAAAAGCAAACAAGCATTCAGATAACTCATCTAACCACACACACACAATATATATATATATATTGAACTTAAAACACAGCAAGCAAATAGATAATACAAACGGCAAATATAAAATGAGGGAGATGCTAGTTTGTTACCTTGGCCTCCTCGTCGTTTTTCATGTTGAGTAAGTAGAGATTTTCATCGTAAAATGGAATAGCCATGGTTGAATTTTCAGCTTTGTTGTTGTTGCTGCTATCAGGTACTCTTTTCCCTCCTAACCTTATAGTATTTTTGAATCTATCTTGCCAATCCAAACTGGTCCCTATATTTCCAGGTCTCCACCTCATATGCTGCTGCTTCCCTTCTTTCTTATTCTGCACCATGGCATTGACCACAGTAATTTTTTCTTTTTTCAAAAATACTATTTTTTTTTATTCAAATCAATTTCAGTTTCTCAATCGAATCAAAACACACCTAAGACAATAATTACCTTAGACTCGCTGTCATTGCGCGTAGACGACTTGTCTTCCGATTCCTTTATCGATCCTTTTGGCGATATCTTATCTGAGTCTTCTCCGGTTCATTTCAACAAAAATCAAAACTCCATCGATGATATATATATATATATATATATATGAGCAAGAAAAGGAGAGGAGAATAAAAGGAAAGAAAGCAGTGGATAAAGATTGAAGAGAGATAGAGAAGGGGAACCTGGCCCTGCTCGATCGGATATAAAGTCTGATTTAATGTCAATGAAAACTCGCTCCGCTTTAGCAGCAGCAGAATGGAAGGCAGTCCTTGCTTTGGATACAAAAGAAGGCGACTCCATATCCTGCGCAGGTATGATTTAAACAGATTTGAGGTGGCTATAGGAACGAAAATGAAGGCAAAACATGTTTTCTTTTCACAAGGAAAGACCGAGATCAAAGACAAGTGTGTAGAAGCATCATAGTTGAAGTGAGTTCTGGCTCACATTCTAATTAATTTATTCAATTCTTTCTTTTCCCATTTTTTTCTCTAAGGCAATTATTTTTATTGATCATAATTATTAACAGACACTTAACCTATTGTTTTTATATCATCAATAAATTCAACTAAACCACTATAGTATAGTCAGTCCATTTACAAAAGCTAATTGTACATTGAAAGATATTGTAGACACATACCTTGCTGTAATGGTATCTTAGTTAAAACAAATTTTACACCGGGTATTTTAATCTTCATATTTGAATATTTTGCATCTATTAAATATTTTTTCATTTAAAAAGGGTTAATTATCTAAAAGCTATAATAGCTCACGGTCTGGTTACTGTTCATAGTGAGACAAATCACTATAAACGGTAATAGTAAAACTCATTTTTTGTTTTGGTTCATTCGGTTCATGGGTCTACTGCTTTTTTTTTATTATTTTTTGCATTGTGAAATAATGATTTTGTCCCTCGAAAAAAATTAAAAAAAAAAAAAACAAACAACACCTGGATGGATGGGTTCCAAGGTAATTGCATATTTTATGTCCTGTCTGGTTCGGGTAATCGATCTATTAATTTTTTAATATTTCTTTGCACAGTGAAATAACCAATTTGTCCCTTGAAAAAGACAAAATTCGGGTCTGGCTGGGAGGGGTTTCCCGATAATTTACCATTTTTTTATTTTTTTTTTGCTGAATTACTATTGGAGCATCGACGGACACGCCATCCTTTTTCACACTCATGCAGGTTTCGGACGGCGCGTGCGGCATATTCCGACGTCCTAAAAACACCCAACCGGTGTCTACAATGATTTTCAGCTATGTTCTCTTCCTCTAGGTACGGCACGTGTGATCATAAGGTGGTCGGAGACGTGTCAATGGTCGTTTGAAAATTTCCCCCCTTTTCTCTCTCCTGCCTGTGCAAGCACACATTAGCGCAGCTGTTTATTGTGATATTTTAGTTTAGTCTCTGAACTTTTGATTGTGTTGTATGGTCCTTATTGCTATTATATAGGTTTTGATTTGTTTCAATTTGGTCCTTTCATTGAAATTGATTATATATTGTAATTTCCTTTTGGTCCTTTGTCTTTTAATTTTCGAATTGGTTTGAAATCCTTAAATTTTTTATATCAAAGGTTTGATTTATTTCAATTTTATCCTTACATGCAAATTAATTATAGATTTCAGTTTCATTTCGGTCCTAATTCTTTTAATTTTTTGATTTTGTTTTAAATTATTTAATTTTATCGATATCAATGTTTAAATTTATTTCAAATTTGTCCTTCAAATTAAATTTATTATATATGTGTTTTTCATTTTGACCCTTATACTTTTAATCTTGGATTTTATTTTAATTCCTTTATTTTTTTATATATATTTCTTACATAGTCTCTATTTCTGTCCATGTTTATATATACATGCTCTTAATTTTTGTTTTTATTTTTTCTTTATTTCCAATGTTATTAAGGTTTTTTTATTTAATGTTCAAATTTTAATATATGTTGGTGATCATTTGAAAATTAATAATTATTATGATTTCTCTTTTTTATCCTTCAAGTCAAATAATTTCTTAAAATCTAATAATATTTATTTTTATTTTTTCATTTATTTTGTTTTTTAATTGCTTTTTAGTTAATACTGTTAGGTCTTGAATTTTCTAATTATTATAGATAAGACATTCAAAATAATGATAAATATTATTTGTTAGTTTTGTTTTCTCTTAAATATGTCATACTAATTATATATTTTGATATTTATTTAATATTAGCGCCTTAGAATACACACACACACACACACACTCCTAGGTTTTTTTTGGAAAAAAAAATCATTGTTCTGAAATACTTTTAATATAATAATTGAGTAATAAATCCTTAAAAAAAGTATGAATTTTTTTTTCTGACAATAATTATGGTCTCACCAATTATGAAATATTGTTATTAAGGGTTTTTTTAATGTTTAGATTTTAATTTGTGTTGATTATCATTTCAAAATTGATATTTATTTTTTATTTTTTCTCTTTGTTGTTTTTTAAATTCTTTTTATTTATTCTTCAAGTCCAATAATTTTTTTAACTCTAATTATAGTTGTTTTTTTATGTCATTTATTTAGTTTTTTAATTGTTTTTTTTGTTAATATTGTTAGGTGCTGAAATTTCTAATTATTATAGATAAGACATTCAAAATAATGATAATGATTATTTATAAGATTTTCTTTTCTTAAAGATATGTGAGACTAATTATATATTTTAATATTTATTTAATATTAGCATCTTGAAATATATATATATATATATATATATATATATATATATATATATATATATAATGACCTATTTATTATTTTTTTTAAATAATAATTTATTGTCATTGTTCTAAAATATTTTTAATATAATAATATGAGAAATAAATATTTTAAAAAATTAATTTCTTTTTAAAACAATAATTACGATTACATCGATAGTATGACAAATAATAATTAGAATATTTATTATGAATAATAATATTTATAATGACAACTATAATAATTCCAAAAAAAATTAATTGGTCAATGTTATGTTTTTGAAAAATAACTTCTGCGTCTTTTTTTATGTATGATATTTCAGATCTCATATCACGAAAAAAAAAAAAACCACAGTTGACAAGACAGGTAGAAAACTTGTGCCAAATTATCTACAATAACTAAATAAAAAATTGCCATGCATTTCACCACAACCGACACCAAAAATTTTAACATGTAACAAAATTTATGATGGTAAAATCCAAGATTAAAAGTATAAGGGCCGAAATGGAAAACACATATATAATAAATTTCATTTAAAGGACAAAATTGAAACAAATCAAAACTTTAATACTGAAAAAATTAAAGAAATTAATACAAAACTAGAAATTAAAAGATTGGGGACCGGAATGAAACTAAAATATTTAATGAATTTGAATTGAAGGATACAATTGAAACAAATCAAAACTCTGATACCGAAAATATTAAGGATTCAAACCAATCGAGAAATTAAAAAGATTAAGGACCGAAATGAAACTACAATATATAATCAATTGCAATTGATGAACCAAATTGAATGAACTCAAAACGTTTATAACAACAATAAGAACCATAAAATAAAATGGAAAGATCAGAGACGACAATGAAAAGTCAATAAATAGAGGGGGTTGACAGATATTTTCGGACGAAGGAGAGAGTAAAGGGGGGAAAACTTCAACCAACCACCACCACGTCTCCGACCATCGCAGAACCCCACACGCCACTCCATGAAGAAGAGAACATGGCGGAAAATAATTCTAGATGCTGGTAGGGTATTTTTGAATGTCGGATATCGCCGCACGAGCAGTTCAAAACCAGCATAGGCGCGAAAAAGGACAGCGCGTCCGGCGACACGCCAACAGTATCGCATCAGAATATATATTAAAAATTGGTAAATTATCATAACACCCCTGCAACCAACTCTTAAATAATAAATAACCCAATTCGAGGTTGGGGAGGAATTTGTTAGATACTACCAGCAGCTGCTTGGTTCCTCCAAGCTAACAATTCCTTTGAGTATGGAAGTTATTAACAGTGGGCCTTGTTTGAACATAAGTCTTCATGAGTATCTTCTTGCTCCTATCTCTAATGAAGACATTAAGAATGCCCTATTCAGCATTGGAAATGACAAGGCTCTAGGGCCCAATGGTTACTCTTCTCTCGTTTTCAAAAAATCATGGGATATAGTTGGTAGGGATTTTTGCTCTGCAGTTAAAAACTTCTTTTCTTCTAGTCAGCTTCTAAGGTAGATTAACCACTCAGTCATCTCCTTGATCCCCAAGTATGCTAATATGACATCAGCAAATGACTTTTCTCCGATCTCTTACTGTAATGTTATTTACAAGGTGATTTCCAAGCTTTTATCGGATAAGTTAGCCCATGCGCTAGCTACCATTATCAGTCCTATACATAATGCCTTTCTGGGTGGTAGAAGAATGGCAGATAATAATAACCTGGCCCAGGAGCTTCTTAGGCACTATTGTCAGAAAAGAGCTTCTCCTAGATGTCTTTTGAAGATTGATTTTAAAAAAAACCTTCAACTCGGTTCAGTGGGCTTTTATTAGAGAGCTTCTTTGAATGCTTGGCTTTCCTCCCAGATTTGTTCACCTTATTATGAATTGTGTGGAGACAACATCTTTCTATGTGGCTATTAATGGTAACCTTTATGGGTTCTTCCACGGGACGAGTGGAGCTAGACAGGGTGATCCTCTCTCTCCATATTTGTTCATTTGTTGTATGGAGTACTTCTCTAGAATGCTCAAGCTTGTCTCTACTCATTCCGACTTTCATTTCCACCCTAAGTGTAATGACCTTGTTATTATGCACCTTACTTTTGCGGATGATGTTCTTTTACTCTCGAGGGGATAAGAGCTCAATTCAGATCTTACTTCAGCAAGTGTCGATCTTTAGGCAAACAACGGGTCTTGTCATCAACCTTTCCAAATCTTCTATCTACTTTGGAGGTGTTAGTGATATTCATAAGCACTCAATTCTGTAGATCTTTGGCTTCAGTGAAGGATCCTTTCCTTTTAAATATCTTGGGGTCTCCTTAAGTCCTCATAGACTTTTGGCCAGTCAATTTGCTTCGCTTATTTCAACAGCTGAAATTGGCAGTTCGAAGTTGGATGGGAAAGCATCTCACCTATGATAGGAGGCTTGAGTTATTAAGATCGGTTTTGCACGTAATGGTTTAATTCTGGTTGAGCATATTCCCCATCCCTTCTATTTTTATTAACCAGATTACAAGAATTTACAGGAATTTCTTGTGGTCCTGTAGTTCTTCCACTTCTTAGGCTTTGGTGGCTTGGAATTTTGTCTATCTTCCAAAATTTGAGGGAGGTCTGGGGTTAATACATCAAAGCTAGGAGAGAGGGGATGATGCGAACCAGCCTAGAAACACCAGCAAGGACTTATGGACTACCTTTTCCTTTTGTTTCTAGGATTAAGGGGCTGATGGAAGGCTATAAATAAGACTTATGGGATTTATTTAATTTTATTAGCTAGAGCCCAAGGCTTGTTTGGGCTTAATTAAAACTTTGTTTTCAGCTAGGATCCAAGGCTTGCTTGGATTAAGTCATGGGCTTTCCAACTTAGGGTTTTGGGTCAATTTTGAGTGGATCTCATTAAAGCCCACATAAGAAGTCCATTAGGGTTAGTTTTTAAGGACTATTTAAACTCATGTTAGCTAAATTTCGGCAAAGATTGATGAATTTTAATTCTGAACTTTTAGTTAATGTGTGAGAGTGATTCTTGCATTCTTTAGTTCTTGAACGAACTAAATCCGACTTATCGAAGATTAACTGGCTTCGTGGCGTCATTCTATTCATTTCAATAGTGTTGCTGCCTTGGGGCAGGTTTCCATTGTGTCACACTCCTATCAGACCTATTTCAGCTTTCCAGGATCAAATCTCATTCATGGTTGTGAGTTGCGTGATCACGAGGTTTGCATCAGGTGGTATCAGAGCTAGGCTCCGAAACAAGGTCATATCATTATGTTATTTTCGTGTTTTTTATAGTGTTCCTTAAAGTTTTCTAGTATTTTTGTTCATCTCCTTGTTTTTTGTGTCAACGTCATCTAATAAAAAAAAGGGTTATATTTCATCTTTTTCTGTTGTCATTTTAGTATATTAAGAAAAAAAAAAGAAACCAAAAAGAAAAAAAAAAGAAAGAGAGATAGAGGCATTAGTTGAAATTTGAAGAATCATTGAAATTTTGCAATAGAAAACACTACTCTGGGGAAACATAAGGAAACCACATTGGAATCAATTGAAAATTCACATTCCTTTTATTGGGTTTAAGATAGAATCATATGTCAAATTGAGGCTTATTCTAATATTTATTTCTTGAGGTTTTATTTTGA
Source organism: Salix caprea (assembly GCA_964035475.1). Classification (NCBI taxonomy): domain Eukaryota; kingdom Viridiplantae; phylum Streptophyta; class Magnoliopsida; order Malpighiales; family Salicaceae; genus Salix; species Salix caprea. Next base: position 8,533,171 of record OZ037749.1, on the reverse strand, counting down.
AATTCCTTTCTGCCGTAGAAACACTACCTTGATTTTTTTGTGTGATACATGAGAGTTATGAGGATATATATTTTGCTACTAACCAAATTTTGCAGATTCAAAGGATGTTTGAAAACAACGAATCAGCGACACAAAATGCTGACGTTGCTTTCCAATTGCGAGCCTTATGTCAGCAACTCGATTTGTTGTCTAGGATGAACGTGGATCTGAAAGATGATTTGAAATGGATAAGGAAACAAAATATTGGGGCAAATCGCAGAGGAAATACGGTCCGTAAGGCCGTACCGAATACCAGATCTGATTTTGACGAGTTTGTTGATGAAAACGCAGATAGGGGTGAAGATGACTATGATGGTGATATGGAATCTGAAAGTGACAAGTATTACTGTGAAGGCATGCCACCATTGAAGGATAGTGATGGGGATGAACTAGCATTATCAGTTGCGACGTCCTTGGTTATAAGGCCTACACTTCAGGTCCAAGTCAAGGAAGATGAATCTAATCAACAAAGAGGGAATATCTTCCAGACACGCTGTTACGTACAAAGCAAGGTGTGTGGTTTAATTTTTGATAGTGGAAGTTGTGTTAATGTTTGTAGTACAACCCTTGTTAGTAAATTGAATTTGAGTACTGTTAAGCATGTTAAACCATATAGATTGCAATGGTTGAATGATAGTGCTGAAGTGAAAGTGACTAAACAAGTTGTGGTTCCATTTTCAATTGGGAAATATGTTGACGAAGTTCTATGCGACGTTGTACCAATGCAAGCAAGCCACATCTTGTTAGGGAGACCATGACAATATGATAGGAAGGCAATTCATGATGAGGTTAGAAATAGGTATACCATTATAAAAAGATGGTAAAACCATCACTCTTGTATCTCTTACACCCAAATAGGTGTATGATGATCAAATAAAGATAAAACGTGAGCATGAGGCAATGGGGAGAGAAAATCAAGGTGATAATCAAGGGGAGAGAAGACCATCAGATTCATCTAGAACCCAAACCACTATAAACCATTCAGACAGTCATCCAAACGCAAACAAATCAGATCATTCAACCACAACTCAAAAATACCCAAACCTGGTCGAGAGTGGAGGTAAGACAAGAGGAGTGAAGAAAGTCAGGAAGAGTGATGAAAATTGTGTGGAAAAACTAAAGAAACAACAAAGTTTTTATGCTAGAGAGGGTGAGGTCAGATCTGCATATCTCACTAACAAGCCAATGATTTTACTTGTGTACAAAGAGGCTTACTTTAATACTAATGATCTTGATCATATGGTGCCTAGTGCTGCTATTTCTTTGTTGCAGGAGTTTGATGATTTGTTCCCCAACGATACTCTAAGCGGATTACCACTATTGTGGGGGAAAGAGCATTAGATTGATTTTGTACGTGGAGCTTCAATTCCTAACCGACCATCCTATATAAGGAATCCAGAGGAGATGACTAGGCTTCAAAGGCAAGTTTATGAGCTTATAGATAAGGGATATATTTATGAGAGTATAAGCACGTGTGCTGTACCCGTGCTACTCATGCCTAAAAAGGATGAAACATAGAGGATGTGTGTTGATTGTTGAGCCATCAACAACATAACGATTTTGATTCAAGGTCGAATCCTTTCGAGGAGAGAGGGGATGATGCGAACCAGCCCAGAAACACCAGCAAGGACTTATGGACTACCTTTTCCTTTTATTTCTAGGATTAAGGGGCTGGATGGAAGGCTATAAATAAGACTTATGGGATTTATTTAATTTTGTTAGTTAGAGCCCAAGGCTTGTTTAGACTTAATTAAAACTTTATTTTCAGCTAGGATCCAAGGCTTGCTTGGATTAAGTCATGGGCTTTCCAACTTAGGGTTTTGGGTCAGTTTTGAGTGGATCTCATTAAAGCCCACATAAGAGGTCCATTAGGGTTAGTTTTTAAGGACTATTTAAACTCATGTTAGCTAAATTTCGGCAACGATTGATGAATTTTAATTCTGAACTTTCAGTTAATGTGTGAGAGTGATTCTTGCATTCTTTAGTTCTTGAACGAACTAAATCCGACTTATCGAAGATTAACTGGCTTCGTGGCGTCATTTTACTCATTCCAATAGTGCTGGTGCCTAGGGGCAGGTTTCCATTGTGTCACACTCCTATCAGACCTATTTTCGCTTTCCGGGATCAGATTTCATTCATGGTTGTGGGTTGCGTGATCACGAGGTTCGCATCAAGGTGTATCAGAGCTAGGCTCCGAAACAAGGTCATATCATTATGTTATTTTTGTGTTTTTTTAGTGTTGCTTAAAGTTTTCTAGTGTTTGTGTTCATCTCCTTGTTTTGCATGACCACGTGATCACAAGGTTGGCATCAAAGAGTTTCTTAGCAAAGCACCTCTGGAATATTAATCTCAAAACAGATTCAGTTTGGATTCAATGGGTGCATCACTATTACTGACATAATCATCCTATTTGGAATGCTCAAGCTAGCAAAACATCATCTCCCTTCTGGAAAACTATAATGGCCTTGAAAGATAATTTGATTGAGACTTGTGGCAATCAATTAGAAGCTATAGCTCGGCTCCAAAAATGGGAGCATGGTGATGATAGTTTTTCAACTGCTGCTTATGATTTCTTTCGAGCCCATGGTTCTAAGGTCAGCTGGGAGAAAGTTGTTTGTGAGTCATGGTCAATGACAAAGTTTAATTTCATCCTATGGTTAGTTGTTTTGGGTAAGCTAAAGAAAAGAGATCATCTTCAGTTTTATCACAAACGACTCTCTATGTGTGCTTTGTACTCAGGAAGCGGAGAATCATAATCATTTGTTTTTCAAATGCAACTGGGCGGCAAATCTATGGCATCTAATTAAATCTTGGCTGAGAATTCATAAGCCCATGTCCACCCTTATCAGTGCAATTAGAGGTCTAAGCAGTAAGCATAACAATACCTAATTTCGTTTGCGAAGGGCATCCCTCGGTATCACGATCTATCTTATTTGGGAAGACAAGAATAAGAGAATTTGCAACCATTCTTCATCCACGGTGGCTATCATTTTTCATAAATTTCAAGTGTTGTTTTACACTGTCTTTCATTTTCGCATAAAGGACCATTTCTCCCTCAACTTTGGGTGATGGCCTCAGGTGCTTTGGTTTATTGTGCTGGTCTCTCTTCATTGGCTAGGAGCAATTTCTGCAGGTTTTTCATTAATTGTGTTGTTGGGGGTCCCTAGCCTTTTGGCTGTGTTGATCTTCAAAATCTTCCTCTCAGCTTTCCTCGGGAGCCTCCCTCTTTTGGTTGTTCCCTCTGTTGACTTTTGTTTCTCCTCCTGGTCCATGAGCGTCAGTGTCAATCTGCCTCCTTTCCCTTTTGTGATGAGCTGACTCTCTTAATCTCTACTCTATCCTCCCCCTCCTTTCCCTTTATCAAGGTGGAAGTCGTAATCAATTACAGCAGCTGCATGTTTTCCTTGCTTCTTTTGGGTATTTGTGTGCTGTGCTGGCCGACTGCTACCCATTATGGATTTAGTTGTTCCATTTGTTTCTGCCTTTGTGGTCCCTTCGATTGTTGTTCTTCTTCGGGCAGGCCTTGGAGTGCAGCTCATCTTCAGGCAACCCTTGTGTTGAGCTGGCTCTCTTCTCCAGTGTCTTGCTTTCCCCTCCACTGCCTTGATAGGAGATTGAGGTTGATTGTGCGAGTACGTGTGCTTCCCTTGTTCCTTGAGCCTTACCCTTTGCGTGTGGAAGCTTCCTTGCCTCCAGCTGGCAAGCCACCTTTTTGGGCATGCTGGGCTGTAATGTGGGTCGACTTTTGGGTTTCTTAATTGGGTTTTAAGTTAGTTGTTGACCTCTTCTTTTCTATGGCTTGGGCTTGGGGTTGGTTGTATTTTTCTTAGGCCCTTTGAGTTTTCGATTAGGGAGCATGTTCCCTCTTTCGATGGTTTTTCATTTTTGTTTTTTCTCCAAGATTCACTCAGTCTTGTATATTCTTTTATTTTGCTAGTTCTCTAGCTTTGTTCTCCTTTGATTTACATTTTATCAAAAATAAAATAAGTAACCCAAGCTAAAACTAGCCCAAACTAAAAATAAACAAATCTAAATCCCAAACAAACTGTCTCCTCTCAAAATAATTAAAGTTTGATAGCCCAACTAATTAAATAAGACAAGTTCCTTGTTTCTGCATTCTGTCTGATAACAGCAAGGCCCAACTTTAAATAGATGGTTCTCTCTCATCGTAATGAATTAGAAGACATGCCATATACGTGGAAAGGTATGAAAGTCTAGTTTTTAGCTCAACCAGAATAACAACAAAATTAGATCTATAGCTTCAGTTATGACTAAAAGAGTAACAAAAGGTCAAACTGTCTAAATTTAGTCTTCGTCTACCAATCCTTGTGTAATGGTCTTGGATCCACTAACAAGCCCCTCTTGAACATGAATCAGATTAATCAAGACTTGCTCTTTATTATTATAAATCCTCTTGAAGTCCACCTTAGCCCATGTATCTTGATGAAGTCCATTGAAACCTTCTTTGAACTTCTTAGCCCTAAGCCTAGTACCTAGACCAAACTGGAACCTCCAATGGATCCTTTGATGGTTGGATCACATCAAAGTCTCTGTAATCCGCACATACTCAGATCTTCCTGTCTTTTTTAGGGACAACAAATCCCTACTTCCCATTGTTTTTGTATATCTACTTTCACTTTTAGGATAATGGACAATGTCTAAAATCCATTGAGGATAATGGACAATGTCTAAAATCAATTTAGGATTCTTTTGTTTTCTTTGTTGTCCATATTGGCTACCCATTGAGGATAATGGACAATGTCTAAAATCCCTACTTCCCATTGTTTTTGTATATCTACTTTCACTTTTAGGAGTATATCTAGGCATATTCTCTTGGTTTTTTGCTTAACTGGTTGACTTCCGTCTATCAAGGGGATCTTATGTACTATTATTATATGAGTATCTAGACGAGGCATTTCTGCATAAGTCTAGGCAAGAGATAAATTAATTCATCTTTTTCTTCATTCATAACAAGAGTACCAATTTTTAATTCTTCTTATCTTTCTTTGTTCCTAAATTGATGATTTCTAGCTCCTCGCTAAAAGGTTTCCAAGCTTTTTCAGAATTTTCCACCAACCTAGTAAATGTTTTTACACCTTTCTCTATCCATTCTTTGTCATCAAGTGTAGTGATATTATTGAAATTTAGCCAATTATTCTTAGCATAGTGGTTCTGTGAGTAGTTGGAACTTTCAAGATCCTTGAAAGTGTAAGATGTGTTTGTGTAAAAGTGTTATTTGCAAATAAACAAGGATAAGATGACATGTTGTAGATAAAATGCATGATCTTATTAAAAGAGTGCTCATTTCACTAGGCAAATCTTGTGGCATCATGAGTTGGATTACCATCAAGGTTAAAATAGATCAAAACATGGTCATGATCAAACAAAAGTAATTACTTTTTAAACACAATAGGAGTAAGCTCCATCTTCAAGTTCTGGTACTATTTTTCTTCAGCTAATTTCCGCATGAGAGTTCTTGTGGGGGGACTCATCAATGTTATGGATGGAAAGCTGTGGGAAATTTGTCTCTTCTCTTAGTATTCAAGAGTGCTGATATGCAGATCTGTAATGCCAAACTTGATTACCTCATCTGAACTACAAAAAGATACTTGGAGTGGTAGGATGACAAGTTCTTCTTCTTTTGACTCTCTTCCTTTAATTTTTGCAATCCTCACCTCATTCCTAACTTGGGTAACTCATTGGTAATCCTCTTAGCTTACACCCAAGCCCAAATCTTTGATCTACACATTTTAACTTTATTTTATTGATTCGTTCTGGCATTCCACTTATGAGATCATACTGAACGAGAATCTCATTCCTTAAAAAACATGTAACAACCATCTTTGTTGCTTTCAAAATTCTTGGTTTCCTCAGTGTTGCACCCTTAGGAACCCGTTCTGCATTTAGTATTTAAAATGCGTGAATGTTCCTTTCTCTACAGTCCTCCGCTTCTACAAAGGCTAGAACCACATTTCTAATCATTGAAACTGTTTCTTTAGCTTTCACAATTATCAACATTCTGTTTATAATAGATTTCAAGCATTGGTGTAGTGGATAAGCCACCACTCCAGCTACATGAATCCATGAACATATGGTCCTACGTATATCTCCACTTCAAGAGTCCCCACTATTTATCTTGGTGATCTATGATATGCAATTTTCATTATGGTACTTGGCTTCATATGTGATTAATCAATAGGCATTTCTTTCAACATATGCCTTGGTAACACATTCAATGTAGAGCCATTATCAACTAATACTTTTCCAATCAAAACATCCTTACATCGTACTGTGGTGCATAATGTTTTGTTATGCTCAGTACCATCAGGACCCAATTCATCTTCAGTAAAGTACACATAATTTGAAGCCTCAATTCTCCCCACTAAGTGTTCCATGGTATCTTGGTTGTTGTCGTGTGGAACATAGGCCTCATTCAACACTTTTTACAAAGCAATCCGATGACGTTCATCACTTAATATCAGGAAAAGCAATGATATCTTAACAGGGGTCTCTTGAGTTGTTCCACAATATTGTATTCGTTGTGTTTCATTAACTTCAAGAGTTCATTGATTTCCTCTTATGTGATATGTTTATTTATTTATTTGGTCATGTCTATCACTTCCTTCCTTTTTATTTTTTTAAAACTCCTCTAGGCTAAACATTTGTCACTTCGGGTCAAGCCTTCAATTTCTGGTAGAAAGACAAGTGGTTGTCTTGTGCTTTGAAATGAGTGCCCGTAGTTGTATGGTATGGCCTTACAGTCTTGTTTATGTATAGTTGTGGACTTAGACAAAACTGGTTTGGGTGGCCCTCCCAGGGGGAACTGAACCCTACATATTTATTTACCCGACATCTCTATCATATAAACCTCATCATCCATTATTGTTTCCACCCAAAGCAGTCCTTTATTCATCATTTGCATTACATTTTTATGGAGGCCTTTGCATTGACTAATAGAGTGACCTTTTTGGTTATGGTGCTTGCAACATCTCATGACATCATATTTTTCTCTTATTAGCATTTGATAATTCTTTCTCGTAGCACCTTTAAGCCTTTTGGATACTCGATATCCATCATATTCACTAATTCACTACCCGGAACATGAATAGGTAGTTGATTGGTGCTACAATTGGGGGTTGTTTGAATGTTATCCATCTAACGTTTATTAATATCAAGAGTTTCTTTTTCAAAGCATTGCATATATGGATACCACGTACTGCAATTCCTACTTGGTATTCACAAATATGATCAGGCTTATACCAATTAATATAAGGTGGTTGTAAGGGTGTTAGAGGTACATGAGCTACTTATCCAATACTTAATAGCTTCTAATACATTTCATTCAAAGGTAGTGGTAATGGGAGTAACTATTTCTGAATTTTTTGTAACTCTGTTTTGGGAAACTTATGGTTTGGTGTTTTCATAAATTTTCGATTTTGCTCTCGAGCCTCTTGATAGAGAATGGAGAATTGAAGTTAATATGACAATTTGAGATGGTGGGGTGTTGTATTTTTGAAATTGAGTATTTTTTCTCTTATAACCACCTTCAATGTGATCAATCTCTTTTTCTTTCCACCAAAGCCCTTTTTTTCCATTGGTCAAGGATTTTTCCACTTTTTATTCCCTTTTCTATGCGCTCTGTCACAGACAAAACATCAATAAATTGTTATGCTGAACTGCTCATAACATGTTATTAGTATGATGCTCTAGGTGTGTTGGCAAGTAAAGTAACCACCTCCTTGTCTAAAAGGGGAGGGTGTACCTACGTGGCCAAGTCCTCCATCTTTAAGCATATTCTCTTATGCTTTCCTTTTCTCCTTTTTCTAGGTTGGATAGACTAGTTGAGGTGAACCTCGTGATCACGTGGTCACGCAACCTACAATCAAAATTGAGATTTGATCCTGGAAAGTTGAAATAAGTCTGATAGGAATGTAACACAATGAAATCCTGCCCCAAGATACTAACATTATTGGAATGAGTAGAATGACACCACGAAGCCAATTAATCTCTGATACGTCAGATTTAGTTCCTTTAAGAACTAAATAATGCAAGAATCACTCTCACATGTTAAAACTGAAAAATTGAGAAGTAATAATCATCAAAGGCTATTGAAATTTTGGTTACATGAGTTTAAATAGTTCTTGAAAAATTAATCCTAATGGACTCCTTATATGGACTTATATGAGGTCCACTCCCCAAAACCCTAAACTGAAAAGCCCATAACTTAATCCAAACAAGCCTCGGATCCTAGCTAAATCCTAGCTTAAAACAAAGTATTAATTAAGCTCAAATAAACATTGGGATGTAGCTAACAAAATATGATAAAGCCCATAATATTAAATCCATGTTCTCACATGAGAAGAAAAGAAGGAAGTAAAATATTACAAAGCTGATTCAAGGCTTATTTCTAGCTTTCCATGCAACTCCTTAATCCTAGAAACAAAAAGAAAAGGTAGTCACCCATGTTGTTTCCAAGTTGTAGTAGGATTCTTTTGTTTTCTTTGTTGTCCTCACTTTATGGCCCAAATGAAGTTGTATTAAAATCTGTGTCAAACAACGTAAGATCAACAACATTAAATGTAGCACTAACACTATACTCACCTGAAAGGTCAATTTTGTATGCGATGTCATTGATTCTCTCTAAAACCTGGAATAGACCATCATCACGAGTAATGCTGTTATTTCTCAAGTGCTCTTACCAATGCATAAAGTTCTTTGTTGTAAGTGGGATAGTTCAAGGTCTGTCCACTTAACTTCTCACTTAAATAGGCAATAGGTCTCCCATCTTGCATCAAAACAGCACCTATTCCCATTCCATGCACATCACATTCTATTTCAAATGTTTTCGTAAAGTCAAGTAAAGCCAAAATAGGTGCAGGACATAATTCCTCCCATTTAAACCCAACTGACTTCTTAACAACTTCATTCAAGGGTACAACTAATGTACGAAAATCTTTTTTAAAACATCTGTAAAAACTAGTTAACCCATGAAAACTCATTACCTCACTTACCAATTTGGTGACCTTAACTTTCTCCTCATTCATCTCGATACCTTGTGTTGTTACAACATAACCAAGAAACACAATTTTCTCAATGCAAAAGACACTTTTTAAAATTAGCATATAATTTCTCACCACGCAACACACTAAGTACATTATGCAAATAATCAAGATGCTCAGTTAAGTTCTTGTTATAGATCAGATGTCATCAAAATACACAACCACAAACTTACCTATGAATGCATACGACACATGATGATTCATTAAACGCATAAACATACTAGGTGCATTTGTAAGTCCAAAAAGCATTACTAACCATTTATACAAATCATGCTTTGTCTTAAATGTTGTTTTCCATTCATCAACTTCTTTCATCCTAATCTGATGGTACCCACTTTTCAAGTCAATTGTAGAGAAAATACAAGATCCATGTAACTTATCTAACATGTCATCAAGCCTATGAATGGGGTGTCTATACTTTACCATTATGTTCTTGATGGCACAATCAACACACATCCTCTATGTTCCACCATCCTTCTTAGGCACAAGTAGCATGGGTATAACACACGGGCTCATACTCTCATGAATGTTGCCTTTTTCTATTAGCTCATCAACATGCCTTTAAAGCTCCTTTGTCTCCTCGAAATTGTTTTTATAGGTTGGTCAGTTAGAAATTGAAGCTCTAGGTATGAAATCAATATGATGCTCTATCCCCCTCAATGGTGGTAATATGCTAGGAGTATTATCGAGAAACACGCCATCAAACTCCTGCAACAAAGAAATCACACAACGCTAGACATAATATGATCAAGATCATTAGTATTAAAGTAAGTCTATTTATACACAAGTAAAATCATTGGTTTGTTAGTGAAAAATGTAGATCTGACCTCACCCTCTCAAGTTTTTCCACATAATTCTCATCACCCTTCTTGAGTTTCTTCACTCCTCTTGTCTTACCTCCACTCTCAGTCAGATTTGGGTGTTTTTAAGTTATGGTTGGATGGTCTGATTTGTTTGGAGTGCTGGGAGAATATTTGTCTGTGTTTGAATGGGTGGTTGAATGGATTGTAATGGTTTGGATTCTAGCCGAATATAATGGTCTTCTCTCCCTTTGTTCCTTACCCTAATTTTCTCTCCCCATCACCTCATGCTCACTTTTTAGCTTTATTTGATCACATACACCTGTTTAGGTGTAAGAGATACAAGAATGAAGGTTTTATAATCTCTTACAATGGTATACCTATTTTTAACCCCATCATGAATTGCCTACCTATCATATTACCATGGTCTCCCCAACAAGATGTGATTTGTTTGCATTGGAATCACGTTGCACAAAACTTCAACATATTTCTCAATAAAAAATGGAATCACAACCTGTTTAGTTATTTTCACTTCATTAGTTTATTAACAAGGGTGGTACTACAAACATTAACACAACATCAACTATCTTTAATAAAACTACATACCTTGCTTTGTACATAGCAACGCTTATGGAAGATGTTCTCCCTTTGTTGATTAGTTTCATCTTCCTTGACCTAAGCCTAAAGCGTGTGCCTTATAACCAAGAACTCCTCAATCGATAATGATAACTCATCCCCATCACTATCCTCTAATAGTGGCATGCCTTCACAATCAGAATTGCTACTTTCAAATTCCATATCACCAATATCCCAAATCATCATGATTCTCTTATTTGGACACTCTAAAGCGTAATGTACATGTCCCTAACACCTGAAACATTTAACATCATGAATACGTTAGGTTGAGTTTCAGATTTACCTTTGGCACCAGTAGAAATATCAACTTTAGCCTTTGGGGGTCTAGTTCTAGAAAGAACAAAGGATCTCGGTCGGACAATACCTTCTCTCTTTAAATTCGACTTCCAAGAAGATGAAGAACCCAAATTAAACGATGTCTGAACATTTCTTTTCCTAAATTGTGTTCCATCTTCGTAGCCATGTGAACCATGTCCTCTAGCTCCATATAATATTGTAGGTCAACCACATTAGCAATGTCCCGATTCCACCTAATAATAAATCTACCCATAGTGGCTTCTCTATCCTCAACAACATTAGCCCAAATCATTGTTATCTCCATCTCTTTGTGATATTAATCTACTGTCTTATAACCTTGATTCAAACCTTGGAGTTTCTAGTATAAGTCTCTGTAATAATGGTTTGGCACAAATCATCTCCCCATTAAGATTTTCATCTTCCCCCAAGTTTGAACGGGTTGCTCCCCTTTTCTCCTTCTGATTACAATCTGATCCCACCAAATCAATGCATACTCTGTAAACTTAATCATCACCAATTTCACCTTTTTTTTTGTTCAGAATAGCTATGGCAATAAAAATCCAAGCTACCTTTCTCCCACTCCAAATAAGCCTCGGGATTATTTTTACCTTGAAAGTTATGATTTTTCAGCTTAATGGTGTCCAAGCCCCCATGCATATCTTCATAGTTCCCCATGCCATTCAAAATTCACATTCCTCCTAACCCTTTTTTGTCTAGACCTGATTCATTGGCCTGTAGATGTAAAATCATAGTCATCTTCATTCTGTACGACCATACAAATCGTATTTCCTCGAAGATCAACCCCACTATTTTGTTGCTTTATCAAATTCACCTCATCTTTTAAATCCTTGTACATCCTAGATAACAATTTGAGTTGCTGGCCTATGGCGTGCAATTGGAAAGCTACGTCAGCGTTTTATGTCACTGACTCGTTGTTTTCATACATCTGTTGAATCTACAAAATTTGGTAAGTAGCATAAATTATATCCTCACACCTCTCGTGTATCACACAAAACAATCAAGTCTTTTCCCTCCAATAAGCTCACTACGCCTTTTATCTCACAGTTTGCTTTCTTTTGGTTCTTTAGGAACTGAAATCAACAAATCAAAGTCAGTAGACTTCACAACGCACTCTAATTATAATTTTTAGACTCAAGAATAAAGAAATATACTGAAAACATAGAAAAACAAAACTACGATTACAATTTCATGAGTAGCAATGCAAATTCGTAGGAATTATGGATGAAACAAAGACATGAAATAAAATAGAATCGAATATTAGCGAAAAAAGTTACTTGACTCCTAGATAACCCAAATATAATAGAAAGAAAAAGATTTGGACAAAACTAAACAGTAAGGATCACATTTTGACGCCAATCTAACTTGTTATGCAATTTTTACATAAAATAATTGAAACCCATACCAATATTTAGTACTATAATACTAAAAAACAACAAAAATCAATTTATAGGTCATTCTCTTAAGGTAGCTACAATTAAAACCTTTAGAAGATGATACCAAAATAAGCCCACATTTAATATATGGTGTCATCTCATCCCCAATACACAGAATATGGAGTTTCTATTGATTCTAAGGTGGTTTGTTTATGGTTCACCAAGATTAGTGTTTATGCGACTGAATGCAGCTAAATTGAACCTCGAATTAAAACCTCAAGTAAACAATATCAAAATAAGCCCAAATTTGAATATGATGCGATCTTACCCCCAATAAACTGAATATGAAGTTTCAATTGATTCTGAGGTGGTTTTCTTATGGTTCATCAATAGTTGTGTTTCTACAACTAAAAATTTTCTAAGGTGGTTTTCTTAGTGCTTGCTCAAGTAAACTGATAAGACAAGCTACACTATCTTTCACAACATCCAACTCCTTTTGGAAGTGAGCATATTTATGTGCACATTCTTCGGCCTCCATATTTCTTTGACGGAGATGAATGTTGTAAATTCTATGGATTGAACCCTTTTAGGGACCTATATTTCAACATGTTGATGATATGCATGTTATTTACAATGCATGAATGTATCCATGATTATTTTTTAGAAACCAATCCATGACTTCCTTATCGGGTAAAATCCATAATCTGATAAATTTGAAGAAGTTTTACCCAAATATTCAGATTAATGGAATTGCATACACCTACCAAAAGGGTGGATCTTGTGCATTTCATTAATCAAAATAAGTCATACGAATACATTTACTCAAATATTACTTCTCTATTAGCTACAATCCTGATGAAAGAGGAGAGTTAATTTTAGTATTCTTCATATTTTTTAATATTGTTGCCAATTCTAGAAGCTTTTTTTTCACAACTCATTTGCCTTCCAAGCTACCATGTCAATTAACTTATCCGTATCCTCAATCTTGTAATGGAATGCAATGTTGTCTTGAAGTAATGCTCCATTACAGGGAGCCAATGATTCATTGTTTCTTTCAAACATTTGAACCATCTTTTCTAACTCCTGGATCTGACTTTTATCCCTTTGTAATTCCTTTTTCTATGTATCGAGCCCTGTGTGTTTTGGTGTTTAGTTTAGCTTTAATCTTGCTAGCTGTTGCGATGTCGTGGTCACACAAATTAATTACCCTAACTTAAAACAAATCAAACAAGATAGTGTAGAGCAAGCAAGGGGTCATTCCCACAAGGACGATTTAGTTCAAATTTTCGTGCTATATGTTATGCAATTGGGGGGGGGGGGGGTTGGAAGTTGTCTAGGCTAGGCTAAAGAAAACTAAGCGAAAATTAAATAAAACTGAAATTTATCAATAAAACAAACCTTAGTTGCAAATTAACATCCACCTACAAAAATCAGAACTGATCATGGAAACAACACATCAATTTATATTCTGAATATTTATCTCTTCTTAAAATTGGTTCGTTAACGGATCCACCGTATAACTTACCCTAACCATCAAACAACCACAGTGTCCGCACTAGTAATTTGATTCAATGACAACATTAAAATCTAGATAAATTGATCAATTAAGAAACACAATTGTCTGCAATATATGTTTAATTGGATTGAATGTTCTCCCTAAGATTAATAACATAGATACTCTGCAATTATTAACTTAGTTGCTTCATAAGTTCATATACCACAACTCCGATTTTGATATCAAAATTGTCTACAATAATAACTTCGAGTCCGCTCTTAGCAATTAAATAAACAATCATAGAAAAATAAGCATAGGAGAACAAACATATTCATCATATAAACTAAAAAATTGAGGTAAAAATAGATCTCATAGTTCTTGAAATCTGAAGGTTTCTGTGTCCTTGCAACCAAGCAAAAGCGTCTAGCCTTGCATGTTTATTGAACAACTAAATAAAAAGATGGAAGAAAACATGATTTAGTGTAACAACCCGAATTTTTTTTTCAATCACAAGCAAACAGTAACATGACCCTAAACAGTAACCGATCCCAAAACAGTAACAGTTCCCAAAACAGTAACGGGTCCCAAAACAGTAACAGTTCCCAATTTTTTTCTTTTTAAATGCACATGGAGACGATAATCAACGGACCGGTTCACTCCACATCATTAAATACCATTCATACATGGAGCATTTCGTTTAAAGGTAAATCATACATAACGCATATTCTTCTGGTTGCATGATTTAAAATTTCATATCAAAATATACAAACATAGGCATGGTTTACATCCCTATCCTACACCTAGTCATTACGAACTTAAACAAAAAGATCTATTAACAGTCAGGCATTCATTACATTGATTTATACTAAATACATTTTGAGTTAAATTTCTTCTACATGATTTCTTGCAAAAATAGGTTCCCGTGCATCGGTTCCCTAGACATCTCGTGGATGTGGCGTTCCTGTAGCAGTATAAAACATTTAAGAGAAAGAAATTATCTAGTGATAATAATAATATTAATGATCACACAGTCTTGATGAAATTAGCTTGTAATGCTTATAGCTGTACCACCTTTTCTTTTCTAACAACCATAATCTTAGTCCCGGCTATCCCTTCGGGTGCCATTAGCCGAAACTAATCAACCATTTGTTCCGGTCACCCTTTCGGATGCCATTAGCCGAAGCTAATCATTATTTATCTCGGCCATCCCTTCGGATGCCATTAGCCGAAGCTAATCAATATTTTGTTCTGGTCACCCTTTCAGATGCCATTAGCCGAAGCTAATCATTATTTGTCCCGGCCATTCCTTCGGATGCCATTAGTCATAGCTAATCAATATTTTGTTCCGGCCATCACTTCGGATGCCATTAGCCGAAGCTAATCAATATTTTGTCCCGGCCATCCCTTCGGATGCCATTAGCCGAAGCTAATCAATATTTTGTCTCGGCCATCTCTTCGGATGCCATTAGCCGAAGCTAATCAATATTTTTATCGACATTTCAATATTTGATCATTTAATATAGACTATAACGCAATAGGACAATGTTCGTATCAGAGTAATACCCTATACAACGAATGTAAAGGGGATGTAAAAGTCACCTACCTGTTCCACTTGTAGGCTGAGCTTGTCTTGACGATGATCCAATCCCGACCGCACCACCAAGAGGGATTCAAGATCCTAATAGCTTGTGAAATCAAAATATCCTCCTCTCCTCTCTTTCTTCCTACAAGTGTCGGCCAAACACTTCTTTTCTTTCACTTTCTCCTTCCAATAATGCTCCCAATCCTTGGGTTTTTTGATGTTTATAGGTTTTGGTAACCCTTAATCTCACTTTTATTTCGAAATTCTTCTTTAATTGAGCAAGAAAATATCACAATCTCCTTCTCTTTCTCCCTCATATCTTGCTGGAAATGAGAGAAAAGAGGGGTATTTATACTCCTCAATTTCTCTTATTGCACTAAGGTCCCCCATTTCCTTTAAATGTTTTCTTTTTATCCCACCCCTTCTCTTCTTATAATTTAAATCATAATCATTTCATTTATTCAATTTCACCCCTCTTCAACTTGTTTTATTCATCTTTTAATTCATTCCTTGAGTTTTTTTTTTTAAGTTCATCTCGTTGCAAATTAATTACGGAATATTGACGTTGGTCGTATCCCTTTACAATTTTCTATCCCGTCATGAAATCGACAGCGACAAACTAAGTCAGCCTTTAATATATATATATATATATATATATATATATATATATATATATATATATATATATATATATATATATATATATTTTCTTGGGTGTTTACATTTAGGGTCTGGAGGAGGAAGATTTGTGTTTTCTTTGTTGCTGGCCCAAACTTCCTTACTCTTCTTTTCTTTTATATATGTTTAGAAACCCTAGTATCTATTTTACAAAATAGTCATTTCTTAAGTTGATAAAATTTAGTTGTCCCTTGTAAAATTCATATCTCCTTCATATCACATCGTTTTGAGCTGTAGTTTGGAGAGTTTATAGGTCTTTTCGTCTTGAATCCATGAAAATTGAGTTTGTATCAATCGGACTTCTATAGCTTGAGATAGTGAAGTTGGAATGGACAAAGGTCAATATCGGCAGATTGCAAGATTTTGCTTTGAAGGCTGCGATTTCCATGATCTTGCTTATTTTATTTCTTTTTCCTTATCTGTCCATACATTTATGGATGTTAGCTTTTGAATTCACTGGAATCACTTCATTTCAATCTCTAGAGCTTCTGCTCTAGACAAAACACCGACTGCAGGTCAAATCTGTCAATCACCTCCAATTACCTCTTTTTTGCATCTTTCATCCAAAAATGCCTTCAAAACATAAGACAAAGAATATCAAGACATTTTATACACAAAACATATGCAAAACACTAGGTAAATATGGATAAAACTATCAAATAATATGGTCACATCACTAGCGTATTCTTGCCATTTTTTGACCTCCTTTCACACCTTTTTTAATTCTTCTTCCTAAGTTTCAAGTTCAACTTGCATAAAAGAAGCTTGTTTTTTCAAGGCATTTATTTTGTCTAAGTACCCTTTCATATTTGATTCAGCTAACTTTCTTGCCTCCCCTTTATTTTTAGACTGAACTTGGTATCAGGCTCTCAAATATTTTTCCTCTTCAATGGCAAGACTAGCCACCCTTCTTTTTACTTTCTCAACTTCCCGTTTTAGCTTGTAATGACCCCTTTCTCTTTTAGTTGAGGTCATTAATTCTTAGTCAGCATGTTCCATAATTTAAAATGACCAATTCCTTTTTCATTATTATATGCTTATTCACTAGGTTATCGCATCGGGAACTTCTTTCTTCCAGTTGGCATTTTCCATGCAACCCATTAATCTACTCATCTTTTCCTTGAAATTGTTGATTTAAAAAATTCCTCATCTGTTCTTCTTTAAGGAGTTGTTATTCGAGGAATCTTTGATGACTTTTGTTGTTGTGGAGCTCAATTCTTAATTTATCCAATTCCTCTTGCAAGTCTCATTCACCAACTCTCTTTCTTTTAGCCCAGTGATAACATATGATTTATTGTATTGGAACTCCTTTCTTCTAGTTGGTTCTTTCCCTAGATGAACCCATTAATATGCTCATCTTCTCCTTGCAATTGTTGATTTAAAGAATCCCTCACCTATTCTTCTTTCAGGAGTTGTTCTTCGAGGAGAATTTGATGAATTTTGTTGTTACTAAGACCAATCCTTAATTTCTCCAATTCCTCTTGCAGGTCTCCTTTACCAACTCTCTTTCTTGTAGGCCCAGTGATAACTAGTAATTCATCTTACACCTGGTTTTGCTTTATTGCATTTTGGAATGTTTCACAACTCCTCCATACTGAATAATGAGGACTAACCAAGAACTTTATTTGGTGTATTTCCTTGCCATTTAGAACAGGTTGTTCCCAATCACTCCTAATAACTTCAAGCCTATCCAATAAATTAACTTCTCTGAATGAATCGATGTACTCGAACATCCCCCTAGTTCTTGGTACATATTGTGTCCCTCAAATTGCTTTGTTACTAATGAGGGTGAACAGCTGATATAATCGGTTAAGCCAACCAGCATGACCCATGCTTTATTACCACAATTCATGAGTTATGTTGAACCACTTAAGGGGCTTTCAATCTAAAATTAATTTTAGGGAGTGCCTGGTATTTATTTACCCATGCCTTTTCATCAAGGTCCCTCCATTCTTCATTTAGGACCATCCCGAGAGCCTCATGTTAAACCACCATAAGTGATTGAAAATTTCTCTTGGCGAATCCAAAAATGATTGATAATCCATATGAATAATAAGGGAATGCAACACAACATTGCTCCTTTCCCATGTAATCTACAATGGTTTAGAGACAGGAAGGTTTCAGCTAATATAGTTGAAATGAGATTATTCTTCACTTGCTCATATTTGACAAAGGCACTCATAACTTTCATATTAATAATTATGGTGGCTAAAAGCAAAGATGGCAAAGGCCACTGATCGATATATCTCTTTTCATGAGAGAGTCTCTATTTTAGTGGGAGTTGAAAACCTAACAGAAAAAATTTACATTGCATTTTGAAAACCCTATTTTTCACTATATACGAGTGTACTTTACAATGTAATTTTATACCACGATAGCTAAAACAAAATAATTGTTAAATTATTTTGCTATTTTGGCCAAATTCCAATGGATAATCGTAAACCGGTTACGATATCCAATTTTCATTTCAAAACATGAGAAAGATGCTACATATATTTTTTACGAAAAATATGCTTGGAAAAACCTTGGAATTTGGCTGTATACCTAAAAACAACATATTTTTTTAATGTAGATGTTGAATTTTTTTATCTTTTTTATTTTTTTAATCTTTTTCTATGTGGGTTGGCTGCCCATCCCTGATAAGCCGAGAGGCCCATCATTTGGGGCTAGAAAGTCAGCTTGGCTGGGCTGAACAACCCACCCATTCTAGGTGGCTGGGTTGAGCCTTGTCCTCGGCCCGACCAGCCCAATGTTCTACAATGGTGAATAGTAAAATGGTGATTTGTGGAGAGTGATGACCGGAGTACTTGTCACTGCTGTCGTGTAGAGGAGGTAGAGTTGGTTCTTCTCGTGGTAATGGAGTCGAAAGTGGTGGCCAGGAGAGCTGCCGGAAGAGGACTGGTTTTGTGTAGGGGTTGTTGTTGCTTGACGCCAACGCTGGAGAAGAAGAGTTAAGCCTATTGGGGAGCTGCTGGCATGGAGGAGAAGCTGCCGGTGCTGAGGGAGAAGTTGGTGCTTGCCGGATGGGGGTGTTGTTGGTGGAGAGATAGATGAAGTTGTCACCGACTATAGAGGGATAGAGACCATTGTTGGCTAAGATAGAGAGAGAGAGCTGACATTCAAAGATAAGCTTTGTTGTTGCTGTCAGCTGCCGTTGTGGGTGTCATGGGACGCCACTGGTGCTTGGTGGTCGAGGTTGCTGAAGCTGCCGAGGGAGACGAGAGAGAGGATCAATTGAGAGGGGGGTTGCCCGCTTTTACTGCTGGTGCCGAGGAAGAGGGAGAGTTGTTGTTGTGTAATTTTTTACGTGTTCGTGTTTGTTTTTTAGTGTTTCTGCACAATTTTCTCCCCAATAACTGTAAAATTTTATCCTTTCACCTGTACATATTTTCTCCCTCTACTCTGCAAATTCCCCCCCTCCGTTCTTCGTTTCCCATTGCATGCAGCGATGGGATACCTCCCTCCTGAACCTTCAGTGGCGTGCAGGCACTGTTCTGGTGACTGAACAGTGCGATCATCTCTACATGTTTTATATGATTTTGGGGAAGGTGAAAATCCGATTTGGTCTCTCAATTTGTAATTGTTTTAATTGCACCCCTAATTGACTATGAACTTTTAATTTTGTACAATTGTATCCCTATCAGAATTTCAACAGCAACCTTAGCTTTGGGTGCATTTTTATTTCGGTCCTTGGTTTTAGATTTATGCGATTTAACCCTCAATTGACCATTAAACTCTCAATTGTCTTCAATTTGACCCTTGACTTCGCACAATTGGCTTGGAAAAATTCAATTCAGTCTCCAAAAACTCCAATCTTCTCAATTGAACCCGAATTAAGCTCAAAAACTTGATTTTTCATTGATTAAGCCCTTAATAAAATTAATTTGACCATTTAAAGTATAATTAAGTCCTGACACTTAATTAAATCCTTCAATTGGACCCTAAACCTAAATTAATTTCTAAACATAATGATACTCTCAATTGGCCCATGATTAAATCAAATTGGCCTATAAAAATATAATTATGCACTTCGACTTAATTTTTACACGGATTTGTCTAGTAATAAATTATTTTAGCCTTTAATTTGCATTTTCCTTCATTTTTGGGCACGAAATAGGTGCGTTTGGGCTCTTGAAAATGTATAAATTTTCCACGATTTTTTAACCGAAACTACTCCTTTTTATTTTATTTTTGTTATTTTTATTTTATTTTGGATAGATTTGGGGTGAATAACCTATTTTTGGGTTATGACACCATGATTGCTCAAATATTGTGTCATGATATCAGACATATATTTGGTGTCATTATCAGACCTTAACATTTGAATTTTAGATGAGAAATGATTTGTAACAAGCTTATGAAAATCCATAAACACTTCCATAAATGACAAGACATCTTAAGGAGGCATTTATGTTTACGAGGATGAAATGAGTATTTAGATTTTTTTCCTTAAAAATTAAAGAAAATCATAATTTTATGATTTCTCAGGTTATTCGTTGTGAATCGGTAAGATTCAGCTTGAGAGTTCACATTTTGACGTGTATTGTATGACATTGTTTTAAAGCTTGGACAGACATGGCGAGCGGATTGGTTCCTTTACCTTGATCCTGCCACTTTCAGTTCAGTTTTTTATTGTTGCTTCTCTCTAAACTCACTCTTTTGTTTTATGACATGTGTTCTTTTCTATTTATAATTTGCTTTATGAATTTTTTTCCTTATATTAATAAATAAAAAAGTTTTTCCACCATACACTTCTTGCTTGTTTTTTTCGTCTTCCTATGTTCTTTGATATATGTTTTTCGTGATACATGTTCTCATTTTTCTTTCTTTTCCCCATCCCGATATTCTTTTTATGTGTAGTTATGATGCGTTAAACATTGGCTACTATGGTTTGCTGGTTTAGATGAGGCTTTTGAGCTTAGATTTATGTTTACAAGGATGGAATGAGTATTCAGATTTTATTTCTTAAAAAGTAAAGAAAATTGTAATTTTTTAGGATATAAAATCATGACCTGTGGCGAATCAGTAGTATTTAGCTTGAGAGTTCACATTTTGTCGAGTATTTTATGGTATTGTTTTCAAGCGTGGACTAACGTTGCAAGATGGTCCATTCCTTGATCTGCCACTTTTAGTTCAATTTTTATTGTTGCTTCTCTCTAAACTCGCTCTGTATTTTTCTTTTCTTTTCATTTGCCTTTCTCGACAATTTCTTAGCGATTGGTTTTATTTATTCTGTGCTAATAGCCGTATTTTTTTAACCTTATAGGTAAAGTTGCTTGCACGAATTTTATTTTTCTACTTTCACCATTATTGCCTTCTTTTGCATTGATGCATCCTTACTTCCCATTTATTATCTTGGTCCCTTGGTCCTTGGTTCATTATGTTTTAAATGGAATGTGCTAAGTTGTCTTGTTATTATTTGAGTTTTCTTTTTCCTCATTACTTATTTTGTCCATCTCTTTTCATCATGAAGCTTGCTCTGAGCTTTTCAGCTGTCGTTGGTCAACTCTCTTGTGTTGTTCTCTGTTTTTGTTTTTGTAGCTTAGATTGTTACTACAGATCTTGGATGGATATCTGCTTCAGTTTGCTCTAATTGTCTTTTTCTTTTTATTTATAAATAAAAAAGTTTTTCTACCGTAGGCTTCTCGCTCGTTTCCTTCATTTTTCTGTGTTCTTTGATATATGTTTTTCTTTGATATGTGCTCTCGTTTTATTTCTTCACCCTATCCCTATATTCTTTTTATGGGTAGTTAAGTTGCGTTAAACTTTGGCTACTATGGTTTGTTGGTTTACAAGAGGCTTTTAAGCTTAGATTTCTGTTTACGAGGATGAAATGAGTATTTAGATTTTTTTTTCCTTAAAAAGTAAGGAAAATCATGATTTCCGAGGATATAAAATCATGATTTCTTAAGTCATCCGTGGCGAATCAGTAGAATTTAGCTTGAGAGTTCACCTTTTGTCGAGTATTTTATGGCATTGTTTTAAAGCTTGGACTGGCGTGGCGAGCGGGTCCATTCCTTGATCCTGCCTCATTTAGTTCAGTTTTTTATTGTTGCTTCTCTCTAAAATCACTCTTTTGTTTTTGACATGTGCTCTTTTCCGTTTATAATCTTGTCACTTAGCAACATTTTTTTTCAATCTCTAGGATGTCGAAAGGTCTTGCATGAACTTATTGGTGTGAGGTGCCCCCATTTATTGTCTTCTTGCTTGATTGGTTTAATTGATTCACAGTAAGTCTAACAGCATACCTTTTCTTTTCTTTTCTTTTCATTTGCCTTTTATCGACATTTTTTTAGGCATTGGCTTAATGTATTTCGTGCTAATAGCCGCAATTTTTTGGCTTCGTATGTAAAGTTGTTTGCACCAATTTTATTTTTCCACTTTCATCATTATTGCCTTCTATTCTCTTTCACTGATGCAGCTTTCCCATCTATTAATCTTGGAGCCTTGGTCTTTAGGTATGTTTTAAGTGGAAAGTGCCGAGTTATCTCGTTATTATTTGAGTGTTTTTGTTGGTTTGTTTATTACTCATATCTTATTTTGTTCATCTTTGTTATTCATGAAGGTTGCTCCAAGCCTTTCAGTTGTCATTGGTCAACTCTTTCTGTGTTGCTATCTGTTTTTGTTGTTGTAGTTTAGATTGTTTCTCTAGATCTTGAACATATATCTTATACTTGATGACATATGAAAATGACTCCATAAACTTTACCCTCTTAGTGTTTCTTCATTTCAGCTTGTTTTGACCCTTAATATACATCAAAGATTCATGGTCAGTATGCATAACAAACTCCTTTGATAATAAGTAGTGTTGCCTTAACTCTAAAGCTCAAATTAAAGCATTGAACTCTTTGTCATAAATTGAATAGTTCAATCGTGCACAATTTATCTTTTCATTAAAGTATGCAATAGGCATCCTTTCTTGTAATAACATAACCTCGATTCCAACCCTGAAAGCATCACACTCTATCTCAAATGTCTTAGTAAAATCTGGAAGTGCTAAAACAAGACCAGTAAATAACTTCTCTTTAATCAATTCAAAAGACTTTTGTGCATTTGCAGTCCACCGAAAAATCATTCCCCTTCTTCAAACATTTAGTCATAGGTGCGACTGTAGAGTTGAAGTTCCTCACACATCACCTATAAAATGAAGCTAGGCCATGGAAACTCCTCTCATCAACAATACTAGTAGGGTTCAACCAATCTTGAATTGCTTTTATCTTTTCTTCATCATCCTTAACCCTACTATTGAAAATGATATAACCAAGAAAAATAACACTTTCTTGAGAGAAATAACACTTGTTTAGTTTCCCATATAATTTACCTTCTCACAAAGTTTCAAACACAGCCCTAAGATGCTTTACATGATCATCAAACTTTTTGTTGTAAGCCAAAATTTCATCAAAATATATCACAAAAAACACCCTAATATGTTTCCTCAAAACATGATTCATAAGTTGCATAAATGTACTAGATTAGACAACCCAAATGGCATTACCAACCATTCATACAACTCATGTTTAGTTTTAAATGTTGTTTTCCACTCATCTCCCTCTTTCATCCTAATGTAGTGATAACCACTCATCAAATTAATCTTAGAAAACAATGCAACACCATTCAACTAATCAAACAAATTATCAAGTCTAGGTATAGGGAATCAATACTTATCTATTATTTTGTTAATTGCACGACTGTCCACACACATTCGCATAGTGCCATCCTTCTTTTGCACAAGCAAAGTAGGCACGGAACATGGACTAAGTGACTCCCGCAAGTAGCCCTTCTATAAGAGCTCACCAACCTTACTTTAAATTTCCTTGGCCTCCTTCGAGTTACACCTATATGCTAGTCGGTTAGGAAGTGAAGCTCCTTGCACCAAATCAATTTGATGCTCAACTCCACAAATAGGTGGTAAACCTTTAGGTAACTCTTTTGGAAAAAAAATCTAAAAACTCCTCAAGCAACTTCATAATTTTCCTTGGGATGTCCACATTCTCTACTTACAATAAAGGTTTCACCCATACCATGAAAATAGCCCTAATCAAAGCTAGTGTTTGCTCGATGTCTCCCTTCTTGGCTAACATTAGCCCTTTACCCGGTTTCCCTCCTTTTTTTTGACTTCGTAATTGATCCTGTCTAACTTGCTGAGAACTTAATGGCACCAAGTTCACCTTCTTCCCATTCAGCATAAACAAGTATTCTTTCTTCCCTTGTAGATTACATCATCCTTATCAAATTGCCATGGTCGCCCCAATAAGACATGGCTAGTTAACATCGAAGTCACATCACACAAGTCCTCATCATGATATGTTTTGATGGAAGATGACACACAAACTTGTTTTGTAACTCGAATCTCCCCATTCTCATTAAGCCACCATAAACTATATGGTTTGCGATGAGGAACACTAAGTAAAACCAATTTCTCCACCAAAGTAGTGGATGCAATGTTAGTGCAACTATCATTGCCAATAATCATTCCACACACTTTATCTCGAATTTGACATCGTGTATAAAAGATGATCTCACTATCAAGGCAGATCTTAGCAACACCAAATCAGCACAATCAAATGAAGATCAAGACATATATTCTACAAATAAAAGATAGCTCAATCCCAGCATCATATTTATCATACCTTCTGTATTTAGAAATGCTACCGTTATATTCATCAAAGCTATCATACACATTCTGTATTTAGAATAGTTTATCGTTACATTATACTTGTATAAATCATACACTGTGATAATATTACAAGTGTGGGAAAACACTTATTCATCACCTTTGTGTCTAGTCTCTTTATGGTATCAGAGCAAGAAATCTCCACCGAGAACACGATCCTAAACACAGACATGGCCACTGTCAGTACCCAAACCCAAAACAATCAGCCAACATCACCCACAGAAACACCATTAATAGCACTCAACATTGTTGCTCAGATCAATGGAAAACTTACCTCATCTACCTTCTCTCAGTGGCGTGCACAGTTCGAAGCTCTTCTAATTGGTTATGACCTTTTAGACTATGTCACAGGCAAGACAACATGCCTAGTCCCCGGTGGCACCCTCATCTCTGCCTCAACTGTGAATCATTGGATTCGACAGGACAAATTGATCCTCAGTGCAATTTTTGCATCTACCTCCATAGCCATTACTCCACTGATTTCTGCCTCAAAAACATCTCATGAGGCTTGGAAGAAATTACACCATATGTATGCTAGCAAATCTCGAATGAGAGCTATGCAATTGAAGGAAGATATTACCTTGATTAAAAAGGGAAATCGGTCAATTACTGAATACCTTCATGCCATCAAGATTCTGGCTGATGAAATCACCATAATCGACCACCCCATCTTAGACGACGACCTAACTCTTTACATCTTAAATGGGTTAGGCTCTAATTTTCGTGAAATCACCGGACCGATCCGAGCTTGAGAGAAATCAATTACCTTTGAAGAACTGCATGACATGTTAGTTGGTCATGACAGTTACCTTCGTCGGCTGGAAACAGCTTCATCGCAACTGTTGGCGTCGGCGAACTACACCAATCGGAATAGTTCCTCTCACCGTTACCCACAGCGTGGGTCGAACAAGCCGTTTGGCTCTCCACGGCACCAGACAAATCACAGAGACTCAGGGAATAATCGTCACTTTCAAAGACAAAGTGATAGAAATATGGGCCGGCCCATGCCTAGCCCACGGCGCTATCAGCCCAATTTTCAGCCCCACTATCAGTCCAACTATCAGCCCAAGTGTCAGTTTTGTGACAATATTGGGCACACTGCTAAATCTTGCACACGGTTCAGACCCTAAATGGCTTATGGATTCCGCTGCCTCCCATAACATCACGGGAGATCTCAATAACCTCACCATTCATTCAGAATATGATGGTTCTGATGAAGTTGTGCTCGGTGATGGTTCAGGTTTGCATGTCTCACACATAGGATCACTTATCCTAAAGACAAATAAAAAAATATTTTTTCTTAAAAATACTCTTTGTGTGCCTAACATTTCGAAAAATCTTATATCCGTACATCGTTTTACATTGCAAAATAATGTTTATGTTGAATTTCACCCTTATTATTTTCTTGTGAAGGACAGGTACTCGAGGGTAATTCTGGCATGGGGTTCGTGTGAAGATGGTGTCTACATTTTTCCGGATAAACTGATGGCTCCTTCATATCCGATGGTTGCAAATGTGCATGAGCGCATTTCTCTTGATGGTTGGCATAAAAGACTCGGCCACCCATCTCCAAAAATTGTTCAACAAATTGTCAATGGTTTTTCGCTTCCAGTTATTCCCAATAAAAGTTTTTCTATATGTTCTTCATGTTCTATCAATAAAGCTCATAAACAACCTTTTCAATCCACTAGTTTATCTAGCACTGCTCCACTTGATCTTATATACACTGATGTGTGGGGCCCAGCTCACTCTACCGGTTTTGATGGCTCCCGGTACTATGTTATTTTTGTTGACCATTATACCAAATATATATGGTTCTATGTTTTAAAAGCAAAATCTGATGTTCAAACTATTTTTCCCCAATTTAAAACATTTGTTGAAAATCGTTTTCAAAATAAAATTAAAACCTTATACTCAGATAATAAGGGTGAGTATATAGGCCTAAAAAATTTTCTTGTTCAACATGGCATAAGTCATTTGACTACTGCCCCTCATACACCACAACAAAATGGTGTCTCTGAGAGGCGTCATCGCCATCTCGTAGAAACTGGTCTTACTCTTCTTCATGACTCTAAGTTACCTCTTACATATTGGCCTTATGCTTTCAATACAGACACGTATCTTATAAATCGTCAACCCACACCTCTACTTCATAATATGTCTCCTTATCAAAAACTTTTTGGTCAAAAACCGAATTATCTCAAATTACGAAAATTTGGTTGCTTGTGTTATCCCCTCACCAAACCTTATAACAAACATAAACTAGAACCCAAATCCATAACTTGCATGTTTTTGGGTTATTCTCTAACTCAAAATGCCTACATCTGTCTGGACCCACAGTCAAACCGGACATATATTTCTCGCCATGTTATTTTTGATGAAAACCAATATCCTTCCCTGCCAACTATCCCTATTTCTGATCAACAGCCCAGCCCACCAACCCAGTCCACACTATGTCCAGCCCATTCTTTATTTCCCACATTAAGCCCATGTCCAAGCACCGGCCCACTCTCCCAAACACTTACCTCCCCACAGTCAAGCCCATCACCAATACCAGTCCACTCCCATCCTCCGTCCTCATCAGCACCCGTTCTCCCCAATGTCATTCGGCCATCAGTTTCTCCGGGCAATGTCTCACCGTCGATCATCAACCCTCCAGGTATGTCTTCTCTTCCTTCTTCTTCTTTACATAATCAATCTATCATATCGTTGCCCACACATACATCAACTCCTAGTCCGACAACCCACCCCACCATCACTGATCCCTCGCCCTTAGAACCCAGACTGATTCAAGTTCATAATCCACCCCCAGCCATCACCCATAACTCATCCTCACCATTATTATCCCGATCCCATCCCATGATTACCCGATCTCAGAACAACATTTTTAAACCCAAACAGCTAAACACCATCACCAAACACCCACCGGCTGCCTTCATTGAACCCACCTGTGTAAGTCAAGCTTTATCTCAACCCCACTGGCGTGATGCAATGTCACAAGAAATCACAGCCCTTATGAGTCATGGAACTTGGGATTTAGTCCCTTCTCCCACCTCTTGCAATCCTGTTGGGTGTCGCTGGGTTTTTCTTGTAAAACGAAAACCCGATGGGTCAATTGACCGATTCAAGGCCAGGCTTGTAGCCAAAGGCTTTCACCAACGGCAAGGGGTGGACTACACAGAGACATTTAGCCCTGTGGTCAAACCGACCACTATTCGGACAGTGTTGTCCATTGCAGTGATGAATGGGTGGGGGTTGAGACAAATGGACATTAATAATACATTTTTGCATGGTAATTTAGATGAAATTGTGTACATGCAGCAACCTCCCAGATTCAAAGATGATAGTAAGCCTAATCATGTTTGTCGTTTATGTAAGGCAATTTATGGTCTTAAACAGGCTCCCAGAGCATGGTATTTAGCTCTGAAAAATGCCTTACTTAAGACTGGATTTTCGAACTCTTTGGCAGATTCTTCTTTATTTATCTATATTAATGGCTCAATTACCTGTTATTTGCTTGTTTATGTTGATGATTTAGTACTTACTGGAAATGATGTGAACTTTGTGAACTATATTGTTAACTATCTTAGTTGTCAATTTTCCCTAAAAGACATGGGACAATTACATTTTTTTCTGGGAGTGGAAGTTTTACCCACTAAGCATGGTATATTTCTATCTCAACACCAATATATCAATGATCTTTTAACTACTACTAATATGCTTGGGGCCAAGCCTGTTTCCACCCCACTGTCTACTAGTACTCCTCTCACACTCATAGATGGCACAGCCTCCTTTGATAGCACTACATATCGTCAAGTACTTGGCAGCCTCCAGTATTTATCACTTACTAGGCCTGACATTTCTTTTGCTGTAAACAAGCTTTCCCAGTTCATGCACAAGCCGACTCAAGCTCATTGGATAGCAGCTAAGCGTCTTCTTCGCTATCTCAAACATACTATTTTTTATGGCATTCATCTCACATCTGCATCACATTCCACTCTCACTACTTTTTCTGATGCTGATTGGGCAGGTAATCTTGATGATCGCACATCCACTTCTGCCTATATTAGTTTTCTCGGCTCAAATCCAATTTCTTGGAGTTCCAAGAAACAGCGCGCTGTTGCAAGATCCTCCACAGAAGCAGAATACAGGGCCCTTGCAAATGCTGCATCCGAAACTATGTGGATATCCTCACTCTTGCAAGAACTTGGATTTCAGCTTTCAGCATCTCCGTCTCTACGATGTGACAATCTTGGGGCTACTCACTTAAGTCACAATCCAGTTCATCACTCTAGAATGAAGCACATCCAGATCGACTTGCATTTTGTCCGAGACCTGGTCAACAAAGGCATTCTTCATGTGAGTCATGTTCATACCAATGATCAGCTTGCCGATCTTCTCACTAAACCTTTATCTCGGCAACGCACTGACCTCCTCAAGAGTAAAATCTCACTGGCCGACGGCAGCTCGATTTTGAGGGGGTGTATCAAGGCAGATCTTAGCAACACCAAATCAGCACAATCAAATGAAGATCAAGACATATATTCTGCAAATAAAAGATAGCTCAATCCCAGCATCATATTTATCATACCTTCTATATTCAGAAATGCTACCGTTATATTCATCAAAGCTATCATACACATTCTGTATTTAGAATAGTTTACCATTACATTATACTTGTATAAATCATACACTGTGATAATATTACAAGTGTGGAAAAACACTTAGTCATCACCTTTGTGTCTAGTCTCTTTACTCACGTTGCTCTTCACTAACATCAACTTATGTATTCAGAACCCGCTGCACTACTAACAAATCTCATTTCACTGGCTCAAATCTTCTCCTTGCTCATGCTCTACTATCTCAACTTCAACTTCAGTTTCAACCTCATCGCTACTAACCAACTCCCCATGTTTCCCATGCACCGCCATAACTCTCTTATTCAGACGTTCATGTACCAAGCACTTGAAATATTTGATGTCCCGAGACCTCTTAGAAAGTTCATGTTCGACCACCTTTTATTTACCCTTCATAGAGTCTGAACTTGTACTCCTTTTACTAAACCCCACTTTCTAATCCTTTTTAGGTGCATTCCATGTTCATGAAGATGTGGAAATAGACTTTGAAGCATTTGATGTTGTTACCCCAGCTCCAACACTCCCTATCTTTTATTGTCTCTTTACCCTCTTTGCAAGTTTTTTCACATCCTCAAGGAAGACATAAGGTTGCAACTCAACAACATTAGCAATATCCCTTCTCAACCACTAAGAAGTTTAGCAATGGTCTGTTGAAGTTTTTTTGAATTAAGATAAATTAGGCATGAATTGATTTTATTTATAACATCAGTTAGGTAGAAACCAATTACGGTTTGCCTTGAATTGTAGTATTAGTTTGCATAATTGGAGATTTTGTTGAATTAAGATAAATTAGGTATGTATTAATGCAGTTAGGCATAGTTTCATGCAATTGATCATTCATAACATTAATTGTGAGAAATTTGATAAAAATAGGTTTTGGGAAGAACTTGGTGATTAATTAACATAGTTAAAAATGTTTCTTGAATTGATATAAGCTATATATAAATTGATGTAATTGATTTAGTAGGATTTTTTTTCCAATTAATCAAAATAGGTTTTCCTATTTTCATAAAATATCTAATAACATGTTTATGTTGTTGTGGCGTTATAAGGGTACTGTTGTTCTAGATATACACAATAGAATCACATATAATGGTAGGTAGAAGTAATGTGTTATTGAATGCTACTTTAGGCATGTTACTAATGGATATTAAACAAGTTATGTATTAGATATTAATTGGAAGTGTCATATAAGGAAATATTGGTATTTCCAATTCTAATTTCATATGATGTGAGTGTTAGGAATATGATTAAATCATTCATTTGAAATGGATCAAACATGATGAAGTTTTATGTGGGTGATCGACCCAAACAAATAAGCTCCTCTACTATATAACATGATCATACTATGCTTGAATGGTTAGAGAAACATCACAATTTGCTTGCCTAACTAGGATAGTTACGAGTAATTTAAGCTTGTCATTGATACATGATATTTTGCAAAGTAGTGGTCAAAGTATGTTTGAGAATTCTTATTGTGATTAACATAATTAGGACTCCTCTTAGCCCAATGATAATGAATATGATGATATGTTGGGTTTTGAAGGGATATAAGATAATGATAATGAGACCACTTCTGCCTAGATTTAAGAATTAAATTGAAGTCCATTATTATTTGCAATGATTGGGCTCTTAAGCATAGAAATTCAATCGAAACTAGTGAACGTGCAACGTCGCGTGTGTGTGTGTGATGGGGTCGCTACCTAGTTATTTGTTTTAGGGGCACTAGGAAAACCTATGTGCACTAGTCTTTATATGTAATTCCACATATAACATCACCAGGAACGCTTACAGTGCCATATGTAATTCCATGTCTAGATTCTTAATTATCTGGCTTGGAGAGCAATCATATGCTCTTAACATCATAGTACTAGGCTTTATATGTGATTCTTGATGTAGGCATGGTCAAACAAAGATAAATATTGTATTTGATCTTTGTATCCCTAAACTTTTTATTTAATTGGTTAATGTTTGTGTTTTGCAAATTCTTCATCTTTTATCATTGTTTAACTTTTGTTTTGTTTTTTGGTTTTAGTTTTTATAAGTGTTATTTGAAAAATTTTAAAGTCATATTCACAATCCTTTTACACTTGATCCTAGGTCTCACAACGCTAAGTTGTAAATAAACTATAGTTGGTTCGAGCAAAGTCAACTCCAATAAAATAATAAATTTATTTATGGTGTTTGAGTGAGAAATGAAAGTTCAACAGCTTAAGAAAACTATAAATAAACTATGAGTTGTAAGTGAATATAAGATTATAAACATAGACAAGAAAAAAGATAGGACATTAGAACTCTTATCAATTAACAAATACATGGGGAAAAAAGAAGATAAAACAACAAAGATCTTGACTTTAAGCATAAGTATCTTTCTTCGACAAGTTATATGTTTTCCCTAATCAAAAACTTGAGGAAGTTGTTTAAATCAACAAATTCTTGATGTTACTTGACATCAACCTCTTAGTCAAAATTGCATTAATTAAAAACATTTTTGAGATAAATTTATGAATACAATAGTTGTGCAATAAGATAATGATAGGTATAACTTTGAATTGGGATAGTCGTTATGACAAAACTAAAGGTCTTAGTATAGTGAAATCAGAAGTTGGTTGTTTGCTGGAATTAAAAATGTTATTATCATGGAACAATGGTTCTTGATCAATTTGTTTAAATTGGCATGACACTAACTTTGAGGGCTTCAAATTAGAGTAAAATAATGATTAAAAGATGGGTAATTATATTTTTATTAGCATAAGATAAGGAGATGAAAAGGTAATGGATATGATGAAACCATATTCCAAGGTTTTTTCCATCATATTTTCCATAAAAAAAAATATATTTTACATCTTTTGCATGTTTTAAAAATGAAAATTGGATATCATAAGCGGTTTATGATTATCCATTGGAGTTTGACCAAAATATCAAAAATAATGATAACTATTTTTGTTTTATCCATTAGGGTGTAAATTTACATTGTAAAATACATCCTTGGATAAAAAAAAAGAAAAAAAAAGGGGGGGTTTAACTACGGTATAAATTTACATTGTAAAGTACATCCGTAAATAACAAAAAAGGTTCTCTAATTGCGGTGTAAAATTACATTGAAAAGTACACTCGCGGACAAAAAATGGTGTTCAAATGTAGTGTAAAAATTTTAACTTAGAAAAACAATTAAACAACAATGTAGCTTATCTTAGGTTGGGTGCACTGGAGGTGATGGTTCTTCCCCTTGCACAACAAGTCCCCTTATCCAAACTCTCGCAGACCAATAGGTTCCTAGTGACCGTAATACTACGTGGTGACTCCTGATATTTATAGTCGTAAATTTTACAACTATAAAACATACCTCTATTTTCACCGCACGCCGTTGTCCCCCCAAACCACGGGGATGGCGAGGCGCGAACTGCGAAAAAACATCATCGCAACAGGACATGATCAGACTAGGGGATGAATAAAAAAACATAATAGGATTGGCTTCATTCCTTTTCTTAAAAGACACAAAATTCTGAACAACATGGAAGGTTTCAAAATAGAGGAGCATATGGATACAATTTAAAGGTGTGGCATCCCTACAAGTTAAGATTAGAAGTTACGGCTTGAGTAAGAAAAAACAAGAAGCCATTATAGCTAGTTATAGAGATCCAAACTTCAAAAAATGAGGACCGTGAAGAAAAAAATGACCTATATTTCTAAGGTAAATATATATGCTTCATCATGAATTGCATCTAAATCCCTATTGAGGATCTAAGAAAAGTCTTTTAATAGGATTGTAGTTTACAACCCCTCTCTCATCCATTTTAGGTGTGTGTTCGAGCCATTACCTTTCTCATTCCTTGAGTGCATCAATGAGCCTTCATCTTTTAGATGGTATGTTTTCCAAGCCTATCTTCTTCCTATGTGAGTGTATTTTTCAATCTTCAACCATCAAATCAAATAGCACGTTCTCTGACCCTATCTTTATCTTTCTCATTTTAGTACATTTTTCATCCCTCAACTATCAACTGAAATAGTGTGTTTTCCAATCCTATCTTCTTCTTATTTGAGTGTGTTTTTCCATCTCTCAACTAGTAACTTTGATAATGCTCTCTCCGACCATATCTTTATCTTTCTCATTTGAGTGCATTATCCAACCAACAATCATCAATCTAGATAATATATTTTCCAACCTTATTTTTCTCCTCTTTTGAGTACGCTTTCTAGACCTCAATTGTCATTCAAATAGTGTGCTTTTTGAACCTATCTTTTTTTTTATTTGAGTGTGTTTTTCATCCCTTAACCATCAATCCAGATAATGCATTTTTCAGCCCTATCTTCCTCCTCTATTGAGAACACTTTCCAACCCTCAATTATTAACTTAGATAATGTTTTTTTCTTGTTTTATCTCCCTCTTTCTCATTTGAGTGTGTTTTCCAGCCATTAACCATCAACTTACATAATGCATTTTCTAGCCTTATCTCTTTTCCACTTTTAAAAATATTCATGTTTTTATTTGGTTAGGTCACCTATTACAATGAGACCACCTTTGGATTTTTCACCATCTTCATATTTTCACCTAAGTAGGTCACCTATTACAATAATATCACTTCCATGTTTTCCATTTGGGAAGGTCACCTATTACAATGCGATCATTTTTCTATGTCTTTCAGCTCTTCGCAAGCATCATCTTTCCCTTTATAAATTTATCTTTTTATCCTTACTGTATGTTATTTAACCCTCAATTTTTAGATAGTGCGCTTTTTAGCTGTATCTTATTTTTCCTTTTGGATTGCACTTTAGAGTCTTCATTTCTAATACTTTAAAATGAACAAACCATTTCTTGATCTAGTAAGTCCATTCTCCCATTGTTTTTGCTTCTTTATAATGCTTATTATCTAGAGACTCTCACGATATTTTAATTGTAAGCATTGTAAAGAGAGGGGGAAGTGTCATAACTTATTTATGGTATATTCTTAAATTCACCCAATAAAAATGAGAGGGCTGGTGTAGTGAGAAATCAAGCCAAGAAGTTTTGACAAATTTAAAAGCTCAATTGTACCCCTGTTAACAAACTAAAGAAAAATGTAGATTCAATGTCAAAATAAATTATTATCGTACAAATCTGCATAAACATTAAGTCCAAGAGCATAATTAGATTTTTAATAGGCTAATTTGATTTAATCATGGGTCAAATTAAAGTTTAATTATGTTTAGGAATTAATTTGAGATCCAATTGGAAGATTCAATTAGGTGTAAGGACTTAATTGTAATTTAAATGGGTCAAATTTATTTTAATAGGTTTTCATTTGATAAAAAATAAGTTTGAAAACCTAATTTGGGTTTGATAAAGAAAATTGGAAATTTAGGATACCAATTTAATTTTTACCAAGTCAAATGGATGAAATCATGGGTGAAATTAAAAAAAAAAAAGTTTAATGGTCAATTGAGCATCAAATTACATAATCTTAGACCAAGGGCCAAAATGAGAGGGAGCATAAATTTGGGGCTACTATTGAAGTTCGGTGGGGATAAAATTGCTTATAATTAAAGATTTAAAGTCAATTAAGAGCATGATTAGAGCAGTATTAAATTAAAGGATGAAATTAGACTTTGTCAAATTGCACCATTCTTGATAATATGAAGCCAATTAATATTGGTTTCTGTATCTTGATCTGAAATAGTGTAGCGTGTCATCGCCTGGACTGCAAAAGTTATCACCTCTGCACGCAACAATCAGTTGTAAAGCCTCCCTCTCGCTATAAATACCCCTTCACATGAAGGAGGAGAAGGAAATACAAAGAGAAAGAGGAGAGAGTAGGGGAGAAAAAAGAGATAGTAGGGGACGAAGTGATAAGAGTTAGTAGTTTGAGGGGAAAAACAGTTGGTTAGTTTGTTAGCCACGTGTCAAGTTAGTTGAGAATTTGTTATAATTTCTATTGTAAACTCTATGAGGGCTTTATTACTAAGAGGAGAAGCCATTATACAAATACATTGAAAATATACAAAAATATTAAGTGGATTCTCTCTGTTCTTGGTTAAACAATCTAAGGTCAAAAGATACAATCCTATCATTGGTATCAGAGCCATTGATCCTCCAAGTTATTCCTTTAGTGTATGACCTGTGCTCATGTTCGTACTCATTCAATAGCAATGGACGCTCATGTAGATGCGCTTGAAGCCTCTAATTCCAAGAACCAACTCATTTTGGAAGCAATTCAGTGTCTTTTTGAAGATAAGTTTGCATCCATAGACAAATGCCTCGATTCAATTGATTCTCATCAAGTGGGTCCTAATCAGTCATTCACACCTCCATTTGATGACGATGTGGGTGCGGCATTTGGTAGCAAGGCGAGAGGGGTCATCGAGAGAGGGAAAGAGGACTTCCCTCTAAGAATCACATGCCCTTTATTATTATGGATTTTCCCAGATTCAACAATAAGGATGATTGAATTGAATGGATTTACAAGGCGGGGTAATATTTTGACTACTTTTTGGTGCCACTTGAGAAAAAGGTCAAGATGGTGTCCTTCCATCTGGATCGTGAGGCTTTGCAATGGTATCAATGGGAAGAATGTTCTTCTTCCTTCTCCAAATGGGAAGATTTTACCAAAGCATTTTACAGGGAATTTGGTTCTCATGGGTTTGAAGATTTTGCTAAGTCACTCTTTAAGCTTCATCAAACAAGTCCTTTGGAGGATTAAATAGCTGAATTCAGATGCCTAGCAACCCGAATCCATGATCTTAGTCCAACCTTTCAATTGATCTGTTTCATTGGGGGATTACAAGAGGCACTCAAGCATGATGTCAAGTTGCTTC
Organism: Salix caprea; assembly: GCA_964035475.1. Classification (NCBI taxonomy): domain Eukaryota; kingdom Viridiplantae; phylum Streptophyta; class Magnoliopsida; order Malpighiales; family Salicaceae; genus Salix; species Salix caprea. Next base: position 8,497,088 of record OZ037749.1, on the reverse strand, counting down.
GTCCTGTTACAGTTCATGAGGCCATAAAATTTGCTCATAAAGTGGATGCTAAAGTGCAAAAGTTGAGGTTTTCTCATTCTTCTGGAATTTCTAGGTCAAGATTACCTCTTTTACTAGTACATAATGATTTAGTTCTTGCTAGAACTGAAATTGTTCCTAGAAAAGATATGCATATCAAGAAATTAACCCTTGGAGAAACTCAATACAAAAGGCAGAATAGTCTTTGTTTTTATTGTGATGAAAAATTTGTGAGGGGTCATAAGTGATCTAAGAAGAAAATCTTGCTATTAGATATGGGTTACAATAGTGTCGAATAGGAGGAAATAGTGCATGAATTACAACAAATTGAACAAGTAGCTGAGGTGAATGCTTGTTGTATCACAACTTGTGCTTTATATGGTATTCCTACCCCTACTGCCATTAAAACCATGAAACTCACTGCTATAATAAAGAATTGTCATGTTTAGTATTGTTAGACTCTGGAAGCTCTCATAACTTCATTCATATTGGAATGGTTAAGAAGTTATGTTGGAAGGTAGATCAGTCTCTCATTTGTGATGTCATGATTGTTGATGGTGGACAAATTCAATGTAAAGGTTGTTTTGTTGTTGTTCCCTTAGCCATAGGGAATTATGGGTATACTTATGATATGTTTGCTTTGCCATTGGGTGGTTGTGACATTGTGTTAGAGTTCAATGGTTGCAAACCCTGAGTCCAATTCTGTGGGACTTTGAAAAATTAACTATGAAGTTTTGGTATGAAAAGCAACAGATTTGTTTGTCCAGTTCCAGGCCTCAACCTCCACAGACTATTTCTTGTTATTAGATGGACAAATTGTTGCTTTCAAGATGTTATGGGGTGATTCTTTGTGTTGTGGAATGTGAAAGTATGACCACACTTGTTGATGATTTATTCTCACCAAAACAGCAGAAATTGCAAGCCATGTTGGGTTCTTTTTTTGCAATTTTTGGCACACCACCAACTCTACCTCCTATGAGAGACCATGACCATCGGATACCTTTGGTTGGGGGTTATAAACCACCAAGCATTAGACCATATGCTTATGGACCACTTCAAAAATAAAAAATTGAGAAATGTGTCAAAGAACTGATGGATTTTGGTTTTACAAGGAACAATCACAACCCTTTTTCTTCTCCAGTTTTGTTGGTCAAGAAAAAGGATAGCACATGAAGAATGTGCATGGATTACAAACAATTAAATTAGTTGACTATAAAGGACAAATATCCAATTCCACTTATTGATGATCTGTTGGATGAATTGCATGGGGCGAAGTATTTTTACAAATTGAACTTGAGGAACGGCTATCATCATATTAGAGTTCATTAAGAGGATATTGAAAAGACAGCTTTTCGGACTCATGAGGGACATTATGAATTCCTTGTTATGCCCTTTGGATTGACAAATGCTCTAGCCACATTTCAAGGTTTGATGAATGAGGTTTTCTGACGTTGTTTGAGGAAGTTTGTCTTTGTATTTTTTTACGATATTCTAGTTTACAGTACTTCATGGGCAAATCATTTGACGCACATACATACTATTTTGGAAATTCTAAAGCATCATGAACTTTTTGTCAAGATGTCCAAATATGCTTTTGGAGTCTCTTCCATTGAATATTTGGGTCACATAGTATCTAGACAAGGAGTTGCAATTGATCCTTCCAAGTTATAAGCAGTGGCAGAATGGCCTGTCCCTACTTTCGTGAAGAGTCTGAGAGGGTTTTTGGGTCTCACAGGCTATTATCAAAAAATTATTCCTCACTATGGTTGGGAAAGTTTCCCTTTGACTTAGGATGGTTTTGTTTGGTCTCCAGAGGCTACTTCTGCCTCTCATAAACTCAAAGAACTCATGTTATCTCCTAGGGTTCTTGCATTACAAGATTTTACCAAACCCTTTATCATAGAGGGTGATGCTTCAAGTTATGATATAGGGGTTGTGTTGCAACAAGAGGGATGACCTATTGCTTTTACCAGCAAGACTCTTAGCCCTAGAAACCAGGCCCTTTCTGCTTATGAGAGGGAAATGATGGCAATTGTGCATGCTATTAAGAAGTGGCATCATTGTTTGCAAGGTTGACACTTTATCATTAAAATAGATCATCATAGTCTTAAATATTTTCTCAACCATAAGGCTCACACTCCTTTTCATCAAAAATGGGTCATTAAGCTTTTGGGTTATGATTATGAAATACAATATGATGTTTTTCCTTTTAGTCAGGCCCTTGCCATGGATATTGTTGCCACTAGAAATGATGTTGCTGGGCATTTTTGTGAGAACTTGGCAATTACATATCCCTATTATTGCTAGATGGATGATTTACTAAGGTACAATGAGGGGGATCCTTGGATTTCCAGCAAAAAAAACAGCAAATTCGAGTTGTTGTTGGATCTACACATTTACCTCTTTCACATTCTCTTTCAATAGCAAATCAATTGCTCAAATTTCATATTGACAATGGTCTCCTCAAGTATATTTCCAGAATAGTCCTCAGTCCTGATTTAGTTTGGAAGGCCAAAGTTTTTGTTGCCCATCACTTAGTCCCTACAGTTGGTCATGCTGGTTTCTTAAAAACTTATCAGAGATTATCTTGTAGTTTTATTTGCCAGGTATGAAACATGATGTGCAAACAATGGTGGTTGAATGTCACACCTATCAGCAACACAAGTATGAAACTATGACTCTTGCAGGACTATTGCAACCCTTACCTATACCAAACAAGGTGTGGACTGATATATCAATGGATTTTATTGTTGGGCTACCCCCTTGCCAAGGGAAATCTATCATTTTTGTAGTGGTAGATCACCTAAGCAAGTATGCCCATTTCATTGCTTTATACCATCCTTTTTCAGCTTTTACCGTTTCTCAAATTTTTGTGGATCATGTGATTAAATTACAAGGTATGCCTAGCTCTATTGTTTATGATAGGGATCCAGTATTTGTTAGTGATTTTTGGAAAGAAATCTTCAAAATGCATGATGTAGCATTACGGATGAGCTCTAGTTACCACCCATAAACTGATGGTCAAACTGAATTGGTTAATAGGTGTCTGGAGACCTATTTGAGGTGCTTTGCTGCAACTCAACCAAAAAATGGTTGTTTTGGTTATCTTTGGCAGAATTTAGCTATAATACAACTTATCACACATCAACCAAGTTAACCCCATTTGAAGTTGTTTATGGTCAGCCCCCACCTACTATTACGCCATATGAACCAAGCACTAGAAGATTTGCCATTGTTGACAAAAGCTTGGCTGCAAGGGATAAATGTTACCTAGCTCAAATTTAATCCCCTTATGGCAATGAATCGAATGACTACTCAATCCAATAAACATCTATCAGAAAGGGAATTTCAGGTTGGGGATTTGGTGTATTTGCGATTGGTACATTACAGGTTACAATCCTTAGCTACTAATTCCTACCATAAACTTTTACCCAAGTTTTATGGCCCTTATGAGGTACTGGAAAAGATGGGACCAGTGGCTTACAAACTGAAATTGCCTGTGGGTTGTAAGATCCATCTTGTATTTCATGTGTCTTATCTAAAGAAACATTTGGGAGCTCAAGTGTCTCCTTTCTTAACATTACCTCGAATTACCGACAATGGTATTGTGCAAGATGAGCCACTAGCTATTTTAGAGAGGAAGATCATCAAGCATGACAATACAGTAGGGGTGGATGTCTTGGTACATTGGAAGAGTCACACACTCGAGGATGCCATGTGGGAGGACTACAATGATCTCAAGGCCCGATTTCCTGATTTCATTGCTCAGGTTGAAGTTGCTTTCAATTCTAGATGACTCAAATTTTGTATCCTTTAGCACCTCTGTTGTCATTGTAATAAGTTTTCTATACTTGAAAACTTAGTTTCAAAGGGAGGTGTAATGATAAGAGTTAGTAATGGGAGAGAAAAATAGTTGGTTAGTTAGTTAGCCACGTGTCAAGTTAGTTAAAAATTTGTTATAATTTCTATTGTAAACTCTATGAGAGCTTTATTATCAAGAAGAGAAGCTATTATACAGATATGTTGAAAAATATACAGAAATATGCAGTAGATTATCTCTGTTCATGGTTAAATAATCAAAGGTCAAAAGATAGAGTCCTATCACAAAGAAGGAAGAAAGATAGAAAAAAAAAAAAAAAAAACATATAAAAGGAAGACGAAACCACCCACCTTATTGTCGGCCAATCTTTTGGCCGAAACCTGCTGTCATCTCTCTCCCCGTTGCTACTTGTTTTCTTCCCTCCACTGTGAGCAAACTTTGGCAGCGGCAACATTACTTTATAATCCGTCGAAAGCAATAAGAACATTGTTTCTTTTCCACCATCCATAACAGCAGTATTAATCGGCTAGCCGGCTCATTTAATTGGGTGATGCTCGGTCCATATATTATTATAATAACAATTTTTAAGGAAAAAAAATCAAAAAAAAATTTATAATGGACATTTCAAAATATTTATGATTTTCTTGTATATTTTTCTAATGACTTTGCATAATATCGGACTATAAATTTACACTATAAGCTACAAACCCGGTATTAAAAATACTCGTTTTTCTTCACATGTTTGTGATTTCATCCCATGTGTTTCGCTCCAATTTTGCTCAATATCAATCCGTATACTTATACTATAATATACAGACTTGATACAAAATATATGATCTTATCTGAAAAAAAATAAAAATCCTCATTTCAAAAAAAAAAAAAAAAAAATTGTTTTCGTGCATGTGTTCGAATCTTAAAAATTATCTAAGCTTATTTTTCAAGAAAAACAAATAGATTGCATATTTTCTCGTGTTTTAAAATACAAGATGGAATATCGTAATTAGTTTATGATCATTTGTTAGCGTTTAATTTAAATATAAAAAATCCTTCACCAATCATTTTGTTCATATTATTTATTAGGATCTAGTTGTAGATTGTAATATTTGAGGATGTCAAGTTACATTGTAGAGTACGCTCTTAAGTATTAAAAATACAAAAATAAAATGTGATGTTAAAATTCAGATCTTATAATGATTATGTTTTTTACCCAATGAGGTAGAGACTGCATCATGAAGAGATCTATTTTGAATCTTAGAAAAGACCAATAAATAGAAATTTAACTTAAGAAAACAATCAAACAACAATACAATGTACTTTAGATAGGGTGCACTGGAATGATGTGTTTTTTTTTTCTTACATAACAAGTCCACTTACTCAGACTCTAATGGATATTAGGTTTTCTAATAACCTTATTACTAGATGATGATCTCTAAAAACAATAAATATAATATTATAATTATACAAAACTCTTTTTTCACACATTCCTGTCTCGGTGAAGTCATGAAAAATATCATTGTGACATGTGATATTGATATAAATTAATAATTGATATAGAAATAAGATTTTTATTAATAAAACTTGTCGTTTTAATATTATTATTGTTTTATTTTAAAAAGTGAGAAACAACCTTATATAATAACATAAATCAACTTGGTATGATTAACTAATGATTCAATATAATAATTTGATTAGTTTTGAATTATTTTAATTTTTTATCAGCTTGTTTTTTATTATTATTTAAAAAACAATTGATGGCATACTGATTACTGAGAGAAACGAGAATTTCTCAAGTTTATAATAAGTAAAAAGTAATGAATACAAAAAGGATTAATTTATATATCACATCAATCAAAGTTAATTAAATGCTGAGATCACCAAGTTTTCAATTGGACCTACTAGTAAAAAGTTGCAGTATGTTTTTAAGAGTTTGTTTGGCATTGCTTTTGCTTTTGTGATTGAGGTTGAAAAAAAGCAGTTTAAAAAAAAACGTTTTTACTGCGGTTCAAAATAAGCTGTGAAGTGTTTGGTTAAAACTGTGGTTGAATTGGAGGTTGAAAAAAAAGCAGTTTTGGGTGTTTGGCTACCAAACTTTTTATATTGCTTCTAACTTGTGAAATTACTTTAAAGGGTATATATATAATTTTAAAAAAATTCACAAGTAATTTTGGTAACCCTAATATATATATATATATATATATTAGGGTTACCAAAATTACTTGTGAATTTTTTTAAAATTATTTTTTTATGCTAATTATTATTATTATTAATTATTATTATTATTATTATTATTATAAAACCCATCCCGTAGAACCCCCCCCCCCCCCCCCCCACATCTCCCTCCCTCTGCCTTGCGCCGCCCACACACAGATCCTTATCTCCTCTCTTCCTCATCTCCTTATCATGTCCTCATCCTACTCTCTTCCTCCTAAAAATAAAAGGCACAAACCTCAGTTGAGCCTTTCTTCCTAGTTGGTGCCTTTCTCCTATTTGTCACATGCAATAAAGAACATGGATCGGGAAGGGTGGAGTCTTCTGATGCATTATTTTTTGAATCTTCACTTTGCATATTGACGTCATCCCCAACTTCAATTTTGCTGACTAATTCTTGAAATGGTAAAAGTGGTCCATCTGCTTCCTCCTCATCTCCTCATCATCCTCTTCACCTTTTTCCATTGTTGCTCACCTCGACTGAAACCCATCTACTTAGTCCCCCCTCCCCTCTGCTGAAACCCATCTGCTTCTATGAGGAGTTTGTTACGATGATGAAGGATGGTACAGACTGGAGAAAAGCCTCAAGGCAATAATCACGGGAAAGATTTCTGAGCATAATTTTAAGGAGGGATGGATCATTGCAGGTAACCGTTTGAGGGCACAGTGGAGAAGAAAAAATCAACCATTATTGTTTGGTCTATGATCTGCTTTGTGACCCCTCCCCTCTCTCAAACGCATGCAAAAAAAAATGAATCGCGATCGCAAAAGCACCATTTTCCTGATTATTGCAAATTACGGTTTTGGTCGATTTTTAGGTGGCCCCCACAATAATATAATCTGCTTTTGTTCATTATCAAACGCCATGTAACTGCTTCTTGCTCCAATCTCCGGTTCAAACACAATGCCAAACAAGCACTAAAAGTTTTTGAGACTTTTTATTAATAAATTATTTTATTATTGGACACATAAGTTTTTTTTAAATATAAAAAATAACTGCTGGCATGTAAAGGTTGACTGACTTTTTCTATGTTATTTTTCAATGACAAGTAGTAAATGATGCCTGGGGAGGCACCCCCAGTTTGTAAAGACTGACATGTCGATGTATCCACCACCATAATAAGCCCATACATGTGCGGGCACCACCCTGTGGGCAGCCAGGAAAAATCAACCCTCCGCTGCCAGGAAAAATCAACCGGCTGACGGCTGATAGAGCGATGATGATATAAAAGAACACAAAATCCTGCCTTCGCTTTTAGTTTTTTATCTTTTTTTTTTTTTTTTTGTAATAAACGTACGTTCTCTTTGTTTCACTCTCTCTCTTTTTTCTTCTTGTGGTTCTTCTTTGACTTTCTGCAGTTGCCACTCTAGACTCCCCTCCTGTCAGGCATCACATTCAATGTTTTTTTTTTTTTACCACCTCGAGTAACACAATTTAACTATTTGGCTGTCAATTTGAAAAATACCTTTTCACAGTGACCATGCTGTCTAAATTTGAGGGGGGGGGGGGGTTGTTTGAATGAAAACTCTTTTGGTGACCCTTTCTTTCTCATTTCATAAAAACGACAAACACTTTCCAAAAAAACACCAAAGCAAAATATAGCAAACCGAGTGACTTGTCATCTTTAAATTCCCAACCCCTTCTTCTTCTTCTTCTTTCCCTCCACCACCTCCGCTCTCTTTCCTCTCTCGACAAAAAGACCACAGGCACTGTTTACTGGTTTTCATTTTGTTGCACTTTGACCATTACTTCCATCAGTTTTGTTTTATATATTAAATTACCACACGAAGAGAGAGAGTGACTGTGTTCCGCATGCTTCAAACATGGCGTTTGTTCAATCACTGTCAACGAATGTCTTCGTTTTGGTTTTCGGTCTTGTGTTATTGAATTGCTTTTCTGTGGATAAACTTGGATCTCATGCTCAAGTCACTCAACTCTTGCCAGAAGATGAAGGTAACTGCCTGCATGTAATTCTATAATCTTCACTTTTTTTGGTCACCAATTCACAAAGTTGGGCAAAATAAATGATTTTTGCGCTTTCTGGGTTTTTTTTCGTGCAGTGGATAAGTGTTTTGTTGTTGTTGCTGTTATTGAATATTTGTTGAGATACGTGCGTCCTCTACGTTGAAAAGTAGGGAAGCAACTGCTGTTTTGAATTTCATAGTTTTTTGTTTTTCTTTGTAAACCTTTCTTTATCACCTCGTCTCAAGTTATAAGTGCTGTTTTTTAGTTTTTTTCATATTAACGTTGAGCAACTAAAGTCCCAAGATATGGCACGGTGTCAAATGAGTTAAGATCCGCGTGTCTCTATAATCGATTTTGAATTTGAATCTATGACGTGTAATTTTTATAAGAATCTGAAACAATATATTTTTAGAGAAATTAGTTTTTCCTCGAGTAACTAAAGAAAAAGGAAAGGGGCTCTGGGCAGTTAATTTTATTTTCCATATGTTTTGAGCAACTTCTGAGTATAAATCTTCTGTGGGGTTAGTTAAGATTAGGATATATTTTAAATTTTGGATTTTTCAGAGCTTTTGTCGAAGGCTTTGATTTATTATAATTTTTAGAGAAAGCATGAAATTTGAAACTTTTAGATTATAGCAATCTAATTTTCTGGTTTTCTTGAGAATAATATTGTGTTCCGCAATCAATGTATTACATTAGGGTTCCATTGTAATTCCCATCGACAGAGAAAAACAAATGAAAATAAATATTTTCAGGTTATTCCTTTGTATTTTTATTGTGCATCTGTAGAAGAAAAGAAAATAGTAATGATTCATTAAGGATGGCTGTATTAGCTGACATTTTGCTAGCAACCAAGAAGAACATGCCAGGTCCATTGGTCTTGATCTTTTTAATTATTTGTAGATATTTCAAATATTTAATTTCCAAAACTTATATATTGCTATTTGATGGATCATCTAAAATAGTGCTCGATCGAACAAGTCAGAAGGTGGTATCTAAAATAGTGATCGATGTGACATTTTTGTCATGCGCGCATGCTCATCATATCTAGTAGAAAATGCTTGACGTGGCATCTCTTCAACACGACTGTAATTTATGTTAGGAAGGTTCCTGCCTCCCCGACATCATTTACTGCCGGTTGCATGCAGAAGGTGATGCTCTCGTTGAAAATTATTACGTACGTACGTGTCTGATTTGCTCATCCATGTCTTGGAATATCAACAATGTCATTGTCGACGACTGCTTGACATCCGAGTGAACAAACCTGTAACCTCATTGTACACCATTTTTTCATGGTCAAAGTTGGAGGAGTTTAATTTGACATTGTCGTCCGTGTGATATATATTTTCAAGACGGCCGGGTTCGTCAAGTATGCAAAGGTCAAACATGGAAGCCATATGTTTGCTGACAGTTTTGTTTTGTTTTTTTAAACTGTTCTAATATATTGATGTTGAAAGCAAATATTAAAAAATAAAATATATTGATGCTCAAAATATATATTAATACTACCTAACCCACGGACGGAAGAGTAATGTTAATAGATTTGGTAGTAAATGTTAAATCGTTTTTAACATAAACCCTAAGATCTTGAACTGCATGATGATCACAATAAGATTTCGATTTAAGAAGGATTAAGAATTACCTCCATTCGATTTAAGAAGGATTAAGAATTACCTCCGTTCATCATGGTACGAGGAGGTTCTTGATCTTGCTGCCGAATCCTGCTACTGATTGGTAAATTCCGATGCTGATTGGTGAATCCTGATGCTGATCGGTGTTGAACTTTGGTTGAAGAAAAGCTTTAGTGAAGAGTTTCGGTTTCTCTCTCTCGCTTATAAACCCTAATGTGTTGAAAATTGTGACTTGCTTTTGTGATGGACAAAAGCCTATATTTATAGGTGGAGAGAGGACCGAAATTCCAATTAGGGTTTTCTTTAATTCAATCTCAACCGTCCATCAAGGTAGTGATTGATATGGAATATAACTCCTTAATTAAAACCGATTTTGTAGAAAATAGCATGTATCCTATGAAAACAGAATTCTTATAATGACCACAATTTCGGGAAAGGGAAGGACTTGTGGTCCAAGTAAAGGACCTAAAAGTAATTTCCTTACAGTCTCCCACTTGGTCGATAGGAAGATCCATTAGTGTTTTCATATAGGAGTCATAAGGCGCTCGTTACATGCTAAGCTCTTCTTTAGTCGGTTATCATAAGTGTCTTGGCTAATCCGGTTGTCAATGGGAGTCATGGCGTGCACACATCATTCTATAACATGATTCCTTCCATGTACCACATCATTGACAACTTTCATAACTAGACCATAAGAGGAGATTTGCATAATGGTCCCATAATATCTTTGTTACAAGACTGTTTCTGTTAGCATTCATTCAATCATAAATATGTACACAATGGATAACAGAAAGAATATATAGCAGATGTAGCAATAAATTAAGAGCTCAATAAATGTCAAGTACAAGTACATGATAAAGAGCAGATAAATGATAACTAGGAACTATCTTCAAGACCCATACTTTGAGTATGTCCCTGAAAGGTCTTTGGAGGTAGTCCTTTTGTGAATATGTCTGCAACCATGAGATCTGTTCTTGTATGCTCAATGACAATTTTCTTTAGTCTAACATCCTGCTTCAATGATAGATATTTAAGGTCCATGTGTTTTGCTCCCTTAGATATCCTGTCATGCTTGGAGAAGAAAGTTGCAGCTTCATTGTCACAGTACAGAGTTAGTGGCTTAGAGATGAAACTCAAAGCTCCAAACTCAGAGATGAAATTACGCAACCACGCTCCCTGAATTGCAGCCTCATAACATGCCACGTACTCAGCCTCCATGGTGGATGTGTAAAGCAACTCGGATTTCTGGCTTTTCCATGATATTGCACCTCCAGATAAGAGATACACATAGCCAAGAGTGCAATGTCTAGTGTCAGGACATCCTCCAAAATCTGAATCTGAATAACCAGTCACCTATAGGTGTCCTGATTTTCTATATGTGAGCATGTAGTTCCGTGTTCCCTTTAGGGATCTCAGTACTTTCTTTGCAGCTTTCCAATGAGCTATCCCTGGATTACTTTGAAATCTACCCAAAATGCCAACAACATGACTAATGTCAGGCCTCGTACAGACCTGTGCATACATCAAACTCCCTACGAGAGAAGCATAAGGATATTGTGCCATTTCTTTACGTTCTAACTCGTTCTGTGGACACTGCGTAAGATAAAGCTTATCTCCTTTATGCAGTGGAACAGGACTAGAGGAACATGTCATCATGCCAAATCTCTCTAGAACTTTGTCAATATATGCCTTTTGAGACAATCCCAAAATACCAAGTGACCTATCACGGAATATCTCTATTCCTATCACATAGGATGCCTCGCCCATATCTTTCATTTCAAAGTTCTTAAAGAGATAAGTCTTGGTTTCATGTAATAAACCAAGGTCACTGCTGGCTAATAAGATGTCATCAACATACAGAACTAAAAATATGAACTTGCTCCCACTGATCTTAAGGTATATGCAAGGGTCAACGATATTTTCTTTGAAACCAAATTCAGTAATAATTTCATCGAACTTTAGATACCATTGCCTGGAAGCTTGTTTCAGTCCATATAGTGATTTCTTAAGTTTGCAGACCATGTCTTCCTGACCTTCAATTATGAAGCCTTCAGGTTGACGCATGTAGACTTCCTCTTGCAAGTCTCCATTAAGAAAGACGGTTTTGACGTCCATTTGATGTAACTCAAGGTCATAATGAGCCACTAACGCCATGATAATTCTAAGTGAGTCTTTTCTGGATACAGGAGAAAAAGTCTCAGTATAATCAATACCTTCTTTCTGATTGAAACCTTTGGCAACAAGTCTGGCTTTATGTCGTTCAATATTGCCTTTGCAATCGCGCTTGGTCTTAAAAACCCACTTACAGCCAACTGCTTTGTGTCCTGGAGGCAATTGAACTACTTCCCATACTTGATTTTCTGCCATAGATTTCAATTCATCCTTCATGGCATCGATCCATTTATTAGAATTAACATCTTTAATGGCTCGTGAATAAGAAACCGGGTCTTTCATTGTCCCATCTTCAGATTCTACTTGGTAAAGCATATAATCATTGGAAATAGCGGATCTCCTTTGTCTTTGAGACCTTCTTAATGCCGGTTCCGCTGGTGTTGCATCCATAGGTTCATTGGCAATAATCTCATTATGGAGTTGTGGATTATTCATTGGGTGTTCCTCATTGTTGAATGGTTCAACAATGGGAGGGTTCCCATCTTTCGAAATAGAGGGTAAAGGAACATGTACCCTTATTTCCTGAATGATCACATCTTGAACTTTATTACTCCCACTGATTTCGCCATTCTCGTAGAATCTGGCATTACCGGTTTCAACAATTCTCGTACTATGGTTAGGACAATAAATCCTATATCCTTTGGACTTATCTGGGTAACCTATAAAGTAACCACTGATCATCTTAAAGTCCAATTTCTTTTCTTGTGGATTGTAGATTCTAGCTTCAACTGGGCAACCCCAAACTTGGAGATGTTTTAAACTAGGTTTCCATCCTTTCCACAGTTCAAAAGGTGTCTTTAACTCTGCCTTACTAGGAACCCTGTTCAAGATGTAAACAGCTGTGCGTAGAGCATCCATCCATAATGATATAGGTAAATTGGCATGACTCATCATGGATCTAACCATTTCCATATATGTACGATTTCGCCTTTCAGCTACACCATTTTGCCATGGAGATCCAGGCGTTGTGTATTGGGCAAAAATTCCAAGCTCTTGGAGAAGTTTTGCAAAAGGTCCAGGATGTTGTCCTGTTTCATCATACCTTCCATAAAATTCACCACCTCTATCTGACCTTATGATTTTCACTTTTCTATCTAGTTGCCTTTCGACTTCAATAATGAACACTTGTACAGCATCCACTGACTGAGATTTATCATGCAACAAGTATAGATAACAGTAACGTGAGTAATCATCAATAAAGGTAATGAAATACTTCTCTCCCCCAAAAGTTGGAACATCAAAAGGTCCGCAAATATCTGTATGTATTATTTCAAGAAGCTGGGTACTTCTTGTGGCTCCTTTCTTTGTGTGTTTTGTTGTTTTTCCTTTAATACAATCCACACAAGCTTTATGATTAGTAAAGTCTAGATCCGGAAGGACACCATCTTTTACTAATCTTTTGATCCTTTCACTGGATATGTGACCCAGCCTTTTATGCCACAAGAAATAGGAGTCGTTTTTAGACGACTTACGCTTTGTTTCTACATTAGAATGCAGGGTAAGATGGGTTTCAGCAAATTGTTTAAGATGGAACTTGTATAAACCATCAATTAAAATCCCCGAACCAATAAGTTCAGAATCCTTAAATAAACTGAAATTACCATTTCCAACTTGAAATGAATAACCAATTTTATCAAGTGCACTTACGGAAACTAAATTACGGGAAATAGACGGAACATAAAGAGTTTGACATAAGTCTAACTGAACCGCTATCTAAAACAAGACGAAAGGTTCCAATAGCTTCAACTGGAGCTTTGTCTTGATTTTCCATAAATAAGAAGTTCTCACTTGGGTTTATGGTTTGGGTCGTAAGGAATCCCTGCATTGTGTTAGAAACATGAACGTTAGCACCAATGTCAATCCACCAAGTATTGGAAGAAGCATAAGTAAGATTTGATTCGAAATAACTTACGAAACCCATAGGGTTACCTTTCTTTTCGAACCATTCTCGTCGTTTAGTGCAGTCTTTTGCAAAATGTCTAGGTTTCTTGCAAAATTTGCACAAGTCTTCCTTCTTTTTCTTCTTGGGTGGTTGATTGGCCTCATTAGATCTGGGTGGTGCCCTTTTCTGGCCTGAATTGTGCTTTGTCCCAGCTTTATGTCCAGCTCCTTGAACAAAATGAGCCACTTTAATGCCTTGTTGAGTCAGTCGTGCCTCTTCTTGAACCAGCTTATTAGCCAATTCATTCACTGCCCACTTGTCCTTAATAGTGTTGTAGTGAATTTGGAATGGCCCGTACTGAGGAGGTAAACTGTTCAGGATAAATTGGACGAGAAAAGACTCATCCACAGTCATTCCCAAATTTCTCAACTTAGCTGCGAGGTTGGTCATCTCAATAACATGTTCATGCATTGAGCGAGTACCATCGAACTTTATGGTTGTAAGATCTGCCATTAGTTTCCCAGCAAAGGACTTGTCTGCAGTCTTAAACCTTTCCTCTATGGCTTTCATGTAATCCTTGGCATTCTCGGGCTTAGGAAGGGAGGTTTTGATGTTGCTGGCTATGGTCATTCGCAGGAACATGATGCTTAGTCTGTCAGATCTCTCCCAAGTATTAAAGAGAGTCTTTTCCTCAGGGGTACTTTTGTCAGTAAGTGGATCTAGCTTATCTTTGAGGAGGGCCAGATCCAAATCAAGTACTCCTAAGGTGAACTCAACTTGCTCCTTCCATTCAGAGAAGTTGGTTCCAGTAAGTATAGGGACAGAAGAAGCATGCGAGTTGAGGTGAGTGGGTAGGCTAACTGCAATATAAAGAGAGATACAATAATTTAATAAGGCTTTAACTTAAAAGACAACACATGGGTAATAAAATGAAACTTAGGTGCTCCTGTGGGTAGTCACCAGAGTTTTAATACATTATACCATCTAAAGTCGAGTATTTTTAAGTGAGTGTAATTACTCCTAATTAAGACAAATAAGATATTTGTGGATATCTTTAGTCTCCGTAAATATTGTTTCAACATATGAATATAGTCATCCTATAGGAGACTGAAAAATTCATGTATTGAAAAATATGCAATTATAACGTTATGATGGTAAGGTTATGGCCAATTTTCAATGTATATGAATGTGGGTCACTGTGGTGATCCTAACCCTAAGCATACAAAATTATTGACCAAAAGAATCAAATATGTATTTAAATTAGTTTCAATTTCATTATGATATATTATGGGTTGGCTAAGAAAAATTGAAAGGAGGCCGAGCGAAGCGAGCTAGCTCCGAGCGAAGCGAGCTCCTCTTAACTGGGGTCGAGCTGTTAAATTAGATCCAACATAATCAGGAAAATTAGATCCAACTATATGGCCTTGTTCCTGTCTTTCTTTTCTATCATCTGTCTTCATCTTCAAGCTTCAAAACGACTCCCTTTTAGGTCGAACCAGCCACTAATTCGTCCGCCACCACTTTCGTTACGACGAACTTATTGACATCTCTTACATCTAATATTTTCGAATAGTACTCACGCAGGAGCTTTGTACGTAATCAAAATTGGAACTTTAAATAAATCACTATCAAACAGTCGTGCCCAAAATTAAAATAATGCGGAAAATAAATAACATTCATTCAGGCCATAATAGTTGGCTCGTTAAGTATCTGCAAAACAGAGTTAGGATATAGGTATCTACCGATTGTGGCGATATAAGGTTATCCTACTTCATGGACAATCATGCGTTCCTAAACCAGGCTCTGATACCACATGTTAAATCGTTTTTAACATAAACCCTAAGATCTTGAACTGCATGATGATCACAATAAGATTTCGATTTAAGAAGGATTAAGAATTACCTCCGTTCGATTTAAGAAGGATTAAGAATTACCTCCGTTCATCATGGTACGAGGAGGTTCTTGATCCTGCTGCCGAATCCTGCTACTGATTGGTAAATTCCGATGCTGATCGGTGAATCCTGATGCTGATCGGTGTTGAACTTTGGTTGAAGAAAAGCTTTAGTGAAGAGTTTTGGTTTCTCTCTCCTCGCCTATAAACCCTAATGTGTTGAAAATCGTGACTTGCTTTTATGATGGACAAAAGCCTATATTTATAGGTGGAGAGAGGACCGAAATTCCAATTAGGGTTTTCTTTAATTCAATCTCAACCGTCCATCAAGGTAGTGATTGATATGGAATATAACTCCTTAATTAAAACCGATTTTGTAGAAAATAGCACGTATCCTATGAAAACGGAATTCCTATAATGACCACAATTTCGGGAAAGGGAAGGACTTGTGGTCCAAGTAAAGGACCTAAAAGTAATTTCCTTACAGTAAATGGTGGTGACGTAATTAGATAAAGCATTTTCTGATGTTGCTTAAAATGTATTTTATGCTAACTGATGCAACAGTGCAAATCCTCAAGACAGTATCCAGCAAATTGCACAACAACAACTGGACCATCGATCGAACTTCTTGTGGGAGCGCACAGTGGAACCGGACCCTCCTCGGCATTGACAAAATTCAAAGCAACGTCACATGTGACTGTACATTTGTTAGTGGCACCGTCTGTCATGTCATTAGCTTGTACGTGCCTCCTTCCATGTGGCTTTTATCTTGAAGTTCGTGCTGGTCAATCTTCTATGAACATTGTATTGATTGTCAGACCTGAGCTAGCGAATGGCCAGTGCTGCATGCAGAGTCGTGGTTATATATATATCACCTCTTACCTCTTCTTTTCCTTATAATCGACTTTCTTTTCTCTTTCAGCAAGCTGAAGGGTTTTAATTTGACTGGAGTCTTACCATCGGAATTTCGAAACCTTACTCATCTGCGTGAAATGTGAGTGACACGTGCATATTTCTTGGTAATCAAGTTTACTGTCAGACGATTAAGATTAACTTCTCTCTGGGTTTGATCTTTTCTTGCATTTCTTGATACACCATGTGATTAGTTTACTTATGATCTAATGTGGTTTATGGAGGACTACCGTTCTTCTTACTCTATAAGAATTTGAATTAAAACGACTGAGATGAATTATCATCTCCCATTGTACAGTGATCTCACTCGCAATTATTTAAATGGATCGATCCCTGCAAGTCTTGCTGAGCTCCCCAACCTTCAGACTTTGTAAGTTTGTTTGTGCATTTGAATATCTGAGGGAGTTTTCAATTGCAATATGACCATTCATGAATAAAAACCTGTTTGCAATACTTGTTATATACCTTAGGTCTCTTATTGCAAACTGTTAAAATATGACCGTTAAAATATAGCCGTTAAAATATGGTCGTTAATTTCCAGATATGGAAATTATGTAAAGTAGGGATAAAGTAGTTTTTATCTTCAGCTAAATTAGTCTTGTAATTACTCTATAAGTTCATTCTCAATTGTAATGGAAAATAACTCTGAAATGTACGAATTTATACTTTCAACATGGTATCAGAGCAAATCTTGAATTTTTTTTTTAACCGTATTTATTCATCCCCAGTTTTTTTCTCTTGAACAATATTTGTTCATCTCGAAATTAATCCCAGAAATCTCGAATTTTTTACTTTGAATCGTATTGTTGAATTTCTTTTTCTTCTTGTTCCTGGTTCAAAACCCAGAAATCGATCTCTACAGTACCTGTTTGTTCAAGTTACTGTTCATACCCAGAAAAAACCCAGATTTTCCCGGAAAATTATATTTTTTCCCGGAAAAGGAATCAGGGCTTCTTCGTCATCTCCGGCGAGTCCTGTTCATCGTACCTCTTCGTCATCTCCGGCGAAACCCTTCTCGAACTAGCAAAACCCATCAGCTCACGGTTACTTGTTAGAAACCCAAACGAAAATCAATTCAAGCCACAACCCAGAAATTCCACCCAAACCCAGAAATTCTAGCCAAAACCCAGAAATTACAACATAAAAACCCCATGAACACGAACCCCAAACATTGAAAAACACATCCATCGAACACCCATAATTCTTCATTTCACCCAGAAACCCATAACCCACAAATGGAAATCAATCCAACGAACATACTTACCTCTATCCCGTCACCACAAGCTCCAGGTCGAAACCCGAAACACACCATGGACGACGAGCAGGTGGTGGGAGCCCCTTCGGCGTTCCATGACAGCTCGGTGATGGTGCCCGGGAACCTCCGATCAGTGGGGATCTATGGACGTGACAGAGGTCACGTGAGTGAGAGGGCTGGGGGAGAGCGGCAGACGGGAGGAAATGTAAAACAAATGGGTCACGGACACCCATTTAATTCGGGTTACAACCAACCGGGTGGGTTGGTGTGTTTCCACTGCGGTGCGACTGGGCATTCGAAATCACGGTGTTATGAAATTATTGGTTACCCGTATTGGTGGGACTTTACAAAAAAATCTCGGAAAAATATCAGAAAATCTATGGTTCATCTGACAGAAGCAAACCAGGTATCACCTACAGCAAATGTGGTCCATCCAGGTATTATCGAAAAAACTTTTGCACACTCTGTTATTACTAAAAATAACACTTGGATTATTGATACAGGTGCATCTAGTCACATGACTAACGATTCCGATAATTTAACCTGTCATAAAGCCTCCTCACATTCAACTATATGCACTGCTAACAGTAGTATCTCCCCTGTTATGGGGGAAGGATCTATCATTTTGACTGACACTATAACCCTAGATATTGTCCTTATTGTTCCATCTCTTGCATATAATCTTTTGTCGGTAAGTCAAATTACTGCTACTCTTAAGTGCACGGTAACGTTTTGGCCTCAGTTTTGTGTTTTTCAGGACATTCTAACCCGGAAGATTCTTGGTTATGGTGTTCGACGGAGCAACATGTATTATTTAGAGTTAACGGAAAAAGGGGGGTCAATGATGGGTCACGCACATCAGACCAGAAGTAAGGATCACACTCATGCTCTCGTATGGTTGTGGCATCGACGACTCGGACATCTTTCATTCGGGTACCTTAAGAAATTACAACCGCATTTATTTTCCGGTTTAAGTATTTTGGATTTTCAGTGTGAAATTTGTGAACTGGCGAAAAGCCACCGTATCTCCTATTTGCCAAGTTTGAAGAAAAGTATGGAACCATTTGCAGTCATCCATTCAGATGTTTGGGGTCCTGCCAAGATCTCGTCTTTTTCTAATGCACGATATTTTGTTACATTTATTGATGAATGTACTCGGATGACCTGGATATCTCTTCTCCGGAATAAAAGTGAAGTAGGTACAGTTTTTCAGAAATTTCACAAAATGGTACGGACCCAATACCAACGACATAATTGTACACTTCAATCAGATAATGGTACGGAGTTCATGGATCAAGTGTTAGGTGATTTTTTAAATCATCATGGAATTCGACATCAGACCTCCTGCACGTATACTCCACAGCAGAATGGATTAGCAGAAAGGAAAAACAGGCAGATTATGGAAATTGTTCGTGCTTCGCTATTTGGCATGAATCTGCCAAAATACTATTGGGGTGAGGCAGTAAAATCAGCTGCTTACTTAATCAATCGAATACCATCAAGTGCAATTGAATTTCAATCTCCTCAACAGAAAATGGAATCTCTTCTCTCTGTTCCTCATCTACCAAATCTGGAACCACGAGTGTTTGGTTGTACGGTATATGTCCACATCCCGAAAGTCCTGCGAAGCAAACTGGATCCTTGTGCAAAGCGGTGTGTTTTTGTAGGTTACTCGGAGTTCCAGAAAGGATATCGGTGCTATGATCCTCACCATCGAAAGCTACATGTAACCCTGGATGCATCATTTCGAGAATCCGAACCCTACTATTCAGGGGGAGTTCCTGGGTCTTCTCTTCAGGGGGAGAGTAACATTGAAGAGAACGAAAATATATTTGAATTAGAGGAAAATAAAGGGTTCAAGGAAATGAGACCAGGCTGTGATAACCTGGAATTCTACATAGACCGAAATGATCTCAGAAACGACCCCCCTATGTCTCTGGAATTACCAACGCCTACACCATTAACTGAAGAATCAACCGAGAATGTCTCTCCTCAATCACCTCAGGTATCCCTAAATCCTATTTCTAATGAGATAAATGAAACTCCTGTCTTAGAAAATAATGTGATTAATAGGTACCCACAAAGACTAAACCGGGGAGTCCCAAAGAAACAGTATGAACCCGATCCCAAAAATAAAACTAAATACCCCATCAGTAACTATATCTCTACTCATAAATTATCGGAATCATATGCATTTACTGTTAATCAATTATCCAATGTGTATATTCCTAGTAATGTACAGGATGCATTAGCAGACCCAAAATGGACCAAGGCGATGAATGAGGAGATGGCGGCACTTCAGAAGAATAACACTTGGGAGTTATGTCAACTACCAAAAGGAAAGAAGAAAGTTGGGTGTAAATGGGTGTTCACAGTGAAGTTGAATGCAGATGGGAGTATTGATAGATACAAAGCAAGATTAGTCGCAAAGGGATATACACAGAAGTATGGAGTGGATTACCAAGAAACTTTTGCCCCAGTTACAAAAATGAACACCATCCGGATTCTCATATCTATAGCAGTGAATCGAGACTTGGCCTTACAACAATTTGATGTCAAGAATGCCTTCCTAAATGGAGATCTTGAAGAAGAAGTGTATATGGAATTACCACCTGGAGTTAAAACCAGGTCCTCGTGTGAAACTGAAGTATGCAAATTAAAAAAGGCATTGTATGGTCTAAAGCAGTCACCTCGGGCATGGTTCGGAAGATTCTCATCTACGATGAAGGAGTTTGGCTATAAGCAAAGTAATTCAGATCATACTTTGTTTATAAAACACAAAGGAGGGAAGGTAACAGCACTAATAGTATATGTGGATGATATGGTCTTAACAGGAGATGATCCAGAAGAAAGGAAGGCACTACAACAGTTTCTAGCATCGAAATTCGAAATGAAAGATCTCGGACAACTGAAGTACTTCTTAGGGATTGAGGTCTCAAGGTCAAAGACGGGGATATGTCTATCACAGCGAAAATATGTGTTAGATTTATTGGCAGAAACCGGAATGCTTGCATGTAAACCGATAGATACACCTATGGAAATGAATCACAAACTGGGACAAGCAGAAAATCAGACGCCAGCGGACAAAGGATGTTATCAACGGTTAGTTGGAAAACTAATATACTTATCACATACTAGGCCAGACATCGCCTATGCAGTAAGTGTGGTAAGTCAGTTCATGCATTCACCAGGAGAAGAACATATGGAAGCTGTATATCGAATCTTAAGGTATCTAAAAAGTGCACCAGGAAGAGGACTTCTATTTTCTAAAGGGGAGGTCCAAGATATTAAAGGGTATACAGATTCAGATTGGGTAGGAAATCAGACTGATAGGAGATCAACATCAGGATATTTTACGTTCGTAGAAGGCAACCTTGTCACTTGGAGAAGTAAGAAGCAGAAAGTGGTCGCAAGATCAAGTGCAGAAGCAGAATACCGAGGTATGGCTCATGGTGTGTGTGAATTACTATGGATTAAACAGGTATTACAAGACTTGGGAATTGATTATGGAACATCTATGGGTCTACACTGTGACAATAAGGCCGCTATCGAAATTGCTCATAATCCTGTTCAACATGATCGTACCAAACACGTTGAAGTCGACCGACACTTCATTAAGGAAAATCTTGATCAGAAAATTATACAACTTCCGTTTGTTCGATCTGAAGATCAGCTAGCCGATATTCTCACAAAAGCAGTCTCCGGAAGGGCGTTCTATGACACTATTGACAAGTTGGGCATGATAAATATCTACGCTCCAACTTGAGGGGGAGTGTTAAAATATGACCGTTAAAATATAGCCGTTAAAATATGGCCGTTAATTTCCAGATATGGAAATTATGTAAAGTAGGGATAAAGTAGTTTTTATCTTCAGCTAAATTAGTCTTGTAATTACTCTATAAGTTCATTCTCAATTGTAATGGAAAATAACTCTGAAATGTACGAATTTATACTTTCAACACAAACCGTCTCACTGGCTCGATTCGTCGGGAATTTGGCAGCATCGCAACACTGGAGTCACTGTAAGTCACCAAACAAAGCTCTTTCAACTTGTCAAGTAAATGAAATTGTGAGTTACAAATAAACATGAATCGCATCTTGCAGAACCCTGGAAGATAATCTGCTAGGAGGGTCTCTTCATCCAGACCTTGGAAATTTGAGAAGCTTGAAGATGCTGTAAGACACATGCCTCCATCTTCTATCTGATTTTATTTTATGGTGTAGCATTTGCCATTTTCCCACATGTTGTACTTAAACCAGAACAATTGTCTAGTAAATGTGTGTGTATCTACTGCATGATATCGCTCTTTTTTTGAGTGGCACCGCAACTCGATGCTCACTTGGAGAAATATATATGTAGCTTAGTATTGTGTTTACCTCTGCAGCCTTCTTTCCGCGAACAATTTTACAGGAACGATACCAGATACGTTTGGAAACTTAAAGAATTTAACTGATTTGTAAGTGATGAAGTGGGACACAATTTTCTTTTAATATCAATCAGATTTTTTTAGCTGAAGTATTCATTAGTATCTTACGCTGCTGCAGTAGGATCGATGGAAGTGAACTGTCAGGGAAGATACCTAGCTTTATTGGGAACTGGACCAACATTGAGAGATTGTGAGTATTTTCTTCGTTCCATTTATCTACTCCTGTTGACCTACAAATGGAATTCCTTTTTCCTTTACCTTCTGTATTCCTAAAAAGTGTATATTTGTTTTGCAGGGATTTTCAAGGAACATCCATGGAGGGCCCTATTCCCCCTAACACTTCACTTTTAAAAAAATTAGAAGAATTGTGAGCAGAAGTTCCCTATCTTGTAGCTTCACGTTCAGTTTTAAATTTTTTGCCTAGTTGCTTTTGGTTAAGCCTATATATGATGAGAAAACTGATTTTTTTTATTTCCCGTTGTCTTGTTTTTGCAGGAGAATATCTGATTTGAATGGATCGGGTTCAACTTTCCCTGATCTGCAGGATATGAACAATTTGACAGTACTGTGAGTTGAATGAGACTGATCAAATATATTGTTTAAGCCTTTCTAATCGTTTCTGTGTTCCCTCTGACAATAACGAGTTAGAAATTGACAATATCTTTCTTTCTCAGGATTCTGAGGAATTGCTCAATGACTGGTACAATCCCAGGGTCCATTGGAGATATGGCATCGCTGAATACTCTGTAAGTTTCTCTATCAGATACCTTGATGGCAAAGCTTAATTTCATCATGAATTTTATTTGCTTCATATAATGTTATTTTTTATTCAAAAGAACAAGAGGTGGCAGGTGAATGACATCACTTCTTCATCCTATGTTTGGCTTCGTTTGAAGTAAGAAAAAACAAGGATTAAGTTGAGTGAGAAAAGCTGGAGGAATTAAGTTCATCCTTATTTATTCTGGTTGAACAGGGATTCTTTCCCAATCGTTTAGTAACTAACCATGAAGCTCCAGCCTTTTCTTCTGGCAAAACTAGGGAGATTTAGCATCTCATTTTCCCATACAAATCCTTCGTATCTGGTCTGTGAGAATGAACTATACCTGTAATGTAATCATGATGGTGGGGTCTCATTTTGTTGAAAGAAGCCATGTTGCAGAGGATGTGGTAGTAACCTGAATACTATTAGCTAGTGAGATCGCGTTGTGTCTTTATTTCCCAGAGCTAATTGTATCTTTTTGATGTGATTTCATTAATTTTGTATATATTTCATTGCAGAGATTTGAGCTTCAACAAGTTCACAGGCCAAATTAATGGTTCATTAGAGAGCTTGGCAAAACTACGATTCATGTAAGTCAATAAATGCATCGAATAAAACCTGCTGAAGTGCACGGTATCTAAATTGTTAATTTATACCTCATATTGACTGTTTCCTGGTTCATTCATTGCCTGTTGAATTTGGGTAGGTTTCTGAATAACAACTTGCTAACTGGAGAAGTGCCTGGTTGGATATTGAACAGCAAGAACAAATTGTGAGTCTATATATCATGAAGCTATACATATTTATTTATTTTGATTGCAATGTTTTTTATAATTTGGTTGGAGCTACATGAATTTTTATTTGTTTTCTATGTTTCTCCGCACAAGAAATACACCATTCTTTACTCTCAACGATCAACAACTACATTACTTGTGCCATGGAAATTTATTTCAGGGATTTATCTTACAACAATTTTACTGGGTCAACTCAGCTAGGTTGTCAACAGCTATCAGTGTAGGCATTATTTTGTAACTTTACTTGTTCTCTCCTCATTTGTCTTCTTTTGATTTCTAATTCTTAATTTCAAAATTCAACAGGAACTTAGTTTCTAGTCATGTAACAACCGGGAATAACAGGTTAGCTCCTGATTCACTAAGATGCCGTGTGAAAACTCAGGAAATTTGAACGACTGACCCCTGTAATTCTTGTGCGCAGTATTTCTTGGTGCTTAAACAAGGACCTTGTTTGCTCAAGAAAACCAGAATGTAAGTATGAAAAACTGTACACTGATGTTTGATGATAAAGTAATTACTTAAATACAAAATAGTTGTTGTTGTCTTACGGAAAACTCCTTGTGATTTGCTCCTCTGTTCTGCAGACCATTCCTTGTTCATAAACTGTGGAGGGAACAGTATGACTGTTGATGGTAATGAATATGAAGACGACACAACTTCAGGGGGGGCAGCTGAATTTGTTTATTTATCAGAGAGATGGGGTTATAGCAGTACCGGGAGTTATATGAACAATGATAAAGCTAATTACAAAGCAGAAAATTCTTTTGGTCTGAAAGTTACCGGTGAAGGGATTTACCAAACTGCCCGCCTTGCTCCTCAATCACTCAGGTACTATGCCCTGTGTATGAGGGCGGGGAGTTACAGAGGGAAGCTCCACTTTGCTGAAATCATGTATTCTAATGACTCTACATTTAGCAGCCTGGGGAGGCGCATTTTCGATATATCAATTCAAGTGAGTAGAATGATTTCCAGTTTAGGATTTCCCTTTTTTTTTAAAGCAATGGTAGTTTCTAAATTCCTTCATTAGGCCTGCCGTCTGTGCGGTTTGGACCTTTCCAAGTTTAACAACATCCATATAAAAGGGTGGTAGCCCTGTTTAAAACCTGTACTCAGAACTACTTCTTGCAGGGAAATGTAGTTAAGAAGGATTTCAATATAATGGAGGAAGCCGGAGGAGTGGGCAGAGGCATCGCAAAGGAATTTGATAACATAAGTGTTAGTGGTAGCACACTGGAGATAGACTTATACTGGTCAGGAAAAGGTACTACTGCCGTTCCTGACAGAGGTGTCTATGGACCTCTTATATCCGCCATTACTGTGACTCCAAGTAAGTCATGACAAAATCAAGGGCTTTTTGCTGCCCGTCAATGGAGGTTTCCTCTAAGTTTATTCTCTCATTGTCATTCAATGTATTTCTCCTTGTAGACTTTAAGGTGGATACTAGTGAGGGATTATCTGTGGGAGCTATTATCGGCATTGTAGCTGCTTCATGTGTTCTTGCTGCGTTGGTTGTGCTGGCTCTCTGGAGGAAAGGTTACTTGGGAGGGAAGGACCATGAAGACAAAGGTAAGATTAGCTGCACAAGAAGTAGTTATCTCGTTTGATAGTGTGCATGCTGTACAACTTTTCACTGGCTTTGTCATGCTGATTTCGAGATTCTGCTTATCACAGATCTTCGTGCTCTAGATCTCCAAACCGGTTATTTCAGCTTAAGGCAAATTAAGAACGCTACCAATAATTTTGACCCTACCAATAAGATAGGTGAAGGAGGATTTGGTCCAGTTTACAAGGTATTTAAACTCATTATTTACTTGGGTGATGTGCTGACTGTTAGAGTATAATATAATCATATTCTGGGGCCTCACTTACAAGCTTAAGCTTTTAGATAAGATGGTTCCTCAATACTGACAACGTGTTCCACAGTAGATGCAGCAGAAACGGGAGTATTTTCCTCTAAAATATGCTGAAATTTCAGTACGTTTTTATTTCAGGGTGTTTTGTCCGAAGGCTCTGCAATTGCTGTCAAGCAGCTATCATCCAAATCGAAACAAGGAAATCGAGAGTTTGTGAACGAGATAGGCATGATATCTGCCTTGCAGCATCCTCATCTCGTGCGGCTGTATGGCTGCTGTATTGAAGGAAACCAGTTGCTGTTAGTTTATGAATACTTGGAAAACAACAGTCTTGCTCGGGCACTTTTCGGTGAGTGCTTGACCGACCAGCTCCTGAATGTGTCAGTTCATAAATCAAGAATGAGATTGAATTGTTTTCTGTATCCTCTCCAGCAGGTCGTGATGAACACCAGATTGAATTGGACTGGAAAACAAGAAAGAAGATATTGTTGGGTATTGCAAAGGGATTAGCCTATCTCCATGAAGAGTCAAGGCTGAAAATTGTACACAGAGACATTAAGGCAACTAATGTCCTGCTTGACAAGGATCTAAATGCCAAGATATCTGACTTTGGTTTGGCTAAGCTTGATGAAGAAGAAAACACTCATATTAGCACGCGAATTGCTGGAACAATGTGACTTCTCTCTCCCTTCTTCTTTTGCAATGATGCATGCTTTAAAACAAGAAATATTGTAAAATGCATGTAATGATTGTCGATGATGATTTCCTTGGTTATACATTGAATAGACAGTACATGCAAGTTTGTGCCACTTCACGGCGAACACTTACTGGTTCACTCTAATTCTCTTCAGAGGTTACATGGCTCCAGAATATGCCATGAGGGGTTACCTGACAGACAAAGCAGATGTTTACAGCTTTGGAGTTGTTGCCTTGGAAATTGTCAGCGGGAAGAGCAACACAAATTACAGGCCAAAGGAGGAGTTTGTTTATCTTCTTGATTGGGTAACATTTATCTTTTCCTTTCAGAATGTTGTCTCCTCAGTTTACATCGACTTCCAACGAGCGTTCCTGTCGGCTGATGGAAAATCTTTATTTTGTTTGCATTCATTGATATCTCCAGTGATGATCTGTCGTATCGAAGTTGTTTAGAAAGGAAATAAATATGCATATTACCCTCGAAATAACTCACTGGGTTTGAAAATTGTGTCATGTCTGAAATTGCAGAAATGATTTTTAATGTAATCCTACAGAAATAAATATGCATATTACCCTCGAAATAACTCACTGCTTTCTTTCATGCTGTAGGCCTATGTCCTGCAAGAGCAAGGCAACCTGCTTGAGCTTGTGGATCCACGCCTTG
This sequence comes from Salix caprea, assembly GCA_964035475.1. NCBI lineage: Eukaryota > Viridiplantae > Streptophyta > Magnoliopsida > Malpighiales > Salicaceae > Salix > Salix caprea. Next base: position 8,470,139 of record OZ037749.1, on the reverse strand, counting down.
GCTCGAACTACTCGGAAGAGGAGGCAAGGAGGATGCTGAACTTGGCTCTCTTGTGCACCAACCCGTCCCCCAGTTTGAGACCATCGATGTCTTCGGCAGTGAAAATGATGGACGGTCAAATTCCAGTCCAAGCTCCGGTAGTCAAGCGTGGTACCATGAACGAGGAGGCAAGGTTCAAAGCCTTCGAGCTTCTCTCGCAAGATAGCCAAACACGCGTCTCAAGTATCTCTCAAACCAGCAGTCAGGTACAGAAAAGCATATCAATGGATGGACCGTGGATGGATTCGGAGATTTCTACCCGGAGAATGGACGAGGAGGGGAAATTGATGAAATCAAGAACTAGGGTTCAAAGCCTTCGAGCTTCTCTCGCAAGATAGCCAAACACGCGTCTCAACTATCTCTCAAACCAGCAGTCAGGTACAGAAAAGCATATCAATGGATGGACCGTGGATGGATTCGGAGATTTCTACCCGGAGAATGGACGAGGAGGGGAAATTGATGAAATCAAGAACTAGGGTTCAAAGCCTTCGAGCTTCTCTCGCAAGATAGCCAAACACGCGTCTCAACTATCTCTCAAACCAGCAGTCAGGTACAGAAAAGCATATCAATGGATGGACCGTGGATGGATTCGGAGATTTCTACCCGGAGGGGAAATTGATGAAATCAAGAACTAGGGATTGCTGAGAAATTCCCTCCTCTTTCGGGCTAATAATCCTCTGGTTTTGTAAATGGGATTGCTGGGAAATCAAGAACTAGGTTGATTCTTTTGTAAGAATATACGTTTGAGAGCTTGGTCTTACGATTGTAAACATACGTAGTCGATGAACGTTTGAGAGCTTGGTCTTTCAATTTTTAGTACTCGATGTTGTTGAAGAACTCAATGTTTGATTTCTGAATTTAATGTCTGCGCTTCCTGTATCTTCAGGAGATTTTCTTTTTCATTCAATTGTACTCGGATTAATGGAGATTAAAAACAAATCAAAACAATTAGAAAATAAATATCTAAAAATTTAAATTTATCATTTAATGACTGCACACAGTATGGATCAAATTACAAAATTAAAATTTCAATTATAATTATTAAAAAAAAAAAAAAAACTTTAAAACAAATACAATTCATTTTCCTATCGTGCATAAGGTGGAGCCATTCCACTATTCATGAACAATTATCAGTAGTAGCAGGGGTGTAAGGAATGAGTTAAACATTATTTTTACAAATAAGAGCTAAGAGTAGGCCATTGATAGTTATGCCTTCGGCTTAGAGAAAAACTCTCACGACAAATTTGCAATAAAAAATAGAGATTCTAATGTATTTATTTTTATTCAGGGATTCATAAAATCTTTTAAATTTCAGGACTCTTTTCCTTTTGTATAAATGAGAGGTTTAAGTGTCATTTTACACAAAGTATTAATGAGAAAATATTTATTAAACGTGCATTAAAAAGTGATAAATATCTCTTACAGATCTTAAAATAGGGATAAGTGGTTGATTCTTTTGAAGACTCTTATACACCTAAGAGTAGAGAGATAAATATCCTTTAACTTAACATTTTATGTTAACAAACAGAATCTTGTGGCTCAACATGAGACCTATAAAGATCATTATTTTTATATCTATTTGAGCTTGACGAGATGCTGAACCTAGGGATGTTAGGTCATCCCCTTGTCTTTTGATCCTTTTAAACATGGATTGTAGGAAAAGTTGATATGTATAAAATACATTGATCCATCTGTGACCCATAAAGTTTTTGCATATTTAATATTCAAAGATTTTATAAGGTTATCAACTTTAATAAAAGTCTTTTTAACTAAGAGTTGTATGTCTCATTAATAAAAGACTTTTATCTTTCTCATAAGATTTGTCTTGTAGAAGTATTGAGATTCTCCTTGGCCATATGTCTCATTCTTGTTTGAAAAAAGATGATTAGATGGCTTATCTTCATTAAAAAGAGGTGTCCTATAGGAAACAAAATGATGGTGTGCATTAATGCAATAAGTATAGGACTTTTAGATATTTGAGATGACATGAAACATCATTCATCTAACTATAAGGGTGAAAAATTATTTCTTTTAAAACCCTAGTCATTCTTGCTTCTATCTTTTCTTTACTTTCACCCTCTGTTATTTCTGAAAAATAGCTTAGTTAAAAAATCCTTGAGTCGGTTTTGCTCTAATTCAAAAAGAAACCATCATTTTTTGTATGTCCCACCAAAAGCTTTTTTATTTACTTTTAACAAAAAAAAATGAAACAAAAATAAGTTAGTTTTATCCTTAGAAATAATGATGTTTTTATTATTGCCTTTGGTGAGGAGATCATATTTCAACTTGAAACTAGGGATAGTGGTCTATCAAACTAAGCCCTAGAACTAAAGGGGGTGGAATCTCAGCATCCACCTCTGTTAAGAGGGAGAGTAAATTAGTGTTAGCCTCAACCGAGTATGATGAAAATAGGATGGTTAGATGGTCTTACCAAACCATGCCATAAGTATGCAGCTTATTTAATTCTTTTTAATTTACATTTAAACTCATTGCTTAATTTTCTTTTGTGTAGGACTAGCAGTTAAAGGAGAAAGAAAAACATGAGCAAGGTTTGTAAGGGAAAGTTCAGGAAGAGGGTTTTTGTCTCTTAACTTCAGTGAAGGCAAGACTAGAGAACAAATGGAGGGAGACCCCATCATGATAGATGAGCTCCTTGTCCTTAAAGATACAATAACAGGAACCAGGACTCCCACAAAAACAAGAGTTGAGGGTAGTCATGTCATATTCCCTTACCTAGGAGTCAAACAAATATAACTCCTCTTAAAGTAATTATACATATTGTTACTCATTTTAAAATAAAGAGATATTCAACCTTGTGGAGATTAATGATGTATCCTCGACTATAGAGGTTTTTATTATGGCATTCTCTTTGCCTCTACTTTTAACATTTTTTACACAAACTCTAGTTGTTAGCCCCTCTACTTGGGTTGTTCCTAAAGAAGAAGTTGAATAAAGGTTTAAGGGTTCTTTTTTAACCTTGCTCTCAATCAAGCTCCTTTAAGTTCCCCTACACTAACATAGGAGAAGAGAAAGCTTATTAAGGTTATTGTTGGTGTAAGGTCAGGTTTCCGGGAGACTGACCATAAGGTAAAGAGGTAAGTGGAAAGGATTCTCACCATTCATTGAGATATCTAAATGATGTTTAATAAGGGTTATAATCATCATTTTTCCTTAACTCGATAAATATCCTTTTATATAAACAATTTTCTTATTTAACCTTTTAGTATGTTTTTATAATCGTTGTTCCTAGCAATCTTTGTTTTTGATAGACTTTCATAATGTACAATCACTGCAAGAAGAAATGGATGACCGAGAGGAGCCAATTAAGGGAGGACATTGTCAAACATAGGGCGGACCGGGTTGTCAGGTTGCGAGGATAAAACTAATACAAAGTTCGAACAAAAAAGCCTCAAGATGGCTTATACATCATTAAAGTAACAAATGCAAGATGTTCTTTAGTTAGGCTTCATTGAAAAATAGTCTTAGATTGTTTATAACCAGGTGAATAGTCTAAAATAGAGGATCCTTGAACCGAAGTCCATCTAAGACGATCTGAAGGCTAAGTTTTTCACTGTCATAAAAGAAGTTTAAAGCTCGTAAGTATAGATGGAGGCATTAAAGTAATCTCTTGGGAATTCATGAATGTTTTAGAGGGTCTAAAGCTTTGTTTAAGACAATTAGGGACAAGATCTTTCTTGTGATGTTCAACATGTATTTCTTCAATCAATTAAAGGAGAATACAAATTAGTCTTAGTGTCTAATTTTATTGATATGTTCCCTATTAAGGTTGTAGTTGTCCAACATTGGGAATATCTAGCTTAGAAGCCCAAGCTAGATATCTAATTATTTGCCTTTCATCTCTCTTGAGGTATGGAAACAATCTTGATCTTATAAAGTTCATCTATGTAATTCTATTCATTTCTAAATTTGATTTTTTTCAATTCTATGTTAACCTGTGCAGTTTGTATATATTTAACAACTATAGTAAAAACTCTTTGCAGGGTCCAAGTCCTTGAAGAAGATTTAAAAAATAATAATAGGACCATGGTCTAAACTTCAAAATATATTTAGAAGTGAATTCTCTAGACAATTTGTATGGGTTCATCACTCATAGTAAAAATTAAATGTAGGTTCCAAAGCCTTTGAGAAAATATTGAAATTTTATATGGGTCTAAAGCTTATACTTGGAAAAATATTTATCAGATTTTAGTAGGAATCGAGCTTTAATTTTTTCCTAACCTTAGTAGGGTTTGCCTCTTTCTTATAGTCAATAGGAAATATGGGTTATAAGTATATCCTTATATTTATAGCAGATCAATGAGATGCCCGTAGGATCATATAGAGATTGGTCTTATTTCATTATAGAGATGAAGTTGATTCTTTTATAGAGTTGTGAGGTTGTTGTCTTATAAAAATTTCATTAAACCCTTATAGATTAGGTCTTGTAAATCATACCCTTGAAAAGTGTGCAATCACATTAGAAAGACCATATTAATCTCTTTTAAGTTAAATTATGTAACTGCACTATAAAGACAAAGTTGACGTCTTCTAAGGTGAATTTTGTAATCACACTAGAAAGATTGAGTCTATCTATCCTTGGAGAGTTTTGAGTTATTTATCTGGAAAAAATATGTCAATCCCTATCAAGATAAGTTGTGAAATCACAATAGAAAGACTAGGTTAACCCCATCCTTGATTAATTGTGTGGTTTCACTAGGATACTGAGTTTAGTCTCTGTCAAGGTGGGTTGTGCAATCATATAAGGAAGATTAAATAAATTCTATTCTTTGTGAGTTTGAGGTTGTTTCCAAATGATGATTGTGTTAATCCTCATTGTTGAGGTCTTGTCAATTCCTTCCAAAATAAATTGTGCAAACGTATTAGGGAGACGAAGGTAATCCCTTCCAATATAACTTATACAGTCGCATTAAAGGAATCAAATTCATTTCATCCTTGAATGTTTATAAGGGTTTTTCCCTAGGGAGATCATGTCAATCCCTATTTCTAAAGTCTTTTCAATCTCATCCTTGAAGAGTGTGTATCAAAGAAAGGTGTCACAAAAAAAGTAGCACAGGAATAAATCCAAACTGAACATGGAAGGTTTATATTCAAATAAAAATAAATATATAAAATAATATTTACATTTAAAAAAAAAACATTGTGATTTTATAAATATTTATATTTATAATCTTAAAGTAAGATTGTCAACATAGGTGACTTCACTTCTTAAAGGTGATTGATTGGATGATTGGAATAGTAGTTTGGAAGGATATTGTCAAGGGCACTCCTCAAGCCCACGGATCCAGATTCATAAGAAAATAAAACTTTTATTTATTTTATAAACACATGCTCATATGTGCACACATATTTCTTATGAAATAAAGCGACATGTATGAATCGCTTTTATTACATGCTAGGCAATTTATTACGATAACATCAAGTGATAGTTCATTCATCCTGGATTTTTTTTCACATATAAATATAATTAATACACAATAAAACTATTATAAGAGAACAAAATAAGTTAAAAAAATATAAGAATAATGCTCAGTGATAGTTCCTTTATCCTAAGTTGATTTTTGGATGTTAAATTTTATTAATAAGCAACAATAAATTGCAAGGAAAAACTAAATTGAATAAGGCTTAAAAAAAATTTACATGTAATAAAGTCATGAATTAATAAATCTCATTATCTTTTCAATCAACTTTTTAGGATAACACCCAGTGACATTTCTTTTATCATATGTTGATCCATGAATAATAAAACCCCTAATACACAATCAAAATTTCTTGAAAAATAAAATTATTATAAACAAGTTTATCTTTTAGAAAAGTTGATTTGAGAATATGTTTTATGCACACAATAAAGTATAATGCACCAAGCAATTTAAATATCTCTTTAATCAACTTTTTAGGATAAAGTCTATTGATAGTTTATTTATCCTAAATTAATACACTATAATAAAACCCATGATACATATAAAAGTGATGTATTAAAATATTGAACATGCAATATGAGAATTTAAAACAAAAACAATTCATCAAATAAAAAATTATTTACAACTTAAAAGCAACATCGTCACAATAAATCAAAGACAATATAACAATTCAATAAAAAAACACCATTCATCACAACAAATTAAAAATAACATCCTCACGCAATATAATAATTCAAAAACACATACACATACATCAAATTTCATACTGAGTGATATGAACTCTATGATCACATGGCAATGTAACTTACATGCAAGAATAACAAATCCTAGAAAGCTAAAGAATCATGTTTGATAGGAATGTGACGCAGAGATTACCTGAACCAAAACACTAACACTATTGGAATGGAACTTTCATTCAACGATTAGCAAATTGTGAATAGGAAGTATAAGAAATGTGTCACATGGTCAAATATATCTTGATAAGTCAAATTTATTTTTTATTCCAGAAAATAGAAAAGTGTTGTGTCACGCAAAACACAAGTTTATTCAAAACATCATGGGTGCAAAACTAAAACCTAATTACAAGCGAAATAAATATATTTATACTAGGTCAAAAAAATATTTTAAACCATTATGGGAAAAAAATAAAAATAAACTAGAAAACTAATAAAAATCTTGAATGGTAGCTTAAGACCTTATTGCATGGCCTTCTCGATGTTTGATTGATCTAAAGTTTTAAGACAAGAATTTAGTAAGTTACAATAATTATTCTATGAATTGCAAGCTTTAGGGAGAGAGAACCATTGACACCAAAAGGATGAAAGATAAAAGAGAAGGATTGTTATTTTCATACAAAATTGTTAAAGGCTGAGTGTTGGCAAGAAAATAGCTCTAAAGGCATAAACCAAATGATTATAACACATCTATTGTATTTATTGGTGATTTAAGTATTAGTTATTTTCAATATATATAGAGAGAGAGAGAGAGAGAGAGAAAATGATACAATCCAAGAAAAGGGTGAACAAGAAAATTTGGTTTCCAGCATAATTCTATTTATTGTGTAGTTTTACGCTATCAAGCATAACTCTCAATTTGACTGTAAGATTGATATGAAATTTACTGTAAGTTTCTATACATATTTTTTGACATTAAGTTATAATTTCAGGTCAATATAAATTATGGAATGAGCTATAATTGCAAGTCAATATGAGTTCTGGAAGGCATCACGATACAGGTAAATGCAATACATATTTTACTATTTGTTGTCTTTTAACTCACTAGACTTTCTATTTGAAGATGATTTTTTTATGAATAATGCAAGGATATTCAATGGTTAATTTTAGGAGTTTTTTAGTTCTATAAGAAAAATAAAGGGCAACAACTATAAGAGAAATTAATCGTAAAAAAATTTCTAATAGTTGTTACCCCTTAGTTTCCTTGTAGAACTAAAAAACACAAAATTAGCTACTAAATATCCTTGCATTATTAGTAAAAGAAACAAGTTCAAATAGAAACTTCACAAGTCAAAAGTCAACAAATAACAAAAATTATATTGCATTTGCTTACCTATATTATGATGCCTTTTAGAATTCAATTGATTTCAAATCATAACTCAATATGGAAAAATAAGCCTCAAAATGCTTAGTAGAATTTTCAGCTTGATTCAATGGTTAGGTTGAGAGTTGTGTTTTATAGCGTAAAACTAGACAATAAACACAACTACGTTGGAATCCGACTTTTCTTGTTAAAAAATTTTTTTGATCGTGTTAAAAAAAAAACATTCGGATCATATCACCAAGATAAAATCATTATAACTCGGATAAACATGTTGCAATACAATTCTCTAACCCTATTGTATGGTATTGATTTCAACCTTATTCCACCTTAAGAAAATAAATTCCTTGGCAATACCATACCCCCAAGGTTATCACACATCGGTGAAAACCCCATCATTTTAAATATCATAATTATCCACAACAATACTCACTCAATCTCAAAATCATCAAATATAATTAATATTTTATATCCACTAAAATTATCAGAAATCATTTAGGTATCAAAATAACCTTCTAGAATTATCGGGTTCACCCGAGAAAGGTTAGAAAATGGTTGGAATAGTGGTAGCCTATGGGAGGCATAGATAATGAAGGTGGTCATTGCACGAGCTAATGAAGGATGAAGGCGTGTGGGTGGCTGGGCCTGCTACGTCTCTTCCTTGTCTCCCTATTTAAAGCAGTTTAGTTTTGTCATTTCGTATTTTGTCACTTCCTAAGAATTTACAAACACAAATATGCGAAATATTGGCAAAGAGGTGTGTTTCCTGCTGATAAAACCACAAACAACTTCTTATGTGCATGATTAGGCATTTATTTTCCTTGATTTAAGTTTCTAATCACAGCAGGTGACTCCCAATAAAGCCATTGAATTACATTTCTTCTTCCAAGATACCACCGAACGCTCACACAATGCCGGTGAGCACAAAATCAATGGATCAGACTGATAAATCTAATAGAAGACAGCCTAAGTGCCCGTTTGGCATTGCGATCCCACCGGTTTTTGGCCGAAATTTGAATTGTTTTTTTATATATTTTAAATGAATATGTTTTTGTATGTTTTAGATCATTTTGATGTGCTGATTTCAAAAATGATTTTTAAAAAATAAAAAAATATATGTATGTCAGCACGATAAGCACTTTGAAAAGTTACCATATAAAGCGTATCAGACTTGCGGGCTACAGATATTTTAATACGGGGAGTTTAATTTCCTTTTCTTTTTCGTCTGGCTTACCATCTCATCTGAAAACAAAACGAGTGGATGGCATGGGACAGCCGAAAAATCTTCTTATTAGAGCCAAATAATGGCCGCCACTCATATACGGAAGTTATGGTCAGTCCACCTCAACAGTACAAATTTCTGACCATTTCACGATAGCTTGTATTATTGTAATCCACGTCAAATACTTTTTCTTAATTCAACTTTCAATCACCCGTCATGGTGATTTCAACAAGGAAATCATATCCACAAGGGAAACCGTGTCCATGATCTTGATCATTTCTAACTAGTTTGAAGGAACTTGGACATTATCTGCAGCTGAAACGGTCAAAATTTACAGCAGAATCGAATCAAAATATATATAATGTCACCCTCCTTTCTATTTCAGAGAACAAAACTACATGCCAGTACGTACGACAGGGGAGAAGGGGAAACTATGGTTGATGCAAAAACAGTCAGGTATACACAAGCATGGTGACTATTCACAATTTAACTAGCATGATACGCGGGGGGAATCAATCAAAACTCAACGCCACTATTTATCTGAATAGTAAAGGAAGGTTGGCCAACATTAGAGAGAGGGGTATCGAGTCTCGCAACCAGTCCTGAGTTCCCCACATTACCATTCCATTTAGACCTGCCAATCTGCAACAGGAAACGAAAAGGGAAGGGATGTTAGACAATGATGAATAAATAACACCCGCAGTACCAAATTTACCTGCAGTCATCAATGTCTAAATGTCAGGATCAACGATCCATTAAACATTACCATGACAAAATGATATTGTAGAAAAGATTAATTGAAAATTGAAGTAAAAGTTCATTGTTTGTCCGGTTTCACAACCATATTAGTTGCCAAGCATCCGTTGTTAGAACCTACTCGCTAGAATATAGCCCTTCGTAGTGCAGCTAATATGTGCTGTTGATACACCAGTTATATCTATGCACTCGGCATCTATTAAAAAAGTTTTAATGTTGTCACAAAAGAAATTCATATTTTCATCTCCAACTGTTGCTTTCATACAAGGAATTTTATGAGGTAGAAGAAAACTACTGATATTAATGGCCTCCTCCTGATGGTATCAAATCTGAGTTTGACTAGTGGAATTTTATAGATATTTCCTGAACTTTCACTCTCATGTCAACCTGTGCCCAAAATTTTCAAAATATTACATGTCAACCTGAAAGTTCCACTTAGGAGATGACTTCAGATTGATTGCCTTCTGAAGGTACGAAGTTTTAAATAGCTTCAGGGAAAAACTGCAAGTATCAACCTGAACTTTAATTACAGGAAAAGAGAAATTCATTTTAAGGACCAAGAAGCATCTGAGGAAAGGTAGCATCTAATTGCTCCATTACAATGATGACGGTGATGATGGTGTAATTAAAAAAAATATCAAAGATCATAGTTGATTCCACCATGCAAGAGGCCAAAGCCATGCATAGCAAGACTGAAGGCAATGAATAGAATCCCAGAATGAGGAACATATAGCATAGATGTGAATGACAATATAGCATAGATGTGAATGATAATGAGACATGCAATCCATAAAACTCAGCGTGTCTACAACTATTTTGCCCAACAAATGCATGCATCTAACAACACAACATAGCTCCACAGGGAAACCTGGTGAATGATGATAGAACAAAAATCAGAACAAAATATCCTCATTATGGCACCCATTGTCAATTTTTCTTTTCTTGAATTCTGTTGGTGGACATTTGTGATCTCTTTCTATTATGTTCCAGAGTTGTTTCTCAGATGCAATGGCAACCAAAAGATTTGGGGCAATTAGATCCAGAGAGTATAATACTCAAATATTGCTATTTGAAATCAGAGAAAGCTTTGGGATGTTCTGGATTGCAAAGGAGATTGAATAGTTGATAAATCTAGAAGATTCTATACTTTCAAAATAAATAAGAGGATAATTTAGGTTTGGGAAAACCTGGAGGTAATTATGCAAGCAAGAGCATTCAAAGAAAAGGAGGTGATTTGTTTCTGATAAAAATGGTTTTGCATTTTTGCACACAAGTTTTTGTTTCCTGTTTGTGCACGAGTTCTCTCCAGAGGATTCTGACATAGGAGTGCCAAAAATGGGAAGATTAATATTTTTCACAATCAGGTGTTCCAGATACAACCAGCAAACAGGAATGTGAATTGATGGTTTGTCTCAGTTCATGGCTCTTACAGGGAGTTCTAACGTTTTAACTTGTCAACTCTTTGAAAACAGTTGGACTAGCAAACTGTAACCCTTCATTTTAATGTGGATTATTGGGTTGGAAGGGAGCAGCATATTCCCAATGGCATGAAGGGTGCCAGGTGCATTAACCTGTGTTTGTTTAGAATCTGTCAGTCTCAATGAAGATAATTCCCTGCACTTTATCCATTGTTTTCTATATTTTGGGATTCATTATCCAACCAATCATTTGATTTTCATGAACAGGACTAGGTGCAAAATTCCCATGTACCCGGGTATCATTCTGTCAACTACAAGAGAAAAGGATGGACCAAGAAACCAAAGATTCTACCAAGCAGAGATGTATAATCCAGATAAAAATATATGGATCAACAGCAGATAATGGAACATCACAGCTTACCGATAGTGATGCAAATGCAGAAGGGTGCATCGTTGCAGCACAGCCACATATCAGATTCAGATGATCATTCACTGAGTGAATCAGTTCTGCATGCAAACCAGGATTGCTTCCACCAAAAGTGGGGCACAAACTGACAAGATATCATTGAGAGCAGAAAAAAATAATTATGTTTACTTACATTATAAAGTTTGCTTGAGTTAAAGATACACAACAAGTGAGAAGTGAAAGTACAAAAGTGAAGCAAGGGAAGACAGGTTCTGCAAACAAAGGACCATGTATATGAATGATAATTGGCAAGTATATTTTGCCCTCAACAAGACCTACTTTGTTTCACCAGTGTTCATGCTTTTGCCTAAAGTCAAACCATTTGCAATTGCAAGCATGAGATGATTGATATCAGGGTACCATCAGTTCTAGGGATTATCAACAATTAACTCAATCCAGCGGTCATGAGCCAATAAAACAATCATGTCTTCTCATGGACCCTTAATTGTTTATGGTGGAGAAATGCTGATTAAAACAACTAAGATCAATCATAAGAAAAACCAGGTCCAACCTTTGTTCAGCACCATCTAGAAATGCAGACTGGCCCTGGTTTGTGATTGTTTAACCAAGTAGACATGTAATGCGTAACTTTTTCCTGTTGACCAAACTCTTCTGATGCCACTTTATAAGAAGCACAAAAATAATAGTTGCACTGTTAGTGTCTAAAGCAGCATGTTAAATGAATGTTATAGAACAAGCAACTGGGATTAGTTCTGAAGAAACGTTTTCAACTTCTTTCAGCTTCAGTTTACTTTTTTTGGATGACAAGAGTGTTCAGTTATCTTTGTTATCTTCATTCTCTCAATGAAATTATTTATTAGTTTTAGGGGGGAAATGGTGTGCAGTTTAAATGTAACATAGCATCCAAATAACCAAAATGCTTAAATTGATAGTCTTAAACACAGAGGACTCTTTTTTTAGGTTCAACACTGTTGCTTCAGCAAGTCACCAATGCAGGTCATTCAGGGTTTATTATTTATGCTTTCCTTTTCTTGAATTTCTCCTTTTAAACCTTATTGTGATTAGTTCATCGAGTTCACTGGTTTCTGTAGGTCGGTCCAGAATCACATATAAACCACACCAAGCTATGAAAGGAACTGCAGGATAACCTACAAAGCACAAGCTAACAATATAAATAGCACAAACAGCCTCAGAAACCATGTTCATTTTTACAGTTACTGAAGAAGCATTTCAAAATTCAAAGACCAGAGTCAATAATAAGGCAGCTACTCTGCTTGTATCTTCCACGTGTATGGCAAAACAAAGAGTGATCATAATTTCATTAAACGAATATGAGCATTAAAAGTTACCTGAACTGAACAGTTGGCCTCACCATAAGACCAGATCGCTGCCATGCTAAAGATTGTGCAACACTCAAAGTAAACGATTTGTCAGGCCATTGTACCATTGGTGTGATGCATGCTCCCCACTTATTCTGATAAATTATTCAAAAACAATAGGCTTTAGTCCCCGCCAAAATTAATGCAGACAAATCCACTGGTATACTCTGAAATCATCAAGTACTCACTGACAAGTTCAAGACCTGACCTTACGAGAGAAGCTGAGTTTCATTTCCCCAGGATATTGCCCCTGAGCTTGGAGAAGACCCCCACAAAGAGGTGTGAAAGCACTGGCAGACAGTCCTTCACCAGATACATAGGTGAATTGTCCATTTGGAAACTGTAAATCTACAAAAGACTGCAAGACAAAAGAGACAAGAAGAAAGGTCAATGAGAAATCAGCTCTGCAAATTTTAAAAATTTAATGCAACAAAAAGACAGATTGACTGCATCCAAATCTTCATGCTTTCATTACAGAGGCTATTGCTTCTGCAGTCAACAGGGTAACCAGGCAATTGCAAAGCCATGTATACCACTTTTGGGAAAGGCTTCTGCATGAGGACAGGAGGAAGGATTGCAAGGCTTCTTGGATATTCTTAGTTTTCCCTTTTGAGAATAATTTCCACAAGCTATCCTACCCCCCACCAAAAACTAAAATCTGAATTCGGGATTCAGCCTAGTTAAATAGAGAGATTTCCATTTGCATCCCTGCTTTGCTCCACATCCCCTTCCTATGGAATTTTTACTTCGTATGAGGAAGGGGAAATGGCATGATGCTAGTTGAATCTCAAGACAATGAAAAAGCAACAATTTTTTTACTAACCATGAAACTTAGTTAGAACAGGAAGAATTTGTAGAAGAGAAAAACAAGATAATTTATAATTCAGTTTAATACCAGCAAATCACGTCTAAAATTCCTTAAAGTCTTGTAGTATTAAGAAAAGAGGAACACTATCCTATCCCAGAAAAGTTGCAAGATGCCTCAGAGCCAAAGAATCATGCTTACTGTTTCCCCTTCTTCACTGAATCCACAATATGTAGAATAAAACCTATTGCTTTTGGCTGCCCACACCTTTGACTCCGATACAATTAGATACAAATATGAAACAAAGACTGATTCCGATGCCTTTCATAGCTTAGAAGGAGTTACGACTTACACAAGCTAAAGGATTGAGACAGAGCATTGACATTAACAACCACCTTCTATGCTTTGACCACACAGCTGGACATAGTGAATGCATTCCAGTCTGAAAAGATACAAGAAAAGGAGTGCTTTAGAGGAACAGATTAATAAAGCAATTATAAAGAGATATCCAAAAGCAAATTCTAATATAATACAAGACAAAACCAATTCTCAATGAGCTGTTCTTTACCAAAACAAAAACAAAAAAATTACATGACAAATAAAGGCAGGAAACCATGATCAAGAACAGAAGATCTGATATCAAAAATAAGGACTAGGAAGATGGGATATCAGCATGTGCACAAAAAATCAACCAATGTGACATCAAAAATAAATATTGAAAAAAGGTTACCATAAGGCTAACAAAATTACACAAGGAACAAAATGCAATTAATAGGAATAGGTGGAAATCAGTATAACAACTGGGATTGAGAAACAAGAAACATTAGTGAATACAAGAGCTCACATGTTTATAGCCCATACCCATTTCTTGTCAACATTCAGGTAAAATCTAAAGCTTATTAAGAGCACATAAGCTTGCTGTATAGATGAGGTTTACCAAAGAATATCCAAAAGCTTGAGAGAATATTGCAACACTTCTATGACGTCTATTTCACACTTCAATTAAATAAACAGAAAATCAGGCATACCTTCCTATCATACCCATACCAGAGCAAGTGTTGCTTTGAAAGATGCACAGGCAGAAGAAAGGTTGAACCACGCACAATCAACACAGGTCCAAGCTGGACAAGGAACAAGGATGAATTATCATTTCCTGATGTGGAGCTTCCATGTGACGCCTCTACTCTCCATAAGTCTCCCCTTGCAGCCAAAGAACTCTCAATGTTGTGAGTTCTGCTGTCATAAGTTGAGGTAATGTTTATGGTCCCCTGCATCCAGTGTGCACAAACAGAATACAATTAAAGTCATACTGGCATCCTTGAATTATGTTCACAAAGTGTCAAAAAAAAATTTTAAACAGTGAGACTTAATTTCTTCACTAAGGCTTTCTTGATGTTGTTCATGTCACGCAAAATTTCAATACCAAGGCAAATTCTGTTTTTGGCATATTCTGCAGCAATCTACAGGTTACACCATAGAATCTCTCCTTCAATTGCCTACAATTTGCCTAGATCCCATCAAATAAAAGTAATTGTGACCTTGCTACAGAACCATGCCCAAATGGTAATTCAATATGTATGATCAACCACACATCTAAAGACAACTATTATGAAGATCCAATGAAAACCACAAGAATATTATATTCCACTCTAAACTTTTCAAGTCACACAAAACATTAACTTAAATATTCAGCACAAAGCAAAAGTACATCATTAATGACATCACAAAAAATTGAAGGCCCCTAAAATGAAACATTTGTAAGACAAAGCTAGCAAGGAAGTAAAAACAAAACTACAAGAAAACACAAAGATCAGCATAAAGCAACTGTGATGCAAGATTTTTTTTGGGGAAATAGATATTTTCATTAGTTAACTTTATAACAAACATAGTTATCAATTTATATCAAAACCCAACAATTCTTGGTGATTTTGGTTGGAGGTCATAGAGAACATGTGTCGGAGCTTATAAATTTCCAGTGGTTAGTTGTCGTATTGTTATTGAATAACCATGACTAGAAGAGATTGTAGAACATGACAAGCTAGAATAGGAGGGAATGAGAAGAATCCCCTCATAACAAATCCAGGAACTGGTCGTTGTTTTAGTTGTTATTGCTGAAAATCCTAGTAGTGAGAATCACGAAGGGGTGGCTTGTCAAAGGTGTTGTATTAAGGACCTATGGTGGGGAGGCCAGCACAGATCTGTTAAGGAGCCACAATGGAGTGCCCCACACAAAAAAAAAATGTTTGTGCTAGAGAATAGTTTTTTACAAAGGTCTAAACTTAAGACGAATTCCTTCCAACCCAAAGAGACTAAAACTAGAGTTGTTTTGGGAAAATGTATATTTTCCTAACTTAATTTTATGTTTTTCAATCTTTATTTTCCTATTTCGTTTTAACATGTTTTTCTAGTTTTAAATATCTATTTGAAGAGAATAATTTTGCTATTTTACTTTTCTATTCAATCGTACGGGGTTTTCTAGTGTGTGTTTTTGTATTAGCTTTTTAGCAAGTGCAACATGGATGAATAACAATTTAACATTTTGAGGGTCTCCCATAGTTGTTCTTGGTCTAAAACTTCCTTCTCTCCCATAGGATTTTGACTTTTAACAAACTCCCTTATCCTTTGCTACTGGCTACATCGAATTCCTTCTAAACGAAGCACTCTTGCCAAAGAAGAGAGAAGGAAGTTGTAATCTAATCATCTTTCTTTTAGAACACAGCCCTTGCCAAACGAAATGGCACATTGCTTCAAATGCTCCCCTATTAACTAGACTGGACATTGTACTTTTTACTTTGCATCAGCTAAGACTTCTAAACAGCAGAGGCTTTCTCAAACAGAGTCCAATTACTTCAATCGCATCATCGTTTCCAGATAGTCACTGCTATCAAGACTTGATAACGTACTATATCTGTGAACTTTCTATCAAGACTACAGAAAGTTGAAAATCATTCAAAACATCTCCATATATCTGAAGAACCAAGACTAATTCCTAGTTGAGTTCCAAAAGATAATATCACTTCCACGCAAACAGTTAAATAGACAGTTTAGGCTAAAAATCTATTAGGTGGTCTATTCCTTCAATAGCATTAGAAATTATACAATAATTCAATTATTGGATGAAATAACACACACAACTAAATTCTTAGAGCACAATAGCATATAAAAATCATTACCAGTGGTTTGCCAAGAAATCCCACACCCTTCAAATCAAACCCACCAATCTCCTCTTCCAACAACTCATCCATTCCACGGCTGCCACCGCCACCATTATCCTTCACAAACCCTAAACCCCTCAACCTCTCACTAACCAAACCCAACTCTCCCTCCAAACCTAGCCCCACCTCACTCCTCTTGCCATCCATTCTCACCCCAACACTCTCCTCCTGCTTAAACGGAACTGGCAATCTCCTAAAAAACTGGTGCACCAATCCATTCAAAGCCGCGCCAAAATCAGCCCCAGCTTGTCCAATCCTATTTCCAATATCCAAAATGGCCGAAACCCCGTTTATCCCTGAATTATCAGTTAAAACCCCAAAATCCCTTTTACTAAAATCATGTACCGGAAACTCCAAATCAAAAGGCTTCGATTTTGGAGGGGTTGGCCAAGAAAACGTAGGTGGGTATGTCATATGTGACTGTATAAGGCCTGAAAACCCTTGAGCTAGCCGGTCTGCTAGGTCCTGGCCATGCCTCTGGACCTCTTCCCATGCTTCAAATGATCTTTCTACTGACATTTGGTTTCGAAATTCAAGTATTCATGCGATTTTCACAAATGGGTATTCGACAAATTTACTAAAAACACAAAAAAAAAATGAAGGTTCTGGAGATTTATTGACAGAAAAAGGTTGAGTTTTTATGTGTTAGGTGACAGTTGTAGTTGCAGAAATGTTCACAGGAAATATAAATAAACTAAAAATAGCTTCGATATTGAAAGACTTTTATACCGAAAAGGCGGAGAGACATTTTCAGCTTCAACGGATATCAAAAAGACCAAGTATAAAAAGGAAACTTTGAAGCAGGAACTAGGGGGGGGGGGGGCGTCCAGAGCTAATAATTCAAGAGCTACAAAATTTGAAGCTTTGACATGCAATAAAAAAGAATATAGATTTGAGATCAAGATTTTGTTTATGGAGCTTTAAAAGAGATGAATTTGGTGTTTGATTTTTAAGTTTTGCTTTGCTCAACCAGAAGGAATCAAAGTGTGAAACATGGGCTTTGAACGACAATAGGGGATTTTGTGTTATTTTAAACAAACACACACACACAGACACACACACACAGAGAGAGAGAGGAGAGGAGATTTAAGCTTTAGCAAGGAAATGATGGGAGGGATTTATATCAGGAGAAATTATATTTAGCAACCCTTGTTTTATATTAAATTAAATATTAAATCTAAGAAACTACCGTGTAGTGATTCTATTACTGAAGTTGCACAGTTTATAGTTAAGCTTTAAAAAACTATCTTGAACGTTTTTAAATAATTAAGTTTTTATAGGCTCAAATTAATAATTAGTTATATTCATTTTTTTAAGAGATAGTGAAATCAAAATATAAATAATTAAAATGATTGTGTGTGTGTGTGTATATATAAAAAAATGAGATAGAGAAATTTTATTTTGATATCAAATTTTTTATATATAAAAAAATAGAGTCATTCAACAAAATATGGTGTGTGTATAAAAAAAAAGTCATTATAACATTTTTTTTATCACCAAAATAATTAAAATTGAAGTTAATGAGATTGTTTTAAGATTCGATGTTGCTTAAAAAGCCACTTTTATATCAAGAATAAAAAGTCTTATTCAGATTGATTTTGTTATTTGGATTGTTTTCTTGATTTATTAGGTTGATATACTGGTTTGTTGTGTGTTTACAATAAATACTACAATTTCTAGACATATTAGCATATCTAAATTCTTTTAAGGCAACAAAAGTCTTCAAACATGATGAAATAATCAAATTATTCATATATTTATATTACATTTTTACCATCAAATTAAAATTAGACATCAAACAAAGGTGACAATCACACCATAGAAGGTTCTGATGATCCTAATTTCCTCCCCCTGCAAATACCGCTCCCATCCCTAAACTACCCTATCAGGAGACTATAATTACACGTTTACCCTTTGAAAGATGAAGAAACCGTTAAATCGATCACAGAAGGAGAATCGTCGTCTTATTCGCGAGGCTCGATGATTGTAAAGGCGCAATGATTTGATGCCCTACCTGCAATTGCAGTCTTTGAGGTCAACTTCTGCTATTTTGGGCAAGAAATGCACTATTGACTGCTCATGTGGAAGGGATACAAAACGACAATCTTAACCATGAGAGATTAGCAATACGGATAGATTTGGTAATTATTATTTTATTCAAAAATAAATAAAGTTTTTTCAAAAAAATCAACATAAATTATATGATTATTTTTAAAACTATTATTATTTATTTAATTACTAAAAAATATTTATATTAATAATTACCAGTCTAAAATCAAATTAAAAAAAAAAACTTGACCACCTTTAAATTAAAAACAATTAGTTATGTAAAAAAATCTACAAAGAAATCACAAAATAAAGCTTTTAAAAGAAACCTGATTGTTTTAATATTTGTTCAATTATTTTACACGTCATTTGAGAACACGGCCTAAACAGTGTTTTATATATAAAAAAAATATTTAAACCATAAAATGTATTTTTTCTAACTATAACGAATAATCACAATATAAACTAAACTACAAGATTTTAAATGTATTTTTTGTTTTTTTTTTCTCGATCACATTTACAACCATCTACTAAGAGGTATTTATAGATATACTAGTGATATCTTGGTAACTTGGTGCATAAACTTCAATCAATACCTCATACATGAATATACTAGCTACATGAACTACCATGTTCAAAGTAGACACATTAAACATACAAAGAAGACACATGAACATCATCGTTTAAAAACATCAAGTTATTTATTTCAACATTTTTTCTTAGTTTGAAATTTTCTTCTTTACTCCAAAGCCTTGCACGCATTTCTTCATAAATCTTTAAATTTTGTAAAGATATTTGTCGTTTGATCTTAAGTCTTTACAAGCTTGAGATACTCATTAAGATGGCTATTTAAGAAAGTGGACTTCATATCAAGTTGATAAATGTTTAATCTGTTTTGAACTACCAGGTGTTAGGTTCTCGAATATCATACATACTATGAAAAGCAATAAATAAAAACCATTCAAGAGGTCTTAGGATCTTGTTAGACAAATCTAGAATTTTTTAGAATTTATTATCTAAAGATCTGATGTTTTTTTACTTTAAATAATTCTTTATTGTTTAAGATATCACAAGTCGTCCAATATTCATCTGTCAATAATAATTCACACGAAACACTAGTGAAAAATATTTTAAATCCTTAATTAAGAGAGAGAATTAATATGTCTAGAATGTTAGCTCTTTATTATATGGCTTACATAGTTTTTCTTTTTAGCAGATAACTACACAAAAATAAAAGGCGTAATTTACTATTTATAGAAATATATAAAAAAACTCTATAAATATGCAAAGTATCAATTTTCTCCTTGAATAATATTCATATATTAATTTAGGAATTTTTTAGAAATTAACTCATACAAGTCGGTATTTTATTTTTATAGGTCTAAAAATATATTCTTTATATTAATTATATCATACTCCTTGATTTTTATAATATATTTTAATCAAGTCATACTTAATTAAATCATATCAATTTAATTTATGACTAATGATTTTTAATGTTTGTGACCCATTTAGGCTTAAGATATATTAGTCCAAATATAAACTATAATTCTAATTAAATATAATTAATTTATTATCAATTATATAATTGAATAATAGACACATCATTTAACAAAGTGTCATGATCCCCTAAATATTAGGAAAATCATTAGTAGTTTAACTTAACCTTTCAATGATCGTTTTCTTAGTGAAATTAATATTATTTTACCAACAATATTCTTATTTAACATCAAAGCATGAGTGTAACAGCCCGGCCCAACCTGCCATATATTGTCCGCTTTGGGCCTTACCGCCCTCACGGTTTTGTTCCTGGTGACGCGAGCCCACTTCTAAGCCTGACGCCCCAAAACGCGTATGACAAGTATGAAACCAGCACTCTTAATAAGGTCAGCTACCACTCCCTCACCCGCCGATGTGGGATACTACAATGAGTTATGTTAAATCATGTTTGTTTCCTACATGATAATCATTGATCGTTTTAATAAGATTTGAAACTCATTTCAATAACATTCCACCTTGACCAAGGATTCTTAATCAATGATATTTCAGAGCAAATAAAATATATTTTTTTAATTCATCCAAAGTGATGAATTATTTGTTGATCACTCAAGTACCTTTATATAATACATGTTATACTCAATTTCTTATCATTTGTTACAATGATTAAGATAACATATAACATGGTCAAAGCATAACATTTGCTATATAAGATAATTTAGTGATTTCAAGTCCAAGGATTACATAGATAACCATCACATGAGTCTTTGCATAGAAAAATATGATCTCTCTGTATGAAATCCTCACATGGGTCAATTCAATGTACATGTCTTATGACAAGTACTTACATATTATTTCTAGATATTCTTGATACCTCAACTTTTAAGAATAATTGTTTCCTTTTATAAGAGAAAAATATATAATATGTGATATAACTATATTATTCGATAGTTTCACCCACATCTACCTACTGTTTTGTCCATGTTTTATATATAAAATGCCTTGATATTCTTTGTTTTATGTTTTGAAGGCATTTTTGGATGAAAGATGCAAAAAGGAGTAAATTGAAGGTAATTGGTAGATTTGATGTTCAGTCGATGTTTTGTGCAGACAGTGAGTTCTAGAGATCGAAATGAAGTGATTCCAGTGGAACTAAAAAGCTAACATCCATACCTTTCTGGAAATGTAATGCAAGAAAAATAAAAGGAGAAAGATCATGGAAATCACATCCTGCAAAGTCAAATCTCGTATTCTGCCAGTGTTGACCTTTGGCCATTCAAAATTTAATATTTGGAGCTAAAGAAGTCCAATTGATGCAAACTCACTTGTATTGGATTTATAATTCAAAGACCTATCAACGCTCCAAATTTCAGCCAAAAATGATGTCATATGAGGGAGATATGATTTTCCAAAGATGACAACTGAATTCTGCCAGCAAACAGGTTTTGTGAAGAAACGAGTCCAAATTACATTCTGAAGCATCTAAACCGACATCCAAGTTTTTATATCAGCAATTTAGCTCCTGTAAGTCAGAGTTTGAAGATTTCATGCAAGGCTATTTCTCCTTTTAAGGAAAAATAGTTATTGAAGTACTTAAATGTAAACTGTCAACTTAAGGAAGGACTATTTTGTAAAATAGAGACTAGGGTTTCTTAGCATATAAAAAGAAAAGAGAGGGAGAGCAAAAGAGGCAGCATCCAGCAGAGAATAAACACAAATTCTCTCCTCTACAAACCCAAAAAATCATGCTCTCTTCAATCTTTAGAAGTAGTTGTTCAATAGTTATGCAAGGCTAAGCTCTTTTCTTGGTTGCAAGGACACAAAAACCTTCGGATTTCAAGAACCGTGAGATTTATTCTTCCTTCTATTTTCAGTTTATGTTATGAATGAGTATGATTGTTTTCCTATGCATATTTCCTATGATTGTTGTTGATGATTGCTAGAGCGGACTCTAAGTTATTGTTGTGAACAATCTATTGCTAAGTTTAATATCAAAACCGGAGTTGTGATATATGAACTTGTGAAGCAACTAAGCTTGATAATTGTGGTGGAACTACATTATAGAACTTAGGGAGAACATTTGAATAAATTGACACAAGTTGCAGACAACTTGTATGTTAATCTTGATGAAATTCTTTAGTTCTTAAAGCTACCATTAAATTGAATCATTAGTGCGGACACTTTGATTGTTTGTTGGTTAGGATTAGTTATACTGCGGATCTGTTAATTAATCACGTTAAGAAAAGATAAAATTTCAGAACATAAACTGCATTTTTTTGTTTCAAGGATCGGTTCTAATTTCCGTAGGTGGATGTATGCTTGTGACCAAGGTTTGTTTTCTTGATAAGTTTTGGTTTTAATTGATTTTGTTTGCTAGTTTAATTGCTGCCATAGTTTAGATAATCACAAACCAAATCCCCCCAATCACATAACGTACAACATAAAAATCTGACTTGAAACTTCCTCGTGGGATCGACCCCTTGCTTGTTTTATACTATCCTGTGTGTTTTAAGCTAGGGTAATTAATTTGTGCGACCGCGACATCGCAACAAATTTTGGCGCCGTTGCCGGGGAGGCAATTTTAGTTGATTGTTGTGCTTGTACTGTTATTTTTATTTGCTGTGATTCAAAAAAAAAAAAACAGAATTTTTGCTTGTGACGGTACTGTTCACTTGCAGCAGCGGTACTGTTCAAAACAGATTTTTTGGTGGAATTAGGTATCAGTCTTTTGTTTTCTGAAGGAAACAGACGTTCTGAATAGGACTAGTGACAAATCACTAGCCCCACCCTATGTAGGCCAAATTTATCTGTTTTCTAGTGTTTTTAGGCAGTTTTAATTTTCTACCGTAAAATTTTCGTACAATTTGCATTGTTTTCGATCTCTTGTATGATTACTTTCTTTTGAGTTTTCTTAAGAATTTATGCCTGTGACCCGTTCTACTAATCAAATTCAAGTTCAGATTGATCTTGAAATAGAAAGCACTTTACGCAGGTTGAGAAAGGAAGCTCGCCTCAACATCATGGCTACAACAAACACTCAAGGAGCTTGCTGCTCCTAACATGGAAAATCAACCATTGTGCATAAACATTGATAATAATGTAAACCTTGAGCTCAAATCTGGTT
Source organism: Salix caprea (assembly GCA_964035475.1). Classification (NCBI taxonomy): domain Eukaryota; kingdom Viridiplantae; phylum Streptophyta; class Magnoliopsida; order Malpighiales; family Salicaceae; genus Salix; species Salix caprea. The sequence continues at coordinate 8,446,718 of OZ037749.1, read as the reverse complement.
TTATACATTTGTTACCAATATTTAATGGTCTTGCAGGAGAAGATCCTCATACTCATCTCAAGGAGTTCCATATGGTTTGTGTTGGCATGAAACCGAATGGAGTTGATGAAGAACAAGTTAAGTTGAAAGCTTTCCCTTTCTCTTTGAAGGGGGAAGCAAAGGCATGGCTTTTCTCTATTCTTCCAGGATCTATTGGAACTTGGAATGCTATGAAGAAGATTTTCCTGGAGAAATATTTTCCTGCATCTCGAGTTGCCAATATAAGGAAAGAAATATGTGGGATTCTACAATCTCATGGAGAGACACTTTCAGAGTATTAGGAAAGATTTGAGCAACTATGTATTCAATGCCCTCATCACCAATACTCGATCAGCTGCTCATTCAATATTTCTATGAAGGATTGATGCCTACTGACCGTAGTATCATTGATGCTGCAAGTGGAGGCGCATTGGTGGATAAGACACCCGAGGTTGCACGCTAATTGATCTCAAACATGGCAGCCAACTCAAAACAGTTTGGCACTCGTGGAGACCTCTCCAACAAACGAGTAAATGAGGTAAGTATTTCTAACCTTGAAAATAAAGTTAATGATCTTACTTCTCTTGTGCGTTCTTTGGCTTGTGGAAATGTGCAGCATGTGAAAGTTTGTAGCATGTGCTCCTTACAAGGACATGCTTCGGATATGTGCCCAACAATGTAAGAAGATTACATTGAACAAGCTCATGCAATTGATGGAGCATTCAACGGACAGCCCCAGCGTAAATATGATCCCTTTTCCAACACGTAAAATCCCGGATGGAGAGATCATCCCAACTTACGCTACAACAACCCATCCCAACAAGGCAATCCAGGCCGACAGTTCCATCCACATGGATTTCAGCCCCAACAAAATTATCAACCAAGACAACCCGCTCCATTCACAAACTCCAATATTATGGGGTCGTCATCCAATGATGATCTTCGTGAGATGATGAAAACTTTGGCTTCTAATACTGTTACCTGGCAACAAAATGTCATGTCTTTTTAACAGGAAACAAGGTCAAGTATTCACAACTTGGAAAAGCAAATGGGGCAAGTAGCTTCAAGTGTAGGGAAATTGGAAGCACAAATAAATGGAAAGTTGCCCTCCCAAGCATTGAATCCAAAAGAGAATGTTAGTGCTATCATGCTGCGAAGTGGGAAAGAACTTGAAGAGAAAAAGTTGAAACAAAGTGAGATGGAGGAGGAAGAAGAGATAGAAACTGAATTGAGTACAAAGAAAGAACATCCTCCTCCTCCACAAACAGAAACAAAGACAAACACTCCAAAGGTAACTTTTCACTCAATTAATTCCAGTTTTAAAACAAATCCACCCTTTCCTGTGAGTTCTTCTAGGTCAAAGAAAGAAGACAAAGAAAAAGAGATCTTAGAGGTTTTCAAGAAAGTGGAACTGAGCATTCCCTTGCTTGATGCTATCAAGCAAATTCTCAAGTATGCAAAATTCTTGAAGGAGTTGTGTACTACCAAGAGAGCTTTCAAACTGAAAGGTCATGAAACAGTAAGTATGGGTTAAGTTGTATCTGTCGTTGTTCAAAAGAATCTGCCTTTGAAACAAAAAGACCAAGGTGCGTTTACTATCCCATGTGTTATTGGTAATGCTAGTTTTAAAAGAGCTTTATGCGATTTAGGTGCATCCATTAGTGTTATGCCCAAACATGTTTATGATTCTCTTAGTCTTGAGCCTTTGAATAAAACTAGCATTGTAATACAACTTGCGGATCGTAGTTTTGTTTACCCACTTGGTGTGATAGAAGATGTCCTAGTCAAGATTGATAGTTTAGTTATTCCATGTGATTTTTATATTCTTGATATGGAACATGATTATATTGTTTGGGAGACCATTCTTGAAAACCGCCAACACAAAGATTGATTGTGGTAAGGATACCTTGTCTATGGAGGTAGGAGATGAAAAAATTGAATTCAATTTTCATGATGCAATGAAATATCCTTATAGCAATGTTTATTCTATCACATGCTATGATCAAATTGATAAGTGTGTGCAGCAAGTTTGTGATTTTGATTGCAAAGACAGATTAAGCATAGCTTTGAGTTATGGCTATGAGTTCACCAAGATAGAAGAGATGGAGAGGCACGTGTGTGTTCCCCAAAACGTGCACGAATCAGTATTGGCCTTACAAGCTTTGCAAACCGTTCCCCATGGTAATGTCTTTGTTGATTTAGTACTCTCACATAAAAAGCTTTTGTCATCTATTTTACAGGCCCCCGAGTTAGAATTAAAACCTTTGCCCGATAATTTGAAGTATGTATTCATTGGCGACAACAATACACTTCCCGTTATCATAGCAAAAGGTTTGACAAGTATGCAAGAGGAAAAACTTTGAAGTTATTGTGTGATCACAAGACGGCCATTGGATGGACTTTAGCCGACATCAAGGGCATTAGTCCCTCAATATGTATGCATCACATACTATTGGAGGACAACACAAAACCAACAAGGGAAATGCAAAGGAGGTTGAACCCGCCTATGATGGAGGTAGTGAAAGCTGAAATTTTGAAACTGTTAGATGCAGGAGTCATTTACCCCATCACTGATAGTAAATGGGTCGCGCCAATCCATGTGGTGCCCAAAAAGACCGGAATCATGTTGGTGAAAAACAAAAATGATGAGCTCATTCTTACTTGCATCTCGAGTGGATGGAGAATGTGTGTTGATTACAGAAAGCTCAATCTTTCTTCACGCAAAGATCATTTCCCATTACCATTCATGGATCAAATGCTTGAACGCCTAGCAGGTAAGTCTTTTTCTTGCTTTCTTGATGGATATAGTGGATACAATCAGATTGTTATTAATCCTGAGGATCAAGAAAAGACTACATTTACATGTCCATTTGGTACATATGCATATAGGAGAATGCCTTTTGGTCTCTGTAATGCTCCTGCAACTTTTCAAAGATGCATGATGAGTATTTTTTTTGACTATGTTGAAAGAATAATCGAGGTTTTTATGGATGATTTCACGGTGTATGGTGATTCTTTTGATAAATGTCTAGAAAATTTATCTTTAATCTTGAAAAGGTGTATTGAAACTAACATTGTCTTGAACTATGAAAAATGTAATTTTATGGTAGAACAAGGAATAGTTCTTGGGCATGTTGTGTCTTCACGTGGATTAGAGGTTGATAAAGCTAAGATAGATGTTATTTCATCATTGCCTTACCCCTCATGCGTGAGGGAAGTTTGTTCTTTTCTAGGCCATGCAGGTTTCTATCGACGCTTTATCAAAGATTTCTCGAAGATTACGGCACCCTTGTGCAAACTATTAGCCAAAGAAGTGGATTTTGTGTTTGATCAAGCATGTAAAGATGCCCATGATGAGCTTAAGAGACGTGTCACATCTGCCCCTATCATCCAACCACCAAATTGGGATGAACCTTTTGAGATAATATGTGATGCGAGTGATTATGCGGTAGGAGTTGTGCTTGGGCAAAGAATTGGGAAGAATTTGCATGTTATCGCCTATGCTTCTCGTATGTTGGATGGAGCACAATGCAATTACCATACAACTGAAAAGGAACTTTTTGCAGTGGTGTTTGCTCTTGAAAAATTCAGGTCATATCTACTTGGTACAAAAGTCATTGTTTTTACTGACCATGCAGCTCTCAGGTATCTTTTGAAGAAGAAGGAGTCCAAACCAAGACTGATTAGGTGGATCTTGCTTTTACAAGAATTCGATCTTGAGATCAAAGACAAAAAAGGTGCTGAAAACCATGTGGCTGATCACTTGAGCCGACTGAGGACCAAGGATATACAGATCAAAACAATAAGAGAGACATTCCCTGATGAGTAGTTGTATATGTTGCATTCCTCTACAAGACCATGGTATGCTGATTTGGTAAACTATTTAGTCACCAAAGAATTCCCTCCAGGTTTGTCTAAACCCCAAAAAGATAAGTTACGAGTTGATGCTAAATATTATTTTTGGGACGATCCTTACCTTTGGAAATTTTGTGCGGATCAAGTAGTTAGGAGGTGTGTACCACAAGATGAATTTCATTTCATTCTCACTTTTTGTCATTCTCATTCTTGTGGTGGGCATTTTGGAGCAAAAAGAACAGCCCACAAGGTACTTGAAAGTGGTTTCTATTGGCCTTCTATTTTTAAAGATGCATATCACTTCTGCAAATCATGTGAAAAATGCCAAAGAACAGGTAATATCACTCATAAGAATCAAATGCCTTTAACGAATATTCTTGTAAGTGAAATTTTTGATGTTTGGGGTATTGACTTTGTGGGTCCATTTCCTTCTTCTTTTGGCAATCTTTATATTCTTCTTGTTGTTGATTATGTGTCTAAATGGATTGAGGCGAAAGCCACATGAACTAACGATGCTAAGGTTGTTTTAGATTTTGTCAAGACTCACATATTTGACAGGTTTGGAATCCCTAAAGCTATCATTAGCGATCGTGGTACTCATTTCTATAATCGTTCCATGGAAGCATTGCTACGCAAATATCATGTGACTCATCGAACTTCCACAGCATATCATCCTCAAACGAATGGCCAAGCTGAAATTTCAAATCGAGAAATCAAGTCCATTTTAGAGAAAACAGTGCAACTTAATCGGCGAGATTGGAGTCTACGTCTTGGAGATGCACTTTGGGCTTATCGAATTGCTTATAAATCACCTATAGGAATGTCACCTTATAGAATGATTTATGGGAAAGCATGTCATCTATCGGTGAAGCTTGAACACAAAGCTTTTTAGGCCATTAAACAATGTAACATGGATTATGATGCTGCTAGGATTGCAAGAAAACTGCAACTACAAGAGTTGGAAGAAATTTGAAATGATGCTTATGAGAATGCAAGGATTTACAAAGAAAAGACTAAGAATCTTCATGACCGAATGCTTACAAGAAAGGAGTTTCATGTTGGAGACAAAGTCCTTCTTTATCATTCGCGTTTGAAACTTTTTCCTAGAAAATTGTGCTCTCGTTGGAGTGGACCCTTTGTTGTTTCTAATGTTTTTCCTTATGGTGCAGTTGAAATTACAAGTTTAGAAACCAACAAAGTACTCAAGGTCAATGGGCATCGTTTGAAACCTTTCTATGAAGGTTGGACGACAAAACTCACCGCTTCTATAGAGTTAGCTGAACCAATCTATGAAGAATGAGCATGCCACATGTCAAGCCAATGACATAAAACAAAAGCGCTTACTGGGAGGCAACCCAACAAAAAAAAATCAGATTTGCTTTCTTTTTCCTTATCTTTTATTTTTTCGCATTTTAATTTATTTTCTGTCATTCTCTTATGTTCCTTTGCTTTTATTTCAACATTGAGGACAATGTTATGTTTTAAGTGTGGGGGTATTGGGAGAATTTTAGTTTTCTTTGTTGTTCTAAAAAAAATTGTTTGGTCTTTTTAACTCCCATTGGTTTTTGAGAATATGAGTATTATGTATGAGAATTAAGTGAGATAGATGAATATATAAATCAAATGAATGATTGTGCATGCAAGTTTTAATGTTTAATTGGTTTAGGGATTGACTCTGAAAATATGTCATGTTGACTTTATAGTGTTATACCAATGTAAGCTTTTGAGCCTTCAACGTTATATTCTTTGATTGTTCGTTCTTTCAATGATATGTATCTCTAGAACTTGCTTATATCTTATTGAGATTACATTCACATTACATAGATGCATGAAGATGATAAAGGCATTAGGAATTTTAACTGCTTAAGCCAAAAAGCCAACCTAAAGCATATTATCTTTAGTGAGCCCTTTTTGAGCTTGTTTATCTTTTCTTTGCTTTATCCATGTATAATCCTTAAACTTTTTATATGTTTTCCTCTTTTCCCCTGGCCAAGGATTAGTAGAGCATATACTTGTGATATCTCATGGAATTATGGTTGGAAATTATGTGAAAAGAAAGAAGAAGCGATGCTTGATGAAAAGATGGGCAAAGTTGCCAAAGGTGAAAAAGAAGAAAAGAAAAAAAAAACGAACAAGAAAAGAAGAAAAGAAAAAAAAAGAAATAGAAAAGAGCTTGAAATCGAAAGAAGTTAAGCATTGGTGCTTGAAGATTGAAAATTGATGTGTTTTGATGGAATATCTTGGTTGAAATATTTTTTTCTTCAGAATGCTCTACTTTCTTTGGTTTGAACCTCTTCTTCTACTCTCTTTTACCTCACCTTAACCTTAGCCCCATTACAACCGAAAAATAAGACCTTTTGATTCATACATTGTTTGTAATATTTTAGTAATGGAGATGAGATTGAAGAGCAAGCTTATGGTAGAACATCTTCATTGATTGAATTTGAGAGATTTAAACACATAAGCCCTAAACACATGAGTGTTGGAGTGTATATCAATGAGAGGACCTATCACTTTGGCATGGCATAGATTTCTTTTAAATCCCGAAGAGTAATTGAGTTTTGAAGTTTGCATGTAAATGAATTCATGAGAATTATACTATTTATCCTTCATGATTATATTCTTGTTTATAATGCATATGTTCTTGGACATTGATGGGAGATTAAGAGATTGATCATAGTTTTTTTTCAATTTGATTTTATTTATCCTTTCTCGAGGACGAGCAAGAGCTAAGTGTGGGGGTATTTGATGTAACCATATTATTCGATAGTTTCACCCACATCTACCTAATGTTTTGTTCATGTTTTATATATAAAATGCCTTGATATTCTTTTTTTTATGTTTTGAAGGCTTTTTTGGATGAAAGATGCAAAAATGAGTAAATTGGAGGTAATTGGTAGATTGGACGTTCAGTCGATGTTTTGTGCAGAGCGTGAGTTCTAGAGATCGAAATGAAGTGATTCTAGTGGAACTAAAAAGATAACATCCATACCTTTCTCGAAATGTAATGCAAGAAAAATAAAAGGAGAAAGATCATGGAAATCACATCCTGCAAAGTCAAATTCGCATTCTGCCAGTGTTGACCTTTGGCCATTCAAAATTTAATATCTGGAGCTACAGACGTCCAATTGATGCAAACTCACTTGTATTGGATTTATAATTCAAAGACCTATCCACGCTCCAAATTTCAGACAAAACCGATGTCATATGAGGGATATATGATTTTCCAAAGATGACAACTGAATTCTGCCAGTAAACAGGTTTCGTGAAGAAACGAGTCCAAATTATATTCTGAAGCATCTAAACCGACATCCAAGTTTTTATATCAGCAATTTAGCTTCTCTAAGTCAGAGTTTGAAGATTTCATGCAAGGCTATTTCTCCTTTTTAGGAAAAATAGTTATTGAAGTACTTAAATGTAAACTGTCAACTTAAGGAAGGAATATTTTGTAAAATAGAGACTAGGGTTTCTTATCATATAAAAAGAAAAGAGAGGGAGAGCAGAAGAGGCAGCATCCAGCAGAGAATAAACACAAATTCTCTCCTCTACAAACCCAAAAAATCATGCTCTCTTCAATCTTTAGAAGTAGTTGTTCAATAGTTATGCAAGGCTAAGCTCTTTTCTTGGTTGCAAGGACACAAAAACCTTCGGATTTCAAGAACCGTGAGATTTATTCTTCCTTCTATTTTCAGTTTATGTTATGAATGAGTATGATTGTTTTCCTATGCATATTTCCTATGATTGTTGTTGATGATTGCTAGAGCGGACTCTAAGTTATTGTTGTAAACAATCTATTGCTAAGTTTAATATCAAAACCGGAGTTGTGATATATGAACTTGTGAAGCAACTAAGCTTGATAATTGTGGTGGAACTACATTATAGAACTTAGGGAGAACATTTGAATAAATTGACACAAGTTGCAGACAACTTGTATGTTAATCTTGATGAAATTCTCTAGTTCTTAAAGCTACCATTAAATTGAATCATTAGTGCGGACATTTTGATTGTTTGTTGGTTAGGATTAGTTATACTGCGGATCCGTTAATTAATCACGTTAAGAAAAGATAAAATTTCAGAACATAAACTGCATTTTTTTGTTTCAAGGATCGGTTCTAATTTCTGTAGGTGGATGTATGCTTGTGACCAAGGTTTGTTTTCTTGATAAGTTTCGGTTTTAATTGATTTTGTTTGCTAGTTTAATTGCTGCCATAGTTTAGATAATCACAAACCAAATCCCCCCAATCACATAACGTACAACATAAAAATCTAACTTGAAACTTCCTCGTGGGATCGACCCCTTACTTGCTCTATACTATCTTGTGTGTTAAAAGCTAGGGTAATTAATTTGTGCGACCGCGACATCGCAACAATATGTGTCAGTCTTTAAGGCTCCGATAAATATCTAGTATTTAAGAAACATTGACCATGATTTGATATAATAAAAATCTTGTAACTATAACAACCTTATAATTTCTTTTGTAGAACTTTTTTAATGTATGCATTTTATCTTTACTCTAAATTTATAAATGAAATATTTCATTAATTGATCTAATATTATATTAATGTTAAAAAAAAAATAAGTTCTTAATGATAATAAATATATGTTTATATGAATATAATAATATCATATATAACTAACCAATTGACTATAGAGCATATTAAACTAACATCAAGGATATGAATAAACAAATAGTCTCTATGCCGGTAATGAATGTAAGAACTTTTTCATAGTCAACCTCATGCTTTTGTTTGCAACTATGGCTTTGTGTTTTTTTTACTTTTTCTTTAGCATTTTTTTTCTGTCTTGAACGCCTATTTGACTCTATAGCTTCATACCTCTTGGAATATTTGATAACTCCTAAATATAGTTCTTTTCAATGAATTTGATTTTTCACTCACTATCTACAAATTATACACACACACACACACACACACACGTGTGTTCTCTTTGAATACATTGTAAATACCTTTTGTCTTTGATGGCCTCCCACTTGAACTTTCTTAGAAAAGTATGATGCTTCATAAACTAGAGTTGCTGAAGAATGCAGGGTTATGTATTGCATAGGTAATATGATCTCTTGCACTTCATTTTTCAAAACATGAAAATAAATCATATTTTATCTTCTTCCAGCACTTTTCAATTCCAAGATGATTCTTCATCAAATCTAACAACTTGACTTGCAATAATTTTGTCATTGCTTAGATTGAACTTGCAACCTTTGAAATTTGAATCATGGTCAATAAAACACATGCTTTGTACTTCGATCATTAAATTTTATCCTCTCTTGGACATATAAACATATGTGATACTCTATTTACTTAATTTCATTTACATTTTATCTCCAATCTTTTTCATATTTGGCCATTATAGTTAAGGTATGTTAGCACTTTGGTCCCTTTTTTTATATTTGATTCTTATAGTTTTAGGATTGTTCGTTTCAATACTTGAATTTTATTTTTTTTCAAATTTTAATTCCTAAAAACTAAGAAAGGAGAGAGGAAATCATTTGAAAAGATAGAGAAGAAGAAAAAATGTTAGCTACAAAAATGTGATGATTGTGTCATGGGTTCATTTTATAAAAAGGAGTTCAATAAAGGTGATTTTGTCCTCTAACTATTCTTTAGATGACTCCGTAAAAGTTTTTTAAAATTTGATTTGATTTTCATATTTTCAAATGATTAAAGCTTTTAAGGTTGAAAATAGGGTTTGCTATACACGATGTCACGACGACGATTTTTTACGCACTTCGCGCCCCGCCGTTCCCCTATTCAGGGGAAGACAATGGCGCGCGGTGAAAATGGAGCTGTTTATAGCCGTAAAATTTACGACTATAATTATAAGGAGTCGCCACCTAGTATTAAGGTCACTAGGAACCTATTGGTCTGCGAGAGTCTAGGTAAGGGGACTTGTTGTGCAAGGGGAAGACGCATCACCCCCAGTGCACCCTACCTAAGGTAAGCTGCATTGTTGTTTGATTGTTTTTTTTTCCTAATTTTTTTTTACACGGCATTTAAAAAAAACATTTTTTTTCGGGTGTACTTTACAATGTAATTTTACATCGCAGTTATGAGTATTTTTTTTTATCTACGGATGTACTTTACAGTGTAATTTTACACCGTAGTAAAAAAAAATTTTATCTACGGATGTAGTATACAATGTAATTTTACACCGTAATAAAATCTTTTTTATCCACGGGTGTACTTAACAATGTAAATTTACACCCTAATAGATGAAACAAAAATATTTATAATTATTTTTGATATTTTGGACAAATTTCAATGGATAATCATAAACTGGTTAAGATATCCAATTTTCGTTTCAAAATATGAGAAAGATGCCACATATATTTTTTTACGAAAAATATGATGGAAAAATCTTGGAATCTGGCTGTATGCACGAAAACAACACATTTTTTATTTTTTAATGCATTTTTTTTGTTTTTTAAAATAAAAAATAAAAATAAAAAATTCGGGTCGGGCCTGACCTAACTAAATGGGCCGGCCCAGCGGAGGTGGCCAAGGGGCCAAGCCTGCTGGACTTAGGCCCAGCCCAGCCAACTAGGCTGGGCCGAGAGAGGCCAGCCCAAAAGGGCAAACAAAGAGAGAAAAAAATAAAAATTCAAAACACATGCACAGTGCAGTGAATTAATTCACTGCACTGTTACGTGAACAGTGATTTGGTGGTCGACCGACCACCATGAGAGGATCACCTGCCACTGCCACCGGGTAGAGGACGTCGAGGTGGTTCTCACTGTCGTGGTGGCGTCGAAAATGATGGCCCGTGGTGGCCGGTAGGGGCTTTGGAAGTCGTCGGGCTACTGTCGTTCGCCCTCTGTTCTTTGCTGCTCGTCGCCGGAGAAGAAGGATGATGGCTGGAGAGCTACTGGCGCTGAGAAGGAGGAGCTTCTGGTGTTGGGGAAGAGAGGGCTGACTGCTGTCGTGACTGTGGCTGCTTCTAGTTGAGAGAGAGAGACAGCGTCGCGGAGAGAGAAAGCTAGCTGTTGGCTGACGGGAGAAAGAAGGGAGAGAGAGGGAGGAGCTGCAACGCTGCAACAAGAGGAGAGAGAGCTCTGCCAAAGTGAATCTGCCGGCGTTGGAGAAGAAGAACCGAGGGAGATGAAGGGGCAGCTGTCAGTGCAAGTTTTGTCTCTGCATGTGTTCGTTGTGTTCGTCCCCTGTTTCCCCAATTTTTTTACCCCATTTTTCTGTCAATTTTTTCTCCTCACTGTAACGTGATTCTGCTCTCTCGATGGTGACTCTGTCAACGGAAGAAGATGACCATGGTTGGCGACCACAGTGGGAGTGTTTCACAATGGTTTCTTCAAAATTTCTCCCCTCTGTTATCGTTTTCTTCCCCGTGTTTCTCTGGTTTTCTTTTCTTTTCTGCTCTCCTCCCCCTTTTTCTTGAGCTGCAGATGGGTATTTATAGTGAAATAGAGGCATGCATGTTGTGTGTTATTGCCTCTGCATTTTTGCAGAAATCAGAGGGTTACAATGCAGTGCAAGGAGCCGTTGCAGGGCTGTTCCTGCACTGTTCAGGTGTCGGAATAGTGCAGGGACATGCACAATTTATGTGATAAAAATACAATTTGGTCCCTCAATGTTTAATTGGTTCAATCGCACCCCTAATTAGTTTTAAACTCTTAATTTTATGCAATTGTATCCCCATTGAAATTTCAAACAACAACCTTAAATGTGCGCGCCTTTTTATTTTGGTCCCTGGTTTCCAATTTGCGCGATTTAACCCTCAATTGACCATTAGATTCTCAATTCGGCCCTTGATTTCGCATAATTGGCTTAAAACAATTCAAACCGATCTCCGAAAATTCCATTTTCATCAATTGAGCCCGAATTAAATTTAAGAACTTGATTTCACATTGACTAAGCCCTTAATAAAATTAATTTGATCTATTTAAAGTATAATTAAGTCCTTGCACTTAATTAAATCGTTCAATTGGATCCCGATCATAATTAAACTTTAAATTAGTTGACGATTAAATCGAATCAACCCATAAAAATATAATTATGTCGTTCAACTTAATTTTTACATAGATTTATCCAACGATAAATTAGTTTTCCCTTAAATCTGTATTTTCCTCTATTTTTGGAACAAAAGAGATATGATTGAACTTGCGAAAACAACCAAAATTTCTACATTGATTTTTTTCTACCCACGCCGGCTCCTTTTATTTTATTTTTGTCATTTTATTTTATTTTGGAGAGTAACCCAAAAATTGGGTTACGACACACGATATAGAAACTCTTAAAATTAAAAGGAATATAAAAAATAGATTCATCATCTAGTTTTAAGGACACTAAAAATCCTAAAACACATATCAATTTCAATTTTTTTTATATACATGGATTGAAATATTGTGAAAATAAATAAAAAAAATATTGAAGTGGAACTGATAATTAATAAAAAGAAGTTATTTTGAGGTTTTAAAAATAAAAAGATATCAACATATTTTGTTTAATTTTTTTAACAAGGTTATATATCTATAATAATATATTTAAGATATTTATATTATATATAAAATAAGCTATATATAAATATATGATATAATAATAAAAAAACTTACCATTACACTCTATATATCTGTCAAATACTTGTATATTTAATCTTCTATATATGTTATAAAAACTTGAAAAAAAATTGAAACATCTATAAATGATTTTTTATGATATAGTCAAATGTTAAAAAAATATCTTCTAATTTATTTTCTGTGATACAGTTTAATATTCAAAAATAATTTACTTTTTAAAATTTTATTTTTTATAAGAATTGCTCTAAAAAAACTATTTTCAGTTAATATTATTTTTTATTCTCTAATTGGGTTTTGTTGAGAGGAAGATCGGGTTGCTGACTCTGATACCGGAAGGAGTTGAGAGAACAAACGGGCCCTAACTCGGAAGGGCTCAAAACGGTTCGGTTTTGTGACGCTATCCTCTGTGAAACTTTATCATCTATACTCCAGTAAGAACTTTTGTTCTTTTATTAAGTTTTTTTACATGAATAAAAATAAAAATAAAAATAAAAATGGAGGGACATGTACAATACCCTAAAATCCAATTAGAAGATTACCAGCCTCAGTTACTCTCTCACTCTGTAAATCTAACGCTCTCTGTCATTTGTTTAAATTTTTCTCTTTTTGTTTGCTAAGAAACCACAAGAAACTTGAGATTTTTGTTTATAATATTTCATTTTGTATATTAAATATTGTACTTGTGGTCCTCCATGTCTGGGTGACAAATCTGAAAATTCATTGAATTTTGTTGATTGAATTTTAGTATATTAAGCAAAGGTTTAAGCTTTACCGTTCGCTGTTAGTGAATTTGCTTTCTATAAAGCTCTACTTTTGGAGTGATGCAAACCAATCTAATCAAGGCAACTAAGATGTGATTGATGGTAAAGCATTTTAATTCAAAAGGGATTGTTGTGATTGTAGTTAACTGGTATGCGTGTATTTTTGTCTTAGAAAAACAAATAGAGGAAAGGGTGCTCTGTGGCCTTCTTAGGGAGGTTTTAATGCTTTAAAAAACTCAGTGTTAGAATGCGAAGATGATTTCTTTTGATGACGAGGCCATCTTCTGTTTCTACATGCAATTCAATGCTTCAATTGGTTCAAGGGCTATGTGATTTGCAGGATGAAGCAAAACAGATTCTGTAGAGTGTGATTCATTAAACTCGAATTTGTTCTTGTTCATGTTTTTCTTTATTCTTTTTCCTATATGTATTAATTCGTGTCCTTCAGACATTGCGATTTAAGGATGACGAATTTCTATCCAACATTTTTTTTTTTCAAATCATTTTCTTGATGATGTTGGCATGGGAATAATGTGCTTAAAATATTCTTTGAATGGTTATGAAGGAAGTGTTAACCTATATTCCTTCAGGGTGCAGTGATCTGGATTACTTTAGTAATGTGTAAGTTTGAGCAAGACAAATCAATGGTTAACAATTTTCTTTACCTTATATTTTAAAATATCATTTTCTAGATGGTTTTTCATCATCAGGACGAGATGTGTTTCTAGGATACTGTATCTGACTTTGGTCCATTGTTTACACTTTGATAATAAATGTTGATTTGTGCAAAATAAAACAATGGGAAAACTTTTTTTCTCTTACTGTTTCCCCTTGCTTCTCATTTCTTGTGTACCTAGGTGATTAAAAAAATAATTTGAGGTCTTTGTTCTGCTGTTAGATTTATGAAGAATGGAGGAACATAGATGTAAAAGCAAAATGATACCAAAAAGTTCTGTTGCACAAGAAGATAGGACACTGCTCAGAAAATGTGAAAGTGAAGCATCTCAACCTGACATGGCTAACAATGGTGTGGAAAATGCTTTAAAGACCTGCCATGCAAACCAGGTTAAAGTTTTTTTTTATGATACTCCACACTCTGAAGAAACTGGAGTTTGGATACCCGTCTCTGTTCCACCAATGTCAGAAAGTGAACATCAAGAATGGATTAGAGGTGTCCCTCTTAATGGGGGATGCTTCCCTGATGAAGATTTAGATTGGAATCAGCTCCTTGAGAAAAATAAGGAGCTGACAATGTGGGATGTGGTTGCTGAGATGCTGGTAGCTGCTCGAAGAAAAGTGAGTGTCATTGCTTCTGGAGATGTCCACAGATGTGGAATTTCCTGGATATCAGATCATCTTCTTGAGCAAGCTTGGAGTGAGATGGCCCAAACTCTTACAGAGGCTAATTTTGGCAACAGCTGGGAGATTCTTGAAGCAGAGCCTCCAAAGTGGTTGGCTGATAGTTCTGCTTCTGCTTGCATGTTGTGTAATCTAAGATTCCATCCTATCATGTGCTCCAGGCATCACTGCCGTTTTTGTGGAGGAATATTTTGTAATGAATGTTCAAAGGGGAGAAGCTTGTTGCCCAAAAATTTCCTCACCAGAAACCCGCAACGTGTTTGTGATGTGTGTTGTGTGCGGCTTGAGTCAGTGCAATCATACTTGAAGGACCATGAAAGTCGTGCTGCTCAGTTGCCAACACAAGATCTAACCGACCTCAGTACTTTGAGATCATGGCTCAATTTCCCATGGGGCCAGTCCATGGAGCACGAGATTTACAAGGCCACGAACAGCATTCAGGGTTATGCTAAGGTAACAGTGACATCTTTAGCTATCATCTGAATTCAGTTTAAATGATTTATGATGGTGTTTGAGTCATCACATCATTGTTGAGAGGTTAAAAGGTAAATAAATAAATAGAAATAAGAGTCTAGAAAAAAAGGCACTTACAGCTTTGTCAAGTGTGAACCTCTTGTTGGAGTAGTCTTGTTGCTTTTATGTATAGAGCTGTTTTAAATCATACTGATTGTTATGATTAAATTTTTGCCTATTGAAACTTCTACTGAGTTCAATGGTGATGGCTCCTCTGTGGAGCCTTTCCTGTCATCAAGTTTTTTTCTTGTATCATTAATCAATGAGTGTGTGACATTAATGTGATAAGTCATGTTGATGATTAATTTTATACCTTCAGCTCTCACATTGCTCAGGTTGGTTCTCTATCGCCTGAGAAGTCCATACCGGATGCCATTTTGAAACAAGCAAAAGGCCTTGCAATCCTTACAATTGCAAAGGTTGGTGTAATGGTGACCTACAACATTGGGACGGGACTAGTTGTTTCCCGTAGGGAGGATGGATCCTGGTCTCCACCATCAGCCATTTCTTCCTTTGGCATGGGCTGGGGAGCTCAGGTAAAGATAGCAAATATCTGTTACAACTATAATTGTCTATCTCCTTAAACATTGCATGAAAATTGTATCTCTCCCTCCAAGTTCCATATGTACCCAAAACATGATCCATAGTTAAGCTAATCTATGAACAATAATGAAAATTGGATTCATTGATTTAGTTTTTGTTCAAGAAAATCACGGATTTTGTGGTTGCATTGTTTGTCATCATAGACTTAGGATTTTGGACTTTTGGCATCCCTTTCAACATTACAGGATACATGTACATGTCTGAACTTTTGCTGACTTTTAGATGTAATGCTTGCTCAACTGCTTTGACTCAGATTGAGGGGTTTGGGGATTGATTGGATCTAAAATCCAGCATAATTCAAGACTTTATTTTATGAATTATGATTCTGAGTTCTGTCTGAATTTTAGATTCAATGTTGCTCTACTACTTTGCATTAAATCAAGGGATTTTATGGTCGATTGCACTTCAGAGCATATAGCCATTGAAGCAGTTGCAGCAATGGAAATTGGAATTGTTCCATTCTTGTTCATGTGGTCTTCAACTTCTTGAATTGATGACCACATGTGACATATGAGCTAGCTGACAGTTGCATGTTATTTTGTATAGATAGAGAGGTTATACACCAGTGGAGCAGTGTTGCTTAAGCACCAAGCTATGGTGAAGTCCTAACTAAGTTGAATGTTTGTGGAAGGATGAAAAATAGAGATGGAAAGAGTAATTGGGAATGTTGGAGAGGAGGAAGGATTAAGCAATCCTTCTCTCTAGTTGTCTGGTCGGGGCAGGAGAGAGCAGATCAAAACAATGAAAGAAAGGTGAAATAGAAGAAATTGTTTCCTTTCCCTTACAATCCCTGCTTAGAATTGGAATTGTGAGCCTAGAAGAAAGGGATGCATCCTTGTTTCCCGCTTAGTATATGTCTGCCCACCCAAAAAAGGCGAGTACCTTGTCCATCACTTCTTTGCATTTCTTACTTCACCATCCTTCTTCCTCCATCCAGATAAAAAAAAAAAACAACTGTAGCTATATTCCATGATTAAGAGTTTTAAGTGCAAAAGAAGTACCTTGTACATAAAGTGGGAAATAGCTGAGATGAGATTGTAATGATGCACATGTCAGCAGGAAAAAAAGATTAGATAAAGAATATAGCTTAGCCATGTTAATGTCAAGGAAACGGGACATCCATTGAGGACAGGTTAATGAATTAGTGTCAAGGTGGCCATGTTCTATGTGAGGCTATGGATGCGCCATCGCAAAGTAGTAGTTATTATCAAATAAATTAAATGAGGCAAATAGAAGGTTGTATGAGTTGAATTAGTTAGAATGATTTTTACCAAAGAATTTCCACCTGAATTTTGGTCCAAAAAACAAATGGAGAAAAAGGATTTATGCAACAAACCCCAACTAGTATAGTAGAAAATCCTTATAATATAGAACTTTGTTTTTGAAGCAGTAGCTGATCCAGTCTCTCCAGTTTTGTCTTCTTCCTCTCCTTTATTTTGGGGGATAGTGTACCGGTGAACCAGACCATTGCCTTTCTCGATTCCATTTTTTTTATATAATAATTGATTATTGAGAGTTCATTTGAATCCTTTCACAAATTAAATGGCACACATCACAATAACACCTTTTATTTTCCTTTTGCTTTTATAATATTGATTCATACTGTTTTCTTTTGCAATTTTTAACAGGTTGGAGGGGAATTTACTGATTTCATAATTGTGCTGAGAACTATGGGTGCTGTTAAAACATTCAGTGGAAATCTTCACTTCTCAGTTGGAGCTGGTTTGAGTGCAGCTGTTGGCATTGTTGGACGGGCTGCTGAAGCTGATTTAAGGGCTGGTGATGGTGGTTTGGCTACCTGTTACACTTATAGCTGCAGTAAAGGTAATGTGACTTCTTTCATGCTGATGGTGGTTTGGCTTTGTTTTTCTTTTTAGGGATAAACCTCATACAACTATTATACTAACAGTGTTGCTACTTTCATATAATAGTTGCTGTCATTTTGACCGAAAAATATGAATTCTTTCATGGCCATGCATATCCTCTTGATTGTTTCAAGGAAATTATCTATGATACTGAAATTGCTGCTGTACTGTTCGATAAGGTTTGGTGCTGTGGTTCAAGTGATTTCGAAATGTTTTGGGGTTGAAATGGCACCAAATTGGTGCTTTTATTTGGTGCCTTTTTGGGATGTTTTTCCATCGGTTCTGAAAGATGTGAAAAATCTGGCAAGAAATAATCTAAAAAGGCATCAATTTGATGTTTTTTTTTTCAGATGAAAATCACTTTCATCTAACATCCACTTAATCCAGTTTGAATGATATACTAGCTTTCCTTTAGTTTTCTTAAATATGTCAAGAATTTGTAGCCTGTCATATTATTATTATTATTATTTTCAATTTACTCCTTAAGCAACACTAACACTCAACACATGTTCTTCCCTTCTCATAAATGCTTATCTCTTGCTTGTTCTTCTTGTGTTGATATTCATGTTTAAGGCTCCATATGGTTTTTGATTTTTCAAATGACAAATCATATTGATTTTAATTGTTCGATTTATTTTAATTATTTAATATGGTAGAATCTGCTTAATCCTTAATTGCGATTCTTGTTCTTTTTTTGAGGAGGAAATCAATTTTAATGTTCTAATTAGACTCTAATCAACAATGCAGGTGCGTTTGTTGGATGCTCACTTGAAGGAAGTATACTTGCAACTCGAACACGGGAAAATGCAAGATTTTATGGTGCATCCATGAATGCATCAGATATTCTTCTTGGGTCATTGCCCGGGCCTCCTGCTGCTTCTATGCTTTATGATTCTCTCTCCAATCTTTTTGGAAAGCTTGAGAGGTAATCAAATAAATTTAGTGTCCGAAAAGTATATAAATTTAGTGCTCGAGAGGTGGCCTGAATAATTTGAAGTTTCTATCCATATGTTTTCCCCATTTGTAAAATCATCCACGTTTATTCTTTGTTCCCCATGAAGCAATGGTTTGTGAGTGATTTTACAGTTCACAAAATACTGGGAAATAAAAACTTGTTTAGTAACTCGTGAGGCACAAATACATTGTGCTGAAGGTGGATGCTATAATTTATATGGCCATTACTATTCTGCACTATAATTCATTGCTGATGAACACAGCAGTTTTAACGACTATGCAAGAGGGATCTCCCCCACAAACACTACTTTTGTAAATTCCCAAGTCTTTGCAGACAAGAACTGATGGGGTCTAACCATGGAGATAAGGAATGTACCCTGGCTGGCAAAGAATGGACCAAGTTTGTGAAAGACTTGATTGAAACAGACTTGAAGAAATGAGATGGTTAATCGAAGGGGCCTAGCTCATACTGGAGGCTTGCTGCACAATCATTATCTAATAAAAACTCCTGGTCAGATCTCAGAGGTTTTGGTCAAAAGATACCTGATATTGCCATGCACATTGGCATTAGCAGCGTGCGTAGGAGGATGAGGCTGGACTGGGAAAGGAAGAGGATCCAGGACTTGGGTTGTAGGAAGCACAGGGGCTAGGGAGGTAGGAGGAGCATGGGCTTGCTGTAGCAGAACCATCGATAATGTCCATGTGCTCCGCAGGTTTCCATCCCTGAAGAAAACGATGAAGATAACAACAGATCACTTGATGAAGTGGTATACGCTATGGCAAAGTTATGCCAATGAGAAAATTATTTTGATTGAAAGTCATTTCCCAGCCTCACAAGCATATCCTCAGTGCATGCCGGTACCTAGTTTAAGAACAGAACCTAAGGTTTTCAATCATGCCAGTAACAGGGACAGGCCAGTCTGTAATGCCATTGAGCATAGCAGTATCAGGATAGAAACATGTCCGTAACTGAAGAAAGCGTAAGAAGACCAAGCAATTGAAAGCGTATTGTGGTTGCAGCAGGCTTTAGAGAAATAACCCGGCAAGTTCACATGGAAACAGATAAACCAAAACCTGAAAGGGGAGGAAGGTAAAACATCCTCATTTTTGAAAAACATCTACCAAAATTATCTACTTCCTGAAATGTATAGCAATGGGATGACGTGGTTGATCTAGTATGATGACCCGTAGTCCATAAATTCGATATATTTCTGTGGAACGTGCAACTCACTGCTATAATCAACTACAGCATCCTTCCGAATGCTTCATTCCTCTATATTCTATCACACACAGGGATTGATCTTGCCGTCTTGAGCTGTCCTTGGTAGCTCGATCCACACGATCGTTTACCCAAATTCAACCTGATCTATCCATGGCGCCTTTCATATCTTTTTTCCCTCACACCCACATCTGGATGGATAAACTCTTAGCTCAGAGCTAGCCTCATTCTCAAACTTTCGCGCGTGAGGTGTAGTTCATTGTGTTCTGACACTTTTAAAAGCATCTCAACCACCAACACAACCTTTTAACTTCTGATCTCCATCAGTGGTTTGGTCACTGGTGACTTTAAACAACTCACATGCCCCAATAAGACAAGTGTTTTAGCAATCTCCAAGCTCAATAGAAGTCATTTTTAACTTCATGAACAGAATTGAACTCCATTGCAACTCCAGAAAAGAAGCTGAAACGCTATCACGAGCACAGCTAAATCAAATACACCTCCCCCTCCCTAAGAGGAAACTGAACAGAACTGCAAAAAGGGTCTGTATTTCTGCTGGCAATTAGCTAGCAGCAACTCTACCAAATCCATGAAAGAGAGTCCAAATTACTAATAACCCTGTACCACCATTGACATGCTGCAGTCAGTCCCATGTTGTTTTCGAGGTCAATTTGGTCTTTTTAGGACCTCTGTGTTGCTGTTCATGCTCTCTCTTAGTGAGTCCAAAGTTAACAACATGGAACAGCAACACAGAGGTCCTAAAAAGACCAAGCTAACTTAGGCAAAATCATGCAAAGATCATGAGTTGCGGGATCTGGGTTCTCAAACTTCTGTGATTTCTAATGCTTATCGTCATATACAGAGGAGTCATGAATGATGCTAGGTATACACACACAAGAGAGGCACCTGACAAATGCAACTAAGCAAACAGAACTAATCAAAACTAGAAGTAACCCAAAATTCATATTCAAAAAATTAACAAATTAATCACCTTTTGTTTTGCTTTACTAAACGAAACTAAACTGCAATTTTTCTTTCTTTCAAGTTTTGCTTCCTAAAGCGTAAAACCAAGGGTAAGCAGAAATAAAATACAGACGGTGAGTGAGTGAGTGAATGGTAAAGAACCTTGCGGTAAGTGGTGCCATCGGGCTCGACGGTCCAACCAGCCTCATTGCAGAGGGCTTTAAGGACTTCATTATTGTCACAGTGCTTCGGAAGCTTGTAGTTGCCATACATTCTTAGCCCAGAAAAGATCTTCGCTGCAATGGCTCTTCTTCTTCTTTCTCTTCTCTTGTTATTCTCTCTTTCTTTCCATGTTGGTAGTCTCGTACCTGGATTCATACTTCTAGTCTCTAACAAAGTGACTGCATCGGTAGGAAGTGATCAATGGTTGTTTCTAGGATAACCAGGCAAGATATAGTAAAGCTGAAAGTTTTCTGGTAGAAGTCTAATCTTTCATCAAAAGAAAGCGTGTTGAATCAGTAGCTTTCAGAAATCAACGAAAGCTACAGTTGTTTGGGATTGAAAAAGACAGAAACTTGAGCAGGCTGAGTTGAAATTGGTCTGGCCAGATCTATACAGAGGTTGAAGGTGGAGATGAGCAGTGAGACTGGAGGCGGTCCTTTCTAGTTTGCTTGAGCCCGGGAAGATGAAAAACCTGAGAAATCGTCAGGAAGAACGGTCTCCTAAATATGTTGGAGGGTGCTCTTTGCCTCCTTTTAACTAATTAACGAATATGCCACTCGCATCGGATGGAATAAATTAATAAATAAATAAAAAAGTAATGATTATAAATAAATAGTAGATAAGGCTCGCCATATCCATGTATTGTACCAAAAACAGAAACAGGTTGTCTCTACAAAATCTCATATACGGTGATATTTATGTTAGGAAATCTGATATAGGATGATCGATTCGGGATAAAATTTAGGCTAGTTTTATTATTAGTTTTTTATCTTGTTAAATTGAATTTATTTATTTTTATTTAGACCAGTATAAATTGTTACTTCTATATTGTTGAATTAGCCCTTTTCAGGCATAATTTGAATCATCAATACCGTATTTCTCTAATAATATTATTGATTAGGTATTTATTTTTTAAGGATCTTAAAAGAAAAAAACCCTACACAATTTAGTGTAACCTTGCTTAAGAAACTCTTATATTTGACTTTGGTATTGATAAAATACATTTATAATCATAATAAGTATGGCTTCATTTTTATTTTCTTGCTAGGTTTAGATAAATAAAAAAACCCTTTGGTCATAAATTATTATTATTATTATTATTAAAGAATCTAACTAACAAAATAGTGCGATAAATAGGAATACAAATCATTATAGAGAAAAAAATTTATAAATCTAAATAATTAAAGAGACAATGGATCATACTCTAAGCCTCATTGACTTCAAATTTAAAATAATTATGCGAACCTAATTTAAAATTTCTGAAACCTATCATAAAAAAAATATAAAATTTATATTAAAAAAATAAGTTATACACTCTAAAAATTAAAAAAAAAAACAAGAATGGGTCATTTATCTGAGATTTAAAATTATTCTTAGCATGATTTAAACCAACAATAGTAATGATATATTGATATTAAATTTATTATTTTCGAGTCATAAAAAAACTTCACACAAATAAATTAATGTCAGCATAATATGAGTATGGTTGCAATTGCTTTTAAAAGTTCTTTTTATTCATAAATGCATCAAAATGATGTTTTATTTTTATTTTTTTAAAATTATTTTTGACATCAGCACATGAAAATAATTTAAAAACATCATTTTTTTTTAATTTGAAGTAAAAAATAAAAAAATAATATTTTTTTTCAAAAGCGCTTTTGAAACGCAGTGCCAAACATGGTACTAGTCAACTCAGACTAACCAACAAATTTTAACATATACTAAAAGAGATAAGGGGTGTTACTGTTCACTATGAGTGTTTTTACTGTGGATTACAATAGTGTTTTATGGTCGGTTTGGTTCCGGGTGTCTGGGTCACCAGTGTTTTTTTTATAATTTTTGCACAGTCAAATAACTATTATACCCTCAAATACGATAAAAACCAAGATTTGCCGGAAGAGGTGTCATGGTAATTTTTCATTTTTGGGTCACGAGTTATTTTGCTTTTTATATATTTTTTGCACAGTCAAATAACCATTCTACCATCCAATAAAATAAAAATCAAGAGTTGTCAGAGAGGATGTCATGGGAATTTCACATTCCATTGCACAGTAAAATAACTCATTTACCCTCCAATAGGACAAAAATCAATGGTTGTCTACAAGAGTGTTTCGGATATTTCATATTTTTTGAAAATATTTAAATACTTATTTCCCCTAATAAGACAAAATAAAAGAGTAATTGTAGGGGTGTTTACGTAATTTACCATTATTACTATTATTTTCCTATGAACACTGTTGGCGCGTTTGACACACGCCCTGATGGTTTTCTTCATGACGCTCCATTCGAGCAGTGTGTTCTTGTGGCAGAAAATGTCCATCCGACATCTTAGTGGATTTGTCGCGGTGTCCTCCTTATGGTGTGGCGCGTGGCGGAACACGATGGCCAGAGACGTGACGATGGTCAGCTGATCTTTTTTTCCCTTTTCTCTCTCCTGTGCGCTAAATTACACGGCAACCCCTTAGTTTTATGGTTGTTTCATTTCATTCCCTAATCGTTTAATTGTGTTGTATGGTTCTTATTTATGTTATGTAAATTTTGATTTATTTCAATTATGTTCTTCGATTGAAATTAATTATATATTACATGATGAAAACCGGCCCAGAAACACCAACAAGGACTTATTACATGTTCATGGGCTTGATTCGTGGTTTTGAAGGTGTCAACCAAGTCAAAATTGCAAGGACCATTGAAGTATTAAGAGGAGACCCTAGTATATCTTATCTATGTGCAGGATTGGTCCAGCCCAACTTTATCTGGGCCATGAAGTGAGGACAGGAAGGACCAACACATAAAGTTCTTTGTCGTAAGTAGGATAATTCAAGGTCGCTCCACTTAACTTCTCACTGAAATACGCAATAGGTCTCCGATCCTGCATCAAAACAGCACCTATTCCCATTCCAGACGCATCACACTCTATTTCAAATGCTTTTGTAAAGTTAGGTAAAGCCAAAATAGGTGCAGAACATAATTTGTCTTCAAAAGAACAAAAGTCAATTCTTGTACCTCCCCCCATTTAAACCCAACTGACTTTTTAACAACTTCATTCAAGGGTGTAGCTATTATACTGAAATCTTTCACAAAACGCCTGTAAAAACTAGCTAACCCATGAAAACTCCTTACCTCACTTACCGATTTGGGTGTAGGCCACTCCCGGATGGCCTTAACTTTCTCCTCGTCCATCTCGATACCTTGTGCAGTTACAACATAGCCAAGAAACACATTTTTTCCATGCAGAAGGCACACTTTTTAAGATTAGCATACAATTTCTCACTACGCAACACACTAAGTACATTACGCAAATGATCAAAATGCTCAGTTAAGTTTTTGCTATAGATCAAAATGTCATCAAAATACACAACCACAAACTTACCTATGAATGCACGCAACACATGATTCATTAAACGCATAAATGTACTTGGTGCATTTTTTAGTCCAAACGGCATTACTAACCATTCATATAGACCATACTTAGTCTTAAATCCAGTTTTCCACTCATCACCCTCTTTTATCCTAATCTGATGGTACCCACTTTTCAAGTCAATTTTAGAGAAAATACAAGATCCATGTAACTCATCTAACATGTCATCAAGCCTAGGAATAGGGTGTCTATACTTTACCGTTATGTTGTTGATGGCTCGACAATCAACACACATCCTAGATGTTCCATACTTCTTAGGCACAAGTAGCACAAGTAAGGCACAAGAGCTCATACTTTTACGAATATAGCCCTTTCCCATCAGCTCATCAACTTGCCTTTGAAGCTCTTTCGTCTCCTCAGGATTGCTTATATATGCTGGTCGGTTAGGAATTGAAGCTCCGGGTACGAAATCAATCTGATGTTTTATCCCCCGCAATGGTGGTAATTCGCTTAGAGTATCTTCGGGGAACACATCATCAAACTCCTGCAACAAAGAAATAGCAACACTAGGCACAATATGATCAAGATCATTAGTATTAAAATAAGCCTCCTTGTACATAAGTAAAATCATTGGCTTGTTGGTGAAATATACAGATCTGACCTCACCCTCTCTAGCATAAAAATTAGAATGTTTCTCTAATTTTTCCACACAATTCTCATCACTCTTTCTGACTTTCTTCTCTCCTCTTGTGTTCCCTCCACTCTCGACCAGATTTGGGTGTTTTTGAGTAGTGGTCGAATGGTCTGATTTGTTGGGAGTGTTGGCCAAATATTTGTTTGTGTTTGGATGGGTGGCTGAATGGGTTGTAGAGGTTTGGGTTCTGGTCGAATCTGATGGTTTTCTCTCCCCATGTTCCTCACCTTGATTTTCTCTCCCCATCGCCTCATGTTCACTTTTTAGCTTTATTTGATCATCATACACCTTTTTGGGTGTAAGAGGTACAAGAGTGATGGTCTTACCATCTTTTACAATGATATACCTATTTTTAACCCCATCATGAATTGCCTTCCTATCATATTGCCATGGACTCCCCAACAAGATGTGACTTGCTTGCATTGGTACCACATCGCATAAAACTTCATCAACATATTTCCCAATCGAAAATGGGACCACAACTTGCTTAGTCACTTTCACTTCACCACTATCATTCAGCCATTGCAATCTATATGGTTTTGCATGCTTAACAATACTCAAATTCAGTTTACTAACAAGGGTGGTACTGCAAACATTAACACAGCTTCCACTATCAATAATTAAATCACACACCTTGCTTTGTACGTAACAGCGCGTATAGAAGATATTCTCTCTTTGTTGATTAGATTCATCTTTCTTGACCTGAACCTGAAGTGTGCGCCTTATAACCAAGGACTCCGCAACCGGTAATGCTAAGTCATCCCCATCACTATCATCTAATGGTGGCATGCCTTCACAATCAGATCTGTCACTTTCTGATTCCATAACATCGTCATCTATAATCATCATTATTCTCTTGTTTGGACATTTCGAAGCATAATGTCTGTGCCCTTAACACCTGAAACATTTAACATCACGAGTACGTTTAGACTGAGTTTCAGATTTACCTTTGGCACTGGTAGGGATATCAACTTTAGTCATTGATGGTTCAGTTTTAGAAGGAACAAAGGATCGTGGCTGGACAGTACCCTTTCTCTTCAGATTCATCTTCCAAGATGATGAAGAACCCGAATTAAACCTTGGCCAAACATGTCCCTTCCTAAGTAGTCTCTCCACCTTCGTAGCCATGTGAACCATGTCCTCTAGCTCCACATAGTGCTGTAGCTCTACCATATTGGCAATGTCCCGATTCAACCCATTAAGAAATCTAGACATCGTGGCTTCTCTATCCTCAACAACATTGGCCCGAATCATTGCTATCTCCATCTCTTTGTGATATTCATCTACTGTCTTATAGCCTTGATTCAAACCTTGGAGTTTCAGGTATAAATCTATGTAATAGTGGTTTGGCACAAATCGTCTCCTCATTAAGACTTTCATCTCACCCCAAGTCTGAACGGATTGCTCCCCATTCCTCCTTCTACTGATTACAATCTGATCCCACCAATTCATTGCATACTCTATAAACTCAATCATCACCAATTTGATTTTTTTTGTTCAGAATAGCCATAACAATAAAAAATCCAATCTACCTTTTTCTCCTACTCCAAATAAGCATGGGGATCATTTTTAACTTGAAAGTTAGGAATTTTTAGTTTGATGGTGTCCCCATCCATATCTTCATAATTCCCCATGCCATAGAAATTCACTTTCCTTCTAGCTTTGTTAGGTCCAGACCTGATTCCTTATCCAACAGATGCAAAATCATAGTCATCTTCGCCCACATCTGAGTTTTCATCAACATACTCTTCAAAATCATATTTGTTTTTCCGTACGGCCATACGGACTGTATTTTCTCGGCGATCAGCCCCACTATTCTGTTGCTTTATCGAATTCACCTCATCTTTCAGATCTTTGTATGTCCTAGACAACAACATAAGTTGCTGACCCATGGCTCGTAATTGGAATGTTACGTCAGCGTTTTATGTTGTTGATTCGTTGTTTTCAGACATCCTTTGAATATGCAAAATTTGGTCAGTAGCAAAAAAATATATCCTCACAACTCTCGTGTATCACACAAAAAAAATTCAAGATTTTTCACTCTAATAAGCTCACTACGCCTTTTACCTCACAACTTGCTTTCTTTTGGTTCTTTCAGAACTAAAATCAACAAATCAAAGTTAGTAGCCTTCACAACACACTCTAATTATGATTTTCAGACTCAAGAAGCAATAAAAATACTGAAAACAAAGCAAAACAAAACTACGATTACGATTTCATGAGTAGCAAAGCAAATTCATATGAATTGTGGACGATACGAAGACACGAAATAAAACAGAAGCAAAACAAGAATTGGACAAAAACAGAGAATTGGACAAAACTAAACAGTAAGGATCACGTTTTGAGACTTGAGCAGAATCTAACCTCTAACGCAATTTTTATATAACAGAATTGAAACCTAGACCAAACGACTTTGAAATGACCTCAAAATCAATATTTAGTATTTTAATACTAAACTAAAAACAACACTCAAATTATAGGTCATTCTGGTACTTCTAGGTACTCAAACCCTAGTGTACAATTTGCGGCAATAATGAACCTCCAATTGAAAACTCTAGTATACGATATCGAAATAAACCCCACTTTAATATATCATGCGATATCAACCCCAATACACAGAATGTAAAGTTTCAATTGATTCTAAAGTGTTTTTATATAGGTTCACTAAGGTAGTGTTTCTGTGGTAGAAATGAATCTCGGAAAACCCCCTCAAGAAATCAATATTAGAGTAAGCCCAAATTTGACATATGATCCTATCTCAACCCCAATAGACGGAATATGAATTTTCAATTGATTCCGATGTGGTTTGCTTATGTTTCCCCAAAGTATTGTTTTATGCGGCAAGATTTCAATGATTCTTCAAATTTCAACTAATGCCTCTATCTCTCTTTCTTTTCTTTTCTTTTCTATTTTTTTTCTTAATATACTGAAATGAAGAGACATAAAACGATGAAATATAACCTTTTTTGTTTTATTAGATGATGCTGACACGAAGAACAAGAAGATGAACACAAACACTGGAAAACTTCAAGGAACACTAAAAAAAGCACAAAATAACAGAATGATATGACTGTGTTTCGGAGCCTAGCTCTGATACCACCTGATGCGAACCTCGTGATCACGTGGTCACGCAACCCACAACCAAGATTGAGATCTGATCCCAGAAAGTCGAAATAGGTCTGATAGGAGTATGACATAATGAAAACCTACCCCAAGACACCAACACTATTGGAATGAGTAGAATGACTCCACGAAGCCAGTTAATCTTCGATAAGTCGGATTTAGTTCGTTCAAGAACTAAAGAATGCAAGAATCACTCTCACACATAAACTGAAAAGTTCAGAATTAAAATTAATCAATGGCTGCCAAAATTTAGCTAACATGAGTTTAAATAGTCTTTTAAAAACTAACCATAATGGACCTCTTATGTGGACTTAAAAGAAGTCCACTAAAAACTGAGCCAAAATCCTAAATTGAAAAGCCCATGACTTAATCCAAGAAAGCCTTGGATCCTAGCTAAAAACAAAGTCTTAATTAAGCTCAAACAAACCTTGGGCTATAGCTAACTAACTTAAATAAAGCCCATAAAGTTTATTTATTCTCTTCCATCCAACCCATCAATCCCATGTTTCCAAGTTGTAGTAGGATTATTTTGGCTCCTTCCTGTCCTCACTTCATGGCCCAGATAAAGTTGGGCTGGACCAGTCCTGTACATAGATAAGATGTACTAGGGTCTCCTCTTGATACTTCAATGGTCCTTGCAATTCTGACTTGGTTGACACCTTCAAAACCACGAATCAAGCCCCTGAACATGTAATAAGTCCTTGTTGGTGTTTTTGGGTCGGTTCGTATCATTACATTTTCATTTCAGTCCTTATTCTTTTAATTTTGGGTTTGGTTTTAAATCCCTTAATATTTTTGGTACAGAAGATTTGATTTTTTCAATTTTGTCATTTGATTGAATTGATAATATATTTGGTTTTTATTTCCGCCCTTATATTTAAATTTTTTATTTGAATTCCTTTATTTATTTTATATTTATAAAATAGTCCCTATTTTTTTCCATGTTTATATATATATGCTCTTAGCTTTGGTTTTTAATTTTTATTATTTTCTCTTTTGTTGATGTAGTATTGTTTTTGCAAAATTTTATTCTTAAATTTTAGTTTATGTTTATGATCATTTGAAAATTAATATATATTTTTTCCTTTGTTCTTTCTATTGTTTTTTTTATTAGTTTTTTTTTTAATTTAATGCCAAATGATGTTTTTTAGCAAATAATTTTTATCTTTTTATTTGCTCTTTTGTTAAAGTTTTTAGGCTTTTTTTTTATTCTTTGATTTAATTTTTTCCCATTATTAACGCAATAATAGTAATTTTAGTTTTTTTTCTTGTTTCCTCTTTTTTTATTGTTTTAGCAGTAATAATAATGATGTTTTTAGATGTTAAAGTTTCGATATTATTGTTGTTATAATAGAGTGTGTTGATGTATTTTATTATATTAAATTTTATATATATAGATGTTATATTTTATTTTTGAACTAACACAACATAAAAATTATTTAAATCCCACTAACTATAAAAATTATTTACTCAGCCAGATTTGACGGTAAATTCTACTATTGATATGTTATTGCTGAGTAACTGTCTCTGTCCAAAACCATCCACCGAGAGGCAAAGCTGCTCGCTCGTGTCGGAATTCGGCGCACGTGTCAAGGTCGAACCCCTCATGCCTTCTTAGATGTTAATCTTGCTGTGCATGCGCCTGCAGTTGAAGATGGTGCGGACGCGGTCCTCTCTTTTCACGTGACCATATGGCTTTTGGCGTGATCATCTAAGTGGGCCCACTGTTTAAAGATTGTTGAACAACGCGCATGAAACTAAAGTGAAAAGTCACTCAGTAGCAGAAAGATTTATAAAATTAAGATACCAAGTAGAATCGAAGTTGAAAACACTGGAATTTGCAATGAATTGAAGTGTATTCTATTCAGCAATGTGTGAAATAATAAATCAATTAATAATTGACTCGGTGTATAATTAATAATTCAAGGGCTTAGAACTGTTTCAAGAGGAGTTATTCTAAGATTAATAATGTTATGCCTTGTGTCCTGGGAACAATATAATTATTAAAGAAGTTGTTTTTCTAAATATTTGGGTTGGCTTTTAGACATCTACTCAATAGCCTTTACAATCATCATTAAGTCAATGTTCGTTGCTAAATATGTTTTAGGGTCTATATAATAATATAATATAATAATATGATTGAAGTTGTTTTTTAAAATATTTTGTGTTCAACATTAAAATTATTTTTGACTCAACACATCAAAATGATCTAAAAACACAATTTTTTTTTTTAAAACAAAAAACAAAAATAAAATATTCAATTTTTTTCAAAAATATTTTTTGAAATGTAATGTCTAACAAATACTTGGAGAATACTCCACATCCTCGTGTAGGTTGTAGAATAAAAAAATATATTAGCTACCAGAATATGTTAGAAGTTAAGGGAGAAATTAAGATACACTACTAGAATTATCAGTTACCAAAAATAATATTTGTCAGTATTTGAACTCATTGTTTATCAATAATTATCTTACCAACATCATTATGGGTAAAAATCCTTTGTTAGCAAAACTCTCATCGATAATTCTTGTTATGTCGATGATTTTGTTATTATTAAATATACCAATAACTTTACTGATAGACAAAGCACACCAAAAAAATAATTCTCCACTAAATTTAGATGATATATCCATCAATATATTAAATGTATCACTAATGAAAACTCCATTGGTAATTCCATCAATAACAACTCGTTGGAAATTTGTCAATAGAAATGACATTTAAAGTAATTGTTTTTCAACTTTCTGAAAAATACGAATAGAAAAATTAGAGTTTAAAAACATTTTTTCCTATATTTCAACCATAATGTAGGTTGAAATATCAGAGTTTATGGTGTCTTGATTAAAAAATTCTTTTTTTATTCAAAACACCTTAATAAACCTATATATGACCTCAAACAACCCAAAAACAAATCAACCAGAAATTAAAAAAACAAAATAAAAAATCAACTTTTTAAGCTCAAATCTACCATTTGAAGCAAGTTTACAAGCAAAAAATACATAGGCTTTACTCTCATCATTGAATGAAACTTTCTAACACAAATTTTTTTTTTTTTTTTCATGACCATAATTATGATCAACCAGACTCTCTCTTTGTACCCCCAAAATCCGACCACATTTTTTTTTTTCTATCTTGAACCAAGGGGACTAAAACATAAGAAAAATAAAATTTGAAGCAATATTTAATTCACAAAAAAATAAGGACCTAAAGTGCATAATTTGAAAAGTAGACTGAAGGACAAAAATGAAAAACAAATTACAAAATCGTTATCTGGCTATAGTGAGAGAGAGTTCTAGTCTTTGTTTAATATAATACTAATACTAATAAAATGCAATTTTACAACTCCCAACGACAAAATTGGCAGAACTTTTGACTCTTAAACGTAAGGAGTTCCAAAGTAAGGGTTACCTACACGAAGAGAGGATGATTGGAAGCTTACCACAGGCACAGAAGACCTTATCCCAAGACTGATACTACCCCCAACGAGCAAGGTCGATGAGCTCACTTGCTATACTATGAAGCGAGTACTATATAACACTAATCTTGCTGGTGCTCTGGCTAACTAAATTTCAAATTGACAATTGTCCATCAAATACGACCCTTGTTAAAACCAGTGTGTGTGTGTGTGTGTGTATATATATATATATATATATGTAAACACAAGGAAAAAGGTAGATTTGATACCCTTTGTCCATCAAATAGGAGAAATTGGTGGGCAGGGTTTTGTTGAATTTGAATTGAAGCTCCCACCCCTCTTGATTCTCCAGAGAAACCCATTTACAGGGAATACTGCAAATCCCTCCAGATCTTGTCAAAACAAAGCATTTTTAGGCACTGTTACTCATCATTACAATAGAACTCCTGAGTTCCGAGTTTAGTCGTGATAACAATTGTTCCTATACAACAGCAAAATGCAGAAGCTCAGCTGGCTTCTATTGTAATGACGCAAAAGGCTTGCATGTTAATTTTCCCAATGAGCAGATAAGTTAGCCTCTAAAAGATGCAACTGCTGTACCGTGTGATGTATCACCATCATTGCAAAACCAAATGGATTCCACAATCACAGTATCAAGAACCAAAGTGATGGCTGGAAAAAGAAATGGATTACCCTCACTTTCCCAAGTGAGTTAATATCCTGCTGATCAAAACTTCCTTCTTCCCTGTAACAGGAAGATTGTTCGCTGTCAAGTAATACTTCAGCTCTGTTACTGTCAAGTCCTTCAACTGCAAAACATAGATCCATGACAAACGGGAATGTGGCAGTAAGATATTATAAATAATTTCAAAAAACTATAGGCAAATAATTTCCACCAGCCATTTTTTTTTAGCTCAAGGTGTTAATGACATATCTGCACAGCTTCAATTGAAAAATATGCAAGAATTTCCAAGTATCTCTAGTTAAAATACCTAACGAACATTCAATTAGAAACGACATAGCTTCCAATATTTTTTTTAAACCGCTTGTTTTTTTATAATGAATTTTTAGAAAGCTTGTAATGAATCAGTTCTTCTGTTCCCTTTTCAACTTCATAAATGATTTGTTATGCTTAGCTTGTTTGGATGGTGCGATCCCAGAGGGGAAAAAATCATTAACATGTTTGGACCAATAAAATAACTTTCTAGCCTCCCATACATAAAACATAGATTACTTTGATTTGGATAGCATTTTTTTCTTGGAAAACTTTCTGTAGGGATTGCTGTTCATTGAACAAACAAAGCCTGGAGTGTTTTTATTGATCTAGAGAAATGTTTAAGAGAGGGTTTTGCTTAATCAAGCAGATTGTACAATAATGTCAGTTAAACCAGCTTTTTGCACCTAATTAAGACCAACATCATCATGTTTGAACACAAGAAAGCACACCTGTCTGCTGTCAGCAAGATCAGGCCTGTTGTGGTTAGGAGAAAAAGTCGGGCCACCAGGATGTTGTGATCCAAGCGGTAAAAAACTACACTTGTTTGGATAAATAAAATAATTTTTGAGCCCCCATACATAAAACAGAGACTATGATATGGATTGTGATTTTTTCTAGGAAAACTTTTTCTGTAGGGATTTCTGTCCATTGAACAAATGAAGCCTAGAGTTTTTTATTGATCTGGAGAAATGTTGAAGAGAGGGCTTTGTTTACTCAAACCAATTGTCTATAAAGTTGGTTAAGCCAACTTTGGGCGCTTGATTAAGACAAACACCATCACACTTGAAAGACAAGAAAGCACACCTGTCCGTTGTCAGCAAGATCAGGCCAGTTGTAGTTTGCAGACTCCTTAACTGCATTTTCAGCAGCTGTTTTCCGTTTTTTGGATGCGTCGCTTGCTTTTCCATTGACCATGTCACTTTCCTCATCATAATTGTCTCCATAGACAGAAAGCTTGAACTCTTCAACTGCTTTAACAACTCCTGGTCTGTGGTGCCATAAATGTGAACATTTGTCAGGTTAATAAAAATAATTGTGAAGATCCACATGAAGGGCAGGGAATGAAAGAATGGTGGATGCAGCAAAGGATAGGAAGCTACAAGTCGATCTTACCTAGCCATGCCTTCTTCATCAGGAAGTGTTTCATCATTGATTTCTGGTATGTCATCTTCATCCAGAGCTAGGGCCTGCAGAATTGCATAGTGTCTCTGCAAACCTGTAAGAAAAAGTTTTGGAAATTGATGAGGAGAATCCAGCTAAGATTTAAGGAAAAGGAATAATTATATGATTTCCTCAAAGTTCACACAAATCAATGTCCTCCAATAATAGCATATATTACAGAAAACTAATATTATGGAATGTGCTATATCCATGATGCACGAAAATTGTGGATGCCACACAAAGTGGCACCCACATGAATTGAGATTTTACAACTTTATATGTTCAATCTACTCAAACATTGATATTATTTTTATTTTCTTGCACTTTAATTCAGGATCTCTCTTTATAGAAGCACTAACTTCAATCAGGGCATTGCTTAGGCAGAGACGACACTTCATAAATGCATGTTATATATAATTTAACTGGAGATAACTGAGATGCAAATCAACTAGTAAGAAAATTTTACTAAACCTAAATACGCATGCGCTATATTTCATCATTTGGAGAGTAGATTTGACAAATATATGAGTAAAAGTTCTTCCTAGTTCAAACCCAGAATCCATGGGTGCGCGCGCGCGCTTCCAAACCTTTTAAAAAGTTGATTGACTATTACACTCTTAGTAAATTAAACAGTACTATTTCTAATTCTAGCAGAAATCCACCTTTTACTCCCAGTACAAGTAAAAGTTAAAACCAATTATCTTTTCTCATTGCCATCAGTTTCCAATTCATAATAGGAATCCTAATTAAAATCACTTTTTTCCCTCAACAATAGCCATCAATCCACACAGTCCATGAATTCATATAAACATCTGAAGAGGTTTGACAACAGCCATGTGAAGAGGTTTTCAGAATTTTGCCCAATCATCTTAAATTGCTTTTGGTTTGGGATGAGAAATCATAAGAAATGTTAAGGAGAAAACATCTTAAATTTAAGGCTTACCAGAACCATACAGGAAAACATGCAAAAATTGTAAGTACAAGGGCAGCAATGACCAAACTGGAACAAAGGGTCAAATATGACCAAAAATCCTAAACACAAAGACCAACCAAGTATCTCATCCCGTGAGGTTAACATTTAAATCCATTTTGGGGTTAAATTAAACCTCCATGAAAACTTCCTTCTCCCCCTAATTTGCACCAAACATAAGTAAAATGGGTGAAAAGATACAAAACGTAACTTTTCACCCGCTACTCCCACACCAAATATATCCTTAGCATTTATAGGCACTCTTTAAGGTACACAGTCTGAATAATCAAAGCCAGCTTACCAGGGTTAGCAAATTGGAATACAGAAAAATCATTCAAGTCAATACGTTTTATTAAAGAAGCAGCCCTAAGAATTTGGTCATCAGTAGCTCGAGGTGCCCCAGCATTTGTGTTTGAATGAATCTGCAGCAAGTCACCCATACCCTTGTTACTAAGATTACTATATAATCCATTTTGAATCAACTTAAAATTGTACTTGCCTCTTCAACATGCCTGACATCATCAGAATAGGGAAGATATATCATGTGCATTCCAGGTGGCTCAACCTGACCACCAGCACTAATAATCTCATCCTGTGTTTTCAAGGACATCAATTAGAAACGTTAATGACAGAGTAATTTCAAAATCAGACATAAAAACAGCAGCTATTATGTTCGCTTAATAATTAGTTCAAGAAAACAATTTGTATCACATAAATCATAATGTTTAAGGAACTTAGAAATCTAGTTCAACAGCATAGGTTAAGCACCAGAAATTACGCTCTTTCATTACTCAACAAATGCACAACAAGGCATGACATTCAGTTTGAAAAGATGGATTCCAATCCAGGAAGAGATATGTAAAGATATTAAAAAGAGATACAAAAGCACAGGGTAGTATTCAATTGCAAAAGTAGGAAAATGGCACAATTGCATACAAAGATAGCATGAGGTTATTCAAATGCCTAATTTTAATTGACCAGAGTGGGACAACCAAATTAGAATGAATATTATCATTTTCTGAAATGAAATTAGAAAGAAAAAAAAAAAGCAAAATGATAAATGCGTTAGACAAGTATTGGGAACCTAATCTACTCTCTTCAAAACAATTGCTTTACATTACAAGTTTATTTGATTATTCTTTACATTTGAGCAGAATTTAGTTGCAGGGTCTCCCACTTATTTAATGGAATAGGTTAGAAATTCAAAGGATGGACAAAAAATAGTAATAATGACAAATAATATAAGGATGAAGATGGCATATTGATGCCAAAATCATACTTGTTCACCAATTATAAATTCAAGCATGCAACAATACAATGGTACTTTAAAAATGCAGTATTTTACTTGTGCAACAAGGGCGACCAATTGAGGACGAGATGAGCTTCCATAAAATGCAACTGCAAAACTGCAAAATTTTCAATGAAGAAAGAAAATAGAATTAAGAGTAAATAAATGCTAATAAATAAAAAGCACGACTAATTCAAGAGATAAGATTAAAAAAAAAATAATCAACTTTTGTAATTGATGAACGTGTCTTGGGTTCCATAATTTATATTTCTTCTTTTCCATAACAAAAAAGAAAGCGGAGCTTCTAAAGATAGGAATCTTGATGCTCCTAGCCACATAAAGATGTAGGATACTAGCACCACAAAAATTAAAGCCATCACCTAGTTATGCTCCAACAGAATTTGGGTCCTGGAAGAAGAATTTGGAGATAGCTGTGCCCTTTGAAATCTTTATAAAAGGTGGATGCACTAAAGTTTCAAATCCAGACACAGAGACATGGTTACAAAACCAAGAATCTGTCCATTGCATCATAGAACAATCCCTATATTATGATTAAGGGTATGGATAATAAATATGAATTTCTACAATCCCAGGCTTAAACAAGAATTGTCCAGGTACAAGGGTAAAATGCCATTTGTTGATACTACAATAAGAAGTATAAATAATAAATCTAAATAAAATACAGACAGCATCTATCATTAGTAGAAATTTATTTCATTACTAAATAATATAACATAGCAATAGAAATTAGAGATATTATTTGATTATATCTTATAAATATTTGGGTTCAGGTTGAAGGAATAATACTATAGTTCACAAAATAAACACTGCTCACCGTTTAAGGCGTACCATGGATCTAAGCAGGGCAATGAAAATGCAAGTGCTACCAATTACTTCCTGCAACCAATAACCAGAAAATAAAAAAGAGAGCTATTACATGCCATGGAAGATATGATTTTTGGATATATGTGAAGCAAGATGAGACTGCTGATTGCCTGGAAACAAACTCAGAAAAAATCTTGAAAAATAATCTTACAATTACCAAATATCTGAAGTGCATATATTTTTTGTTTATTAAGATAACTACTACTAGTTAAACATCCATCATAGCCACAAGAGAGGAAGTATAGAGATTTAATGGAGAGTGAAAAGGACACAATTGAGTGGCTTGAATGTATTAGTTTTACTTCTCATTAAGAAATGTGAAGTCAAAATTCAATAGATATTCTACCATTTCACTACCAGACTCGCAATTAACATGCTTTCATGTTATGTGCGAGGCACATGCAAATCTAGACAGAATCACAAGAGACCCATCAAAGCTCCCTGACCTTCGAAGGACCAAATAATAATAACATAAAATAACGTACACCAATATATTGTAGCATAGCTACCCACAAGCACATGCATACAATTAAGACTTTGAAGAGCATTCTAGCATGATTCTTAAAAATTATTCTTCATGCTTATAGAAATGACATTCTCAAAGACAAACTGTGGAGATGAGTAAATTCAAGCTATCAAGTTTAATCCACTTACCAAGATTTATATATCCTAAAGTAGAAACAATCAACAGAGCAAGTCATATTATGTCCTTTAGATGCAATTTTGTAGGTGAAGTGGATCAAAATATCATTCACTGCACACCCATCAAACCAACATATTGCCAAATTGCCCAAATGTACTCCCTTTCAGTATGAGATAATGTGAAACTAAAAACAATCCTCAATTTTCCCTTGGCTGCCAGGTTATTTTTTTTTTGCCATATTTCAAACACAGGAGCAATTAGTAAGCTTTGATGATTATCTAATGCATTCTTATACAATTTTGTTTCCATGAATGCACCCATCTTCTATATAGAATTCTATAAACTTTCATTGCAATATCATCCTAGGGGATCCTTTTCCCTCCACTAACTGCATTTCCTAAAGGGTGGTAGAGTTGTAACCCAATTAACATAACCAGTCAAGGGGGCATTTTCATTTGGCTGTGGCATTACAGTCATTTATAGGCTTGAAGAACCATGCTAAGTCATAAAAAAAAGTAGTGATCTATAAACCAGAGCAGAACAGGCAGCATGAACTGTAGGAAAATACCCAAATTCTGTTCAAGGAAAAGAATTAAGGAACCTTGTCACTGGGAAAAATAAATGTCGAAGGCCTCATGTTGTGATAATCTTTCAAGCAACTTAGGGGCTTGAATCCAAGAAGATGAAGATGCCCAGTTGAAACTCTTTTGATCTCGGACAGCTCCTCGACAGACAACATGATATTGTCGCTGAACCATTGATTAATTAGGCAACAAATGCAGGTGGACAGCCACCATAATTTATCAAATAAAAAAAAAAGAATATTAAAGTTTTGGCATAAACCAAAATCAGCATGCCAAAAAAGGAGAAAAATGTAAGGGTATTACAACTTTTTAAGCTACAATATTAAATGATAAAAACTAATGGGAAACTTATTTACATCATATACTCCTGAGAAAAAAATTACAAGAAAATACAAGAAATATGGGGGGGGGGGGTAGACATTGATACCAAAACAAAAGTGAAAGCAGAAGCCAAAATTAAGGGGGGAATAAAAAAAAGAAAAAGAGGTTCTGGAATCAACCAAGAAAGAAAAAATAAAAAAGCATTACTAATAACATAATTGACAGAAGTGAAACATGCTTACTTTTTGTAAGGCTGGTATCGTTTTGCAGGTTCTTGCATCAATGCACCAGTATCAGCACAGATAAAAGATCTCTCAGTCTGCAAAATGTCAAAATACATGACCTGGTAAGATTTAATACTCACAAGGTGAATCCAAAATCTAAAACAAAAAGGAAATGATGGGAATAAATTAAAA
The DNA here is from genome assembly GCA_964035475.1 of Salix caprea. Taxonomy (NCBI): domain Eukaryota; kingdom Viridiplantae; phylum Streptophyta; class Magnoliopsida; order Malpighiales; family Salicaceae; genus Salix; species Salix caprea. Next base: position 8,407,982 of record OZ037749.1, on the reverse strand, counting down.
GTCAATTATATATTATTGGAGCAAGTAAAGAAACTCCCCAGTTTGTATCTAATTAACTTGAAACTAATTCCTTTTAAAGAAATTTTATGATACGGATTAGAAAGCAACAAGTGAAATTCCAGTAAGTTCAATAATATAGCACCATATTCCTTTTTTAGTATCACTGAACAGAACATATCACCTCATGTGAAAGCTAATGCATTATCTCCTTAACCTCCTTCAGTGCCAAACTATGGAGAAAGTTCATGAAATCCCAAAAGATAGAGCCACAAGGAGGGAAAAAGAATACTACATGAAATGCATCATGCCATAAGAAACAATCCAGATGCTGGAAATTGCAGCACAAAATGATCAAGACTAATGATCTCAAATAGGCATAATTCACTTACATTGCACAAAATATGTGCAATGTAAATAAATGTAAGCATTAAACCAATAAACAAAATGTTAAATGACAATCTGTTACTACCTTCAAAGGACGATTGGTGACGGAATCAAGCCACGTAATTGCCCCTAGGAAACAAAAGCACACAAAAAAAAATCATAAACTGCCTTATGTGATGCAATCAATATTATGCGGAAGCCTTCATAACATATGCAGCATAGAAGTTCAGAGTAACTGTACCTGGCATAGTTGGACGAATCAAAGCATATGTATTCAGCTGGATTGACAATCCATTTGCAATTGATAATGTGATTCTTCTTACTATTCTCTTTGTAAACATACGTTTTCTAAGTTGATCTTTCATATCTTGCAATCTGAGATTAGAACACAATGTGAGAGGAATTTATGAAATGAACATTGTGCAAATACACATGAAATGCATGCAAATATAGGTATTCAAGCATCATTGTGAATAGAGGTGTAAAATAGCAGGATATACAGGCCAATGAGAATTATAATCTTAGCAAAAATCTTTGCTTTTGGGGTTCTCATGACTCCTTTATAGATGTTTGTTTTTGGGTTTACAGTGAGCAACACAGGTCCCCGCATATAGAGAATAGCCATGCCAAATGTGGAAGATAACATAACTAGCAACTCTTAATCACAAGATGTACTGCTGTCTCCAACACAAAAAATAAAGAGAGCTCATTTACATGCAGCTAGGTAGGCAAATCCTAACCCTAAATTTTTTATGCCCATCAGTTTAGAACAGATCACACATGCATTATATATCTTTATTTTTGTGTTTTTTATTCAATAATGTGTTTCATAGTCAGTTTATCCATTAATCAAAACTAAATTTATTTTTGAATGATTTAAAAAATATATCTTTCACACAACTCTAATGAATTATAAAGAAAGATCAAAACTAATTTCAAAATTTGATTAAAAGACAGAATATATATCTCTCATCAAGCTAACCCTCCGTGATTTCATCTTCTTTTTGGAACCTTTAATATATGGCAGAGTAAGATTTATAATTCTCTATTATCTAAGGTTCCAAAATTAAAGCTTTACCATCTACTTGTACTAGTCTAGCTTGAACCTTTAATATATGGCAGGGCTAGATTTATAATTCTCTATAATCTAAGGTTCCATAATTAAAGCTTTACCATTTACTTGTACTAGTCTAGCTAAGAGCACCACAAAAAAGAAAATGCATACTTTTGCCCTGCAGAAGGCATAAATTGAGCAAGTTCATCACCTTCCAACCCAATCAAATCCTGAAATATAGTGAATTCTCTATCAAATGTAAATCAACTTACCACCTGAAGAAGTTAGCAAAGAAATCAACTGGAGTAGATATAGAACATGAAAAATCAAATCAAATGGTGTAGGCAAGGACATACAGAATAGAAAAGTGAAACATTGAATTCCTCATCAGGTTGACTCAAGGGGAGAAGTTCAATTGAGATGCCAAGATCTTGTGCATCCTGAAAGGTAGCAACGACATTCTTTAACAACAAAATTTGAAGTGAAAAATTGCATTCTCACAAAGACGGTTGAATTTTGAAGATGTGCAAGTTATGTTAATGGCAATCTATACTTTAGCTCGCTGCAATGTTGTCCTGGTCATATCTGCTTTGGCTACACCCTTGATGCTCCCAAAAGGATCATCTTCGTTGGTAAATAAAAGAATCCGTTTATCAGCTGTTTTTGCAGATCTGAGATGGTTTCATCCCTTACATTAGGAAACAATGCATGGAAAAACTTAAACAAGAAGATGAAAATCTCACTTCAGCTTAGAATACAATCAAACTATAACATCAAAGACAAAGAAATATGTGTATTACCCTTTACGCAACAATGCTTGTGCTATCCAGAGAGCATTGTAAAGGGAATTCTCCCGAGACCCAGACACAATACCATACTGACTGCCAATGTCTTTCATGAACGATTCTGCAAACAAATTATCTGTTATTTTAAAAAAAAATTAAAAAAGGCTTTGCAAAACATGAAGTAAGAAACTGCTCTAATTATTTCCATATCATAAACAAAGATCCTCAAATTATTTTCTCAAAAGTTAAAAATCTATGAAGATGACATGTCAGGTATAATTATGACCATTCAAATTCAACCATCAGCTTCAACAAGCTATTAAGAATTAGAAAACTGAGCTCTCACAACTCTTGAAAAAGGAAGATTCAAAGACCATGTAAAGAAAAACAAGATACCAGATTAAATGAAAGAAAGATGAAATCCTAGCTACTGCTTCATTTAGCTTTGACAGGGACAGTGGCCATACATTCTTCCAAGGGGAAAAAAATTATTATTCGATTCAATAATCATTAGTACCAAGCCATCTGACAATTAACATTGGAAAGTAAACTAGGACTTAGTTAGGGGTTGAATGGAATGCCACAAGTTTAGACAACAGAAAGCAGATTTGACAAAGTCTTGCTCTGAAAGATAGACAGTATGCTAGCAACGATTATATGACGAAAGATTGGTGCACTGAACACAATTAATGTGATACAATTTGAGCACATAAAAAATTAACTGTCATATTCGAGCAAAATATCAACATTTTTTTTATTTTTGAAACAACAAAGGTCCAAAAACAATTTAAGGTTAGATAAAGTTGAGTAACTTTATTAAAATGTATTAAAAAAACATAAAGAGTTTAGACCAGAAATCAATAAATTTGTACCAAAGCATGTAAAATATGCTGTCGAGACTTACCCTCTATGCAATCAAAATCTTTTATAAGTCTTGCAGTTGGCCTGTCTAGATACTCTCTTTCCGCAACATTGAATACAAAAGCAGCATTTAAATCCTGCAAATTCTTCTTTTCCCTCTGCAATTATTATCAAATAACAATGAGCTAATCAACTTCCATCACAGCTAGCATGTGATCCTAAAAGAAGACAAGTATACAACCAAGTAACTCTGTCAGATCACATGCCACCATAAATACCAGACTAACCCCAAGAAAAGGATAAACTACAACTATGTCTCCTTTTGCAGATTATTTTAAGAAGATATGGAATTGCAAAATGTATTGTTTCTTACACCCTTTTTCGTGATGGCTATTAAAGCCAAAAACAAATAAAAAGACTCACAGTGTTAAAGAAGCAGATTGCAACTTCATCATACGACCTATTAATTATCTGGGTCTTCAATGACTGCGCGATACAGCTGATAGCTATGTGGAAATGAGTTTCTTCCTTTCCGTCCTCCTGGCAATACCACCAAAATCAAGATTAAAAAAAAAGCCACAAAGCAGCAGCATTTCTCATGCACAGTCAGTTACTAATTACGAAAAAATCATTTGGATGAAGTGAATGGAAAAGAAATTAACGAAAGCTGCTATGATGCAACGCTCTATAATTAATACAAAAGAAACAGGAGAGAAGATACTGACAGAAGGGCAAGTAGATGAGAACATTTTGGGGGAAGCATCGACGAGGTAGACGACGAATTCTTTCGACGATTCTCTTTGCTGCAAAATTGTAATTTAGCAAGATTAGTGCTTCATTTTTTGGGGAAAAATAAATAATAAATCAAATAAATAAATAAAAGAGACAAGAAATAAGGAGCTGACCTGATAGAATTCACTATCGGGATCGTCTTCGTCGTCTTTAAAGATGTCATCAGGGTCCAACTCCATTTTTTTATGGTTAGGAAAAGAAGAGAAAAAACAGAGCGAAGTGAAAGGTTTCGCCGTGCACTCACCCTCCCTCCTAATTTCTTTAAGATTCAAAATTCGAAGAGGTCAGTGGCTGGAGAGTACTCGGTACTCTTTGCGCTCAGCATTTCTGCGTCTAGCAAACACTGCGCCTACACCGGTGGGCCTGAGGGAGTAGGCCCAAACGCGGATCGGCCGGGTGTGTGTTTGAATATGTGTCTCAGTCCCCTGCAACTGGGCCTAGCTCACGCTATAGAATTTTTATATTTAAAATAAAATATTAAATTATATAGTTTAATTAGTTTCATTGTTTGAAATATTTATAGAAACTAACTATTTATCTTCATTAAAAAAACAGGAAATTTGAAAATCACATGGGGAATTATTTTTTTCTTTTGAAAATAAATTTGTAATTGGTGGTTGTTATTTTGAGGATGTTTTTAACACAAATGAAAGAGATGAGAATGTAATGCGATTCTTAGCTTTGATGATTGCATTGTTAAATGTCATGATATTCACTCTTTTATTTTTTCTTATCAACTCTGAATCTTCTTTTTAGTATTCTCTCTTGGGTTAAATTGTTGTATACTTGTGTATATTTTTTAGGATATCCAACTGATGAAAAAGTTTTTTTCTGGAATAAACCTCAATTTCAAATGAGCTTTGCAAAAGTTTTTTTTCTGGAATAAACCTCAATTTCAAATGAGCCTTGCAACGATAAAAAATAAACACGTTAAAATAATTATGATTAACAATTATATAAAAATTGAATTATTCATATTTTCAACAAAGAATTCCATTCCTCCACTATAATCTTAAATGTTTTAGAAGTATAATTCCATCTGATTTTACTTCTACATCTATTTTTTTTTTTTGCTAAGATAATTTGATCAAGAGTTTTAAAATGAAAATTGTATTTTGAGTTAAGAAGTTAGTTTATTGAGGTTATAAAAGTGTTTATTAGTACTTCTTTTTTGTAAAAATAGATTGAAAATGGTATTTTGGGTTATAAAACCCGAGATTGATTTTTTGACCACCTCTTTAATGATAAAAAATTAAGCTTGCATGTGACACATGGTACAAAAATTAAAAAGCAGTTGACATGTCATTAACCCCCCCAAAAAATGTTATGAGCGTAGGACGCTAAGCTCCTCGTGCCTTCATTTGTATTCTGTTTATCCCTATGTAAGCTTTTATTTAAGCATAAAAAATTACATACTTGAGAAGTAGTTTAGAAATTACGAGCTGATTTGCCCGCTTTGCTGGGTTTTTTTATCTATGTAAAAAATTAATTGATTTTAAAAATATTGTATTTTATAATTTTAATATTTAATTAGTATAATTGTAATTGATAAAATTCTTAAAAATAGTTTTTTTCAACCAAAATGTGATTGAATATTGCTATTGCTAAAAAACTTTTGATAAAAGTTTTTAGAAAATTTGCTAAGAAGGTGAAATGATTCATTAGGAATTTGTTGTCACGGATACTCTGGTTAAGAAAAAAACACAAAAAAAAAACCCGGTTAAAAAAGAACAACTGACTTGGACAGTAAAAAATAAAAAATACATGTGAAAAAAGGTCATTGTTTCTTAAAAGGAAAAAAAAAAAGAGTCTAAAATATAAATTTAAATTCAAAGCCAAAGTTTTTTTTATAAGATTTATTCATCATATTATTATCTTAAATATATTTAAGAATACCGATATTTTTTTTTTTTTGCAAGAAATTGCAGGTCATTTTTTTTCTCTTTTTATATATTTTTAGACGATAATATTAAATAAATATTAAACACATATACTTAGTCTCACATACTATATAGTGTGATCGAAATGGGAAGTGATTTTTATAGTTTTTTAATTGTAGATAGCCTAGATAAATTTGTAAAAAAAACAAATATGAGTTGCCTGTTTTCCCCAGTAATATTAGATATGACACATTATAAATACAAATATTGCAAATTTTTTTAAAAAAGAAATATAAATTTTTTGCGTGCTATAATTATTTATTTGCCGTCTAAAAAGAACAGTGTAGTCGAAACGGAAAGTGCCTTGTATATTTTTTAATTGTAGATAATGTAGGCAAATTTGTTTACCTTTTTTTTTTAGTTGTATTTTTTCCCGCGTAATATTAGATCTTAAATATTAAAAATCCAATTTGTTTTTTTTTTAAGAAATAAACTTGAACAAAAGAGCACAAAATTAAAATTCACAGCAATTTTTTTTTATTTTATAAGATTTATTCATCATATTATTATATTAAATGTATTTAAGAATGTTGATATAAATTTTTTTCCTGCAAAAAATCTGAGGTCATTTTTTTCTTCTCTTTATATATTTTTAGGCGATAATATGCAATAAATATTAAAACATATAATAATGACTTGTTTGCCGTTTCAAAGGAACAGTGTAATCGAGACAAAAGTGACTTGTATCGTTTTTTAATTGTAGATAACCTAGGTAAATTTGTCTATTTTTTGTTCTTGAGTTGTCTTTTATCCCCAGTAATATTAGATACAAAATGACTATTGTTATTATTGCAAAAACAATTAAAATTATCAAATTATCCCGAAAGAAAAAACACTCAAAAACATTAACAAAAGAGTAAGCAAGAAAAAGAATATATTATTATTATTATTATTATTATTATTATTATTGTGTTAATGATGAATAAAGAACAGAAATAAATAAAAGAAAAAATATCATACTAATTTTTTTTTAAAAAAAAACATAATTACCAGGGGGGAAAATTCATCTAACTTGAAAATAATAACAATAAAACCAATAAAAAAAATAAAAGAAAGAGAACATAAAAAAATATAATAGATGATAAAACAAAACAAAAAATTATTAGCTGAAAAAATCATTTATTTTGAAAATTTCAAAAAAACTATATGTTTTACGTTGCGGGCTGAGTAAACAATTTTTATAGGATTTGCTGGATGCAAATAAAAATATAATTTTTATTTATGCGAAATTTAATATAATAAAATAGCTCAACACCTCCTAGTATAACAATAGCAAAATAGAAGTTTGAAAATCTAAAATTATCATTGCACGGAGGATAATTTTAGTCATGGTACGCGTAAACTATCATTGATACACTAGTTTTAAAAAATAATAAAAATAAGAATATAAAAAAAAGGAAAGCAACTTTTGCAGACAGACATTTTCAAAATCAGCATTGTAGAAGGAAAAAACAAAAACACGATAGTTTTAAAAAATAAAAATAATAAGAATAATAAGAATAATAATAAAAAGAAAAAAGGAAAGCAACTGTGACACTGTCACAGTTGCTTTCCCAAATAAATAAAAAAAACATATTTTAGAGAGGAAAAAAAAAAACCAAAACAAATTTGTTGGCTGAGGGGTTCGACCCCCCTGCGCGCTGGATTTCCAGCGCGCAGCAAGCCACTCGCCCACAGGCATTTCTTAGTCATTTTCACCATAGAAACTATAAAAAGTATCCCTGTGAAAAAAAAAAACAGAAACAGGTGCACATACGCGCGCGAAGCAAGAGCTGAAAATGGCCAGTCCACAGTGCACATGAGTGTAGGTGCACAGTGGTTGGCCGAGCTCTTTTAGCTCTTTTACTAATATATGAGACAAAAAAAATTAAATGTTCGAGGAACATTTAATAAGGCACAAGTTGTTAATACATTAAAAAGTGGTGTAGACATAAATAAAATAAAAGGGAGAAGGACAAGGTAATTATGAATAAGTAGGGGACCAAATATGATAGACATGTAAACATAAAGGGTCTTTTATATATATAAAAAAAGGCTAGCTCCTTTTTTTTTTTTTTTTTTTTTTTTTGTCTCTAGAGGGCGGCAACTAGAGAAAGGAAGAATTCCCTTATTTGATCCAAACCTCTCACCTTTTTTAAAATCTAAAAACAAAAGGGTGATATGAGTGAAAAACCAAAGATAACGATGGAGAAAAAAATTATAAAGACAAGCTAGGGTAGTAATCTTGAAAAGAAAAGAGAGGGACGGCATGAGGGATAAGAAAAGGAAGAAAATTTTCAGGTGTGAAGAATTACAAATATTGGACATCACAAAAAGGATTTCGGAAGGGTGAACTTCAATTCATCTCCATTTTAGGTAAGTAAATGCTTAAAGTCCTTTTTTTTTTCTTGGTTAGGGTTTTTAATGGAAAATTAAGGAAGTGAAAATTGTGGATAGGAATGAGAATTACAGGTAAATTAGACATAGAATATATTAAAGATTTTAGAAAAATGATGGGTTACAAGGTCATGATGGATTCGGCCAAAAAAAGAAGAGGAAAATGAGAAGAATTTTTCCAATTTGTTTTCTTTTATTGCATGCCTGTTGAAGGAATGAGTGTTTAATCATTTACACATGAAAGATGTGCACTGGAATGGAGAACATATGACATGCATAGTAGTCATACAGCTGTAAGATTGTGTTAGAATGTCGAAAAATAGTTCTAACCTGTGTGAATATGAAAGAACCTTCTTTGTGGAATTGGTTTTGGGTCATGTTCCATGATTTTTTTAAAAATGGTAGGACCATCTTCATTTGTGTGTGTGTGTTGTTATTTTAAATATAAATATGATCTGGGAGTTGATTGTAGCCTTTGATAAACATCTTTTTTTATTTGTTTTTACATTATACAATAAACCATTATATGGCTTGTCAATAAAATAAAATAAAAGCATCTTATTTTAGATAGGACGAGCCGTTATGCCCGCGCGATGTGCTGGACTTTTTTATCTATGTAAAAAACTTATTGATTTGATACGTTTTGTATTTGATTATTTTAAAATATAATTAATAAAATTATTATTGATAAAATCCATTAAAAATGTTTTTTTCCACGAAAAAGTGATTGAATGTTGCTATTGCTAAAATATTTTTGATAAAATTTGTTAAAAAATTTGGTAAGAAGATGCAGTGATTTATCACAAATTTATTGTCACGGATACTCTGGTTTAAAAAACACAAAAAAAGAAACCTGGTTAAAAAAAAGCTTAGTTGGACAACCCAGTTATAAAAAAATTTAAAAAATATGAAAAAACGTTTCCTGTTTATTAAAAGAAAAAAAAAGGAAGGCAGTTATAAAAAAGAATGCAAGGGAAAGCAATTTTTTAAGAAAATCATTTGACTTGAAAATTTAAAAAATATACCGTATTATGTTGCGGGCTGAGTAAACAATTTTTATAATTGTTTGGATTAAAGAAATTTGCCAATCTAAAATTAAAATATAATATCTATATATGGAAAAATAAATATCATAAAACAAATAACCATACTCTATTATAAAATAGCAACATCAAAGCCTTAACATCTAAAACTATCATTGCTATTACTGTCAAAATAATAAAAATTATCAAATTATCTCGAGGAAAAAAGCTGAAAAACAATTAAAAAAAGTAAGCAAGAAAAATAATTAAAATAATAATTCTTCTTCTTCTTCTTCTTCTTCTTGTTCGTCTTCTTCTTCTTCTTCTTCTTCTTCTTCTTATTATTATTATTATTATTATTATTATTATTATTATTATGTTAATAATGAAAAAAATGAAAGATTAAAAAAATCTAAGAAATTGTCGTAAACATAGTATAATTGAAACAGGAAGTGACTCAAATAGTTTTTTAACTGTAGATAACCTAGGTAAATTTGTAAAAAAAAAAATTGATTTGTCTTTTTCCCCCAGTAATATTAGATTAAAAATATTAAAAATGAAAAAATTGTAAATGTTTTTTAAGAAATAAATCTAAACAAAAGAATATAAAATTTAAATTGAAAGCAATTTTTTTATTTTATAAGATTTATTAATCATATTATTATATTAAATGTGTTTAAGAATACTGATATTAATTTTTTCTTTCAAAAAATTGTAGGTCATTTTTTCTCTCTCTATATATATTTTTAGGCAATAATATTCAATAAATATTAAAATATATAATTAGTCTCACATATTTTATAGTGTGATTGAAATGGGAAGTGATTCTTATATTTTTTTTAATTGCAGATAAGCTAGGTAAATTTGTCTATTTTTTTTTTAGTTGTCTTTTAACCCTAGTAATATTAGATCTGAAATATTAAAAATGATTTTTTTGAAAAAATAAATAAATCTAAAGAAAAGAGTATAAAATTTAAACTCAAAGCAAATTTATTTATTTTATAAGATTTATTAATCATATTATTATATTAAATGTATTTATGAAACCCTGATTTTAATGTTTTGTTTTCAAAAAATCATAGGTCATTTATTTTCTCTGTATATGTATTTCCCCCCAATAATATTAGATCTGAAATATTATAAATCAAAATATTGTAATTTTTTTTAAGAAAAAAAGCTGAACAAAAGAGCACAAAATTAAAATTCGAAGCCATTTTTTTATCAGATTTATTCATCATATTATTGTATAACATGTACTTAAGAATACTGATATTAATTTTTTTCCTTCAAAAAATCCTAGGTCATTTTTCCTTCTCTCTCTAAATATTTTTAGGCGATAATATTCAATAAATATTTAAATTTGACATAAATATACAAATATATAATAAATACTTTAAACAATATATTTAATTTAAAGGACAAAATTGAAATAAATCCAAACATTGAAATTATATAATTTAAAACAAAACCTGAAATTAAAAAAATTAGGACCGAAATCAAACCTGTAATTAAAACTTGTATAGAAGGATAAAATTGAAAGAAATTAAACTTTAATACTGAAAATATTAAGGATTTATAATAAATTTGCATGGAAGGATGAAATTGAAATCAATCAAAACTTTGATACCAACAATATTAATAATTCCAGCCCAATCCGTAAATTTAAAAGCTGGAGGACCTAATTGGAGCTCCAATATATAATTAATTTCAATTGAAGGACGAAATTGAAATAAATCAAAACCTATATAATAGCAATAAGGGCCGGAAAAACAAAATAAAACGTTCAGGGACTGAAATGAAATTTGAAAAAAGCAGCTTAGCTGACGTCATCTGGCGCAGGCAGGAGAGAGAAATTGGAGGGGAAAATTCAAATGCCCATTGACACCTCTCCGGACACGATAGTGTCACACGCGCCGCTCTATGGGGACGGGAACATGTCGGAAAACCATTCTAGACGCCGATTGGGCATTTTTGGACGCCGGAGTAGGCCGAACGCGCCGTCCGAAACACGCGTGAGCGCAAAAACGAACGGCGCGTCCGGCGACGCTCCAACAGTAATCCGCCGAAAAAAATAATAATAAAATGGCTAATTATCGTAACGCCCCTCACTGTCTGACCTGTTTTTTGTCTTTTTCGAGGGACAAAATGGTTAATACACTGTTCAATGAAATATTTAAAAAATAATAAACCCGACCTTTTTTCGTTAATACACTGTTTATAGGCGGAAAAAAAAAGAGGACATACACTCGCGAAGCACTGGGTCAAATTACAAGTGAATAGTGACAATGAGTCACAGCGAACAGTAAAAATCCGAGCTCTTTTGATAAAATGTGCAAGATAATTGTCATTTTTTGTTCGTAACCAATCAAAAAAATTGACATCTCTCTTTACTTCCTCTAGCTAGCCCTCCCCCCCTGCTCTTTCTAGAGAATCTCTTCACTTGTTTTCTTATTTGCACTCTAATCTATTGTTATTCTTTCTTTTTATTAATCCAATACCTATGTGAATTAGACTAATTTTGGGTGTTTTCTCTCAACTTTTTGTTGAAATTCCAGCTTTCCCTTCTCTATTTTCTTTGTGGTAGCTGCCGGCCAAGGAAGGAAGGAAGAAATGGGGGTATGTAATTGTATTTTTATTATTTATAAAATTGACCTCATTTACTTTTATTTTTCACTTTTGACCCCATTTTTTCTTTTTTCTTTTTTCTTTTTTTGTCCCTCCACCGTGAAACTCAATTATTTACTATTATTTTCTCCGTTTTATTAAAAAGAGTTTATTGAATTTTTTCTTAGAAAAATGACACAGCGACAAGGAAAAAAATAAAAATTTATATTTTTTTCCTCATAAATTTCATATTAGAAAAAATATCACAAACTTTAATAAATTGAAAAAACCCTAATAATATTTAACAGAAAGTGAAATAAACCAATATAAAGTCCTAAGACATTTCTAATTTTCTAATTAAGGAAAATTGAAAAATCCAAGAAAATCAGACAATTAAATAAAGAGTATTTAAGCAAAAAAATAATCTGTGAGTCTTATCCAGAAGAGTAGAGTTTTATTTAGAAGATTTGCTGCTGTGGTTACTATCATAACCTGTAAACGCACAAGGCTTGAATCTCCTTTTAAAAAGCGAAACATTCTCATTAGCTAGTATAGCATCCCATCTCTACACTACTTTCTAAGCGTCAACCAGAGGCTGCTTACTGTAGTGCCGTCATCTACTTTTTCCTTGATCTGGTTCTTAGTTTCTTTTCCACTGTCGAAGCTGCCAGCAGTACTGAGCTTCTCATCTGCCATACGAGCCGCATCCATGGATTTGCGTGCTTGATTGATTTGCCCCCCGCCCCCGTGACTGACCTCAGTTCCACGTCTAGCTCTTCTGGTCATACACACACAAGGAGAAAAAGGATTATAATATGGACGTTATTTCATATCTAAATCAAGTGAGAAGATGAAGAGGAAGAATTGAAGAAGATGAAGAATTGAAGAATTGAAGAAGATGAAGAATTGAAGAATTGAAGAAGATGAAGAATTGAAGAATTGAAGAAACTGAAGAAGAAGATGAAGAATTGAAGAAGAAGAAGAAGAAGAAGCCAGATGCATGCTCTCCAGTTATTCAGAAGATGATAAACCAAATTAAATAATGACAAGAACATTTCCGAAGAAGCTTGACAGAATGCATGAGAAGTTACGTGATCAAAGTCTTGCGCTGGAAGCAGAGCCTGGTACTTGGCATGCGGAGGAGCACGGCCGACTTCGGCATAAAGCCACCCACCAGAAGCATGCAGGCCATATAGAATGGACAACTTTTTTCTCTCTCAAACTCTCTCTCTCCAACTCTATTTACTACCTTAGCTCATGACTTAATAACGAGAATGGAGGCATTATTTATAGTGGATCATGGATGCGTGTTGTTTTTGGTTCTGCGGTGTATGATGCTTTTGTTTTGAAAAAGCAACAAAATTTTCTTTATTTATTTTTAATATAGCATACTAAAATTGTAACAAAATACTATTAATTTGATTTTTTTTAAAATAAATATACTCTTAAAAAACATCTAACGAGGAGAATAACTGAAATTTACCAAATTGTTTTCTTTTTTTTTCTTTTCATTTTGATCCTTTCAAATTGATTTGATTAGTGATTTGCTTTGATAAACTTGGTCGAGGGTTATGAGAAGTAACAAAAAAAACATCTCCATATTTAACTAGTATTTTATTGTGCAGAACATTACTTGATTTTTTTTATTTTCATGAATTAAAAATAAAGAGATTGAAATTCAATTTGACGAAAAGACGCAGACCTTTTCTTTTTCATCATGGTTTAGTCAATGTTTTTTTGAAGAAAAATGCCTTCATTTTTTAGTAATTTCCCTTTTGATCTCTTTAGTTGGATAGTAATATGTTTTGATCAAAAACTTTATTTTGTCCTTGTTTGTATCACTAATTTGAAAGAGTAGAGAGAATATTACCAAAACAATAGGATAAGAGATAGAAATTCATTCACTCGATTATTATATAAAAAAGAAAAGAAATTCACCCAATTATTATAAAAAAATTAAGAAAGATAGTGTCCACATTCATGCCAATAACAAAAAAAAAAAAAAAAACTCGTTCTTAATGTTTATGGGTTCAATTTTCGTAACTGTTTGGGAGTGTTGTTGAAGTTACTTTTAAATATATTTTTCGTTAAGAAATGCATCAAAATAATATGTTTTATTTTTATTTTTTAAAAATTATTTTTGACATCAGTATATTAAAATGATCTAAAATGTAAAAAAAAATATTTTTTCAAAAAAAATACATTTAAAATACAGTGTAAAACATACATGGTAGAACTTTTATCACGGATGTTCTTAACCATTATTCTACCACCTTTAAAAATGATTGTTATCTGGAATGATCGAATTCTGGAAAGCCATTATCCTCCCACCTTTAGCATTAAAAAAAACGCAGTGGGTCAATTATTCTTCCACCATTAACAGTGATGGTTGATTTTCCCAAAAGAGAATATAAATTAAATAAGATAGATCAATTAAAGATATTCTTGTGATCCCCGCGTCGGCCAAAAATTCATTAAGAGATATTAATTACAAATGTATTTATAATATTATTTAAGTTAATATTTTTCAATTCTTACATGTCAGATCTAAAAAATTTAAGTTTACTAAATTTTAAGGTTTATGTCTGGTTTGGACAAACTTCTATGATATAAGTATTCAAGACATCATAAACTGTTATATTTCTACATGTAGAATAATTGCTCATATTAATATGATATTTTTTTATATATTTATAGGTGTATACAACATCTCTTAAGAGTTCTATTATACTTGTTGTCTGAATAATAAAATATAATAAATATATGTTTTCCATTAATGTCATTAAAAGTACAGGACTTTCAAACTTTTATTTTCTCCATAAATGATAAGACTTATGAGTTATAAATATTTTTGAAAATTATATAAAATGAAAACAAATAAAGAATTAGTTTAGAGGCATAAAAACATTGTTTTTAAGGTGTTTATTTATCCTACACAAAAATAACATCTTCAAAATACATATTAATTAAACCCTTTAGTCATCTGAAAAGAAGAATAATAAAAAAAATATGTTTATTATATTTATAATTATGAAAATCAAAAGAAACTAATTCAAAATAAATAATTAATTTCACTCATATATTTAGTATCCATATAATGATATTAAGGAGCTCACTTTAAAAGGCAATTCATCATGATTTTCACTTAATGCACTACACAAGGTAAAACTCACACTTATAAACACCTAGAATTTTATTTTTATTTTTCTCTGTGGGATAAAAATCATTTTCTTTTTTATTTATTTACAAACTACACTAACAACAAATATATCATGAGATCTTTATAAAAAAAAACTTCATAATTTTTATTCTCTACTGTATATATATTTTCATAGCATTTTTTTAAATTATTAGTCTATTTTCTCTTTCTAAAATGTATTTATTTAAGTATTGAAAATCTTCATCTTAGGCATTTTACATATATTAGCCATAAACAAGATATTTTACAGATATATGAGATTGATACGAT
The DNA here is from genome assembly GCA_964035475.1 of Salix caprea. Lineage (NCBI taxonomy): Eukaryota > Viridiplantae > Streptophyta > Magnoliopsida > Malpighiales > Salicaceae > Salix > Salix caprea. The sequence continues at coordinate 8,392,695 of OZ037749.1, read as the reverse complement.
GAACTAATAATCTAATTTTAAAACCTGCTACAGATAATCATCACCATTCTTTTTCGTAGGGTCACAGTTAATCAGACGAAATGAGTGTTTGTTATTGTCTTTCAAGAGAATTTTTGAAAAAAAATAAAAAAAACTTATTTTTATTTATTATTTTAAATTTAAAAAATAGTATTTTTAGATTATTTTTGTGTGCTAATATCAAAAATTATTTAAAAAAAAAAATAATATTATTTTAATATATTTCCAAATAAAAAACACTTTTAAATACAACCTCCCCATCAACTTAAAAAAAAAAACACTAATAAGAATTAGACAGGCAATGGTGGCGGAAAGAACAAAATCTCCAATTTGCGCTGCAAATTCCATTCAAAGCCAAAAAGAGAGCGACCGTTTGGATATTAAAAACATGGTGATCATTGAACATCAACTTTCAACGTCAATAATATATAAGAAAGTATATTGCAAGAATAAATATAAATCACAGACTGTTTACAGGGCCAATTTGTTTTTGCACCACCAAACAATTTATCCTTCTGCATAAAATATGCTGCTCCATGACCCGTAGCATATATTTATAAACTTTAAATATTTGATCACTGGCATTCAGATATCGAAAAGATGTAAATTCTCTTGAGGATATGATTTTTTTTTATATAGTTTTATTAGCTGAAGCATGGCAAAATATTCCCCATTACCAAGGGGGGTGTTTGGGAAACCACTTGAAAAGTCTTTTTGAATTTTAAATTATTAATTTTTTATGTTTATAGATTGTGTTTGATGTAATGATATTAAAAATATTTTTTAAAAAACAAAAATATATATTATTTTAATATATTTATAAACAAAAAAATAATTTTAACCGTAATCCCCCAACAAGCATCTAAATCCTATTTGGCAATGTGTTTTAAAAATATTTTTGAGAAATTTTAAATTTTTTAATTTATTTTTACTTTAAGTTTTTAGTATTTTTAGATCATTTTGATGTGCTGATATCAAAAATATATATTTTTTTAAAATATATATTATTTTGATATATTTTTAAACTAATAATACTTAAAAAAACAACTTAAACCATAATCTCAAATATATCCTTATTCCAAGTAACCATCAAGTTATTCACTCTCCCATATATATATATATACTAGCCACTTATCAGCACCTCATAGTAGTCGGAACTATATTTTTTTCAATGTAAAACTTTCAATTAATTGTGTGAGTTTTTTTTTTATTATAATATAAATTTGGGCAAAATAACGAATCTGTGAAGAATTTCTGTGAAATGCAAGTTTCCCTATAAAATATATGAATTTTAAATAGATATAATTTTATCTGTGTAGTAAGTTTCAACGAAATCACCAGCATAAATTATCATTATCATAAAAAAAAAAAGATTCGGATACCTGAATTATCGGATTCACTGTATTAAAATTAGTTCATTCTATAATCCAATGTAAATTAAACACAATAAACACAATATAAATTATGAAAACACCTGCAATAAAAAAAATATTTAATTTTCTATCTACAAAAAGAAGAAAAACATCATTGAAAATCTATCTTTACGTTACCGTCATTATCATGACTATAGCAGTTAAAATTATTTTCAACATTATTGTTCAAACAATTAAAATCATTAAATTGCCCCAAAGAATAAAAAAACATTTTCACAACAAAAAAATAAAAAAAATAATCACTAAAATTATCATTATTATTGAACAAACAATGAAACCATAAAATCACATGATCTTAAAAACAGATAAAAATAAGAGGAAACACGAAAAAAAAAAGAACAAAGGGAAAAAGGGAGAAATATTAATTTTAAAATGATCACCAACATAAGTTAAAATTTTAGAATTGAAACCGAGTAAAAAATAAACAACAAAAAATAAAAATAAAAAACATAGATGCGTAAATACGAGTAAAACAAACATTGTCTAAGAAAGACAAAAAAAACAAAAGAATTAATATCAAATAATAAATTCAAAGAATAAGAGCTGAAATGAAAAATAAAATATATAATTTATTATTTTAAATTAAAACATTAGTATTTTTATATTATTTTCATGGACGAATATCAAAAATAATTTTTAAAAATTAAAATATCATTATTTTAATATATTTTTAAATAAAAAATATTTTTAAATACAACCTCAGTCACATTAAGATACAAGAATAAGAATTAGACAGGCGCTTGTGGCGGAAAGAACAAAATCTCCAATTTGTGCTGCAAATTCCATTCAAGCCATAAAGAGAGCGACCGTATGGATATTAAAGACATGGTGATCATAGAACATTAACTTTCAACGTGAATAATATACAGGAAAGTATATTGCAAGAATAAAATATGCTGCTCTATGACCCGTAGCATATATTTATAAACTTAAAATATTTGATCAATGGCATTCAGATATCAAAAAGTTGAAAATTCTCTTGAAGATATGAAATTAAAAAAAAAATAGTTTTATAATAAGCTGAAGCATGGCAAAATATTCCCCATAACCGAGGGGGGTATTTGGGAAACCACTTGAAAGTCTTTCTGAAAAAGAAAAAAGAAATACTTTAAATTAATTTTTTATATGTTTTTAGATTCTTTTGATATAATAATATTAAAAATAATTTTTAAAAAACAAAAAAAAAATATAATTTTTATACATTTATTAATAAAAAAACATTTTAAAAAGTAATTTTAACCGTACTTCCCCAACACGCAACTAAATCCTGTTTGATAATGGGTTTAAAAAATACTTTTGATAAAATTATAATTTTTTTTATTTTATTTTTTACTTTCATTTTTTTTTGGTATTTTTAGATCATTTTGATGTACTGATATCAAAAATATTTTTTTTTAAAATAAAAATATATTATTTTGATATATTTTTAAATTAAAAATACTTTTAAAAACAACTTGAACCATAATCTCAAATATATCCTTATTCCAAGTAACCATGAACCTATTCACTCTCCCATATATATATATATATATATATATATATAATAGCCACTTATCAGCATCTCATCGCAGTCGGAACCATATTTTTTTTCAAAGTAGAAAAATATTAATTGTGTGAGTTTTTTTTTACTATAATATAAATTTGGGCAAAATAACAAATTTGTGAAGGATTGATGCGACCATATTATTTTATAATTTCATCCATATTTACCTAGTGTTTTGCATATGTTTTGTGTATAAAATGCCTTGATATTCTTTGTTTTATGTTCTGAAAGCATTTTTGGATGAAAGATGCAAAAAGGAGGTAATTGGAGATGATTGAAAGATTTGACTTTCAGTCGGTGTTTTGTGCAGAGCGGAAGCTCTAGAGATCAAAATGAAGTGATTCCAGTGACATTCAAAATCTAACATCCATAAATTTATGGAAAGCAAAGGAAAAAGAAATAAAATAAGGAAGATCATGGAAATCGCAGCCTTCAAAGTCAAATCTTGCAATCTACCGATATCGACCTTTGTCCATTCAAACTTCAATATCTCGATCTACAGAAGTCCGATTGATGCAAACTCAATTTGAATGCATTCAGTACTCAAAGAAATATAAACGCTCCAAATATCAGCTAAAAAACATGTGATATGAGAGAGATATGAATTTTACAAGGGACAACTAAATTCTATCAACTTAAGAAAGGACTATTTTGTAAAATAGATACTAGGGTTTCTAAGCATATATAAAAGAAGAGAGGAGCAAGGAAGTTTCGGCCAGCAGCAAAAAAAAACACAAATCTTCCTCCTCCAAACCCTAAATCATGTTTTCTTCCATCTTTTTATTTAGTTTGTTCAATAAACATGCAAGGCTAGACTCTTTTGCTTGGTTGCAAGGACACAGAAACCTTCAGATTTCAAGAACTGTGAGATCTATTTTTACCTCAATTTTTCAGTTTATATGATGAATATGTTTGTTCTCCTATGCTTATTTTCCTATGATTGTTTATTTAATTGCTAAGAGCGGACTCGAAGTTATTATTGTAGACAATCGATTGCTAAGTTTGATATCAAAACCATAGTTGTGGTATATGAACATATGAAGCAACTAAGTTAATAATTGTAGTGGATCTATGCTATTAATCTTATGGAGAACATTCAATTGAACTAAACATATATTGCAGACAATTATGTTTCTTAATTGATCAATTTATCTAGATTTTAATGCTGACATTGAATCAAATTACTAGTGCGGACACTGTGGTTGTTTGATGGTTAGGGTAAGTTATACGGCGGATCCATTAACGAACCAATTTTAAGAAGAGATAAATATTCAGAATATAAATTGATGTGTCCTTTTCATGACCAGTTCTGATTTCTGTAGGTGGATGTTGATTTGCGACCAAAGTTTGCTTTATTGATAAATTTTAGTTTTATATAATTTTCGCTTAGTTTGCTTTAGCCTAGCCTAGACAACTTCCAACCCCCCCAATTGCATAACATATAGCACGAAAATCTGAACCAAATCATCCTCGTGGAACGACCCCTTACTTGCTCTATACTATCTTGTTTGATTTGTTTTAAGCTAGGATAATTAATTTGTGCGACCGCGATATCGCAACAAGAATTTATGTGAATTTCAAGTTTCCTATAAAATATATGAATTTTAAATAGATATAAATTTATCTGTTTAATAAGTTTCAACGAAATCATCAACATAAAATTATCATCATCATTAAAAAAAAAGATTCAAATACCTGAATTATCGAATTCACTGTATTACAAGTTGAAACAATACGAGAGACATTTTCTGATGAGCAGTTGAATGTGTTACATTCCTCCACAAGACCATGGTATGCTGATTTGGTGAACTATTTAGTCACCAAAGAATTCCCTCCATGTTTGTCTATATCTCAAAAAAATAAGCTACGAGCTGATACTAAATATTATTTTCGGGATACTCCTTATCTATGGAAATTTTGTGTGGATCAAGTAGTTAGGAGATGTGTACCACAAGATGAATTTCATTCCATTCTCACCTTTTGTCATTCTCATTCTTGTGGTGGACATTTTGGAGCAAAAAGAACGGCCCATAAGGTGCTTGAAAGTGATTTTTATTGGCCTTCTATTTTTAAGGATGCATTTCATTTTTACAAATCATGTGAAAACTGTCAAAAAATAGGTAATATCACTCATATGAATCAAATGCGTTTAACAAATATTCTTGTAAGCGAGATTTTTGATGTTTGGGTATTGATTTTATGGGTCCATTTCCTTCTTCTTTTGGCGCTCTTTATATCCTTCTTGCAGTTGATTATGTGTCCAAATGGATTGAGGCAAAAGCCACACGAACTAATGATGCTAAAGTTGTTGTAGATTTTGTCAGGACTCATATATTTGATAGGTTTGGAATCCCTAAAGCTATAATTAGTGATCGTGGCACGCATTTTTGCAATCGTTCAATGGAAGCATTGTTATGCAAATATCATGTGACTCATCGGACTTCTACGGCATACCATCCTCAAACGAATGGCCAAGCTGAGATTTCAAATCGAGAAATCAAGTCCATTTTGGAGAAGACAGTGCACCCCAACCGGCGAGACTGGAGTCTGCGACTTGGTGATGCACTTTGGGCTTACCGAATGGCTTATAAATCACCAATAGGAATGTCACCTTTTAGGATGATTTATGGGAAAGCATGTCATCTACCAGTGGAACTTGAACATAAAGCTTTCTGGGCTATAAAAAAATATAACATGGATTATGATGCTGCTGGGATTGCAAGAAAGTTGCAATTGCAAGAGTTGGAAGAGATTTAAAATGATGCTTATGAGAATGCAAGGATTTACAAAGATAATACTAAGAGTCTTCATGACCAAATGATTACAAGAAAAGAGTTTCATGTTGGAGACAAAGTCCTTCTCTATCATTCGCGTTTGAAACTTTTTCCTGGTAAGTTGCGTTCTTGTTGGATTGGGCCCTTTGTTGTTTCAAATGTTTTTCCTTATGGTTCAGTTGAAATTACAAGTTTAGAAACAAATAACATACTCAAGGTCAATGGGCATCGCTTGAAACCTTTCTATGAAAGTTGGACGACAAAAATCACCGCTTCTGTGGAGTTAGCTGAACTAATCTATGAAGAATGAGCATACCACATGTCGAACCAATGACACAAAACAAAAGAGCTTCCGGGGGGCAACCCAACACAAAACAAAATCAGATTTGCTTTCCTTTTCCCTTATCTTTTATTTTTATTTTATTTTTTTTGCTTTTTTTTTTGTCATTCTCTTAGATCCCTTTTCTTTCATTTTGAACATTGAGGACAATGTTGTGTTTTAAGTGTGGGGGTATTGGAAAAATGTCAGTTTTCTTATTTTGTTTTTCTTTATTCTTCCCAAAAAAAAGACAGAGAAAATCTATGATTGATCTTTATGAACTCCCATTGGTTTATGAGAATATGAGTATTATGTGTAAGAATTAAGTGAGATAGATGAATATATAAATTGAATGAATGAGTGTGTATGCAAGTTTTAATGTTTACTTGGTTTAGGGATTGACTCTGAAAATATTTCATGTTGACTTTATAGTGTTATACCAATGCAAGCTTTTGAGCCTTCAACATTATATTCTTTGACTGTACTTTCTTTTAATGGTATGTATCTCTAGAACTTGCTTCATATCTTGTTGAGATTACATTCGCATTACATAGATGCATGAAGATGATAAAGGCATTAGGAATTTTAATCGCTTGAGCCAAAAAGCCAACCTAAAGCATATTATCTTTAGTGAGCCCCTTTTGAGCTTGTTTATCTTTTCTTTGCTTTATCCATGTATAAGCCTTAAACTTTTTATATGTTTCCTCTTTTCCCCTAGCCAAGGATTAGTAGAGCATATACTTGTGATATCTTATGGAATTATGGTTGCAAATGATGTGAAAAGAAAGAAGAAGTGATGTTTGATGAAAAGATGGGCAAAGTTGCCAAAAGTGAAGAACAAAAAAAAAAGAAGAAGAAAAGAAGAAAGAAAAGAAAAATAGAATAGAAACGAGCTTGAAATCGAAAGTAGCTAAGCATTGATGCTTAAAGATTGAAAATTGATGTGCTTTAATGGAATATCTTGTTTGAAATATCATTTTTCAGAATGCTCTACTTTCTTTGGTTTGAACCATTTCTTTTACTCTCTTTTACCTCACCTTAACCTTAGCCCCATTACAACCGGAAAATAAGACCTTTTGATTCATGCATGGTCTGTAATATTTTAGTAATGGAGATGAGATTGAAGAGCAAGCTTATGGTAGAGCATATTCATTGATTGAATTTGAGAGATTTAAACACATAAGCCCTAAACACATGAGTGTTGGAGTGTATATCAATGAGAGGACCTATCACTTTGGCATGTCATAGATTTCTTTTAAATCCCAAAGAGTAATTGAGTTTTGAAATTTGCATGTAAACAAATTCATGAAGATTTATGTTCTTTATCCTTCTCGATTGTATTCTTATTTATAATACTTTAATTCTTGGATATTGATGGGATATTAAGAGATTGGTCATGGTTATTTTTAATTAAAATTTTTTTTACCTATCCTTTCTCGAGGACAAGCAAGAGCTAAGTGTGGGAGTATTTGATGCAACCATATTATTTGATAATTTCATCCATATTTACCTAGTTTTTTGCATATTTTTTGTGTATAAAATGCCTTGATATTCTATGTTTTATGTTTTGAAGATATTTTTGGATGAAAGATGCAAAAAGGAGATAATTGGAGCTGATTGACAGATTTGACCTTCAGTCAGTGTTTTGTGCAGAGCGGAAGCTCTAGAGTTCGAAATGAAGTGATTCTAGTGACATTCAAAATCTAACATCCATAAATTTATGGAAAGCTAAGGAAAAAGAAATATATTAAGGAAGATCATGGAAATCGCAGCCTTCAAAGTCAACTTTTGCAATCTGCCGATATCGAACTTTGTCCATTCAAACTTCAATATCTCGATCTACAGAAGTCTGATTGATGCAAACTCAATTTGCATGGATTCAGTACTCAAAGAAATATAAACGCTCCAAATATCAGCTCAAAAACATGTGATATGAAAGAGATATGAATTTTACAAGGGACAATTAAATTCTATCAACTTAAGGAAGGACTATTTTGTAAAATAGATACTAGGGTTTCTAAGCATATATAGAGCCTGTTTAGCACTGTGGTCAAACCAAAGTTTGGCTAAAATTCATTTTTTTTTCATTTTAAATGAAATTGTTTTGGTGTATTTAGATCATTTTGATGTGCTGATGTCAAAAATGATTTTTAAAAAATAAAAAAAATATCATTTTGATGTATTTCTAAACGAAAAAACACTTTCAAAAGCAACCGCAACCACACTCCCAAACACCCTTATAAAAGAAGAGAGGAGCAAGGAAGTTTCGGCCAGCAACAAAAAAAAAACAAATCTTCATCCTCCAAACCTAAATCATGTTTTTTTCCATCTTTTTATTTAGTTGTTCAATAAACATGCAAGGCCAGACTCTTTTGCTTGGTTGCAAGGACACAGAAACCTTCAGATTTCAAGAACCATGAGATCTATTTTTGCCTCAATTTTTCAGTTTATATGATGAATATGTTTATTCTCCTATGCTTATTTTCCTATGATTGTTTATTTAATTACTAAGAGCGGACTCGAAGTTATTATTGTAGACAATCGATTGCTAAGTTTGATATCAAAACCGGAGTTGTGGTATATGAACTTATGAAGCAACTAAGTTAATAATTGTAACGGATCTATGTTTTTAATCTTAGGGAGAACATTCAATCGAACTAAACATATATTGCGGACAATTATGTTTCTTAATTGATCAATTTATCTAGATTTTAATGCTGCCATTGAATCAAATTACTAGTGCGGACACTGTGGTTGTTTGATGGTTAGGGTAAGTTATACGGCGGATCCGTTAACGAACCAATTTTAAGAAGAGATAAATATTCAGAATATAAATTGATGTGTCCTTTCCATGATCAGTTCTGATTTCTGTAGGTGGATGTTGCGACCAAGGTTTGCTTTATTGATAAATTTCAGTTTTATATAATTTTCCCTTATTTTGCTTTAGCCTAGCCTAGACAACTTCCAACCCCCCAATTGCATAACATATAGCATGAAAATCTGAACTAAATCGTCATCGTGGGATCGACCCCTTGCTTGCTCTATACTATCTTGTTTGATTTGTTTTAAGCTAGGGTAATTAATTTGTGCGACCGCGACATCGCAACAAGAATTTATGTGAATTTTAAGTTTCCTATAAAATATATGAATTTTAAATAGATATAAATTTATCTATTTAATAAGTTTCAACGAAATCACCAACATAAAATTATCATCATCATTAAAAAAAAGATTCAGATACCTGAATTATCGAATTCACTGTATTATGATTAGTTCATTCTATAATACAATTTAAATTAAACACAACAAACAAAATATAAATTATGAAAACACCTGCAATAATCAAATAAAAAAATAAGTAGTCAATTTTCTATCTACAAAAAGAAGAAAAACATCATTGAAAATCCATCTCTACATTACCGTCATTATTATCATGACTATAACAGTTAAAATTATTATCAATATTATTGCCCGAACAATTAAAATCATTAAATGTCCCCAAAGAATAAAAAATGAAAAACATTTGCACAACAAAACAATAAAAAAAAATAATCACTAAAATATCATTATTATTGCACACACAATGAAACCATAAAATCATCTAATCCAAATAATAGATACAAATAACAGGAAACACAGAAAAAATGGAAAAAGAGATAAATATTAATTTTAAAATGATCACCAACATAAATTAATATTTTAGGAATGAACCGAATAAAAATAAAACCTTAATAAAAAAATGACAAAAAATAAAAACTAAAAGCATAGATGCATAAATACGAGTAAAAAAAACACTGTCAAAGAAGGAGCGCAAAACCAAAGGAATTAATATCAAATAAAAAATTCAAAGAATAAGGGATGGAATGGAAAATAAAATATATAATTAATTCCAATCGAGGGACAAAATTGAAACAAATAAAAACCTTGGGACTGAAAGAAATAAAGGCATTTTTTAGAAAACAATTGCAGTGTAATTTTGTTAAAAAATTAAAAGAATAAGGACCGAAATGAAAAGTAACATATATGACCAATTTCAATTGGAGGACAAAATTAAAACAAATTAAAACCTGCACTGAAGAAATCAGGTATAAAACTGAAATCAAAAGAACGTGGACTAAAATAGACCAATCACAAATATGAAGGACTTACATATAATTATTGGCGATAGGAAAGAGAAAAGAGAGAAAAAAATAAAAATCATTCACCGGTGATTCACCTACCACCGTATAGACACGCGTCGCACCTGGATGCAGATGACATGATGACGAAACAGGTGACACGACGGGTGTTCAGTTTCCACGTCGAACGACGCAGCACATGTCGCCTGAAGGCACGTGCGGGGGAAACACTATTGTCGCGTCTGTACGACGCGCCTGCAGTGTTTCTGAAAAGAAATAATTAGATAATGCTAAATTACCTATACATCCCTGAACCAAGCGAGAACCATGAAAAAACTGGAGATGAAATGCCACAACACCCCCAACTCCATCCTTCGTTTTTTCTGTTGAGGGGGGGGGAGGGTATTTGCATGGTTTTACTAGGCACGAATATGTGGAAAAAAACCCAATTGTTCTGTGTCTTTCTGTCAACTCCCAGGGGTAAAATAGTAGTTTCACTATATAAGGAATTTGGAAATACCATACATGTCTCCTAAAAATGTCCAAAATGCCTCTAGTTCTATGGGTTTATTTTTTCGGCTCTAGAGGTAAAATAATAGTTTTACTGTGCAATCCACATTAATCTATGTCTATGTACACAATGAAACGACCACGACTTTTATATTTTAGTTAATATAGAGTGTGTTAGCTTGGAACCGTTGCTTTCACTAATCACAGTTTTAGTTCTGAAAGCACTTATATTTTTTTTGAGTGCCATAATATATTATTTCTAGGATTTAGGTATGGTATATTATTTTAGAAGGATGAAAAACTTGGATATGAAGTTAATTCTATTTAAATTGGAGATTTTAATCTTAGATGGACCCTAAAACAATTAGGGAAATATGATAGATGAGATTATCATGAGTTTTGTAATTATATTTCATGTGGATCATGATAAAAGCTAGAGTTTTATTGAATGATAAATTTGAATGAAATGAGGGGATGCCATAAAAATGAGTATATAAGTAACAAAAGGTTGATAAATTGTATATATGATTAATTAAATCCATTACTAAGTTAAAAAATAAAAATAAATATTGATTTGGATGTTATTGGGTTATAGGTGGAGTGTCAATAGCAGGACTCACTGTTTTAACTACAGGAGCTTTAGGTAAGGGTTCGCCCCTTACCTCCTCATTATATCAGCTCGTCTCTATAGATGTTAAATTACAAATGTTTGTGTACATATAATGTTAAGAAACTATCTCATCTTAAAACTTAAAATATTAGGTAATGCCCCAGAATATGATTTATATTATTCTCTAACACACACCCTCAAATGAAAGTCCTTTGGACTTGAAACTTGCACAAACCTATACTATCTTGTGCTTGATTTTTATCAAATAGAAATGGGGAGATGAGATTCAAATTTGTGACTATCGGGTCAACAAGGCTCTAATATCATATTAAGAGACAATTTCAATAGAAAGAGGGCGATGAGATTCAAACTCGTGGAATTGCTATATAAAAGGTTTTGAGTTTCTGCTGAGTTACATGTGAGTTATTAAGCAAGATAAAATTTGAGATATTATTACAAAGAAAATATTGCTGAAATATTGACAAAAGAGTTAATTATGCAATAAAAAGTATTTTCATTATGTTTGATATGCATATTTAAGTGTTTTAAAAATAAATAAAATTCAAGGGTATTTAAATGGTCTCGAAAAAAAACACAAAAAGAACTTGTTTGACACAGCATTTCAAAAATATATTTTAACAAAAAAATTAATTTTTATTTTAAATTAATTTATTATGTTTTTAGATTAGTTTGATGTGTTGATATCAAAAATAGTTTTTTTTAAAGTCCTATTTGACATAACGCTTAAAAAACGTTATTTTTTTTTGCTTTAAACTAATTTATTATTTTTGTAGATTATCTTGATGTGTTGATGTCCAAAAATAAGAAAATATATTATTTTAATATATTTCAAAACAAAAAATATTTTAAAAATCAACTTCAACTATACTCCGAAACAAGTCAAAACAAGTCCACTTATCACTATTTTTTTTACTGATCATTAAATTATACGGTAGATATGACATACCAAGTTAAATATGTTCCTAAGACTTTGATCCTGTTTGACATTGTATTTTAAAAGTTTTTTTGAAAAAAAAAAGAATTTTTATTTATCTATTTTTTGTGTTTTTAAAAGTGTTTTAGATCATTTTCATGTGCTGATATAAAAAATAATTTAAAAAAAATAAAAAAACATCATTTTAATGCATTTCTAAACAAAAATCACTTTAAAAAACAACCTCAACTACATTTAACATCAATGGATAAAGCATACCAAGAGAACTTTAAGAATTAATTTACCTTTCATAAGCAGGAAAAGTTTATGCATATGATCATCTCTACCAGGAAATATGGGCTTTCAATCCACATGGCCCATCAGTACACATCCCATTTACCACACATAAGTTTTGGGGTCTATACATTTCGAGGACATATTTCGGTGCTTGTAGCATATTATTATACTATATACTAAAAGAGATCATGGTTCAGTTATTGTAGCATTTGAGGGAGATCACTATGGATTACAATAGTATTCCTTAGTCGATTCGGTTTTTGGTTCGGTTGGATCACCGATTTATTGATTTTTTTAATATTTTTTTACACAGTAAAATAATCATTCTATCCCTCGAAAATGATAAAAAAGAAGCTGCCGGGAGGGGTGCCATGGTAATTGCGCATTTTAAGTTTGGTTTGGTCGGGTCATCGGTTTATTGATTTTTATATATTTCTTTGTATATTAAAATAACCATTTTATCCCTCGAAAAAGACAAAAAATAGCAGCTGCCAGGAGGGGTGCCATGGTAATTGCAAATATTTTTTGTAAATGTCCCCAATAAGACAAAATTAATGAGTTAGCTATAGGGGTTGTCATAACCCAATTTCTAGGTTACTCCCCAAAATCTACCCAAAAATAACAAAAATAAAATAAATAAGGTCAGCATTGGTAGAAAAGTCAATGTAATTTTTTTGTTATTTTCGAGAGTCTGATCGTATCTATTTTGTACCCAAAATAGAGGAAAGCACAGATGTAGGGCAAAATTAATTTATCATTAGATAAATCTATGTAAAAATTAAGTCAAAAAACATAATTATATTTTTTATATAGGCCAACTTGAATTAATCATGGGCCAATTTTAAAGTATAATTATGTTTGGAAATTAATTAAGGATCCAATTGAAGGATTTAATTAAGTGTAAGGACTTATTTACGCTTTAAATTGGTCGAATTAATTTTATGAAGGGCTTAATCAGTGAAAAATCAAGTTATGGAGCTTAATTCGGGTTCAATTGAGAGGTTTGGAGTTTTCAGAGACTGAATTGAAATTTTCCAAGCAAATTGTGCGAAATCAGGGGTCCAATTGAAAACAATTAAGAGTTTAATGGTCAATTGAGGGTCAAATAGCATAAATTGGAAACCAGGGACCAAAATAAAAAAGGCACGCAAATTTAAGGCTAACATTGAATTTTGACAGGGATACAATTGCACAAAATTAAAAGTTTAAAACCAATTGGGGGTGCGATTGAACCAATTAAAAATTGAGGGACCAAATTGTATTTTACACTCTCTCCCAAAATCATCACGCATGACTGCACTGTTTAGTTACCTGAACAAGTGCAGGCACGCCACTGCCTCTTCAATTTCAGGTGAAGAGGCAACCCATCGGTGCATGCAATGGGCAACCGAAGGGTTGCCTCTTGCATATAAATACCTGCATGCACACGAACACAGAGGAAGAAAAACGGGGCCAGCACCAAGGTAATCTCCCTCTCATCACCACCCTCATCACCAAGGTAATCTCCCCCTCGACGCCAGCAACTCAGCCGCAGTCTCCGGCAAGGCAACAGAAACGGTGACAGTAGCTGTAACGTTATTCTGGTGCCTTTGGAAGCTTCCTCTGGCCACCATAGACCACCGTTATCGACGCCACCACCACCACTGGGACAACCACCTCGATCTCCTCTACCCAATGGTACTAACAGATACACCTCTCGTCACACTTGAAAAATCACTATTCATTCATCTTCTTCCTCTCGGCGCTGCATGCAGTGGGACGTAATTCACGTCCCACTGTTCATGCAGGCTAGGCTGGCGGGAGGTGGGTCGGGCTTTGTGCCTGACCCAAATGCATAGAGGAGGTGGGTTGAGGCCTAGTCCACAAGAGGTTGGCTGAGGCCTAGTCCACAAGAGGTGGGCCGCCAGCCCACCTAGTTTTTTAGCCCGACCCAGACACATCGGGTTGTCAGTCCGGCCCATCAGGGCTGGACTGTCAGCCCACAGATTTTTCTTTTCCATATATTTTATTTTATTTTTACTTTATTTTATTTTAAAAATAAAAAATATAAAAATACAAAAAATAAAAAAACATAAAAAGGTTTTGTTTTTCATGCATACAGCCAAATTTTAAGGTTTTTCCATCATATTTTTTTTCGTACAAAATATATATTTTGCATTTTTCTCATTGTTTTAAAACGAAAATTGGATATCGTAACCGTTTTATGATTATCCATTAGAATTTGGCCACAATATCAAAAATAATTATAACTATTTTTGTTTTATCTATTAGGGTGTAAATTTACATTGTAAAGTACACCCGTAGATAATAAAAAGGATTTTTAACTACGATATAAATTTACATTGTAAAGTACATCAGTAGATAATAATTTTTTTTTTTGAAAATACAATGTAAACATTTTAACTTAGAAGAACAATCGAACAACAATGCAGCTTACTTTAAGTAGGGTGCACTGGGTGTGATGCGTCTTCCCCTTGCACAACAAGTCTCCTTACCTAAGACTCTCGTAGACCAATAGGTTCCCTAGTGACCGTAATACTAGGTGGCGACTCCTAATAATTATAGTCGTAATTTTTATGACTATTAAACAACCTCATTTTCACCGTGCGCTGTTGTCTCTCCAGAGAGGGATGACGGGGCGCGAAGCGTGAAAAAATCGTCATCGCGACAGATGGCGACTCCACTAGGGATTATTAGCTGGACTAAGCTTTGTTTGCTTGATTGTTTATTCTTCAATGCATTACTTTTTTACACGCATTATTACTGCTTAATCATGCATTTTACTTTCAGTTCATGCATATCATCTGGTTTGAATTAGTTTCATCATGCATTTTAATTTCCTGAATAAATCCAATTCTAAGTTAGGTGGGGACTAGCGGTCTGCCCCATGACTTTTAGTGGGGGTTCAGATTCGTGAAACATCCAACTATGAACTATGTGTTTACTTGATAATGGCGGTCATACTGTGCCCCAACCATTTATTGTAAGCCCTCATACCACTTCATGTAAGGCGATCACTGGGCAGTTCATAGACCTTTTTGAAACCAGATAGAAAGCTTACCCCTCATGTAATGACTCAGAACCTAGGATACAAACTCTCCAATTATTCATTTCATTCTTTAAAATTATTTTGTAGACATTATCAAACCAAGACCATGACTTCCTTGACCTTTTCGGAATACGGGGAAAGATCTGAGACAAGGCAGTTAACTGAGGGAGATTGCCCGAGGGGTAAGATCAATGAGTTGCCGCACATGACCATAAGCCACTGCTCTACAGAAAATATGAAGAGGCTTATGCCCATCTTGGGGTATGTAGATGAGGTGTTATTTGAAGTCAGATATGGAAGAATCACTCATCTGATGAAGATCCCAATTCAGATATCAGCCGTCAAAGCCCTTATGCACTTTTGGGATCCTAATTACCGATGTTTTACCTTTGGGAACATCGACATGAACCCTACCATAGAAGAGCATGCTCAAATCCTTAGTTTTCCTCACAATCCTCACAAAGTTTATTTTAGGCAAAAAATTGAGAATACAGTCCAAGAGGTCACTAAGCTTTTATGCTTGGATCAAGTAGGCCCGTACATGACATCTTCTGGAGATTTCAAATGGAAGGCAATTGAGAACAAGTTGAAAGCAAGTAAAGATAAAGGGAGGCTTGGAGAAGAAGGGTGTCGGTCAGTGGCCTTTGCTATTTTCGGTTTAGTATTGTTCCCTTCAGAAGCCGTCAGGATTATTAGCATGGAAGCAACTAGTGTTTTTGTTGAATATGAGCAAGGAAAAAATAATCCCACTATAGCTATATTGGCCGAGACTTTCCTATTGTTAAACCACTGCAGATTACGTGGGAAAGGAGCAATGCGGTGTTGTATCCTTCTATTATTCATGTGGATTGTTAGTCATCTGGAAACCCCAAGAGAAGTTTTCAACAATTTTTGGTGGTTTCACATGAGGCCTCTTGGTTTGGTTCTGAATGAAGAATGAAGGACCTGGATGAAAAAGCTTGGGTGGAGAAATACCGAGCGCTCCCTGAAAGTAAATTCAGATGGAAAGCCTCTTGGGTAAGTAGTCGAGCTTATCTAATGAATTGCGGTAGTAAGGCGTGGGTCCTATAAATTGGCCTAACCGGTTATATCGGCTATTGTCCCTCTCTAGTAAGCAGAAAGTTCAGGGAAACCCAATATGTGCCGAGAACTAAAGGGTTGATCGGGTGCATAGATTCTTTCAGAGAAGTCAATTAAGTGGCTGAGCTCAAAGTTATTAAAAGTGACTTGGGGCAACCTGTTTTAGTAGGCAAAGAGCCTCACCCAAAAGAGTCTTCTGTTAGTCCTAATTACTTAGCTTGGAGAAGCTACGAGGCACCCCAGAACCCAGTAAGACAAGGCCTGATGCGAGATAAGGCACTTGAGTTTGCTGGACCTAACAGAAAGAAGATTGACAAGGAGGACATACAAGAAGAGTTGGAGAAGTTGAGGATTGAGTTCAACAATAGCAAAAGTCGTCAAAAATTCCTCGAGGAGCAACTTCTGGAAGAAGAACAGATGAGGGTTTCCTTAGATCGACAATTCAAGGAAAAGAGGAGCAAATTAATAGGTTGATGCAAGGAAAGAGTCAGCTAGAAGAAATGCATTCCCGATATGATGCCCTGATGAGTAAGTATGAGGCAATAGAAAAGGAATTGTTTGCTTTGAGGAAAGCCTCTGAGAGTAGAGAGCATGAATGCCAAGAATTGGTAGCATCGATAAAAAAGGAAAGAGATCACTACAAGATGAAATGGGAAACTGAGAAGGAGAAAGGAAGGGTGACTAGTCTTGTCCTTGAAGAAGAAGAAGAGTTGAAAGCCCAGTACAAAGTTCAGGCAGAAAATGAGTTGGAGGCAAGAAGGGTAACAGAGTCTGACATGAAAAGATACTTAACCCTGACCAATGGCTTAAGAGATCGTGTTTCCATTCTACAAGCTGAACTAGAAACTCGGAAGAAGAATTAAAGATAGTGCAAGAACAGTGTAGTGAATGGCAAGAATGCACCACCGAAATTGAAGCTGAGTTGAACTCCGAGATAGCAAGGCTTGATGCGGGGCTACGAAAGGCTAAGGATCAGACCCAACAGTTTGAGAAAATGGTTCTGATATTAGAAAAAAATAATGACTTGCTGACTGCCAGTAATGAAACGTTACGTCAGGATAATGTTGTATTCCATCATAAAATAGAGCAAACAGATAAGCTAATTGACATAGTAGCTAGAAACGTAGACGAGCTACGTGTAAAGGCTACTAGAATTGGCGGAAGTGCTCGTAAATATGAAGCATACTTGGGTGAACTCTCCTGCTTTGTTAGGTTTGTAGCTAACAGAGGGGTAGCATTTGAGTAAATGCTTTTGTATAACTCTATTTTGATGAATGAAATGGACAAGGTCCACCTTTTTCTTTTTGTCAAGTGTGTACGATTCAATTGATTTGAATATTCGGACAAGACTCTCCTCAGACATTAGACTACGGATCTTACCCGGCAAGGAAATCATGGATTGGTTTTTCAAAATAAAAAATAATAAAAATCATCATGAACACATTCATTCTACATAATAACATGCATATCATCAACAAGTCAAAATATAGGTCCCCGAAGAACTTCGCCTTCTAGAATTTACAATACTCGGCTTCGACAAAGAAGCATGGAGAATGAAGAGCGTGCACACCAAGACACCCATTTCCAAGGAGAGCTGAATGCCTTGAAAGAAAGCGTTGCCCATCTTACTGGTCTATTCAAGCAAGCATTAAGAAATGCTTCAGGAGAAGGTCCTTCGACTAGGCCTGCACAAACAACAAACAACCTTGAGAGGTGACAGGAGAAAGAATTCAGGATCCTCCACAACCTCTTGCATTTGTGCAATCAGCAGCCCCAGCACCCGTTCCGGTACCACTTGTTGAAGCATTTGCAAACGAATCTCATAAGACACAATTGTCTGATAATGCAGATTAAGACAAAATAGCAGTGTTAGAGGCCAGGATAACAGCCATTGAAGGAGTAAATTTATACGATCCAGTGAAAGCAGTGGAGATGTGTTTAGTTCCAAATGTGGTGGTCCCAAAGAAATTCCACGTTCCGGACTTTATCAAGTATATAGGGACGCAATGCCCTGTCACCCATTTAAAGTCATGCACTACTTCCAAATGGCTGAAGTAGTGCATGATGAAAAGCTACTAATGCATTTTTTCCACGATAGTTTGAATGGGCCGGCTTTAAGTTGGTATATGAGGCTCGACAACACAAGGATTCGCAGTTGGAAAGACTTAGTGGATGCTTTTGTTAAACAATACAAGTACAATATGGATATTGCCCCTGATAGGACCAACTTATCAAGCTTGTAGAAGGCAAAAAAGGAAAGCATAAGAGAATATACTCAAAGGTGGAGAGACTTAGCTGCCCAAGTGCACCCTCCTCTCTTGGATAGGAAAATGGTTACTCTATTTGCCAACACACTGATAGCACCCTTTTACGAGCATGTGATGGGCAGTTCAGCTCAGCAATTCACTGACGATGTAGCTGTGGCAGAACGAATGAGCAAGGGATTAAGAATGGAAGGATCTCTGCACCAATAGAGAAAAGAGGTTTTGTTGGAAAGAAGAGGGAGATAGATCACATTGAGACTGGTTATAGGGGAAGGAACACCTAATTCCAAAAATATAGCACTTCATCATCCCAAATCGCCAACGTCAACTTCAAATCCCCATACCCTACCAAAAGGCCTGGAAATCAAGTCGAGAATGCATCAAAAAACCAAACTGAGGGTTTTCCGAAAGGAAATCGCCCAAGAGTTCAAGAACAATTATCCCCACTACCCTTACCTATGAATGAAAGGTATCAAAAGCTGTTAAGCATTGGGCTAGTAGCCCCTGTACCTTTGATACCCCTGTAACCACCTTACCCTAGTTGGTATAGACCGAATCTCACCTGCGAATACCACGCAGGAATCATAGGACATGGCATCCACACATGCATTGCATTCAAAAAGAAGCTCCTGCAATTGTTAAAAGCTGGATGGGTAACGTTTGAAGAGCCCCCAAATGTAAGCACCAATCCATTACCTGGTCATGCTTCAGGTGACAGATCAATGAATGTGTTGGATGTTGAGTATCCAAAGAGTTTAAAAGTGCCAATGGAAGAAATTTATCAGATGTTGACAAGAGCAAAGTATGATGGCATAAGATGTTGCCAGCATCGTGACCAGGAGGGTCACTTTATTAGTCAATGTCCAGGCTTCTATAAAAATGTGATGCAAATGATAAATAGAGGTCTACTTCGGGTAGAGACAGTAACAGAGGATAAAGTGGTTGTGACAGAGATGTCAAACAAAGGAGTGTGTAAGGTTCAGTTCACTCCGGGAGGGCCACCCAGACTAGTTTTATCCAAGCCCTCCATTACCCCTAAAAGAGACTATATTGCCATGCCTTGCAACTATGGGCATTCATCTCAAGGTATAAAACAACCACTTGTCCTTCTACCAGAAGTTGAAAGGTTGACTCGAAGTGGTAGATGTTTTACTCTAGAGAGGGAAAGAAGTGGTTGACGTGTCTGAAGAAATAAATAAACCTGTGACAGAAGAGGAAACCAATGAATTCTTAAAGTTGATGAAGCATAGCGAGTATAGTATTGTGGAGCAACTTAAGAGAACCCCTGCTAAGATATCATTGCTTTCCCTGATTTTAATTTCTGAATCTCATCGTAAGACTTTGCAAAAAGTGCTGAATGAGGCCTATGTACCCCAAGACATCAACCCAGATGCCATGGAGCATTTAGTGGGGAGAATAGAGGCTTCAAATTATGTGTACTTTTTTTATGATGAAATGGGTCCTGACGGCACAGGGCATAATAAGCCGTTATACATCACAATACAATGTAAGGATGTTTTGATTGGAAAGTATTAATTGATAATGGTTCTGCTCTGAATGTGTTACCAAGGCATATGCTGAAAGAAATGCCCATCGATGAGTCACACATGAAGCCAAGCACCATGATGGCAAGAGCATATGACAGGTCACCGAGGCAGATAGTGGGGACTATTGAGGTGGAGCTATGTATTGGACCACAAATGTTCTTGGTAACGCTGCAAGTGATGGATATCATCTTATAGCATATTACTGGGTAGGCCATGGATTCATACAGCAGGAGCAATGCCTTCTTCATTACACCAATGTTTAAAGTATATTGCAAACGGGATGTTGGTCACGACAAAAGCTGAAGAAACCATATCAATGGTTAAAAATGTGGCTGTACCGTTTATAGAAACAGAGGCTTGTGAAGAAGGGAACATCCATGCATTCGAAGTAGTAAATGCAGAGTGGATCCTTGAAGGTGCCACATTGAAAAAGCCGAGGATCCAGAAGCTGCAAAAATGCCTGCCAAATGTTTCTTGCGGAATAAAATCCTGTTTTAGCTTGACCCTGTCAGTGGAATGCCGAAGTGAGTCAACATAATAAAATTAAAATGTGCTGATCAAAGGTTCGGGTTCGGATATAAGCCGAAGAAAGAAGATTTCAAACGGGTTGCTCAGATTAGAAGGGAGGCCAGGATAGCAAAAATCAAAGGAAGAGAATCGAAAGATGAAGACCTTGCCATCCCACCGCTTCAAGAATCCTTCCGCAGCTCAACAGGGATAATCAGAGTAGGAATGAGAGATATGCATGTCGGCACTCTCGAATACCAGGAGGAAGAAACAAATTTCCCGCAGTTCTCCATCCACAACATTGACGCCCCCTCTGCAAAGACCTTCGTGCGGAAATTAGCTGAAGGAGAAGTGTTCCAGAACTGGAAGATGGAGCCTGTTCATATTGTGTTCAAAAAGTAATTGTTTTTGTTTGGTCATGAACATGTGTTTTATTTTGATCATAGCGGTAATCTAGCTCACAATGCTGCGATATTTTGCCTTGTTAAATGAGCACATTTTTTTTAATGAGATCATGCATTTTTATCTATGACATATCGTTTGCAAATAATCACTCTTACACAAATACACATTACACTTTCAGGAGTTTTGAAAGTTCCAACCATTCACAAAACTATTACACTAAGAATAATTGGCCAAATTTCAATAATGTCACCACACTTGATGATGAGGAGTGGGCAGAAGAAGACATAAAAGAATTTACTAGGTTGATGGAAAATTCTGAAAAGACTTGGAAGCCTTTAGCGAGGAACTTGAGACTGTTGATCTATGAACCCATCAGGAGAAAAAGGAGTTAAAAATCGGTACCCTTTTAACGACTGAGGAAAAAGAAGAATTGATTTCTCTTTTGCATGAATATACAGATATCTTTGCTTGGACTTATGCAGAAATGCCTGGTTTAGATACTGATATAGTGGTGCACAAAATCCCTTTAATAGAAGGAAGTATACCGGTCAAACAAAAAACCAGGAGAATGCGGCCATATATGCTCTTGAAGGTGAAAGCAGAGATACAAAAACAATGGGATGCAGGGTTTCTAGATGTCGTTCACTATCCTTAGTGGGTAGCCAATACGGTTGTAGTCCCAAAAAAGGACGGAAAGATCCGAGTGTGCGTGGACTATAGAGATTTGAACAAGGCACGCCCGAAAGATTATTTTCCATTACCTCACATAGATATTTTAGTGGGTAACGCTACTAAAAATGCCACATATTCATTTATGGATGGTTTTTCTGGTTACAACCAAATTAGGATGGCAGAAGAGGACAAAGAGAAAACCAACTTTGTCACACCTTGGGTGACTTTCTGTTATAAGGTAATGCCATTCGGTTTGAAGAATGCTGGGGCAACGTATCAGCGAGCGATGGTCGCTTTATTCCATGACATGATGCATCGGGAAGTTGAGGTCTATGTAGATGATATACTGGCTAAATCCAAAATTGAAGAAGACCATGTGTAGATATTGATGAAACTATTTGAGAGATTGCAGAAGTACCAGTTAAAATTGAACCCGGCCAAATGCTCCTTTAGAGTAAAGACAGGAAAATTACTAGGCTTTATTGTAAGCAATCGAGGAATAGAAATTGATCCAGATAAAGCCAAAGCCATACAAGAAATGCCAGCACCTAAGACTGAAAAGAGAGTAAGGAGTTTTCTCGGACGCTTGAATTACATAACCCGCTTCATATCCCAGCTAACAGTAACATGTGAACCGATTTTTCGCTTACTTAGGAAGAAAAATCCTTGAGTATGGGATGATGATTGTCAAGAAGCCTTCAATAAGATAAAGAGGTACTTACAAAATCCTCCATTGTTAGTACCCCCAGTACCAAGGAAACCATTGATTTTGTACTTAACGGTCACAGAAACGGCCATGGGCTGTGTCATAACCCAATTTTTGGGTTACTACCCAAAATAAAATAAAAATAACAAAAATAAAATAAAAATAACAAAAATAAAATAAAAGGAGCCGGCGTGGGTAGAAAAATCAACCTGGAAATTTTGGTTGTTGTCGCGAGTCCAATCGTATCTCTTTGGTTCCAAAAATAGAGAAAAATACAGATTTAAGGCAAAAATAATTTATCATTGGATGAATCTGTGTAAAAACTAAGTTAAACGACATAATTATATTTTTTATGGGTTGATTCGATTTAATCGTCGACAAATTTAAAGTTTAATTATGATCGGGAATTAATTTAAGATCCAATTGAAGGATTTAATTAAGTGCAAGGACTTAATTATACTTTAAATTGGTCAAATTAATTTTATTAAGGGCTTAGTCAATGAGAAATCAATCTATTAAATTTAATTCGGGCTCAATTGATGAGAATGGAATTTTCGGAGACCGATTTGAATTTTTAAGTCAATAATGCGAAATCAGGGGCCAAATTGAACGAATTGAGAATTTAAAAGTCAATTGAGGGTTAGATCGCGCAATTGAGGGTTAAATCGTGCAATCGGAAACCAGAGACCAAAATAAAAAAAAGGCGCGCACATTTAAGGTTGCTGTTGAAATTTTAACGGGGATACAATTGCATAAAATTAATAATTTATAACTAATTGGGGGTGCAATTGAACCAATCAAACATTGAAGGATTAAATTACAAAAAGCCAAGATCTCATGTGCTGCACTATCCCGACAACGGAACAGTGCAGAGCACAGCTCTGCAACCCACCTCTGCAAATCCTTTGCAGAGGCAGAGGCAGACCACTGCACTGCAACCCTCTGATTTCTGCAAAATGCAGAGGCCACGCCACACACACACAACCTGCATGCCTATATTTCACTATAAATACACGTTCGCAGCATGCACAAAAAAGAGGAGGAGAAGAGAAAAAGATGACGAGGGAGAAAAAAAACTGAAAAAAAACAGAGCAGTGAGGAACAAAACACAGAGAGAGAAAAGAGAGATTCTGGGAAAATTTGCAGAGAATTTTGGCAAAGAAAACAAGCATAAAAATCACCTCTCATGCTCGTTGCAGCTCCCCTCTCTTCTCTGCATGCTTCTCTCTACTCTTCTCGGCCATTGCAGGTAACTCTCTCTCTCCCCGACCGAGTTTTCTCTCTCTAAAAAAAATCCAGTTACAGCTCCAGCTCCTGTCGACCACCACGCTAGAAGCTCCTCCTTAGCTCCGTCGACAGCAGCTCCAGCCTAGCCTTCTTCTCCAGCTCCGACGAGTGCACCAGCAGCAACGACGAGCTCGAACCAGTAGCAGACCAGCGACTTCCAACGCCTCCTCCGGCCACCACAGGCCTCCATTTTCGACGCCACCACGGCAGGAATCATCACCTCGGCCTCCTCTACCCAACGGTACTAGCAGGTACACCTTTTGTCACAATCGAAAAATAAACTGTTCATCGTCTCCCTCGATCTGCATGTGAGCAGCGGGATGCAATTTGCATCCCACTGTTCACGTGGGCTGGACTGAGATGTCCGGCCCAACCCCTGAGGGAGCTGGGCTTCCAGCCCAGCCCACAAATATCTGGGCTTCCAGCCCATGATGGCTGGAAGCCCAGCCATACCCTTCTGGGCTTCCAGCCCTCACGGGCTGGAAGCCCAACCCACTCAGGGTGGGCTGTCAGCCCACTGTGGCTGACAGCCCAGCCCAGAAAAAAAAATAAAAAATAAAAAAATGCAAATTGACAAAAAAAAGTATTTTTATTTTTTACTACTATTATTATTACAAAAAATTCAAAATATAAAAAATGTATTTGTTTTTTTGTGCATACGGCCAAATTCCACGATTTTTCCATACATATTTTTCGTAAAAATTATGTTGCATCTTTCTCATATTTTGAAACGAATATTGGATATTGTAACCGGTTTATGATTATCCGTTGGAATTTGGCCAAAATATCAAAAATAATTATAAATATTTTTGTTTCATCTATCAGGGTGTAAATTTACATTGTAAAGTACACCCGCGGATAAATTTTTTTACTACGGTGTAAAATTACATTGTAAAGTACACCCGTAGATAAAAAAAGATTTTTACTACGGTGTAAAATTACATTATAAAGTACATCCGTAGAAAGAAAAAAAACTTATAACTGCGGTGTAAAATTACATTGTAAAGTACACACGCAAAGAAAAATGTTTTTTTTTGAAAATGCAGTGTAAAAATTTTAACTTAGAAAAAAACAATCAAACAACAATGCAGCTTACCTTAGGTAAGGTGCACTGGGGGTGATGCGTCTTCCCCTTGCACAACAAGTCCCCTTACCCAAGACTCTCGCAGACCAATAGGTTTCCTAGTGACCGTAATACTAGGTGGCGACTCCTAATAATTATAGTCGTAAATTTTACGGCTATAAACAACCCCATTTTCACCGCGCGCCGTTGTCTCCCCCGAAATCAAGGGAGATGGCGGGGCGCAAAGCGCGTACCAAAATCATCGTCGCGACAGATGGCGACTCCACTGGGGACTTTTGCTGGACTGAGCACTGTTTGTCTGATTGTTATTTTTGAGTTCATTTTTTTTTACTCGTATTCTTACTGCTTTAGCATGCAATTTTAATTTCAGTCAATACATATCATCGGATGTGAATTATTTTCATCATGCATTTTAATTTTGCAAATAAACCCAATTCTAGGTTAGGTGGGGATTAGCGGTCTGCCTCATGACTTTCAGTCGGGGTTCAGATTCGTGAAACATCCAACTATGAACTGAGTCTTTACTTGATAATGGCGGTCATACTGTGCCCCAACCATTTCTGGTAAACCCCTACACCACCTTCACATGAGGCGGTCACTGGGCAGTTCATAGACCTTTTGAGACCAGATAGAAAACTTAGCCTTCATGTAATGACTTAGGACTTGTCTTTCTGTATAAACTCTCTGATAATTTTTCTATTGTGTATATATATGCATTTGCATCCACATGCATCCATCACTATGCATAACATATCATTGGCAGATTGAAATATAGGTCCCCGAAGAGCTCCTACCACTCGACCCCAGCAGAGAAATATGGAGGACGAAGAGCGTGCACACCGTGATGCTTATTTCCAAGAAGAACTGGATTCTCTGAAAGCTAGCGTGACTAGTCTCACTAGCTTACTCGAGCAAGCACTGAGAAATAACTCTGGCGAGGGTACTTCTAATAGACCCGCAGTGGCTGCTCAAACACAAGCAATGAACCATCATGAAGAGGTGATAGGGGAAAGGGTTCAGGATCCGCAACAAAACCCAGCTTTGGTACAATCAGCAGTGCCAACACCTACGACAGCCCCAACAATTATAGAAGCATTAGAGGGTTTTGACCAAGATAAGATGGCAACACTGGAAGCCAGGATAAGGGTCATCGAAGGGGCAAATTTATATGACCTAGTACAAGCTGCAGATATGTGTCTAGTCCCGAATGTTGTAATACCGAAGAAGTTTTGTGTCCCTAAATTTATCAAATACACCAGGACACAATGCCCTATCACTCACCTAAAATCATACTATAACAAAATGGCAGAAGTAGTGCATGATGAAAAACTACTGATGCATTTTTTCCAAGACAGTTTGAGTGGGGCAGCCTTGAATTGGTACATGAGATTAGACAACACCAGGATCCGTAGCTGGAAAAATCTGGTAGATGCTTTCATCAAGCAATACAAGTACAACATGGACATTGCTCTTGACAGAACAAGTTTGTCCAACTTGGAGAAAAAGGATAGAGAAAGCATAAGGGAATATGCTCAAAGATGGAGAGATCTCGCTGCACAGGTACATCCTCCGCTTCTAGATAAAGAGATGGTAACATTATTCGCTAACACGCTAAAAGCGCCCTATTACGAACATGTAATGGGCAGTTCAGCACAACAATTCATGGATGCTGTAGTCGTGGCAGAGCGAATAGAGCAAGGAATCAGAAGTGGTAGAATATCTGCACCTGTGGAGAAAAAGGGCTTTGAAGGCAAGAGAAAAGATGTCGAGCATTTTGAAGACGACTATAAGGGTAGGAACAACCAATTCCAAAACTACCATAACCCTTCATCTGAAATTGCCAACATCAATCTTCAAGCCAAAGATCCACCTAAGAACTTCCCAAAAAGAAATTACCAGAATATCCAAGAACAGCTACCTCCGCTACCATTGCCTTTGAATGAGATGTATCAAAAGTTGGTAAGCATTAAGCAAGTAGCTCCTGAACCTCAGGCACCTTTGCAACCACCTTACCCTGATTGGTACAAACCCGATCTCACCTGTGAATACCATGCTGGAGCTGCAGGGCATAGCATTCACACTTGTGGTTCTTTCAAGAAGAAGCTCATGCAATTGATTAAAGCAGGGTGGATAACATTCAAAGAAAATTCAGGTCCTGCATCCAATTAGGCTTCACGAAAATAGGATATCAAGTGTCCGCACCATTAAAGTGACGTCGGCAAAAGCTTTTGAAAGGGAGTGTGCCGATATCAGGAGATGAAGTTTACTTCTATGATTTCCTTTTTGTTTTGGTCATGTTCGCACATTATATTCCTGTTTTGACTTGTCGGCAATTTTGCTTGTAACGCCACAAGACTTTTGTTAAGCAAACATTTCTCTTCAGTGATCATGTATTTGCTTGTGTTTACGATGTGTTCTTGCTTATTGTTTAAATAACACAAGCACGCCTGATATCCCTTTCATCCAAATTATACATGATCTCATGATTTCATCAAGATTTTTGGCAAATCAAATTCTAGTACGAAAATAAATGCCAATTTGATTTTTATTTAACAAATGTGTTCTGGGAATTCGAAGGATTTGTTTGAAAGGTGATCTCATACCACCAAAACCCACATAATAAAGCTAATCTGTTAGCCAAACAAATAATCCAAAAATATCAAAAACTTGTTTCGCATGGAAAAGCAAAGCTTATTGATTCAGATTGCATGTTTTTGAAATGAGGAAAGGTCATCTTTGATATGCCTTCACAAAGTCTCAAATATCCATTGCAGTTCTTATTTGAGCCTAACAATTATTTCTTGATAATTAACCCTGACTAGGATCACACCCGACACTAGGAGGCAAGTGCAAAAAAAAAAAAATCCTCAATGACAAGTGACGCCCGAACAAAGTGGGGGGGCATAAACATAAAAAGGGTTTTAGTACACTATAGCAAATTAATTCAACATTTTGGTAGTACTAAAAACCCAACATAGAAACCCCAAACAAAATACTGGGGGCATGTCGCGAAAAAAGCCCAAAAATCATACTTTGAGGGACATGTCAAGTCAACATGATGTTAGTGCCAAAAACCATGAAAAAGCCCAAACAAAATACTTGGGGGGCCTGTCAAGTCAGCATAATGTTAGTGCCAAAAACCAATGAAAAAGCCCAAACAAAATACTTGGGGGCATGTCAAGTCAGCACAACGTTAGTGCCAAATACCAATGAAAAACCCAAGCAAATACTGGGGGTCATGTCAAGATGAAAGCCCAAACAAACACTGGGGGGCATGCTAGGTCACTGCCATAACCCAATTTTGGGTCATTCCCCAAAACTACCTGAAAAATAAAAAATGATAATAAATAAATAAAGGGGCTGGTGTCGGTAGGAAAATCAAGTTGAAATTTTAGATGTTTTTGAAAGCTCGATCGTACCTCTTTTGTACCCGAAAATGAAGGAAATCGCAGATTAAGGGCTAAAATAATTTATTATCGGGTAAACCTGTGTAAAAACTAAGTCGTAAGATATAATTATATTTTTACGGGCCAATTTGATTTAGTCGCTGGTTAATATAAAAATATAATTATGTTCGAGAATTAATTTAGGTCCAATTGAAGGGTTTAATTAAGCGTAGCGACTCAATTATACTTTAAATTGGTCAAATTAATTTTTATTAAGGGCTTAGTCAATGAGAAATCAAGTTCTTAAATTTAATTTGGGCTCAATTGAGAAAATCAAAATTTTTGAAGACCCAATTGAATTTTTTTCAAGTCAATTGCGCAAGTTAGGGTTCAAATTAAAAACAATTGAAAGTTTAATGATCAATTGAAGGTCAAATTGCATAAATCAGAAATAAGGGACCAAAAGGAAAGAGGCGCGCAAAGTTAAGGCTAATGTTGAAATTCAGTCAGGGGTACAATTGCACAAAATCATAAATATAAATCTGATTGGGGGTGCAATAAGAGCAAATACAAATTGAAGGACCAAAATGCATTTTCACCGCTAAAGCAACCCTTCCTCGCGTGCACCGACTGACACACCTGCAGCCGCCGCCGACAAGCCACCTACGCTCGCTGCCGACCAGTCGCCTGCCCGCCACCAGCAAGCCTACTGCCGTAGGAGGTAGCCGACCGTTTGTTTGCAACGGTAACCCCTGCAAATGGCTATAAAAACCGACGAGCAGAAGAGAAAATTAAGAAAGAAAATGGAGAAAAAAGCTAAAAGAAACAAGGAAAGTTTCACGTGAATTTTTGAATCTTTCCTTCCCTCGCATCTGTTCCCCTCCACTCTCCTTCTGTGCTTTCGTTTTTTTCTCTTCTCTCTCTCTAGAAACAGACCCGAAGCTCTCTCTCTCTCCCTTTCAGCCAACCATCCTCCATCACCGTCGACCACCCACATCCCCCCCTCAGCACCACTAGGCATCACCTTCGTCTCCTCCATCAACCCCAGCAGCTCAGCCACCTTCTCCGGCGAAGAAAACCGAGCAGCCCCGACGCTAGCAAGCACAGCCCGTCGCCTTCCGACCCCATTTCCGACCACCACAGGCCACAATTTCCGACGCCACCACGACCGGAAGAACCACCTTGACATCCTCTTCCCAAAGGTGTTAACAGGTACGCCTCTCATCACACTCGAAAATTTACCAATCTACTGTTCATTTTCTTCTTTGCATGCGGGGGAAGTAAATTGAATTCACTTCCCCGCAGGTCAGTTGGGTCGGGCTTTGTGCCCGGCCTGATCTTTGAAAGCCCAGCCTGGTGGGAGTGGGCTGGCAGCCCAGCCCGATTTGGGTGGGCTGACAGCCCAGTCTGATTTTAAGGGAGTGGGCTGGCAGCCTAGTAAATGGGCTGACAACCAGCCCACTCCTAAATAATAAATAAAAAAAATAAAAAAAACAAATAAAAAAAAATAAAAAAAATACAGAAAATTGCCGAGTAAAAAAAAAATATTTTTTAGAAAAATATAAAATGTGTGGTTTTCTTGCATACGACCAATACACTAACATATTTAAAAAAAAATATTTTTGTTTCAAAAAAAAAATATTACCTTGGAATTTTAAGGAAAAAATGTATTTTAGCATGAATTTCACAAAGAAAAATCACTTCTTGCATTTTTGGATTTTACAACATGTTTGTAAAATCTAAAGGGTATTGGTCAATATTCCAAAAATATAAAAAACCTTTTTTTGGTGATTCGTATTATTCACTGTTGGTATTTGGATAAATAAATCCTAAGGGGTTAGTATCCAAAATATTCGGCGGGAATAATATGCTATTATTCACTGTCGGTGTTTGGATAAATAAATCCCAAGAGGTTAATATCCAAAATATTCGGCGGGAATGATATGCTATTATTCACTGTCGGTGTTTGGATAAATAAATCCTAAAGGGTTGATATCCAAAATATTCGACGGGGATAATACATCATCATCATTTAACCAATATATTTTTGAAAAAATCAATATCATAGCAATCATAAGACAAACAAAAACACCAAGCAGCTTACCTTAAGTAGGGCGTGCTAGGGGTGCTAAAACCTTCCCTTTACACAACCAGTCCCTTACCCTAGAATCTCTGAAAGACCAGTTTAGGTTTCCTAGTAACCATAATACTAGGTGGCAACTCCCTTTTTTACAAAAATAAAGATAAAACCCCGACACATATATCCCCCGCACACGGGGAGGGTCGCTGCGACGCCGCGCTCTCGCGATGGGGTGCGACAGGATGGCGACTCCGCTGGGGAATTTGGACTAGGCTTGATAATTTTGTTTGTTTATGATATGTTATTGTTTTTCATATTGCTATGGATGATTTATATTTTTTTTAGAAGCTTTAGCATGCATTTTTACATCCTGTCATCATAATATGCCTTGTCATGCATCACTTTTATTATTTTGAGAGCACACACTAAACTTTAAGTTAAGTGGTGGACTAGCAGCTTACCTATGACTCGAGTCAAGGTTGAAGTTTGTGTAAACCCCAACTCTTTGCTGAGTGTTTAGACTGGTAGTGATTGGTATACGTGCCATCCCGCTATCTGTTAATTCCCCATATCGCCTTTACGAGGGTGATCACTGGGACAGCAAGAGACCCTCTTTAGAGACCAAGTAGTAAACCTACCCTATGTCTCACGTACGGGAACTAGAACCTATCTTTAGGATGTATGCTCCATAATATCTTTTTGCATAAAAAGAAAAACCCTAAAAAAGGCATTTTAACTAACAGGTCTTGTGAACGAAATGGCCACCACTACTAAACTTTCCATCATGGAATATGGGAGAAGTTCTGAATTGTCACAATTGACTGAAGGAGATTGCCTTAAAAGCGATGCTATGAGGCTATCACCAATCAAGAATCTGGATTGCATTATAAATGAGGTGAACAAGTTAATGACTCATTTTCAGGATGTGGATAAGGACACATTTTTTAGAAAATACGGACGCCTGATGGAGATTGCGAAGGTAGAAGTTTTAAGCCCAGCGGTGCGAGCTCTAGTTCATTTCTGGGATCCTGACTACCGTTGTTTTTCTTTTGGGAGCATAGACCTATGTCCTACTATGGAGGAACACGGGATGTTGACTGAGTTTCCGAATGATCTGTACAGAATTTATTTCCCTTTGAGATATGACAAAATCATCCCTGAACTGTCGAAGCTACTCAGGATCCCCAATTTGGAAAGGTTTTTAGAGAAAAAGGTTGCTGGTCTGAAATGGAAGACACTGGAGTTTGAACTAGAACAGAGGTCCGGATCAGAGAAAGAGAGATTGATTGCCTTAGGCATATTTGGCCTTGTATTGTTCCCAAGTCGGACAGGCATAATAAGCTTGGAAGCTGCTGCTGCTTATATGGAATATGAGAATACACAAATCAACCCAGTGGCCTCTATTTTGGCTGAAACCATCATAACACTTAACCATTGTCGAAGAGCCGGGAAAGGAGCAATGAGATGTTGCACGCAGTTGCTATATATTTGGATGGTTAGCCATATTGAAACAAAAAAGCCTGTTTTTAATATTTTTTGGTGGTTCAACCAAAAACCATTGAGGATAGTGGAGGAAGAAGAATGGGGAGATTTAGACAACCAAGGTTGGGTAGAAAAGCTAAAAGTTTTACCCAGTAGCGGTTTCAAATGGAGAGCCCCTTGGGTCAAAGCAGTGAATGTCCTAATGAGTTGCGGGCAAAGATGCTGGGTTCCATTGGTAGGGATTACTAGCTACGTAAGTTATGCTCTGCCCTTGTGGTAAGGCAACATGGGGGCATGCAATTTGTTCCGAGGACCATGGGAATTACTCAGTTCTTTGGTTGGTTTAAGGATCCCGTTTCACGAGAGGTTTTGCAGATCATCAGACAAGATTGGAGGCATCTCGTCTTGGTGGAAATAAAAGGTATGGGAGATCCAAGTGCAAGTGAAGGGTATGCAAGATAGAGAGACCTAGCTGCTTCAACCGTGATTAATGAAGAAGCCAAGCCCCCCCAAATTGAAGAAAAACCTATTAAGAGAAAAAGGGTTGGCAATGAAGAGGAATTGAGAAGACAGATAGAAAAACTCCAAATAGAATTAAGCAAAAGCAGAAAAGACAAGGCAGCATTGGAAGAAATGGTGTTGGAGGGCGATAAGAGGAGAGCATTTTTAGATGAGCAAATACAGTCTAAAGATGTGAGAATAACCAAGCTTGAGTTAAAGTTGGGTGAGGAGAAGAATGTTAGGTTGGGAATTGAGAAAGAATTAACGGAGATGAGTCTCAAGTGGATGCAAGGTTGCTCTGAGCTCGGTGCATTGAAGACTGAACATAATGAATGCCAAGAGAGCATAGAATATTACCAAGAAAAATTTGCAGAAGTTGAGTGTGAGTTGATGGATAGAATTGAAAAGTATGAAGATTTGTATAAGAAATATGTAATGTCGGAAAGTCGTTCGACGGGGTCCGAGAAAGATGAAGCCGTTGAAGCAGAGTTAGCAGTTAAGGGAGAGGAGATAAAAACTCTGAGGACAAAGCTCGGTAAGGAGAGAGAAAAGGTGAAGCATCTGGACAAGGAACTAGCAGTAATGGAAAAACACAAGGATCAAATCGATACCAACAATACTTCATTGAACAAAACAAATATCTTGCTCATTGAAAAAATGTCCAAGATGGATGAACAAATGGATGAAGCTGCTGTGTACGCTCGGGTCATTAGAACCAATGCGAGAAATGTAGGGATAGACATCATCCGTTACCGTCGAAGTCTAGCTGAGACCGATGCCTTCTTGGAGAAAATCGAGAACCGCGGATTCGCTTTCCTACCCTTGGCCAAAGAAATGGTAGAGGAAGAATATTAATTTGCTTTTCCTCTTTGTGTTTCCAAAAATGTAGTAAGCTTGTCCAACATCAATGAAAAGGGCGTTGACCCATCTTTTATGCAAATTCTGTCTTGGTGAATATGGCTTAAGCAAATGACCCGAAAAGCAGTACTCCTAACGGCAATGTTACAAGATACCCATATTCTATGAAGTGTTAGCCATTAAAAGTTCACAAGAGAAATGCATCCATACATTGCACAAAACACATTCATCACAACGCATGCATTATATCATACATTCTCTTATACATTTATGCAAACAGCTCAGCTGCGAAACATAGGTCCCCCCTGTTAAAGTCCACAACACTCGACTAAGAAAAAGAATGGAAAACAGCGAAATGGCAGAATTAGAATCCCAATACCAAAGGGAGCTTGAAGCTATGCGGAATGACGTAGCACAGTTGACTAGTTTGCTTGAGAAGACCTTAAGAGCAAGGGATGGAGAGGGCACGTCCACTCAAACCGATGAAGCACCACCGGTAGTTCAAAGCCCGGGGGCACCCCATATTTTAGGGACAAGTTCACCAAAGAAGCAGCTCGAATCCACTCGGCCCATCCCAATCCCTATTACATTAGATTTAACAGATGAGGACCCACAAAATGCTAGATTATCTAACCACGTAGGATATGACAAGTGGTCTGCACTAGAAGAAAGGATAAGAGCAGTTAAAGGGAATGATCTATCCGACCCAATTAGGGCAGCCAAAGCATGTTTGGTGCCTAACATTGTGATCCCGTGGAAGTTTAGCGTACCCGAATTTATAAAGTATACTGGAACAGAATGCCCGAAGACTCATCTTCGTTCCTACTATAACAAGATGGCGGAGGTCATACATGATGACAAATTGTTAATATATTTCTTCCAGGAAAGCTTGACAGGGTCAGCCCTTAGCTGGTATATGAGGTTAGATAACATCAGGATTATAAAGTGGGCAGACTTGGCAGACGCTTTTTTAAAGCAGTACAAGTTTAATCTTGAGATTGCTCCTGATAGGACCAGCTTGATGACCATGGAGAAAGGAGCTCCGGAGTCCGTAAGGCTATCAATGTACAACCGCCATTAATTGAGACAGAAATGGTAACCCTATTTGCTAATGCCTTTAAAGCCCCGTACTACGAGCATCTGATGGGTAGCTTCGCCCAGCATTTTTATGATGCAGTACGAATCGCTGAGAGGATTGAGCAAGGAATTCAAAGCGAGAGAATTATGGAGCCCGTAGAGAAGAGGGGTTTTGTTGGGAAGAAAAGGGAAGTTAAGGTAAACAGCTTAGAGTATAGGCATAGGGGGAAAGATAGAAGTTACCAAAGCTACCAAACACCTGCACCCCAAACCACCAATATCAACTTTTCCAAACCCTCCATCCCAAACCAGCCTTTTCACACAAAATTCCCCGCAAATAACCAAAATAATTATCAAAGGAGAGATTATCAACAACCCGAAGAACAACTACCACCTTTTCCCATAACCCTAAAAGAGTTATATGCCCAGTTACTAAGTATTGGGCATGTTGCTCCCCTACCAGTACCACCTACACGCCCACCTTTTCCTGTCTGGTACAACCCCAATTTGACTTGCGAATACCATGCTGGTAACGCAGGTCATAGCATTGAAACCTGTGTAGCTTTTAAGAGAAAGGTATTACAGTTAATCAAGATTGGATGGGTCACCATCGAGGATCCACCCAATGTGAGTCTGAATCCCTTGCCCAAGCATGCTACAGGAAGTAGTGGGGTAAATGCAGTGGAAGTTGATAGTAAAGAAATGGCTCTAAAAGTGACCATGACCAAACTATACGACATGTTGGTGCAATCCGACCATTTGGAGGAATCAACCAAGTGCGACATGGGCAAAAATGACTTTTGCCCGTTCCATAACCAGAAAGGGCATCACATTGATGAATGCACCGAATTTCATCAAAAGGTCACAAGGATGCTGACTCTAGGAGAGCTAAGGATCGAGAATATAGAAGGCAATGGAGAGATAACAGGGATAGAGAGGTGTAGGATCCAATCAACAGCTAGTGGGCTCTCGAGGTTGGTGTTATATAAGCCTTCATATGACAAGGAGACAGACTATAGGGCAACGCCAGGAAATTATGTTTCTACCTCAAATGTCGAGGCTCCTTTTTTCCAAACCGAGATAGGTGGTTTGACCCGAAGCGGCTGCTGCTTCACACCTGAGGAGTTGGAAAAACAAGGGAAAGCCAAGGGTAAAGAAGCATTGGGTTTTGAAAAAGAGCTGAAGATAAATAAACCTGTGACAGAGGAAGAGACAAATGAGTTCCTGAAATTGATGAAGCACAGTGAGTACTGTGTGGTGGATCAGTTGAAGAAGACCCCTGCCAAAATCTCCATCATGTCATTAATACTCAGTTCTGAGCCTCATCGAAATGCTTTACAGAAGGTACTGAATGAAGCTTACGTACCTTAAGATATCGAACAAAAGACTATGGAACATCTAGTAGCGAGGATCCATGCTTCAAACTACTTGTATTTCACTGAGGATGAACTCGATGCTGAAGGAACTGGCCATAATAAGCCTTTGTATATTACTGTCCGATGCAAAGATTGTCTCATTGGTAAGGTTCTCATCCATAATGGCTCGGCCCTTAATGTGTTGCCAAGGCATATGTTGAATGAGATGCCAGTGGACCCCTCCCATATGCAGCCAAGTTTGATGATGGCTAGAGCATATGATGGTTCACCAAGGCAAGTGTTAGGATCGATCGAAGTTGAACTTGCCGTGGGTCCGCAAGTTTTTCTGGTAACCTTACAAGTGATGGACATCCACCCCTCCTATAGCATGTTGTTAGGAAGGCCATGGATACATGCTACTGGAGCGGTTACTTCCTCGTTGCATCAATGTTTGAAGTACATTGCAAATGGTGTCCTGGTCACTGTTAAGGCCGAAGAGACTATATCAATGATGAAAAATGTGGCGGTCCCTTTCATCGAAGCTGAAGAATGTATGGACGGAAACCTGCATGCGTTTGAAGTTGTGAATACCGAGTGGGTGCCTGAGAATACTATAATAAGAAAACCAGGGATCTCAAAGGCCACGAAAATGGCTGCTAAAAACCTTTTAAAGCACAAGATTCTTGTCCGCTTTAATGCAAGAAAAAGGAAGGTCGAGTGGATTGGCGTAACGAAGTTGAAGGCTGCAGAACAAAGGTTTAGGCTAGGATATAAGCCTAGAAAAGACGATTACAAGCGGGCTGCTGGTGCAAGAAGAGAGAAGAGAATGGCAAAGATGGAAGGAAGGAAGCCTGAAGAAGAAAACTTAGTCATTCCTCCAATAAGGGTTTCATTCCCAAAGGCTGCGTATGTAATGCAACCTGACCAGGGACATGAAAGCTCTTTTCAGAAACTCTCATCTATGAGCATAAATACTGTGGGAGAGGAAAAAGTCAAGGGCACTACTGAGGAGACTCGGTCTGGAAGAGGGGATGAAGAACTGCCACAATTAACCATCCATGCTCTTGAGGAAATTACTGCCCGTACATGTATTCGAAAGCTAGTCAAGGGAGAGAAGTTCCAGAATTGGGTGACCCAAGAAGCTCCATCGGTTTTCAAAATGTAATGCCTGTTGGGATTCAAATATTTTCTTTGATATTTTCATTTTGTTTTAGTTTTGACTCAATGGGTCAATCGAATTTCATCTTTGTTTTGTTTGAATCAAATGTTTCTTTTAATGAGATCATGCATTTTTAGCTCATCTTGCTTTTTTTATTTGTACATTTACACTCACTTTCCACTTTTAGGAACCCTGAAAGCGGAACTTCCACAACAACACCTGAACTTTACACTGAGAACGAATGGCCGGATTTTAATGAATTTATAATAGCTGTAGAAGAGGAAGAAAAGGATGAAAATAGGATTAGGGAATTCACCAAATTAATAAAACAACACGAATAGGTTTGGAAGCCCGCTAAAGAGGAACTTGAAACCATAAATGTGGGTAATGAAGAGAGACAAAGAGAGCTCAGGATAGGAACTCTGATCACACAGAAGGAAAAGAAGACTTGATCACACTACTTCGGGATTATGTAGATGTGTTTGCTTGGTCTTATGAGGATATGCCCGGATTGGATACGAATATCGTAGTGCATAGGGTACCATTGGAAGAAGGGTGCAGACCGATTAAACAAAAGCTAAGAAGAACTCATCCAAAAGTTTTGATTAAAGTAAAAGCAGAAATTGAAAAACAATGGAACGCTGGTTTCTTAGAAGTGGTCAAGTATCCACAATGGGTGTCCAACATAGTGGTGGTACCTAAGAAGGAGGGTAAAATTAGAGTTTGTGTAGACTTTAGGGACTTAAATCGTAATAGCCCTAAAGATAATTTTCCTCTATCGCATATAGACATGTTAGTTGACAATGCAGCTCGTAGCTCCACATATTCCTTTATGGATGGTTTTTCAGGCTATAATCAGATAAAAATGGCCCAAGAAGATAAGGAGAAGACAACCTTTGTTACACCATGGGGGACCTTTTGCTATAAAGTCATGCCATTTGGGTTAAAGAATGCTGGTGCCACTTACCAAAGGGCTATGGTGACTTTATTTCACGACATGATGCACAAGGAGATTGAAGTATACGTGGATGACATGATCGCTAAATCTAGGGAAGGAGAGAATCATGTCCAGGTACTGAGAAAATTATTCGAAAGGTTGAGGAAATATAAGTTGAGGCTTAACCCTGCAAAGTGTTCATTCGGGGTAAAATCTGGGAAGTTGTTAGGCTTTGTGGTGAGTGACAAAGAGATAGAAGTGGATCCTGAAAAAGTAAAAGCTATTCAGGCCATGCCAGCTCCGAAGACTGAGAAAGAAGTAAGAGGGTTCTTAGGAAGGTTAAACTACATCGCTCGATTCATATCCCAATTAACCATGACCTGTGACCCAATCTTTTGTTTGTTAAGAAAGAAGAATCCTGGGGTTTGGAATGCAGAGTGTGAAGAGGCTTTTGAGAAAATCAAGCAGTACTTGCTAAATCCACCTCTACTTGTTCCTCCTGTACCAAAAAGGCCATTAATACTGTACTTAACAGTGACTGAGACAGCGATGGGATGTGTGCTCAGACAACAAGATGAATCTGGAAGGAAGGAAAAGGCCATTTATTACCTAAGTAAGAAGTTCACGGAGTGTGAGTCTAGGTATACTATGATTGAGAAGTTGTGTTGTGCACTAGCATGGGCTGCGAAGAGGTTACGACAATATATGCTGTATCATACCACATGGTTAATTTCCAAATTAGACCCGTTGAAGTACATCTGCAAAAAGCCCTACCTATCCAGCCGAATTGCAAGGTGGCAGGTTCTACTAGCTGAGTATGACATAGTGTATATGACAAGGAAAGCTGTGAAAGGGAGTGTTATTGCTGATCACCTGGCGGACCATGCTGTGGAAGAGTATGAGCCGTTAGATTTTGATTTTCCTGATGAAGATGTGCTTTCAGTCGAGGAAGGGAAACGAGAATGGTGGACTATGTACTTTGATGGTGCCGTAAACATATGCGGTAACGGAGCAGGGGTAGTGATAATATCTCCCAACAAGAAACAATATCCTATTTCAACTAAGCTGCAATTCGGTTGCACTAACAACACTGCCGAGTATGAGGCCTGTATTCTTGGTTTAGAGACTGCATTGGAGTTGAATGTAAAAAAGATAGATGTGTATGGGGACTCAATGCTAATTATTTGTCAGGTAAAAGGGGAATGGCAAACCAAAGAAGAAAGGTTAATACCTTACCAAGAATACCTAGCTAAATTGGCTGAAGAATTTGAGGAGATAGAGTTCACCCATTTAGGAAGGGAAGGAAATCGGTTTGCAGATGCTTTGGCCACACTAGCTTCTATGGCTAAAATAGACTTCGGGCAAAATTTACAGCCAATACACATTGATATCAGAAATAACTCAGCTCATTGTTGCTCAGTCGAAGGAGAAATAGATGGAAACCCTTGGTACAACGACATCAAGAACTTCATCCGAAACCAGGCTTATCCCATGGGGGCATCCAACATCGAAAAGAAGACCTTGAGGAGATTAGCAATGGATTTTTATCTTGATGGAGAAGTTTTGTATAAGAGGTCATCTGACGGGACTTTGTTGAGATGTTTAGATGAAACTGAAGCCAGAGATGCGTTACGAGAAGTCCATGAAGGGATCTGCTCAACTCATGCTAGTGGACATATGATGGCTAGGAAAATTCAAAGAGTTGGTTACTTTTGGATGACATTAGAGAAGGATTGCATTGACTATGTCCGCAAGTGTCATAAATGTCAGATCCAGAGTGACAAAATCAATGCCCCTCCGGCCCCCCTATTTAACTTGTTGTTTCCATGGCCTTTTGCAATGTGGGGAATTGATGTGATTGGGATTATCAACCCGAAAGCCAGCAATGGTCATAGGTTCATTCTCGTGGCTATCGACTACTTTACAAAATGGGTAGAAGCTGGGTCATTCGCGCATGTAACGCAAAAAGTGGTGAAGAAATTTGTTGAGAGAGATTTGATATGTCGGTATGGACCACCGGAAAAGATTATAACTGATAATGCACAGAACTTCAATGGGAAGTTAATAACAGAACTTTGCGCTAAATGGAAGATCAAGCACTCAAATTCCTCGCCTTATAGACCAAAGATGAATGGTGCGGTAGAAGCTGCTAATAAGAATATCAAGAAGATTGTTCAGAAGATGGTAGTTACCTATAAGGACTGGCATGAGATGTTGCCATTTGCCCTTCATGCATACCGTACCGCAGTTCGAACCTCAATAGGAGCCACTCCATACATGTTGGTGTATGGAATGGAGGCAGTAATGCCTTTAGAGGTGGAAATCTCATTGTTAAGAGTATTGATAGACTCTGAACTAGAAGAAGCAGAATGGGCAAAAGTCAGATATGAACAATTGAATTTGATCAGCGAAAAGAGGTTGGCCGCAATCTGTCATCATCAATTATACCAAAGAAGGATGGCTAAATCATATGACAAGGAAGTCCGATCTCAAAACTTCCAAGAAGGAGATCTGGTATTGAAGAAAATATTGCTTGTACCAGGGCAAGATCAGAGTAAATGGGCCCCAAACTATGAAGGCCCTTATATGGTGAAGAAGTCATTCTCGGGAGGAGCTTTGCTATTATCTAGAATGGACGGAGAGGATCTAGTTAGGCCTGTGAATTCTGACTCTGTAAAGAAATATTATGCCTGATATTTTGTAACCTCCCAATCAATAAGATAAATTCGGCCATGAATTTTCATTACAAGAAACTTTTTCTTCACAAAACGCACGATCTCATAATATTTATTTTATGTTTTCTTATTGATTTTATTTGAACTTGACATGTTTCGTACACCACGCTGGGGGCAAAATAAAAATAAAAATAAAAATAAAATAAAATAAAATAAAATTCATAACTTCTGAAACACCATCTACAAAATTTGTTTAAAATAGTGATTTGCATTAAAAGTGTCAATTTGCATAAACAAAACCATGTTTTGATTTATTCTTTTAAAATATCTTCGTGAGTTTTATACATCGATAAAAGTATAATAAAGGGGAACTTCAATGGAGCAAGAAAGGGTTGTATATGAAAAAAAAAATCTCTTCACCGAGCATGAAAATATAGCACGGGGAGCACATTCTATCAGTCGAACAAAAGATCAAGGAAGACTACAACGAAAAGGGGGGGGACCTATGTTTCCAAAAGAGGTAACAAAAACATGCATGTTATATTGTCATAACACTAACTTGACAGGAAAGGTTTGATGAAAGCATGTCATCCCAAATTTTGGAAAATATGGAAAAGCAGAATCTCAGGTGAACGAAACCACGGAGGAGAATATGAATTGAGGTCCAGTGCTGCTTTGTTCCTCAAGACAAGTAAGTCACTCATTACAACAGAACCACCTTTATCTACTAACCCGGGCAGGTCACCCGTCATAATCAGACCCGGGTAAGTCATCCGTCACTATCGAGACTCTATCTAACCCGGGCAAGTCACCCGTCATAATCAGACCCGGGTAAGTCATCCGTCACTATCGAGACTCTATCTAACCCGGGCAGGTCACCCGTCAAAATCAGACCCGGGTAAGTCACCCGTCACTATCGAGACTCTACTAACCCGGGCAGGTCACCCGTCATAATCAGACCCGGGTAAGTCATCCGTCACTATCGAGACTCTACTAACTCGGGCAGGTCACCCGTCATAATCAGACCCGGGTAAGTCATCCGTCACTATCGAGACTCTGCTAACCCGGGCAGGTCACCCGTCATAATCAGACCTGGGTAAGTCATCCGTCACTATCGAGACTCTATCTAACCCGGGCAGGTCACCCGTCATAATTAGACCCGGGTAAGTCATCCGTCACTATTGAGACTCTATCTAACCCGGGCAGGTCAACCGTCATAATTAGACCCGGGTGGGTCATCCGTCACTATCGAGACTCTACTAATCCGGGCAGGTCACCCGTCATAACGAGAACCGGGTGGGTCACCCGTCACTATCGAGACTCTACTAACCAGGGTAGGTCGCCCGTCACAATGAGACTCACTTCATTTTTCTTTACAACACTTACTAGTTAAAGTCTTTTACAAAGACTTTAGTCGTAAGCATTGTAAAGAAGGGGGCAACTATCATTACCCAATTTTGGGTCATTCCCCAAAACTACCCAAAAAATAAAAAATGATAATAAATAAATAAAGGGGCTGGTGTCGGTAGGAAAATCAAGTTGAAATTTTGGATGTTTTTGAAAGCTCGATCGTACCTCTTTTGTACCCGAAAATGAAGGAAATCGCAGATTAAGGGCTAAAATAATTTATTATCGGGTAAACCTGCGTAAAAACTAAGTCGTAAGATATAATTATATTTTTACGGGCCAATTTGATTTAGTCACTGGTTAATATAAAAATATAATTATGTTCGAGAATTAATTTAGGTCCAATTGAAGGGTTTAATTAA
Organism: Salix caprea; assembly: GCA_964035475.1. Lineage (NCBI taxonomy): Eukaryota > Viridiplantae > Streptophyta > Magnoliopsida > Malpighiales > Salicaceae > Salix > Salix caprea. Next base: position 8,350,259 of record OZ037749.1, on the reverse strand, counting down.
GCGTAGCGACTCAATTATACTTTAAATTGGTCAAATTAATTTTTATTAAGGGCTTAGTCAATGAGAAATCAAGTTCTTAAATTTAATTTGGGCTCAATTGAGAAAATCAAAATTTTTGAAGACCCAATTGAATTTTTTTCAAGTCAATTGCGCAAGTTAGGGTTCAAATTAAAAACAATTGAAAGTTTAATGATCAATTGAAGGTCAAATTGCATAAATCAGAAATAAGGGACCAAAAGGAAAGAGGCGCGCAAAGTTAAGGCTAATGTTGAAATTCAGTCAGGGGTACAATTGCACAAAATCATAAATATAAATCTGATTGGGGGTGCAATAAGAGCAAATACAAATTGAAGGACCAAAATGCATTTTCACCACTAAAGCAACCCTTCCTCGCGTGCACCGACTGACACACCTGCAGCCGCCGCCGACAAGCCACCTGCGCTCGCTGCCGACCAGTCGCTTGCCCGCCACCGGCAAGCCTACTGCCGTAGGAGGTAGCCGACCGTTTGTTTGCAACGGTAACCCCTGCAAATGGCTATAAGAACCGACGAGCAGAAGAGAAAATTAAGAAAGAAAATGGAGAAAAAAGCTGAAAGAAACAAGGAAAGTTTCACGTGAATTTTTGAATCTTTCCTTCCCTCGCATCTGTTCCCCTCCACTCTTCTTCTGTGCTTTCATTTTTTTTCTCTTCTCTCTCTCTAGAAACAGACCCGAAGCTCTCTCTCTCTCCCTTTTAGCCAGCCATCCTCCATCACCGTCGACCACCCACATCCCCCCCTCAGCACCACTAGGCATCACCTTCGTCTCCTCCATCAACCCCATCAGCTCAGCCACCTTCTCCGACGAAGAAAACCGAGCAGCCCCGACGCCAGCAAGCACAGCCCGTCGCCTTCCGACCCCATTTCCGGCCACCACAGGCCACCATTTCTGACGCCACCACGACCGGAAGAACCACCTCGACGTCCTCTTCCCAAATGTGTTAACAGGTACGCCTCTCATCACACTCGAAAATTTACCAATCTACTGTTCATTTTCTTCTTTGCATGCGGGGGAAGTAAATTGAATTCACTTCCCCGCAGGTCAGTTGGGCCGGGCTTTGTGCCCGGCCTGATCTTTGAAAGCCCAGCCTGGTGGGAGTGGGCTGGCAGCCCAGCCCGATTTGGGTGGGCTGACAGCCCAGTCTAATTTTAAGGGAGTGGGCTGGCAGCCTAGTAAATGGGCTTACAGCCAGCCTACTCCTAAATAAAAAAAAAAAAAACAAATAATAAAAAAAAATACAGAAAATTGCCCAGTAAAAAAAAATATATATTTTTTAGAAAAATATAAAATGTGTGGTTTTCTTGCATACGGCCAATACACTAGCATATTTTAAAAAAAATCTTTTTGTTTTAAAAAAAAAAATATTACCTTGGAATTTTAAGGAAAAAATGTATTTTACCAAAAATATAAAAAACCTTTTTTTGGTGATTCGTATTATTCACTGTTGGTATTTGGATAAATAAATCATAAGGGGTTCATATCCAAAATATTCGGCGGGAATAATATGTTATTATTCACTGTCGGTGTTCGGATAAATAAATCCCAAGGGGTTAATATCCAAAATATTCGGCGGGAATGATATGCTTTTATTCACTGTCGGTGTTTGGATAAATAAATCCTAAAGGGTTGATATCCAAAATATTCGGCGGGGATAATACATCATCATCATTTAACCAATATATTTTTGAAAAAATCAATATCATACCAATCATAAGACAAACAAAAACACCAAGCAGCTTACCTTAGGTAGGGCGTGCTAGGGGTGCTAAAACCTTCCCTTTACGCAACCAGTCCCTTACCCTAGAATCTCTGAAAGACCAGTTTAGGTTTCCTAGTAACCATAATACTAGGTGGCGACTCCCTTTTTCACGAAAATAAAGATAAAACCCCGACACATATATCCCCCGCACACGGGGAGGGTCGCCGCGACGCCGCGCTCTCGCGATGGGGTGCGATACTCACTATGAAAATCAATCATGAGGACTAAATGAAGTTCTAAGAGTAAGCACTAAGTGATCCTTAGTCTAAAAAACCCTTAAACACTTTTTGAGCCTACAAATAATTTTTTTTCGTAGCTAGTAACCTAAGCCTACGTTAGAAGCCTAATATTTATATATTTCACTATAAATACACGTTCGCAGCATGCACAAAAAAGAGGAGGAGAAGAGAAAAAGATGACGAGGCAGAAAAAAAACTGAAAAAAAACAGAGTAGTGAGGAGCAAAAACAAAGAGAAAAGGGAGAGATTCTGGGAAAATTTGCAGAGAATTTTGGCAAAGAAAACAAGTATAAAAATCACCTCTCATCCCCGTTGCAGCTCCCCTCTCTTCTCTGCATGCTTCTCTCTACTCTTCTCGGCCATTGCAGGTAACTCTCTCTCTCCCCGACCGAGTTTTCTCTCTCTAAAAAAAATCCAGTTGCAGCTCCAGCTCCCGTCGACCACCACGCTAGAAGCTCCTCCTTAGCTCCGTCGACAGCAGCTCCAGCCCAGCCTTCTTCTCCAGCTCCGACGAGTGCACCAGCAGCAACGACGAGCTTGAACCAGTAGCAGACCGGCGACTTCCAACACCTCCTCCGGCCACCACAGGCCTCCATTTTCGACGCCACCACGACAGGAATCATCAACTCGGCCTCCTCTACCCAACGGTACTAGCAGGTACACCTTTCGTCACAGTCGAAAAATAGATTGTTCATCGTCTCCCTCGATCTGCATGTGAGCAGCGGGACGCAATTTGCGTCCCACTGTTCACGTGGGCCGGACTGAGATGTCCGGCCCAACCCCTGAGGGAGCTGGGCTTCCAGCCCACCTGGCTTCCAGCCCAGCCCACAAATATCTAGGCTTCCAGCCCATGATGGCTGGAAGCCCAGCCATACCCTTCTAGGCTTCCAGCCCGTGAGGGCTGGAAGCCCAGTCCACTCAGGGTGGGCTGTCAGCCCAGCCCAGAAAAAAAAATTAAAAATTAAAAAATGCAAATTGACAAAAAAAAGTATTTTTATTTTTTACTACTATTATTATTACAAAAAATTCAAAATATAAAAAATGTATTTGTTTTTTTGTGCATACGGCCAAATTCCATGATTTTTCCATACATATTTTTCGTAAATATTATGTTGCATCTTTCTCATATTTTGAAACGAAAATTGGATATCGTAACCGGTTTATGATTATTTGTTGGAATTTGGCCAAAATATCAAAAATAATTATAAATATTTTTGTTTCATCTATCAGGGTGTAAATTTACATTGTAAAGTACACCCGCGGATAAATTTTTTTACTATGGTGTAAAATTACATTGTAAAGTACATCCGTAGAAAGAAAAAAAACTTATAACTGCGGTGTAAAATTACATTGTAAAGTACACACGCAAAAAAAAATGTTTTTTTTTGAAAATGCAGTGTAAAAATTTTAACTTAGAAAAAAACAATCAAACAACAATGCAGCTTACCTTAGGTAGGGTGCACTGGGGGTGATGCGTCTTTCCCTTGCACAACAAGTCCCCTTACCCAAGACTCTCGCAGACCAATAGGTTTCCTAGTGACCGTAATACTAGGTGGCGACTCCTAATAATTATAGTCGTAAATTTTACGGCTATAAACAACCACATTTTCACCGCGCGTCGTTGTCTCCCCCGAAATCAAGGGAGATGGCGGGGCGCGAAGCGCGTACCAAAATCGCCGTCGTGACAGGCTGTGTTGGGGCAACATGACGAATCTGGAAGAAAGGAGCAGGCTATATACTACTTGAGTAAAAAGTTTAACGATTGCGAGTCCAGATACACCATGATTAAGAAGTTATGTTGTGCCTTGGTATGGAGTGCGAAAAGACTCAGACAATATATGTTGTACTACACAACATGGCTAATTTCCAAGCTAGATCCTCTTAAATACATCTGTGAGAAGACATATCTATCAAGTAGGATAGCGAGGTGGCAAGTGTTGTTAACAGAGTACGAAATCGTTTTGTATGACAAAGAAAGCTATAAAAGGCAGTGTAATTGCCGACCATCTTGCAGATCACGCCGTGGAAGATTATGAGCCTCTAGATTTTGATCTTCCTGATGAAGACATCTTGGTAGTCAAGGATGACACCAAAGCAAGTGAGTGGTGAACACTTTATTTCGATGGAGCAGTAAACGAATTAGGAAATGGGGTTGGAGCAGTCATAATTTCCCCAGATAGGAAGCAATATCCTTTTTCAATAAGGTTACAATTCGAGTGCACTAATAACACGGCTGAATATGAAGCTTGTATCATTGGTTTAGAGGTTGCTTTAGAACTTAGAGTTAAGAAGCTTGAAGTTTTTGGGGATTCCATGTTGATCATTTGCCAAGGGAAAGGAGAATGGAAAACCAAAGATGAAAAGTTAAAACTTTACCAGAACTACCTTGTAAAGTTAGCTAGTGAATTCGAGGAGGTCAAATTCACTCATATGAGTAGAGATAAAAATCAGTTTGCCGATGCTCTGGCTACTTTGGCTTCAATGGTACAAATTATTGCCAAATAAAAGATCCACCCAGTCGACATTAAGGCTCGAAGTCATCAAGCTCATTGTTGCACACTCGAAGAGTCACCTGATGGAAAGCCATGGTATACTGATATCAAGAAATTCATCCAACAACAAGAATACCCCCTTGAGGCCTCTAAAGCAGATAAAGAGACCTTAAGAAGGATAGCCACAAATTTCTATTTAGATGGTGAAATCCTATACAGAAGATCATTTGATGGTACCTTACTCAGATGTCTGGATGAGAAAGAAATCGGGCAGGATTTGGAAGAAGTTCATGAGGGAATTTGCGCCACCCATGCCAATGGCCATACGATGGCAAAGCAAGTGCAAAGATTTGGATATTTTTTGTTGACCATGAAAAAGGACTGCGTGACATATGTTAGGAAATGTCATAAATGCCAAATTTATGGTGATAAGATAAATGCATCTCCAAAGCCTTTATTCAACATGACCTCACCATGGCCATTTGACATGTGGGGATTAGATGTCATAGGGCCAATTAACCCGAAGGCAAGTAATGGACATATGTTCATTTTGGTGGCAATTGATTACTTTACTAAGTGGGTGGAAGCTAATTCATATGCCCATGTGACGCAAAAGGTTGTCAAGAAGTTCATCGAAAGGGACTTGATCTATCGCTATGGTCTACCCGCAAGGTTGGTAACTGATAATGCTCAGAATTTCAATGGAAAGTTGATTGTCTAACTTTGCACTAAGTGGAAGATTAAACACCTCAACTCTTCTCTTTATAGACCAAAGATGAATGGGGCCGTTAAAACAGCTAATAAGAATCTTAAGAAAATTATCCAAAAGATGGTTGTCACTTACAGAGATTGGCACGAAATGCTCCCATATGCTTTGCACGCATATCGCACTACTGTCAGAACTTCCACAGGGGCAACCCCATATGCTTTAGTGTATGGAATGGAAGTAGTCACGCCTTTAGAAGTGGAGATTCCATCACTAAAGGTCTTAAAAGATGCAGAGTTAGAAAAATCAGAATGGGCAAGGTTGAGGTTCGAGCAATTAAACTTAGTTGATGAAAAGAGACTAACAGCTATTTACCATCACCAGTTATACCAAGGCAAGATAGCAAAAGCTTACAATAAAAAGGTCAGGCCAAGGGTGTTTAAAGAGGGAGATCTGTTATTAAAGAAGATATCATTAGGAGAAGACCAAAGTAAATGGGAGCCCAACTATGAGGGACCATATGTTGTGAAGAAAGCTTTTTCGAGAGGAGCCTTAATCCTAACTAGCATGGATGGAGAAGATATGCCTAGACCTGTAAACTCCGATATTGTGAAGAAATAGTATGCCTAATGTATTACTCACAACATAATGGAATTGAAATTTGGCTATGAATTTTTGGTGTATCCTCTCTTTTCTATTCTTGCATGATCCCATGATTTCATAAAGATTTTTAGCAAATCAAAGTCTAGTATGAAAATAAATGTCAATTTGATGTTTGTTTAACAAATGTGGTCTGGGAATTCAAGAGGTTTCATTGAAAGGTAATCTCATACCACCAAAACCCACATATTAAAGCTAGGCTCTTAGCTAAACAAATAATCCCAAAAATCAATAAATCATTTTGCATGGAAAAGCAAAGCTTACTGATCCCGGATGCATGTTTTTGAAATAAGGAGAGACCATCTTTAATATGCTTTCACAAAGTCTCAAATATCCTTTGCAGTCGAGCGACATAATTTTTACACAGATTTATCCAATGATAAATTATTTTTGCCTTAAATCTGTATTTTCCTTTATTTTTAGGGACAAAAGAGATACAATTAGACTCTCGAAAACAATAAAAAATTCCACATTGATTTTTCTACCCATGTCGACCCCTTTTATTTTATTTTTGTTATTTTTGGGTGGATTTTGGGGAGTAACCCAGAAATTAGGTGATGACAGAGGGTGTTTAGGATTGTGGTGCAATTGGAGGTTGCAAAAAAGTACCCTAATATAGTGTTTGGTTAAGTGTAAAAGGCAGAAATATGACATAGGTCCCACATAAAAAAATTACTATGAAAAGTCGGCGCAAGAAAAGCAGTTATTCTTGCTAAAATTAGTTGTTTTTCTTGCTTTTTGCTCGAGGGGCTGCAGGGAGGGGGGCTGGGGAGGGTTAATATATTTTTAATTAAAATATAAATAAAATTAAAATATAAATAAATATATTAGAAGGAGATCACAATATATTTTTTGTCTCGCAATTCTAATTTTATTCATATGATATTTTACTATATGTTGTTCCAGGATTACAGAGACCTTCACGTATGGATTTAGTTCGTGATAAAATTACAAGTAGTTTGATGGAAGAATAAAAACAAATGTCTAATTTACTTGAATTATTAATTATATTTGATTATTATAATTATTAAATATTTAAAACACATACACACACACACACACACACACTTTAAAGTAATTTTACAAGTTGACAGCAATATAAAAAGCATGTTAACTAAACACACGAAACTGCTTTTTATCAACTTCAAACACTTCAAAACTTATTTTGAACCACAACTAAAGTGCTTTTTATGAAACTGATTTTTTAAAACCTCAATTACAAAAGCAAAAACAATATCAAACATACCGAAAGAATATTCTGTAGAGTGCATCATCATAAGGGTGTTGGCACGTGGAGACGTCGTGTTCATTGTGCTCCCTGAAAATTATTACCTTGAAACAAGAAAAAATGGAGCAAAAAGGCAAACTCAAGGACATTCGTCGTCTTCTGATTCATCTTCAAATGGTAGGATTTCTTCCTGCCTCGCATTTCCTTCAGCTAGAGTGCTTAGTGACTGTAAGATTGATTGAGTTGTTCTTAAAAGTTTTTTTTATTTAAAAATATATTAAAATAATATTATTTTATTTTTTAAAAATTATTTTTAATATAGTAATTTAAAAATATTTGATTTAAAATAGAAAATAAAAATATTTTTTTTGTTTTTAAATTTCAAGAGTAGTTTTATGAAAATTTTAAATTTAGTGTGCTAATTTAAAAACCGAATAAAATTTGTAATTGGTTAAAGACAATTATCGTACACATACACGTGGAAAAAGATAACTGGTTTCCGATTGTCCATGACACATGTCATCCTCACGTAGCCACTGCTAGATCCTTCCCTTTTATCCAATTTGTCATGCTCAGCTCGCCACTCTCACAGCTCGCATTCCCAACAGTATGGCAATCGACCAGTCGGTCTCTCACTCTCTCTCTCTCTTTTCAATGTCAAATACCCTTTCTCACATGCCTTCTGCTCCGCCTCCTCTCACAAACCCTGACGTATTTTACTTCCTGATTTGCCAAAATGCCTTCACACTTCCTCTCTAATTCCCTTTCTACCCCTACACCAAAACCTCCGACCTCCAAACCTGATGCAAACCAAGGAGCTAGACATGTTGATCATACACTAAGGGATGCGATTGAATTTGCACAAGATTCTTTGTCACTTCCAAGTGGCCCAATTACAAGACTTAGAGCCAAACGCTTCAAGGAAGCACTGAATGGGCTAATCCAAGAGATTTGGGCTGATTCTAAAAGGACCAAGATGGGCTCAAATAATAATCAAGGCTTAGTCCACATCATCAAATCAATTGAAGAGGCTAATAATTATGCAAAAACATTTCAGCATGGTCTGACCATCAAAAGGCATGAATTTGATGAGTTCCAAGGATATTAAATAGAGGAATGAATTTGGTCTTGAATGGTTATGTTAAATACATTGAATTTAGTCATTTAGCTATTTATAGTAGCCTCTAGAAGTCCAAGAGACCTAAAAACGTGGAGACTTATTTACGTTACTGTCGGGTCAAGGCTCAACCAATCTTGTCTACACAATCCCAAGACATAATTTTAAATTCGCACCTCTTAGACCAACTCAGCCACCTAAACATCTGGTTCTTCTTTCATGACAATATATATTAATAGTAATTGTAACTATGGATTCGCACAGTAAAACTAGGACGTGTTTTATATTTTAGTTAATAGTAGTTAGATTGCTCGCACTATGTTGCGGGTACAATATAATTTTTATAATTATTGGATTTGAAGCAATTTATATATTTTACTAATTTAAAAATAAAATATAATATCTAACAGGCAAAGTTTGATATTTTACTAATTTAGTTATGACTTTTTCTATTCTTGGAGGGTTGTTCCAAGTATATAAATTAGTATTTCGAAATGAATAAACAGATTATATTTTCAGAAAATTATCATATTTGTAAGGTCTTGTGTTCCTCTTCGTTTTTAAAAGAACTCCTAGAACTTATCAAGTTAGTTTTGTGGCGTTCAAACAACCAAACTTATCACCTTGATTGTTGAAAAATTCTTAGGTTTTCTAGGTGTGGCGATTCAATCTTTCGTAGTCTTGGTTTTCATCTTGTTAGGTGTCGGGTCAAGGCTCAACCAATCTTGTCTACACAATCCCAAGACATAATTTTAAATTCGCACCTCTTAGACCAACTCAGCCACCTAAACATCTGGTTCTTCTTTCATGACAATATATATTAATAGTAATTGTAACTATGGATTCGCACAGTAAAACTAGGACGTGTTTTATATTTTAGTTAATAGTAGTTAGATTGCTCGCACTATGTTGCGGGTACAATATAATTTTTATAATTATTGGATTTGAAGCAATTTATATATTTTACTAATTTAAAAATAAAATATAATATCTAACAGGCAAAGTTTGATATGATACAACACATCAATACACACTACCGCAACAACAACATCGAAGCTTTAACATCAAAAAGATGAAAATAGGTAATTGCCTCGAAAGATTTTCAACACAAAAATATGGGAAAACATAGTTTTTTTTCAACATTTACATCTACCTTCATGATGTTGTTAGTTTGCACTACGCTGTGGGTTGAACAAATAATTTTTATAACTGTTGAGATTAAAATAGAATATTTATACATGTAAAGTTTGATATAATGAAACAGATCAACACATCTTATTATAACAATAGTACCATCGAATTCTTAACATCTAAAATTATCATCACTATCACTGCCAAAATAATAAAAATTATTAAATTACCCAGAGAAAAAAATAAAAAAAAATAACAAAAAAGCAAATAAGAACAGAAACTAAAATTATTATTATTATTATATTATTATTAATAATAGTATTATTTCGCTAATAATGGAAAAAGGAAAAGTAAATCAAAGACTAAAAAAAGCATAAAAACTTTAATAAAAGAGCAAATAAAAAAATATAATAGATGATAAAACAAAAACAAAAATTATTAGCTGAAAAAAATCATTTAATTTGAAAATTAAAAAAAATATTCGTCCTATGTTGCAGGCTGAGCAAACAATTTTTATAGGATTTGCTGGTTCAAAATTAAAATATAATATTTATATATGCAAACTATAATATAATAAAATAAATCAACACACTCTATTATAACAATAACAACATCGAAGTCTTAACATATAAAATTATCATTGCTATTACTATCAAAACAATAATAATTATCAAATTATGTTGAGAAAAAAAAAACTAAAAAACATTAACAAAAGAGTAAGCAAGAAAACAATTAAATTATTATTATTATTATTATTATTATTATTATTATATTAATAATGAAAGAAAATAAATAAATGAAAGACTAAAAAAATTCTAAAAACTTTAACAAAAGATCAAACAAAAAAAAATAAAAATTATCAAATTATCCCGAGAAAAAAAAACTAAAAAACATTAACAAAAAAGTAAGCAAGAAAAAAATTAAATTATTATTATTATTATTATTGAGAGAAACAAATATAAATGAAAGACTAAAAAATTCCTAAAAACTTTAACATAAGACCAAATAAAAAAATAAAATAAAAATAAAAATTATCATTGTTATTACTATCAAAATAATAAAAATTATCAAATTATCCCGAGAAAAAAAAACTAAAAAACATTAACAAAAGAGTAAGTAAGAAAAAAATTAAATTATTATTATTATTATTGTTGTTGTTGTTGTTGTTGTTGTTGTTGTTGTTGTTGTGTTAATAATGAAAGAAACATAAATAAATGAAAGACTAAAAAAATCCTAAAAACTTTAACAAAAGATCAAACAAAAAAATAAAATTAAAATTAAAATTATGAGGTGAAAAAAATTCAAGAGCAAAGGGAGTAAAAAAACATAAATATCATTTTTTTAAATGATTATAGACACAAAATAAAATTTAAGAGCTAATATTTTTTTTTAAATACCACCTCAACAAATAAGAAAATAATAAAAATTAAAAACCAAAGCTAAGGGCACACTTATATATACATGGACAAAAATAGAGACTATTCTAGAAAAATAAAAACAATATAGGGATTAAAATCAAAAATTAAAAGTATAAGGGCCAAAATGAAAATCAAATATATTATCAATTTAAATCAAAGGACAATTGAAAAAATCACAACTTCCGTACCGAATATATTAAGGTATTGAAACCCAATCCCGAAATTAAAAGAAGGAGGACCAAAGTGAAACCTAAATATATAATTAATTTCAATCGAAGGACCCAATTGAACTAAATCAAAACTTATATATAACAGAAATCAGGACCATACACAAAATTAAAAGTAAAGGGACTGAACTGAAAAAGGCATAAACCTAGGGGCCTCTCCTGCACTTTAGCGTGGAGGAGAGAGAAAACAGAAATCAAACTTTTAACCGGCCACCGTCCCTCCCACGACAATGATGTGTTAGCACACGTCACGTCAGGAGGAAAACCACACGGAGGCGTATCATGAGATGCCGGGAGAGCATTTTCCACAGCCATAACACGCGGCACGCGCCTCTAGAAGAGGGCGTGAGGCGGTAAACCGCCGAGCGAGTGCGGCGCACGCGCGCCGAAATTTCATTAGTAAATAATAAAAACATATGGTCAATTACCGGAACATCTCTACATACAATTCTTCAGTTTTGTCTTATTAAGGGGTATAGTAGTATTGAGCCATTTTTGAAAAATGGAAATTCCCGAGGTACCCCTCCCCTACCAGGCACATTTTTTGTCTTATATGGAGGTAGAATAGTATTTAACCATTTAAAAAAATTATGAAATGCCGATGAAGCCTCTCCCGGAAACAACATTTTTTTGTCTTTTTTGATGGCTAAAAACATGAATTTACTGTGCAAATAATGATAAAAAAAAAATCAATGAACCGACAAACCAACCGAACTGAACGAACCATAAACCGAACCGACTCAAAAATACACTATTACAATCCACAGTGTTTTCTCTCACAATGCACAGTTTTTTCCTGATCTCTTTTAGTATATATATATATATATATATATAATCTTCGTCTAAACAACCAACTATGATACCAACCAATGATATTAGTTTTTTTTCTTCTAAATGGTCAACTAATCCACATATCTATATTCACAATCTCTATCCAAATAATTGACTATGATACCACGACAGTCTTTTTAGAGGATATTTGACATTGCAGTTTAAACCCGTTTTAAAAAATAAAAATAAAAAATATTTTTCTTTTTTATTTTAAAATTAATTTTTTTTAGTATTATTAAATTATTTTCATGTTCTGATGTCAAAAATAATTTTCAGAGATTATTTGAAGCACTCCCTAATTTTTAGGTCTATTTCTTTTTGCTTATTTTGACATCGGGGTGGAGGACGAGGGAATCGCGGCAATATTTGTGCTAAACCTGTTGTGTTGTAGGGAATCAATTTATTTTTATCATTACAAATTGCTCACGTAAAATCTATTCTGCAAAATATTTCAAACCTTCAGTTATAATGGAAGCTCGAAGGGCAATTAGATCTGTATGCAAAAGGAACTGTAAACAACACTTGGCATATAAGCCAGTGACCCGGTGCAAAGAAAGATTGACCAGAGATACCTGTATTCATTAAGGAAAGACCGGCGCCCCCTAGCAAGCAAGCAGCCAACCTCTGGCTATGAAGGTTATTTGAAGAAAAAAACACATCTTTTCACTAAATTCAAACAATTGTTATGCTGCTGTCAGTAAACCAGAAGGGCTACATCAGAGCAGGAAAGTCTAATTGAAAATGTAAATGCAATAAAATGACCCAACTTCTTGAAAAGCATTAGAGGAGATAATATACATGATTTACATTCATTCCTGCGCGCGCATAGTGCTGATTGATCTCTGTTCTCTGTTTTCATGTTTCTCTTATCAAATTTGTTGGCTCACTCAAAACGTACTTGGGTAGTTCATATTTTGCACCTGTGGGAACATTTCAAAGACAACACGAAAATAAGAAATATAACAAAATCTATCACGTACATAGAAAAACCAACATATAATAAACTCTATCAGTATAAGAAACCTTTAGCATGCTCTTAGCAAAAGGTTCCAGAACTATTACAAAACTATAGCGGAAATGCAAAGAATCAGTACATCCTGGTTTTGCAAACAGAAAAATTTCCACTTTCTTAGAGATTTGATGTTGAGCACAAAAGTTTATGCAACAGGTAGCCGAAGGACCAAATACCTCTTTCATCATAGCATATTGTCAAATCAGCATTTTGAACAATAACACCAGCACTGTCCACAATTGCTTGCGCAAGGGATAGTTCACCATCGGCGGCAGCTCGAAGTGCATCCCAAATCTCTGGCATCCAAAAAATTGGAATATACATATCACAGAATTAGATGTAATAAATTATTTGAAAGCATATTTTAGACTTCTTTGTATAAATGTAAGTCAATCGGATATTATTTTTTTGTCCTAGAAGATCCAAAACCTTTTCACCTTCACACATAAGAACTTTTAGCAAGACAAGACAGATGGCGAGACAGCATTATGAATATTTGATCTTCAGATGTGACAATTTCTCCTCTGTCCCTTCTTTTATCAACTACAAAAAAGAAAACCGCATCTACTAACCACTGAAGTGATAAATTAAACTTCAATTGTGGTAACCTCTCCTGTGCATCCCTATCTTTTTAGAACAGGGACAAAAAAATTTACTAACCACTGAAATGCTGATTCAGTTGGCAGTTACTGATGCTATGATGAAGCCTTGAAATGTAACAGGCTAGGTTGACATGTGTTTGCTATTGTCACATGTACAGTATTGGTATGACTTGTGTATGATATAGAGACACAAGTCTGCAGAAGCTCCTGTCATGGATTCCTGCAGTAATATATATGGTGTAACCTATGCAGGTATTCAGGTCCATTTACAGCTTTTACTTGATCCTCAAGTCATTCATGAAGTACCTATGACGACAATATATGTACTTAGCAGAAATTGGGCAGGCTGGCACTGAATAAAAATCCTAATAATTGTCATATCAAATTCTTCACTAGCACCACACGTCATATTCATTATTCCAAAACTATTGTATCCCTTGCTTCCTTTTTTTGCCATTGCCAGATATAATTTTCTACTCTTTTTTGGCTTTGGCTTTGGCTTTGGCAATTGAAGGTGCCCTAACTATAGACTGAATAATATAAGCATACGTGGTAGGGCTGCAAACAACAGTAAGATTCTTAAGTTAAAGTAAAAATATTCCGAGTAGAAATAGATCTCTCACAATTGCAATGGCAAGTTATCATTAAAGAGAGTGGTGGAAGCCTAATTTACAATGCACATCTCCAGCAATGCCAATGGCCAAACTGTCATCAAGGAGAGTGGAACCTTAAAATTACAAAGCGCATCTCCAGTCTGAGCATTTATACATTCTAAAATTTCCCCACAATTCCTTGTATATCCACAAAAAGGAGGCCTTTAATTGTAAATCTTTAAAATGAACTGCCAGGAATAGTCTAATGAAAATCTTCATGGATGCTTTCTCATTACGGGTCAAAACATAAAAGTTCAGCTCAGCAGAGTAATGGTTTATTATAATAACGTGTTTCAATTATGCACACTTATTAGAGTCATGAAAAAAAAACAATTGTAGGTAATAACTGATGGGGGGCATCCAGATCAGACCCCCCCTTCAGTATAGTTTGTAATTTTTTTCATTATGTTTGAAATTTTTCATAGAACAACAATTAAGAAAGTTCGTAATTTTTTTCATTATGTTCATCCCTATACTTTCAGTGACAGTTATGCATGAACACATATGAATCACACTCCAATCAAAGTAATATGGTGGCAAGTTCTCAGGTTCTTGCCAATCCCCCCTCTATAAGGTTTCCAATATTTTGGACCTGCACCTCTCCATGTAATTGCTCTCGAGAATTCTACTTGCTGTTATTCTGTATTTCAATGTCACTCTTAATGTTTCCAATATTTTGGATCTTCACCGCTCCATGTAATTGCTCTCGAGAATTCTTGCTTATTGTTATTCTGTATTTCAATGCCACTCTGGGATTATTATTATTTTTACAGTAACAAAAGAACAGAGGTTTCCATATTAAACAAAAGATCAATTATCACCTTCTTCTCATTCATAAAGTAATTATTACTCAACCCAGGAGAGGTGTAGTATCCAGAGGTTTATGTTTAATTTGTAGTGAAGAGCCATAGGTGATATAACATTCCAAGGAAACACTACCTTTCCTTCCACCATAGTGAGGTGCAGTATCCCAAAATTCATCACGCATCTGCATAAGCTGAGACTTTGTAATAGGCTGAGGATGCTTCCAAGGTTTTGGCTTCCTGATTTTCTTCACACTCCCTGTCATAATCACAAGTATAACATTAGTCTCTGTTAATCAGCATAATTATATAAAGAATGATTGTCACTTATCATACCACAAAGTGTGCATGTGTGTAAAGAAAAGAAAGGAGGCTGTCCTTAAAATTCAAGGTTAAATTTGAATGCTCTACTTTTATTATTTTACATGAAGCGGCAATGCAAGAAAGCAGATGGCATGGAAATGCGCTAGAAATAAAATTCATTGCTCCTCCTCTCCTTAATAGTCTATCTACTAATTGAGTTCCCTCCAGAAGAAACACACACACACACACACACAGAGTAGAGAGAGGATAGTCGAAAACATAGAAAATATAAGCAAACAGAAGAGTGAACAGAGAACCAAATAGATGGACACATAAGATCTCTGTCTCACAGACATGTGCACATGTGAAGAGATGTCAAGTACAAAAGCTTTACGGATTACAAACTTTAAAAGCCAGCATAGAAGATGCTTTTACATATGGGTTACATAAATATGGTAACCAAACAGAAGTCCATAAAACAGCGGTGAACAAAAACTCGGTAATTGAAGATTTCACTATTCCAGCAATGAAATGTGCCAACAGAACATACTTACCAAACTTGCTAATTAGATCTAACAAACAAGCACACTTCTAACCAAAAAAAAGAAGAAGGTAATTACGTTGTTCCATGCTAGCATAAATGGAGGCTATGCTGGAATTGAGTCAGCGACCACTTTCTGTAGATATACAACTACTACATCGATAGTAATTCCATCATCTTAAATCTAAAAGAAAACACACACCTATAACTGTAATTTGAAGCCAGTTAAAATGCCGCTTAAAACAATGCCTAGACTCAAGTCTCTCGATGATGACAGACTTAAGAAAATACCCAACCACTCATCTACAGTCCTTCAAAATTGCACCAACCTCTCACACCGATAACAAATGACACTCATTTCCTCTACTAATTTGATTTTATCAATCACAAATCTATATAAGGAAAAAGAATGAAACCACAGCATTCAGTCAACACACCGATAACAAATGACACTCATTTCCTCTACTAATTTGATTTTATCAATCACAAATCTATATAAAGAAAAAGAATGAAACCACAGCATTCAGTCAACACACCGATAACAAATGACACTCATTTCCTCTACTCATTTGATTTTATCAATCACAAATCTATATAAAGAAAAAGAATGAAACCACAGCATTCAGTCAAGCATGTAGAAGTTCTTGAATAATTTTCTTCTTATGTGCTTACTAATATCCGATACAGAACCATTTTAACCTAATTTAAATCCTAATATTGAGAAATCTATCATTTAATCACTCACTAAAAATTAAAATCTCAGCATCAAAAATAAAAAAATCACTATAATAAAAAAATTCAACAGAATGAGAAATCACAGCATGCATTGTAATAACAATACAGAAAACAGAACGCTAACAATCTTATTATTTGCAAAACATAAATTCCGAAATCATTTACGATTAGATTCTGCCTTTTTCTTTTCTTTTCTTTTCTTTTCTTTTTCACAGCAACAACAACAACAACAATAATAAAAGAACAGAAATCCAAAGAAAACATCAGGTAATTATAATTGTTTTCTTAAGGTGTCTCGGCAACGAAACAAACAAAGCGAAAAGGAAGCAAGATAATTAGAGAGAGGTTACCGTCTGCATTAGCTTGTGAGGATCCAGCACATCCCATTCCGAATTTGCTTTTAAACACTAAACAATCACTTCAAAAGAGAGAGAGAGCGAGAGCTCTTAGAGAAGCTTCACTGAAACGCAAGTCAAAACGAAGTTCTCTTTGGTCTCTGCTGGTTCCTAGAGAGAGCAGAAGAGTGGTTTAAAGTTTCATTTATATTTATTTATTTAGAGTGGGAGTGGGGTTTGGTAGTTTAGTTTCTGGTGAGAGTTGTATGCGGTTACTCCAGTGAGGTTTGTGACGACGACGACGACGATATATAAAAACTTAAAAAAAAGTTAATTATTGAAGATGATTGCTTGATTATAAGATAATTTTAGAGAGAGAAGGGGGGTTAATGCCAAACACTATTTTTAATTATTGTAAATAAGTTAATCTCTAGGGGTCAAAGAAAACGTTGTATAATTTTATGATTTATTACAGGGTGGTTTATGTGCATTTTTTAGATTGGAATGATTAGTGAGAGGGAAATAATTAAAAGAATTAAAGAGTTATTTTAAAAAATAAATAAATAATTTTTTGTTATTTTTAATGAGAATAATATGCTTATATCTATTTTTTTTAAAAGAAATCTTATAAAATAACTTACACTTAAAGTAATATAAAAATCCTCTTCAGATACTGTGAAGAAATAAGAGTGTTTAAAGGAATATCCGTTACTTTTCTCTGTTTCTTCTTGTTCAAGTCGCTGTTAGATAACAAAATCAGATGTTAAAGATCTTCCAAGTTGAATCCTCAGTAGACAAATCTCACCCTTCAATCCATGATAACCACTGCAGCCCTATTTCCTTTTTACCTTAATCATCTTTCGTTTGAATTTTACCACTACCACTACCACTTCATCCAATCATCTTTTTAAGCCGCGAGACATGAAATACTTTGTTGTTCTTCGGAGCAACAATTTATACATACCATATAACTCAGGTTAAATTTAGATTTTGATATAAAAAAAAATTAATGTTCAGTTTCACGCTATTAAGTACTATTGATTGGTGGTACGGTTCAGCGTATGGTTCACCCTTGAGTCTTTATCCAAAGATACATTCGGTCAAATTAAGGTTCTTATGCATGATAGGTTTAACCTAATTCTTTTGGTGGGTAATTTGGCCAAATCAAGTCAATCTATGAATGTAAAATGTTTAGGCAACAAAGAAAGCTATTTGGAGTGTATTTTGAGTCTAATTTGGTTCATATTAATAAATATAAGTTTGGGTCACATGTGGTTCAAAGTTAACTTAAGTTAACTAAGATGTTAGGATCATATTATATTTCATAGTCTATTTTGGAATCCTTAGAGATGACAAATTTGATTCTAACATATCTAAGATATTATTTTTGTATTTTTATTATTTTCTTAGTTTTTAGGTTATTATTATGTATTTGGGTTAGTTTTATAAGTGAGCTCAATCAATTCATATATAGAGATCCATTAGGGTTATTTAAAACATGGTATAAGTGTTTTATATGTTGCAGCTAGCAACCATGAATTTATGAAATGAACTTGTGTTTTGCGTTATATAACATGTTTTCTTTGCCTAAACAAAGATCAAACCTGACTTATCAAGGTATAACTTACCTTGTGATATCATTTGATTTCATTCTAATATTGTTGATGTCTTGAGATAAATTTTTATTATGTTATACTTCTTAAAACTATTTTTTGGCCTTTTTAGAAAAGTGTCATCTTCATTAGAGGTTATTTGACCATGTAATCAAGAGATTCACATTAGTTGGTATCAAGCTAGGCTCCGAAATCAGGTTATATCCTTCTTGTTTTTGATATCTTATTTGTTTCACGCTAGTATTTGTCATCATTATGGAAACAAAGGAAATAGGAGAAGGAATTGCAAAGAATATATTGAAACCATGAAGGTAAAGAAGTTAATGAAGCTTTCACTTCATGTATGTTTATAATAATAAAAATAACTATATTACTATTTTGTATTGTATTTCTTGGGTATTGATTATCGAATATGATTTTCATATTTGCAATAGCATGTAGAAACTAAGGAAAAATACAAGATTAGTTGAAGGCAAAATGGACCCATAACTCATTAATGAAATAATGGTTGTTGCATTTGTTGTAGGAACTTGTTATTTTCTTTTGTCTAAGAGGTTGATACTATTAATTTATAATTGTTATTTTATTCTAGTATTTTAAGACACTATTTCTATCTTATTTAGTATTAAATGGATTTAAATTTATTATTGAGGACAAATACTATTCTTTTATAATAATGACAGTTTTATAAATCCTATAATTATATGAATGTTTTGTATATACTTGAATTTAATATGCTCAGGTTCAATATAAACCGAATAAAATTGAAATATGTATTGGAATAAGTATTAAGAATCCTTGATTTGATCCAGATGATTAATATTTGACCATATATTTCAAGGATTATATAAGAGAGAATGAAATATTGTACACCTCTTAGAACACTAAATTTAGATAAAAATATATTCTCAAGGCTAAAACATTGAATATTTAGCCTTAACTTTAAGAAACATAAAATCTCTATATTTGATAGGACATGTTATGCACCAATGAGATAAAGTCCTTTCATAGAAGTTATGAATGACATGTTGCTCATAATTGATGAGTCTATCAATTACTTGGAAGTAATATATAATATTTATTCCAATAAATGTCTTGGAGCTATGAACTTTATGTATGAACCGAGTTTGGAACTTGGTTGATCCACCTTAAGGGATAAAACCCAATAAATATAAGTAGGCTTTTAAGAGTAAGACTAACATGAAAGACAATGTACAAATAATACAATCTTTAAAAAGTAAGAATATCCAATTGTAGTGGTATAATAAATAAATTTAATTTCATGAAAAACATGGATAAACCTTATGTTTGCAAAAAGTTATTGAATGTGGTGTTGTTTTTCTAATATTATATGTAGATGACATGTTATTGTTAAGAGATAACATATCTTTATTTAGATTAGTAAAGTTTTGGTCGTCTAAGAATTTCTGCACAAAGAATTTGGGAGAGTAACCTATACATCGCATAAGCAAATGAATCATGGTCTTATCAATGATGCAAACAAGTACTTAAAAAATTCCATTTGATTTGATAAATCTTTTTTTGAACAAAATGGTATATATTAAAAAAAAGATGGAAAGTACAGAGGCGGTTGAGAACAACCGAAAAAAAAGAGGGAAAACAAGCTTTCCCAAGGACTTATACCCTAAAATGAAAAGGCCGGGAGGCTTAGAACAAAGCAGCCCAAAAACCTGAAGTTAGCTAGCCCCAAACAGAGAGCCAACCTGGGAGTGGGAAAATTAAAAATAGTTGAGTTGACCCCTAACAAGAGCCCTAAGAGCAGGACCTAGCCCGCAGGCTATGTCAAGTGCCTGTAACTTGGCTGAGGTTCCAGATGGCCTGAATCTGCTCCGAAATGGTTGGCCCCCTGTTTGTCATTAGGAGGTTCCTGATCTGCTGAAAAATGCCCCCCACCACGTTGGACACTGGCTTTGCCTGACTTTGGAAAATTCGCCTATTACGCTCCTGCCAAACATGGTAGACAGCGGCTGCGAAAATGAGGGGACCTATCAAGTCGTTAACTGTCCTAGCATCCTTGTACTTGTGGGCAGTCCATTCCAGGAGGCCATGCCAAGGGAGCGAGGGCCACTGCTTGTGGGATCTATCTTGGATAAGTTGCCACACCTGCGAGGAGAAGCTGCACCTGAAAAAAAGATGGTCATGAGATTCCGGGAGGTTGTTGCACAACTTGCAAATCTGATCATCTATGGTAGCGTTTGGCAGTCTGTCAGAAGTTCTCAGCCTTCCCTGAGCCGCAAGCCACATCATAAAAGAATGTCTGGGGATGTGAAGGGGGTGCCATAAGACCCTGTGAAGAATAGTAACAGGTCTTTTGGATCAAAGGAAGTTCCAAGCTGAGGCAATGGTGAACCGGCCAGAGCTACTACCATGCCAAATAACTGAATTAGGCACTGAGACTTGGGGCTGGAAGTTAACCCTTGACCAAAGGGACTGAGATAGGCGAGCCTCCTGAGGGAAAGACCACCGATCATTGTCAATAATATCTGCCACCTTTGCTGTCCATGGCAGGGACAAAGAGGAAAGAATCCTTTGAGGGAGAAGGTCGATCGGGCGAATGCCATTAGGAAGCTAGTAGTCATACCAAGGAAACGTGTTCTGGCCATTGCCCACCTTAACCCTGAAACCACCCCTACATTGTTCCCTAGCTTGCAGAATCTTTCTCCATATCCACGAGGGGTTAGAGGGGATCGAGACCTGCCAAAAGGGACTACCCTTGAGGAGATGCTTGTGGACCCAAGCTACCCATAAGGAGTCCTTGTCCATTAGTAGGGTCCATATGTGATGCATTGCTGCTGCCTGGTTCCAAGTCTTCAACCTCTTAATCCCTAAGCCGCCTTCAGATTTGGGAAAACAAAGCTGCTTCCACGCTACTTTGGCCCTTTTAGTGGATAAGGACATGCCCTTCCAAAGAAAAGCAGATAGGAGGCTTTCCATTTTTGCTGTGGTGGAGGTTGGTAAGATAAACTTCGTAGCCCAGTAGACTTGCATGGAAAAAAGGACCAAAGTAATTAGCTGAAGCCTCCCAGCATATGAGAGGGTTGCTGTCGTCCAGAGCCTGATCCTGGACTTGATGCACTCAAGCAAGGGAAGACAGTCCTCTTGAGAAAGCTTCGTGGAGATGAGGGGGACCCCTAGATAGGAGGGGGGACAAGTATTCTCCTGGATACCCAAGATGGCCACAATCCTGTCCCTCATTTGATGGTCGACTCCTGCAATAAAAACTGAACTTTTTATGTGATTAATACTTAATCCTGACAGGTGCATGAACTTATCAAGAGCCCTTTTAGGATCTGAACTGAATTGGGGTCTGCCCGACAGAAGAAAATAAGGTCATCTGTAAAGCTTTGGTGGGTAATCACAGAGTCTTTGCACCGCCAATGACACCTAAAATTTGGGGAGAGGGTGGCCTGTTAAACAATGTCATTGAGCCCTTCCATAGCTAGGACAAACAAAAGGGGGGAGAGAGGATCCCCTCCCTTGCCTGAGGCCCCTGGAAACTGGGAAGAAACCATGGTCTGCCCCATTCAAGCTGACCGTGAAGTAAGGAGAGGTGATACAAACCCTTATCCAATTGATCACAAGAGGTGGGATGTCTATGCTGGTTAGAGCTTGCAAGATAAAGTTCCACTAGATCATGTCAAAAGCCTTTGAGATCGACTTTGATTGCACATCGGGGGCTGCCATAAGGCCTATGGTAATTATGCATGAGTTCTTGCACAAGAAAGATGGCCTCTGATATGTTCCTTCCCGGGAGAAAGGCTGATTGAGATCGGCTGATAACACTTGCTAGGCTACTCTGTATATGCTTTGCAATGATCTTGGAGATGCACTTGTATATGACAGTGCAACAAGAAATGGACCTGTAATCATGAAGATGTTCTGGGTTTTCCACCTTGGGATCAAGGCAATTCTGGTGGTGTTAATGCACCTGGGCATGCGGCTGGTTCTGAAAAAATAGCTGACTGCTGCAGCAAAATCATCACCCATCGTAGCCCAACTCTTCTTTAAAAAGCAGCTGTTGTAACCGTCGGGGCCTGGCACCTTGTCATCAGGGATGGAAAACAAAGCAGCTTTGATCTCTTCCCTAGTGATAGGAGCCGCCATCGCTGCCCCATCTTCCCTGCTGATAGTTTTAGAGAAATATGTACCTACACTAGGATTATCTGTGGTGTTGAGGGTATTCAGGAGGCCCTTAAAATAATCCACTGCTATTTCCCCCATAGCCGTCGGGTCCCTAACCTCCTCTCTAGCCTCATTCCTCAAACTGTGTATTTGATTTCTTGACCTACGGTGCAAGAGAGAACGATGAAAAAAAATAGTATTTTTGTCTCCTAGCCTCAGCCACTGCACTCTCGACCTTTGTCTGAAAAAGGCCTCCTCATTTGCACTGAGGTAGTTGTAATGATAACAAGCCTCTCTTTCCTTTATGCTAGCCTCCCTGTCAGCTAGGCCTCTTCCCAATCATCTTTGGCTCAACTTACTCTAGTAGAGATGTGGTAGGTGTGGCTTTGATGGAGCTGGTGCAGGAATTCTTTTAAAGATCGAAGCTTTGTGGTAAGCTTGCTAATAGGGTTTTCGTACGCCACCCCATTCCAAGCTAATGTCACTGCTTCCTCATACCCCTCCTTCTCCGTCCATAGGTTCAGAAAATTGAACCTAAGCTTCCTGCGAGGGGGGGAAGGAGAGAGGGATAATATTATAGGGTTGTGGTCAGAGGAGAGCCTAGTTTGGAAAGTCGCCTTTGCCAACGACCATTGGGTTAGAAGCTGTTGATTCCCCCATGCCCAATCAAGCTTCTTCAAGATGGTGGCATCTCCCGTCCGACCATTGTGCCATGTGTAGTGCATGCCCGCAGCTGGAAGATGGATGAGCTCCGCCTGACTGACGCAGTTGGGGTAATCCTCCATGTGGCTGTACCAGTTGGAGTCCCCTCCCTGGCGGTCCATAGAGCTCATAATTACATTGAAATCACCCATGATCCCCCAAGGGACAGAGGTGTTATGGGTCTTCTCGGTGATCAAATAGCTCCAAATGGCAACACGCTCAGCCGGGGTGTTCAGCCCATACACAAAAGTTACCCTGAAAGCGCTGTAATCTTCCAGACCCTTGATGTCACAAGTGATCCACTAAGTTGCTTTGTGAACGGTTGTGAAGCTGATCCTCTTAGAGTTCCATCCTACCAAAATTCTGCAAAGGTGGTGGTGCTGAATATTGGATAGGAAATGCCAGTCTGAATTCTGTATCACGGTTTAGGCCTTCTATTCCCACTCCACTTTGTCTACTGCTCTCTGACATTTGCTTGTTTGGGGTAGGCTGCTTTATTGTGCTGTCCTCTTGCCTGATGAGGCATGGCTCCAGCAGTGGGACACTCCTCATAGGGCTGACATCACGGGCAATTTGTTTGCCCTCCCTTTGCATGGGTCGTTCCTCCCGTTGAAGTATGTCTCTCGGTTCCCGCTTCCCCTCACGGGCAGTTTCCAGCCCTTCATGGCGGCAGTTATGCCCAAAACTCCGGCAAGTTTCACACCTGGCAGGTTTCCATTCATACTCCACCGTGACCTTCACCGGTTCTTCTGTCAATGGACTCTCTACTTCAAAATGGTGAATAAAGGGAAGGTTGGCATCTAGCTCCACACATAGCCGAGCATAATCTAACCTCCTGCAATTTATGGTCTGATCATCACAGGATTGGGGCTTGCCGACCATACTGGCTGCCAAGCTCAGCCCTTGCTTTGTCCACAGGGGAAGAGGAAGCCCCTTCAATCTTATCCACACAGATACAGTGGATATTTTGCTACGATCAAACTGAAACTTTGGAGTCCATTTTTGCAAGATAATATTCTTGCCCCCAAACATCCATGACCCTTTTTCTATCACTTCTGTGACACTAGCCTCCTTATTAAAACGAAAAAATTAGGAAGCCATCCCCCATGGTGAGAACCTGCTCTAAACCATGAGAACCCCATGCTTTCCTCGCAATCGTGTTGACTGCATGGTACGGGAGTCTGCAACCCGTGAAAAAACCAATCATACATCTAGACCATTGGTTCGTGTCAAGCATTGGCATTCCTGCTGGGATCTTGAGGCGATATCATGCTGGTTTCTGAGGGATTGGTTCTAAGGTGTGCCTTGTGGTGGAGTCGGTGACCCTAACTCTATCTGCCCAGGAGGTAGGCGAGGCTGTTCTTTCACCAAGTGGCGCCTTTGCTGCATGGCCCTGTTCATGCGAGCCCTCTCCTTGCTCGTGTGAGCTCAGATGGGTATTGGAGTTTAGATGGTGGTGGTTTGTCATTTTGGATGGGGTTGATAGGTGGGGTAGACAAGTTGAGAAAAACGGCACAAAAGGGAAAAGATGGGGGGGAGGAGCGGGAGGATAGAAAGGGGCTGGGTGCTAGTGTAGGGAAGATATGGGTCTTGGGTGGCTGGGAAAGCAACGGTGGGTGTTGGGGAGCACTTCTCTCTACATTCTCTCTCTCTAATTACTTTTTACTTAAAGGACACTTATGTTGAAAAAACGATTTGATAAATCAATTAAATGAAAGAGGTAAAAATATAGCAAGTACCCAATAAACATAATCTAAACCTTTTACTAAGTCACTATCCATGTAGAAGCATTAATACTATATGAAGCAACATGGTATTAGATAGATGAGTGGTTGACTTAAGTGCACATGGGGGATTATTAGTTTAATGTTCTATAGCAAGACGGTTGGTTATACAAGATATTATTATATTTGTGTAATTACATTTTTATTATTAATAAAGGCTTAAATTATCTTTAATATTCATGTACTATTATATTTATGAATATGATATTTAATTTATAAATCTAGACTATATAAAATATATAGGACAAAAATGTTTTACAAAGAAAACTATAAACTTATATAATTATAGGATTCCTATTGCATCAAATTATTATTCCTAAAATATTATTGGTCGATGCTCTCTCAAATATTGCATATTTATTATAGTTGTAGAGATTAATACATATTATATTCATTCTTTTATGAAAAGAAGCAAATGATCTCATATATTGTGGTATAAAGGATATCTAGAACTAATATATAGATGATTGTCATAAGACATATACTCTAAACTGACCCACATGACAATTTCATATGAAGAAATAACTTATATCTATGCAAAAGCTCATGTGATTATTATGTAAGTGATCCTTAAACTTGAGATCACTAAGTTATATTAAGTAGAGAATAATATACTTTGATCTTGTTATATGTTATCTTAATTGAGATCAAGAAAGGAATATATTAGGTATAACATGAACTATATAAATATACTTGAGTGATTAAGAGAGGATTTATCATCCTAGGTGAATTAGGAAAAATATTTCATCTATTTTCAAATCGTATTAACTAAGAAATTCTCGACCAAGATGGGATGAGATTTGAAAAGAGTTTTAAATTTTATTCAATTCATCAATTACTATTATGTAGAGAATAAACTTGATTTAACATGATAGACATACTCCATTCTTTAATGTTAAATTAAAAAATTATTAATGAAAGAATATTAATTACATCAAGCAATCAGTCAATAAAAGTTTAAATCAAACCATTAATAACTTTTCTAATATTTGGATGATCGTAACACATTGATTTACAATACACTTGATCTTGAAATATAAATTAATCAATTGTTGAATTCATAATAAGTTAAATTATTTAATTTATTTAGTTATATTTTAATAATAATTATAATTTATATTTGGACCAACATATTAGAAACCTAATAGGTCACACACATTAGGAACTTTTAGCCAAAAATTAAACTATGATGATCTAATTAAGTATGACTTCATTAAAATATATTTTAGAAATTATAGACAAAAATATAGCTAATACATGGATTATATTTCTAGTCCTAGAAAAATCAAGAACTTGATCGAGTAAATTTCTAAAATTGTCTTCAATTAATATATATATAAATTGATATTTTGATAATTTATAGGGTTTTTAAAATTTCCTCATAAATTGTAAGTTATATCTCTTATTTTAAGTGATTATTTGTTAGACTGAAAAACTATGTAAGTTATCGATAGAGAGCTATTACTCTAGGCATAACAATACATCTCTCCTAAATTGGAATTAAGATGTTTCTCACTGATGATTCATGTGGATTATCCTTAGAGGTTGAATAATTAAATAGATTGTTGTTTTAATAACCTAGCTCTTAAAGATTTATTCAAGGTCAAATAAGATTATATCTTTAAGTAATAAATCCATATATAACTCTCTATCCTTATGATAGGATCCTAAACACTCATGAATAAAAAAAATTATTATCCCCCCAAGTGCATATGTTTTGAAAAACCCAATAAATATAAGCATCATGTATCTTTCAGTCATAATGGTCACTAGTAATCCATTAAACTTTAAAAAATGGTTCAAGAATATCTCATAAACCATCTTCATAGTAAAAGGATGTGATAAGGAAATGAAATGAATTTATTTGGTAAATATATACAAAATCATCTTTATATATTGTGTTTACCTTTAGATTTTGGAAGTCATTCCACAAACTCCATTGTAATGTCTTTATAAACACCATTACGTTTGGAAATAGTTATAAGAGTCTAGGATAAACCACCCTATTTATTTATTCTTGCTTACAAATATTACACTCTTTGATTAGTTGTTTCACTATTTTCTTTATCAAAAACCAATAAAACATAGTTTTAAGCCTCCTATAAGAGTTTATAATTCCAACATGGCCTTTAGTACAAGAATTATAAGCTATTTTGACTATGTTTTTTTTTCCTCAAATAACCTACTCTTCCAATCACAATTCTTCTTATACACTTAAGTGTTCAATTAGTAAAATTATACTCAAGTTAATTGTCAACACCAATTAATTTCCTGATGATGATCTCTTACAGTTAAGAATTATATTTATAGGTTTTCATGATTCTCTTATACCATGTTGGTACCACTATTAAAATATAATTATAATTATCTTAGCCTTTTATAACTTCTTCATCAATAATTCTCAATCTTTTCATCAATCATTATCTTCTTTGACAAATTATCATTAACGTTATTCTCATTTTGTTTCGATATAAAAGTATATACCTCATCCCTAACTATTTTGTTAAACATTTATTTTGCATAGAAGAATGAGTTTTTTTGTATCCAACAACTATTTCAAACTCTCATGATTATTTTTTATAACAATCTGATCATTCTCTAAATAATGTCTCCATTTGTCCATTGGCATTAGAATTCTCGATATTTCTTCTCATATATAAACAGATGTCATAACCTATTTTTGGGTTATTCCCAAAATTTACTCAACATAAAAAAATAACATAAATAAAAATAAAAATGAATGGTGCGGTATGGTGGGAAAATCAGGTTGAAAATTTTAGACGGATTTGAGAGTTGGATAGTACCCTTATTGTGGTCAAGAATGAAGAAAAATACAAATTCAATGCAAAAATAAATAATTATTAGAAAAATCTTCATAAAAATAAGTCCAATAGCATAATTAGATTTTTAATAAACCAATTTATTTCAATTAGGGTCAAATTACATATTAATTATATTTAGAAATTAATTTATGGTTCAATTGAAGGATTTAATTACATGCAAGGACTGATTATACTTTAAAATGACCAAATTAATTTTATTATGACTTAATTGGTGAAAATTAACTTTGGAAACCTAATTTCGGCCTAATTGAGAAGATCAAAATTTTGAAGGCCATATTTATTTTTACCAAGGTTGAAATTAAGGGGAAAATGTAAGAAAATCAATGTTTTATGATCAATTATGGGGGAAATTGAAGAAATATACAGTTAGTGACCATTTTGTAAGAGGTGCCAAACTATATGAATTTAGTTTGTTGAAATCAGGGATGAAATTGAAAGAAAATCAAAGCCTAAGGGCCAATTGATGGTCAAATTATATAAATCTGAAACCAATGACCAAAATGAAAAAAGGTGCGCAATTTTAGGGTTGCCATTGAAGTTTGATAAACATGGAATTGAACAAAATTAAAAATTTTGGGGGTCAATATGGGGGTGTAATTAAAGCAATTAAATATTACAGGTTGAAGTACAAGTCCAAAACGACGTCGTTTTGGAGACCAAAAACAAAGAAGAAAGACTGGACGATGAATCATCTTGTCCACTTAGGTAACCAGATGACATGTCGTCTAATTACTATTCATTGTCGTCTTCCATACTCGTCTCAAAAGACAACTTATGAGTGTATTTTGGTGGTGCATTTGATGCCTCTATCTTTCACCAAATGTGGTCATTTTTCTATATTATGGTATGGTTAGTGTTGGCTGATTGACACCACAACCCCCAACCACCACCCTAAAGATGACGATTGACACAATCTTAAGTTATCAAAACCAACAACCCAGGGTACCTACTTTGAGTCAACATTGAGATACTTTAGAATTGAATCAAGGGTTGGGATCTTATCTCATTAAATATCATGTTGCCCTCTTCCACCACCTATAAATAGGGGTTCATCCCATACTCAGAATATTAAGAAATATGAAGCCAAAGTTAGGGGGAATTTAAAACCAATATTCCCCCCCTCCAATTTAGGTAGCCACTCCAACCCCTTTTCTGCATCACCTTCGACGACATCATCAACTCCATTAACAATCCAAACTCTTCCCTGCAATATCAAAAATAATTTCAGTCATCACTCGCCTTAAGCAAGGTAAGGTAACCCCTTTATTTTTCCACCCAAAATCATCATCTCAAGGTAGTCAATACATACAAACTTGCATGTAATGGTCACCCTTTTTTGTTTATTTTACTTGATGGGAAAAATATTTTACTTGAAGATTGCCCGCCCAAATATTTTGGGTAGAACCTGACCCAACCTAATTTAATATTATATTATATTATATAATAATTAATAGTTTTAAAATAGTATTTAGTAAAAACAAAACAATAAAAAAAATATTTCAAAAAACAAATTGTGATATCTCTCATATTTTCCCAATAATTTTGCATAATATCGGGCCTTGGACTTATTTTGTAAGTTTTAATCCTAGTATTAAAAATACCTGATTTTCTTCAAAATCTCAATAAAAAAAATCCAAAATAAAATTTCAAGGGTTATAAGACTATATACTTATTGTTATTATTTTTATACACTTGTTTAGTTTTCAATACTATGAAACAATCAATTGCTTTTGAATATTAATTGGACTAATAAATGGTTTGAATCATAAGAATGAGAAAGATTATTATAAATTATATTCTTCATGGTATTATTTATTTATTTATTTATTTTTGAATCCTATGAAATACTAAAAATTGAACTTTTCATGAACATACATAGGATATGTTTCTAACTTAATGAAGAAGGATTTAGAGGATGTTCAGAAGTGTGATATGGTTGAGTGTTGTAGTTTTTTTTTTTATGTACAACTCATTTAATGCACAAAAAGCACCACTGTTTTACATGTTTTTTTTAATAAATAATCTACATGAAAAGGACTATCCTTAAAAAAAAAAAAAAAAAACAGTTAATTCATATTTTGGGATAGCTAATGCACATCATACTACTCTTATCTTCTTAAGAGATTGACCATCTTGGAAGCCCCAATTAAGAAGGTCGAGGGAGCAAATTAAGGACGTTTAGCCAATCTTTCATGTTACATAGTTTCCGAGCCCTTCTGGCATAGCCTGCATTTTCACTGGATACTGCAACTTCAAAAAGGGAGTTATCGTAACTTGTGTAATTATTATCTTACTCTCATTGATCAATTGGAAAAATGGAAGAATGCATACATGGGGAATGCAAATCGTTTTCTCATGATCATGATATTCCCAATGTAATTTCTACTGTTTTTTTATTATAACTCTTAAAACTGAGCATTTCTGAACAAGGAGTTGCATATCATATTATCCATAAATAATCATGCTATTAATCTAGTCAATATTTCACTAATTATCTGCCTTTTACTAGCAAAAAAAAAAAAAAAACACTCGGAATTTTTAAAATGTTCCTTCTGTGTTTTTCAAAGAGCAGTTGCATTAAGGAAACGCAATGTTACAAGATCTTAAATATTAAAATTGCGAAAGCTAATTAAATAATCTGCTACTGCAGTCGCTTAATCCAGTAATACAATATTAACAAGGATTTACAGATAGATTTTTCATATATATATATATATATATATATATATATTATACAAAAAGCTAAATAAGATCCTACTTTTACTGTTCAAATACTATTGAAATTACTATTTTTCCTCTAAGCACACAATGACTTTAGCCTTGGATCCAAGGGTATATTCGATTTTTTATGTTTTTGTATACAGTAAAATAACCATAATACCCATATATAAGACAAAAATACACAATTATCGCCTGAGGTATTAAGGATATTGAACATTTTCTTACGATGTATAAATACACATTTACCCTCATATAAGACAAAACATAACAATTACCACTGGGTATTAAGGACATTGTACTTTTTTTTAAATGTCGAAATACGTTTGTACCCCCATATAAGATAAAATCTAAGAGTTGGATGTAGAGGTATATTAGTAGATTACTATTTTTATTAATATTTTTGGTCGCGATTCTGTGGGCGCGTCTTCGGACGTGCTGTCAATTACCGAACTTACACACATTACAGACGATGCGTGCGACGTTGTATGATGTTGACAAATGTGCATCTGGCGTCTAGAATGATTCTCCACCATGTTATCTCCCTCATGGTGCAGCGTGTGGAGTGAACCGGTAGCCAGAGACGTGATAGTGATCGGTTGAATTTTGTTTTTCCCTTTTCTCTCTCTTGCATGCTAAATTAAACGTCAGACCCCTTTGTTCATTGCTTTTTCATTGTATTCCTGATCTTTTAATTGTTTTGTGTGGTCCTTATTTATGTTTTAGATGTTTTTGATTTGTTTCAATTATGTTCTTCAATTGAAATCAATTATATATTTAGGTTTCATTTCGGTTCTCAGTCTTTTAATTTTTGGATTGGTTTTAAATCCTTTAATTTTTTTGGTATCCAAGTTTGCATTTGTTTCAATTTTTTCCATTAAATATAAGTTTCATTTTGGTCCTCAGACTTTTAATTTCTAGATTGATTTTAAATCCTTTAATATTTTTGGTATTCAGGTTTGGATTTGTTTCAATTTTGTCCTTTAAATGTAGATTTCATTTCGGTTCTCAGACTTTTAATTTATGAATTGGTTTTAAATCCTTTAATATTTTCGGTATCCAAGTTTGGATTTGTTTCAATTTTATCCTTTAAATAAAATTTATTATTATTTTATTTCATTTCGGCCCCTATACTTTTAATCTTTGATTTTATTTTAATTCCTTTTTTTCATATATTTCTAAAATGGTTCCTATATTTGTCCATGTTTGTATATATATGCTCTTAGTTTTTGCTTTTTATTTTTATGATTTAGTTTTTTGTTAAGGTTTTATTTTTTTAATTTTGTTATTAAATTTTAATTTGTGTTGATGATCATTTGAAAATAAATATTTATTATTTTTTCCCTTTGTTATTTTTTATTTTTATTTTTATTTTTATTTATTCTTCCATTCAAATAATTTTATTTAGCTAATAATATTTATTTTTGTTCTGTCAATTTTTTAATTACTTTTTTGTTAAAATTTCTAATTATTATAGATAATACATTCAAAATAAAGATAATGATTATTTGTAAGTTTTTTATTCTAAATATACAGGACTAATTATATATTTTGATATTTGTTAAATATTAACGCCTTAAATTATATAAAATAAATTACCGAAATATTGTTTTAAAAACAAAACTCAAATTAATTTAATATCAGTGTTATGAAATACTTTTAATATAATAATATGAAGAATAAATCTTATAAAATTCAAAAATAATTGAATTTCCTTTTCTAACAATACTGATGGTGTCAGCGATAGTATGACCACTAATAATTAGAATATTATTTATTTATAATAATGATTACAATGAAAACTATAATAATTGCGATAATTTTACAATCATGATAATAACAATGAGAATAATAATCGAAATAATTCATCATTTGATCAATTGATGTTATATTTCTTAAAAGTTGATTTTTGTAGTTTTTTTATGTATGATATTTTGAGATCTAATATCACATAAAAATATATACAAAGTCACATGTAGACAAAACACGTGGAAAAATTAGGTCAAATTATCTACAATGAAAAAATATATGAGTTACTTGGCCTACAATTTGCGTGGCCAAAAACAAAATTTTTAGCATGCAAAAAAATGTTATTGGTCTTAGATTTTTTATTATTATGCTATATATCTGAGCGAAATTATCAGCCTACAAAACTTTTAATTATTTACACTAATAATAATAATAATAATAATAATTGTATATTATTTTTTATATATTCATTTTATTATGTAAAATGCATTTAAAATAATCATAACGATTAATTTTAAAGTTTTTTCTCTTAAAAACAATTATATATTTTGATATTTTTTTAATGTTAACACCTTTAAATATATAGTTAAAAAATGAACTAAGTTTTTTTTTTAAATCTCAAATTAATTTAATCTTAGTATTCTAAAATACTTCAAATATAATAATATGAAGAATAAATCTTAAAAATAAAAAAAAAATGTTTTTCTTTTTATAAGGATAATGATAGTGTCAACGATAGTAATGTGAGTAATGATTAAGATATTAATTATTTACAATAATGGTTATAATATAAGTTATAATAATTGTTACAATTTAACAATCATAATAATAACAATGAGAATAAAAATCAAGATAATTCATTAAACGATGTTGTTTTGCTAAAAATTGACTTATGCAGCGTTTTTATATATGATATTTCAAATCTAATATCACGCAAATAAAAAAAATATATGAAGTTACACGTAGACAAAACAGGTGAAAAAATTGGATCAAATGATCTACAATTAAAAAATATACCAGTTACTTGACTTGTGTTTCTCCGCAGGCAAAACCATTATTTTTAACATGTCAAAAAATGTTAATGGCTCTTGATTTTTTTAATACTGCTATACATCTAAGTGAAATAATCAGTCTACAAGACTTTTGATTATTTAGTTTATTAATATATTCATTTTATTATAAATAATGTGTTTAAAATAATGAAAAAGATTATTTTAAAGTTTTTTTCTCTTAAAATAATTATATGTTTTGATATTTGTTTAATATTAACACCTTAATATATATATAAATGAACTTTAAAAAAAAATCTTAAATTACTTTAATCTCTGTGTTCTAAAATATTTTTACTATAATAATATGAAGAATAAATCTTAAAAAAAAATTCATTTCTTTTTAACTGAAAATCATTTTAAACTAAAAAAATACCAAGCTATACATAGACAAAACAAATACAAAGAAACACAAATATAACAAATAACTAATGACAGAAGATTCACCATACATACATAAGATAAGGTTTCACTTTCATTTCACACCATCAAAGGTGAACATACTATGTGTTTTAACGCAAGCTGCATTTAATATAGAGATAAGTTACAATGAAAATTAAAAGTCAAAACTAAGAGCATAGATACATAAATCCAAACTAAAATAATTGTCTACAGTTAAAACACGCTCAACCATCAACCAGTTGGATAGAAAAAAAACAAAAAATTAATCTTTAAAGAATTTATTTGAATGTAATTATTACACAAACAGTTAAAACATAACCAACAATCACATTATTTGTTACAAAAAACAAATCGCTCATTTGTGCTAAACTTAATCAATTGCAATTTTACTATTTGCTAGTAAAATAATTCGCCAAATAGATAAAACATACAAAATAATCAATCAATTTCTTACAGAGCGCAAATAACTCATCTTTAACGGATTTAATCAATTATAATTTTACGGTCTGCCAATTAAATAATTTCCTAGACAATTATAACACGCCTAACAATTAATCAATTTGTTGCAAAGAGCAAATAACTCATTTTTAATAGATTTTATCAACCATTATTTTGCTATCTATCGATTAAATAATTATTATAACAGTTAAAACACACCCAACAATAAATCAGTTTGTTGAAAAAACAAATGACTAATCTTCAATAAGTTTTAGCAACAGTAGTTTTGCTCTTTGCCAATTAAATAGATCAACAACGAATTAAAACAAGTTCAACTATTAATCAATTGGCTACAAAATACAATTAACTCATCTTCAATAAAATTCCTCGATTGCAATTTAGTGATTTGCCGCTTCAATAATTGTACAGACAATTAAAACAATAGCTACAATCAACCAATGTGAAACAGAAAACAAATAACTAATCTTTAATAAATTTTAGCAGTTGCATTTTTGCTATCTGTCAAATAAATTATTCGTCAAATAGTTAAAACATGCCTAACAAAAAATTAGTATGTTGCAGGCAACAAATAACTCATCTTTAGTTAATTTGATCAATTTCACTTTTGCTATCTATCAATTAAATTATTATCCAAGTAGTTAAAACAATACCATCAATTAAATTGTTTGCTGCGTAAAACATATCACTCATCTATGCTAAAATTCATCGATTGAAATTTCTCTATTTGCTAATGAAATAATTCATCAAAAAAATAAAACATACACAGTAGTCAATCAGTATGTTACACGAAGCACATAGCTCAATGTCAATGAATTTTATCTATTATAATTTTATAATCTATCGATTAAATAATTATCAAAACAGTTTTAACAATAGCAACATTCAATCACTTTTATGAAGAAAAAAATTAACCCATTTCTAATATATTTAATCGATTACAATTTTACTGATTGAATATTAAGGTAACCAATTATAACACTCATAAAATCAATCAGTTTCCTGTATAAAGAAAAAGCTCAGCGTAGCGCGCAGGCAAGTAAACTCATATTAACTAAAAGATAAACGGTGTGGCCTTTTTATGTTTCACACACTATAGCCTTTGAGGTGTTTCACTATGGATTTCTACAGTGCACTATCGGTTTTGTCGTCGGTGTTGCTGGGGGCTTTCTTGGTTTTTCATTTTTTCTTTTATTTGTGTGCTATGGTCTCTTCGTTTCTTTTTGTTGAAAGCAATTAGGTGAATCCAGTGACAACTCCCTAGTGAGAGCAAGCTTCTTGGCCCCGGAGCATATGCGTTGAAAGTGAGTCAATTTGTCTTTTCGGTTCGCCTAAAGAACCTCTCACTTGAGCCTGCCTTCATTCTTCTCATTTCTATCTACCATTTTCCCCATGTTATTTATTCTATGATATGAATCTCTCAATTACAAGATGAGGAAGCAAAAGCTGAAATCAAAGGTTTATTTCCCGAACAAATCAGCATCATTTTGTGATTGGGCTTGAGCATGTTTAGGAATGCTTTGCTTAGTTCTTAAATGGTGGGTCGATCAATCTGCTCCCCTTTTTTATCGGACTAGGAAATGAAATCAGAGGCTTATTTCCCTGCCAAAGCAACATTATTATGTGACTAGGCTTGGGCATCCTTCTGCGATTGTTGTGCTTGGTTTTAAAATGGTGGGTCGATTGATTTGCTTGCCCCTTCGGCTGGACCGAGAAATATTAATGCGAGAGTTGGACCCATTGGTATAACATAAAAGATCTCTCCTTTGTTTATGGGGGGGCTGGGTATTTTGAATGGTTGTGATTTCTCATGAATATTTTGTTTTTCACAGGGGGATTGTTGCCAAAGTTTAAATCTTTGGTTCAAAACCGAACAAGATGAGAAGAGAAAGATAGTCAGCCACAAGTCGACCATTACCATTACAGGTACCGCAAGAAAAGGAATGAATTTGATTCATCTCTTGGTGATCATTTTGGTCGATCATAGATCAAGAAATTCACACATTTGAAGTCTTGAGGAAGTGATTAATTTTATAGGCATATTCATGTAATTCATTGAGCTTAATCTCTAAAACCCAAACACAACCCATTTGAATAGCAAAGATTAGTGACTCTAAGGGTATGATAAAAATATCTTTAAATGAGCTACCAAACATAGACGTCTCTCTTTCTCTCTCTATTCTCTCCATCTCTTGCCTATCAACATTCCAACAATCCAATACCTGTGAACCAAGCAGAACTCGATTCCATTGCCAAAAGAAGAAAATGAAAGAAAGTTTGCTACCAAGAGAAGTTGACGAGAAAGGGCAGGGTATTATTGGTCCAACTCAAACCATATTGTGCTTGTTTTTTTTTCTTTTTTCCTGCTGTTTTGGTTTGGTTGGTTTTTTTTGTTAATGTGATTTTCTGTTTAGTTTGTTTAGTTGATGAGATTTTGTCCTGTCACTTAACATATTTTTTTCTGTATTTTTTGCAGGTGAGCATGTTTTTGTTTTTTCTTTTATAGTTGGTAGAGCTAATATTTGTATATTTATTAGTCACGTTTATCTATAGTTTGCTCTCATTTTTTGGGTGTTGAGGTGCAACATTATTTTGTTTTCTTGGTGGTTTGTCTGTTGCCCTTTGTTTTTTTTTTTTTGTTTCATTTTTTGTTCTTTCTTATCTTCATTTTAGTTCCTTTGTTTTATAGTTTGTTCTCTTTTTATTTTGGTTTTTATTGTTTAGGGTTGTGGTCTGCTCACTATTCATTGTTGCTGCCAAGGTTTCATTTTGTTATTTGCGTTACTATTACTATTATTAAGGTTGTTGTTGTTGTTGTTTATAAGGTTATGTTATTTCTTTTTTATAGTTGCTTGTTTTTCTATAGTGTTTGTTGTGTTGTGGTTACTGTTGTTAAGGATGTGCAAAGGTTGTTCTTTATGGTTGTGGTTACTGTTGTTAAGGATGTGCAAAGGTTGTTCTTTATGGTTGTTTGTTGTTTTATAGTATTTGTTTGCGTTGTTATTGTTGTTGTTAAGGATATGTCAAGGCTGGTTTTTTATGGTTTCTTGCTATTTCATAGTGTTTGTTGTGTTGTTGCTACTGTTGTTAAGGATGTGTCAAAGGTTGTTTTTAATTTTCATTTGTTATTTTATAGTGTTGTTAAGGATATGTCAAGGTTTTTTATTTGTTGTTTTATAGTGTTTGTTAGTGGATGTTTGTTTTTGTGGTGCAAACTGTGTTTGAAAAAGAGCTCCCAACTTAGTGTTTGGTTTAGGTTTAAAACGTGGAAATATTGTATGGGTCCCACATAAAAAAGTGAATGAAATGCGGATGTAAGAATAGTTGCGTTTCATTGTTTGTATACTAGCCTCCTGGCCCGAAAAGTGATGGAACGACTAGGATTATTGTATTTGTATTTATTTATTGCATAAATTCGGACGGTAGAGGAATGAATGGGAGAATAGGTTTATTTGTAATGTTTGAATTATCTAACATGATTCATTTAATGATGATAGTAATAATAATAAATAAATATTATGGGTTATGTTTTTAAAATTCGGTTAATTTGACTGAACTTATATTATTTGTGTCTAATTTACTTGAATTATTAATTATATTTGATTATTATTATTATTATTATTAAATCTATAATATTTAAAAAACAATATATATATATATATATATATATATATATATATATATATATATATATATATATATATATATAAGTGTGTGTGTGTGTGTGTGATTTAAAGTAATTTCACAAGTTGACAGCAATATTAAAAGCATGGTAACCAAACACATGAAACTGTTTTTCATTAAACCTCAAACTCAATCATAATTTTAACCAAACACTTCAATTTCAGTTATGAACCGCAGCTAAAAGTGTTTTTCATGAAACTGCTTTTTTTTAACCCCAACCCCAACAGCAAACAGACCCTTGGTGTTGTTGCTGCTTTTGTTAAGGATATGTCAAGATTGTTTTGTTATGATTGCTTGTTATTTATAGTGTTTGTTTGTGTTATTACTACTATTGTTAAGGATGTGTTAAGGCTTTTTGATGGCTGTTTGATTGTGTCTTTATTTGCATTGTTATTGCTGTGTTAGGGTTACATTACAACTGTTTTTTCTCGTTGCTTGTTTTTTTTATTATTTGTGTCTGCTCATTGTCGTTGCTGCTGCTAAGGTTGATAGGGTTGTTGTTGTTACGGTTGTGTTATGGTAGTTTTTTTTATAGTTTTACTACCAAGATTGCAATTTTTATGTTTGTTTTCTCTTTGTCTATTGCATGCATGCTTAAATGTCTTAATTGATGTTTTAGCAAAAACATTGTGTTGCTTCTACCTTGGCTTTTACATTCTCAGCTTCCCTTGTTGCTGCTTCAACCTTCGTAGTTGTAGTTTCTGCATTTGCAGCAGCTACAACAGCCTTCAAGGCATTCATGCCCAGTATTTCTTCTGCAAGTTATGGGCCATCAACAACTAAAGTATTTTGGTGACAAATGAGCAATCTATTTATATTTGTTTGCATGTGTTAACCATCCACCTATTGGATATGCTTAACTTGACATGGTTATTGATAGTTGAAAAAAGAGATTTGGAGACAAACACAAACTACTGGATATGATTAGATTTATTTTATTGTCTTGGTTTTGTATTTTTCCTCTATCAATAGCTAGCTGTATAGGCAGGATGTGTTTGGGTATTTTTATTGTCAGATCTGTTGATTTTTTTTACAGTTTTTAAAAATATGGCACAATATGTGATCTATTTTTATGCATTTCTGTTTATAACATTTAGTTGGTGCTTTATTGTTTGTTTTTAAAATATATGGTCCAATAATTGGTATTTTTTGTGTCTGTGTTTTTTGCTATAACATTGTGTTTGTTCTCTGTTGTTTTTCATGTTGTTATATTGTCTTGGTTTAGCGTTCTCTATTAATAGCTGCTGTTTGGGCTGGGTGTGACTAAATTTGTTTAGTTGTTTGAGCTGTTGATGTTTTTGGTTGTTTTTTAAAAATAATACATTGTTTGGTCTTTTTGGTTTTACTTTTTGTTTAAAATATTGTGTAGGTTCTTTGTTGTTTTTCATGCTATTTGATAACCTCATGTTTTCACCTTATCATTTGATATTGTTGTTCTCATGTTTTCTTTAATATTTGATTTGCTAGAAATTGAGTTTAATTTTTTTTATTTTGCTTTCTAAGAGGTTATCATATTCTTATTTAATTTTTTTTATTATCAAATAAAATCATGGATACCTTTTAAAAACAATCGGAAGATGTCTTTTCGTGGTAGTATTGGTAAACATTCATTTTATGAGTTGATCATTGTCATTATTTTATCTGTTTATTTATTATCGCTTTATTTTTTCATTTGTATTATGAAATTAGTCAAGCTCATTAAACCAAGTCAAGCTAATTATCTCGGTCTCAAGTTTTTTGCAATGTAAGAAAAACATAGGAAAGAGGAGGGGAAACCCTTTATTTACCAATCCCTTCAAGATTATCATTTGATTTTATTTGATAATAAAAAAAAAAAATAAGAATATGATAACCTTTTAGAAAGCAAAATAAAAAAAATTAAACTCAATTTCTAGCAAATCAAATATTAAAGAAAAAATTTGAAGGAAAAAATATAATTTATAAAAGGTCAAAAAACCCGACTCAAGCTCATATGAGTTAGTATGTCAAATTCATGACCTTATCATGATACCGCGGTAACATTATCAAAAACAAATTAAGCAAAACTATGAAGTTCAATTATAAAAAAAACTAAATGTTGAAGGGTAATAACAAAAAAATTAATTTTAAAAAAGCAACAAAAAACCCGAGTTAACGCTCTAAACTCGTGACTCGGGATATATGATTGGGATAACCTCATAAAAAGAAAAGCAAAAAAAACTGAACCATGAAGACCGATTTCCAATTAATCAAATATTAAAGGATAAAATTGGATAAAAAATCAATTTTAAAAAGGGATCTAAAAAAATAACTAAAAGTCAATCTAAACTAATCTTTGAAACTCATGATCCTAGTTATGAGCCTATGATTAACCCTATAAAAGAAAACCCTAAAAAATCATGATGTAATTAATCAAATCTTGAGCGATGAAATTGAAGAAGAAAATCAATCAAAAAATTATCCAAAACAAAACAGTAAATAATTAAAAGAATAAAGACCAAATTTAAATAAAAACAATTTGAAATCAATGTTGAGGGATAAAGTTGAAAACAAAATTCAATTAAAAAAATAACAATCAAAAGAATGAAATCCAAATTTGTTATAAAAATTAAATAAAATCAAATGACAAGAGATGAAATTGGGGGGAGTAGAAAAACAAAAAAAAAAGACATAAAAAAATTACTAAGAGTCAATTCAAACTAATCATCGAAACTCGTGACCCTAATTATAAACCTATGATTAGCCTTATAAAAAAACCATCTAAATTCATGAAGCAAATTTTGCAATTAATCAGATCATGAGGGATAAAATTAAAAAAAAAAACCATCAAAAAATTATCCAAAAAAAAAGGATAATAATTAAAAGAATAAAGACCAAATTTTAAATAAAATAATCTGAAACAAAAGGTAGAGAGATGAAGTTGAAAACAAAATCCAATTAAGAAAAAAAAAACAAATATCAATAAAAATAAGAGCCAAATTTGTTATAAAAAATAAATGAAATAAAAGGACGAGATGAAATTGGGGGAGAAAAAAAGAAATAATAATTAAAATAACGATGATCAAATTTGATAAAAACAAATAAAAAAAACCTTTAAATTCTAGCAAAGCAGCACAAGACTCGTGAGAAAAAGAGAAAAAATGGAGAGAGAAAATTCATCAAAGCATAATTATCACCACTTTTATGTACATGCATCTGACCACTAGAAAGATCATATTGAGACTCTTCCAATTTTGTCTAGGAAGGCAACATTTAACCATCATATAATGCTTCACTAGCATCTAAAAACAACATCAACTTCTCACATGTTAGCGTGTATAACTATTCATCTTGCTCATTTACCCAGTCTCTATATTTGTTTTAGTTTTGATTTTCACCCCTCAACATTTAATTGTTTTAAATTAGTTGAATTTTGGTTTGTTTTTCAAAACCAAGCACAAAAATTTCCCTAAATATACAAAATCCTTTTATCAAGATAATTAAAACAAACTATTTTTTTCAAATCCCAAATAAAATCAATTTAAAAGGATCAAATTAGATGAAAAAAGTCAAGGGATCAAAAAAAAATTACTTTGACAGTGCAAATCAGTCCCTGATGTTAACAAACAAAAGGGACTCAATATTTGTTCAAACTTGGAATTCATTCCCCAAAGCTGTAATTCTTATAATTCAATAAGAAAATAATTTTATTTTACCAAACCAAATATCAACTAAGCACTGAAATATTCCCACGAACACTACAAAGTCCCTGCACGCAAATATAAAAACAAATCTATATGATTTGTCCCATAGAAAAGCAACAATAAAAGATCAAATTAAAAGAAAAAAAAAAACTGAGGGATCAAAGTGGTGAAAAATATTGGAATAATAAAATAGAGAAACACGTTGTGAATTCACAATGTTTTCTTTCAGCTGGCACAATGAAACACCTTTAAAAAAGAGAAACATGTTGCAAGATTACTGGTATCTATTTTTTTAATACGTTTGAGGTTGCAATGAGAGAGTTTAATCTCATTGTGTGAGGCGATGTGCTACATTTAGTTTTATTTATGAACAATTTCTAAAGTTGAGTATTTTTGTTTCAGGTTTAATTTTAAATTTCTAAAGATCTTGGGTCTCTAACAAGTTCAAGAATATACTAGGTAAGAGGGAAAATAGAAATTTATTAGCAAATAAGCTTTATTACCATTAACTAGAGAGTTTTCTTATTTCATAACAACAAGAATCTTACCTAAACCGAAACTATTTGCAAATAGAGTTGTCTTTATGACTACCATTTATTTTATTTTATTTTCAGTTCAGGCCTTCTTAATCTCTCTTTCAGTTAATGAAAACACAAAAACTGGTTGGATTGGTTGGATTCTAAGCACAAGTTCTGCAGTCCAGCAATAGCTATTGGATATGCTTAACTTGACATGGTTATTGATAGTTGAAAAAAAAAAGAGATTTGGAGACAAACACAAACTATTGGATATGCTTAGATTTACTTTTATTGTCTTGGTTTTGTGTGTTTCCTATGTCAATAGCTAGTTGTATGGGCAGGATCTGCTTGGGTATTTTTGTTGTTAGATCCATTGATTTTTTGGACAGTTTTTAAAAATGTGGTACAATATGTGATCTTTTTTTATGCATTTTTGTTTATAACATTTAGTTTGTGCTTTGATGTTTGTTTTTAAAATATATGGTCTAATAATTGGTATTTTTTGTTCTGAGTTTTTGGCTATAACATTGAGTTTTTTCTCTGTTGTTTTTCATGTTGTTCTATTGTCTTGGTTTAGTGTTCTCTATTAATAGTTGGCTTTTGGGTTGGGTGTGGTTGAATTTTTTTAGTTGTTTGAGCTGTTGATTTCCGTGGCTATTTTTTTAAAATAATACACTGTTTGGTCTTTTTGGTTTTACTTTTTGTTTAAAACATTGCGTAGGTTCTATGTTGTTTTTCATGCTATTTTGTTGTCTTTGTGTTGTATTTTCTTTGTCAATTATTGGCTTTTATGCTAGATGTGCTTGAGTTTTTTTGTTGTTAAAGCCTTTGATTTTTTTAGCACTTTTTTAAAAAAAATATGATACAATATTTATTTTTCAAGTGAAATTCTTGACGTAAGGTTGTTTCCAAGATTTAAAAATCATGAAATGTGACTAAGAAGGGAAACAACTTGATCATGCCAAAAATATTGTTTACATAGATGTCCTTAAAACATTACCAAAAGGTCTTTTTCCATGAAAAATAATTATTTTGTCTCTGATTATAGGCTTATTTTAAATGTTCAGAAATAGAAGAACAAAAATTCTCCCCCATCAAAGGTTGCTTTGCCCACCAATCCTTTTTTGAATATTTGCTACATTTTTTGGTTGATTAACATCAACTTTTTTCCATTTAATTTAATAGCTTTCAGTGTTTATTTTAACAAGAAAATTAGCAAGGGAATGAAATGTCTCATTTTGAGGAGGGGTTTTGGCTTCGTTCTTCACCCTCGACATCCTTTTTTTTCAATGATTCACAAGTAATATTGTTTGAGATTTTTTGTGATGTTCATAACAGATGGGCTAGATTCCCAAAGAAATGATTTGCTTGCAACAAACTTCAACTTAAAATTTACTAGTCTATAACTTCTTATTGATCATATAATATAAGTTTATCATTACGGATTTAATTATGTTAAATTATATATACAAGCATGCCCGTGACAACGCACTGACAATATGGCTTGTGTGTGTGTAGAGAGAGAGAGAGAGAAGAAAGAACAACACTCTCTTCTTCTTCTTTCCATGAAGCCACTTTATAAATGGTTTATGGTGGGACGTTAAAAATCCACTACGAGTGCTCTACAAGATAGCTCAAAAAAATCTAAGACATATATTTTGTACAAGGGAGGGAGTTCAAGCACTAATCCTGCTACTACTGTATTACTACAGTCATCTATGTATTTATACCTAGACCTCAAAAATACACATGATAATTTTACATCATTGAATTTATGAAATACATTAAATGGTAAAAAATTTATTCACTTTCTTTTATTTTTAAGTTGAAATAGCATTGCCAAATTTATGCATGTTTCATTGGAAAGAAGTAAAAAGGATAAGGTGAAAGCATGAAAACAATAATATCAAATGATAATCTCGAAGGGATTGGTGAGTAAAGGGTTTTCCCCCTCTCTTTCATATGTTTTTCTTACGTTGCAAAAAACTTGAGACCGAGATAATTAGCTTGACATGGTGTAATGAGCTCAACTAATTTCATAATACAAATGAAAAAAATACAACAATAATAAATAAACAAATAAAATAATGACAATGATCAACTCATAAAATTAATGTTTACCAATA
The DNA here is from genome assembly GCA_964035475.1 of Salix caprea. Classification (NCBI taxonomy): domain Eukaryota; kingdom Viridiplantae; phylum Streptophyta; class Magnoliopsida; order Malpighiales; family Salicaceae; genus Salix; species Salix caprea. The sequence goes on along the minus strand of OZ037749.1, from coordinate 8,305,979 downwards.
CTACCACGAAAAGATACTCCAATTATTTTTAAAAGGTATCCATGATTTTATTTGATAATAAAGCAAAAATTAAATAAGAATATGATAACCTCTTTGAAAGCAAAAATTAAAAAAAAAAAACTCAATTTCTAGCAAATCAAAATATTAAAGGAAAACTTTGAAGGAAAAAAATATAATTTATAAAAGGTCAAAAAACCCGACTCGAGCTCATATGAGTTAGTATGTCAAATTCATGACCTTATCATGATACCGCGGTAACCTTATCACAAGCAAATTAAGCAAAATTATGAAGTTCAATTATCAAATAACTCAATGTTGAAGGGTAATACAAAAAAATATAATTTTAAAGAAGCAACAAAAAAACCCGAGTTAACTCCTTAAACTCATGACTCGGGATATATGATTAGGATAACCCCATAAAAAGAAAAGCAAAAAAACAAAGCATGAAGACCGATTTCCAATTAATCAAATATTAAAGGATAAAATTGGATAAAAAAATTCAATTTTAAAGAGGGACCTAAAAAATAACTAAAAAAGTCAATCCAAACTAATCATTGAAACTCATGATCCTAGTTTTGAGCCTATGATTAACCCTATAGAAGAAAAAACCCTAAAAATTCATGATGAAATTAATCAAATCTTGAGGCATGAAATTGAAGAAAATCAATCAAAAAATTATGCAAAACAAAACAGTAAATAATTAAAAGAATAAAGACCAAATTTTAAATAAAAACAATCTGAAATCAAATGTTGAGGGATGAAGTTGAAAACAAAATTCAATTAAAAAATATAGCAATCAAAAGAATGAGAACCAAATTTGTTATAAAAATTAAATGAAATCAAATGACAAGAGATGAAATTGGAGGGAGTAGAAAAACCAAAAAAAGACCTAAAAATAACTAAAAGTCAATCCAAACTAATCATTGAAACTCGTGACCCTGATTATAAACCTATGATTAACCCCATAAAAAAAACATATAAATTCATGAAGTAAATTTTGCAATTAATCAAATCATGAGGGATAAAATTAAAAAAGAAAACCAATCAAAAATTATCCAAAACAAAATTGATAATAATTAAAAGAATAAAGCCCAAATTTTAAATAAAAACAATCTGAAACAAAATATAGAGAGATGAAGTTGAAAACAAAATCCAATTAAGAAAAAAAAAACAAATAGCAATAAAAATAAGAGCCAAATTTGTTATAAAAATTAAATGAAATCAAATGACAAGAGATGAAATTGGAGGGAGTAGAAAAACCAAAAAAAGACCTAAAAATAACTAAAAGTCAATCCAAACTAATCATTGAAACTCGTGACCCTGATTATAAACCTATGATTAACCCCATAAAAAAAAAACATATAAATTCATGAAGTAAATTTTGCAATTAATCAAATCATGAGGGATAAAATTAAAAAAGAAAACCAATCAAAAATTATCCAAAACAAAATTGATAATAATTAAAAGAATAAAGCCCAAATTTTAAATAAAAACAATCTGAAACAAAATATAGAGAGATGAAGTTGAAAACAAAATCCAATTAAGAAAAAAAAACAAATAGCAATAAAAATAAGAGCCAAATTTGTTATAAAAATTAAATGAAATCAAATGACAAGAGATGAAATTAGAGGGAGTAGAAAAACCAAAAAAAGACCTAAAAATAACTAAAAGTCAATCCAAACTAATCATTGAAACTCGTGACCCTGATTATAAACCTATGATTAACCCCATAAAAAAAACATATAAATTCATGAAGTAAATTTTGCAATTAATCAAATCATGAGGGATAAAATTAAAAAAGAAAACCAATCAAAAATTATCCAAAACAAAATTGATAATAATTAAAAGAATAAAGACCAAATTTTAAATAAAAACAATCTGAAACAAAATATAGAGAGATGAAGTTGAAAACAAAATCCAATTAAGAAAAAAAAAACAAATAGCAATAAAAATAAGAGCCAAATTTGTTATAAAAATTAAATGAAATAAAATGACGAGATGAAATATGGGGGAGAAAAAAAAAGAATTAGTAATTAAAATAACGAGGATCAAATTTGATTTAAAAAAAAAAACACCTTTAAATTCTGGCAGATCAGCACAAGACCCGTGAGAACAAAGAGAGAAATATTCATCAAAGCATAATTATTGTCACATTTATGTATATGCATCTGACCACTAGGAAGATCATGTTGAGATGCTTCCAATTATGTCGTGGAAGGCAGCGTTTAACTATTATATGACGTTTCACTGGCATCTGAAAACAATATCAGCTTCCCACATGTTAGTATGTCTAACTATTCATTTTGCTCATTTACCGAGTCTCTATATTTGTTTTAGTTTTGATTTTCACCCCTTAATATTCAATTGTTTTAAATTAGTTGAATTTTGTTTTGTTTTTCAAAACCAATCACCAAAATTTCCCTAAATATTGCAAAATCCTTATATCAAGATAATTAAAACAAACTATTTTGTCAAATCCCAAATAAAAACAATTTAAAAGGATCAAATTAGAAAGAAAAAAAGTCAAGGGAGCAAAATAAAAAATATTATTTTGACCATGCAAATCAGTCCCTGATGTTAGCAAACAAAAAGGACTCGATATTTGTTCAAACTTAGAATTCAGTCCCCAAAACTATAATTCTTATAATTCAATAAAAAATATTTTTATTTTACCAAACAAAATATCAACTAAACAATGAAATATTCTCACGAACACTGCAAAGTCCCTCCACGCAAATATAAAAACAAATCAATGTGATTTGTCTCATAGAAAAGCAACAATAAAAGATCAACTTAAAAGAAAAACAAACTGAGGGATCAAAGCGGTGAAAAATATTAGAATAATAAAATAGAGAAACACGTTACGAATTCACAATGTTTTTTTTCACCGGGCACAATGAAACACCTACCCCCTTTAATTTTCTTTTTTAATTTTAATTTAGTCTCAGTTATAAAGAATACTTCACACTGCTGGGAAAAAAAAACATCAAATCATTGAGCAAAAAAATGTGGTGGTGTCTGTTTGCATCTCACCTCACCTTAGCAGCCGGGAAGGAGTTTGACTGGTCGTGTCTTTTCAATGCGAAAACCTATCAGCATGTGAAAAGTATATGCCCACGTTGCCACGTGTGGTAGAAATGACCAACCCTGCAAAAGAGTTGTTCTCGCCTGGTAGATTTTCCTTCATCACATGCATGCCGTGAGCTCCACTAAAATCTCCTGGAAAAAAAGTTTAGATGCACATCAGCACTTTCGATCTTGTTGTTTTATGTTACCGTCCACTCATCAATCACGCTTTCGAATCTTTAATGATTCTGCTTTCAGTTCGGCAAGATGAGTTGATCCCTTATACTTCAGAGTAACTTCATCCAAATCAGTATTTATTTTATTTTCAATCTCTTTCAGTTAATGAAAACACAAAAACTGGTTGGATTCCAAACACAAGTTCTGCAGTCCAGCAATAGATACGGGCTCACTGCTGCGTCTACTTCCACATTTGCCTGGAGCCTTTCGTTATATGATGATGAACTGTGAAAGTGTTTAAAAGAAGAAAAACAAAAACAGGGGAAAACAGAATTTTGAAATGCCAGAAATTGATTTGTACAGTAGCTGTTTTTACTGTTCACAAATCTTCAATTGATTGCAGTATTGAATTGATTGAATTGAAAATGCATCCTTACAATTTATAGAGAAGAAAGATAACCACGACAGCCATGATATGGACTCCATTATCATGTAACACGCTGCCACTAAGACACGAACAAGAGCAACAAAGCCACGAAGTGAGCTGCATGAGTTGCACACGTAATTGGCAAATTCCTAAAGACTAGGACAACCTTGACTGACTTAAATTAAATCAAAGATAATAACAATGACTAAAACATAATTGATAAAACATTGCAGGACTAAAATAAATAACCAACACTCCTCCATATTTTAGGAGCTGCAAACACCAAGTATCTGCCTCAGAAACTCAAACTTGTTGGCTGGCAATGGTTTGGTGAAAATGTTTGCAAGTTGTTCTTCAGATTTGCAGTAAATGAGACTAATTTCACCTTCCTTCTGCACTTCCCTCAAAAAGAAATATTTGATCTTGAAATGCTTCGTTCTCCCATGAAAAACTGGATTGCACGAAATTGAAATTGCTGCTTGATTATCCACAAACACTTCTGTTTGTTCTAATTGATTCCAGTATAAGTCACGGCATAATTTTCTCAGCCACACCGCTTGGTTTGCTGCTGCTGTGGCAGCAACAAATTCGGCCTCAGCAGTTGATTGTGCCACAGTTTCTTGCTTCTTCGAGCTCCATGAAAACATTCCTGATCCCAAGCTGAAACAGTAGCCAGAGGTGCTCTTCATGTCATCCACAGAACCTCCCCAATCACTGTCAGAAAATCCCAGCACTTTGGAATTTTGAGATTTCATAAATTTTATACCAAAGGCAACAATCCCTTTGATATATCTAATTACTCTCTTTGCTGTTTTAAGATGATTCTCGCTAGCACAATGCATAAAACGAGAAAGAATGCTGACAGCAAATAGAATATCTGGTCTAGTTGCCGTTAAATACATTAGACAACCAACCATGCTTCTGAAATAATGTTCATCTACCTTGTCTGCACCATCATCTTTGCTTAGACTCTCCTTCGAATTCATTGGAGTAGCCATAGCCTTGCAATCTTCCATGTGGAATTTCTTGAGAATTTCCTTGGCATATTTTCTTTGGCAAATGAAGACTTCATGCTCTTCTTGCTTGATTTCCATTCCCAGAAAATATGACATTAACCCAAGGTCTGTCATTTCGAAAATTTCCATCTCCCCTTTGAATTCATCAATTTGCTTAATGTTGCTTCCTGTGACTAGAAGATCATCAACATAAAGAGAGACAATAAGCAAATCATTTTCTTTATGCTTCACATAAAGGGTGGCTTCGGACAGGCTCTTCATAAATCCCAGTCGTGATAGGTGCTCATCAATTTTGCTATACCATGCTCTAGGTGCTTGTTTCAAGCCATATAGAGCCTTCTTCAGCAAATAAACCTTCTCTTCTTCTCCTTGTTCAGCAAATCCTTCAGGTTGATCTACGTAAATCTCCTCCTGCAAGCTGCCATTGAGAAAGGCGGATTTTACATCCAATTGAAAAACCTTCCATCCATTTTGGGCTGCCAATGCTAACACAAGTCTGATGGTGTTAAGTCTGGCTACCGGTGCAAATGTATCGGAGTAATCAACTCCAAAAATTTGCGCGTAGCCCTTTACGACAAGTCTGGCCTTGTACTTGTTGATGGATCCATCTGCGTTCAGTTTTGTCCTGAACACCCATTTTACGCCAATTACTTTCCTGTTCTTTGGCCTTTCAACCAGCACCCAAGTCTTGTTCTTCTTTATCATTGACATCTCCTCTTCCATTGCCTTCAACCACATCTCATCTTTGACAGCTTCAAAGTAACCAGCAGGCTCACATACAGCCACATTACATCTTTGATAGATGTCTTGAATCAGCCTTGTTCCACGAATTGATTCCTCATCTTCCAAGTCTGCCTGCAATGGTTCGGTTTCTTCTTCTACTACTGGTTGAAAAACAGACGTGGATATGAGTTTGCTGTTGGTTGTTTCTCTTGTAGGCTCCCAATTCCACTTTTGCTCCTCATGGAAAATCACATCTCGGCTCACAATTATCTTCCTTGTCTTTGGTTGATAAACTTTGTACGCCTTTGAAGATGAGCAATACCCGACGAAGATGCCAGGTTCTGATTTTTTTTCTAGCTTATCTCGCTTGACCTGTGGAATGTGAGAAAAACATACACAACCAAACACTCTTAGAAAATTGAGTGAAGGTTTGTAGCCATACCAAGCCTCAAATGGCGTCATGTCTTTGACAGCCTTGGTGGACATCCTGTTCTGCAAATACACAACCGTGCTTGCTGCTTCGGCCCAGAAATTTTTAGGCAAGTCTTTCTCATGCAACATGCTTCTTGCCATCTCCATAATGTTGTGATTCCTCCTCTCACTCACTCCATTTTGTTGAGGAGTGTAAGGAGCAGTAAGTTGGTGTTCAATACCAGCTTCTTCGCAAAATTTGTTGAATGCCGATGATGTGTATTCCGTTCCATTGTCTGTTCTCACAGTCTGAATTTTGCAGCCACTTTGGTTTTCCACAAGCTTCTTGAAATTCCAGAACACTCCAGCCACTTCTGACTTGAATTTCAAGAAAAAAATCCAGCACGTTCGCGAAAAATCGTCAATGAAAATGACATAGTATCGACTACCTGCGAATGATTCAGTTCTTTGAGGTCCTGCCACATCTGAGTGAATTAGCTGCAACTTACGAGTGGCTTTCCATGATGAAGTTGGAAAAGCTCTTCGTCTTTGTTTCCCAAATTTACAGGCATCGCAGATTGGAAAATTTTCATCAAGTGTTGGTAATCCAACCGTGAGCTCCTTCATGGCCTGCATTCTTTGCAAGTGACAGTGGCCAAGCCTTTTATGCCACAATTCAGTGTTGCTAGCTGCTGTGGTAAATGCAATAAGCTCTTCTTTTATTGGATTAAAAGAGAAGCTCTTCCCCTTCATTTTGACTTTGAGAATCTCCTCTCTATTAGCATCAAGCACTTGACAGCAACCATCTTCAAAAACCACTTTAAGACCCCTTTCAATTAGCTGGCCAACACTTAGCAAATTTTGGTTAATTTCTGGAACATAAAGAACATCAGAAATTAACTTGATGCCACTGCTGCTAGTGATGGTGATTGTTCCCTTCCCTTCGACAAAAATATAATCACCATTACCAATTTTAACTTTGGTAATTTCAATCGGCATTAAGCTTTTCAAAAGCTTTTTGTCATTGGTCATATGATTTGTACAACCTGAATCAATTAACCAACTTTCAGTGGAGGTTTCACTTACAAAACAGGTTGCTACAAAGAGTTGATCTTCATCTTCTTGTTCTGCAATTTGAGCTGCACTCTCCTGCTGCTGCTGTTGAATTTTCCCTCTGCAAATTATGGCTTCATGTCCAAGCTGGCTGCATTTTGCACATTTTGCATCAGGTCTCCTCCAACATTTGAATGGGGGATGACCTTCCTTGTTGCAGTGATGACAAGGAGGATATTTGCCCTTGAAGCTTCCCTTCTTGCTGTTGTTATGTGCTGCAGCAGACCCAGAAAAGTTGCCATCTTGACCCTTCTTCTTTTTCCACTTGCTTTTATCACCTCCATGATGCTTTGCAAACAAAGCTCCTTCGGTCTTGACCTCCTCTCTCATGTGTCTCCTCTGCTCTTGTGCTTGCAGGGAATTCAGCAATTCTGCCAAAGAGATTTTTGACAGGTCCTTGGTATTTTCCAAGGTTGTAATTGTAGCTTCATACCTCTCAGGTACAGTAACTAACAATTTTTCAACAATTCTGGAATCACTAAAATCATAACCAAGTAATCTGATTTTGTTTGCAATTCCAAGAAGTCTGTCTGAATACATCTTAATTGTTTCAGACTCCTTCATTTTTTGCAACTCGAAATCCCTGATGAGATTCAATACCTGCATTCCTCTTATCCTTTCATCTCCTGCATATTCTTCTTTGAGATAATCCCAGATGGATTTTGCTGTCTTGTGAGACATGACCCGAGTAAAAATTGTTGCTGAAACCGCAGCAAACAAGCATGCTTTGGCCTTTGATTTCTTTGTCTTCAACTCTTTATGAGTTTTGATTTGCGTCATGGTGGGATTGTTTGCAAGTGCAGGAATTGCATAATCCTCTTCCACTGCATCCCAAAGATCCATTGCTTCAAGATAAGTCTCCATACGAACAGCCCACATATGATAATTATCTCCATCAAAAATTGATGGAGCAATTGAAGAGAAGTTTGATTCAGACTCCATGATCGCAACACACAAACAAGAAAACCTCACACACAGATCCCTCAAGAACCTGGCTCTGATACCAATTGAAAGTGTTTAAAAGAAGAAAAACGAAAACAGGGGAAAACAGAATTTTGGAATGCCAGAAATTGATTTGTACAGTAGCTGTTTTTACTGTTCACAAATCTTCAATTGATTGCAGTATTGAATTGATTGAATTGAAAATGCATCCTTACAATTTATAGAGAAGAAAGATAACCACGACAGCCATGATATGGACTCCATTATCATGTAACACGCTGCCACTAAGACACGAACAAGAGCAACAAAGCCACGAAGTGAGCTACATGAGCTGCACACGTAATTGGCAAATTCCTAAAGACTAGGACAACCTTGACTGACTTAAATTAAATCAAAGATAATAACAATGACTAAAACATAATTGATAAAACATTGCAGGACTAAAATAAATAACCAACAAACTGTCACGTGATGCATTTTACCTGTAAATTCTGTCATCCGGCATGCATCAATGTCAGGCTAATGCACTCTGTAAACATGATTCATCAAGGGTCCCGGGATTAGTTGTGATACACGTAATCTGATACAGACATCCCGGTTATAAAAACAAAAAATGATACATCAAGGTTATCCAGATTCCAGAGTATATAGCACGTAAGTTATGTTGATTTAGAAGGCTGGCTACATAAAAAAAAAAAAAAAGCAAAATGCGTCTGCTAAAGATGCTCAGCCCTCGCACGGTTTCTTTCTTAGCATATATATATATGCTTCCAGAAGGAGAAAAGCGTGATCACTTCCCTTCTGGACTGCCAGCAGCTCAACTTTCCTATCAGCAACAGATCGATTATGTTGCTGCAGCAAGTTTAAGAAATATCCTGAGCTATTTTATGCATGTCTAACATAAAAATACTTTCTTACAATTTCTCATTTGAATTAGATTTTTTGCTCAATGAGACACAAGGGTACAAAAATGTTGGAGCGAAAAAACAAGGAATGCGGAGGCAGGAGGTACAGGGGTTGGCTACTGAGAGCACTACACTATCAAAATCGGTATGAACTGTCAGATCCATACTTGCTTCTGTTATTGTAAAGGTCGATTTTTTTACTATAATCCACAGGATTCATCTCAGCAGGTTTTGGCTCAACCCCCGCAGCTCCAAAAACTACCTCTCCACTCTTATCTCTTTGGCGATGTCTTGATTTTTCTTTGTGGCTCTTTGACCTGCCATGAGAAGGAACCTCACCTGATCCATAGAATTCTGCGTATTCTTGTTGTTTTGAAGTCCGGTGCTTGCTCAACGGAGAAGGATCCTTAAAACTGGCAGACTTTATCTTCGGTGGCTTCATTTCTGAGTACTTATCACTTGTAGTTGGAGTATGGACCTGGCGATTTTCAGATGCAGGAGCAGGAGTAGTCTGCCTTTGGACTGATGGAGGCTCAACTTCATCGTCAGGCATAATTAGAGAATCTTTCAATGGGGTGAGGCCTTTTTTGGCTCCACCTGGTCTGTACCAAGAAGGAACAAAACAGAGGAGTATACCGACCAATGCTTCAAGGGCAAGCTTAGACAGATCAATGAAAAGCTGTCCAAAAGATGGCCACTTGGGCTCCTCTTTCATGTTGTCCATGATAAAAATGGGTTTCTCCTTGTTTGCTTTCTCTTTATATTCACTCTCTGAAGATTGTTGCTGCATTATAACATTTCATTTAGCTAACAGGGCAAGAAGAGTTGAAATGGAAGAACACTATGAAGCAACAGAAAACACGCATCTTCTTTGGAGTACCAGTTATCTAGTATACGTTTTAATCTTGCGTGACCAAACAAAACCAACTTCTAAGACTATACTAATGTTAACAAAGCAAAATTTACCGTCAATCTACAGCTCAACAACAGATAAAATCAGAAAACCACAGTCAAAAAGATGCTGATAAATTCTCAAACAGCACACAAGCTTTACTCAAGATTGCAGCCACGTCAGAATTCCAGTTAAAATTAAATTTGCTACCAATGTAACAGCTAAACAGATAGTAAAAGGAAGGAAAGAAAATGATATTTTGGGTAGATTAGGGAGGATGAAATAAGTACACACTTAAATTTTCCAGTTTAACCATTTTGAGGAAATCAGAGAAATCATGAGAAATCCAACAGAAGTAGGACTCATACCATTCTTGAGGATGAAGAAGACCCAAACCCCAGCTGAAGCATGCACGTAGCATATCCAATCAGGACAGCACCAATGACCATAAGCGCATCTTCCAAAAGATTCATGAAGTGCATCAGTCAGTAGGGGATAGTCCCAAATGGATTCAAAATCCAAGTGATGTAAAATGTTATTCAATTCCATTGATCTCACAAAGTCATATTACAACAAAGAAAAATGTCTGCTATAAGAAAATAAAAATAAGTTGGGTAGGGTGAGGGACAGATGCTTGGGGCCTTGGGCGGTGAGCATGAGACTTGGAAATTTAATGCTGAAACACAAATGCAATCATTTTCTTGGTTTCTGAACCAAATCATTCTTCACATTTCTAGGATCCGTAGCACATGCATGGGAGATAACTTGTATCCAAAAAAGACCAAGGGACATTAATTGAAAAATAACCATGCATTGCACAATCTTTCTACTGGAGTTAATGACAATGGGATCATTGACTGTATAACTAAAAAGGTTAAACAGCATGAACCAACCAAATCCTACACCAGGGCAGGTATTTTGTTTCCATAGCTCATTACCTTTTACTAGCCTCCTGTTTCCTATGTGGTGTTGCACTAGGGAGTTGCAAATAATGAGAAAACTGAGCAAATCTTGACACTAAAGTTAAAGATTCTATCATGCAAAGAAAAATTCATAGAGCAGCAATGGCATAGACAATCAAAGAAAACATTCCAACACCTTGTTTTGTTAGCTAGTTTATTGCTGTCTCCCTTGTGCACTCTATTGGTTGGATGTGTATAAACTGTTCACTACAATAAACGAAACACCTACCATGCAATCAACTACCATATTACACGTTTGTTATCAATGATTAATCCATGCCAAGGTCGAACTAGAGGCTAGTCTCGTAAAAGTTGAAATCCAAAACTTAAATCGTGTTCTATACATAGTTTTTGGCTTGATTAAAATGGACTGTTCGAGACAAAGTTCAAGCAAGCTAGTACTATAAAAAACATGACTTGATCACTGCTCCATCTTTAAAAAAGAAAAGGTAGTAACAAATGATATGGAATCAAACCTGTCATAGTAAATGAACTGGACTGATAATCACAATCCTCTTGGTTAAGAGAGATTTGCCGAAGTGCAGCATTTCCTCTATCAACAACTAACAAGGAACAGGTAGAGTGAACATACACCACATCAAAATCATTTGAGAACTTGGCATCTTCACTTGGTCCATCTCTAAAACCTGGAACGTTTGATTTCCCCCCAGCAATGGTTGTGACACCTGCAAGTAATTTCCAAAGTTGATTTCTTTATTCCACCATATGCACTCAAGCATTCCACTTTTGATGATCAAGATTTAAATTTTAGTGCACTGAACTGTACCAACATAACTAGTCACAAATTGTCAAAACTGATTACGTGTCTACAACTCTGTATGGAAGTTTACCGCTTATGAGTAAATATGGCATTGAGTTGAGCTACGATAGAAGCCTTTTCACCCAAAACCATGACTTAAAGTACAGAACTCTAAGCTGTGACAAATAAAGCTAAGTGAAGAGCAGATAGAAACCCAAAATTGTCTGGTTATAACTTATAAATGCAGTATGATCGGTAGCAAAACCAAAGACATCCAAAACTATGGTTTGGGAGAAGCTACTTCTCAAAATTTGTTCACAAAGGCAATGCCAAACACAACATATATGTAGTTGAATTGCATCATTTTTACATGCACCAAAGAAAGGAAGAACACTAATATGTACATCTTCACATCTAGTGAAAATTCTTGATACCTGCATCTCCAATCTTTCTGATGGCATGATTCAAAGTATCAGCAACATATACGTTTCCTTTATCATCCATGGTTAGACCTTTGGGGTGATTAAAACGAGCTTCATTTGGTTTTCCATCAATATGTCCTGTATAACCCTGAAATGAGCCGGCCACCAATCTTGCTCTACTATCTGCAAAAATAAGAAATAAAATTAGAAATCAAAACAGAAAAATCCATTGAACTTTATAACTCAATCCAAGTCTTCATTTGTTTATTGCATGTAGAATTCCTGCTTTACACTCAGTGGCAAGCGGGCATCATATTGATCTCGCAGAGTTAGAATGAAGACTAAGTTGCTTTTAAATGAGCAAATGTAAGAATTCTTTAATCTCATTTTACTTTTTGAGAAAGCCAACAACAGCATCTGTTTTATGTTTGTTTGCAGCAAAGTAGAATTATGCTTAATTGAGTGAATTATCTGCTATTTTCTGGCCCCGGAATATAAACGATTAAGAACCATAACTTCAGCAATATGCTGGTTGTCTTGACAGATTTTCACAGCATTCAAACACAGCTTAAAATCAATAAACTAAAACAAAAGAAAGGAAAGCATCAAGCATACATACATTGGGACAAAGGTGGAGTGATCTTAACAACGTTGCTATTAAGTTCATCGACAGCATATAGTTCACCATCTTCAGATAAGCGGATATTGTAAGGAACCACTCCCATTGTATTTCCTTCCACAACAGTCTCAACTAAGTATCCATCCTCAAATTGAAGAACATTCTCATCTGTAGCAAAATAAAAGGCCACAAAATTATCACGAAGCTTGATCATGAAAAAACAAGAACACAAAAAAAAAAATATGCGATTCAAGTGAACCTGATTGGGGTGTTTTTAAGGATGCCACGGTGGTGGTCCATTTGAGAAGAGAAGACAAGTGCTTAACCAATGGCGCTAGTACCCAAATACAGAAAATAAATTAATAAACCACCAGATGAGTGAAGAATCAAAGAAAATAAGCAAACCCCATAAAATAAAACAGATCAAAAGTAGCCAAAAGAACAAGAAAAAAAAAAACCTGGAGGAGCAGCTTGAGCTTGGAACTGAAATGTACAAGCTAAAGACAGTACTGCTAGTACTAAAGCATAGTAGAAATGGGATCTTCTCATAGCTCTCTCTCCAAACAAAGCCAACTCAAGATACAATCATATAGAACTAGAGAGAGAGAGGTCAGTATTACTATTGGTAGTACTCTCACCACTACTAAAGATTATTGGTTAAATTATCAAGATAAACGGAACTGACACTGTTTTTGGCAACACATTGCGTTGTAGCTGTTACTTAGCTAGCTCACCGAGCAGTGAGTAGTAAAGCAGCTTTACTTGCCTTTCTTTTTTCTGCCATTTATCTTTGCATGTGCTTTTTTTTTTTAGAATTTTCTTTAAGAGGTCATAAAAAGATAAATAGAAAGTAAAGAGATGGTTGAGATCTTCTACGATGGGCTCCACCATTAATGTAGTCTGATTGTAGATGCTGCCATGGATACTCTTCGGTGGTTATCTATTTAGCTTTTTGTGTTTTTTTCATTTTCTTCAACAAAATATGTCATTAATGTAATAAAAACAATTAATGTAATATAATAAGATGATTCACTATATTATTTTATTTATTTGGTTGCAAAATTTAGAGGTATTTCACTGTGGGGTGATGATTAAAAATATATTAAAAAAACAACATCAACATATCAAAATAATATAAAATAAATAATTTAAAACAAAAACTTAGGTTTTTAAAAAAACATGATTTCAACCATGTTTATTAACCAAATTGATTGTCATTGTATGTTTATAAGAACTACAATTTATTTTTATGACGAGCTTTTTTATAATTAACATGATTACTATTAATCATGTTATGATTTATTATATAGATTCTTTATGTAAAGTTTGTAATGTAACAAATCATTATAATTGTAATCCTTTGTTACATTAAAGCTTTGAGAATTACACGACCAAATATATAAATTTAATGGACTATTATATCATATGACCTATAATGCTAAAATTAAAAGAACATGAACTTATTTTTAAAAAATGAATAAATGGATAATAAAAATAATAATTGAAGTTGTTTTTATATTTCTACCAACCTCTATTTTGTTCTTACAAGTCTAATAATTTATCCATAAATATAAAATTGATTTTCATCTATCCTTTTGTTACCTAAAAAAAAAGGAATATATTCGTATGTAATGAGATCAAATCACACCCTATTTATTTTAAAAAATAATAATAAATATGAAAATAAATCAATTTTAATCATATAATTAATTCATTTTTTTTTTCAAATTCTTTTATAGTAAACCATGTCAGGTTTAACTTTCTTTTTTATGTGATAATATTTTCTTTAATTTGAACGATAATGTCTACAAAAAATAATATATAATTTGAAAAAATAACTTATAATACAATGATAAATTGGAAATAATCAGCCATATAAGCCACAAGTATTAATAGAAAAGCTAAAAGGTGCGGTGAAATTACTATTCATCCATATCCAATGCATTGTAGATTACAATAAAATCTACGGTGTATTGCTTCTTCTTTTTTCATGAATTTTTGTTATTTGCTTTTGAAACAAAAAATTGTCTATTTCATCTTTCAATATTAAAATGAATGAGAATTAAGTTTTCTAATTTATTTCTTTTTAAATTGCCTTTTTATGTGGTTAAAATAGTTTGTAGGTTTACCAAGGTAAGTCAAGTTATCTTGGTTTACAAGTTTAATGGGTATCTTTTTTTTCTTTTTAATTAAACTTGATTTTGTTCTAGTCTATTTTTTTATATACTTAAAAAATATGCTTAGAAAAGATACATGCTATCAATTCTTATAAAGTTTATGGACTTGTTTACAAGTTTAGTTGTTTAACATGGTTCGCGAGTTTATCGAGTTTAACTTTGTTTTCAATTTTGTTTATAGATATTCAACTTTCATAATTGGTTTTATTTCACTTTTTATAAGATTATTGTGATCTTAAAAAAAATTCTCAGTATTTGCTTAGTGTTTGATTTTGCACTTGTTTATTTTTGTTATCATATATTAAATAAAAAATATTTTTTAAAATAAATTATAATCACGACCAAGTTCATAACTCAGTTGATGGTTTTGATGTGCTAAACCAAGTTACCTAATTCACAAGCTTGATGGGTTTACCCACCAACCAAATATGTTTTTTCCTCTTTTTTTTTTGTCTTTGAATATTGAATTGGTTAGAAAATAGACTACATGAAATCTTTTTATTTTCTATAGGGTTATCATAGTCTTACATAAATGTATGTTTTATGACCGATGCTTAATTTTGCAAGCATCTATTTTTATTCTATAATTAAATATGAAAAATATAAAAAGGTTATTAAACTTAATAGACTTGAATAGCGGGTTCATCCAATTTATCATTGTCTTGGTATTTTTTTAAAAAAAAAGTTATCATATTTAAGTTTTGTTAAAATTTAATCCATGCTTTTACAATTATTTGGGTTAGCTTCATATTTATAAAATAAATGATATATGTCAGGAAAAATTTCACATGATTTAATTACAAACTTGAGTTAAGCAAAGAGCTAAGACGGGATATTTTAAAGTTGACACTACCACAAAACTTTATGTACTTTTAACATTATTTTTTACTTTTTAAAAAATTGATTTGACTGTAATGTAGTGTGTGCCAATACACTAATGCATTACTAAAACAACTAAAAGATATAGATTCGTTTAACTATTTATATGAACAAGTTAGCAAAACTATAGACATGGATTTTAGTTCTAGTTAGAATGAATTGCTGGATTGATATTTTAGTTTAGCTAAGATGTAGGCAAAGATCAAAGTTATGGTTAAAAAGAATAATTAGATTGAGATTTCAGGGTAACCCAGGTTGTGGGCAAAGATTTTGGTTTTGGTTGAATGCAATTACTAGATTGAGATTTCAAGTTAATCGAGTTGTAGACAGAAATTTTGGTTATGGTTAAAAGAAATCATCAAATTGAGATTTTAGGTTGACTGAGTTGTAGGTAAAGAACAATATTTTAGTTAAAAGAAACCACTAAATTGAGATTTTAGATTAACTAAGTTGTAAACAAAAAATTTAGTTTTGTTTAAAGGGAATCATCATTTAGGATTTTAGGTTAGACGAGCTACAAACAAAATGTTTTATTCTAGATTGAAGAGAATCACTAAGACAGAGGTTGTTGCGATGTCGCGGTCGCACAAATTAATTACCCTAGCTTAAAACACACAAGATAGTATAGAGCAAGCAAGGGGTCGATCCCACGAGGAAGTTTCAAGTCAGATTTTTATGTTGTACGCTATGTGATTGGGGGGATTTGGTTTGTGATTATCTAAACTATGACAGCAATTAAACTAGCAAACAAATCAATTAAAACCGAAACTTATCAAGAAAACAAACCTTGGTCACAAGCATACATCCACCTATGGAAATTAGAACCGATCCTTGAAACAAAAAATGCAGTTCATGTTCTGAAATTTTATCTTTTCTTAACGTGATTAATTAACAGATCCGCCGTATAATAATCCTAACCAACAAACAATCAAAGTGTCCGCACTAATGATTCAATTTAATGGTAGCTTTAAGAACTAGATAATTTCATCAAGATTAACATACAAGTTGTCCGCAACTTGTGTCAATTTATTCAAATGTTCTCCCTAAGTTCAATAATATAGTTCCGCCACAATTATCAAGCTTAGTTGCTTCACAAGTTCATATATCACAACTCTGGTTTTGATATTAAACTTAGCAATAGATTGTTCACAACAATAACTTAGAGTCCGCTCTAGCAATCATCAACAACAATCATAGGAAATATGCATAGGAAAACAATCATACTCATTCATAACATAACTGAAAATAGAAGGAAGAATAAATCTCACGGTTCTTGAAATCCGAAGGTTTTTGTGTCCTTGCAACCAAGCAAAAGAGTCTAGCCTTGTATGTTTATTGAACAACTAAATAAAAAGATGGAAGAACACATGATTTAGGGTTTGGAGGAGGAAGATTTTGTGTTTTCTTTTGTGCTGGCCGCCACTTCCTTGCTCCTCTTCTCCATTATATATGCTTAGAAACCCTAGTGTCTATTTTACAAAATAGTTCTTCCTTAAGTTGGTAGAATTTAGTTGTCCCTTGTAAAATTCATATCTCCTTCATATCACATTGTTTTGAGCTGACATTTGGAGCGTTTATATGTCTTTGAGTCCTAAATCCACTAAAATTGAGTTTGCATCAATCAGACTTTTGTAACTCGAGATATTGAAGTTGGAATGGACAAAGGTCGATATTGGCAGATTGCAAGATTTGACTTTGAAGGCTGCGATTTACATGATCTTCCTTATTTTATTTCTTTTTCCTTATCTTTCCATAAATTTATGGATGTTAGCTTTTGAATATCACTGGAATCAGTTCATTTCGATCTCTAGAGCTTCCACTCTGCACAAAACACCGATTGAAGGTCAAATCTGTCAATCACCTCCAATTACCTCCTTTTTGCATCTTTCATCCAAAAATGCCTTCAAAACATAAACAAAGAATATCAAGGCATTTTATACAAAAAACATATGAAAAACACTAGGTAAATATGGATGAAACTATCAAATAATATGGTCGCATCAAATACCCCCACACTTAGCTCTTGCTCGTCCTCGAGAAAGGATAGGTAAAAAAAAATTAAATTAAAAATAACCATGACCAATCTCTTAATCTCCCATCAATATCCAAGAATTCAAGCATTATAAATAAGAATACAATCGAGAAGGATAAAGAACATAAATCTTCATGAATTCGTTTACATGCAAACTTCAAAACTCAATTACTCTTCGGGATTTAAAAGAAATCTATGCCATGCCAAAGTGATAGGTCCTCTCATTGATATACACTCCAACACTCATGTGTTTAGGGCTTAGGTGTTTAAATCTCTCAAATTCAATCAATGAAGATGTTCTACCATAAGCTTGCTCTTCAATCTCATCTCCATTACTAAAATATTACAAACAATGCATGAATCAAAAGGTCTTATTTTCCGGTTGTAATGGGGCTAAGGTTAAGGTGAGGTAAAAGAGAGTAGAAGAAAAGGTTCAAACCAAAAAAAAAAGTAGAGCATTCTAAAGAAGAAAAAATATTTCAACCAAGATATTCCATCAAAACACATCAATTTTCAATCTTCAAGCACCAATGCTTAGCTTCTTTCGATTTCAAGCTTGTTTCAATTCTTTTTTTTCTTCTTTTTTTCTTTTTCTCTTTTTTTTTTCTTTTCTTCTTTTCTTCTTCTTTTTTTGTTCTTCACTTTTGGCAACCTTGCCCATGTTTTCATCAAGCATCACTTCTTCTTTCTTTTCACATAATTTCCAACCATAATTCCATTAGATATCATAAGTATATGCTCTACTAATCCTTGGCCAGGGGAAAAGAGGAAAACATATAAAAAGTTTAAGGCTTATACATGGATAAAGCAAAGAAAAGATAAACAAGCTCAAAAGGGGATCACTAAAGATAATATGCTTTAGGTTGGCTTTTTGGCTCAAGCAGTTAAAATTCCTAATGCCTTTATCATCTTCATGCATCTATGTAATGTGAATGTAATCTCAATAAGATATGAAGCAAGTTCTAGAGATACATATCATTGAAATAACGAACAATCAAAGAATTTAATGTTGAAGGCTCAAAAGCTTACATTGGTATAACACTATAAAGTCAACATGGCATATTTTCAGAGTCAATCTGATGCAGGAGCATACACAAATGCGAGCAACAAAATGCAGCTAAGGAGCAGCAGCAAGGAGAAGAACGTGGAATCCAACTAGAAGCCAAATTGGAAAATCTTAATTTAGGAAATATTTCGTTTATTGTTTATTTGTTTCCGTTTTTTATTAGAACTCTGTTTTAGCTTTAAGTCTTCTCATTATCAAACACTTGCAATATTTAAGTCAGCGAAGATTGAACTCGCGGGCACGTTTTGATTAAATTACAATCGATTGAACTTTCAATCAAACAAAGAGAGTATCTCTTTTCCGTTGATTAGAATTTTACAAGTAATTTCTGGGATTTTCCTTTGACTCTCACAGCCCGTAGAATAACATTTAATTCTACCCGGCGTCAGTTGGTATCAGAGCCATAATTTTTTTTTCCCGGGGCAATTACTGAGAATTCATCAATGGCTGGTAGACGTGGTCGTGGGAGACGTGGACAGGTTCCGAATGAGGAAGTCCAACACCATGATCGAATCATCCAGGAAGAACGCATCGCAGACTTGCAACGACAAGTCGCGGAACTGACACAACGACTGGCAGCTCAGGATTTAGAGAATGAGATCACTGATCATGATTCCGACTCTACTTTTGATAACCCCTTTCATCATCGACATAACGAAAGAGAGGCACGGGGAAGAGATATGTTCAATGGAAGCCTAGGATTTCGGGTTGAACTACCTGAATTTGCTGGCACCCTGCAAGTAGAAGGTTTCATTGACTGGATCGATGAAGTAGAGCGCATCTTCGACTACAAAGAGGTTCCTGAGCAGATTAAAGTCAAGTTGGTGGCCATTAAATTGAAGGGGAGAGCATCTGCATGGTGGGAGCAATTGCGCCGTTCCCGACACAGGCAAGGCAAATCAAAGATCACTGATTGGGAAAAGATGAAAAAGAAACTAAAAAGTCACTTCCTGCCGTTTGGGTATACTCAAATTTTATTCCAGCGTCTCCATTCCTTGAGGCAGAATGCAAGGACAGTTGATGAATACACGGAGGAGTTTTACCAACTAATTACAAGGAACGATTTATCTGAGACTGAAGAGCAACTAGTGGCTCGCTACATGGGGGGGCTGCGACAACCCTTGCAAGATGCACTCAGTCTACACACCTTGTGGACTGTATCAGAGGCATTTCAGCGAGCACTTGCTGCGGAAAGACAGCAAAATAGACGAATCATTAGCTGGAAGGACCCGAACAAACAAACCATTCGAAACCAGGAGGTACGCCCAACCACACCAGCACCACAGGTTCCTTCTAATCCTACGATTCACTGTTTTCGTTGTGGGGAGCAAGGGCACCGCGCTGCGAATTGCAGGAAACCAGCTAACCAAAAGAGTATGAATCTGCTGATAGAAGAAGAAGACTACATAGAGGTTGGAGATGAACCAACGTATGATGATGAAGCAGCAGAAGATGTACTCTATGGAGATGGGCACGAAACCTTAGTGGTCAGGAAGAGCCTGTTAACTCCCAAATCTGATTCAGGTGACGATTGGCTACGACAAAATATTTTCCATACAACATGTACGGTGGCAAACGAGGTTTGCAAACCAATAATTGATAGCGGCAGCTGCGAGAATGTGGTATCCGAAGAGGCCATCCAAAAGCTAAACTTAAGCACCGACCGACACCCTAAGCCATACAAACTCTCATGGCTGAGTAAAGAGAGTGAAGTAACAGTGGATAGACGCTGCCTAGTGTCTTTTTCTGTTGGCAAGAAATATTTTGACAATGCTTGGTGTGACGTTGTATCCATGGACGCTTGTCACGTCCTGCTGGGGCGACCATGGCAGTACGATCGCAATGTCGTTCATGATGGGAGAAGGAACACATACACCCTTAGCATAAAAGGAAAAAAGATCGTCTTGGCACCGCGACGAGATAACCAGCCCCCTATTCCGGTTAGTGCTAATACTAATCTGCTCTCTATGTCCAGATTCTTGGGGGAATTAAAGCATGAAGACACGATGGTCTTTGCTCTCATGCCATGTGAAGAAAGTGACACAAAAGTAAGGCCCCAAGTGTCAACAGAAGTGCAGCAACTATTACAGGAATTTGTAGATTTGATGCCTGATGACTTGCCCCAAGGTTTCCCACCGTTACGCGACATCCAACATCAGATTGACCTCATTCCAGGAGCAAGCTTGCCGAACAGACCAGCATACCGTCTTAGTCCAAAGGACGCCGAAGAGCTGCAACGACAAGTAATGGAACTACTACAGCGGGGTTTCATCAGAGAGAGCATGAACCCCTGCGCTGTCCCAGCATTACTCGTACCAAAAAAGGATGGCTCATGGCGTATGTGCGTTGACAGTCGCGCGATCAATAAAATTACAGTTAAGTATCGATTCCCGATCCCTCGTTTGGATGATATGTTAGACCAATTATCTGGATCGCAGGTGTTCTCAAAAATTGATCTCAAAAGCGGATATCACCAAATTCGAATTCGTCCGGGTGACGAATGGAAAACAGCCTTCAAATCGCAGCACGGACTATACGAATGGATGGTCATGCCTTTTGGTCTCTCTAACACCCCAAGCACTTTCATGAGATTTATGCATCAGATATTGCGGCCTTTTATGGGCAAATTCGTCGTGGTCTACTTCGACGATATCCTAATTTACAGCCCCACGCCACATGCCCATCTTGCACACCTAAGGACTGTAATGGAAACCTTGCGCGCGGAACACTTGGTCATTAATCAAAAGAAATGCACATTCTTCACTGAGGCAGTAACATTTCTGGGGTTTGTAGTGTCAACTAAAGGTGTCCACGCAGACCAATCCAAAATCACAGCAATTCTGGAATGGCCCATCCCAAAGACAGTGCATGATGTCCGCAGCTTCCATGGACTAGCTTCCTTCTATCGCCGATTCATCCGTGATTTCAGCACCCTCATTGGCCCCCTCACCGAATGCCTTAAAGGGAAGGAATTCAAATGGACTGAAGCAGCCGAAGCTAGCTTCAATTTAATCAAGCAAAAAATGACGGAAGCACCAGTTTTAGCGCTGCCAGACTTTGAACAAGTTTTTGAAGTTAACTGCGACGAATCAGGAACGGGAATTGGAGGAGTGCTGAGCCAATCTGGGCGCCCCGTGGCCTTTTTTAGTGAGAAATTGACAGGAGCCAAGAGGAATTACTCCACCTATGACCTTGAATTTTACGCTATTGTGCAATCTTTGAGACATTGGCGTCATTACCTGCTGCAACAAGAGTTCATCTTGCTAACCGATCATGAGGCCTTGAAGTATATTAATGGGCAACACAAGCTAAATCGCAGACATGCTAAGTGGGTAGCCACACTACAGGAATATACTTTCGCAATCAAGCATCAGGCTGGAAGCTTGAACCGAGTGGTTGATGCTTTGAGCAGGCGATCATCCCTTCTTACAACTATGCAAACACAGGTTACAGGTTTTGATGCTTTGAAAGACCTGTATCAAGGAGATCCTTCTTTTGGCAAAATATTCCTAGAGGTAACAAATGGGCTTCACAGTGACTTTACTTTGCACAATGGGTGCCTATTTCGGGGACTACAATTGTGCATTCCAGTTTCCTCATTACGACAGCACATTATACGTGAGCTTCACGGAGAGGGACACTTTGGGCGCGATAAGACCCTCGCCCTCGTCACTGCCGATTTTTATTGGCCCAAAATATCCAGCGATGTTGCACATTACGTTGCGCGGTGTCACATATGTCAACGATCAAAAGGGGTTCTTTCAAATGCAGGACTTTACACTCCCCTGCCAGTACCGGAAGCACCATGGCTTGATGTAAGCATGGATTTCGTGCTAGGATTACCACGCACACAGCGCGCAACTGATTCTATACTAGTCGTGGTTGATCGATTCTCCAAAATGGCACACTTTGTTGCATGCCGAAAAACCATGGACGCTGTCAACATCGCCCACCTCTATTTCAAAGACATCGTCCGCATCCATGGAATACCACGATCTGTCACTTCAGACCGAGACACCAAATTCATTAGCAATTTTTAGAGGAGCTTATGGAGCCGATTAGGAACAAAACTCAATTTCAGCAGCGCCTATCACCCGCAAACAGATGGTCAGACGGAGGTCGTCAATCGGAGTCTTGGCAACCTGTTACGATGTTTGGCTGGGAATAAGCCAAAACAGTGGGATGTGGCGTTACCCCAAGCTGAATTTGCATACAATCGATCCACTAATAGGAGCACTGGAAGGAGTCCCTTTCAAATCGTGTATGGAAGTAACCCTCCCGGAGTACTGGACTTAATACCCATTCCGCGAATAAGTCGCCCCAGTCCAAAGGCAGATGAAATGGCCGAACACCTCAAGGAAATTCACAATCAGGTACGCACAGCCATACAAGAAAGCAACACTAAGTACAAACTAAGGATTGACAACCATCGGCGTAAAGTCCTGTTTGATGAGGGAGATTTTGTCTGGGCTATCTTAACTTGTGATCGTTTCCCGGTGGGAGAATATAACAAGCTTAAAGACAAGAAGATTGGCCCATGTGAGATCTTGCAGAAAATTAATGATAATGCCTATCGTTTGCGTCTACCTAGCCACTTGAAGACGTCAGATGTTTTCAACGTGAAGCACCTCAGCCCTTGCTTTACAGATTCCAGCGGCGTAGCATCGTGGTCGAGCCCTTTTCAACCAGAGGAGACTGATGCAGGAGCATACACAAATGCGAGCAACAAAATGCAGCTAAGGAGCAGCAGCAAGGAGAAGAACGTGGAATCCAACTAGAAGTCAAATTGGAAAATCTTAATTTAGGAAATATTTCGTTTATTGTTTATTTGTTTCCGTTTTTTATTAGAACTCTGTTTTAGCTTTAAGTCTTCTCATTATCAAACACTTGCAGTATTTAAGTCAGCGAAGATTGAACTCGCGGGCACGTTTTGATTAAATTACAATCAATTGAACTTTCAATCAAACAAAGAGAGTATCTCTTTTCCGTTGATTAGAATTTTACAAGTAATTTCTAGGATTTTCCTTTGACTCTCACAGCCCGTAGAATAACATTTAATTCTACCTGGCGTCACAATCCCTAAACCAGTTAAATATTAAAACTTGCATGCACACTCATTCATTTGATTTATATATTCATCTATCTCACTTAATTCTCATACATAATACTCATATTCTCAAAAACCAATGGGAGGTAAAAAGACAAAACAATTTTTTTTTTTAGAACAACAAAGAAAACTAAAATTCTCCCAACCCCACACTTAAAACACAACATTGTCCTCAATGTTGAAATAAAAGCAAAGGAACATAAGAGAATGAAAAAAAATAAATTAAAATGCGAAAAACATAAAAGATAAAGAAAAAGAAAGCAAATCTGATTTTTTTTTTGTTGGGTTGCCTCCTAGTAAGCGCTTTTGTTTTATGCCATTGGCTTGACATGTGGCATGCTCATTCTTCATAGATTGGTTCAGCTAACTCTATAGAAGCGGTGAATTCTGTCATCCAACCTTCATAGAAAGGTTTTAAACGATGCCCATTGACCTTGAGTACTTTGTTGGTTTCTAAACTTGTAATTTCAACTGCACCATAAGGAAAAATATTAGAAACAACAAAGGGTCCAATCCAACGAGAGTGCAATTTTCCAGGAAAAAGTTTCAAACGCGAATGATAAAGAAGGACTTTGTCTCTAACATGAAACTCCTTTCTTGTAAGCATTCGGTCATAAAGATTCTTAGTCTTTTCTTTGTAAATCCTTGCATTCTCGTAAGCATCATTTCGAATTTCTTCCAACTCTTGTAGTTGCAGTTTTCTTGCAATCCCAGCAGCATCATAATCCATGTTACATTATTTAATGGCCCAAAAAGCTTTATGTTCAAGCTCCACCGATAGATGACATGCTTTCCCATAAATTATTCTATAAGGTGACATTCCTATAGGTGATTTATAAGCAGTCCGATAAGCCCAAAGTGCATCTCCAAGACGTAGACTCCAATCTTGCCGATTAGGTTGCACTGTTTTCTCCAAAATGGACTTGATTTCTCGATTTGAAATTTCAGCTTGGCCATTCGTTTGAGGATGATATGCTGTGGAAGTTCGATGAATCACATGATATTTGCGTAGCAATGCTTCCATGGAACGATTACAGAAATGAGTGCCACGATCGCTAATGATAGCTTTAGGGATTCCAAACCTGTCAAATATGTGAGTCCTGACAAAATCTAAAACAACCTTAGCATCGTTAGCTCGTGTGGCTTTTGCCTCAATCTATTTAGACACATAATCAACAGCAAGAAGAATATAAAGATTTCCAAAAGAAAAGGGAAATGGACCCATAAAGTCAATACCCCAAACATAAAAAATTTCACTTACAAGAATATTCGTTAAAGGCATTTGATTCTTATGAGTGATATTACCTGTTCTTTGGCATTTTTCACATGATTTGCAGAAGTGATATGCATCTTTAAAAATAGAAGGCCAATAGAAACCACTTTCAAGTACCTTGTGGGCTGTTCTTTTTGCTCCAAAATGCCCACCACAAGAATGAGAATGACAAAAAGTGAGAATGGAATGAAATTCATCTTGTGGTACACACCTCCTAACTACTTGATCCGCACAAAATTTCCAAAGGTAAGGATCGTCCCAAAAATAATATTTAGCATCAGCTCGTAACTTATCTTTTTGGGGTTTAGACAAACCTGGAGGGAATTCTTTGGTGACTAAATAGTTTACCAAATCAGCATACCATGGTCTTGTAGAGGAATGCAACATATACAACTGCTCATCAGGGAATGTCTCTCTTATTGTTTCGATCTGTATATCCTCGGTCCTCAGTCGGCTCAAGTGATTAGCCACATGGTTTTCAACACCTTTTTTGTCTTTGATCTCAAGATCGAATTCTTGTAAAAGCAAGATCCACCTAATCAGTCTTGGTTTGGACTCCTTCTTCTTCAAAAGATACCTGAGAGCTGCATGGTCAGTAAAAACAATGACTTTTGTACCAAGTAGATATGACCTGAATTTTTCAAGAGCAAACACCACTGCAAAAAGTTCCTTTTTAGTTGTATGGTAATTGCATTGTGCGCCATCCAACATACGAGAAGCATAGGCGATAACATGCAAATTCTTCCCAATTCTTTGCCCAAGCACAACTCCTACCGCATAGTCACTCGCATCACACATTATTTCAAAAGGTTAATCCCAATTTGGTGGTTGGATGATAGGGGCAGATGTGACACGTCTTTTAAGCTCATCATGGGCATCTTTACATTCTTGATCAAACACAAAATCCACTTCTTTGGCTAATAGTTTGCACAAGGGTGCCGTAATCTTCGAGAAATCTTTGATAAAGCGTCGATAGAAACCTGCATGGCCTAGAAAAGAACGAACTTCCCTCACGCATGAGGGGTAAGGCAATGATGAAATAATATCTATCTTAGCTTTATCAACCTCTAATCCACGTGAAGACACAACATGCCCAAGAACTATTCCTTGTTCTACCATAAAATAACATTTTTCATAGTTCAAGACAAGGTTAGTTTCAATACACCTTTTCAAGATTAAAGATAAATTTTCTAGACATTTATCAAAAGAATCATCATACACCGTGAAATCATCCATAAAAACCTCGATTATTCTTTCAACATAGTCAGAAAAAATACTCATGATGCATCTTTGAAAAGTTGCAGGAGCATTACAGAGACCAAAAGGCATTCTCCTATATGCATATGTACCAAATGGACATGTAAATGTAGTCTTTTCTTGATCCTCAGGATTAATAACAATCTGATTGTATCCACTATATCCATCAAGAAAGCAATAAAAAGACTTACCTGCTAGGCGTTCAAGCATTTGATCCATGAATGGTAATGGGAAATGATCTTTACGTGTAGAAAGATTGAGCTTTTTGTAATCAACACACATTCTCCATCCACTCGAGATGCGAGTAGGAATGAGCTTATCATTTTTGTTTTTCACCAACGTGATTCCGGTCTTTTTGGGCACCACATGGATTGGCACGACCCATTTATTGTCAGTGATGGGGTAAATGACTCCTGCATCTAACAGTTTCAAAATTTCAGCTTTCACTACCTCCATCATAGACAGGTTCAACCTCCTTTGCATTTCCCTTGTTGGTTTTGTGTTGTCCTCCAATAGTATATGATGCATACATATTGAGGGACTAATGCCCTTGATGTCGGCTAAGGTCCATCCAATGGTCGTCTTGTGATTACACAACAACTTCACAAGTTTTTCCTCTTGCATACTTGTCAAACCTTTTGCTATGATAACGGGAAGTGTATTGTTGTCGCCAATGAATACATACTTCAAATTATCGGGCAAAGGTTTTAATTCTAACTCGGGGCCTGTAAAATAGATGGCAAAAGCTTTTTATGTGAGAGTGCTAAATCAACAAAGACATTACCATGGGGAACGGTTTGGAAAGCTTGTAAGGCCAATACTGATTCGTGCACGTTTTGGGGAACACACACGTGCCTCTCCATCTCTTCTATCTTGGTGAAATCATAGCCATAGCTCAAAGCTATGCTTAATCCGTCTTCGCAATCAAAATCACAAACTTGCTGCACACACTTATCAATTTGATCATAGCATGTGATAGAATAAACATTGCTATAAGGATATTTCATTGCATCATTAAAATTGAATTCAATTTTTTCATCTCCTACCTCCATAGACAAGGTATCCTTACCACAATCAATCTTTGTGTTGGCGGTTTTCAAGAATGGTCTCCCAAACAATATAGGAGTGCTGGTTGATGAATCACAAGAATCATGTTCCATATCAAGAATATAAAAATCACATGGAATAACCAAACTATGAATCTTGACTAGGACATCTTCTATCACACCAAGTGGGTAAACAAAACTACGATCCACAAGTTGTATTACAATGCTAGTTTTATTCAAAGGCTCAAGACTAAGAGAATCATAAACAAGTTTGGGCATAACACTAATGGATGCACCTAAATCGCATAAAGCTCTTTTAAAACTAGCATTACCAATAACACATGGGATAGTAAACGCACCTGGGTCTTTTTGTTTCAAAGGCAGGTTCTTTTGAACAATGGCAGATACAACTTCACCCATACTTACCGTTTCATGACCTTTCAGTTTGAAAGCTCTCTTGGTAGTACACAACTCCTTCAAAAATTTTGCATACTTGGGAATTTGCTTGATTTCATCAAGCAAAGGAATGTTCAGTTCCACTTTCTTGAAAACCTTTAAGATCTCTTTTTCTTTGTCTTCTTTCTTTGACCTAGAAGAACTCACAGGAAAGGGTGGATTTGTTTTAAAACTGGAATTAATTGAGTGAAAAGTTACCTTTGGAGTGTTGGTCTTTGTTTCTGTTTGTGGAGGAGGAGGATGTTCTTTCTTTGTACTCAATTCAGTTTCTATCTCTTCTTCCTCCTCCATTTCAATTTGTTTCAACTTTTTCTCTTCAAGTTCTTTCGCACTTCGCAGCATGATAGCACTAACATTCTCTTTTGGATTCAATGCTTGGGAGGGCAACTTTCCTTTATTTGTGCTTCCAATTTCCCTACACTTGAAGCTACTTGCCCCATTTGCTTTTCCAAGTTGTGAATACTTGACCTTGTTTCCTGTTGAAAAGACATGACATTTTATTGCAAGGTAACGGTATTAGAAGCCAAAGTTTTCATCATCTCACGAAGATCATCATTGGATGACAACCCCTCAACATTGGAGTTTATGAATGGAGCGGGTTGTCTTGCTTGATAATTTTGTTGGGGCTGAAATCCATGTGGATGGAACTGTTGGCCTGGATTGCCTTGTTGGGATGGGTTGCTGTAGCGTAAGTTGGGATGATCTCTCCATTCGGGATTGTACGTGTTGGAAAAGGGATCATATTTATGCTGGGGCTGTTCGTTGAATGCTCCATCAATTGCATGAGCTTGTTCAATGTAATCTTCTTGCATTGTTGGGCACATATCCGAAGCATGTCCTTGTAAGGAGCATATGCTACAAACTTTCACCTGCTGCACATTTCCACAAGCCAAAGAACGCACAAGAGAAGTAAGATCATTAACTTTATTTTCAAGGTTAGAAATACTTACCTCATTTACTCGTTTGTTGGAGAGGTCTCCACGAGCGCCAAACTGTTTTGAGTTGGCTGCCATGTTTGAGATCAATTGGCGTGCAGCCTCGGGTGTCTTATCCACCAATGCGCCTCCACTTGCAGCATCAATGATACTACGGTCAGTAGGCATCAATCCTTCATAGAAATATTGAATGAGCAGCTGATCGGGTATTTGATGATGAGGGCATTGAATACATAGTTGCTCAAATCTTTCCCAATACTCGAAAAGTGTCTCTCCATGAGATTGTCGAATCCCATGTATTTCTTTCCTTATATTGGCAACTCGAGATGCTGGAAAATATTTCTCCAGGAAAATCTTCTTCATAGCATTCCAAGTTCCAATAGATCCTGGGAGAATAGAAAAAAGTCATGTCTTTGCTGCCCCCTTCAAAGAGAAAGGGAAAGCTTTCAACTTAACTTGTTCTTCATCAACTCCATTCGGTTTCATGCCAACACATACCATATGGAACTCCTTGAGATGAGTATGAGGATCTTCTTCTGCAAGACCATTAAATGTTGGTAACTGTCGCGACAGTGTTTTTTCGCGCTCCGCGCCCCGTCATCCCTCTCTGGAGAGACAACGGCGCGCGGTGAAAATATGGTGTGCTTTATAGTCATAAAAATTATGACTATAATTATTAGGAGTTGCCAACTAGTATTAAGGTTACTAGGAACCTATTGGTCTGCGAGAGTTTAGGTAAGGGGACTTGTTGTGCAAGGGGAAGACGCATCACCCCCAGTGCACCCTACCTAAAGTAAGCTGCATTGTTGTTTGATTGTTTTTCTAAGTTAAAATATTTGCACTGCATTTTCAAAAAGAATATTTTTTATTATGTACCGATGTACTTTACAATGTAAATTTACATTGTAGTACAAAAAATCTTTTTTATTATCTACGGGTGTACTTTACAATGTAAATTTACACCGTAGTTAAAAAAGATTTATTATCTACGGGTGTACTTTACAATGTAAATTTACACCGTAGTTAAAACCCTTTTTTTATCCACGGGTGTACTTTACAATGTAAATTTACACCCTAATAGATAAAACAAAAATATTTAAAATTATTTTTGATATTTTGGCCAAATTCCAATGGATAATCATAAACCGGTTACGATATCCAATTTTTGTTTTAAAACATGAGGAAGATGCAAAAATATTTTTTTATGGAAAATATGATGGAAAAAATCTTGGAATCCGGCCGTATGCACGAAAACAACACATTTTTTATTTCTTTTTTAAAATGCAATTTTTGTAATATTTAAAAAAAAATGGGTCGGGCCCAACTAAATGGGCCGGCTAGCCAAGATGGGCCAAAGCCCAATTTTAATGGGTTGGGACAAAAGCCTAGGTGGGCTGTCAGCCCACCTCTCATAGACTGGGCCTCCAGTCCAGGTGGGCTGGAAGCCCACCTGGAAAAGGCATTTGTGCCCGGCCAACCTCCCTCAGGCCCCGGCCCACGTGCACAGTGGGACGCAAATTGCGTCCCGCTGCATGCAGCCGGCCGAAGGTTGAAGACGAAGGAACAGTAAAATGGTCGACCACGACGAGAGGCTTACCTGCTAACACCTACAGGTAGAGGAGGTCGAGGTGGTTCTCCCTGTCGTGGTGGCGTCGAAAATGGTGGACTGTGGTGGCAGGAGTGGGCGTCGGAAGGTGACGTGTGGGTTGTTGCTGCTGTCGGGGCTATTCTGCCTTTGCTTCACCAGAGACCACAGCTGGGTTGCTGGTGTGGAGGGGAGGATTCTGGTGATGACGAGGTGGTGTAAGGTGGTTGAATGGTGGCTGTTGGAGGAGAGAGAGAGATGCCGGCATCTGGTTTTAGTGAGAGAGAGAGTGGAGACTAACTGAGAGAGACGACGGGGAGAGAGAGAGCTGACGGGGAGAGACGAAGGGATGAAGATTAAATCAATCTTTTTACGTGAATTTGGCTCAACAATCTCTCTATTTTTCTATGTTTTCTTCGTAAATATCCTTCCTTGCTCCCTCTCCCCTCTGTTTCTTTTCTACGTGAATTTTGCTCTACACGTTAGGCCACCTCTGTATTTTGAGTCCCCTTTCCTCTGCTTATTCCCGACTGCCTTCTCCCGTTTTTATTTCTCCTCTCCCCCCCTTTATCATCTCCGTTTGCATGGTATTTATAGCAGAGGACGGCAACCCTTCGGCTGCCCATTGCATGCAGTGATGGGTTGCCGCTTGTGCTTGCAGGTGGCGTGCCTGCATTGTTCAGGTGACTGAACAGTGCAGTCACACCTGTGATGATTGTGGGGGGAAAAATCAATTTGGTCCTTCAATTTTTAATTGGTTCAATTGCATCTCTAATTGGTTTTAAACTTTTAATTTTGTGCGATTGTGTCCCCGTGAAAAATTCAAATGTTAGCCTTAAATTTGCGCTCCTTTTTTATTTTGGTCCTTGGCTTCCAATTTATGCTATTTGACCCTTAATTGACCATTAAACTCTCAATTGTTTTCAATTGGACCCCTGATTTCGCACAATTGGCTTGGAAAAATTCAATTTAGTCTCCGAAAATTCCCTACTTCTCAATTGAACCCCAATTAAGCTCCCTAACTTGATTTTTCACTGTGTAAGCCCTTAATAAAATTAATTTTACCAACTTAAAGTATAATTAAGTCCTTGCACTTAATTAAATCCTTTAATTGGACCCTAAATTAATTCCCAAATATAATTATACTTTTAAATTGGCCGACGATTAAATCAAATTGGCCCATAAAAATATAATTATATCTCTCGACTTAATTTTTACACAGATTTATCCGATGATAAATTATTATTTTTCTTGAATCTGTATTTTCCTCTATTTTTGGGGACAAAAGAGATACGATCGGACTCGCAGAAACAACCAAAAATTCCACATTGATTTCTCTACCAACGCCGACCCTCTTTTATTTATTTTTGTTATTTTTGGGTTGATTTTGGGGAGTAACCCAGAAATTGGGTTATGACAGTAACAAATGTATAAAACCAGATTTGAGCTCAAGGTTTACATTATTGTCAATGTTTATGCACAATGGTTGATTTTCCACGTTAGGAGCAGCAAGCTCCTTGAGTGTTTGTTGTCATGCAATAGCCATGGTGTTGAGGCGAGCTTCCTTTCTCAACCTACGTAAAGTGCTTTTTATTTCAAGATCAATCTGCACTTGAATTTGATTAGTAGAACGGGTCACAGGCATAAATTCTTAAGAAAACTCAAAAGAAAGTAACCACACAAGAGATCGAAAACAATGCAAATTGTACAAAACTTTTACGGTAGAAAACTAAAACTGCCTAAAAACACTAGAAAACAGCGGCATTTGGCCTCAATAAGGTGGGGCTAGTGATTTATCACTAGTCCTGTTCATAACGTCCTTTTCCTTCAGGAAAAAAAAAGACCGATACCTAATTCCACCAAAAACTCTGTTTTGAACAGTACCGCTGCCGCAAGTGAACAGTACCGTCGCAAGCAAAAATTCTGTTTCTTTTTTTTTTGAATCACAACAAATAAAAATAACAGTACAAGCACAACAATTAACTAAAATTACTTCCCCAGCAACGACGCCAAAATTTGTTGTCATGTCACGGTCGCACAAATTAATTACCCTAGCTTAAAACACACAAGATAGTATAGAGCAAGCAAGGGGTCGATCCCACGAGGAAGTTTCAAGTCAGATTTTTATGTTGTACGTTATGTGATTGGGGGGATTTGGTTTGTCATTATCTAAACTATGGCAGCAATTAAACTAGCAAACAAAATCAATTAAAACCGAAACTTATCAAGAAAACAAACCTTGGTCACAAGCATACATCCACCAACGAAAATTAGAACCGATCCTTGAAACAAAAAATACAGTTCATGTTCTGAAATTTTATCTTTTCTTAACGTGATTAATTAACGGATCCGCCGTATAACTAATCCTAACCAACAAACAATCAAAGTGTCTGCACTAATGATTCAATTTAATGGTAGCTTTAAGAACTAGATAATTTCAACAAGATTAACATACAAGTTGTCCGCAACTTGTGTCAATTTATTCAAATGTTCTCCCTAAGTTCAATAATGTAGTTCCGCCACAATTATCAAGCTTAGTTGCTTCACAAGTTCATATATCACAACTCCGGTTTTGATATTAAACTTAGCAATAGATTGTTCACAATAATAACTTAGAGTCCGCTCTAGCAATCATCAACAACAATCATAGGAAATATGCATAGGAAAACAATCATACTCATTCATAACATAACTGAAAATAGAAGGAAGAATAAATCTCACGATTCTTGAAATCCGAAGGTTTTTGTGTCCTTGCAACCAAGCAAAAGAGTCTAGCCTTGCATGTTTATTGAACAACTAAATAAAAAGATGGAAGAACACATGATTTAGGGTTTGGAGGAGGAAGATTTTGTGTTTTCTTTTGTGCTAGCCGCCACTTCCTTGCTCCTCTTCTCCTTTATATATGCTTAGAAACCCTAGTGTCTATTTTACAAAATAGTCCTTCCTTAAGTTGGTAGAATTTAGTTGTCCCTTGTAAAATTCATATATCCTTCATATCACATCGTTTTGAGCTGACATTTGGAGCGTTTATAGGTCTTTGAGTCCTGAATCCACTAAAATTGAGTTTGCATCAATCGGACTTTTGTAGCTCGAGATATTGAAGTTGGAATGGACAAAGGTCGATATTGGCAGATTGCAAGATTTGACTTTGAAGGCTGCGATTTCCATGACCTTCCTTATTTTATTTTTTCCTTAGCTTTCCATAAATTTATGGATGTTAGCTTTTGAATGTCACTGGAATCACTTCATTTCGATCTCTAGAGCTTCCACTCTGCACAAAACACCGACTGAAGGTCAAATCTGTCAATCACCTCCAATTACCTCCTTTTTGCATCTTTCATCCAAAAATGCCTTCAAAACATAAAACAAAAAATATCAAGGCATTTTATACACAAAACATATGAAAAACACTAGGTAAATATGGATGAAACTATCAAATAATATGGTCGTATCAGAGGTTTTCATGTCAACCAAGTTAAGAAAGCAATGAAGATGATAAAATTCATTTTCTTATAGAAAAGTTAGATCATAGTTCTAGTTAAATGGGACAACTATAAGTATATAATGTTTCCAAGACGTATATAGTGATATACCACTCAAAGAAATGAGTTCCCATCCAGAAAGATCTTTGAAATTGCAAAAAATATTTTTTTGTGTAACAATTAAAGGGTGTATTTTTTTTATCCTATTATATGTTTCTAAAAGTCTATTGTTTAAAGCAACCTCAAAAGGTTTATAATTCGTTTCCAATGAACTCGATTGGCTATGTTTTTTAAAAAGTAATAATATGTTAGAAAATAATGACATCTTGTGCTTTAATATTACACTCAAATGAATATAATCTGAAACCATTATGAATTTTGTGTTTATTATATGAAAACAAGCGTTAATATGATGTAATATTGTGTAAATGGTAATAAAAATTGATAAACAAACATTATGTTTTTAAAATCATCAACCCCTTATCATATTAAAAAAAACTCTTTGCATTTAATGTTTCCATTTTTGATAGTTGGATATGGAAATTGAATTAATTTTGAAGTATTTTGGGTGTGCTTTTTTTCATTTTATTTATTTATGTTAGGTGACATGAATAATAAATACATTGAAATTATTAATAACAAGAGGAAATAATGACTTGAACTCCTTATTGTTAGTTTAGACATAATCTATCAAGAAATAAAGATTGTCCGTATCTTTTTTTTTAATACGTTGGAGTTGCAATGAGAGAGTTAATCTCATTATGTGAGGTGATGTGCTACATTTAGTTTTATTTATGAATAATTTCTAAAATTGAGTATTTTTGTTTCAGGTTTAATTTTAAACTTTCTAAAGATCTTGGGTCTCTACCAAGTTCAAGAATATATTAGGTAAGAGGGAAAATAGAAATTTATTAGCAAATAAGCTTTGTTACCATTAACTAGAGAGTTTTTTTATTTTATAACAACAAGAATCTTACCTGAACAGAAACTATTTGCAAATAGAGCTTCCTTTACGACTACCATTTATTATATAGTATTAAAAAGTAAATTTTTTTTACCTGGTGCCCCTATTGATTTAAAACCTGACCTAATGTGTGTTTCCTGTGAACTAAATGACTGAAAAATCAAGGCTAAGTTTTTTTTAACACAAAAAACTTTTTTAAACCTAGAATCACCATTAGAATATCAATTTTCAATTAAAAAAAACACTCATAAAATGGACCTAAAGTAAAAAAATTAACTTAAAGTTTTTTTATCAACCGCAATTTACTTTTCCTATAAAATAAAAGGTAATGAATTTCTAAATAAAACTTGTCTAGTTGAATGAAACTCATTGACACCAAAAATGAGTTTTTTTTTCTTTCTAGAATATAGATAGCCATTGACTTTCTCTGTTCTCTTATATTTTTTGATTATTTTTTCTCCTCTCTCTCTCTCTCTAACATAAGGACTTATGCATGAATAAAATAAAGTCTTGGGACAAATGTACAATTTTCAAACTAAAAGGATCAAAATAAAATATAAAACTTTAATTTCTAGAAAGACACTTTATGGAAAAAAAAGGGTTGTATTTTCCCATCACATTTAAAATTTTGTAAACAAAAAAACTATCTTTTTTTTTTGTAAAATTGAGAATCGACCCCATATAAAAATTATTTTTTTGATGTTGTGACGACATGGTAAAAGAACATACAAACAAAAATTTAAAGCGCAATCCCTAATTAAAGAAACATGTAAGGATCAAAATAATAAAAAAAAGAAGTTAAATGACTCGAGTGTAAAAAAATAAAGAACAAAAACCAAACTACCGTTACAATTCATAATATTTTGATGGACGTGTTAGAGTGTAGGTATAGGTAAAACGCTAGACATTTTTTATTTTTTTGTTGATAAAACCTAGCTCGATGTAATGCTCGGGTCATAGATTGAGTGAGCAAATTCAAGTTGATTCAAATCAATCCAAATGATATCGTTTTAAGAGAAAAATTAAAAAAATTACTTTATTTATATAAATAAGCAATGAAATAAATAAATTCTATGTGTTGTCTTATTCCTTTTTTTAAAAAAAAAATAATCATCCATGTTTTGGGCTAGGAAAAAAATAAAAAAAATTAGAAAAATCAAGTATGTGGGTCTGAATTTATTTTTTTTCTCACCTTTTCTCTCTCTTCAATTTAAATTTAAATTAATTGGAATAGATTAACTAAAAATATGTTAGGGATACGTGCATCGATAGACGGGTCATCAATTTTAATTGAAATTTATTAAAATAAATTTAAAAAATATTTATAAAGATATTATTTAATAAAATATCATTCTATTTTTACTTGGTTTTCAAACAAGATTATTTTTTAAAATAAATTTTCACCTTAATGTGTTTTTGCTACATTTCTAAAAAATTTGAGTGTGTTAATTAAACAAAGAAGTTTTAATTCGAGAGATGTATGCATATTTTGAATAGTTTTTTTTAATGTGTTTTGATTGCTTTTGATTTATATTAAATGAATGGTTTAAAATCAAAATTAATATTATTTTTTAAAATTAAATATATGAATAAGAGATTATAATAGAAAATTAGAAATTAGTTTTTTTTTTATGAAATTTAAATGATTAATCGTTTTATGAAAAAGATTAATTTCATATAATTATATAATAAAAATAAAGGTTTGACCAAAATATAAAATCATATATCTTTAACCTATATGTGTTTCTAAGCTTCTCGACTTTTAGCCCTTAGTTAGCTAACAATTAGTTTTAAAAATTATGAGCACAAATGATCCTTAATCTATCTTATAAGATTCTGACTTTGCAATTAATTTTTTTTTATTGAAAAACACATTAGTAATACTTGTATTTTTTTTTGTTTAGTGGGAACCAATTATCTTGTAATTATGAATGATAATATTTGGTAGGGGTAAAATCATGAGAACATTTTTACTAGTTTGGTGACATAATTGAGTGGAGAGTATGTTAAGGAATGGTAATATTTAATAATTATTTTCTCATTTTCTATTAACAATGTATCATTCCATAAATTAGCTAATTAAACATCTTTAAAAACTAATATTTGCACCCTTAATAATGTTTTTCATAAGAATTACACTTATAAAACTTCCCTTTAATTTGTTTTTCAATTTGATATCACACAATGCTTCTCGATCCTAGATCTATAACAACTCTAAAATCAAATTTAAAACTTTTTATATACAAATTCAACCAACGAATGTAATATTTAGTTTGAGAAATTATTAAACGAATCTAGTTAACTTTTCTAAATTATGGACCGACCAATAAAAGTTTTACATATTATTATTATTATTATTATTATTATTATTATTTTCAATTTAATTAAGTCATATTTAGAATGGAAATCTTTTCATGTTTCAATTTCAATTATAGTTATGGAATAAAATAACATAAAAAATATGAAAAAAATTTAAAAGGTGTTTAATAATGTGGTAGTGATTAATTTTCAAAATGTTTTCACTTGAAAATACATTAAAATAATATTTTTTATTTTAAAGAATATTTTTTTCATCAACACATAAAAGTAATCTAAAAATACTAAAAATAATTTAACTTAAAGTTAATTTTTTAAATGTTTTTAAAAATATCCCTAAAATACAAAAACAAACATTAATAATATATAACAATCTTATTGAATTGGTTAATAATATTATCAACTAATTCCATATAATCATTTTTTTCTTTTGAACCATGCAATCCTATGTGCGAATCTTCAAATATCACCATTCCTTTCTAATCCAAAAATTCTTGAAATTGGACCAACTTGGCAATCCAATGTTCTATTTTTACCAGATAAACCAGGTCAGTCAAACACGCCGGCTCATCACTTTCTATTAACACGTGGCATTCATGTATTCGCGTGGCCTCGTGGCCTCCACGCCACGTGATCACTCTCTATCAAAACCCTAACGTTAAAACCAATAAAAACACCTCACTCTTCGCAATTCGCTTTCTTCTCTCTACCTGAATATTTTCCTTCTCTACGGTTACGATCCCGTACGGTTAGTCTCTCCGATCTCATGATCTACTCTTATAATTTCTCTCTCGACTAGATCTTATTGAATCTGTGTGACATAATTTGATCCGAAACACTTTTGTTATTTTCTTGTCATAAGATATCTGAACATGTAATTTTGTCTTGCTTTCTCGGCAACCAAACAGAAAGTTACCAAATTATTTGATGGTTGCATGTGCAGATCTGTTGGTTTGGGCTGTTTGAAATTGAATTGAATCTTCATATTAAGCTTGATTTTTGAATTTTTTTATTCAATTTACTAAATATTGTTTTATTTTTTAGTGTTGATTATGTGATAATATTTATCATCCTGATCTAATTAATTATTTGGTTACTTAAATATATCTGTTGTTGCTGTTATGTGGTAATAGGCTGAATAGCTAGGGGAAAGAAAGAAAGAAAGATGGGAGGTGGATTTAGGGTGCTTCATCTTGTCAGACCATTTCTGTCATTTCTTCCTGAAGTTCAGAGTGCTGACAGAAAAATTCCGTTTCGTGAGAAGGTCATATACACTGTGATTGCTCTTTTCATTTTCCTGGTGTGTAGTCAACTCCCATTGTATGGTATTCACTCAACAACTGGTGCGGATCCTTTCTATTGGATGCGTGTTATTCTTGCATCCAACCGTGGTACTGTCATGGAGCTTGGTATCACTCCAATTGTGACATCTGGGCTAGTGATGCAACTGCTTGCTGGTTCAAAGATCATCGAAGTGGACAACAATGTTCGTGAAGATCGTGCACTATTGTAAGTATCTTTGTGTGGCTAAATTCACGTGGATTGCTACTGCAGTAGTAGTTGCTTTGCCTTCCATGTACATTCTGTGATAGGGGGCCTTGTAGGATGTCTTCTGCTATGTATTATCTTATTATGCATATCTCCATCCTCATGGCATTGCTGGTATTTCATTGCTTATTACCAGTGGGTTCCCAATCCCAGATTATGGTGATGGTTTTCTGTGAACAATGAACTAGGAAAAAACTAGAAGATATCTACAAATCACTTTAAGTTTTATATTTTAAAATGTATAAATAATGGTAGTTTATTAATTTTTGCAGTTAACCAAACTGCATTTTCACTCAATTTCTAAGATGATTATGTTCCATTCATACGAATACTTGTGCTACTTGGGGCTCTCCCATGTCAACAAACACCGAGAGGGTGTTATCTTTTATGTTATCTGGACAAAGCAACTTCCTCTGCGCTTTACATTGTCATGATGAATGCTTTCTTCTCTCAGAAATGGTGCACAGAAGTTGCTAGGTATCCTGATAGCTGTTGGTGAAGCAGTGGCATATGTTCTCTCAGGGATGTATGGCAGTGTTGGCCAACTTGGGGTAGGAAATGCCATTCTTATCATCATTCAGCTTTGTTTTGCTGGGATCATTGTGATATGTTTGGACGAGCTTCTTCAGAAAGGATATGGTTTAGGCTCTGGAATTTCCCTTTTCATAGCAACCAATATCTGGTGAGTTCCATTCTTTAGTTTATGGATCCACTTGTGAAATTTCCTTCTCTATATTGATTATTGTGAGATTGGAGTTCTTTGGGGAGTTTTACTTTAACATCTCTACCAAAAATCTGGATGCTTACAGAGTCATTCATTTTTCAGTGAAAACATTATCTGGAAAGCATTTAGTCCAACTACCATCAATAGTGGGCGTGGTGCTGAATTTGAAGGAGCTGTCATTGCTTTATTCCATCTGCTGATTACCCGAACAGACAAAGTTCGTGCTCTCCGGGAGGCGTTTTACAGGCAGAATCTTCCAAATGTGACAAATCTTCTCGCCACAGTCTTGATCTTTCTCATTGTCATCTACTTCCAAGGGTTCCGTGTGGTTTTACCTGTGAGGTCAAAGAATGCTCGTGGTCAGCAGGGTTCATATCCGATCAAGCTCTTCTACACCTCTAATATGCCCATTATTTTGCAGTCTGCTCTTGTATCAAACCTGTACTTCATCTCCCAGGTACTGAGGGTTATATGGTTTTATGTTCTGCTTGAGATTTGGTTTTTCCAGTTCTTCTGTTAACTTGCTTGTTTGCAGTTGCTGTACAGGAGATACAGTGGTAACTTCCTTGTGAATCTTTTGGGAAAATGGAAGGAATCTGAATATTCAGGTGGCCAGTTTGTTCCTGTTGGTGGCCTTGCGTATTATATCACTGCACCCTCAAGGTGATTAAGATGATTTTTATATTTGTTTGTCTTTTTACGTCAACAACAAATTGCTGGTAACTTGAAAATTGTCTCGAGCCTCCAATCACTTGCATTTTAGCAATTATCTTTTTCTCTAGTTCAGCCTCTCCAGTCTTTAATTTAAGGTCATTACTAATAATAATAATAAATAAGGTTGGAGTGAGGGACCATTTTGTATATTTGTATCATCATCATGAATGACATTGCAATATTGTTCTAAATACAAATAAAAATTAATTGATAGGCACCTTTGCCTTCCCTCAATTTTAGAAAATTTCACCCACCAAGTTGATGATGATGATATCTGCACTTATATTGGTTCATGAATGATTTTTTGGCCCTTGCTGTTGGCAATGCTATCGCTAGCTAACATGTCCTTACTAATCTTTTACAGCTTAGCTGATATGGCGGCAAATCCTTTCCATGCACTTTTCTATCTTGTGTTTATGTTGTCAGCATGTGCTCTCTTCTCAAAAACTTGGATTGAAGTATCTGGATCATCTGCTAAAGATGTAGCCAAGCAACTCAAGGTATGTGGACCTTTTTATTTCTTATGTTCTATGGTGAACATAATTTTTACTATGCTCTTAGCGCAGCACTTACTTTTGGCTTTGGTGGTGCACAATCTTTCTGTTTTACCCTTTATTCAGGCTGCTTTCTTATCATTAGGTTTTCAGTTCATTGTTAGGGTCTGATCTCTTAAAGTCTGAATTTGGCTGTCATCCTCGGGTAGTCAAGGAAGTGGATATTGTGGCATTATAGTGGATTTATTTTGAAAGTCTTCTGTTTAACTATCTGCGTGCTACATGTCACACAACCAAACTCATTTGTATATTTGTTGTGTGGAGCATAAGCAGGTGATCTAATATCTGAACATTCTCAAACTAATTTCCAGTCCTATTTAGAACGGGAGAGTAGTAGGATCCACTTAAATAACTACTATTCATCAAGTTTTGATTGTTTAATACACGACAAGGATGTACATTTTTTAGAATCCAATCCTGTTCTTGGACTTTCCAGAATTTTAGGACTAGGTTTATCAACCACCACACTGGCTTAAATATATAGTCAGACACAGTGGGTGGTTAGAGCTATACTACTGGAAGCTACCTTAAGTGGAGAGCTCCTACGGAAGGTACTTAGCACTGTTATCTTTGGTAGCTTATAAGCCACCATAATACCAATCTCAACTGTAATCATGGTTTGTTGTTGGCTTAAGTCATGGATGTGGTGGATTTTTTTTGTTTACAAACAATGACTCAACCTGCCAGCATATTTATGTTAAAAGTATTGGGGTGACCATGTCTTTAGGTTTCAAAATGCACATAAAAAAAACTTGAAATAACGTTAACATCTATTGATTTCATTGGAATTTGAATCTGAACAGGAGCACCTTGATTATAAATTTTGAAGTATTTCCTAGTATCTAAAGACAGCAGGTCCTATTGTTTGTATAATGTATGTTATATAAATGATTAGCTGGTGGGCTATGAGTTTGAGTAGTTGCTTGGCTGTTATTAACTTATATTCTAGTTGTCTCATTGATGTATCCAAGTAAAATTGATCCGCAAGATGTAAAGTCATGATATTCAGTTGATAGAATAAAAATGTGATCAAGAAAAGTTCTTGACTTTTGGTGAATCCATCCCTTGCAATTTTAGGAAATCTCCTTTTCTGACATGGTTATCAAAATTGGAGGCTCCTCCTTTTATGTCTGTTCATTGTATATTCTATGTTTCAGACTTTATAAGGATAGGCAGTCTGACAAGGTCATGCAGGATTTTTTTTTCTTTTCTGAATAATGTAGAGAAATTGACATGTGCTTAATGTTTCTGTGTTTTATATTCCAAGGATTATTTCTATTTGTTGCCTACCTACACGCAAGCACCTTTAAACTGATACCAAGCTCTTATCTCATGAAACATGAGCCCAAACAAATTCCTACAAGGGTTGTCTCACCTTATACTGTGATAGAGGCGGGGATTGAGATTGAATTGCCATCCTTGTTAAATTAACAACTTCAATTTCTCCACTTTTAGGAAGCATAGAGCTCACGCAAGTTTTGAATGGGACAGATGGTTTGGATTGGGAAGGATATTAACCCATAATAAAGGGTAGAAATTGACCCTTTTTTTGGCAGCCTAGTATCGTTGCAGTGTTAAATTTACCTGGCTTGAGATGTCTACCTTAATAGTCTTGTTTTTTCTCTAGTAATCTGTTAGCTCCTGCTCTCAATTGCTACCTGAATTTCATCATGTTTTTGTTTTCTCGTAAATTATGAAAGTTTAAGTAACAGGGAGTCACGGGTATTGGATTGGTCTGGAAAATCTGCTTGTTTTATCAGCTCCACATGTTCATTAACATAGTTTGGTCATGCAGGAACAACAAATGGTGATGCCCGGGCATCGGGAGTCCAACTTACAGAAAGAGTTGAACCGTTACATACCCACAGCTGCAGCTTTTGGAGGCATTTGCATTGGTGCACTGACAGTGGTGGCAGACTTCATGGGAGCCATCGGATCAGGAACAGGAATACTACTGGCAGTTACAATAATTTACCAGTACTTTGAGACCTTTGAGAAGGAAAAGGCGAGTGAACTTGGCTTCTTTGGTTTCTAAATTAAGTATCTTCTTGAATGGCGGAGGCTACGAGCAGCTCCCCTGCAATTTTGGTGCGCGGAGAATGTATATAAGGCCCCTTTTGACACCAAAAGTTTCTCAAGTTAGAAGACAGTTCGTCCAGGTTAAATAGTACTGACTTCCGTAAAGCTGAATTTTTGCTCTTTCCTGTTCAACTACTGAGCTTCTCATGTATCGTTGGATTCCCCTCCTCTTTCTTATGAACCTTGGAATTTTTTTCGTACTAGTTAACATTTCTCTAATGACCATTGAAAAAGTAATGATCAGGGATTTGTGGACTTGATGAAAAAAGCGTTACTTTATGCTGACGCTGCTGCAAGTTTTTGATCTACAGGCAGTTTGTTTTTCATTGGTGTTTCTGAAAAAATATGTACTTTTTTAGTTTAAATAATAAGGGCTTCTATATCGTTTCCTCGAATTATTCGAGCCTTGGAGGGTTGGGGGCCTTTTAATTTCTTAGACATTTGAGTATGGATCCGGAGGAAAGCTTTTTCAATCTGATAAAAACGTTCCTATTGTCTGTACGATAGGGTCTGCTCGTAACCTAACTGGGCTCTCTTCAGGCATCGAAAAGGCACCGGCATCCTAAGTAGGGCGGGCAAATCACCGGAGGTATATAAACCCCCAGTTAAACTGCTGGATTCTTTGTTTATTTTCAAATGACTGGTGGTCCTGCAGTTAGCTGCAGCGGTCCATTTATTGAATCTTAGGCACGTATCCCATGAAATTTTTTCCAAAATCCATAGGATGCCATACTTTTGATGGGACGTCCAGACCTGCAACCGAAAGCTGACACTGTATCTTCAGATAAAGTCTGTCTTGTCGAATCAAATGATGTTTATTTTTATTTTTTATTTTAGATTGAAGTTTTTTTTATTTTCAAAGATTATTTTTATAAAACTGATGTTTAAGAAATAATAAAAAAATATTATAATATATTTTTAAATAAAAAATACTTTAAAAAACCACAGAAACAATTATCAAGCAGCCCCTGACTCTTTTTATGAGCATGTGAAAAACTGGCCCTGAAGCCCTGAAAAGAAGTGTAGGAGGAGCAATTTGCCTACTAAGATGGCAGCTGGCACCACCTGGTAATTATTCCGGCATCATGAGTTCATTTTGCTCTGAAAATACTACACATACATGGCCTTTCAGAAAGAGCAGAACGAGATTTAGGCGGAAGGTAAGTCAGCAAAAGTATGTCAAAAAATCTCAAGAGTATATTCTGTAATAATACCACCATTCTTGCCCACCACTTGGTCCTTACACTATGATGAAGCTTTCGGTGTGCATGATGTTTCAAAAATATCCCAAACAGCTATTATTAAAGAGCTCTTATTAAAGACCTCTTATTAATTTAACTACACAATAAATAGCGCGGTGGATTTTTTTATTGTTCATTTAGATACAGTTTACTATTCATTGTTACGGTCAAATTATCATTTTATACCAGGACTGAAAAGTTTTAACCCCCGGAACTGGGGGTATTTTTGAATTTTTCAAGAGACATGGATGATATTTCTGGTTTTATTACACAGTGAAATAACAATTTTAGCCCCCTTAAACGACAAAACGCGCCACCCGGGACCGGGGGTATTCCAGTACTTGCACCCCTGGTTTTTTCGTAGATATCGCTGGGTCCAGGGTGTATGCGTAATTGTCTATTTTTTAATATTACTTTTCCTAGGACACACAGGCGCGTCGTACAGACACTACAGGCGCATTATACGGACGCACCTGCGGTGTTCCGCCTGCACGCGTCCTTCAGGAGGCGCATGCGGCTTTTTACCGCCGTGGAAACTGGTTGTTCGCCAATCATCAGGTGCGCCAACATGTCATATGTCTCCCAGAGTGGCGCGTGGCCTCTTAATAGGGTTGCATAATCGTCGATGAATATTTTTCTTTCCCCCGCCCATTTCTCTCTCCTGCTACCGGAAATACGAGTAAATCCTTGATATTTGTATGAGTTTCATTTCAGTCCTTTATTTTATTTCATTTTTTTACTAATTTTTCAATGGAAATTTTGATTATTTTTAATTATGCCCTTCAATTGAAATTAATTATATATGATATGTTTTATTTCAGTCCTTACTCTTTTGATTTTTTGTTTGTTTTTGATTACTTTATTAATTTTGATATGCAAGTTTTAATTTGCTCTAATTAGGTCCTCCAATTGAAATTGGTCATATATGCTACTTTTCATTTCGGTCCTTATTCTTTTAATTATTTCAACAAT
Organism: Salix caprea; assembly: GCA_964035475.1. Taxonomy (NCBI): domain Eukaryota; kingdom Viridiplantae; phylum Streptophyta; class Magnoliopsida; order Malpighiales; family Salicaceae; genus Salix; species Salix caprea. The sequence goes on along the minus strand of OZ037749.1, from coordinate 8,261,137 downwards.
TGTTTTTTTTTAAATCCCTTTATTATTTTCGGTCCCAAAGTTTTGATTTGTTTTATTTTTATCCTTCAATTGGAATAATTATATATTTTGTTTTTCATTTTGGCACCTATTCTTTTAATTTTTTACTTGATATTAATTCTTTTGGTTTTTTTGTCCTTCTTGCACAGTGTTTATTTTTCATCCATATTTTTGTATTTATGTTATTAGTTTTGTTTTTAATTTTTGTCGTTTTATTTTTTGTTAGGGTTTTATTTTTATTCATGAAATTTTAATTTATGTTGGTTACACTGCATTTTATTTTTAAAAATCTATTTATTGTTTTTCGGTCCCAGGGTTTTGATTTGTTGCATTTTGTCATTCAATTGGAATTAATTTTATATATTGTTTTTCATTTTGACACTTATTCTTTTAGTTTTTTATTTAGTGTTGATTCCTTTGGTTTTTTCAGTCCTTCTTAACAATGTTTATTTTTTGTCTATATTTATTCATTTATACTTTTAGTTTTTGTTTTTAATTTTTATCTTTTTTTTTATTGGGGTTTTATTTTTATTTGATTTAGTTCTGAAATTTTAATTTATATTGGTGATCATTTTAAAATTAATATTGCTCATTTTTTCTCTTTGTTCTTTTTTTGTGTTTTCTGTTATTTTTATTTGTTTTTAGGATCATATGATTTTATTGTTTGCGCAATGATAATGATAGTTTTAGTGATTATTTTTTATTGCTTTTTGTAAAAATATTTTGATCTTTTTAATTATTCGGGCCAATTTAATGATTTTAACTATTTAGGCATTAATGTTGATAATAATTTTAACTGTTATAGTAATGATAATGACGGTAACGTAGGGATGAATTTTTAATTTCTGTTGTTTTCTTTTTGGAGAATGAAAATTAACTTCTTATTTTTTTTATTTGATTATTGCAGGTGTTTTCACAATTTATATTTTATTTGTTGTGTTCAATTTAAATTAAATTATAAAATAAAATAATCTTAATATATTAAATTCAATAATTCAGGTATCCAAATCATCTTGCTTTTTTAATGATAGTAATACTTTCATACTGGTTATTTCATGGAAACCTACTAAGCAGATAAATTTATATCCATTTAAAATTCATATATTTTATAGAAAACTTGCACTTCACAAGATTTATTATTTTGCCAAATTGATATTGTAATAAAAAAATTCACACAATTAATATTTTTTTACATTAAAAAAAAATAGTGCCATCTGCGACGAGGCGCGGGGGCATTGGCTAGTTATAAAAGAAAACTAGTGTATGGTTTGCGGACTAAATATCCAACTAATTTAAGGATAAAATCTAAGTGATGATAGTTAATTTTTTAATTCTATCAATTTAATCCAACCGTTGGTGTTTAACACTTGTATTTTCTTATACACACACACACACACACACACACACACATTTGAGTAGTATCTAATACTTAAATAAATATTTCTTTATAATGATAATATAAACAAAGATAGGAAATAAATATGTTGTTAAGAATAAAGATTAACAACCTTTTCTTTTAAGGATCTAATGAGTTGTTATGACCTATCTTTGTTACTATTTGATGGAGTAGGACTAAAAGTTTTTTTTTTCTTATAGCAGTTAAAACTTTTATTTGTAAAAAAGATAAACATCTCTGATTTATCTCAAAGGAAAAATATATATGAATTTTATGTGAAGAAAATATTTATAAGTTTATCAGATGAAATATATCTTATTGGATATATATTTATATATATGAAGTGGATTTTAAAATACCTTATTGATGAGACGCTCGAATTCAAACAAGCCACGAAACCTTTTTCTGGGATTTGGGTTTATATAGTAAATTCTCTTAAATACCCTATAAGTTGTGTTCAATTTAACCTTTCAACTATTTTTGTTAGGATAAAAATAAAGGCACGTCTAATTAATGTTGTCAATGAGTAATGTTTAATCATTGATGCATTTAATAATCAAGAGCGCTAATTTATCATCTATTAAATACCTCTTACTTAAAATTAAAATTATTAAAATGACATTCCTAATAGAATTATTATTATTATTATTATTATTTTTATTTTTTTTTATTATTATTATTAATAATAATAATAATAAAAATAAAAGTACTCCACACAAGCTTTTTATTTTTACTTTATTTTTATCTTTTTTTTTTTGTTGAGTTTCCATTCTTAATATAGTCATTATTTAAGTTGGAGTGTAACTTTTTTTTTTTTTTTTTAAATAGAACTTGGAGACTATTTCTTATTAATTCATCTAAGTGACTAGAGAGTTGTGAGTTATAATGGTTTAAGATATGTTATGCTATTTCTTGATACATTGTTTTAATAGTAATGCATACTCAATTGATGTGACAAACAATGCCAAATTCAAAAAAAGAACATTATAATTTTTTTTTATCTAGTTTTTAATTATAATTCATTAATTTGTTTGTTAAGAGAAGGGTGTTTGATTATATGTTAGTAAGGAATATAAAGCATTGAAATAACTAATTATATTTGTTTAGTTAAATGTGAAATGCAATCATTAAATAAACTAATTGTATAGAAAGGTATGAAAATGAGAATGAGTTGTTTTAATGCTCCTCACAAAACCCTAAAAGTAGTGATGGGAGATTGAAAATATTTACAAATTTTAAGGGATCTTACAAAAGTTAAAGAAATCATTTTTGAAAATTCTCAATGAATCATGTTATGTTAGTGAAATACAAAAATATATGAGAATTTAAATAAAATGCATTTTAAAAATGATTTAGATAAATATTATACCTAAATAGGTGATATAATGCAAGATAATTTTAATAAATCAATCATATAAATATAGTGAAAAATTAATAAGATACATACCTTATGTCATGATTAATTGATTGTTTAAGCACTTATCTAGAAATTTTTTAATGCCAAGAATAAAAGTCTTATAACCTATGTCAAACTCTAGAGTTACTTGCATGGAAGAAAAACACATTACTTTTCATTAATCTTTTTTTTTTTTGCTAGACTAGGAACCTTTTATATATCTTAATTTTTATACCCTTACTAAAAGATGTATTTGGTCCAATACTAAATCCCAATAAAAAGGGTTATTTTTTAACCAAATGATTAGGTTTGAGTGTATATATACAAGAAGAGGTTTCTTGAATGTAGGAGATCTAAGTTGATGCCAATAAGAGATGAATCATTCCAAAATCCTGAAAAAATTAATAATAATGTCTACAAAGTAGATCTACCTGGTAAATATGGTGTTAATGCTACTTTTAATATTTTTCATCTCTTTTTATTTGATAAAGGTGACAATTCAAGGTTGAATACTTTTAAGAAGATAAAGGGTGACGCAACTCAAACTACACCAAATGATCAATTATAAGTTCTAATTGGACAAATAAGCTTAAAGATGTATTCAATGAGTTTATTCAAAGTATCTTGGCCAATATGAATTTCAAGAAGGCTATGTATTCAACAACTAATGATTAGACCTAAGTAAATTTAATCTATATATAGTAGGGGCATGCTTTATGTATTTCATAGGCTAATTATTATTTTTATTTATTAAAGGTGGTTTGTGACTTATTTATTCTAATGTATAATTTCACACTAACAAATATAATTTATGAATCACCCATTGAATCAAGCCGATATTTTACTAGAAATTTTTGGATATTTTTTTATATTTATTTAAAATCCAGGTTAATCGATTATCACCAAGGTAGTCAAACTCGCGAGTCAACTCGCAAACTCGTACGAGTTTGCGAGTTGGCTCAGCAAACCTGGTTGAACCGGAAGAAAAATCGAAACCGGTCAAAATCGATCAAAATCGGGTTGACTCGTAAAATCGGACCAGATTGGTCCGATTTTACGAGTTCATCATATTCTACTGTGCGCGGGCGAAGGGCTTTCTGCTTTCTTTAATTCCAATTTTTCAATTCACTGCTCTTCGTAAAATATATGATATATGATATTAAAAAATGAAAAATATATGATACCCAGAAGCTGAAATTGAGGAGTAAGGAATTGTTCGTGGGAGAGCAAAAAGGACGGTGAAGATATGCTGCAGGAAATGGATGGAAAAACATTCTACATATTCTTCCTCTTTTAAAATTTTCCCTTGGGGACATGCCAGCAGTTGAGACTTGGGATATCAATTTGAAGGTCTCAAGCTTGAAGTCTAGGAGGAGCGGGTGGAAATTTAGGAATTGGAAAATGATCTAGCATTCTGTAAGAAAATGGAGAAGAGGAGATGACGAGATGAGGGTGGGCGGCGGCGTGGGAGAAGGAAATTGGGATTTAGGGTTATGTTAGGGCCTTAGGGGCTTTTATACTTAGTTATTATAATAATAATAATAATAATAATAAAAATAATAAAAAAGAAAAGAAGAAGGTAGGTTTAGGGGGGGGGGGGTTATATAAATTAATAATAATAATAATAATAATAATAATAATAATAATAATAATAATAATAATAATAATAATAATAATAATAATAATAATAAAGTAGGTTTATACAGGGGAGGGGTAATAATAATAATAATAATAATAATAATAATATGGGGGTTTATAATAATAATAATAATAATAATAATTAGCATAAAAAATAGTTAGCATAAAAATATTTTTAAAAAAATCCTATTAATTTAATATAATAAATAACATTAATTAATTTATATTTCACATCAACAAAATATTTATTTTTAGTTTGTTAATTTTTACCTAATGAAATTCTATGGACATAATTGTTTTGTAATGTATTTTTCAATTATTTTGAATCATGCATGAACCTTAACTAATAAAGTTTTATGGCCATAATTATGTTATATTATATTCAGAAATATTTTACATACGATTTTACGATTTTTCTTCTCACACGATTTTAGCTGTGATTTTACGATTTTTGTACGGACAGATTCGGGTACGATCTTACGATTTTACGATCCGATCTTACGATCCGATTTTTCGGAGCCCTTTCCGATTCGTGTCAAAATCTCGATTTTGACTACCTTGATTATCACGAAGGCCTTTCTAGAAGATGTAAAAGCTAGTATGCAAAAATTATATTAGTTTCCTAGTTGATTATTTTTTTTTCTATTTTATTATTTTTCTAAACGTGTTTGAGATGTTTTTACCTAATATAAATGAGGTTATTTAACTAGTCTTTAGGTGTTTTTCATAGACTTTAATTTTATAATAATAATCTTATTGTGAGAGAGGATTATCTTCTTTTGTTTTTTCTTTAAACAACTTTGACTTATCAAATAATTTAAAAAGCTTTATGGTTCTTTCATGCTTGTTGTTCCTGTCTTTTCATAGGTGTTAGGTGAGGGTTTATTTACTTGTAATCTTGGTACCTCAATACAAGTTATCATTTTATCAAACTTAATCAATAAAATTATATATTGTAGTCATTAACACATAATATAACAAGTAAAGAACAACATGAACAAACATAAAACTTCAAACAATCATACCTTGAATAAACGTGTTGCAACTCATCCTTCTAACTATATTCTGGGATATTGATGCCAACCTTATTCTACCTCTAAAAACAAATCCTCAATGACTTTATTCTCCGGAGTTGCTACACAATAGCATGGACCTTAACACTTCAAATATTTCACAATAATACGTATAAAAATTAATAATACATTGATAATTATTCAAATTTGCATTTTAGAATTAAAGACTAAACTTCGAGAGTAGTCAAAGTCAACCGAAAGCTATTGGAATTGGGCAAGAAACAATGATGACAATAAAGGTAGTGTTAGCATATGGATCTATACACCACCACTTCTATTAGCGCATGAGCTCATGCGTTGATGTTGTTGAGGCATGTGTTATGGTTATGGAAAATTAGAAGTGTTATCCTTACCTTTTCCTTTTTATATGACAATGGATTGCAATGTCACTTGAGGAGAGAGAGAGAGAGAGATGAGAAGTTTAGCCATTTTTCCCCCCTCTACTGGTCATAGACCTTCTTTCTTTTCTCGTGGGTTTGGTTGCTACTAGATTTGTTTTAAAAAGCTATTGCATATGAGTTTTTCTTCTATTAGTGGATGTTATGGTGATCGATAAGACAAGGGTTACTCTCGGTATTATTGGTTTGGTTCTAGTTTAGAGAAAAAGAATGATTTTCAAGTAAAGAGAGAGAGAATGATTGAACTAATAGGGAGCATGATGGTCAAATTGGTTCCCATTAGTATGAAGGATGGAAAAGACTATGCTAGGTGAAGATGGTGGTGGGTGGATGACAAGAAAATGGTTGGGCAACCCTTTCTTCTCTTTTATGATGATCTATTTTGACTTATTTCGTTCTTCTTGTTTATGTTTATACCAATTTTATCTCTCTTTGATAATTAATTCTTTTGTTTTTTTTTTTTTCATTTTTCTTTCTCTCATTTTTTACCCTAATTGCTATCTCTCATTTTCAATTTTCACCCCCCTTTCCATGATGTGGGTCAAGCTTTATTCCTACCCCTATTCATTTTGTATTCCTTCTCTTCTATTCTACCATCTTCCACTCTTTTTTTTTTCTCTTTATTTATTAGTTTCTTTATTCTCGTTATCTCTTAGTTGTTTGGAGAGGGAAGAATTTATGTTTATTTTGATCCTTCTTGTTTTCCATGATTATTGCCATGCTCACTAATCTTTTTATTTTTTAATTATTTATTTTTCTTTGAAGTTATTTTCTTTCTTATTTTTTTTCTTTTTTAGGAATTTGATTATATGAATATGACAAGTAAAATGGTGAAACATTTTGAAATAGCCATGAATTAGCCAAATTTCATCAAGAATACATGTTTTGGAATTATTTTTTTAATTTTTTTGAAAATATATTTAAAAAGTGGAGGTAAAAAACAAGTTCTACATTAATGTTTCATATTAAAGAAATCTTGTTGAAAAATAATTTTCAATAAAGTCTTAACCCTCTGAATAAGTGAAGCAACACTTCTAATTTGGTATCAAATGTAAATTAACCATAGTCTTTAAACATATTCCTAACATTATCACCTTCTCTTTCACGCATAGTGTAGCTAAGAAGTCACCATTTAATATTTATGATTAAATCACTCGATATTATTTATTTTTAAAGTTTTTGTAAATAAATAAAATGTTTCTAAAATTGAGGCTATATAATTTTTTTTACCTTGTATTCTTTTGTGAGACAAATAATTTTATAAACAATAAATATTTTATTATTATTTTTTATTTAAAAAAACAAAAAATGAAAACAAGCAGAATCTTAATTTTTATATAAGAAAGTGAAGTTGCAACTCTCTCTTAAAGTCATCTTAAAACATATATATATATATATATATATATATATATATATATAAAGTCATCTTAAAACATATATATATATATTAATGAGAGGTTGAATGAAATGAATTTTTGGCTAAGGCCACACTTCCGTACCAACCTTGTTATTGACCGTCAGCCGCGATATTTTAATTTTTTGAGCTTTTTTATTGTTGAAGTAGGAATATTCTGGTAGCAGATGCAAGTTATAGATGACCATTTCATAAATAAAAGTAAATCAAGGGAGTTAGCTGCCGGGCTTAGTTCTTCACGTAAATAATTATAGATAGTTGAGGCGTCTCTCTCTCTCTGTCGTGTCTCTCTCTCTCCCACTCTCTCCCCCTCTCCACCTCTCTCCGCGGCACAACAGCGACGGCTTTCTTGTCAATCTCCGAGTCACAACAGCGACGGTTTGACTTCTCGTTTTCAGTTCTCCGGCTTTGCCATTGCTAATTCATCGTAGCAGTGTGAACATAAATGAGAGGAAATGAGCCATCAACTCACCTCTAAAAAAACAATTTCTCTCGTTTAGTTTTGACCATGAAAAAAAATCTATTTTGTTGTCGATAGATTTTATTCGGCGTGAGAAATTCCATTGAGGTATTTGTTAAACTTTCAGTAAGTATTTTAATCTTCCATATCTTTCATTCAAGGTTACAGTGCATGTATTTATAGTAATAAATACACTAAAAACTTAAAAACACACAAAACTCACCTAACAATAAATTACAAAAGCAGTTATGCTAATTTACAAAGCTTAACAGTTTATATTCTAAGTGTAATATTTAACAGTATTCTTACCATCACTTGAGAGAGTAGATCTAAACTCATAAAGTCTTTTGAATTCGAATTTATTTTGTTTTTCTACTACCAAAAAATTGATAAATAGCAACAAAAATGCCCATGAAAAGAGTAAAGAGTGACAAAGGATAGATTTTATTTGTTGTCACCTTTCGATGTAAATAGTGACAAAAGATTTCTATTAATAATTGCCTATAGAGATTGCCATGAAATCTTTTTTGTTAGTAATTCGTAACATGATAAAGAAAATAATAAAAATTTCATCGGCAATTCTATTAGAAATATTACAAGTTATTATTTTCCAACTGAATTATCAATGAACATTCCATAATAAAGATTTTATTTTCTTCTATTTCTTTCTGCCTAAAAGAAATAGCAGCCTCATCCCCCAATTCCTCACAAATTCAATCACCCCAAAAGGCCAGTGTCGACCAAAATCTATTTATAGCGTCAACATCCCTCTTTTGGTTCAATTTCCCGTGAAGTTTTGCTATACTTTTTTTAACCCATTTATGTTTTAGGATAATTTATTGAAATGTTTTTTTACTATTTGCAGTTTGGCTGTTGTATATTTTAGAGTTTTACAACTTTTTTTATACAAATTTTATTGTATTAATATATGATTTATGTTAGGGTTTGTTTAGAATTGAGAAAAAATTAATTTTATTTTTCATTTGACGATAATAGACTTGATTTAGTAACTTAGGTGTGTTATAATTGAAAATGATAGGTTATTTAATGGATATTAATTATATTTTATCAATTTTATTGATAAGTTGGAGTTTTGAGAAAATTTGGCGAAATGATTTTTTACGAAATCAATAATAATTAAAACATATTAATTTATGTTGAATAAGTCCGAGTTGAACAAAAAATGAATAATTAGTTGATTATCAATTATTGTTTTTGTTATTTTTATTGTTTAGTTCATATTTTGATGCAAAATTGGATTTGTGTAAAACTATTAATTAGTTATTGAATTGTGAATTCATTTTGAATAAAAAGTTTAATTTTGATTAAATATTAGTAAATATTTTCATCAATATCATATATTGATTGTATAATTAATGAATGATTTTGTTCTTAGATGTATCAAGATTATTCCAAAGCGTTATATATGTAAGATTATTGGAAACGAGTTATGGTTTTATTAATTTTTTATTTTTTTAATTCAAATAATATTAGTGAGGTGAAATTATTTTATTAGTTTTGTTACCAGAATATTTACATGACAATTGACTAGTCTTCAAGCGAGACTAGGCCAATATTATTTTATTTTCCATTTTTCAATGATGATGACATACAAAGTACTTGTACTTTATAATTTTTTCTATTTGAGTATCTATATTGAGTTTTTTTTCTTTGAGTATCTTAGAAAAATATAATAATAACAATAAAACTAATTAATTAGGTGAGTTTATTTGGTAGTGTTTAATGTTAGGTAACAATTAATAGAATCTTAAGAAATAAAAAAACAAATCAAAATTAATGAACCATTAAGATTTTAAAATATAAACATATTGTGCAGATCAAGGGGGTTTCTTGAATTAAGAAAATATAATTATATCAATTTTGAAAGAAAAACTAAAGATAATGACATGTTAGGGAATTGAATATTTATACGAAAATATCTCAAACACAATTACAAATGTATGTATATATTACATATTTTTTTGAATTATTAATAATATGTTGAGCCATTTATCGAGAAAAAGCGTGAAATAAAGGTACTTTCAAATGTCATTTATGTCTATTTATTTCTAACAACTTAGAATCATTTGACATAGAGATAATCAATATATTTATAACAAAAATTAAGGTGATTGATTGATAAAATTCTACGAGTAAAAAAACAAATTAGTATATGTACACAAATTAAAAAAATAAATTAAGAAACTAGTACTTCATATTTCATTATCCCTAAAATAAATAAAGAAATATTAAAATAATATCAACTAGGGCCTACTTGATAAAGAGTTAACTACCATGTGAACATTTCTTATTTAAATAAAGTAATTTTTATTAATTATCTCATGTCTAATTTAATTTCTTTTTATCATAAGTTATTATTTATGAAAAATAATGTTTAAATTGTAATACAGATACAAGAACTATTTTTCTATAAATCATGTCAACATGTTGCTCCCATAAGTATTTTGGATCAAAGTGCCAATTTGAGGCGTCTAACTTAAAAACTTGTTTGTGTTTAATTTTTTTATTGAAAAAACGTAAAACCAATGATAACTTTTGCAAGGGTAAATTACGTATAATGATCTCCTAAAATTACAAAGATTATCCAAAAAATTAAAGATTTGATGGAAACCTTCTTTATACCAAAATGTTCGTATCAAAGAAAATAATTAAATTAAAAAATTACTAAAATTGGAAAAAAAATATAAACTCAAAGAAAAATTACTTGAAATTAAACAATGAAACTAATATTATTCATCTTCATTTTGGTCAAACCTTCAAACTTTTTGATTGTTCTCTTAATTCTATGTTATCTCAAAGATTTTTTTTTTTTGTAATTTACTCATTTTGATTTTGCAAAAATTGACAATTGTTTTATTTTTTCTTAAGATATATTTTTTTAAATTTTTTTTAAGAATAAAAATACAAAACAAAAAACAGAAATGATACAAAACTATAATTAAGTATATAACATCCTATTGATTCATTGTGTCAATACACAATTTGTTGGTTTATGCTGGAGCTTTATGCTTTTGTGTTTTGTTTTTAAAAATAAAAGGAATATGCTCAAGTTGCCTCAAAAGTAACAACTCCACAAAGATCATGAGATATTCATGGCAATGGAGCTTTATGCTTTTGTGTGCACTTCTATTCTTTTTTTTTTCTTTAGTGCATACTTAAACTTTGATATATGTATATTCGGAAAAAAAAAAATTACTTTTGAGATTTTGTTTTTTTATTCTTGGATCAATCACTTTAGTGTCACTTCAATTACTAGAATCAAAGTGATATTCCACAATACAAATATTATTGTACATCTTGTCAAGTTAATGCATATAATTGAGATGTAAAGAAAGAAAGAGAACTATGTTCTTTTAATTATGAAAATATATTCCTTTTCATAGTGGGTTATGTCCCTATTAATATAAGTAGAGAAGTGGTTACCTTAGCGGTTACCTTTTAGTAACTTCTATAGATATATGGATCAGGTTCATCCTTTATGGGTAAACCAAACCCAACCCACTAACCATCATCTCCCACTCGCCCATGAAGGACTAGATCTATCTAATACATTATATTTCAAATTTGCACAGAAATTTCATACTTGACAAACGGACCGCACGACTTGAAGCACATAGAGAAAGGAGCTCCAATATATATCAACCTAATACAGGCCATATAAGAGACATCAACCTCATAATTAATTATTTCTTAGAGTGTACTAATATACCCCAAGCATTTTTAGTTACACATGAATGAATATAATTGAATCCCTCAAGAATTTCATACTCAATCCATTATGATAATTACATATATTCTAAATCATATCAAATTTATTCAAGTGATATGATCCCGACCGGTAAATACAAGTAACAAGTGTAAGACTAAAATTACATTTTCTTTCACTCTCATATCACTTAGATTTGAATTAACTCGCTTTTCTAAGAGTATTCCTTTAAGTTGAATCATTCCATGACCGTAGGATATACTCCTAAAGTAGCGATCATTTATTCATCACCTCATGATATAGTCAAAAGTCACAAAGGGTAAGATTTTGAGATCTTAGATATGATCTTCATGACTCATATAATAAAGAAACAGAGATCAATTCTTATTTGCTTATTGTCATTAGTGGCAAATAAATAATTTCATATTTTGCTTCAATCATAATAGACACATGAATGGTGGGAATTCATTCATGTTGATTCTTTAATTTAATAACCTCATCTTGATTCCAACCAAGGTAACTTTTAATAATTATTTTGAGTTAAAATTGCTCCCACTACACCCAAGTCGCTTTTTGAGCATTAAACTGAATTAGTCTCATCTCTACACACCTTACAAATGCTAGAGGCGATTGCTCATGTGAGTGAGTCAATCTAAGTCTATCGACATACTTTAACAAATTGTAGTATACAATACTCAATATATTCATAAACAAATAATGTATAAAATGATATTCAAATGACATTTATTCATTACTTAATCATTGTAAGCCTGTGTATGATCCTTAAAACTAGTTATATTCCTAATGACCTTCTACATAAACCAAGGGATTTCAGATGTCTAATAAATGAATGCCTTGTTATTAGTTTTATGAGTGGATCTACAACCAAACAATTTGTAGAAATGTGTTTTAGGATCACATCATGGTCAGTAATCGCTTCTCTAATATAGTGATATCTCATCTTGACGTGTTTGTCTTTCCATTGTATTTCGGATCTTTGGCCACAACTATTTCAGCAATGTTATCACAATAAATTGTCGATAGATTTGATGATGATTTGATAATTTTTTATGTGGACTAACCCAGAAACACCAGCAAGGACCCATTACATGTTCCAATGGTCCAATGACTTGGTCTAAGACAAAGACATTGAAAGAGACATTAAATGCATTGGTTTTAAAGGTTTCAACCAAGTCAAAATTGTAAGGACCATTGGAGTATCAAGAGGAAACCCTAGTACATCTTATCCATATGCAGGAGGGGTCCAATACAACCTTATTTGGGACATGAAGTGAGGACAACAAAAGAAATAGAAGAATCCTACTACAATTGGAAGCAATATGGGTGGCTATCTTTTCTTTTTGTTTCTATGATTAAGGGGCTGGATGGAAGGCTATAAATAAGCCTTGAATCAGCTCTATAATATTTTAGTTCTCTTCTTCTCATGGTAGTTAATGGATTTAATATTATTGGCTTTATTTAATTTTGTTAGCTACAGTCCAAGGCTTGTTTGAGCTTAATTAATACTTTGTTTTTAGCTAGGATCCAAGGCTTGTTTGGATTAAGTCATGGGCTTTCCAATTTAGGGTTTTGGGTTAGTTTTAAGTGAACCTCATTTAAGTCCACATAAGGGGTCCATTAGGGTTAGTTTTTTAAGAACTATATAAACTCATGTAAGCTAAATTTCAACAGCCTTTGATGAATATTACTTCTGAATTTTTCAGTTTTAAAGTGTGCGAGTATTCTTGAATTCTCCAGTTCTTGAACAAACTGGATCTAACTTATAGAAGATTAGTTGGCTTCGTAGTGTCATTCTACTCATTCCAATAGTGTTGGTGTCTTGGGGCAGGTTTCTATTGTGTCACACTCCTATCAAACCTCTGTCAACTTTCCGGGGTTAGATCTCAGTCTTGATTGTTGGTTGCGTGACCACGTGATCGTGAGGTTCGCATCAATTTTCAAATGATACAGAATTTTTTTTAACCATACATTATCTTGTTTGCTACGGAACAAGCTACATACTCAGCTTCCATGGTAGATAAGGCTATACAGGATTGTTTCTTGCTCCTCAATTGTATTCCACTATCATTAAGCATGAAAGCACATTCTGAAATTGATTTAGATTGGTCAACATCTACTCCCAATCAACATCAGAGTAACCAATCAATCATAAATCTTTGTTTCCTTGGTAACATAACATGTAATTTGAAGTTCCTTTCAGATATCATAGATCCTTTTGACTATCATCTAGTGTTTCTAACCAGGATTTGATTGATATCAGTTAACCAATCCAACAACATAACATATATTAGGATGTGTGCACATCATTGCATACATCAAACTACCCAACACTGACATAAGGTACTCTGGAAATTTTCTTCTTTTCTTTTAGACTCTTAGGACACATATCACTATTTAGGCTTAAAATTTTATCAACAGGGATATCCATTGGTTTGCTATCTTGCATGTGATAGCTCTAACATCATTTTGATATAAATATCTTGAGTTAAGCCCAAAAGCCTTTTAGCGCAATCTGTAATGATTTTCACACCAAGAAAAAAGTTGACCTCACCCATGTCTTTCATTTCAAAGTTTGATGATAATCATCTTTTGATAGTATCAATAATCTCTTTGTTGTTGTCAGCTATTAAGATATTGTCAACATATAAGGATAATATTACAAAACTATTGTTAAAACATTTTAAATACACACAATAATCTTCTTCCATCATTATAAAATCATCCTTGAGGATAGCTTGATGAAACATGATGTTCTATTGTCTAGAGTCTTACTTAAAACCATATATGGATCTATTAAGTTTGCAAACTTTGCGCTCTTGTCCTTTAGTCTTGAATCCTAAAGGTTGATCCATATAGATCTCCTCATCTAGTTCTCCATTAAGAAACATAATTCTAGCATCCATTTGGTATAACTCTAGGTTTATTTATACGACTATAGCTAAAAGAAGATGAACTGAAGTAATTCTCACAACTGGTGAGAATGTATCTTTAAAATCAATTCCCTCTTCGTGAGTGTAGCCTTTTGCTACTAGTCTAGCCTTATAGCATTTTATTGACCCATTTGACTTATATTTAATTTTAAAAACCCATTTATTTCTAATGAATCTTCATGCTGATAGTAAATCAACCAAGTTCCAAACTTGATTAGTTTTCATCGACTCCATTTTTTCTTCCATAACTTGAATCCATTCTTTGGCTTTAGGACCAAATAAAGCATGTCCGGATGTTTTTGGCTTTTTATCATCTTGTGGAGCAATCATGAACGTTTCCCCTTCAATATCAAATTGACAACAAGGAATTGGTTCACGAATGCTTCTACGAGGTTGAGATTGCTCATGATATTGCTCCATGAGAGTAGGAATAAACAAAACATCACTCCCACTATTTCTATGAGGATTAAAAGTTTCATTTAAATCATTTACTAAATGGCTTGTTGTGCTATAATCTAGAATTTCTATTTCATATAATTAAAAATCATATTTAACCTCACTTGTTTATGGAAAAACCTCTTATAAGAATACAACATCACGCGATTCATTCTTTGTCACTCTTCCATTAGTTTCTTCACCAATAAATACAAATTCTTTGGAATGTTCAGAATATCATATAAAAATACACTTTTTCCCCTTAGGACCAAGTTTCCCATATTCATGAGAAGTATTGTGAATATAAGCTAGACACCCCCTTGGATAGAAATAACCTAGATTAGGTTTAATGCCATCCACAATTCATATAGGGTGGATGAGAAACACGATTAAGTATGTAAACAGTAGTTAACAATTTATCTCCAAAAAAAAATTGGCAAGTTTGTTTGCGCCATCATTGACTTAACCATGTCAAATAGGGTTTTATTCCTCCTTTCTGCCATATCATTTTGTTGTGGAGTATAAGGAATAAGTAGTTGTCTAGTTATACCTGAACTGTTCAGACAAATATGCATGTCCTCAATCTGTTCTTAAGGTTTTGATTTTAGTGCTTAGTTTATTCTCCACCATCTTTATGTGTTGAAGCAATTCAATACTTCAGACTTATGGAGATCAAATAAACATGACAAAAGCGTGTGAAATCATCTATAAATATGATTAAATAATTTCCTCTATGTCTTGCCCTCACATTCACTGGACCACAAATGTCTGAATGAATAAGTTGTGATGGATTACTAGCACTTTTAGATTTGTCATATGGTAATCTAGTTACTTTTCTAGCAAGACAATGCTCACAAACAGGCAATTCCTCTTTGATAAGTGATCCTAAAGACCAGCTCGTGCTAATCTATGTAATCGATCTTGCCCAATATGTCCTAATCTAGCATGCCAAGTTATGATATTATTATCTTTAATAATGTTGAAATTTTGAACAACATAAATTGAAGCATCATTATTAATAGATATATTAACGGTGGCTAACACCATAAAACCATTTGATACAAAGTCAGAACCATAAAAATATTATCCAAATATATTTTTACATAACAACCAGCAAATGAAATATTAAATCCCAATAGGAGTAAAGCAAGAACAAATACAAGATTCCATCGAACTTTTAGAGAATAGAGTACATCATGAAGATAAAATGTGTGACCACCCTATAAATCTAGTTTGCAGGTACCGATCCCAAGCATTGTAGCATTATTCCCCATGTATATGCATTTACTTCCCTTTGTAATTCGATGAAATTCCACAAAAACAGCTTGATCCCTTGCTATGTGGTTGCTATGTTGCTATGTGAAAGGAACAGGTTCAACAAGCATTAAATAGCTGCTAACATACAAGTTAGAGGGATGTTGTGGTTAAACAATACCATTGAAACAATTCATTTTCTTGTCTTTCTTACCTCCTTTTCCACGCCTGTGTTTATGTCCACTATTACTTGCTTTTATTCATTTGGCCTATAAAAATGTTATGATCACTACACATTTGACTTTTGGCAGTTAATTAATTTACACATGACATATACATCACGCGAGAATTAAAGCTATTAATTATTGTTTTTGTTCTTGCTTTACACAATTATAATATCATGTATTTTTTAAAATTATTTTGTAATAATTGAACAAGCACAATAATAATTCATAGAAAAGAATTTTTAAATACACAACCGATAGTATTCAAATAATATTCATGTATATGCATGCATTGGTTACATGACAATAGTTTTTATGAATGGATCATTTAATTATAAATATATATGATCTAGGTTCTGATACCAATGTATATTCGAAAAGGAAAACTTGCTTGTGAGATTTTATTTTTATATTCATAGATCAATCACTTTAGTAACACTTCAATTACTAAAATCAAAGTGATATTCCACTATACGAATATTTTTGTAGATATTGTCAAGTTAATGCAGAGAATTGAGATGAAATGAAGAAGAGAGAACTATGTTCTTTCAATTATGAAAACATATTTTGTTTCATAGTGGGTTGTGTCTCTATTTATATAAGTAGAGAAGTAGTTATTTTAACCGTTACTTTTTAGTAATTTCTCTAAATATATAGACCAAATCCATTCCTCATGACGGGACTAGACTTAACCCAATAACAAACCATATATGTATTTTTGTTCACCAAAGCTTTTTATCAAATGTTCATTTTCATATAAAAAACTAAGTTAATCCTAGTCAGCGAACAAAACCTACCCTCGGTTATTAACTACAGTAGAGTAAATTTGATGGATTTATAGTACAATAGGATCCCACCGCAGATGATGTGCATTACTCACGGAGCAGAGAGTACATTTTATACTTATGTACCTTTTATATTCGTAAAGAAACAACCTTTCTAGCAATGCTGGACAATAAAAAATTAAAAAAAAAAAAAAAAACGAAACAAGAAGCAACGACAGCAGAGATCTTCTCCATTCCTAATTGGCTCGGGAGTCATTTTCACTGAATTCTTACGTTGATTAATTAAGGTTGCTTTCTGAGATCTTGACCCAAATCTACACGTCATGATCCAAACACAGGCCAGAAGGACTTATTCGTCTTTTTGATGTATAGATGGCTTTATGTAGTTGCCAGGCTCATAAATTCTCGGGCCCTGGTTGATACGGAAGCTTTCGCTTTCTTTTTTTTTCTGAGGCGACCACAGCCACATTCCACGCGTGTTTCCTGGTCACTGCTGAATCATGTGGGGTCCTGTTTCGCTATCACTGTTTAATATTTTACTTTCAAAGCTCGCAAGTCGTGAGCCGACCACGCTACGTGGCAAGCTATGTGTGTAACTTGTTTCTTCTAATTTTATTCTGCGCTTTAAAAAAACTGATATTTTTCATTTTATATTATTTGATGGAACCGCGTATCTGTTATCAGAAGAAAAAACGTCGAGGGTCCATTTGGCAGAGCTGTTTTGCCATGTCACGACATCGGATAAAAAGCTTGCAATTTATTGTACAGATTTGTTTTTTGAATAAACAAAGGAACTGTTTAAATTCCACTTATTCAATTGTCAGGGTGATTTTTTAAATCGTTTGAAGATTTTAGGGTTGTTGTTGAAAAGTTGAAACCATAAGGATGGAAATGGAATACATCTTAAATTTGTAGGGATTGAAACCTAACCTTTTTGGATGACACTATTGTGTTGTTTTGTGTTTTCTTTCCCTCACCTAGATGAAGTGTCTGTTTTGAAGCTTGATTGAAATTATTTTTGAAAATATTTTCGTTTAGAAATTCATCAAAATAATATTTTTTTTAATTATTTTTGACATTAGCATATAAAAATGATCTAAAAATACCAAAAAAAATTAATTTAATATAAAAAAAAAAAAAAAATAATGACGCAAAGATAACATCATATCTAAGAACCCTAAGTACACAAATAATGACGCAAAAGACTCATATTTACTTCAACTTGTTGCCTACATTTGCAACTAAAAAAACATATAATAGTCTTCTCGAATTAACCCTAATGGATTTTATTGGGTTGCAAGTTAATGGGTTTAAACTAGTAAATCATCTAACATAAGTCATATAATGAAATAAAGTCCTAGAACAAATCCAAATTAAAAACAATTATTTAATATCAAGTAATCAAGTAAAATAGGATAATAAAAACAAATTCTTCATGATGAAATTCCTCCATGTAGACTAAATCTCTAATTTTTGCACATTCTAGCAAGATTATAGTCATGAATTTCATTCTCTCTCGTCTAAATAAATTATTGGGCCTGCCATATATGGAAAAAAAATCTTGAGATGTCTAGTTGTCATCTCAACTTTAATCTTAGAAAAGTTCTACATATAGCCACACATATATCCTAAACAATACATGAAGGTCTAATATAACATATTTGACAAGATTCATCTAGTAGCTTTGACCATTTGTCTAATATAACATATTTGACAAGATTCATCTAGTAGCTTTGACCATTTTAAAAATATGTTTTAAAACTTTATTTGACCTAAAAATCAACTAGAATATAGTTCCATTTCTATAGTATATTCATGTAAAATGTTAATTTAGTCCGATATACAGTTTAAGACATATATTTAATCTCACAAAACTAGTTAGCAAACATTTTAAGGCTAAATCTGGATCTAATTTGGTTTATATCATCGTTCTATTTTTAAAAAATATCGACCTTGAATTTGTATCATGGAAAACATCTTATAAGGTCAAAGAGTTAGTATCAAACCAAAGAATGACATCATTATCAAAATGTACCTTTTAGCAAACATGGTCCCTCTAATATACAAACTCTCTATTTCAATTGTATTCTTTTTCTTCAATTTTAGTTGCTCTTCATATCTTTTCTTAGGTGTAAGAGATATGAGATTTATAGGTTTTCAATTCATATCAAAGAAATAACTATTTGTTATCCCTATCATGCATAACTCTGCATAACTCTTTTATCATATTGTCATGGTCTACCAAGTATCAAATGACTAACTTGCATTAGCAAAACATAATATAACACCTCTTCATAATAGTTACAAATAGAAAAGGCAACGCAACTAAAACATGCTTATTCATTTCCATTTCACCACTATCATTATCCATTGTAATTTATAAGGTATGTGATATATGGTAGTGTGCAAGTTCAACTTTTCCACCAATTCAGTATTGAACACATTAGTGCAACTACTGTCATGATGACTTTTTTTACTTGCTCGCCTTGCGCGCTGCCATCACCGGAAAGGGGAGGCGGCGCGCGAGAAAAGGGTTTTCTTATAATCATAAAATTACGATTATAATTTTTAGGAGTTGTCTCCTAGTGGTAAGGTTATTAGAAAATCTAATGGTCTGCGGCTGGGTAATCAGACTTGTTGTTGTTTAATTATTTTTCTAAGTTAGATTTTTTATTCGTTGGTCTTTTCAAAAGCTCGAAATAAATCTCTCTTCGTGAGAGAGTCTCTACCTCATTGAGTCGAAACCTTTCTGTTCTAGGGTCTGATTTTTAACATTGCATTTATTGCTCTTTAATATCAATGATGTACTTTACAATATAATTTTACACCTCGATAATTAAAGTTTACAACTAAAAAATGAACAAAAAGATTGTTGAAAGATTTTTGATAATTTGGCTGAACTTGAACGAATAATCATAAACTAATTATGATATCCCATTTTCATTTTAAAACATGAGAAAAAATGTGATTTTTTTGTGAAAAGTATGTTTAGGAAATTTTAGAATTCAGCTGTATGCACGGAAACAAAACATTTTGTTTGTTTTTTTAAATGTGATTTTTTGATTTTTTAAAAAATATTTGGACTGGGCTGACCCAACTCATTGGGCCGACCCACCTAAATTGGGCCAAAACAACCCAACTCTGTTGGACTTGGGTTGGACCTGGCCTAGCCAACTAGGTTGGGCTAAGAATAGGTCTGGCCCAAGAAAAATAAAATAAAATAAAATTGAACAGTGCATAGTGAATTAATTCACTCTATACTATCCATGTATTATGTGAACAGTGAACGCCTACTATGGAAGAGGCAGTAGCAGGAAGTCACCTGGCGGAGGCTGCTGGCGATAGAGGAGGTACGACTGGTCTGACTGAGAGTTGGAGATTAAGTGGAGGCTGAAGTGTGTTAGGATAATGAATATTCACTAAGAAATAGAACAATTAAGAAGAAGAAGAAGAAGAAGAAGAAGAAGATCTTGCAGATTACGGAGAAGAGAGGGAAAAACAAAAGTGAATTGTATACTTTGTTTATTCATTGTGTTATTCACGTGATCAACAATCACTATTTATAGAAGTCTATAGTAGCTACATACACCATATAACAACCATCTACATACTTTTTAGTACACATATTCATTTATATTGTATGTATACTCTAACATGTTAGAGAATAATATAAATCATATTCTGGGACCTTACCTAACAGCTTAAGCTTTTAGGTGAGATGATTCCTTAACATGGTATCAAAGTCTTGTTAACCCAGCGGTCATGAGTTAAAATCTCATTGCTCTCATTCTATTTGATAAAAATCAAGCACAAGGTAATGTGGGTATGTGCAAGTTTCAAGGTCAAAGGGTTTTCACTTGAGGGGATGTGTTAGAGAATAATATAAATCATATTCTGGGACCTTACCTAACAACTTAAGCTTTTAGATGAGATAGTCCCTTAATAGTGGATATGGTTGGGTTGAGAATATGTTTGGCTCAAGAAATAAATAAATAAATAAACTTGAACAATGCACAGTGAATTAATTCACTCTGCACTGTTCACATATTATGTGAACAATCAACGCCTGCTATGAAAGAGACAACGGTAGGAAGTCACTTGGCGGAGGCTGTTGGTGACAGGGAAGGTCTGGTTGGTGTCTGGCTGAGAGCCGGAGATGGAGATCGATGCTGGCTGGAAGAAAAAGAAACAATTATTGTTGGTGTCTGGCTGAGAGCCGGAGATGGAGATCGATGCTGGCTGGAAGAAAAAGAAACAATTATTGTTGGTGGCTGTTGTCACTGTGTGGAGAGAATGGTGCAAGTGTCGACGACAAGGAAGGCTTATTATAGTGAGTTGCATGTTGTTACTGGTGCCCAAAGGAGCAGAATGGGTTGTTGGTGATGTCAAGAGGTGACTGTTGGTCGGCTACTAGGGAGGAGAAAACATGTTGAAGCTGCCAGTTGGGAAGAAAAAGAAGATAGAGTCGTAATAGAAAACTAATGTCAGACACTAGAGGAGCTTCCGTCACTGAGGAAGATGAAGGGGCTATTGATGGTGAAGAACGTGATTGCCCATTGGAGTGTTAAGATTGTGGTTGTCGGTGTAGAAGAGAAGGAATTGAAGTTGCCGAATAGAAAAGGATTGAGGTTTTTGGTGTTGAGGAAGGAGGAGTCGATGTCCTGCCGGTGATGGTAGACATATATTGTCACTATTTTTTCGTTAGTTTCTCCCCTTTTTACGTTTGTTTTTTTCTGTATTCCCTTTCCCTACCGAATTAAATGTAACATTGAGATTTGACATTTAGAGCCAATTTGATATTATGGTAGTGATTACTTTTCAAAGTATATTTTGCTTAGAATACATTACAATAATACAGATTTTATTTATTTTTTAAAATATATTTTTAATATCAGCACATCAAAACGATATAAAAACACAAAATAATTTTCAATAAGGAAAAGAATAAAAAGATTTTTTTTTCAAAAAACACTTTTGAAACAAATATGCTCTTACAATATATCCATGAAGGTGAATGATTAGATGCATGCATTCTATTTTTCTAAAAAATTATCAACATAATTTAAATACAAAATATGAATTGAATGAGTTTTATTTCCTAATAAAATCTTTAGCTTATTTAAAATACTGTTAATAGACTTTATTTGTTTATTATATATTTAACATTTTAGTTGATTAATATGCTCTATAGTTTTACATGGATTCCACTGGAATCTCTCTTAAAATTTTAATTAAGAAAAAACTATGATTTATAGTTTTTTATAAACTATTTTTTTAAATTTCAATTATAAAAATTATCAGAATATCAAACATACACTTATGTTACTTTAATAATTTGTTGATATTATGGTTAAATTTCAAGAGAAGGAAAACTCGTAATTATCCACAAAGTTAGTTTGATTTTCTATATCTTACTAACTGAACTTATAAAAAAAATATTGGAAAAAAGCTTGAATTAATTTCATAATCCCTTAATAAGTTTTGATAATTTTTTTATATTTTATATTTTATATCAACTGAAAATATTTTAGAAAACACTTTGTATAATTCTAAAGTTTAGTTTAATCATATTCCTTACTATATGTTTGATATAAGGATATACAGTGAAAAATCATACTTATAATATTCTTTCTCCATATATGATAAACAATTTAAATGAAATGGAAGTTTTAAAATGGTTAACATTTAATTTAAAAAAGAAGGTTAAATGTTAGTATGAGAAATGATGAGTAAAATAAGGTGTAAAGGATTTTTTAGGGAAAATGTTGGATTTTGTGCATTTTCCTTTTTTCATAAAAAATTACTTTCATTTATGTTTTTTTTTAAGGACATTGCTAGCAATGTTACGATATTTGGAAAAAGGAATAATATTTTTCCTTTATATAACACAAAAAGGGTATATTTGTCCATTAACTATCATAAACTACTAAAATGAATTATCTTTTCAATTAGGTCCTCATTTATTAAACAATTCTCAGTTATCTCTCTCAAATTTGATGTGTTATCAACCCATAACATTAAATGTTTAAATAATAAAACAATGTAATTTTGGTACAAGTTTTAATTTTATAATCACCCCGCTGGATATTTCACCTATTACATCATAATTAAATTTAATTTACCTCCTCATCTTCATAAAAAAAAGAGAAGAAGAAGCAAGCCATATATATATATATATATATATATATATATATATTGATATTGTTTGACTTTAACAAATTAAATAATATCACGTAATACAAAAATTATAAATCAGCCCCTCTTTTTTTAACACCCTTGTGAAAATCAAAACCCAACAAGACCAATAAATTCTCAAAAAAATCAGTCAAGTATGGGCCCACCAAAAGTATAACTCTGCCGCTTGTTCAACATGGAAATCACTTGCACATCTGTATACAGTACGGATATTCACACACAAGAAAATCTCCAAAGCCTCATTCCGACCTTTCGTTTCTTTAATGTCCATTTGCTGCAAGATCCATGTCCTCTCTTCCAAATACCCAAACTGTCCCCATGCTCCTCCACATCTTTCCTCTTACAACGGCTATACAAAAAGGGCAAAATGTGGAACTAGATAAACCATAAAAAGCGACCCCACCCAGTGTCTCTTTTTATTCCCAACGCATTTCGCTGTCGGACATTTTCCAATATGTGTCCTCCCTCGTCTTTTCACAACATTACCCCCCCATCTTCAAGCTCAGATTTCTCTCCCCCGGAGTTTTTTTCTTCTCTTCTCCTGCTCCTGCTTTTATTTTCCTAATCCTCTGTCTTAAACGAGATCTCAGCTTCTTGAATTATTGTTAGCCAGAATATTGCAATTTTTATATTTCAAGGCGTTGAAGGGTTCCTTCCTCCTCATAAGGTAAGCTTTTCAAGGATGAAATCGGTTTTCGATCAAGTTTCCTTTGTTTGGTTTTGTTTCCTGCCTCCTCATATCTGATATGGTAGGTTCACAGTCAGTATTTAGTTGCTGCTGTTTTGGAAAGCAAGGGCTGGTGCTTTTGATAGTTTCCGTTGGTTTGATCGTGGGATCACCGGAAGTGTCTGAACTTGTTTTGTGTTTGTTTCAAGCTTGTCTATCTTTCATTTTTTTGTTGATTTCCTTTTCTTTTTTCCTATTTAAAATCATCCTTTGATGCATCTCTCCCTCTCTCTCCGTTTTTTCTTTCTTCGAGCTCTGTTTTATCATTCTTTCTAGCTCAAGGTATTGCTGCTGTCTAAACTCTCTTCTTTTTCTTTTTTGGTTTCTCTGATGACTTCAAGCACAGGGACGGCCGTATGTATTTATTTATTGTCAATTTTGAGGCATTTTTTGCCCCCCTCTTCCTAATAACGTGTCTTTATATTTTTTTTTTTTATATATCTGGGGTTTAATTGCAGGGTTTAGTCTCTTTTAGACGTTGAAGGGGTCGGTGTCCCTTGTGTTTTCTTGAGGCATACGTCCCTATGAAGAGAATTTGACAAAGTCTCGCACGATTCTTAAGGTATATGGTAATTTCTCGTGATACTTTCATCAGGGCTTTGTAGCTACGTAGTATTTATTCCGTTATGATTGACCCAAACAGGCTTTAACTTTGAGTTATGATATGATGACTGTTTTCCTTGCTAAGCTAATGCAAGCGCACGTGCTTTGTGATTTCTGGTGTTCGTGTACACGTGCTTGCCACGTTGATAGCATCACTGATCATGCACGTGCCTCGCATATCCGTTTGTTTATTATGCACTCGTCTCTTGTGTGAAGGGGGAAATAATTAGATACAACGGTGTCGTATTTGTCTCTCTTACAAGAACATAAATCCTACACCAAAAATAATTTGTGTCCCACCCTTTTTATGTCAGAGGGAGGAGTACATCTCGGACATTCTGAATAATCATAGGTTTCAATGCATTCATGGAACTATGAAATGGCAGTAGCTGGAGATGCTCCGAGTGAGCTACCATGCTAAAACAATCGTATGTTGTCCGAATTCATTTGTATATATGTTGCAGAAAATTATAGTTTGTAGTTGGTTATTTAAGTGATTGATCTTGCAATAATTAAGATATTTAATTTACTGTTATTTATCTGGGGTTGCGGCAATGTCGAGCTAGCAGTCATTTTGCATTATTTGGAGAGCCATCATTATTCCCAAAACACACAAATATCAATTCTGATTTTTTGAAAAATCAAATAAATCTAAAGATACATGCTGTAAAAGCTGCTTATATTTACGAAATCCGAGGGGAAAATGAGAGCATTAGAGGATGTTGTTATTTGTTGCCACAAATGTTGTGGGGTAGAAAAGCATCTGTTTTTTCATACGAAAAAAGGAGCTCCAAGATCCACTGTAACTTTTCTTAGATTAATAGAAAAGTGGATGAACAATGATCCATTGTTTGTCCTCTATTTATTATCTCTTTTTGAACAATACTTGCCTGTCTTACCTCATCATAGCTATTAATTTCAAGAAATTGGAAAAATAAATGACCCAAAATTCTCGATTTTGGATCAGAAATGTAGTACCTTATACGGTCAAACAATAATGATCCTCATATCACATAAGCCAAACGAAACGGATGTGTATTTCGTGTAAGATCTTAAGGACTATGACTACTATGTAATGGATTGCACACCCACTTTGTCATAAACTTGATCATTGGCGACTCTAACTTCACTGTTATGGAGCCAATCGATGGTAATTTGTTGGATTATGTCCACTGATGCAATGGTTCTATGTGATGTAAAGGTGTGCTTCATTGGCAAAATTAATACTCATATATCATTTACAAATTAGCTTTATTGATAGGTAAATATTTCTGGTGTATTATGGTTGTCAATGAGCTGGTAATTGATCCATTTATTGACAATACTTGCTTGTCTTCTTGCCATTGAGAAGGAAATTCATTCATTTTTTTTTCTTCTAATTCTTACGAAACAAAATATTGCTTGTTCTGTTTAAATTATCAAGGCTTTCTAGTTAAGCCAAAAGTATTTCATGCTGTGGTTCATAATTCATCAATTCGTTTTTAGGGAATTTTTGCTTGCGCATCTGCACTTAATTTGCATGCTGAAAAAAGACTGATGGACCTTTACGAGGTAAATGAAATTGTTCAAAGTCATTATCTATGCAACATAAATTATTTTGCGGTGATTTCATGAACATGGAGTTCAATGGATGAAATCTGAAAATAGTTTGGTGTGTACATGAAATAACTCCCAAAGCTCGTAAATTTACCATTTGCTAGCATTTCTGTGATTGTGAATTTCAATGTTCTGCTGCTATTACTTGGAAGAACAGCTCCGTCCGTTCTTCTTAGACATGGCAGTTGCTTTTTATCAGTCTGATATCTTTTTGTTTCGAATGAAGACATGATTGTTCCAAGTGTAGCCTAAACAAATGCTGTGTGATACGATCCAAAGGGTCTAGTGCCAATCAGAGGAGGATAGGATTCCAAGATATTTTGAAAGGATTAATTGTATTATAATAGTTTAAGAAAATGGTCATCCCGCCCATGTTGAATTGAATAGTAGGTGTCACCTGATCTGAATAAGAAAAGAAATGGAATAACCACAAAATTACGAAGAACATGGAAAGTGCCATCAATTTGTTAATTCCCCATGTGCTCTCTCAACCAGATTCCTTCTGCATAAATTATCCTTTCCTGCCGAGATGTCTGGTTTACAAA
Organism: Salix caprea; assembly: GCA_964035475.1. Classification (NCBI taxonomy): domain Eukaryota; kingdom Viridiplantae; phylum Streptophyta; class Magnoliopsida; order Malpighiales; family Salicaceae; genus Salix; species Salix caprea. The sequence goes on along the minus strand of OZ037749.1, from coordinate 8,234,302 downwards.
TTGACAAGCATGTAAAGCTTTCAACTTGTCTTTTTGAGCGAGTTCTTGAATTGGCTGCCGCTTCTGCTCTTCTAACTCCACCAGCTTTTTTTTTCCCGCGTTAAAAGTCCGACTCCTTTATTCTTTCAATAGGGAAGCAGAGTGGAAACTCTTAAAGGTAAAAGAAGAAACAAAATGAAATTCTATCCTCTCCATTAATGGCCTCGATATAGGTGCCGAAGTATTTGCTTCAACCTACTTCAACACACTTCTCTTCACCTTCATCATCCCATATCTTTTTTGCACTCAACATTTTTTCCCGTTTGATCTGTAATCGCTTAATTTCCATTATTTGATCTTCTTACCATCACTGCAATTGTCCTTATTTTCGATAATTTCTGCAGATGGATTCAGTGAAACCATCCGCCGTGACTCCAAAGAAGAGTAAATTTGCACGCACTGTAGCCAAAGTTCTTAATCTTCGATCAGCAAGTGGGATTGCTCCTGTTTACGGGGTTCAGAAAGTTGTGGCCCAGGATAAGGTCAAGGATGATAAGCATCGCCGTAAAAGCGCAGCTAGCCGGCCTCAACCATTCGACATTAATGATAAAGATGAAGATAAAAAAAGCTTGGCCTTGGAAGTACACGTTGCCAAACTGTTTGCTAGCTTATCATCTGTAAAAGCTGCATATGCCCAGTTACAGCATGCCCAGTCTCCTTATGATGCTGATGGGATTCAAGGAGCTGACCAGTTGGTGGTTTCTGAGTTGAAGAATCTGTCTGATTTGAAGCAGTGCTACCTAAAAAAACAGTTTGATCCTTCTCCTGATACCGCTCTGGTTTTGGCTGACATTCAGGAGCAGAAGAGTCTTTCGAAGATCTATGAGATAATGGGGAAAAAATTGGAGTCTCAGATGAGGCTCAAGGAGTCGGAGATCATGTATCTGAGAGAAAAAATGGAAGAATCTAATAGGCAAAACCGTTTACTCGAGAAGAGGTTAAATCAAAGTGGACATTTATCCATGCCTGACAATCTACGGCAATCAGGCTTGAATCCCACCCATTTCATTACAGTTCTACGACATACAGACAAGTCCATTCGAAGCTTTGTCAGGTTGATGATCGATGAGATGAAATCTGCTGGGTGGGATCTAGACGCCGCTGCCAAATCTATTGTATCCGATGTGGCCTACTGGAGACCAGATGACAAATGTTTTGCCTTCGAAAGCTATGTTAGCAGAGAGATGTTCGATGGTTTCCATCTGCCGAATTTCTCCCTCCTGGAAGAATCTCTACCAGAGAAAAAGAATGAGCAACAGGTGTTTTTCAGGAGATTCACTGAAATGAAATCAGCGAGAGCAACTGAATACATTACCCACAAGCCCAAATCACCATTTGCAAACTTTTGTCGTGCCAAGTATTTGCAACTCGTTCATCCCCAGATGGAAACGTCCTTTCTAGGCAATCTGAGCCACAGAAGCCTCGTGAATTCTGGGGAATTTCCTGACACAAGTTTTTTTGCCACATTTGCTGAAATGGCCAGGCGGGTCTGGCTTCTACACTGCCTGGCCTTTTCTTTCGACCCAGAAGCCTCAATCTTTCAAGTCCGTAAAGGGTGTCGTTTCTCTGAAGTTTACATGGAATGTGTTGCCGAGGATGCGCTTCTTTCCTCAGAAAATGTACCGGAAGCTGATCCACCAGTGGCATTCACTGTAGTTCCTGGGTTTAGGATTGGTAAAACTGTTATACAGTGCCAGGTCTACCTCTCCCAGCTCCCAGCCAAGGTGAGCCGTTGATTGAAACTTAAGCACGGGCCCACAACATCGAAGAATGAACTGGGGCAGGCCACTATCATGATTATTTTGAGTAAAATTCTCAAGATTCCCTCCTCGCCGAGGGTTTGTCGTGGTGGGGTCTTGGAATGGATGCATAGTTTTGAATGGAGAAAGCGCGTGGACCGTAGTTAGGAAAGAACCTTTGGATCTCTTTTTTCAATCCTCGAAACAATTTTGTTAATATTAGGCCATTGACAGAAGGATTGCTTAGCTGTGTTTCTCCCTATGCTCTTGATGCTTTCAATGTACATGATAATATTTAAGAATAATATAAATGTGGATTTTATATTGCTTGCCAGTCATTTTCTGGTTCTTCACTGGACAATTGGCAATTTCAACAACGAAAAAACGAGTTGGGGTAGAGGAGGAAATTCGTTGATTATACTCGGATCTCTTCATCTATTATTATCTAGCTCAAATCTAAAACCAATTTGTCAAAGACTTGTCTCGAAAGCAACTCGACCTCCATGTAAAACATTTGACGAGTTTTCTTTTTTTATATAAAAAAATAATATTTTTTTTTTAAATTAAAATAATAATATATTCAATCGATTTTGGTTTTTTGTTTAACCAGTTAGTTTTATGATAGAGTCATGAATTTTATCAGGTTTATTCTTTTTTAAGAAGCAACATGTTTTTTTACTTAACTATATAATAACAAAAATATATGCTTGCAAAATTGAATGCCAACTAAAAATTGAGATGTTTTTTGAAACTGTGATAAACCTTAAAAAAAAAAGAAACAAATTATGAAACCCAAATTAAAATAAACCAATTGTAATGTAGGTAGATGAAATAAAAAAAATATAAATATGAAAAATCACAAAAAAACTATTGTTGAAGGATGAAATTAAAACAAAATAAACCAAAAAATGATTAAAAAAACCAAGCCACACATATGCCCATAATAATAAAAAAAAACACAAGCATGTCTTGGACTTGAATCCTAAGCCCATGACTTTTGTTATTCCTTAGGAGCGGAGACGGGTCATGCGCTTCTATTTTGTTATTTTCAAAGAACTTTCTCTTTCTCTTATCATGTGAAGTACTTAAACGTAAAGAAAATGAATTTTTAGATTGATATATAAATTGCGAAAAACAAAGGGATTGAGAGCAAGAAAACAGGAAGTAGGTGGACTCAAAAAAACATTTTTCATCGAATTTGAGATGAGTCATAAAATTTCTTTTTATTTTATACTTTTTTCCTCTATTCCTGAATATTTTATTTTTAATTTTCTGTGAAATAAATGGATTCTGAAATTAAATATAAAATGCTATAAATGAAAAAACAAAATTGAGAATGAGATGAAAAAAAATAAAATAGTGAGTGGATACAATGATTTTCCTAGCTTTTTTAGGAATGCTTGAGAGAGCGATAAAGATTGATTTTCAAAATAATTTTATTTGAAAATTCATATAAATAATATATTTTTATTTTTTATAAATTATTTTTAACATCAACACATTAAAATAATCTAAAAATATTAAAAAAATAATTTAAAACAAAGAAAAAAAACAAATATTTTTTTAAAAGTGATGTTCAGATAGAAAATAAAAAGAAGTTAGTATATTAATTACTATATTGTATAGTTAGTTGCTTAAGGCTCTGGATGCCTTGGATAAAGTAGCTTTTTGTCAGCTTCTTCTCGTAGGGACCTTTTTCTCTCCATGTTTGCCTCGATTGCAAATTCTCCATTCTCCCAAGATTACCTTGAATCTTTCAAGCTTGTCGTTCCCTTTTTTTCCCTGGTGGATGCATGCAAAATGAAAATTGAAACTCTCCTCTGGAGAAGGGCAATAGAGTAATCTCAAACGTATACTTCGAAGTGCACAACCTTAATTGGATGGTGTATCATCGACAGGACGGTTTGTTTGTCGAGAAATTGCTTGGGTCCCCCACAGCAAATGTTTGTTAAGGATGTGGCCCGTTCATCTTCTCACACAATCCACAGGTGGAAAAGGATGGAAGAAATCGGCATTGATGTTAGGTAGTGCTAACAATCCTCAGAAACCGCTGAGGGTCCATGTTTTTGTCTCCACAACACTGTAGCACGTGAATTTGTTGAATAAATCTGTTGGCAGGCTTGGAATTAGGGTTAGATTCATATATGGAAATGGAATTGTTTGGTGTGCAAATTCATCATTGATATTACTCATTATAGTTTGGTGTCGCTCCTTGCAAAGCAAAACAGAAGAGGTGTCAAGTTAGAGATATTTTGAGGATAATTTTCACACATTTTTCTTTTATTCTAGATTAAGACAAAATCACCCGCAAACTCATTCTCGATAAGAGAAGGACTACATCCTTGCTGTTCCTATAATTCTATTAACGAACTGTTCTTACAATGCTTTTATAATCTACATATGAGATCAATGTTTTGTTAGTAAGGAAAATCAGTACAGAGCAAGTTGAACTCGTTACAGGAATAGTGTCTGGATTTGAATTCTCTGAACGTACATTAGAGGAACAAGTTTATATGAGTCTTCGAGCTCCCCCACAACTTGCTTCTTTTGCCTTTTCTTTGCCATGCAAAGCTTGTCTGTAAATAATATATTTTTATTTTTTATATTAATTTATTTATTTTTTTGTTTTTAGATCATTTACTGGTGTCAAAAATATTTTTTAAAAAATAAAAAATATCATTTTAATATATTTTTAAATAAAAAATACTTTAAAAAACAATCTAAACAATACTCCTAAACCAAAAATGTGTTCCTCGGATTCCATCATAGATCAATTTCAATAAAGTGGAGACAAGTGGCATGGAAGGAGTAGAATTGCTTTAGCCAACCAAGGTGCTGTTCAGGTTGGTTTCCATTAAGCTTTCCATTAGGGGGTGATCATATTCGGTTCCATTTAGTTTTTACTTCTAAAAACAACCAAATCAAAATTATAACTAATAAATAAAAAAAAATCGAAACCAAACCGATTCCAGTTCTTTTTATGCTGCGATTGTATTTATACATGTTAGAAGATATTGCTGTAATTGACTAATTGTTTTTATATGTCGATGAATTAGGCAAAGGAATGTCAAATAAGAGTCAAGAGTAGTGTATGCATGGCATTGAAGCTATCTAGACCGTATATATTTGCATTTGTACATAATTATTAGAGAAAGCGTGGTTTTATGGTGATGGTCCAACGACCCAAAGCCCCAAAAACTAAGCGGGAGTTGGGCTACGGCCCTTTTCTGTGCAGTCAATAAGGTGGGCTGGAGGCCCCAAAACTAGCTCGGGCAGCTTGTTTTCCAGTCGAAAGATTGGACCAAAAGACCTAACCAACTAAGTGCCTGTTTGGGAGTGTGGTTGTGGTTGTTTTTGAAAGTGTTTTTCGTTCAAAAATATATTAAAATTATATTTTTTTTATTTTTTAAAAATCATTTTTGATATCAGCTCATCAAAATGATCTAAAAACACCAAATTTTATTAATTTAAACTTAAACTTAAAAATAAAAAATTTTCAAATTTTTTGAAAAGCACTTTTGAAAAACACTCCCAAATACCCCCTAAATAAAAAAAAATAAAAAGTGACAGAGAGACGAAGACAGAAAAAAAGAGAGTGGAAGAATAGAACATTTGACTCTAATCAGACCACACGCCGAGACAAATTCAATGCTAGTAGTAATAAAAATTATACTATTTTTTTTAATGTTTTTATGGGTTTTTTACAGGCTTTTAATGGGCTATTTAATGGTCTTATAATTGATGTTATTATTGTTTGATTTTCTTATAAGATTACAACGTATTTTGATTTTTTTGCCACTGAATACTTGTTTATATTAAATTGTTAGTTTTAATCTTGTATTTATTAAGTTTTTTTTTTGTCTTCCTAATAGTATTATTTTGTTTTGTTTGAGTGAGCAAGAGTTACAAGAGTTTAATTACAACTTATCAACAAGTTAAAATTTAAACTACAAAGCATTGCCTTCAAAAGGCTTAAAAAGAAACAAGTGACACTGTCATAAAAAACTCCAAGCCAAAAAAAATAAATCTTCATTGTGCATATCATCTCAATCAAAAAGAACATCAAGAACATTGTACTTTTATTCCTTAATACCATTGATATCAAAACCTAAAATTCAATGTATAGAATTATAACATTATAAATTAAATTAGGTGTAAATATAAAAACAATATTATTTTTACCATTCATTTTCAATAAATACCTTGAATTTTGAATTAATTATCATCCATTACTAGATATAACTTGCCATCAAATTCTACAAAATAAAATATTAGACATGTTAGATTGAAAATACATTAATTAATAAATTATAAAATAAAAGGTGTAAGTTTATAAGAAAAATTACCCGATTCAAGGTTTTTGTAGGTTTCATAAGGTTCTAATTTTGGGTGGAATTGATCCATGATGTAACCAATCTTGACAATAAATAAGTGCTTAAACTATTGCTGGAGATTAAAGTTTTTTTTTCAAAATTGGTCTAGTATATGACTGCCTGTGATAAAGACTGATTTAGAAGCCACTGTAGATATCAGAATAACTAGAACCTGTTGTGCAACCTTTGAAAGTATCTTATATTTTAAAGCATTACTCTTCCACTAATCTAAAATATCTAATTTATCATCATTAGGATCCTCATAACCATCAAATAAATACCTCTCAACCTCATTTTTTATTTTACATACTATTTTCCTTTTGTAAATGCTTTTGAATTGAGCTGGAGTATTAATATCTACCTCCATGTCATCAATAATATTAACATTATGTTTATACCTATCATCACCCACCGCTTCATCAACTTTCAAAATAAAACATATACAAGCTTACCATTTTCTCTTTCACCTTATTTGTTAGAAATTGTGTTTTTTAATTATTATATAACTCACCAAAACAAAATTTCACATATTTTAACTTGAGACGTGGATCTAAAACATTAGCAACATATAAAAATAACTATGATTTACTTCACAACCCCAATACTTCTCAAACTTTAACATCATGTTCATCGTCATTCCACTTTAATGATTATCTCTACTTTTACACAATTGCAACAAGTTTGTATGCATGTAAATCAATTCATTGAAGAAAGGATTTGATGTCACATGCAATGAGTTAGAAAATCTCAATGTAATCGTATAAAAGATATTTAAGAACTTTATTACAACTCTATCATTTTTCCAATCCTCTAAACTCGGTGGCCCTATATTTTTTTATTTCCCTTTGAATCAGCCTCCAAAAAGTAACTTATATACCTAGGCTAACTTTCACCCAACTTCACAATCATCTTTTCAAACTTTTCAACACCTTTAACATAAGATTAGTTGAATGCCATAGAGTTACAACATCCAATCATAATGATTTCTTACATTCTACATGCAACTTTTTTGCACACTTTTTAAATGCAAGTTATCTAGAAGGTGAAGCTTGCAAACTTAATTGCATTTTAAATCTTAACAACTGAAACAATAACCTATTCAAAGCCATCACACATAATGAGATTTATAATTGTGCACAACATCTAACATGTAAATGCTCATTTAACAATATATTAGTTGGCCAATCTAACATCACATTTTTCTAATATGAAATATTCACATTATTAGAGCTTGCATTATCTATTGTAACAGTCAAAAGTTTATTAATCCCCAGTCCAACAAATAATTTTCAGTAACTTGACTAATTATCTCACCCATATGATTGAAAACTTGACAAAAAAAATGAGAATTCTTTTATGCAAATTCCACTCACTATCAATCCAATGAGCAATTAAGGACATGTAGTTAATATTTTGGATTAATGTCCATGTATCTCTTGCAAGCATAAATGTTGACCCTAAAGAGTTGTCTTTAATCTTTCTTTCTCTTCAACATACAATTTTAAACAATCTCTCATAACAATGAAATGATATGTAATGTTAAATCTAGGTTGCAAGGTCCTAAAAAATAATTTAAATCCCTTACCCTATACAAAATTAAAAGGCAACTCATTAATTATATATTTTTTTGCTAGTGTTTCTGTATATTTATTATAATTATAACCTCTTGCTTTAAGAGCGCCTATTTTCTGGTCTCCCAATTCATCCTCCTCTTTTTTACGTTCTAATACCAGAAATTTTTACTTTTTATCAACTATAAAAGGAATTTTTTTTGCGTAATCTTAAATGACTAACATATTACCTGTTCTATTAAGAACGATATGACATACATAATCCTTTTCACAATAACTACATCAGCTTTAAGGGTTTTTGGATCACCATCAAGTTTTGTAAAGTGATCCTATATTTGTGACTTTTTTCTATCATCAGTATTTTTTTTAATGTAAGGATTTAGGGTTGTTTATCTTTGTCATTTGTGGCAGATCCTGTAGTTAATAATGGGTTATTGTTTGATGTTGGGACAATAGTTGATGTTGGGGTATTGCTAGTTGATGAATCATTTTTTTTATTTGTAAGGTATTCCATTTGTAATAAAAATATGTTAATAATAATAATAATTTATATGAGATTTAAATAAAAAAAAGAAGAAAAACCACATTCTTCATTGTGCATTGCATTTTTATTCCTCCTTTTCCATTCCTCCTTTTAATATGGAAAGTATAGTTACAAAATCACTTAATTTCAAATCACTTATAGAAATCAAATAAAATAATCTAAGGTAGAAATAAATGATTGGGTTAGAAACAACCTATAAAAGTGAAAACCCCAAATGCATTTTAGAATCAATCACTTGTTCCAGCATATTATATATATATATATATATATATATATAATAGATGATAATGTGTTGGATGGAACATAACTCTTGAAGTTAATATTCCACAACATTACATTTAAGTGCTCAAGAAATTAGCAAAAATAGAGCATGAAAATGAAATGGGGAAATGAGTGAGTAAGAGAATATTGAACATGCTAGAGCTAACTTATATGTTACAGAATATAAAGCATTTATCTTACCAATGATGTTTTAGTATCTTGATAAAATCTCTACTACTAGCCTCATGAAGGCAACTTGATTAAATTATTATGAAAAATCTATATCTAGGTGTTAGAGATACAACTTTGTTGGGTAGCATGTAGGGGCTAGGAGATGTATAGAAACGTTACCATCCAAATCCATGGGCTCATGATCTAAAACAATAACTTTTATATAAAAACAAATTTAAAATGTTGCAAGAACAGAAGGCTATATAGCACCACAATACCACCAAATGCTCAAATTTATAGACAAATATGACATATATAGTTTTGGAAATAGTTTTGGAAAGGTGCTTAGGGTATTAATGATGAGAAAGCTTCCATTTGATGAGTTTTTTCAACATTCGTGAAATGGGTTTAGTCAAGTAAGTGGATGAGAAATATAACTACATTAGAGAATCCAAGTCAAGCTATTGATAGAAAGATAATAGGTAATGAGCTAGAGGAGCAAATGCTGTTGGTTCTTAAAATTGCTTGCTTCAGTACTATTGATGACCCAAAACAGAGGCCAAAAGTCTATATAGCACCACAATACCACCAAATGCTCAAATTTATAGACAAATATGACATATATAGTTTTGGAAAGATGCTTAGGGTATTGATGATGGGAAAGCTTCCATCTGATGATTTTTTTCAACACTCTTGAAATGAGTTTAGTCAAGTGGATGAGAAATATAACTACATTAGAGAATCCAAGTCAAGCTATTGATCCAAAGATGATAGGTAATGAGCTAGAGGAGCAAATGTTGTTGGTTCTTAAAATTGCTTGCTTCAGTACTATTGATGACCCAAAACAGAGGCCAAATAGTAAGGATGTTAATTACATGCTGTTGTAAAAGTTATAAAAAGTATTTCAAAAGTGTATCCCCCATTGGTAAAATACAATTAACCTTTTGCGTGCAAAGAGTATATATAGGACTTACTATCACATTAGAAAAAGAAAACTTTCATCAAGTGTTTATATAATAAAACTTGAGATGAGATAGTAACCAACAAAGAAAGTAGAGTGAGCTCGCGCACATAAGGATGAGTCGAGTAAGAGGAAAACCTCTAATTTGCCCCCCCTGCGCACGAGGCAACGACTATACTCTCTAAAATTTTTGTTTTATTAAAATATTATTTGATGATCCTTAAACTAAAAACATTAAATTTGTAACCATTGAAAATTTATTTTTAACAGTTACAAATTTTAAAACATTTTCCATTTATTTTTTCCAGCTATAATTGTCACCATAATTTAATTTTATAACAAATATATTTTAAATTATTATAACAACCATTTTAATTTCATAATAAAATTAAATATGACTATTACATCATGGTTGCCTAAAAGTACCATTTAGTTTTTTCAAAGAAGTGAACCCGAAATACTTTTCTATTCTACTCATTTGCTGGTGTTTATTTTCTTTCTAGATTGTTTTTGTATTGCCCTTTTCTATTGAGAAAAAAACTTGTTGAATCCTAGATGGTACCCTGCTGTTGGGAAAATATCCTTAAAGACAATGCACAAGCACGCCTCAAGTTTTCTGTTTCCATTCCTTACATTCATATATTTCACAAAACATGCTATCACAAATCAAACACTAGTTGAGCATGGAAGGCAAGGATGGGTAAGAAATAAAAAATAATGTTGTTTAATAATATCTTTCAGATTTCTATTAAGAATTATCAACAAGATTATATCCAAGGAGGCTCATAAAATATTTTTCAATCTCATTGTTTGTCTGCACACATAAATTAAGTCTGAATTGCATATAATATATATGAAACATTTTGGCTAGTTCATTCTTATATCAAAGTCCGCCACAAATCCTCTGACCTATCCCATACAAGAGGCCGCCACAATCATTTCTCTTTAGTATACTTAGAAAAGGTGTTCATTATACATGGATATGACTTATACACACAAAGCAGAACACTAAGGATAGAAGCAGTAAGCCCTTGTTATAGATCATCAAGAAACAGACAAAAATTGGATGGGAATTCAACCGAGAATTAAAAGATAAGGAATTTTAAACACATTAATCAACAAAACAGTGATTAAAACTTAGAGTTTGAAGACATCAAAAGATTGAACTGAACAAAAAAGAACAATGTTATTCAAATTAGAATCAATAGAATAACCGGGGATGTGAAAGCTAAAATGACCGTACAAAATATGCTCAATATTGTTGTCTGTATGTTTAGTGTTAAAGGAAGGGGACGATTGTTATCTACTGCTAGTGCTAGGGGTTAGAAATTGAGATATAAACTATAAACTATAAAGTATTTTTATGTAGACTTCAGGATGCAGATTGTTTTTTAATTTCAACAGGTTCAATTCAATTAGACTTTTTCAATTTTAGTCTAATGAAACTGAGACCGAAAGTTTATTAAAATATTCTAATCAGTTTTTTTAATAGTGTGTTTTTTTCAATTGTTTTTTTCTCTCTCGTTTTCAGTTTTTTTACTGACCCCTACTCTCCAATGAACACTTGAAAAAAAAACTTATTTATGCAAATATAAAAAAATCACACTATTTATTGTTAATGCACATTTTTTTGGAACAAACTAATCAAAAGTCATGTGTTTATCACTGGAAAAGCCATCCATTTGACCACCTTCATATGTCATATATTTATCATAACCAAACTTTAAGCACACTTCCAATATAAGCATTAACAAAACAAAATCTTTCCATAACGAAACACCTAAAAGTGTGTGTAAATATGTGAATTCTTTTTTTATATATCATTTTTCACGTGTGAATTTTTAATAAATCCATCGAATCTATATGTTCAAGTATGTTTATCAAACATAAGTCCTATTTTAATAGTATAATTAAAATTTAGAGCTTCAAATCTACTAATCTATTTCCTCTCTTTTATTTGTAAGTTTATGTCTAGTTCACAAATTTAGTGAATTTACAACAAAATAATAATTAGTGAACAATAAAAGTTTAATTTTAGAGTTTTCCTTTTCCCGTTTGTGTGTGTATTATCAATTATATTAAAGAGAAAAATAAAGGATTTTTTGTTGTTGTTTACCTCTTGCTAAGGAAATACTTAAGTTTATTTTAAAACATTGCAATTGATATAAATAAAAACCGTACCAATTCCGCTGCTTTTCACTCGATTTCCCCCTTGTTGCTAAAGTGTCCCACATTTAGTAATAAAATAATATCTCAGGTTAACAATGTTTAGTGAACCAAAAGATTTTATTGGTGTAAAATAAATAAATAAATAAACATAATTCCTTGTCCTTGAATGTTGTGCATGTGTTGATGAAAGTGATAAAAAATATTATTCCACCACTATTTTATTTCAACATAAGAATTAATGACTCCATTATGTAATTTAGAAACCCAAAATATACAGACAATGAATTAACTGTGAAAACCCTAAAATTGATAGTATTTCAAAGAGATACAATGACATCTTTATACTTGCAACACTCTAAACACAACTGACATAAACTACAACACTAGATAAATTAGTTTTCTTACCTCTTTACTGTTCATATAAATAATAGTAGAGATAATGGATTTTTTTTTAAATTAATTCTACATCTATTATTTTTTATATATGTTTTTCTCTTTTCATTCAATGCTTTTTAGCTTTTATCCTTCAATTTTGTCTTTTAATATTTTGTTAATTTTGATCTTCTTATCATTGTTTATTTAGGTTTGTTATCTATAAATTTATCACAATAAAAAAAACAAACATTCTGATATTTGGTTAATACTTATTTTTTACAAGCATTTATTGTTGTTATTATATCATTAAATAAACTTTTTTTAATAAGGTTACAAGTTTTTTAAGCCAAGTCACAAAACCAATGTCATTACACTAAGTGATCATCTTAATATGAAAAAAAATATCATATTGAGATATTTTTGTAGTCAAACTATACTTTTACCTGTCATCGAGCTTAACTTTGAATCCACTAAGTTATTGGATCACACATGAGCAACTTTTATGTTTGTTAATTTTAGACAAGGAGTCGAGTCCGGAAGTTCCATGATTGACTCATTGGATAAGTTTAATAACAAAGCCAAATAATTCACCTTTTTTTTTAATTCCATCTTTAATTTTTCTTTTAATTTCATCTTTCAACATTTGACTGATTTTTGATAAAGTTCATATATATATGTACTCTTTATACTTAGTTTTTTTTTAAGGAAAATTGGATTTAAAAGGACTTATGATTGTGTTTTCCAGTTGCAGATTTCCGAAGCAGCTTCTTGGTTTTGTACAAAAATACAACTTTTCGAAGGAGTTTTTTTATGTGCAAGCCAATTGGAGATTGAAGCTAAGACCCTAAAAAAAATTGTGTATTTTTTCTAGAATTTTTGGAACAACCAATGAGAACAATATTTCAAGTTAAAGTCAGCGAAAACTGCAATCCCGTCAGATTTGAGTCACTGTGCAAAAAAAGAGAATTTGAAGGATTTCCTGATTTTTTCTCAAGACCTGCAATATATGGCTGGAAAGATAAGATAAATATGTAAAAGTCTCATATTGTTTCTGAATTTTATTGAAAGAGGAACGACCCCAAACAAATCTGCAAAAAGCTGACATATTATCGCTGTCAAAGGAGGAAAAAAAAGCAATTATTCACACACTACAAAGTTATGTTTTATTAAGGCTTTTCTGTATTGCTTGGTGGCTATGGGAGTCTAATGGGATAGGAATAGGGGTCTGGTGCATTATTTAAGGATGAGAAAATAAACTAAGAGGGGACAAAGAGGAGGAGAAGAATTAAAGATAGAGGAAGACTAAAGAAATTTGGCAAAAGTTGTATCATTTCTTCTTGATGTCTTTGCTCAAGCTGAATGCTATGACTATCCGTGACTAAGTTTCCTTTACTAGGTAATGATACAACCCTAATATGATAATTTAGTTCTCTTATTTTCCATATCTATTGATTTTCGCTTGTTGTTGGATTTTTAATCACTATGCTAATGAACTCAATTGATATTCTTGATGTTTGATCATCATCTAGACTTTAATTAAGTTAGTTTGATTAAAATTAGAGTAAATACCATACTTAATTTGAGGATTGCTTCTTGTGATTAAGATTTGCAATTTGTCTAGGGTAAATACCATACTCTTAGGTTTTACATACTTATTTGAGGTTTTCACAAATCTTAATGAGTTTCTATGTGTTGATATATGACTTAAATACCATAAGCAAATCGCATATATGATTATACGAGTTGGCCCAAATAGAGAGTTCATGTAAAAGGAAACTTAAGCAGCGACACCAATTGGATAATTAATAGGTAGGTTAATAAGAGGCTAGATCGGATTATTAGTGGTGAATTCACTGTCCTAGTGCTTTTATCAATTTGAATTTCTCACCTTGGTGTTATGTGACCTTCTACTTATTTGTCATTTAATTTTGTTGAGTTAGCTTAATAAAACTTTCTCTTAAAAACCCCTTTTGTGTTTACGTGAGTATGCTACGTGTTTAATTTCTTATTTATATAAGTAGTGTTGTGAAAATATTTTATGAAGTAAATTGGGTTAGGCTAATTGGAAGTTGAATTCTGTTTTCATGGGAATGACCTCATATTTCTCATACTTAATTACAATTGACCTGGTGCACTTGCGAGTATAATTTGTGTTTAGACTAATCGTTATAACATCCATTTTGCAAGTAGTCTAAATTAAACATGTTTTTGGCGTCGTTGCCAGGGACTGTCATTGTCAACTCCGATATAGTCCAAGCTTAATTTTAGTTTTTTCTATTTCATTTTTTTGTTTCTTTATTTTTTATTTAATTTTATTTTATTGAAAGATTGGCTGATTATTGAATGGTTTTGTGTTTCTGGTTTGTTAGATTCAGTTCACTATATGACTGGTAGACAATCTCAAGATCAAGATCTCATACCGTTTGATCCAGGGACTAAGAAACAATTAGGAAATAGAAAGAAAAATACCTTGTGCACTTACGAGTATAACATCCATTTTGCTAGTAGTCTAAATTAAGCAACATGTTTTTGGCGTCCTTGCTAGGGACTGTCATTGTCAACTCCGATTTAGTTCAAGCTTAATTTAGGTTTTTTATTTTTTTCATTTTTTTGTCAAAAAATAATATTCGAAGAATTTTTCATTCTTCGATTATGTTGGGAATTCCCAAATTTTTTGTAACTTTCCGATGAAATGGTTGTGAAGTCACCAACAAAAATGCTAATGGAATGGACCTCTCTATCAATTATTTTGTTGGTGCTTATATTAGTTGTTTTTGGTTAGTTATTGTTATCCCTTAGCAATTATAAACATAAACACCACCACCACCACTACCACTACCAAACATCTTTAAACCAGCAATCGCTTACATTAAACCCACAACCATAAAAAAAACACTTGGAGAATTATTGAAATACTGACCACATCTCCAAAAAAATAGAAGAACATTATCCAAAAATATAGATATAATGCATTATAACTCATTAACAAATATCTTAGACAATTTTGATTTTATTATACAATGAAACATCACATCTAAATTAATTCAGCACTTATTAATTATAATCTCTCTTTATTTTCGTTATTGTTATGTTCAACATCATCTTTTTAGTTGAATTCATGGCTGTCCTCGTTATCTTTATTTATTTCTGTACATCCACTAATACTCAATATTACATTTAATGCATATATTATTAGTGACATGAAAATTTGGATTTCGTAACTCGATAGATGGAGCAACTCAATATGGATCTAAATCACTCATCCGTTTGAATGACATCATCTCCCTCAATTACTTTATAGTCACCATCTTCAACAACTTGGATATGACTTATAGGTTTGGTTCTTACAACCAATCAACTCTATTATGATTCTTCTTTTAATACACTTGTTGACGTTGTTTGGAATAAAAATAAAAATATAGTTGATTTTGCAAAGTCTACCTCTTTATTTAGTTAAAGCAAACCATGATGAGAATCTATTCTAACTCTTCTATTGATATCACACCAATAACATTTAAATAAAATACATTGTATCTTACAACCTATTATATCATAATTCAATAACCTTTTATAACCTGTCATAATAATAAAATTTGAACTCATTGAAATTAGAATATTTTACATAACTCACATTTTTATCGGTCTTTGTACCCCTACAATTCCTATTATAACACCAAACCTTCCTTTCAAGACTCAAAGATAGGGATTTGAATCTACTAATGATCAAAAGAAAATGACAACATAAATTAGCCATGATTTCTTCAATTATAATATATTTAAGTACCCATTGAATAAAATTGACAAGACATAATTGGCACCCATTGAATTACCCCTTATTTCTTCAATTTTAATGTAACTAAGTCACAAAATCAAACTTGATTTCATCAAATAAAAAATAAAATTAATATCTCATAAATCCCAAACAAACCCTAGCATACAATCATGCATTAATGCAATAAAATTATTGAGGTAAAAGTTGTAAATCACTTAAATATAATTGTGTTATAAGAAAATGGATGGGTTTACTAACTTGCTAGGGTGGCACTCAACAAAAAATAGAACAAAAAGAAGAATGTTGATGCTGGATTTGCAAAAAGATTGCCAAAATTTAAAGAGATTTGAAGAGGGGATGATTGTGTTTTTTAGGAAAAAAAAAAAAAAAAGAGGAATAGAGAATTGTCGGGCTATAAAATATTAAAAATCAATCAGTGGTTTTGTTGGCATTACTAATGTGTTAAATTACCAATAATATTGTCGAAAAAATCTTAATTTATTTTTTATTTTATTTTTTCTATCCCATCGCTATTTCCATCAACCAATGCTAAATATTTCATCATTATTTTAGTTGAAATATTCCATTATTATTTCTATGGAGATTTCTTTTTATTGGTGTTTTGATTTGTATTTGTTAATTTCTGGAAATGTATATAATTATCTTTATTATTAAATAATGAATCCATTACTTATTAAATTTACTCATAACTGAATTTCTAATACACACAAAACATCAAACTATTTACAAGTTGTTTCTATTTCCATGTCAAAAAAATTAAAAACAACATATTTTACTAGAAAATATTAATTAACCTATTTACAAAAATAAAGTGATGTTTTATTGTTTATGGTGCAATGTCCACTTGTACACAATTCACTATATATTTACCGTCTATATAAAAAGGTCTTTTAACACTACTTATTATTTATAATGTAATGTTGGCATAAATAATTCATATTCATGTAGAGGAATTTTATGGACATCACAGTAAATATAGTTTTTTATGTTTCATTTCAATTCCCTTTTTGTTTTGTTTTCGATCAGGTAAGATTTAGTCAAGAAATGTGGGAGAAAATGAGGAGGAGATAAAGGAAGGAGAGAGAAAATGATCAAGACAATGATTTTAGTTAAAAATAGAATAAATAGGATCTTCATGATTACTAGATTGGAAAATTGAGATTAAAGTTTTGTTTCAATACTTTGATTTATTTTCACATAACTTAAAATGGATCAACCATCAAACTCATTTATGGGCTTGAGTTTTTTGAAAATGGAGTTTGGACGTTTTGGGCTTTAGTTTTATGCAAATCATGAAATATATAAATTTTAATGCAATGGATTTCAAAACTTGGTTCTGCATTTTATTCTCTTTTTTTTATTCAAACCCTAAACCACTACCAACAAATGCAGTCACACCCTTTCCTCTCTGCTTCTTCTTTACAACATCTCATATATTATATTATATATTAAAAAAAATAAGGAATACATTGTTCACTGTGAGTGTTTTAACTATGGATTACAATAGTAGTTTGGGTCTCGATTTATTATATACTAAAAGAGATTAGGAATACACTGTTCACTATGAGTGTTTTCACTATGAATTACAATAGTAGCTTTGGGTCAGTTTGATTCCGGGTCTCTGGGTTAAAGGTTTTATTGATTTTTTTTTATTATTTTTGCACAGTAAAGTAACTATTATACCTTCTAATAAGATAAAAGCCAAGAGTTATCGGGGGCGGGGGGGGGGGGGGGGGGGCACGGTAATTTCACATTTCTTGGTCATAGTTCATTCTATTTTTTTATATTTTTTGTATAGTGAAATAACCATTCTACCTCCTAATAAGACAAAAACTGAGAGTTGCCAGAGGGGGTACCATGGTAATTGAACATTACATTGAACAGTAAAATAACCTTTTTAGCCTCAAATAGAACAAAAACCAAGGGTTGCCTACGGGGGCGTTTCATATATTTAACAATTTTTGAAAATATCTAAATACTTATCTGCCTCCTTATCTGCCTCCCAATAAGACAAAATATAAGAGTTTGGTTTAGGAATGTTTAGGTAATTTACCATTTTTTAAAATTATTTTCCTGCGGACACTGTGGGCACATCACTCACACGCGCCCATGTTTTTCTTCGTGATGCACCAGTTGAACGACACGTGCAGTGTTTCCAATGGTAGAAAATATCCATCCGGCGTCTCAGTGGATTTGCCGCCATGTCCTCTTCCTCATTGTGTGTCACGTGGCGTCAAACAGTGGCTGGAGACGTGACGGGGCTCAGTTGAAGTTTTTTCCCCTTTTCTCTCTCCTAAAGCTAAACTATACGGCAACCCTCTAGTTTTATGGTTGTTTCATTTCAGTCCCTGATCTTTAATTGCGTTGTATGGTTTTTATTTCTATTATGTAAGTTTTTATTTGTTTCAATTGTATCCTTCGATTGAAATTGATTATATATTACGTTTTCATTTCATTCCTTATTCTTTTAATTTTGAGTTTGGTTTTAAATCCCTTAATATTTTCGGTACATAAGATTTGATTTTTTTAATTTTTTCCTTTGATTGAAATTGATAATATATTAGTTTTCATTTCGGCCCCTATACTTTGAATTTTTATTTTAATTCCGTTATTTTTTTATAAATTTATGAAATAGTCTCTATTTTTTTCCATGTTTATATATATGTGCTCTTAGCTTTGGTTTTTAATTTTTATTATTTTCTCTTTTTTTGGGTAGTTTTTTTTTGAAAAAAAATATTCTTAAATTTTAATATGTGTTTATTATCATTTGAAAATTGATATTTGTTATTTTTTTCCTTTATTCTTTCTTTTGGTGTTTTTTATTAGTTTTTTTCACATCAAATGATTTTTTTTTAGATAATATGTTTTTTTATCATATTTTTGTTTGCTCTTTTGTTAAAGTTTTTAGGCTCTTTTTATTCTTTGATTTAAATTTCCCCCCATTACTAATGCAATAATAATAATAATAATAATAATAATAATAATAATAATAATAATAATAATAATAATTATTATTATTATTATTATTATTATTATTATTATTTTTTTTTTTTTTTTGCTTCCTCTTTTGTTAATGTTTTTGGGTTTTTTTTCCTCGGGGTTATTTAATAATTTTTATTGTTTTAACAATAATAGTAATAATATTTTGAGATGTTAAAACTTCGATGTTGGTGTTGTTATAATATGATGTGTTGATGTATTTTATTATATCAAACCTTTCACGTATAAATGTTATATTTTATTTTTGAATTGCCAAAACCTATTAATTGTTTTCATCCCAATAATTATAAAAATTGTTTACTCAGCCTATAGCGTAGTACGGGCAATTTAACTACTTCCAAACCTATATCTCATGTTATGATAGGTTACCACCCTTCATTTTTGCTCTCTACCTATTTTCATCTCTTAAAAACCTTAAATGAAACCACCTAAACCTTAAACAAGATTTCTCCTATCCGTTCTCCTCCTATTAGATATTAAACACTTCATCACTTGTAAGTGCAATCTTTCCCTTTTTGGTATGTTAATATATTTTACTTTTAATTATTGATTTTAACTTTTGTTTATTTATTTTATAGACTTCTTAGTAGGTTACCTTGATGATGAGAGCACAACATTAAGAAACTAGAAAATGGATTAACAATAGAGAAATTTAGATTACTTCATGTAAACAAAATTTATTGCTTTAGAAAAAAAATTATTAAAGAGTTTGGTAGTCTTTATATGAATATGAAGATTTCGTAAAGACTTAATATATGTAATTTAAATAAATTAAATGAAGGACTTATAATAAATGAATTTACTGTAAAATCTTTTTTTTTTTGGTTATGTACATTATGGGTTTTTGTATGAGGTTTTCTACAAATTTTTAAAAAGTAAAAGTAAATAATTTAGACTTTAGTTATATTCCAATATATATAATAATTTTTTACCTTATATATATATATTTTTAGATGCTTTAATCCTTACATATTATTGGATTATAAATTTAGATTGCTATTGTTATTTATTTCAAATGGATAATTAGGAGAATGCTACAAAGAAACCAAACCATTCACTAATTCAACTTTTAGTTTTGTCTCTAGTACACATACTATAGGTAATAATCATTCACCCTTTAGATCTAATAAAAGAAAAACATTATAAAATTAGGTTCACTTTGAAAAACTTGAAGCTAATTCTGAAACACATAAGAGTACATGTAAGTATTATGGAAAAGACTATTGTCATACTATATTTAATGGATGAGACAAGTAACATGTGGAGTTATCTAAGTCTATAAAAAAAGTTGTTTTTTGTTATAGATTGGAAGCAAAAAAAATTCTAGTTTTAGAATCCAAGCCTAGAATAGAGAAGGATTAGAAGATAGAGGGAAATTTTATCACTGTTAAGTTAATAGATTATAATTATAATGGGTGCAGGAAAGGAAAAGGAAAAATGGTTATACTTGATGAGTTTCCTGTTAACTCTATGGAAAATCAAAGATTTAAATCATTTTTATTGATTAATACAACCTATATTTGATATACATTCTTGTTTGAATATTTGGAAAGACTCTTTGGAATAAAAAAAGAAAACAACAATGGACACTTGAACATCTTTCCAAAATATTAACTATATATGACTACCTAGTTATTTAATTGATAATGGTTGGAATTGTATAAAATAATTTTAAACTTTTGTCAATTTTCTAATCATAAAGGTGAAACAATTGGTAAGGGGATTGAAAGTTGTTGTTATAGTAGATAACAAAAGCTCTAATAATTTGTCTATTACATATTTGAAAATAATGACAATAGGAAACTAATATCTTGGAAAATTAAAACATGCATATTAGAAGTTGTGCATATATTATTAATATTATTGTATGTGAGGCCTTGAAAGATATGATTGACTCAATGATTAAGATTCAATATGTAGTTAGATTTGTAAGTATTATCCTCCTAGGCGACTTACATTTAACAAGTGTATGAAGAAATTGAAAATAAAGAGTAAAACATTAGTGTATTGGATGTTTTAACTTAATGATATTCAATATATATGATGTTAGAAGTTGCTAATAATTTTGATGTAGTCTTTGTGATGTTATAATAAACCAATCGTAGATATTTGAGTTACATTATAGAGGTTGATTAAAAAAACTCTAGCCTTTTGAGGTTGATTAAAAACTATTGAGGTTTTACACAATTTTAGGACTCATACCACTATTTAAATGAGCAACATGTTAATGTTAATGAGATGGTGATATATATATATATATATATATATATATATATATATATATATATATATATATATATATATATATATATATATATCATATTTGTGATATGTTGGTTTCACAATTCAAATCATAATAAAAGAAATGACGTGGAAATAAAAAAGAGATTAGAAGGTATTTATCTGATGGTTAAGAGAATTTTAATAATTCTAAGTTATGTGATCCAACCATCAAAGGATCCATTAGAGGTCCAGTTGGTCCAGTTACTAGGCTTAGGGCTAAGAAGTTCAATGGATTTCTTCAATATATATAGGTTAAGGTGGACTTCAAGAGAATTTGTAATAATAAAAAGCAAGCCTTGATTAATCTGATTCATGTTCAAGAGGGGCTTGTTGGTAGATCCAAGACCATTACACAAGGATTGGTAGAAGAAGACTAAATTCGGATAGTTTGACCTTTCGTTACACTTTTAGTCATAAATAGATCTATAGATCAAATTTTGATGTGATTCTAATTGGGATGAAAACTATACTTCCATACCTTTCCAACGGTATATGGCATGCCTTCTAATTCATTAAGACAAGAGATAACCATCCATTTTAAGTTGGGTCTTGTTGCTGCCAAACAGAATGCAGAAACAACAAACTTGTTTTATTTAATTAGTTAGGCTATCAAACTTTAATTATTTTGAGAGGAGACAATTTGTTTGGGTTTTAGATTTGTTTATTTTGTTTATTTTAATTACTTTGGGCTAGTTTTAGCTTGGGTTAATTATTATTTAAAATGGATTTATGTGAGGCCCATTAGGGAAACTAGAGTTTTGGCTTGGAGTATAAATACTCTTTAGAAATAATGTTAGGAAAACTTTTTGGACAATATTTTCCAACATTGTAGAAGACTTTGGTTGCTCCTTCTTGGTTCTTGATTTAAATTTCAACTCTTCAATGAATTGATCATTTTTTGCTGTGAATTTATACTTTCTTTGCTCGTCTTTAGGTGTAGGCGTTGTGATCGAGTTGGTTTATAGTCTTCTTGCCTTGGAGCAAGTCTTGCATTGTGATAAGCTCATTCAAATCTCAACAAACTTGGGTTAGATTGATCTTGGAGTCGTGAATACCCTTAAATTTTGCTAGGGTTCACATTAGTTGGTATCAAAGCCGATCTAATCATAGGTTATATCCTTCAATTTGAGTCTTTATTGTTTGTTGATAGATTAGGCCACCTATATATAAAAAAAATAGGGATCTTAATTTTATTGCTTTGATGAACACTTAATAATAAGTTAGTGCTCTTTTTTTATGCTTCCTTATCAAAATTGGCACGCACATCTAAGTTTATTTTTGTTTTGTTCTTGCTGAAATATATATATATAAAAGGAGGCTTGATCTTGAAATCTTGATTGCTCCCGCACAAAAAAAAAAGAAAAGAAAAGAAAAAAAAATCAATTTTCTTGTTTTGGACGAATACATGCTTGAGAAAACCTTGAACATTGGGAAATTGGTTAGTCTTGATTCATGAATTGTTTAGGAGTCTTGTTTGTGGTTCTTTGAAAATTTGGGTAGTTTAGTTGATTTTCTTGAGTCCCTGGAATTTTCTTGAATTAAATCCTTAGTTCTTGATAATTTGCAATTGTTTAGCTCTTTTTCTGATTTTTTTCATGTCTTCAGATCATCATATTATTCGTACAAATTTGTATTGCTATTCATGAATTTGTCATCAAATTTCATTTTGTTAGTTTCATAATTTCTTACTTCTAGAGTTTATATCAAATTTATAAATTCATTGCATAGTTGGTTGCTTTTTTTTAGTGGAACAAGGCATGGGGAGCATATTCGAGTGAAAAGCCTATAACTTTGAGGGAAACACGAGTGTGGTGTTATTTTTATTGCTAACTATTTTCGTGCAGATTTAAAAAAATATAATGTCTTCTAATAGTGTGCCACAGAAGAACGGTGAGATCCAAGAACATGGGTTTTCGAGAATACAACAACAGATGGAATTAATGTTTGGTGAGCTGATGACTGGGATTGAAAAATTAGAGACTAGGTCTGATAAAGGACATAGTAAGAGGGGTAAAGAAGCTAGGAAGGAGGAGAGTGTTACTGCAAACTCTGCAGATGAAGCCGAGGATGATCTTAATGGTGGTGGTGGATTCCGTACACATAAGGGAGAGAGGTATGAGAATCAGCCAAGGAGGGGATATATTTCGCCACATAGGGATTTTGAGCATAGAGGGGATTTTGATGATTTGGGAGGTATAGACCAAAATTTGGGTAGTATTAAGTTAAAAATCCCAGCCTTTAAGGGAAAAACTGATCAAGAAGCTTATTTAGATTGGGAAAAAAAAGGTGGAGATGATTTTTGACATCCATAATAAGTACTCTGAAGAAAACAAGGTTAAGATATTTGTAGTGGAGTTTACTGACTATACCATGGTTTGGTGGGAGAGATTGGTGGTAGAAAGAAGAAGGAATAGAGAAAGGCCAGTTAGCACATGGGAGGAGTTGAAAACAATAATGAAGAAGAGATATGTCTCTAAACATTATTATCTTGTTTAATTGTTTACAAATGATTACACAGGGTAATAAGAGTGTGGAGGAGTATCAGAAAGAATTAGAGTTGGCTATGATTAGAGCTAATGTTAATGAAGATGAGGAAGTTATGATGTCTAGGTTTTTGAATGGCTTGAATAGAGACATAGCTAATGTTCTGGAATTGCAATCATATGTTGATTTGGAGGAGTTAGTACATTTAGCCATTAAGGTTGAAGGACAGATGAAAAGGAAGGGTAATACATGATCTAGAGCTTATAAGGGGTATTTTTCGAGTTGGAAGATGAATTATAAGAGAGAGGGTAGTGCATCATCGAAGCCTTTGGTGACTTCAAAACTTGCCTAACCTAACTCCATGAAGAAGCAGGTTTCGGACAATGATCAAAAACTTAAAGGAGAAGTTCAACCGAAGCGTAATCGTGATATAAAGTGTTTCAACTGTCAAGAATTGGGACACTATGCATCAGAATGTGCAAATCATCAAGCTATGATTCTAAGGGATGATGGAGAGATTGTGTCCACTAGTGAGGAGTCTGAGTGTAATGACATGCCCTCACATGAGGATGCTAGTGATTTAGAGTATGCTGTTGGTGATAAAGTTTTGGTGGTTAGAAGGTCACTTAGTGTTCAAACTAAGGAGGAGTATGTGGAGCAACAAAGGGAGAACATCTTCCATACTAGATGCCTAATCAACGATAAGGTATGTAGTATGATCATTGATAGTGGTAGTTGCACTAATGTTGCTAGTGTTACTTTGGTTAGAAAGTTGGGATTGAATACCATGAAGCATGAGAGGCCTTATCAACTTCAATGGTTGAATGGATATGGTGTTGTTAAGGTGAATTGACAGGTGATGATTTCTTTTTTAGTAGGAAAATATAAGGATGAAGTTTTATGTGATTGTGCCTATGCATGCTACTCATTTGTTACTAGAGGCCTTGACAATTTGATAGAAAAGCCAAGCATGATGGGTTTAAGAACAGGTATTCATTAGAGAAGGATGGAAGGATTTATACACTTGCCCCACTCTCACCAAAGCAAGTGTATGAAGATCAAATTCAATTCAAGAAGGGTTATGAGGAAGAGTAACATGTTTCGGCCAAAATAGAGGAACACAAAGAGTTGGCCAAAATGGAAAAACAAGTTGAACAACATGGTGAGGATGTGAGTAAGAGAGAAAACAAAGTGAGCCATGAGCTAAAAACTAAAGGGAACAAAATTTTGGCCCTTAGGACATTAGGGGAGGGTCATAGCCAAGAACAAAAAAATGAAAAGAAGGCTGAGAGTGGAGAGAAGAAAGAAAGGGTGAGAAAAGAAGAGTGTGTAGAAAAAGTGGGAAATAACTTAATTTATTTGCAAAATCTAATGATCTTAAACATGCATATCTTTCTGACTTGCCTATGATTTTACTTTTGTATAAGGAGGCATTCTTTAACTCAGTTGATTTAGATTCTTGTGTTCCTACTATTGTTAAAGTTCTTTTGCATGAATTTGAGGATGTCTTTCTGGATGACATTCCTAGTGGTTTGCCGCCGATTGGAGGTATTGAGTATCAAATTGACTTTGTTCCATGAGCATCTATACCAAATAGGTCGGCTTATAGGAGCAATCCTAAAGAGACTAAGGAACTTCAAAGGCAAGTGGGGGAGGTTATGTCGAAAGGGTACATTCAAGAGAGCATAAGTCCTTGTGCAGTTCCCATGCTTTTTATTCCAAAAAAGGACAGAACTTTGCGAATGTGTGTGGATTGTCGAGCCATCAATAACATCATTGCAAAGTATTGACATCCCATTTCTAGATTAGATGATATGCTGGATGAATTACATGGTTCTAAATTGTTTTTGAAAATTGATTTGAAAAATGGTTATCATCAAATTAGGATGAAAGAAGAGGATGAATGCAAAACTTCTTTTAAAACTAAATATGGTTTATATGAGTGGTTGGTTATGCCTTTTGGACTTACTAATGCACCTAGTACTTTTACGAGATTGATGAATCATGTGTTGCGTGCTTTTATTGGTAAGTTTGTAGTCGTTTACTTTGATGATACCTTGATTTATAGTAAGGATATTGATGAGCATATAAGTCATTTAAGACAAGTTCTTGATGTACTTAGAAAAGAGTCTTTATATGCTAATTTGAAAAAGTGTGAGTTTTGCATGGATAGGATTGTTTTTCTTGGATATGGTTAGTGCAAAAGATATAGAAATGGATGAGGCTAAGGTTAAGGTTATTCAAGAATGGCCTACACCAAAATCCATAACAAACGTTAGGAGTTTTCATGGTTTGGCTAGTTTTTTATAGGAGATTTGTCAAAGACTTCAGTAAGATAGCCTCTCCATTGACTGAAATTGTTAAGAAAACCGTGGGTTTCAAGTGGGGAGAAGAATAAGAAGGTGCTTTTAGCTTGTTAAAATCAAAGTTGATTTCGACACCTTTACTATCTTTACCTGATTTTAATAAAGCTTTTGAGATTGAATGTGATACTTCAGGAATAGGTATTGGAGCCGTTTTAATGCAAGAAAAATGGCCCATCGCTTATTTTAGTGAGAAACTCAATGATACAACACTTAACTATCCCACTTATGATAAAGAATTGTATGCAGTCATGCGAGCTTTGGAGACTTGGCAATATTATGTGTGGCCCTGAGAGTTTGTCATACATACTGATCACCAATCGTTGAAACATTTGAAGGGTCAAGGTAAGTTAAGGAGGACACATGCTAAGTGGGTTGAGTTTATTGAAACTTTTCCATATGTGATTAAATATAAGCAAGGTCAGGAAAATGTGGTCATCAATGCCTTGTTGCGAAGGTATGTTCCTCTTAATACTCTTAATATTAAATTGCTAGGTCTTTGAGTATATTAAGGAATTGTATCTTGATGATCATGATTTCGGTGCTATATATGACACATGCAAGGTTTCAACCAAAGATATATATTTTAGGCATGATGGATTTTTGTTTAAGAAAAATAAGTTTTGTGTGCCTAATTGTTCTTTACATGAATTGCTTGTGGGGGAAGCACATGGAGGAAGTTTAATAGGGCATTTTGGAATTACTAAAAGTTTGGAGGTTCTGCATGAACACTTTTATTGGTCTAATATGAAAAGAGATGTGCAAAGAATGTATAGGTGCATAACACGTAGACAAGCTAAGTCTAAGGTAATGCCTCATGGATTATACACATCTTTGCCTGTTCCTAAGGAACCTTGGGTTGATATTTCTATGGATTCAATCTTGGGTCTACCTAGGTCTAAGAAAGGGAGACATTCTATATTTATTTTTATGGATAGATTTTCTAAGATGATACATTTCATTTCTTTCCATAAAATAAATGATGCAATAAATATAGTTGACCTATTCTTTAAAAAGGTCATTCGACTAGGAGCATTGTATCCGATCGAGACATTAAGTTTTTGAGTTACTTTTGAAAGATTTTTGTGGGGTAAGTTAGGAACTAAACTTTTATATTTTACAACTTGTCATCCACAAACAGATGGCCAAACTGAAGTTGTTAACCGGACTTTGATTCAAAGGGTTATCATTCAAAAGAATCTTAAAAATTGGAAGATTGTTTGTCATTCATTGAGTTTGCATATAATTATAGTGTGCATTCAACTACTGATCATTCCCCATTTGAGATTGTTTATGGTTTTAACCCTTTAACACCATTAGATTTAATTCTTTTCTTGTTGATGAAAGCGTTAGTCTTGATGGTAATCAAAAAGCACAGTGATAAAAGACCTCCATGCAAAGATTCGACAACAAATAGAAAAGAAGAATGAACAATATGCAAACAAAACCAATATGGGATGAAAATTAGTGAGATTTGAACCAGGTGATTGAGTTTGGGTACATATGAGGAAATAAAGGTTTCCTGAACAAAGAAGATCAAAGTTGAAACTTCAAGGAGATGGTTCTTATCAGATCATATAAAGGATTAATGATAATGCCTACAAAATGGATCTACTAGGTAAGTATGGTATTAGTGCTACATTCAATGTTTCTGATCTTTCTTCCTTTGATGTAGGTAATTATTTAAGGTTGAATCCTTTTGAGGAGCAAGGGGTTGATGCAATCTAACCATCAAAGGATCCATTGGAGGTTCCAGTTGGTCCAGTTACTAGGCTTACGGCTAAGAAGTTCAAAGAAGCTTTAAATGGACCTCTTCAAGATACATGGGCTAAGGGGACTTCAAGAGGATTTATAATAATAAAAAGCAAGCCTTGATTAATCTAATTCATGTTCAAGAGGGGCTTGTTGGTGGATCCAAGACCATTACACAAGGATTGGTAGAAGAAGACTAAATTCGGACAGTTTGACATTTTGTTACACTTTTAGTCATAAATAGATCTATAGATCAAATTTTGATGTGATTCTAATTGGGATGAAAACTATACTTCCATACCTTTCCAACGGTATATGGCATGCCTTCTAATTCATTAAGACAAGAGAGAACTATCCATTTTAAGTTGGGTCTTGTTGCTGCCAAACAGAATGCAGAAACAACAAACTTGTTTTATTTAATTAGTTGGGCTATCAAACTTTAATTATTTTGAGAGGAGACAATTTGTTTGGGTTTTAGATTTGTTTATTTTGTTTATTTTAATTACTTTGGGCTAGTTTTAGCTTGGGTTAATTATTATTTAAATGGGTTTATGTGAGGCCCATTAGGGAAACTAGAGTTTTGGCTTGGAGTATAAATACTCTTTAGAAATAATGTTAGGGCAACTTTTTGGACAATATTTTCCAGCATTTTAGCCGACTTTGGTTGCTCCTTCTTGATTCTTGATTGAACTTTCAACTCTTCAAAGAATTGACTATTCTTTGTTGTAAATTTATACTTTCTTTACTCGTCTCCAGGTATAGGCGTTGTGATCGAGTTGGTTTATAGTCTTGTTACCTTGGAGCAAGTCTTCCATTGTGATAAGATCATTCAAATCTCAACAAAATTGGGTTAGACTAATCTTGGGGTTGCGAATACCCTTAAATTCCGCTAGGGTTCGCATCACTAAGTTAGATATTTTAGGTAGGTGGAGGTGTATTGATATGAAATATAATATTATTTCCGAAGTGTCGCAACATGTATTAGCTATCTTGGTATTTGTAATTGTTTATAAATCTACCTTTAGCACTAAAAACCATATACTAAACCTATTTGAAAGCTTTTTATCTCTATCAACAATTCCAGCACTTGTTTGTTGTCAAAACTTGTTGCATTTAACACCAATACCAATTGGCACTAAAGCCTTTATAAATTGTATTGAAAATCATACTATGATTGAGTTAGATAATTTGTATTATAAACTTAATATTACTTATTTTATATTATGATTTCCTAAAACATGTCAAATTCACGAGTTTGTCAAATTTGGTGAAAGTTTACAAATTGAAAATAATTGTAGTTAGTATCAATGATATTCATGTAATGTCAGAATATAATTGTTTTGGCCAACTAACTACCTTACCTTGATTTCAAATTGTTTATTTTTTTTATTGTTGAACAAGATTTTCTATATGAAGGTTTTTTCTAGAATTGTCAAATCTTTTGATGGTAAATCACTAATATGTTGCTATTGTTTTTTATAGCATTGATCTTGAGGGTTGCATAAATATTTTAGAATGTTGATTAGTGTCTTATTGTATATTTTAAATGTTGTTGTTGCTTGAATTTTTTTGCTTCATTTTAGTATTTTTTTTATATTGGTATTTATTCATAATACTTCATCTACCATTAATGTGGTTGCATTTTTTGTTGCTGCTATTGCTAACTTGTTTGACCCTTTATTGTTGTTGAAATTTTTATTGCTAACTTGTTTTATTTCTGAAATTGTTGTTTTTGGTGTTCTTGTTGTCGTAGAATGATTATAAACTATAGATTTCTTGAACTTGTTGGTGTCTTTGTTTTCTTAGAAAAACAAGTTCATACTCTCTAATATATCGAATGACAAGTTCAAATAATCATTTGCTCTTATATTTTCTATGTGTATGTAATGAATAGACAAGGTTTAAATAATACTAATACAAAATTTTGAAAAAAAAATATTAAAACAAATAATTAAATGACCTGGTTTTGATGGAACTCATCAATGTTGTATATATAGTGATTATTTGTAGCTTAAATTTAAATTTGTATTAGAAATTTAAATATACAAATTCTATCCAATCCTGACATAATCTTTAGTGATTACGAGATATCTTTGCATGGTCTTTATAATTGTAAGATATAGGATAATTTATAATCATCATGATATTCAAGACTATGATTGTGAGACATCCCATATGATATTTGTGATATGTCATCACTCGATTTAGAGGAATGTTGGATATCTTATCGTGATCTTGATGATTTTTAGGATTGTGGGTATCTTATCGTGATCATGGTATTTATGATTGACTTGCGTAACATCTTTCTTCAAGATAGTGGTGAGCTATAAGCATGACATGTAGAATAAAAACTTGAAAGAAAGTAAGGGTCTTGGTTAAAAAACAAGTCAATCATGTTCTTATTAAAGTTTTTTTTGTTTTAATAAAATGATAATCCACTTTAATTTGTTTTACCTTACATGAAAAACTAGGCTGGATAGTAAGACAAAAGTGATAATATGATCAATCCAAATGCAAAGTGTTATATTAAGGGTGATACAAAGTTCTTTAAAAAGCACACAAACACAATAAAACTATACAGTCATGACAACACGTTTCTTAGTTGCCCAAGAAACTAAATAAGGACCAAGGTATACATCATTATAGTGGTTAAATTATGATTATCTAGGCTCTCTATATAATTAGAATCCATTAAATTGTAAAAAGTCTTTGGTATAATGTAAAAAAATCTATTTTAAATATTGAAAAACTCATTTAGCAATAACAAGACAATCAATAGTAGGTGAATGGAGAAATTAACACAACCTATATACAATGTTTGGTCAAGTTAAGATACAGCATTGAAGGGCAATTCTATGGACATGATTCTCGTCTACACATTTATATGGAGGGAAAAGAATATGCGATTGGGAAAAAGATAATGTTGGTCTTGTATGAACTTAAATGATATGAACTGAATCATTTTGAATTTATGTCGTGGTGGACAAATTGACTACCTAATAAGGTATGTTTTTTTGTATTAATGTTACCCAATTTGTTTTTAATTTGAGGGATTATCCTATTTCACTTCTATGTATTTTGCTAATTTTCTTTCTCATTATAAACCCTGTTTTTCTATTCATTTACTTGCCATATAAAATATTCTATCGAGTAAAACTCTTTGAAAACACAATAATTTTAGAAATTTCCTCGGTTTTGCATCTGACTTCACTAATCCTTATAAGCACCATCATTATTGAAAACAAATTGTCTTCCGGACCTTGTATCTATATAATTTCCTTTTCAACACTATTACATGCAACCTCATAAATGTTTTAGCATATGTTTATTTAAGATTATGCATTCTCTCACTTGAATTTCGAAAGAAGAGACCCACGCATGTGGTTAATATATTATACTATTAAAAAAACTAAGCCATGTGGGATAAACATTGTAGTAGAAGATAGATTACTATGAATTGTAATAGTGTAATTAATATTTTCTCCTTCAATACATAAAATTTAACTCTTGAATTCAGGAGTATTTTCACATTTCCCCCCTCCCTGTTTGCATTATCTCATTGTTTTAGGGTGTTTTCATCTTCACGTTATTTTTTAAACAACAAATATACTAATTTGCCCCTAGAAATAGGCAAAAAAACAAAAAATATCAAGGGTGTTTTCAGTCTTTCAAACATTGCATAGTGAATTAACAACTTATGCTCAGATAGGACAAAAATAATAAGATGACAATGAGGGTATTTTTGGTGTTGGGTGAATATTGCAACTACTGAATTACCCTCACAAACAATAAGAGTAGATGACTAGAGCAGGGGGTATAATGATATTTTGATTCCAGGTTTTTGCATTATTATTGCCTGATCGGGGGGTGATTAGGTAATTCAAAATTTCTTTATTATTATTTTTTCTGGGATACTGCTGGCATGTCGGCTTGATGTGTCGACTGTTTTGACCCATACATGCCTTTCAGGCGGCGCGTTCTATGTCTTGCAGCTAGAGAAAATGCCCGACCATTGTGTCTCTGGATGCGCCGCCATGTCCTTATCCACAAGATGGTGCAAGTATTGACGAACGGTGATCGGGTTGTTTTCGGTGATCACTTTTGTTCTAAGATTGAAATTGATTATTTCAGTCCTTAGTCTTTTAATTTTTAATTTGGTTTTAGTTCCTTTGATTTTTTTGCAATCCTTCTTGGACAATCTTTATTTTTTTTTTGTGCTTGTGTGTCTATGCTTTTAATTTTGATTTTTGTTGTCATTTGTTTTTGTTCAGTTTTGTCTTGAAACTTTAATTTATGTTAGTAGTCATTTTAAATTTGATATTTCTTATTCTTTCCCTTTGATATTTTTTATTTTTTATTTTTTTATTTGTTCTTCAAATCAAATGATTTATTTATATTCATAAGAAATATTTATTTATATATTTGCTAGTTTTTTTATTTGTTCAATGATTGTTTTTTTAATTGTTGTCTTCTTGCTATTTTGTAAAAGTGTTTTGCTCTTTTTTTTTTTTATTCTTCAGGCCAATTTAATAATTTTTATTATTTGGACAGTAATGATGATGATAATATTCACTGTTATAGACATAATAATAATAATGATGTCATAATGGATTTTCAATAATGTTTTTCTCTTTTTATAAGTAAAAATCAATAACTTATTTTTATTGTTTAGTATATGGAAGTGTTTGCATAATTTATATTTTACTGTTTTGTTTGATTTACATTAAATTATCACATAATTTAATCCTTACACAATGAATTCAATGATTCAGGTATCGAAAACTTCTTATGTTTTTAATGATGATAATAATTTTATGTTGGTGATTTCATTGAAACCTGTTAAATAAATAAATTCATATCAATTTAAAATTCATATATTTTATTAGAAACTCGTGCTTTACAAAAATTCTGAATAAATTTATTATTTTGCCTAAATAGCATTATAAAAAAAATCTTATACTCTTAATTTGTTTTGTTGAAAAAAATATGGTACTGGCTACATTTATTTTGATTCTTTTTATTTTGTGTTTTGTTAAAGTTTTTAGATTTTTTGTTTTATTCTTCAAGATAATTTTGTGATTTTCATTGTTTACACAATAATAATAATAATAATAATAATTTTAGTGATTGTTGTTTTATGATTGTTTTCTTCATGGCTCTTCTGTTACAGTTTTTATTCTTTAGGACAATTTAATAATTTTTATAATCATTTTAAAATTGATTTTTTTCCCTTTGTTTCTTTTTTTTACTATTTTATTTATTCTTCAAATCAAATGTTTTTTTTTATGCTATTAATATTTAGTTTGGTTTTGTTATTTATTTTGGTTCTTTATTTGATTTTTTGTTAAAACAATTTGGTCTTTTATTTTAAACTTCAAGATTATTTTATGGTTTTAATTCTTTACACAATAATACTAATAATAATCATTGTTTTTTTATAAAAAAATTTCTTGCTTGCTCATTTGCTACAATGTTTTTATTCTTCAAGACAATTTAATAATTTTATTATAATCTAAATGATTGTAATAATTATATTCATAATGATGATAATACTAATTTTGTTTTTGTTCCTTTAATTTTGTGTTTTAATTATTTTTATTTATTCTTCCAATGAAATAATTTTTTTTATGTTGCGATTATTTTTTTGTGTTTTGTCTTCAATCATAATAATATAACAATGAGAATAATAATTAAAATAATTTATCATTCAATGTTGTATTTATTAAGAATTAAGTTTTGTAGCATCTTTATATATAATATTTCAAATCTAATATCCCAACTTAATGATATCTTATTTCTTTAAAATAGTATTGCTTAACATTAGTATTAAACACAAAAAGTTGTCTTGTAATTAGTGGTTTTAACATTACTTAACAAAAAGTATGAAAATGTTAATTATCTTGCCCATATATAGCATTATAAAAAAACTCATATTATTAACATTTTTTATTACATTTCAAAAAATTAGTTATGACTGAGATGAAACACAGTACAAGTGACTCGTTATCTATAAAGGTAAAAGAGGTCACGGTTTCAAGCAGCGTTTTACACTGTTCATCTAGATTTAGAGAATTATGGATTGGAATAGTGGAATTATATATTATTATTATTATTATATTCATAAGAATTATTATTATTATTATTTGTATACTAGGACTGAACAAAGAAGTCGCTTGGCCGAGTGGTTAAGGCATGTGCCTGCTGGTTTCATCGCGAGAGTTTGAATATCTCAAGCAACAAAAATGATTTTGGATCCCATGGTTTTAAAATGTTCATTACTATTTGAAAAAGTGTTTTCCTCTTTCTTTAATCCGACTTCTTTTTTTATTGTTGTTTGACAAGGTGTTTTTCCTTTTTTTTTTTTTTTTTTTTTTTTTTTTTTTAATTCGGCTTCCTTTTTTTTTTTTTGGTTTATAACCAGATGTCCAAAACAACTTACGTGCACCACGATTAATTTCCGGACCCACTTTTTTTTTACAGTTTTTTTTTCTATTTTTTCCCCACTTATATTTTTTTTATAATCGGGGTATCTGGGCTAGCTTACGCGTACCACGACTATTATTATTTTATTAAGAAAAAAGCTAGATCAACTAGGTGTTTTACTTGATTTTCATTGTTCATTACTGTTGAAAAGGTGTTTTCTCCTTTTTTTTGTTTATAACCGAGGTGTCTGGAGCAGCTTACACGCACCACGACAAATATTCGTACCCACTTTTTTTCACAATTTTTTCCTGTTTTTTTTCCACGTATACATTTTTTCAATATCAAAGTTTTCATTTATTTCAATTTTGTCCTTTAAATGAAATTTATTATACATGTGTTTTTCATTTCGGCCCTTATACTTTTAATCTTTGATTTTATTTTAATTCCTTTATTTTTTTTATAGATATTTTTTAAATGATTCCTATTTTTGTCTATGTTTATATGTACATACTTTTAGTTTTTGTTTTTAATTTTTATTAAGGTTTTTTTATGTGATGTTTAAATTTTAATTTGTTTTGGTGATCATTTGAAATTTGATATTTATTATTTTTTCTCTTTGTTTTTTTATTTTTTATTTTATTTATTCTTCAATTCAAATAATTGTTTAAAATCTAATAATATTTATTTTTGTTTTGTGATTTATTTATTTATTAATTATTTTTTTGTTAATATTATTAGGTGTTGAAATTTCTAATTATTATAGATAAAGCATTCAAAATAATGATAATGAATATTTGTAAGTTTTTTTTTCTTATAAATATGTTAGGCTAATTATATATTTTGATATTTATTTAATATTAGAGTCTTAATACACACACACACACACACACACACATAATAAAAATGACCTAGTTTTTTTTTGAAAAACAAATATTAATATCATTATTCTGAAATACTTTTAATATTATAAATGAGGAATAAATCTATTAAATAAAAAAATAATTTAATTTTTTTTTCTAACAATAATTATGGTGTCATCAATAGTATCAGGAAGAATAATTAGAATATGAATTATTTATAATAATATTTATAATGACAACTACAATAATTGTGACAATTTAACAATCATGATAATAACAATAAGAATAATATTCAAGATAATTCATTAATCGATATTATTTTTGTTAAAAATTGTCTTGCACCGTTTTTTTAATGTATGATATTTCATATCTAATAATACATGAATAAAAAAAATATACAAAATTATACATAGACAAAATAGGTGAAAAATAATCATCAAATTATCTACAAATTAAAAATATATGAGTCTGCTACCCCGCGCTTCGTCGTAGACAAGATCAAATTTTATAACATGTCAAAAAATATTAATGGTTCTTGATTTTCTTAATAATACTATACATTAGAGCGAAATAATTAATCTACAATACTTTCAATTATTTAGTTTTTTAATATATTTACTTTTATTATAGATAATGCATTGAAAATAATCTTGCACGTTGAACTTTCACCATGGAGGGCAGGTCGATCTGTCGTAGTCGTTGGTTGATGTTTTTCCCAACATACGGAATCAACTTTACAGCTAGATTCAGCGGTTCAGTTACCTCGTATTATCTAATCTTGAAGTAAAAGATTGAGTTGTTTTATGTTTCTAATTAATTAACTTTTTTATTTTAATTAATTATAAAATAGAATTTTCTATGTCATGTCTTGGAAAAGAAAGATGAGACATCCAATATATTTTGTTTATGATAAACCAAGATTTTTCAATTAATTATGATGCAGAACAGATAGCCTTGGAGTTTGAAGAAACGCTGGACATGAAGTTGAAGAAGAAGGATCGGTCCAAAGTCAAGAAAAAACACCAACTAGCAGCAGAGTGATCGGGGATTTGCATGGAATTAGGAATTTTGACAGTAAAGTCAAATTCCAACCGTTATGCCTACAAATTAATGTCTTTAATTTCTGATTTCTATTTCCTATTTTAGCTTGATTGTAATCTGCAGCAATAAACGTCTCTAATCTTAAGGATTTTTGTAAGCCTACTTAAAGGCTGTGAACAATGGCAGAACACACTGAATAATATATTGAGTTTTTCCTTCCAGTTAACGTGTTATTATTTTCTTTACGATTTATATCGGTAAATCGTGTCTTTCGTTCTGCGTCAAGTGATATCAGAGCAAGGATTTGCCTTGTTTCAATGGCCAACAACAACAAAGGAGGAAGAACTAATCCCCGTGACGTTGGTCGCAGGGACACAGATGCTGATATGTGGGCATCCATTGACGAACAGAGGCAAGCAATGGCAAGGATGGAAGCCATGATCCAGCAGTTGGTTAGGGGTCCTCTGGCACCTGCCAATGAGGGTGCCCGTAACCGTCCGGGGGTGGAACCTCCCCCTAGAATCGACAGAAACAAACCCTATACCAACGACAATGACGATGACTCAGAAGAAGAAGCAGCAGGCGCACTAGAGAATCAATTGCAGGGACGAAATCAACCTGAATACAGGATACGGGCTGACATCCCTATGTTCCATGGAAAATTGCAGATCGAAGAATTTTTAGATTGGATCTCCAAAGTCGAAAGGTTCTTCGATTTTACTGAGGTCGCAGAAGGATGCCAAGTTAAACTTGTCTCATACAAGTTAAGGAGTGGGGCTGCTATTTGGTGGGAAAAATTGCAGATGGATAGGAGACGTCAAAGCAAGGCACCCATACGATCTTGGAGGAGGATGAAACAAATCATGATGGGCAGATTTTTACCCCCTGATTATGAGCAGTCCATTTTTCAGAGCTTGCAAAATTGCGTGCAGGGGAACAGATCAGTAGCAGATTACACAGAGGAGTGATCAAGACTCTCGGTTCGAAATAATTTGAGTGAATCGGAAGCCCAACAAGTTTCTAGGTATTTGGGGGGGATTAAAACCATTTATCCGAGAGAGAATTGGTTTACAGGTGGTCTGGACAGTTGATGAGGCACATAATAAGGCCTTAAAGGCAGAACTCATGGAGAAGACCCCTACTCGTTTTTCCCATTTCAAAAACACGGGAGATTCGTCATACCCATCAACAAATAGAGGCAAATTCACATCCCCTGATGGTCAAACCCCACCCAAACTGGTTACCAACCAGACCCAATGAAGTGCAGCTTCTTCCAGTTTACAGACGGGAATTCATCCAACAACAGTTGCAAGAGAAGCCCCACGGGCCCTAAATTCATATGCTAAACCAAGGGGATTTAAATGCTACAGGTGTGGGCAGCCAGATCATCGTTCAAATGAATGTCCATCCAGGAGGGTCGTGAATTTTATGGGTGTAGAAGAGGGTGAGGAGCTGAATAACGAGGAAGAGGCCGAAATGGGAGAGTTGCTGGAAGGAGTCAAAATTGCAGAAGAAGAGGGAGACTTTGTGAATTGCGTGGTCCAACGTGTTTTGTGCTCATCAAAAATAGAAGATTCATCACAAAGAAACAACATCTTCAAGTCTTGCTGTAGTGTGCAAGGCAAGGTCTGTGATTTAATTGTCGATACGGGGAGTTGCGAAAACTTTGTATCTAGAAGGCTGGTGGAACATCTCAAGTTGAGGGCCAAAAAACACCCAAAGCCTTATATGATTGGGTGGATCAAAAAGGGTCCTACAGTTAGTGTGACCGAAGTGTGCAAAGTCCCTATTTCCATTGGGCAACATTACCGAGATGAAGTGGCTTGTGACGTATTCGACATGGATGCTAGTCATGTATTGTTGGGTCGTCCTTGGCAATTTGATGTGGATGTGACTTATCGAGGGCGAGAGAATGTCTTTGTCTTCAATTGGGAAGGTAAAAAAATTGCTATGGTACTTAAGTGAAATTCAGGAGGGGTCACAAGTAAAGCTACGACGTAGGATCACTCGTTACTCTCGTTAGTCACCTCTTTTCCGGACTTGGAAGTAGAGGTGAAGGAAGCACGGGAGGTCTATGTGGTAGTCGTGCGGGCTCTAGTGGTAACAGAAAAGGGAGCTCGAGAGGAGGAAGTACCTAAAAGGGTACAATATCTTTTGGGTGAATTTAGCACATTGGTGTTGGAGGAATAACCAAATGACCTTCCTC
The DNA here is from genome assembly GCA_964035475.1 of Salix caprea. NCBI lineage: Eukaryota > Viridiplantae > Streptophyta > Magnoliopsida > Malpighiales > Salicaceae > Salix > Salix caprea. Next base: position 8,195,894 of record OZ037749.1, on the reverse strand, counting down.
TGTTGAGAGACATACAACACCAAATTGATTTGGTTCCGGGAGCTAGCTTATCGAATCTACCGCACTACCGAATGAGTCCGAGAGAAAATCAAATTTTGCAGGAGAAGGTGGATGAATTACTAAAGAAGGGATTTATTCGTGAGAGCATGAGTCCATGCGCTGTACCTTCCTTACTGGTTCCGAAAAAAGATGGGAGTTGGAGGATGTGCGTTGACAGCCGCGCCATAAACCGGATAACAGTCAGATACAATTTTCCAATTCTGCGGTTAGATGACATGCTAGATATGTTGGAAGGATAAAAAATGTTCTCCAAAACTGATCTACGTAGTGGGTACCATCAGATTCGGGTGAGGCCGGGTGATGAATTGAAGACAGCTTTTAAGACGAAGGATGGGCTCTATGAGTGGCTGGTGATGCCATTTGGACTGTCAAACGCACCTAGTACTTTTATGCGGCTCATGAATCAGGTATTATGGCCTTTTATTGGAAAGTATATAGTCGTTTATTTTGATGACATATTGATTTACAGCCACAACGAGGATGAACATATAAGTCACCTACGAGCCGTGTTGAGAGTATTATCTGAAAATAAGTTGTTTATCAACTTTAATAAATGCAGTTGGCTGACCGAGAGGCTGTTATTCTTGGGATATGTAGTCAGCTCTAAAGGAATATTGGTGTATATGGAAAAGGTAAAAGCCATCCGCGAGTGGCCGACACCGAGGACAGTGGGGGATGTCAGAAGCTTTCATGGGTTGGCAACCTTTTACCGTAGGTTTATTTGGAATTTCAGCAGCATTGTAGGTCCTATAACTGAATGCCTGAAGAAAGGAAAATTTGATTGGGGTGTAGCGGCTGACACAGCTTTCGCCATGATCAAAGAGAAGCTGTGCACCACTCCCGTCCTTGCCTTACCCAGTTTTGAAAAATTATTTGAGGTGGAGTGTGATGCTAGCGGGATTGGGGTAGGAGCAGTTCTATCACAAGAGGAGACCGGTAGCTTTCTTCAGCGAAAAACTCAGCGAAGCACGACAGAAGTGGATCACTTATGATTAGGAATATTACGCCGTTGTGCGTGCTCTTAAGCTTTGGGAGCATTATCTTATTCAGCGGGACTTCATATTATATACTGATCATCAGGCGCTGAAGTACCTGAATAGTCAGAAAAATCTGAATAATATGCATGCCTGGTGGTCGACTTACTTGCAGAAATTCCCTTTCATTCTAAAGCATAAGTCTGGTGCTCTAAACAAAGTAGTTGATGCCTTGAGCCGACGCGCCAACTTACTAGTGACTATGCAGTAAGAGGTTGTTGGGTTTGAGTTTTTGAAGGACTTATACGGGAATGATGAAGACTTCGCTAAGGTGTGGGAAAAATGCAGGCTACAACATACGGTGGGGGAATTCCATATTGTTGATGACTACCTCTTTCGTGTTAATCAACCATGTGTCCCTCGAAGTTCCTTAAGAGAGAAGATGGTACGAGAGCTACACGGCGGAGGTTTGAGTGAACATTTGGGGCGTGACAAAACGATCAGCAGTGTGGCCGAGAGGTATTATTGGCCCCAACTGAAACGCGACGTAGAAAACTTGGTTCGTAAATAGAATTTTCTATGTCATGTCTTGGAAAAGAAAGATGAGACATCCAATATATTTTGTTTATGATAAACCAAGAGTTTTAAATAATTATCGCATTGACTTTATGGCTCTTTAGCTTATTGGTTTTATAAAGCCTCACTTCCAACATATATAACATTGAAAGTTGAAATTAAGAAGAAAAAACTAAGATTGACATGTAATAGACAAAAGAAAACGTATTATACAATTATTAAAACAACTTAATATTTAAAGACTAAATTAAAATTAAAAAAAAGAAGACAAAACACTATTATAATTAAAAGTGTTTTATGGGTATGTTTAAAGTGATTTAGCTACATCTTTTAATAATTTATAAATAATAATATAAGATTCTCATAAGAAAAATAAGAAAAAGAAAATAAAATCTTCCAAAGTTACTCTATATATGTACATGACAAAAATAAATCTATTATTCATAGAATTTGGCAACGTACTTAAAGGTTAATTGGATAACTTTCATATACCAATTGCCACTCTTCTCCTTTATATGGTGTATTTAATCTACAACATGAATAAAACATTCTATGTTGCCTAGTCTATTATAGCCCATTTCTGGATTATTCCCAAAATTTAATCGAAATAAAAATAAAAATAAAAAAAAAAGAAAATGGCGTGGTGGAAAAAGGAAGTTGGAATTTTTTAACAGATTCGAGAACTTGATCGTACCTCTATTGTGCTCAGAAATGCAAGAAAATGCAGATTCAAGGATAAAATAAATGATTATCGGATAAATCTACATAGAAATTAAGTCAAAAGATATAATTATATTTTTAATAGGGCAATTTGATTCAATAATGTGCCAAATTAAAGTTAATTATGTTTAAGAATTAATTTAGGGTCCAATTAAAAGATTTAAATAAGTGCAAGGACTTTATTATACTTTAAATTGGTCAAATTAATTTTATTAAGGGTTTAATTGGTGAAAACTTAAGTTTGAGAGCCTAATTCGGGTTAAATTGAGAAGATTAGAACTTTTAAAGACCAAATATAATTTTTAACAAGTCAATTGGTTGAAATTGGGGGTGAAATACAAGAAAAACAAAGTTTTTGGGTCAATTAGGAATAAAATTGAAGAAATTTGAGATTGAGGGGCTTTGTTGAAGTTTGACTAGGGATAAAGTAGAACAATCATAACATAAAGGACCTAATTGAACTTTCTCTAGTCACTATTAATTTTCTTCCCCAAAATTCTGCCTAAAATCTTGTTTTAGTACCAACTTTATAGGTGCATTTAATGCGTTTATCCTTCATTAAAATTGACAAAACATGCACGAAAGTACTCATGTGATTCTCTATATACTAGGGTATGGACCGTTATGGATGATTAAAATCACACATGTGGTGGTTCATCCCCAAAGTTGACAGCTTAGATAGCTTGCTGCAGTTGTCAAATTTGACTATTTATAACATCGTTGAGCCAATGGTTAGGATGGTTCTGATTTGAACCAATGACTTAAATTTAACCCATGTATGGAAAAGATTACCTCTTCCACCAGTTATAAATAGAGGTGAAATCCAAGGCACGAGGAGGGGAGAAATTGGAAGCCAAAATTCAGAAGAAAAAAAACCCAGCCCTTTTCTTTTTTTGACCACCATTGCCACCATTTCTGTCACCAATACATCCCATAGCCACCAAAAAAGTATCCTCTACATTGTGGAGCAACATAAAATTGGTCTTCTCCCTTCTCTTCCTCTCCCGTGACTGCAATTGTTATAATTTCTTGGATTTTTTCTAGTCAACTCAAGCCACCAGCGGAGGTTCCTTTTCACATTAGACTACTCCACAATAGGCAACAACCACCTTCATTTTCTTCACCTTCATCCCTATTCATGTAATACATGAACACTACAGAGTGAATGAATTCACTCTGCATTGTTCACTTGATTGCTGTTTTTTTTTGTTTTTCCCAAGAAAAAAATAGAAAACTTAAGAAAAAGAATTATATTTCAAGCCTTTTGTGAGTTTACTATATGTTTTTCTATCACATTTTGCTCAATATTAGTCTATAGATCTACATTTAAGTATACGGACTTGGTATAAAAATATGATTTTTCTCTGAAATTTTCAAAAAAATCTTATTTGATAAATATAAAAAATATATTTTCTTTTCATGCATATGATCGAATCCTGAAAACTTTCTATGCATATTTTCACAAAAAAAACTAAAATGCATTTTTTTCTCATATTTTAAAATGGAAATGGAAATGGATATCCTAACCGATTTATGATTGTCCATTAAAGTTCAACTAAAATATTAAAAATCTTTCATCACGAATTTTGTTCATTCTTTTAGTTGTAGACTTTAATATTTGTGGTGAAAAACTATATTGTAAAGTAGACTATTAGATATCAAAGTACAATAAATACAGTGCTTTGAGTTTGACTGATTGCTAAACTCAAATGTTTTGAGCTTCACATGTGCACTAAACCTAGATTGCTTTGGATTTGGTTGATTGTCAAACTCAAGTAACCTATATTGTTTTAAGTTTGAATGATTGTCAAACCCAAGTGTTTTAGGCCTAAAACATTCACCAAACCTATATTCCCTTTACAAGGATGTGTTTTGTGATGGAACGTGTCAACCCAACATGCCCAGAAATACAGAGAAATTGTACCAATATATTTTCGTAAACATATATAAAGATATACTAATAAAATTTTAGTTATTTAGTAACTCCCTAATCTTTGCAATACACTAATATGCAAAGACTTTATTTAATTTCCCAATTCGAGTAGAGTGGTGAGTTTTGTCATATAAAAAAGGGGCGTAAGCTAGAAAAAATGAAAAATAAATAAAAATATGCTTATTGACCAAAAGAAGCTCATTAAAAAAATACCAAAGAATCTATATTTAGATTATAAGTGATTTAGAATACCATACCATAATTTATAAAAAAATTCTAGCTTTGTGAAATCCAAGAAAGGTGAATCTATTTTTAGAATTTGTAAAGTGGTTATAAGTTATTTGGAAAGTGGGAGCTTGAGGCTTTCCCATTGTTATCATGGTATAAAAATAACCATTACCATAGGGCTTAAAAGCCCTCTAATGAAGAGTGGTTCACATGATTTTTTTTAAGGGGATAAGAAGCATTCACTAAAGAGTGGTGGTTGAACGATACTACTATATGACCTTGTGTTTGGCTAACATGTCATAATATAGGTTTGGTAAACATGTTAGACCCAAAACCATTAGACTTGACTATTAGCCAAACCTAAGGTGATTTGTGTCTAACGAACGAGCCAGATCCATGACATTTAGGTTTGACAATCAACATAACCAAAACGATATACATCTAAAAAATATGTTAAACTCAAAACACTTTGGTTCTTCCATTGTGTAAGATCCTAGATCACCTAGATTAAAAGTACTGTAGACATGATAAACTGTTACAGTAGAGATACTGATTTCCCTACATTCATAGATGTGTAGAAGATGTCTTAAACGACCCACCGTACTTATCATCTTATTAGTGATATGTGTCGCGACGACGATTTTTTTTACGCGCTTCGCGCCCCGCCATCACCCCATGATTTGGGGGAGACAACGGCGCGCGGTGAAATGAGGGGTGTTTTATAGCCGTAAAATTTATGACTATAATTATTAGGAGTCGCCACCTAGTATTACGGTCACTAGGAAACCTATTGGTCTGCGAGAGTCTTGGGTAAGGGGACTTGTTGTGCAAGGGGAATACGCATCACCCCTAGTGCACCCTACCTAAGGTAAGCTGCATTGTTGTTTGATTGTTTTTCAAAAAAAAACATTTTTTTTGTCTGCGGGTGTACTTTACAATGTAATTTTACACCGCAGTTATAAGTTTTTTTTATCTACGGATGCACTTTACAATGTAATTTTACACCGTAGTAAAAATCTTTTTTTATCTACGGGTGTACTTTACAATGTAATTTTACACCGTAGTAAAAAAATTTATCCGCGGGTGTACTTTACAATGTAAATTTACACCCTGATAGATGAAACAAAAATATTTATAATTATTTTTGATATTTTGGCCAAATTCCACCGGATAATCGTAAACCGGTTACGATATCCAATTTTCGTTTCAAAATATGAGAAAGATGCAACATAATTTTTACGAAAAATATGTATGGAAAAATCATGGAATTTGGCCGTATGCACTAAAACAAAACCTTTTTTCTGTTTTTATTTTTTTATTTTTTATATTTTTTTTACTTTTTAAAATAACATAAGGTAAAAAAATAAAATAAAATACAATAATGGAAAATAAAAATCTGTGGGCTGTCAGTCCACCCCTGAAGGGCCGAACTGACAGCCCACTCTTGCAAGGCTGGGCTGGACTGACGGCCCAGTCATACATGGGGGTGGGCTGACAGTCCAACCCTGATGGGCCGGACTGACGGCCCGGTCATACATGGGGCTGGGCTGACTTATGGAATGGGCCTATAGTCCAGTGGGCTGGAAGCCCACCTGGATTAAGCATTTGGGTCGGGCACAAAGCCCGGCCCGTCCCCCTCAGGCCCAGCCCGCATGAATAGTGGGACGCAAATCACGTCCCACTGCGCATGCAGTGAGCTGGAGGAAGAAGACGATGAACAGGGATGTTTTTCGAGTGTGACGAAATGCGTACCTGTTAGTACCTTTGTGTAAAGAAGGTCGAGGTGATGATTCCTGTCGTGGTAGCGCCGTCAACGGTGGCCTGTGGTGGCCGGAGGGAGCTTCCAAAGTCGTCGTGCTTGTGCTGCAACTGTCACCGTTGCTTCGCCTGAGAGTGGGGTTCGGTGTCTGGTATATAGGGGAGTTTTATGGTGATGTTAAAATGGCTTCTAACGGTGGAGAGAGAGAGGATCGAGAGACTGAAACTAGAGAGAGAAAGGAGCTGTGAAACCGGGGAGAGAGAGGAGCTGCAACGGGGAAGATGGAGGAGCTGCGATGGGGTTGAGAGGTGGTATTTTTGTGTGATATTTCCTTGTTTTTGATTGTTTTTCTTCCCTGGTTTTCTTTCTTTTTCTTCTTTTTGCACGTAACTCTCTGTTCTTTCGTTTTTTCTTTTTCTTTCTTTCCTTCTCCCCCCCTTTTCTTGCCCTTATTTATAGGGCCAGAGGCAGCTCTCATGCATGTTGCATGAGGTTACTGCCTCTGCCTCTGCAATTCTTTGCAGAGGTGGGTTGCAGGGCTGTGCTCTGCACTGTTCCGGTGTTGGAACAGTGCAGCACATGCAATCTTGGCTTTGGGAAATTGCAATGTGGTCCTTCAATGTTTGATTGGTTCAATCGCACCCCCAATTAGTTTCAAACTTTTAATTTTATGCAATTGTATCCCCGTCAAAATTTCAAAAACAACCTTAAATGTGCGCACCTTTTTATTTCGGTCTCTGGTTTTCGATTTGCGCAATTTAACCCTCAATTGACCGTTAAATTTTCAATTTGTTCAATTTGGCCTCTGATTTCGCATAATTGACTTAAAAATTCAAATCGGTCTCCGAAAATTCCATTCTTATAAATTGAGCCCGAATTAAATTCAAGAAATTGATTTCTCATTGACTAAGCCCTTAATAAAATTAATTGGACCCATTTAAAGTATAATTAAGTCCTTGCACTTAATTAAATCCTTCAATTGGATCATAATTAAACTTTAAATTTGTCGACGCTTAAATCGAATCAACCCATAAAAAATATAATTATGTCGTTTAACTTAGTTTTTACACAGATTCATCCAACGATAAATTATTTTTGCCTTAAATCTGTATTTTTCTCTATTTTTGGAACCAAAGAGATACGATTGGACTCGCGAAAACAACCAAAATTTCCACATTGATTTTTCTACCCACGCCGGCTCCTTTTATTTTATTTTTGTTATTTTTATTTTATTTTGGGGAGTAACCCAAAAATTGGGTTACGACAATATGTTAAAAATGTTTGTCCCTTATTAATATAATCAAGAACAAAGAACTTTTAATCATCTAGGAGGTGGCCTAGTGGTAAGGGTTTACAACTAAGAGGTCTGCTCCCCCTGTGGGTTCATGTTCGAGTCCTGTGATTGCTAATATGATGGTCATTGGAGGCTTACAAGGTCATTAACTTCAGGGATTGTGAGATTAGTCGATGTACACGCAAGCTGACCCGGACATCCACGTTAATAAAAAAAGAACAAAAAACTTTCCAATCATTTATTTTCCTAAAAACAATGTTTAAGGGTTATAAATACTCCTTGAACTACTAAAGTTAAAAATTCAGAATTTCTTCTATACTAAATAATTTGCATATATTTCATACATTTAAAATCTTATTTTTTTTTTAAATATTTTTGTTCATTGAATTTAAAGTTTTTTAAGTTGTTTACTGTTTTTCCTATGAAAATATTAGCTTTATCATTAAAATTTTTCAATTGGAACTATTTTTTTTGTAGGTATTAAAGCTTGTGTAACCATGCCTATTAAAAATTTATCTGAAACGGGAAAAGCATGCTTCAATAACTAGTAAGAATCTAAAAAACTATATAGATATTGAATGCCATCTAATCCGAACCACAGCCTCTCTTTCCTCTCCTACTGCCAGCCTCACTGTAATGTCTACGTTATCTTTCGGTCTCTTCTTTCCAAAACCACAGCAAGTTACCAAACTCAAAAGGCTGAATCCGCCACACGTCCCTAGGGTTTCATGCAAAACAACAGATGATGCACAGTATCAATGACTTACCTGAAATCAAGGATTCTCATTCAAGCCTTTCAAATTCAAATCTGTAACAGATATGCAATCAGCATAATCTCAGGCTCTAGATTAGTATAACGTCCTACATTATAGGATTGTACATGTGTATTTAAACTCTGTCAATTGCAATATAAAATCACAACTTCAATACAATCTTTCATGGTATCAGAGCCTATACGATCTATCTAAATCAAGTTTTTTTTTTTCAAACCCTTCTCGGCTCAAACAAATGGCAACAACCACAGATGACTCAGTCACACAAAACCCAGCCATCCAAAACACAAATGACATAGGTCATACCCTAATCAGCATCAACACAGCTGCACAGACACCAATCAAACTCAATTCAACCAATTATCTGTCATGGAAACTCCAATTCCAGACACTCTTCATTGGATATGATCTCATTGGTTATATTGATGGAACCAAACCCTGCCCACCTGCAACAATCATGCAGTCCAATACAGCCGTCCCAAATCCTGCTCACCATTTCTGGACCAGGCAAGACCAGCTCCTACTCAACGCCATCATTGTCTCACTCACACCCAACATCATTCCCTTCATTGCACAAGGTGCAACATCCAAACAAGCATGGTCAATTTTAGCCAACACATATGCCAAACCATCACGTGGCCGTGTGAAACAACTCAAGACCCTACTAAAAAACACAACAAAAGGACCACTTGGCATCTCAGAGTTCATGCAACTCATCAAATCCAGAGCAGATGACTTAGCTCTTCTTGGAGCCCCAATAGATGATGAAGAAATCACAAATAAGATATTAGATGGTCTCTACGAAGACTATAAAGAACTTGTCCGTGCAGTTCAAGCACGAGATACATCCATCAGTTTCGAAGAACTTCATGAGAAACTATTGAACTTTGAAGCATCTCTTCAGTCACAGACTGAAACCCACTTCCCAGCATCAGCACATCTCACATACAGGAATCATAACCGACAGTGGCGTCCTTCACAGCACAGCCACAACCAAGCCAATTCATGGAGACAATCGAACCACTCATCTCCTTCCCAGCCAAGATCCCACTTTAATCCTGGCAATCGACCGAATCCAAGACCATACCTTGGTCACTGTCAAATCTGTCGAAACCAAGGTCACACTGCCAAAAGGTGCCCCTCATTCCGTCTAGTACCTGTTGAAAGGAGAAATACCTCAGACAACCATCCAAACCATCCGTGGCAACCCCAAGCCAATGTTGCAACCAGTACCACAGCCACTCCTTCATGGCTACTTGACAGTGGGGCTTCTCACCATGTCACAGCAGATCTTGATAATCTATCCCTACACTCCCCGTACTCAGGCAACGATGATGTGATGATCGGAGATGGATCCACGATCCCAATCACCCACACGGGTTCCACTTCTCTTCCCACCCCTAATACCATTTTTCAGCTAGATGATGTTTTATGTGTTCCCTCAATACACAAAAATCTCATATCTATATCCCAATTTTGTAAGACAAACAATGTTAAAATTATACTCTTACATGATTGTTTCTTTGTGAAGGACCTGCGCACAGGGGACACGCTACTGAAGGGACGCACTAAAGATGGGGTGTATGTCTGGCCATCCAATTTTCCCATGTTTGCCTTCTCCACAATAAAAGTCTCTACCCGTGACTGGCACCACCGGCTTGGCCATCCAGCTCTCTCTATCCTCAAACAAATTCTGTCATCACAACAATTCGGGTTCATCTCTTCTATCAATTCCAGTTTTTCATGTAACGCATGCCTCTGCAATAAAAGCCACAAGCAACCATTTTCCACATCTTCCATAAAATCCACTCGCCCACTACAAATTATCTTCTCTGATGTTTGGACCTCCCCTGTTGTCTCAACAAATGGCTGCAAATATTATGTGATATTTATTGATCACTTTACTCGATACATATGGTTCTACCCACTTAAAGCCAAATCAGAAGTAAAACCAGTGTTCATAAAATTCAAAGCCATCACCGAAAATTACTTCCAAACAAAAATACAGACATTATACTCAGACAATGGTGGAGAATACATTGCCTTAGCAACATTTCTCTCCACCTCCGGTATATCCCACTTGACCACCCCACCACATACACCAGAACACAACGGATTTTCTGAGAGGAGACACCTACACATAGTTGAAACAGGTCTAGCACTGCTATCCCATGCATCACTTCCACCTCTCTGCTGGACCTATGCATTCGCCACAGCCGTCTACCTTATAAACCGAATGCCCACACCCACACTCCAGCTACTCTCCCCATTTCAGAAGATATTTCACACTACCCCAAATTACTCCAAACCAAGGATTTTCGGCTGCTTGTGCTACCCATGGCTACGCCCATACACATCTCATAAACTGGAACTTAGATCAAAACCTTGCATCTTCCTTGGCTACTCACTCACACAGAGTGCGTATCACTGTCTAGATCCTGAAACCTCCAAGATATACACCTCCAGACATGTCAAATTTGTTGAAACCAATTTTCCATACACTGCTCTCATTCACAAACCCACGAGTCAGTCCCTAAGCCACATAAATACATGGATCCCACCTCTTCTCCACGTGTCTCACTCCACTCCACAGCTGGCCAGCAACTCCCCATCTGACGTGGTGCTCTCTCCGCAACTCCCTTGTGCGTCGTCGTTCTCAGCCACTGCCACCGACACTCTCCAAGAAACTACTCAAGATGACGTGGCCATCTCTCCACATATCCCACGTGGAACGTCCTTGCATGCCAACTCATCACCATCTACCTCTCCACCCATCCCGCAGCCGCTCACACAACACCCATCCCCAACCATAACCCAAACACAAGAACCCGACCCACAACATACATCTCCCCCACAACTACCAATCTCACACAGTGAGAAACCTACCACCTCAACCCACACCATGCAAACTCGGGCCAAAAACAACATTCATAAACCTATACAGAAACTCAACCTCCTTACCCAACTCTCCTCACCAAATGAAACCGAACCCACCTCTGTCTCCAAGGCCCTTACTCACCCACACTGGCGCAAGGCCATGTCAGCAGAATATGATGCATTAGTATACAATGGCACCTGGGATCTTGTCCCACCTACAGAAACTCAAAATGTTGTAGGGTGCAAATGGATTTTTCGTATCAAACATAACACTGATGGTTCTGTCAACAGGTTTAAGGCGCGGCTAGTTGCAAAGAGATTTCATCAAAGACCAGGAGTGGATTTCCTTGACACCTTCAGCCCGGTAGTCAAATTCACCACCATACGAGTAGTTCTCAGCCTTGCCATCTCAAAGAATTGGACACTAAGGCAATTGGACGTCAACAATGCCTTCCTTCAAGGCCACCTTGCAGATACAGTTTTCATGCAGCAACCACCAGGCTTTGTTGATAAGGATCGTCCCTCTCATGTATGCAAACTCAAGAAAGCAATATATGGCCTTAAACAGGCACCAAGGGCATGGTATCAAGAGCTTTGCAGTTTTCTTCTTCAACTAAATTTCATCAACTCACATGCAGATTCCTCATTATTCATCATGAAAGCAGCCGATCATGTTATCTATGTACTAGTCTATGTAGATGATCTAATCATCACAGGGGACAATGCTGAGTTAGTGAATTTGTTTATCATCCAACTTGCCCGACGGTTTTCACTCAAAGACCTTGGTCAACTTTCCTACTTCCTTGGAGTGGAAGTGGTTCCCAACAAACATGGCATTCTACTGTCCCAGAGGAAATACATCATCGACCTGTTAGCCAAGACCAAGATGACTCAGTCTAAACCAGTTCTCACTCCTCTACCAACAAGTCCCACTCTGGTGCTACATGCAGGAACACCCTTGCAAGACCCGACTGAATTCAGAACCGTGGTTGGCAGTCTCCAATACTTACTTCTCACCCGACCCGATCTTGCATTTGCGGTGAACAAATTATCACAATTCATGCATCAACCAACCACAGAACATTGGACATTTGCCAAACGCCTCCTTTGGTATCTCAGTGGAACTATCAATGATGGTCTCCAACTATATCGGCATTCTCCAATTAATCTCCATGTATTTTCGGATCATCTCCACACTGCTACACCACTGTCACTAGAGGCCTATTCGGATGCAGATTGGGCAGGTAACAAGGATGACTTCACCTCCACAAGTGCATATATAGTGTATCTTGGTCGTAACCCAATATCATGGAGCTCAAAGAAACAACAAACTGTCACACGGTCATCTACTGAAGCAGAATACAGAGCCGTCGCCAACACTGCTGCTGAGCTTAATTGGCTCACATATTTGTTCACGGATCTTGGAATTTCAATTTCACAGTGCCCGGTCATATACTGTGATAACATTGGGACCACCCAACTCTGCTCCAATCCAGTGTTTCACTCTAGGATGAAACATGTTGCAATTGACTTCCATTTTATTCGGGACCAAGTCCAAAAAGGCAGCCTTCGAGTAGCTCATGTATCATCAGCAGATCAATTAGCTGATGCACTCACCAAAGCACTTCCACGTGCTCGATTTCTCGATCTTAAGTCCAAGATTGGTGTTCTCAACCGACCTCCATCTTGAGGGGGTCTATCAATGACTTACCTGAAATCAAGGATTCTCATTCAAGCCTTTCAAATTCAAATCTGTAACAGATATGCAATCAGCATAATCTCAGGCTCTAGATTAGTATAACGTCCTACATTATAGGATTGTACATGTGTATTTAAACTCTGTCAATTGCAATATAAAATCACAACTTCAATACAATCTTTCACACAGAACCCTGCCACGAGAAGAGACGTCCTCATTGGTCTAGGAGGCCTGTATAGTGCAACCAATCTTCCTGACCGAACTGCCAATGCTAAGCCAATCTCCCCTCAGACTTGACCAATTGTGAGTTAGTGGATTTTCCAAACCTCGAAAACCCAACAGACTGTTGCCCTCCACTATCCAAAAAGATCATAGACTTCAGACCCCCTTCTCCATTCTCCCCGCTACGCACTAGGCGTGCGGCCCATTTAGTTGATGAAGACTTCGTAGCTAAATATGCTGAAGCCATTTCCTTAATGAAAAGTCTCCCCGAAGATGATCCACGTAGCTTCTATCAACAAGCCAATGTACATTGTGCCTACTGCGATGATGCCTACGAACAAGTGGGTTTTCCAAAATTAGAACTTGATGTTCATTTCTGTTGGCTCTTCTTTCCTTGGCACAGATACTATCTTTACTTCTATGAAAGAATCTTGGGAAAACTGATTAATGACCCAACTTTTGCTCTGCCTTTCTGGAACTGGGATTCCCCTAGTGGTATGCAAATGCCTTACATCTTCACCGACCCTAAATCTCCACTCTATGACCAGTTCCGCGACCAGAATCACCAACCTCCTGCATTGCTTGATCTTGATTATGCAGCGGGAGACCCGAACCCCACAAACGCAAATCAATTATACTCTACTAATCTTAGAGTGATGTACAGGCAAATGGTGTCTGGGGCAGCAAAACCAACACTCTTTTTTGGAAAACCATACCGTGCCGGTGACGATTCTCGTCCTGGACCTGGGACGATTGAGAGCTCCCCTCACAATAATATTCACAGATGGACCGGTGATCCAACTCAAGAAAATACCGAAGACATGGGCAATTTTTACTCAGCTGCGAGAGATCCAATATTTTTCTGTCATCACTCAAATGTTGACCGGATGTGGACGATATGGAAGACTATACCTGGAGGAATTAGGAGGGATATCAGCGATCGTGATTGGCTTAATTCAGAGTTTCTATTCTACAATGAGAATGCAGAGCTTGTTCGTTGTAAGGTTAGAGATTGTCTTGACAATAGAAGGCTGAGGTATACTTATCAAAATGTTGAAATTCCTTGGCTAAAATCAAGACCAGTTCCAAGAAGGTTGGGAAAGAAAGTAGCTGAAACAAAAACTGCAATAACACCGATCACTGCATTCCCTTTAGTCTTAGACAAAACCATAGTTACTGTAGTTTCAAGGCCAAAGAAATCAAGAAGCAAGAAAGAGAAAGAAGAGGAAGATGAAGTTTTAGTGATAGAAGGGATAGAATACGACAGAGGACAATTCGTGAAGTTTGACGTGTTCATAAATGATGATGACCTTGAGATATCTTCTAAACCAGAAAATACAGAGTTTGCTGGGAGCTTTGTTAATGTATCTCATAAGCGTGCGAAGAAGTCCAAGACAAGATTGATATTGGGGATTACAGAATTGTTGGAAGACTTAGAAACTGATGGAGATGATAGCATTGTGGTGGCTTTGGTGCCCAGGTCTAATAGTGTTAGTGATCCTGTTGTCATCGCTGACGTTAAGATTGAGTTTGTTAAGGAATAATGATTATCAGGGACATCTTGTTTTGCTTTTCCTTCAGGAGATCGATGTATGTCCTTCAGTGCTTGTCTAGTTGACTTGCTGCTTAATACCATGCGCGTTTAAGTCAACTCAGTACTTTTTTGTTTAACAATCTACAATTTAAGTCATTGATTATTTTTTTTAAATATTCATCTCTAGATCATCAATGTTGTTCTTTATCAAAAAATTGCTATTTATGAAATCATAAGAAATTCAAATTGGAATCGTGTGTCCCCCTAAGTCTTCTGATGAGGTGTCTAGGTTTTACCGGTTCATGGTCTCCAACAAAAACAAGTCTCCTGTCATTATAGCATCCCTCCTATATTTAAGTCAATAAATTACAGGAGAGAAGAAAAGTATTATCTAATATACTAAAAGAGGTCAGGGTCAATTACTGTAACACCCTCAAATTATAATATCATGAAATCTCCCAGCATTTCTTTACTAATGTCAAGTATTGGGTAATATGTCTAAAATTATGGGATTTTTTTTTGAAATTTCGGCAGAGTTTCTTCTATTTTTGTTGGTACCAAGTTATCGACAACACTTCTATTATATGTCATTACGACTTCCATCTTGATCCAATCAACCTGGATCACTTTCCATTCATCAAACAATAACTCAATATTCATACTTATCAATATATGCAAGTCTCATAATATCAATTAGTAAATCAACATAAATGTACTACCAAAACAACTCAAAAGATAAACAATTTCATCATTAAACGTAATAAATGCTAATTAACTACATATAAGCCTTTAAACTACATAAACACAACATTAAGATTAAGAGTCATATCATATTTATAATAAATCTTATCTTATCATTTTGAAAATGATTTGGTCATACTATCAACTATTCATATATATAATACATCCACTACATATTACACCTTCTATTTAATTTTTACAACACAAAAGGATTTACACCCAAAGTAAAGACATGAATATTACATTCCAAAATAGTAATTCATAAACGGGAGTATTCCTACATCTAACGATCTGCATCACCTCGCGGTGTACCTGTTTCAACAATAACAATATTAAGTAACTTACTCACTATATTATTCTAATATTAATTAATTACTCTTAACCTTTGAAATTTAATACTTCTACTTCAATCTAACTTAATCCCTTAATTTACATAATCTTTTCAAAATTTACAAATCCAGCTAATTCATCATAATTACCAAATAAATCTAACAATTCCATATAATTACTCAGAAATTTGGTTTCATTCCTCAGTCACCAATAGATCCAGTACTTCCATTCGAATTACCCATCATCCGGCTAACCTCTTTTGTTAGCCAATCAATCCAGTACTTCCATTTGAATTACCCAGCATCCGGCTAACCTCTTTTATTAGCCAATCAATCCGGTAATTCCATTTGAACTACCCAGCATTAGCCAAACAATCCTGTAATTCCATTTGAATTACCCAGCATCTGGCTAACCTCTTTTATTAGCCAAACAATCCGGTACTTCCATACGAATTACCCCATATCCGGTAAACCTCTTTGTTAACCAACAAAACTGGTAATTTCACATAATTTACCGGTAATTCACATTATCACAACTCAATTTATTCATTTGCTCCATTCGTTTAATATCAATTAAATAAGAAACATAGATTATTACGGAAACTAAAAATTATAAAATAAGGTGACGAATCACCTACCTTCTGCTCGGGATGACCCAACTCCTCCTGTCTGATAATCAGCTCCAGACACAACTCCTGAATCAATCAAGTGTCATTATATCATTAGTCCATCCATATTTTTCTTACGTGTCGAAACACAAAGCACGTAATATTTTATTTGTAATTTGTTCTAATAAAAATTCATTCTCAAATATAACATCATTATTTTACATACAACCTCTTATTTAACTCAAGTTACTTCTTTGCTTACTCTATGTTCATAATTCCTCCATCAAATAATTCTTCTATTCTTTATATCCTCACATCATATTATTCATTTATATTCAAACACAATCTAGACATTTTATCTTCATATTTTCTTTTAACTAGTTTATTTCTCTTTTAATTTGAATTTACTTATTATTATTATTATTTTCTCAATTTAAATGCTATCTCTTCATTTAGTCTTTCTTACATTTTCAATTATCATGATTAAACATGGTTTGTTTCTAAACATTAACATCAAAACTCATTCTCCCACTTTTTCCTTTATTTGGCTAAATGTGGTGTTTCTTTTCTTTTTTTATTTTTTTCCCCAAATTTTTCTTCATTTACTTGTTATTTCAACTTATTTTCATTCTATTCCACTTCAATTTCATCATTTTTCCTTCCCCTCCTATTTCCCCCAAATTCACATAAGAACCCTAAGTTCAAAAATCTAGGATTTAAGGGAAACTAAGGTAAAATTCCATGAAATTACTTCCCAACTTAATCAAATAAGCTTAAGAACACATCTAAATCAAACATGAAATCCAAACTTCTCATGCTTACCTATTGCTTTTCTTCCAATTTCTCTTCTCTTCCAAAGTTAGTTGAACTCCCCTTCTCAAATCCTCCTTCCTTCACTTGCTTTAGTGTTTTATAGGTTGAAATTTTTTTTTTGAGAAAACTTTCGTTATATTCAAAGAAGAGGAAAACACAAAGGACCAGGGGCATACCCCCAGGGACTCTTAGCTTTTGCCATATGCAAAGCTAAGACCAAAACTAACAAACAAAACTAAGTTGTAGTTCTTAAATCAAGGGAGGGATCACAATGGATGTTCCATCGCTCTCGAATCCTATCAGTTGCATGATTGGCTATCTCGTTGCACATTAGGTGCCCTCTTATCAACTGAATTATTTCCTTGCTTAGCTCCTGAGGGGCATGGTGAATGTTGTTGAAGGTTCTGTTGTTCCTTTCATACCACAGGTAATAGACTGCCACTGATAGGGTTGTTTTAGCTATATGGCACTTGATGTCTTTTTTTGCTGAAAGGGTCGATGTGGCCCATTGAAGAAGGTGGTCCCACTGCATAGATGGCCATTGAATCTGCCCATGATCTGAAACTCTATCCCATACTTCCTTCGAATAATTGCAATGGAAGAACAAGTGGTTGTGGGTCTCTCATTCTCTCTTGCATAACTGGCAAATCATGTTCTCTGTGATGCCTGCACGAGATAGCCTATCAAGGGTTTTAAGGCGATTTTGGGAAGCTAACCAGAGAGTGAAAGACTGCCGAGGGAGGTGCCCTTTGTACCATAGCAACCCGTGGTGAGGGTTGCTAGCTTTCCTGTTTCGAAGCTTTTCCCAAGCCGAGGCTATACTGAAAGTCCCTTTAGCATGGTGCTTCCATATGACCTGGTCGGCTTCAGTAGTGCTGGGGGGGAGGGAGAATAGTGTTCCAAATAGCTTGAAGCCTTTCACCACTTGAAGGGAACATCCAGTCACCGTTATGGATGACATCTGCAACCATAGCTTGCCACCTGAGACCTGTGTGGGAGAGAAGCCGAGGAGAGACGAGATCACTGATTCTTTGCCCTCCCAGCAGCCAGTAATCATGCCACAGGGAGGTGTGTCTACCATTTCCTATCTTAGCTGTGAAGTCCCCCCTACACCACTCCCTGCTTTGAAGGATTTTCCTCCATACCCAAGTAGGTTTTGAAGGAATTTGAATTTGCCAAATCGACTGACCCTTTAGCAAAAAAGTGTGAATCCACATGCCCCACACCGATTGCCTTCTAGATAGCAGATTCCACAAATGCTTTAACGTGGCAGCTTTGCTCCACTCTTTAATGCGCTTAATTCCCAGCCCACCCTCTTCTTTTGGGTAGCAGACGTCGGCCCAAGCAACGTTGGCCCTGGAGCGATCAAGCCTCCCTTTCCACAAGAAACCTGCCATCATGCTCTCAATTTTCCTTATTGTTGCGCACGGAAGGATGAAGATGGTGGACCAGAATACCTGGTAGGAGAAGAGAACCGACTTTATTAGTTGTAATCTTCCTGCATACGTAAGGGTTGCACTAGTCTAGAGTTGAATCTTCCTCATGAGTTTGGAAACCAGCGGAGCACAATCCATATGATTCAGCCTGGACGTTATGAGGGGCACACCCAAATACTTGACTGGAAGAGTGCTGAGCTGCATTCCACAATCTCTCTCAATGTCCTCTTTCTCCCAGTCTTCTATTCCCATGAGGTAAAGGGCTAACTTGGAGTGGTTGATCTTGAGACCCGAGTGCTCAGTGAACTCGTCCAAGGCTTCCCTGACTACTCTGATTATCTCCCTGTTGGCATGGCAGAACACTAAGAGGTCATCCACAAAACACACATGAGTGATGTTATTCTTTGCACATCTCCAATGGTATTTATACTGAGGCCGCTGAACTGTCCTCTGCATGATGCCATGTAACCCCTCCATAGCAAGCACAAATAAGTACGGGCTAAGAGGGTCTCCTTGATGAAGGCCTCCGGAAGAATTGAAATACCCATGAAGCTCGCTGTTCATATTAACCGAGAAGCTGGCTGTTGAGATGCACTTATGGATCCAGCTTAGCATGATGGTTGGAATACCTATTGCCATTAGACCATTGATGATGTAGGACCAACTGACTGTATCAAATGCCTTCTTAATATCAATTTTAATGGCGCACTTGGCAGGACCCTTGTCTGTATGGTAGTTATTCAAAAGCTCTTGGGAGAGAAGAATTGCATTCGAGATGTGCCTTCCTGGAATGAAAGCTGATTGCTCCTTACTAATGACTGAGGCTAAAGCTGGCTTGATCCTGGAAACTATTATCTTGGCAATACATTTATAAGTAATATTGCAACAGGAAATAGGTCTGAAATCACTCATGCTTTCAGGGTTTTCAACTTTTGGAACAAGCGCTATGACAGTTGAGTTTACACTTCTCGGGAGACAAAGAGTATTGAAGAAGAACCTGATGGCTGCTATGAAATCTGACTGGATGATATTCCAGCATGTTTTAAAGAACTTGGCTGTGAACCCATCTGGCCCCGGGGCCTTATCATCAACAATGGAGAAAAGGGTTGTTTTTATCTCTTCAGCTGTAACATCCCTTGTCATCTCCAAGTCCTTGGACTCGGTGGTTTCAAGAGGAAAGTGGTGTTGACTTGGCTTCTTGTTGTTGTGGCGCTTGTTTAGGAGGTTTTGAAAATAGTCTGCTGCCATTTTGCCTAGCTGGTGGGGCTCTGTGATGGTGGTACCTTCATCATTAATTAACCTGTGAATAGTATTCCTGCTCCTCCTGTGGAGAACTGAACGGTGGAAAAATTTGGTGTTTCGGTCCCCTTGGCTTAACCATTGGATGCGGGACTTCTGTCTGAAGTAGCTCTCCTCATCACTAAGAAGCTGGTTGTATTGGTGAGCTAGCTTTCTCTCCTGCATTCCGAGACCTGCATTTGTAGGGTTAGCATCTAGATCAACTTGGCACTTGCCCCATTCTTTTCTTGCTTCTTCAACTCTCCTCGTGATATGAGAGGAGTGAAGCAGATGAAATTCCTTAAGCTTCTTTTTAATCCTTCGAAGTTT
The DNA here is from genome assembly GCA_964035475.1 of Salix caprea. Classification (NCBI taxonomy): domain Eukaryota; kingdom Viridiplantae; phylum Streptophyta; class Magnoliopsida; order Malpighiales; family Salicaceae; genus Salix; species Salix caprea. The sequence continues at coordinate 8,175,710 of OZ037749.1, read as the reverse complement.
GGTGGTGAGCTGGAGAATAGGGCCATCAGCTTCTTCCATCCAAGTAGCATGAACCGTAGGGAGGAAGTCCTCTTTCTCTGCCCAGAGATTGAGGAACTTGAAGGGCGGACGGGGCTTAATCTCTGCTTTGGTAAGCATTGTGATTGTTGCACTATGGTCAGAGATGCTCCTCAAAAGGAAGTTAGAGTTTGCCATACTCCATTTGGCGAAGAATGCTGCATTACTATAGGTTGAAATTGCAAGCTTATAAAGGTATTTTCTCAATTTCCTTATTGTTTTTTCCTTACTTTTCTCTCTTTCTCTCACGTTATGCTCTGTTTCATTTTCACTTTTTGTTTCTGCCCATTCGGCAGTTAATAGAAGAGAAGGAGAGCTTATATGTTTTGTTTTCAATGGCAAATTTCTATTATACCCTTAATGATTTTTTTTTGCTAGTACTACTGAGCTCCATTCATCTTAAAATTTTAACCAGATTTTATTCAATATATTTTAAGGTTCCTCAGAAAATTTCAGCTCAATCCGATGGTCGGATTGAAAATTTCATCCAATAACGGAAAACTAGTCGAATTGTGATTTCTCATCAAATTTTCGAATTTCTCTAAAAAATCTGAAATTTTAACCCAAGCTAAGGTATCATATTATAAGGCTTCACGTAAAATTTCAGAATTTTTTGATAACCCAATCAAGAGTTACGAATTTTTTTGTTTTACATAAATTAGTCAATTTATGATTTTTCGCCCGGAGGTTTTACAGTTACTGTAGCATGTGAGGAGAATTACTGTGGATTATAATAGTATTGCTTAGTTTTGGGGTCGGTTTGGTTCGTTTGGTTTGCCGGTTCACTGATTTTTTTTGTTTTTACACAGTAAAATAACGATCTTGTCACTCAAAAAAGACAAAAACAAGTGTTGGCTAGAGGGGTGCCACAGTAATTGCACTTTTTGGTCCGGTTGGTCCAATTTGTGTAACCAGTTTATTGAATTTTTTATATTTCTTTGCATAGTAAAATAACCTTTCTGTCCCTCGAAAAAGACAAGTCAGCTCTGTCCGGGAGAGGTGCCACGGGGATTTCACATTTATTTTAAATGGCTAAATATGGCTATGTCCCCCAATAAGACAAAATTGAAGAGATGGTTGCAGGAGTGTTGAGGTAATTGACCATATTTGTTTATTATTTTTCTCGGATTACTGTTGGTGCGTGTAGATCACGCGGCCGACAGCATCCGGCCTCAGGCCCTCTTCGGGAGGCGTGTGTGGCGTCATCCGGTGTCCAAAATTGGCCATCCGGTGTCTTCGTGTATGCGACGCTGTGTTCTCTTCCTGATGGTGTGGCGCATGTCATACAAAGATGGCCGGCGACGAGCCAGTGAGCAGCTGAACGTGTTTCCCCCTTTTCTATCTTCTTCAGCCTAAACTACACGTCAGCCCCCCGATTTTATTGTCGTTTCATTTCATTCCTTTCTCTTTGAATTGTGTTGTATGGTCCTTAATTCTGTTATGTATGTTTTGATTTGTTTCAATGGTGTCCTTCGATTGAAATTGATTATATATTAAATGTGCATTTCAGTCCTTATTCTTTTAATTTATGGATTGCTTTTAAATCCCTTAATATTTTCAGTACATAAGATTTTATTTTTTTCAATTTTGTCCTTCAATTGAAATTGATAATATATTTGGTTTTTATTTTAGCCCTTATACTTTTAAATTTTTTATTTTAATTCCTTTATTTTTTTAATATTTCTTAAATAGTTCCTATTTTTGTCCATGTTTATATATATGTTCTTTTAGCTTTGGTTTTTAATTTCTCTTATTTTCTCTTTTGTTGAGGTAACATTTTTTTTGAAAAAAATTGTTCTTAAATTTTAGTTTGTGTTTGTGATCATTTAAAAATTGATATTTTAGTTTTTTTCTGTTGTTCTTTCTTTTGGTTGTTTTTTATTAGTTTTTATTTATTTATTTTCATGTCAAATGATTTTTTTATCTAATAATTTTATTTTATTTCATTTCATTTTTTGTTTGCTCTTTTGTTAAAGTTATTGGCTTTTTTTTTTCTTTGATTGATTTTTTTCCCATTATTAACGCAATAAAAATAATAATTTTAGTTTTTTTTTCTTGCTTCCTCTTTTTTTAATGTTTTTGATTTTTTTTCTCGGGGTAATTTAATAATTTTTATTTTTTTAGCAGTAATAGTAATGATATTTTTAGATGTTAAGCCTTCAATGTTGTTGTTATAATATGGTGTGTTAATCTGTTTCATTATATCAAACCTTGCATGTATAGATATTATATTTTATTTTTGAACTAGCAAAATCTATTAATTATTTCAATCCCAACAATTATAAAAATTATTTACTCAGCCTGCAAAGTTGTGCGGGCAATTAACTAGTAATAGCTAGAAGAACATTGGAGAGTATGGTCATGTGTGTGTTGTTTTATGATATTGTATGACCTTGTTTTGTCTTTTATAGACATGTGTCTTGGTAACTTGGTGACCTGAGCTATTTATACACCTTGAACATGTAAAATCACCTCATAGAACATGGAGTTGTAGACATATATAGGAAGGTTAGGCGTCATAACTATTAAAGAAGAATGTTGGCACCTTTAAATGATCAACAAGGAAGGTTGGCGTCGTACTCATAAGATATTTATCATACTAACAAGGCATGCACCATACTTAGTTATTATCAAGAAAAATAGATCCAAACTTACTTATGACATGTTGCAATATTTTATTATGGTGTGTGCCAATGTTGGGCTCATAAGGAATTTACGCAAGATCGGGACTCGACCTAAGGTTTATTATTGAGTCAATGCCATTAATTAAGTAGATAGGAACTCCACTAGGGAGAAGGACCATTAATGGATAGGGCACTCAACTTGGGTGAATGAGCATTAGTAGATATGGATTCCAACTAAGTGAAGGCCTTTTAACGGACAAGACAATGTGTAATGTAAAAACGTTGTTTAAATGAATAGGTTTATCCTTTTTCTATTGGCATTATCATTTGTCATCCCCACCCCAATAATAATAATAATAATAATAATAATAATAATAATAATACTATGATGATGATGTTTTAAGCTTTTATGTATGAATGATTAACCAATAGGTTGTTTAGGGAAAGAAAACACTTATTGTATTATGCATGTTATGTTGCTTCTCGTGGCTTTTATTTCCCTGTCTACATATCCCCACTCTTTTTATTAATGAGTTATGCATGAAAGACGAGAGTTATAACATGCTAGGGAGGTTGAGTTATTTGTTCCTTTTAGGGTAAAAATCATTTTCAGTTGAGGTGAAGATGCTTTATGATCATGAAAACACTATTATAAAGGAAAAATTATACCAATGGAATGGAGGATTAATGCAGAAATTACCACGATGAATGTTTAAAGAGTTTTTATTTGGATAATTTGTTGGGAATATTTAGATTTTGCATAAAGATTTCATTGGAGACATGAATATTTTTGTTTTAAAATTTTTATTTTAGAGATACAGAGATACAAAATACCATGGAAAAGAACATATTGAGACTACTTTGATAGATAATATACATTAAAAGTTAAAGAAGTCTCTTAGATAAGTGGAGATACAATCCTTGGAAACTATATTATCCTAGACAATGTAATGAGGGATGTGTTGATTTTGTTCTCTTTTTGTTCAAGTTACATTGTTTTCCTTACAATCTATTTGATATAACTCCTGACAATCAATCTTTATATCTTATATTTTAGAGTATAATTTTCTTTAATGTCATGCTCGTTAACATGTTCAAAGAAACAAGATTTATTGGGTTTTTTTTTATGTTCGTATTACTAAAGAAACTAAAACAAATCGCACATTTCCTATTCATTACTGTTCACGCACTCACATTGGCACTGTGGACTTGCACTTTACTCTGCTTAGCGCGAGTTTGTGCTTTTTTTTTTCTTTTTTTTACACTGGCCTTCTTTTTGTATTTTTTATGGTGAAATTGACAGATGAGGAGTTGTGGCCGAGCGGTTCGGCTACGCGCTGGAAATCTTCCAGCGCCCAGGGTTCGAACCTCTCAACCAAAATTTTTGACTTTTTTTTTTTTTTTCCTAAATTCCGTTTTTTGTTTTATTTGAAAAGCAACTGGAAAGTTGCTTCTGTTTTTCTAAAATCCGTTTTATTTGCTTCTTTTTTTTTTCGAAATTCCTTTATTTTTTTAAAGCAACTTTCCAGTTGCTTTCTCTTTTTATTTTCTATTATTATTCTTATTATTATTTTTTTAAAACTATTGTGTTTTTTGTTTTTTCTTCTACAATCCTGATTTTGAAAATGATTGTCTGGAAAATTTGCTTTCCCTTTTATTTTATTTTTTTATTATTATTCTTATTATTATTTTTTTAAACTAGGATATCAATGACAATTTACGTGTACCATGACTAATCTCCGGATCCATTTTTTTTCCTTTTTTGGTTCAACTTATACATTTTTTCCTCTCTTTTTTCCGCTTATTTTTTTCCCCCGTGACCGGGGTGTCCAGGTTAACTTATGCGCACCACAATTTTTTTCTCATTACTGTTTAAAAAGGTGATTTCCCCTTGCACTTTTTTTTATAACCGTGCTTCTTCTTTTTTATCCCTTTTTTGGTTCAACTTATACATTTTTTTCCATTTTTTTGTTTCCGCTTATTTTTTTCCCCATGACCGGGGTCTCCAGGTTAACTTATGCGCACCATAATTTTTTTCTCATTACTGTTTAAAAAGGTGATTTCCCCTTGTACTTTTTTTTATAACCGTAAATATTATTAGATTCTAAAAAATTATTTGACATGAAAAATAAATAAAAAAGAAAAAAGAGAATAACAAGCCAAACCATTAAAAAACACCCAACCGCCAACGAATGCCCAATTCACTACAAAAAATAAAGTTATTCATCTCTAATTGATATCATTGATATTATTAAATACTCTAAAACAAAACGAGGTTTTCAACAGTGATAGAGCATTGTTCACCGTGACTCATTGTCACTATTCATGTGCAGTTTGACCCGGTGCTTCGCGGGTGTATGTCCTCTCTTTTTTCCCCGATTTTGAACAGTGTATTCACGGAATTAGCCCCCGAAAAAGACAAAAAAACACCGCCATTTCCAGGGGCTGGACGGTCATTGACCGTTTCAGACCGGTCCGGTCCGGCCAGTTTTTTTATTTTTTTAATATTACAATGAACAGTGCATCGACTATTCTGCCCCCCTAAAAAGACAAAAACCAGGCCTGCGGGTCAGGGTCAATACGGTAAATAGCCACTTTTTTAATATTTTTTTTCGCTGGCACCGGGTCCGCGTGTCCGGGTTTTTATAGCGGCGCGTGTGGCTTCATGCGGCGTCCAAAATTGCTCAACCGACGTCTAGAATGCTTTTCAGGCATGTTCTCTTCCCCCTGGGGCGGCGCGTGTGGCACTATGGTGTCCGGAGACGTGTCAATGGTCGTTTGAATTCCCCCCCCCCCCCCCAATTTCTGTCTCCTGCCTGCGCCAGATGACGTCAGCTAAGCTTTTTTTTGTCAAAGTTCATTTCAGTCCCTGAACGTTTTACTTTGTTTTTGTTGCCCTTAATGCTATTATATAGGTTTTCATTTCTTTCAATTTCGTCCCTTAATTGAAATTGATTATATATTGGAGTTCCAATTCGGTCCTCATTCTTTTAATTTAGTGGATTGGGCTGGAATTCAGAATATTTTTGGTATCAAAGTTTTCATTGATTTCAATTTCATCATTCCATGCAAATTTATTATAAATTCTTAATATTTTCAGTATCAAAGTTTGATTTCTTTCAATTTTATCCTTCTATGCAAATTAATTATAGATTTTAGTTTCATTTCGGTCCCAAATCTTTTAATTCCAGGTTTTGTTTTAAATTATTTAATTTCAATATGTTGATTTGCTTCAGTTTTATTCTTGAAATTAATTATATTATTTAAAGTATGTCAAATTAATTATATATTTGTATATTTATGTCAAATTAAAATATGTTAAACTAATTATATGTTCTAATATTTATTGAATATTATTGCCTAGGAATATATATAGAGAGAAGAAAACATGACCTATGATTTTTTGAAGAAAAAAAATTAATATCAGTATTCTTAAATATATTTAATATAATAATATGATTAATAAATCTTATATCAAAAAAATATTGGCTTCAAAATTTAATTTTGTGCTCTTTTATTTAAGTTTATTTCTTTACAAGAATTTCCAATGTTTTCATTTTTAATATTTTAGATCTAATATTACTGGAAAAAAAAACATCTTAAAAAAATAAACTGTTGACAAATTTACCTACATTATCTACAATTAAAAAATTATACAAGTCACTTCCCGTTTCCATTAGACTGTTCTTTTTAGACGGCAAATAAATAATTATAGCACAAAAAAAAATTACATTTATTTTTAAAAATAAATTACAATATTTTTATTTCTAATGTGTCTGATCGAATATTACTAAGGAACAAAAGCAACTCATAAAAATAAATATTGACAAATTTACCTAGGTTATTTACAATTAAAAAATATACGAACCACTTCCCATTTCGATTATTCTATAAAGTATATGACACTAATTATATGTTTTAATATTTATTTAATATTATCGCCTAAGAATATATATAAAGAAAGAAAAATGACCTAGCATTTTTAAAAAAAAAATTAATATCAATATTCTTAAATACATTTGATATAATAATATGATTAATAAATCTTATATAAAAATATTTTAGCTTTGATTTTAAATTTGATACTCTTTTGTTTAAATTTATTTCTTAAAAAAAATTCAATATTTACATTTTTAATATTTTAAATCTAATATTACTGGGAAAAATAAACGACTCAATTTTTTTTTTTACCAATTTACTTAGGTTATCTACAATTAAAAAATATACAAACCACTTCACATTTCGATTACACTATTCCTGGAAAAAAATTATGCGGGTCACTTCCCGTTTCGATTATACTATTCCTTTTATACCGCAAATAAGGGGAAAAAAACTAAAATTTTTTTGACAAATTTATCTAAATTATCTACAGTTAAAAAATATACGAGTCACTTCCCATTTCGATTAAACTATTCCTTTTAGGCGGGAAAAAAATTAATTTGTTACATATTTTATCTATTATAATGTTACTAATTAAATATTTAAACAGCTAATTACAGCATGTAAAAAGTCAATTATTTTTCTACATAGAAAAAACCTTAACGCAATGCGTTGGCAAGCATACTAATTATACCACACAAAAAACTCATTTCTAACATATTTGATCTATTGCAATTTTTAGTAATTGAACATTAAAATAACTTATTATTGCACGCAATAAATATAAATTTATTTGTTGAATTTTTTTTTTATAATGTGTCAAATCTAATATCACTGAGAAAAAAGAACAACTCGGGAAAAAAAATACCTACGTTATCTGCAATTACAAAATATACGAACCACTTTCCATTTCAATTATAAAGATTTTATCAATTATAATTATACTAACTAAATATTAAAATAATAAAATACAATACATATAAAAGCAATCAATTTTCTACATAGATAAAAAAGCTCCGCCGCATCGCGCGGGCATACCGCTCGTTGCTCTCTATAAGTGAGGGATATTGCATGAATTCTTTTTCCTTAATTCTTTATGGACCCCTTATTTTCTTTTTAGACATGCTAGAATGCTAGAAGATCAATGGTGTTTGAGAGATTTTACTTTTTGTTTCTAGAACAAGGGTGTTTTTGCTTGGTCATACTTACTTCTCTTACTTGAATGTAGGTTTTCATCACTTATTTCACTTTGAGGAGTATAAGCGAGGAGAGTATATAATCATTTCCACATAGAATAGTTATAGAGTCCACTAATCAAGTTTTTAGTAGAAAGAGGTTCAAATACTTTCCACATCAAAGTTTTTCTATTTAATCCTTTGGTGTTATGCTTTAGTGATTTTACTTTCTTAGTGTTTGATTCCTAAAAGCTCAATTATATTTTTGTTAGCTAGTATACTTAGATAAAGCAAGAGATAAGTTTGGAACAAAGAGTACAAACTTTAAGGTTGAAGTCAATAACCAAACTATATCTAAGCATATTTGTATGTGATACAAGCTCCAAATTGCTTTGTAAGTTTAGTATGAGCTCTCTTGGGTCTAAAGCAATCAGTATACCTATGGTGGGGAGGTTAGTTACCCTCTCATGTCTTGTGTTTATAAGTAGTTAGGAAAAAAAACTTTCAAATGATGTGTGAAGCGGGAATGAACTAGATGTTTATTTGGTATTCCATAAACAACATTATTAGAGTAATAAGAACTTCCAATTGGATTTGAACTTAACATAAACACGTATTAGGATAAGGTATCTAAGTTTGGTTATTCCATATTCCACTATATCAAACAAGTCCTTATCATGATAAGGGACCCTATAATGCTTAAATTAGTAGGCTCTAAGAGGGAAAGAAAATATAATAACAAGAATAAGAATGTACAAGAGTCTATATAATTAATATATGTTGTGTTGTTTCATGGTCTTGTTTGTCTTTTTCTACCTTGTCTAGATATGTGTTAATTATCTAATGACCTAAGGTATTTATAGACCTCTATCATATGAAATCACCACATAAAGTGTAATGTTGTAAATATACATAAAAGTTTGGCACTATGACTTTTGGTGGGAAAGGTTAGTTACCCTACCATGTCCTAGTGTTTCTATGTTATTAGAATAAAAAGAACTTTTGGTGATATATAAAAAAACACAGTGAGTTATACTTTTATTTTATTTTCCATAAATAGTGTCATTAAAGTCATAAGAACTTTTATGTTGGATTTGAGCTTTCCATGGATGCATCTTAAACTGAGGTATTTAGGTTAAGCCATTCTATATTCCCTTAAGAAAAACAAGTCCCTATCAAAATAAAGTAGCATCTAATCCGTAAGTTAGTAAATTATAAGAGAGAAAGAAAGTATAATAACAAAAATGAGAATGTAAAAGAGTGTATGTGATTGTCATGTGTTGTGTTGTTTTGTGGTCTTAGATGACATTTTTTGTTTTACCTTGTGTTGACATGTGTTTTGTTATCTAATGATTTCAGGTTCGTATACACCTTAATCATATGAAATCACCTTATGGAGCACAGAGTTGTAGATATATAATAAGGTTCATCACCATAACCATTGGTGCAAAAGGTTTGTTACCCTCCCATATCCTAGTGTTTCTAAGATTTTAGCATAAAAATAACTTTCGGATGATGTTTGAAATAAGAATGAACTAGATTTTTGTTTGATTTCTCCCAAACAACATTATTGAAGTTGTAAAATTTAGACCTTCCATGAATTCATCTTAAACTAAAGTATTTAGGCTTGACAATTCCACTTTCCAATATAGAAATAAGCCCATATTAGTATAAGAGACCCTCCAATATTGAAGTTAGTAAATGTTAGGAAGGAAGAAAAGTATAATAAAAAGAATGAGAATGTAAAAAGGAGTATGTGATTGTTATGTGTTGTTTTATTTTGTGGTCTTTCATGGTCATTTTTTTTCTTTATATAGAGATGTGTTCTGCTATTTGATGACTCAAGGTATTTATACATCTCGATTGCATAAAATCTCTTCATAGAGCATGGGGTTGTAGTTATACAATAAGGTTTGGCATCATAACCATTGGTGGAAAAAGGTGGTGCACGCAAGTGATTGACGAGAAAGCTTAGCATTTTACTAATAAGATGTACAACATACTTATATAGATATTGGCTAGAAAGCGAGCTACCACAACAAACTCTAGAATGTTGCAACACTACATTATGATATGGGCCAACGATTTGCATTAGAAATTTGTGTCAAATTGAAACTCAATTTGTGGTTTATTATTTGGCTAAGGCCAATAACTTAGTGGACAAATGGTTAGTTTAGGTGAAGACTTGTTAGTAAATAAAGTGATATGTAGAAGAGGTCATTTAAACAAAAGTGTGATCTGTTTAGGTGAAGGACTATTGGCAAAACATATTGTCGTTAACAAACATGGGCTATAAAATAAAAAACCAACCTTTTTTCTTGGTCTTGGCACAATTAGACAACTTCATCCTTTTTTTGATTGGCACTACCAGTTTCTATCCAAAATTGTTATTTCACTAGGATGATTTTTCTACATTGGATAATAAAAATTTAGCTTGATTTTGCAGCATATATTTTATATATCACTCACCTTTCATTGGGAAATCAAACGGTAATAAGGATAATATCAAATATTGTTCCAAAAAGCTTTTTTTGGTAAAATAATTTAATATCATGTAATTTTATTTGTTTCCTATTTTTTATTATTATAATGATCAAGGTTATCAAAATCACGAATTGACTCGCAAAATCATACGATTTTGCGAGTCAACTCATCAAATCGTGTCAACTTGGAGAAAAAATTGTTTCGGGTCAAACCGGATCGGTCCGATTTTACGATATGCTCATTCTGCCGTTACTTCAAAAGTTAATTCAAAAATTCCATTTTTGATATACAAGGGCAACAACAAACAACAATAAAAACCACAAAATCACAGTTCAAAAATACACAAATAATCATAATCACCATCAAAAAAGCCAGAATTCAAAAATACACAAATAATCAAAAATCTCTTGGCAACCAAAAACAACAACATTTGCACTTGTTCCTTCTCTTGCCACCATTGATGGGTTTGGGAATGGAGTCGAGGTTGCTGGTAGTGATGGTGGTGGAGAAAGAGGGAAAAAAAGGAGGACACAACAAAGGGAGATGGAGGGAGGCAACGAAGAAGAAGAAGTGGAGAAGAGGATGAGGAGATGAGGAGGAAGAGAGTAGCGGCACAAGGAGAGGGAGGGAGGGAGAAGGGTGGGCGGCGGCGGCATAAGCAAGGGAGGGAGATGGGTGGGCGGCGGCACAACACAAGGGAGGGAAGGGAATTAGGGTTTACTTTTTTTGGGGGTGGGGCTTTTATAATAATAATAATAATAATAATAATAATAATAATAATAATAATAATTAATAATTAAGTAGGTTTCGGGGGGTGATATTAATATTATTATTATTATTAATAATAATAATAATAATAATAATAATAATAATAAAAGAAAAAAATAGGTTTCTACAGGGGGGTTTATAATAATAATAATAATAATAATAATAATAATAATAATAATAAGTATGTTTCTACGGGGGGTTATGATGATGATGATGATGATGATAATAATAATAATAATAATAATAATAATTAGCATAAAAAATAGTTAGCATAAAAAATAATTTTAAAAAAATCCTATTAATTTAAGACAATAAATAACATTAATTAATTTCAAATACAACAACCATAAAAAAATATACAATTACTTGAAAAACATAAAATAAGTAGTTTAAATTTCAAATATCAAATATTGTGAGTCTTTTAATTATATTTAAATTCATTTTTTAAATTTAAATATAATTAAAAATAATAATTTTATTGTTGGAGGGTTTTTCAAAAGCAATTATTTAATTATATAACTTACTCCTATTAATTATATAATTAATTGTATAATTAAACTATATATAAAATAATTGAACTTTATTTAAAATAAGATAAAAAAAAAATGGTTCTCCAAAATAGCTTTTATCATTGGAGAACACATCAACAAAAAAGTCATATATAAACTATTTAATTTTTTTTGATGTTTTTAAATCATTTTCATGTCCTGATGTCAAAATAATTTATTGGAGTTGGAGCTAGTACTACCAATATCAGTGGTGGTACCAATATTAGCACTGATAGTCCTTTCAATAATAATATTTTTGATGAATGTATTAAAAATAACAGTCATGAGACTGATTTTAATTTATATATCACATCAACAAAATATTTATTTTTAGTTTGTTAATTTTTACCTAATGAAATTCTATGGACATAATTGTTTTGTAATGTATTTTTCAATTATTTTGAATCATGCATGAATCTTAACTAATGAAGTTTTATGGCCATAATTATGTTATATTATATTCGGAAATATTTTACTTACGACTTTATGATTTTTCTACCTACACGATTTTAGCTGTGATTTTACGATTTTTGTACGAAAAAAATTCAAGTACGATTTTACGATCCAATCTTACGATCCGAGTTTTCGAAGCCCCTTCTGTGTCGTGTCAAAATCGCGATTTTGACAACCATGATAATTATTTTCTAGTTTTTTTTTTCAATTTGAAGGGAATGCTTATTTTCTTTTTCCTATTCAATATTTCTAGGGTTTTCTTGTTCTTTCTATATAAAATGTTGTAAAGAATTTTGGCAAGTGTGACATGAATGAATAAAATTAAATATTTCAATCATAGTTGTTTTGTGCTATTCAATAACCATGATTAGAATAGGTGATTGTAGAATAGAACATGTTTAGCTAGGAAGAGATGAAAAGGTTCTTATAAGAAAAATAATATGTAAGAACCAATTTGTTGTTTCCATCTACTTTAGTTATTGTTAGTGGAAATTATAGTGGTGGGACCCATGATGTAGCAACTTGCATATTGGTATTTTGTTGAGGACCTTTGATGGGGTGATACACATGAAAAAAATATTCATTATAAAAGGTAGTTTATGATTGAGGTCTAAACTTAGAGACAAACTCCTACCAATACAAGGGAGACTACAAGAGTTTTTTTTGAAAAATAAATATTTTTTTAATTAATTTTTATTTTCCTATTTTTATTTTTCTATTCTATATTATTTCAATGACGATATGAAGATCTAGAAACTCATATTCAAATCAATTATTTTCAAGAAACCTAAACTCAAGATTATAATTGAGCTTGACACAATGCTTACTTATACCAAGACTATAAAAACCAAACATCCACGCAACAAGGGAATATCCTCTCACACACAATGAATATGCAACAACAATATATTCAACTTTTTTCTTAAAACCCAGTGTGAACGTGGATTAGTCTAGGCCAGCGTCTGGGACACCGCGTGGTTTATACCAAAAAAAAATTTCTTAAATAATGTCTTACAATGTAATATTTACACTTGAAAAAAACAAACCCTAGTTTACCTAATTGGATAGCATTAAGATAAATTAAAATAAAGTCCAAAGTATTTGAAATAAGGCCTAAATTATGAATAATAATAATAATTCTTAAAATTAATTCCAAGTTTTTGCATATGATAAAATAAGAAGAAACAAATGTTGAATGAAATCCTTAAAAAGGATTCTTGGTCGAATAGGCCATGGTGCTCTAAAACAAATAAAATAATAATTATTCCTTAGCCTTATATGTTTCCGCACATGAGAAGGAATCCTCTTATAGCTTGGAGTTTGAAAAATATATGGAAAGAATTAAGTCTTTTATTAATAAAATTATTAGCCCATGAAATAGATTGATCAGGACGTTCTTATACATATATTAAATTCATTAAGGTGTTATCATCACTTGTTAAAGTGTAGCCTTCTCGAAACTCAACTTGGCCAAAAACTCTAAATAAACCTAATGAAAACATCTTTAAGCTTCGTTTCTGTTGATCTTGTAATTGGCCCAACTGGAACTTTTAATAAATGTTTTGGTATAGTTTGGATAACATCTTCCCTTGTCGTATAAAAAATATTCGACTTCGAATCATCATTAACATTAGACATAAAGAGATCTTAAGTATTAAAAGTAGCATTATACTCTCTTAGTAGATCTACTTTGTAGGTTTGTCATTACTTTTTTCAAGAATTTGGACGGATCATCACCTATCAGCACCATCTTATATCTTCTACCTTTAAGAAACATCTCATTGCATATATGCACCTAAACTCAATCACTTAATTCAAAGAAAATTGTTTTTCTTTCCTTGTTAGCTTTGTATGCATGTTAATTAAATTCCAAATTCTCATATGGTTTGGAAACTTGGTTGAAATCAATTCAATATGATACAAGTTTTTCACATACTCAAATTATAAAAACTTATTATTCAGAGTTTTAAAAAATACATTTCATGGTAGTGCATCAACCACTATTTCTTCCTTATATTACTTATATTTTATCATACATGACAATGTTTTTATGAACTTGACCCATTTGGCAGGCGAATGATTCCAAAACTATAGCTTTTCAGATGTTTCAATTATTTATGATTTAAATGAATCATGAATTTTTTAGACCAAAAAATATTGTCACGTCTTTAATACCCTCACTAAAGTGTAAAGATCCTTATCATAAGTTCAATAATTCATTGTTACATCACTATGCTTTTTGTTAAAATAAGCAATGAGTCATTTTTTTTCTACATTGAAGCAACTCCAGTATATATCCTTAAGACATCACTTTTGATCTCAAGAGTTTTTGTAAAGTAAAGTAATGATAATAATAATACAGTTGAAACCAACTTTTCCTTTCATAAATTAAATGTATAATCTTGTTTTTTACCCCATTTAAATCATAGACTTCTTAATAATTTAAGTTGAACATAGAGTGTTGAAATCTTTAATAAATCTCCTATAAGGGCATTGAAACCTTTTTCAGGTAGAATTTAAAATTTTGGTAATATATTAACTTGCCTATTTAAATTCTTGTTATAGATCATAATATCATCAAAATAAACCATAAAAAATCTACCTATAAAATTGCATAAATATGGTTCATTAATCTCATAAGAATGTTAGGTGTCTTAGTAAGCTAAAAAAATAATTTGATGTTTAGTTCCCCTAATAAGTGACCCACTAGGAATTTCATCAAGGAAAAATCTTTATAATCTTGCAATAAAGAAACACAACACTAGGAATACAAGGACTAAGTTTGTTAATATTTAAATATCCCTCCTTTTACACAAGTAAATTCATAGGCATGTTGGAAAAATAAGTATTCTTAATGTTATTTCTTTTTGTATAAAATTAGTTTATTTATTTTTATTTTCCAGCTTTTTTCCTATCCTTTATTTTTTTCTCTCATCTTCTCTTCTTACTTCTCAATTGAAACCTTTTTTTTCTCCATCTAGACCAAATATTTATCTCAATGTTCCTATTATCTTTATTATTCCTCACATAGTTATTCTAAACTTTCAACTTTACATTTTTTTTTTAGCCTCAATTGATCATTATAAATTTGTGTAAAAGTCTTTTTTATCCTTTTCAGGAAACTATAAGTGCTTAAATCCATCATGTTTGTCCTTCCTATCAAATTTCTAAAGACACCCCAACAATAAATGAGTACAATATATAAGAACCGCATCACATAAAACCTCATCCTTATACTTTCCTACTAAAAAAGAAATAAAACCTATTTAGTAAATATTACTTCATCATTTAAATTTACAAGGTCTTTCATTCTTAATGGTGTTTCAATTAAAGCTTCTAATAACTATAGCAATAGCATAATTAGTTAACCTTCGACTATTAATAATCATATTAAATACCTTATAGTTATATGGCATGTAGTATGAAATATGTATCCAATTTTTTGCTCTATATTATCATCAATTTGAACATTAAGTAATACTCAAATCACAAAAGCCTCAACATCAACTAGACAATTAACATTACTATAATATTTAAGTGGTAGCATATCTTCCTTTTTTAATATGTCACTTTCAAATACAATCTCCCCGTGTTCTCTTATAACCATAACCATTTTGTCTGGACATTGTGAAGTTATATCCCCATTAGTCAAACACTTAAAACACTTAATATCATAGTTAAAATTAGTAGAGTGTTGGTTTTACCTTGGACAACAGTGGTCGAATGCTTCTTTATAACTTTAAGTGGTTTAGCTTTATTTTTGCACTGTATTTGGCTTTGATAAAGCATCCCCTTGTATTCTATAATTTGGCCTATAAACTAAAAAAAAAATAACTTGAATTAACTTATTGGTGTGTGCATTCATTTCTTTTCAATTGCCTGTGTACTTTGATAATCAAGTGAACCATCTTTTTTAACTCAACATAATATAGTAATCCTACCATATTAGTTATCTCTACGTTTAAATCATTTAAAAATCTTGTCATTGTAGCCTCTCTATCCTCCATAATGTTAGCTCTAATTATGAAAATCTCCATCTTGCTATGTTAGTCCTTTATACTCTTAGAATCTTGAGTCAAACTCTACAATCTCTGAAATAATTCATTATAATAATACCCAGGAACAAATCTCTTTCTCATTATTGTTTTTATCTCATCTTAAGTCTCTTTAGGTCTTTCTCCATTCCTTCTCTCACCTAAAAGAATTTGATCCCACAAAATAATAGCATAATTATTAAACTCAATAATAAGTTTTACCTTTTTTTCTTAAAGAAATGGTGATAATAAAAAATCAACTCTATTTTTTTCTCTCATTCCAAATATGTTTAAGATCATTTTAGCCATGAAACCTGAATCTTCATCTTAATACTCCATAAATTTATGTCCAAACCATCACGAAAATCATCCTTCCTCTTTGTATTTTTATTGCTAAAATAGTTATGTGGCTAAACTCCTCTATGTTTGCGGGTCTTATATTGTTAAAGTTTGACATAATGTTCATGATTGAAATCCTTAGACTTCTCATTTGTATTTTAAGCTATAGAGTTTTATGGAAATGGAATAAGTCATCTTCCATGTCTTCTACCTCCTAGGAACCCTACAAACTGACCCATCTTGAAGGTTAGCTACTTTGATTTTTAATCTAACCATCTTATTTATAACATCTTTAACCCTTAAGTTTATCATCATCAATTGTTTGCATAGCCAAATTAACTATATTCTTGATTATTCCTAATTTTTGGCAGTGATGACCCACTTTTGGTTGACATCATCAAGATTTAAAAATTATATTAGTAACAAGAGAAATATATCCTCGCACACTCCCTCATGTTTTCATATTTAATAGATATCACTCCTCTTATAGTTCATATATTTTTTTGGCTTTTCACTATAATACTTATTTTTCACCTTTTATAACTCAATCTAGAAATTTAGTTACTTAAAGAACTAATTCATAAAGAATAAAAAGAGATTAACTTAGTAGCATGATCCAACAAAATATATATATTTAAAGAAGCAATAAAAAAACAAAAAAAAAAACTATCAAATACAAAAATACCAATAAAAGTGAATTCATGCAAAATTTGAATGATATAAAGACAAAAATAATGAAATTAATCAAACTAATTAATAAGACTCAATAACACAAATTAGGCAAAAAAAACTATTTTTTTTACTTAAGCTAAAAATTAAGAAGGAAATAAAGCATTAATACAAAACTACTTATTATAAATGTTTTTTTGTAATTTTCATAAATAACCCAATAAATTATGTCTAAATAATCCCAAAATCAAGAAACATCACAAAGATATCCCAAGAATCAATAATTGTTTCTTTTAATTGATTTGTTGAATTAAAAAATTGATGAAACCCTATTTTATGGGTAAACCCTATTTTTTCCCCCTTTTTGATCTCTTTGCTTTTTTATATAGTTGAAATCAACAAGATCACAAATAATCTTTATTTTTTTACTTTTACATTGGTTTTAAATTATGAAAATGGTGAAATAATATAGAAACTAATAGATAAAGGGATATAACCTGATTTTAGAGTTTTGTTATGATACCAACCAAAGCAAATCTTGTCTAGGATTAAATGGTGAACAAGGTGTTCTATTAATAATAAGAAATATTTCAATTAACTTATTTAAACACAATAAATACGATTAACCAATAATATAATTAAAGTGTTTAAAGTAAAAAGTATATGGATATAAATTGCAAACTTGGTTTTTAATGTGGTTCGTGAAGTCTACATTCACATCTCAAACACCAAACATGTCTTGAGTATTGTATTCTTTACTAATCTAAGCCAAATATTATAATGTCCTTCTTCAATCCTTAACAAGCCTCTTTTCACAACATGAAGAAATATCAACTTCAAGATTGTTCACCTTAGTGATGTACCTCACCAATGACCAAGAACTTTTCACTTAAACTCTTGAAAAAATTTATTTTTTTGAAATATAAAAACACTCTCAAAGAGTAGATAAATACAATTCAAGTTTATACCTTTATAGTTTACTCAATAACATTTAGAATGTATAAAACATTTTAAGTGTAATGAGTGTGAGAATTTATATTTTTGTGCAAGAATATAAAGGTTTTAATGCACAAATGAGTATGATTTAAGATTGATGATTTTTTGTTTTTACTCTTGAAATAACTTGTATGTACAACACATACACACATTCAAAAATTTTACCTAATTCTTCAATTAGACAAGTATATACATATTTATAACAAAAATAATAGATGATTATAGCTATAATTATTTCTCTAACAGCAAAAGTGGTCAACCAAACAAATTTATAAAGTTAATCAATCGACCGGTTCCTTCAAATTTCTAAGTATTCATCACATATGAACAAGCAATTGAATGGTTTATTTGGTATAACCAAACAATTGACCAATTAATATAGAATTCTAGATTTATAATTTTTAATCTTGGTAAATCCTTAAAATTGTTTTATCGACCCTTTTTAAATAAATCCAAATTGGAGTGTATGCATTCATTTTAATTTTTTCTATCAAGTTGATCTAAATATTTACATTTAAGCACTAAAATAAACACTTAAAAATAAGTCTTCACTTGCTTTGTATCTTGGACTTGTTGATTTATTTCTTTATTCAATACCTAATGCTTGTTGATGAGATCTTCATATAATTTAACTTCATCCAAGCATATCATTAATCCATTATTATTTAATTTTTATTATCAAAATACATAAAATATTAATATATGACCCAAAGATCAACATATAAAGATCCAAAAATTCAATTAAATTGACCTTTTTCCAAGAAAGCTTAATTCAAGATTGTTATTGAGTTTGACACAACGATAACTTATACCAAACACCAAGACTATAAAAAATAAACTTTTGCCCAACACTTTTGAAGAGAATTGAATAAATAGTATAAAGGGTGTCATAAAGCTTGGTTAAATCTTTGATAAATAAAATGTAATTCAATGAATAACCAAAACAAGAGAATCTTCTCTCTCACATATAATGGTTATACAAAATTAATGTATTTAACTTATTTTTAAAATAATGTATTATAAAATATATTCATGTTTGAAATAAAATAAACCTTAGTTGATCTAATGGGATAACATCAACCCAAATTAAAACAAGATCTAAAGTATCTCAAATAAGTCCCAAAACATGAAAGATAATATAAATAATAATTATTAAATTTAATACCAAGTTAAAACAAATAATAGATTAAAAAGAAATAATTATTGAATGAAATCCTTACTCAAAAAAAATTTATGGTTGAATAGCCTATGGTGTCACCCGTTGGGATCCAAAACAAATAAGGAAATAATTATTTCTTAGCCTCATATGTTTCCATATATGATAAGGAATCTTCTTATAGTTTGGGATCAATAAAATATATAGAAAAATTAAGCCTTTAACTAGCAAATTTAATAGCCCAAGATATAGATGGATCAAGACCATGTTATATATATATATATATATTGACTAAGGTTTTATCATAACCTGTTAAAATTATAGCCTTTATGAAATTTATTTTGGCCTATATACTCTAAATAATCTCATTGAATATATCATTGAGCTTCTTATCCTTGATCTTATAATTGGTCCAACTAGAACTTCTAAGACATCTTTTGGTGTAATTTTGGTCGTATCACAGAATTTTACAAGTTACGAGTTTTTAAGATTTGACCGTGTTTAGAAGGTTTGCTTAGTTTTTTTCTATTTGTAAGATGAGTTTTTTTACCCTTTTTTTAGACTTTTTCTTTGTTATTTGTTCAGTTTGACTTTTATAGTGTTAATCTCATATTTATAGCAAAATACATCAATTTCAAAGGTTAACGCAGGTTAACTTTTTCTATAAAAAAATATTACTTATTTTAATTTTATTGTATAACATTTATGTGTTCAAAATTGATCTTGGTGCTTTTTTGTTTTTCTTTCAGGTGGCTTTGTTTTATTAATTTTTTATATGAGGTTATCTCAATCTTATATCTATCGTTACTGAGTTTGTAAGGTGACCTAGTTTAACTAGGTCTTTTTTTTTTTTGAACTTAAAACTTTTTTTTTCAAACCTCGAATGGGCACATTTTGGGTTTTTTTTTTATCTTTTTGTTATTTTTTTGTAACATGTTTTTATTAATATTATTTCAATTATTAATTTAGCTAATGACGTTGATCTTAATTTTTTAAAATATTTTTTTATACTAAATAAAAGTTTACCAGCCCGAAGTGACTCGCAGAGACAAATCTATGTATACCAATATAAAGAAGAAGAATTGATTACCTTAAACAAAGAAATAGTTTTTCAACCCTAGTCACTAGGATGATCTAAAAGAGAGAGAGTGAAGTATGATTTTTTATGTGTAAAATAAGAGAATTGTTATAAGAAAAAGAAATAATTAACATATAAAAGCATAAACATTCAAAATATAATTAAAATAGACAAGAGGGAATTACTTTTCTTATTATGAATTCTTCTATTTTTCCAAGTTCTTAGAATACAAGATAAATGGATTTATTTATAGGAGAAGGAAATGAACTCAAGGGTGGAAATCCAAGAGACTAAACTTAAGGGTAATAAACATTCAATACATATAATTATGGATTTATAACACTTCCTCTTAAATGATCATGTACATTAAAATTCAATAGAGGGCTTTATATAGATACTTCAAGATCCATATATGAATACTTCAGGATTCATCAAAACAATGTTAAATTGCCTCATTAAAACCTTGCAAAGGAAAACCCCAGTGGAAAAAAAACCTAAGCGAAGGAAAAGGAGTACAATTGCAATGACTTCCCTCAAAAGTACATGTCTTATGATAAATCTTTAAAATGATACATTCCAATATTATGGACAAGTTTCTTGA
The DNA here is from genome assembly GCA_964035475.1 of Salix caprea. Classification (NCBI taxonomy): domain Eukaryota; kingdom Viridiplantae; phylum Streptophyta; class Magnoliopsida; order Malpighiales; family Salicaceae; genus Salix; species Salix caprea. The sequence goes on along the minus strand of OZ037749.1, from coordinate 8,154,849 downwards.
AAGTTGAGGTTGGTAAAGACTTTGTAAATAAGTCTGCTAAATTATCACATGACCTTATTTGTTTGATATCAATTTCTCCTTTTTATTGGAGCTCATGAGTATAAAAGAACTTTGGTGAGATATGTTTTGTTTTGTCTTCTTTAATAAAACCTCATCTGATTTGAGTGATGCAAGCAACATTATCTTCAAATAATATTGTGAGATTATTTTAAATGGTTGACAATCCATATTTTTTCTTTATATGCTGGATAACTGGCATTCTCGACTTGCTTCATGTATCGTGATAATTTCTGAATGATTTGATAAAGTAGTTATCAATGTTTGTTTGACAAATCTCTAAGAAATTGCAGTACCGCCATAGGTAAATAGATAAATTGTTTGAGATCTCCCTTTGTGGGGATCAGAGAGATAACTTGCATATGCATATGCATATCCAATCAATTATGAATTTTGATCCACAATAAAATAATCTTATTTTTGTTGTTCAGTAGAGATAGCAAAATATATGTTTAACTTCATTCTAGTGTCTTTTTGTTGGAGTGGAACTATATCATGTCAATAAATTTACTACAAAAGCTATATTTGGTCTTGTATAATTTGCAAGATACATAAGTGATCTAATAGTACTAAGATATGGTATTTCAGACCAAAAAATTCTTCATCTTTTTTCTAGAAAGTCGGGGGGGGGGGGTTGCATCAAATGATCAAACAACCATAGGTGTACTCAAAGGATGAGCATTGTCCATATAAAAATATTTTAGGACTTTTTCTATATACATTGATTGATGTACAAATATTCTATTTGAAAGATGTTTGATCTGTAATTCAAGACAAAATTTTGTCTTTCCAAGATCTTTCATTTCAAATTCATTTTGCAAATAGGTTATAGTTTTTATGAGCTCTTCAGGAGTACCAATAATATTTAAATAATCAATATATACTACAATAATAGCAAATCCAAATATTGTTTTCTTAATAAAAATACACGAAGAAATCTCATCATTCTTAAGCCCCTCATTTATAAGAGGTGTTTATTAAGACGATAATACCACATCCAACCAGATTGTTTCAACACATATAATTTTTTTTTAGATTAATGGAATAAATATTTATGGGTTCATTACAGAAGGTTTCAAACATTGTAAATCCTTCAGGGATTTTCATGTGGATGTCTTTATCTAATAATCCATATAAATATGTTCCAACTACATCCATTAAACGCATATCTAGAATTTCTTACACTGCTAAACCAATAAAAAATATGAAAGTGATTTTATCCATAACTGGAGAATAAGTTTTCTCATAATCAATGTCAACTTTTTGTGAGAAACCTTGTGCAACAAGTCTTGCCTTATATCGCATAATTTCATTGTTCTCATATTTTTTTTCTAATAAAAAACCACTTATATTCAATGGGTATTACACCTTTATGTGTATAAACTACATGTCCAAATACTTTCATGTTATACAAGTGAGTTTACTCTATTTAGATTGCTTTTTTCCATATTGGTCAATCATTTCTATGTTGACATTCTTCAACAGTTTGTGGTTCAAATTCATCATCACTTCTAGTGATGCCAAAAGCAACGTTAAATGCAAATATATTATTTATGATAATTTTATCTTGCTCTAAAATCTCTCTTGTATGAACATAGTTTATGGAGATTTCATTATTTCCAGTTATCTGGTTCTCTTTAGGAGGTCTCTCTTCAGGGCGATCAATATTAGAAGATGATTTGGGCGCATGATTTGATGTTTGTTTTGTGGGTGAGGACTCTCTAACAGTATCATCATCTATTCGTTGGAGTTTTTATTTTCTAGAATTTTTTATCTTTAGCATCAGGCGGTTATAGATTCATTTGCTTCTATGTTGACTTTTTTCCTTCAGGGATTTCAATTCTAGATGGAGCATTTGTAGTAGGAATATGAGATTTAACTATCTTTTCACTACTAGTGAAAATATTTGGTAATTGAGTGACTCAATATTGAAAAAAAAATGGAGTGAAAAACATCTGAAATTTTACAAAAAAAAAAACACTGAAGATGAGTAGTTCACCCGATATTGAGATCATCTTTAAAAAAAAAGTGGAGTGAAAAACTGAAGATAAGCAAGTCACCTGATCTTGAGCCCATTTTTTTAATAAGCGTTGAGTTTTTCTATTAAAAAAATCTTAAGATTGGCTGCTCACCAAATATGGAGACAATTTCTAAAAAAAACATGGAGTTTTTCTAAAAACAATACTGAAGATAAGCAAGTCTCCCAATCTTGAGACGAATTTTTGAAAAAATCATGGAGCTTTTCTAATAAAACCTTAAAATAAGCAGGTTACCCGATAGCAAGATCATTTTTATGAAAAACATGGAGTTTTAAAAAAAAACAATGAAGATGAGCATTTCACCCGATATCGAGATCATCTTTAGAAAAAAAAAAGTGGAGTTTTTCTAAAAACAATACTGAAGATAAGCAAGTCACCCGATATTAAGACCATTTTTTGAAAAAGCGTGGAGTTTTTCTAAAAAAAAATACCATAAAATGAGCAGGTCACTCGATATTGAGATCATTTTTAGAAAAAAAACGTTGAATTTTCAAAGAAAAAACACTATTGATGAGCATTACACCCGATATTGAGATCATCTTTAGAAAAAAAATGGAGTTTTTTTTCTAAAAACAATACTGAAGATAAGCAAGTCACATGATCTTGAGACCATTTTTTTGAAAAACCATGGAGTTTTTCTAATAAAACAATTAAGACCGGCTAGTCACTCGATATTGAGACCATTTTTTAGAAAAACTCTTTTGAAAAAGCATGGAGTTTTTCTATAAAAAAATACCTTATAATGAGCAGGTCACTCAATATTGAGATCATTTTTAGAAAAAAAAAACATTGTTGATGAGCATTTCACCCGACATTGAGATCATCTTTAGAAAAAAAGTGGAGTTTTTCTAAAAACAATACTAAAGTCTGATAATTGGAGTTTCCTTGGATCAAAATGAGATAACTCTGTGTTATTCCAAGTAATTTATTGATGTGCTTCAGGTACTGATTTTTCTTTCCCTAATGATGGGAAAATGTTCTCATCAAAATAGTAGTCTTCAAAACTTATCTTAAAAACATCATCAGTCAAAGGTTCAAGAAATCTAATAATAGAGTGAGAATCAAAACCAATTTAAATTCTTATTCTTCATTGTGAACCCATTTTAGTCCTTTATGGGGGTGCTACAGGCACATATACCGCACAACCAAAAGTGTGTGGATGAAATATATTTGGTGGTTTACCATAAACAAGTTGTAAAGGAGAATAATTATAGTAAGCATTTGATTTAATTCTAACTAGTAATGCAACATGTAATATAATATGTCCCCAGATAGATGTAGGCAATTTTGATTTCATAAGTAATGGTCTTGCAACTAATTGAAGTCGCTTTATAAATGATTATGCTAGACCATTTTGCATATGTACATGAGCAACAGGGTGTTCCACGTCAATTCCAATAGAAGTGCAAAAACTATCAAATGCTTGAGAAGTAAACTCACCAGCATTGTCCAGTCAAATTTTCTTGATAGGATAATCAGGAACTTCTGCTCGTAGTCTGATAATTTATGATATTAATCTAGCAAATGCAATATTTTGACTAGAAAGCAAACAAACATGTGACCATTTACTTAATGTATTAATCAATACCATAAAATATTTAAAAGGTCCACATGGTGGATGAATAGGCCACATATATCTACTTGAATTCTTTCAAGAAAAGATGGTGATTCTATAAGAACCCTTGATGGAGATGGTTTGGTAATTAATTTACCTTGAGAACATGTAGCATATGGATTTTCACTTGGTAAAAGAATCTTCAAGTTCTTTAAAGGATGCCCATATGAATTCTCAATAATTTGTCTCATCATTATTTATCATGGATGTCGAAGTCGATCATGCCAAAGCATAAAAATTATTTTGAGTTGGAACACTTCTGGTGTATCACAATGTTTGATTCAATAGATTTCATGATCATATAATAAATTCCAGAGGTTCTCAAGAACAAGCGTCTAACCTGAAATACGTGCAGTAATATAAAGATATTATTTTCTATCTTCATCTGTTGTTTCAATATGATAACCATTAACATTTATATTTTTAAAACTGAGTAAATTTCTTCTAGACTCAGGTGAATATAATGCATCATGCATATTTGATGCTCAATCTTGTGTTATTTGGTAACACAATATTAGCTTTTCTATAGCCTTTAATCAAGTCTGTTAGACTTGATATTGTAGTAACAATAGCTTTGGTTAATATCAAATACTCAAAGTATTTATTTTTCTTAAGAATTGTGTTCATTGTTGTACTGTCTGCTAGACATAAATCTTTATCATGAAAAGTCATGTCACTATTCAAAATATAACCAAAGTTTATTATTTAACTTGAGCCCAATTAATAATGTTTATTGAAAATATAATAACATAAATATTTTAATACAAGTAAAAACTATTAATCATCTCTAATGATTCTGCCACTAAGCATGGTTTCTGTCTTATCTGAGTTTTCAAAGAAATCAGAAACATCAAGATAAGTATTAACATCAACATAAGCATTATGATTTTCAGAATCATCTTATGAATAAAATTAGTCTCAACTGTATTTTATTTTAGAGAGATTTGATATAAATCTGTAAGATGTTATGGTGTATGAGAGGATAGCGACCAATGACCATGTATACCATACCTATGACACTTATCTTCCGGTTTATACAATTTTTTGGCCTTTTCTTGTATGAGTTCATTGTGTCTCCACTCCTAGTGGTACAGTGTGTTGCTTTTAGAAGGATTATCTCTTCTCCTTTTTCCATTTATTTTTTCCATACTTATATCCTTGGTTCTTTCTTGTCTTTTAAAAAAAAGGTTTCATTCACTTCAGGGAATGACTTAGAACCTGTGGGATGAGATTGATGATTTTTCATCAAAAGTTCATTATTTTGTTCAGCCACAAGAAGACATTAGATTAGTTCTGAGTATATTTTGAAATTACACTCTCTATATTGTTGTTGTAGGACAATGTTTGAGGCATGAAAAGTAGATAGTGTTTTTTTCTAACATAAAGATATGAAATTAGTCCCGAGTACCTTTTGAAATTACACTCTTTATATTGTTATCGTAGAGCAATGTTTGAGGCATGAAAAGTATAGAATGTTTTCTCTAACATTTGGTCTTCTGTGATATCTTCACCACACAATTTCAATTGTGATATGATTTTAAAAAGAATATAATTATATTCACTAATCGATTTAAAATCTTGCAACCTTAGTTGCAACCAATCATAACAAGTTTGAGGAAGTATGGTAAATTTTTGGTGGTCATGTCTTTCATTTATATTTTACAATGTATTATTTTCTTCTTTAATGGTATCTCCAAGATTCATAGCTTCTAGATGAATCTTAGTGTCAATGATCCATGACAAATCATTATGTCTAAAGATATCAACAACAATAAATTTAAATTTCATCAGATTTAACATTATTTTTATTTATAAAAAACAAGAAATAACTTATTAAATAAAACCATGAATATAAAAGAAGAAAAATCAATCCTTTAAGACTTTTATTTATTTAACTTTAGAAATACTAGTTCTGCAGGAACTATATTTAATTTATTTAATTCTTCAAGAATTTATAATACTCATTCTTCAAGAACTTGTAATACTCATTCTTCAAAAACTATAAATCTCTTTCAATGAAGAAAATTGAAAGAAAAATTATCAAAAATTACAATAATAAAAAGAAAAAAATATTAAAATTGATATAAGCCACATAATAATCGTGTTGATAACGTTTTATAAAAAGAAGAAATAATTAATATATAAAAGTATAGACATTCAAAATATAATTAAAAAAACAAGAGATAAATATCTTTTCTATTATAAAAATTTTTATGTTTCCAAATTCTTAGAATACAAGTAAAGTGGATCTATTTATAAGATAAGGAAATGATCAACAAAATTAAAAAAACTAAACTAAAAAATTATAAACATTTAATACACATAATTATAAAATTATAACCTGAAAACCAAAACCGTCAAAGCTTATCGACTTTTACTGGTCAACCTTCATTAATTCCATCCAGAGAAATCATTAATTTCAAGCACAAATTTAAGTGGGTATCGAAGATTTGCAGATTTTTATGCAAAAGTCACTGTCAAACCTCTGTGTGTGTGTGTTTTTTTTGTTTATTTATGCAAGAGTCACTGTCAAACCTGTGTGTGAGAGAGTTTTTTGTTTATTTATGCCTTGTCTTGTTTGTACTGTCCACTTGAAAAAACAATGAAGAACGAATATATATAGTAACGTCAAATTTTGTTGATTGATATTTTGGAAAGAAAAAAACAAACTCATTATTTTATTCCCTGTTCTCATGCATGCACAATACTTGCACGTGGATCTTTTTTCGTAAAAAAAACCAATGTGTCCAAGTCTTGAAGATTTTGCTTTGCAGTTCTGTGATACGAAAACAAAGATTTTTATTAATAAAATAAGAAAATAAAATATTTAAAAATATTTCAAAGATGGGTGGTATTGGGATATACTAGTACATTATACAGTACTCTGACCTAGGCTAGATCATTTTTTAAAAAAACTTTATAAATAACACTAAGACCTTGTAGATTTGTTTGACAATGTTATTAAATCTATGTAGGCAAATATGAGTTTTCAACCAAACAATACAAGAGTTAACACGATGTAATGAATTAAAAAAAACTGGATAACCAGCAAAAACATAGATTGACTTATAAGAAAAAAGAAATTTTTAAGTTAATATTGAGACGGTGATATATTGGATGAATCTAAATTATATGATAGAAATTAATAGGGTTTAATATTTAAAAAAAAAAAAAACAAGTTTTACTTAATTATACGATAGAAATTAGAAGCTCACAAAATTAAGTATTGATAATAAAATATATGTTTGTTTAAGACCATGATAATGATTATGTCTTCATGTTTAGCAACAATTCAAAATTAATAAATACATAAATAAAAAGTTGTCAACCCATTGCACAATAAGAAGTCAACAAACGCAAACATGGATGCTTCCAACAATTTATGAAGGGAGAAGTGGAAAGGGATCAGTTTAGCTCAAAGACATTCTTAAAATTATAGAAGGTGCAAGAATAAAAAATAGCTAAAGGAGAAACATAACATATACCTTTCCATCAAGCTCGTTTGTAGTTAACTGGCAAAGAGCTTGTACTTCTGATTCCAAGCATAATATAAATTATATTACGATGTCTTATCTAATATCTTAAGTTTTTATGTGAGATGATTCTTTAACATGGTATCAGAGTCTTGTTGACCCAGCGGTCACGAGTTCGAATCTCACCACCCCTATTCTATTTGATAAAAATCAAGCATAAGGTAATATGGATTTGTGCAAGTTTCAAGTTCAAAAGACTTTTCACTTGAGGGGGGTGTTAGAGAATAATATAAATCATATTTTGAGGTCTCACCTACCAGCTTAAACTTTTAGGTAAGATGATTTCTTGACAATTGTCAATACTATCAAAAAGAGAGGGGGTGGGGGGAGCCAGCAGAAAAAAGATCTTAGATACAATTAGGTGTCAAAAGTATTCCACACTATGCAATAATCCATGACGATAAACAAGGGATCCAGATGTCCTGCTGCAAGCATGATTTTTAGTAACAAATAATCACATTTGATCAGGATAAACATAAACAGTATCCAACTGAAGGCAGTATGGATTATTCGATGAAGGAACTAGTGAATAACATGTTGTTCTTAAAATTCAAATTGATAGCTATCACGGGAGAAAAAACATTTTCATAAAAGTGGGCACTAGTCAGACCAGAAGAGGCACAATCAGAAGCATTTGAAAAGGAGGAGGGTGCAACTTTCAGATGATGTGGGAGAAACACAGTTGAAATGTTTTTTTGTCAAAAAAAGATCAAATTGAGGCTAAAAAGCATAATTCTTCATTAAAACTTTGTAGAATATATACAAGAAAATCATATCTCAGCATTTAAGTGTGTGAGATATTATAGGCTATTGTTTAGGAATTAATACAGCTTAAATATTTTAAATATGGTATTTGCTAATTTACAGCTTCTGTTAACACTCCCCTCAAGTTGGTGAGTAGATATCATCAACTCCCAACTTGTCAAGTGAGTTGTGGAATGTCCTACTTGACACTGTTTTTGTCAAAATATCTGCTAGTTGGTCTTTGATCTTCACAAATGGAATCTGAATTATTTTAGCCTCTAGTTTTTCCCTGATGAAGTGATGATCTACTTCCACATGTTTTGTTCGATCATGTTGTACTGGGTTGTGTGCTAGTGTTATAGCCGTTTTATTGTCACAGAAGAGTCTTATTGCGGCAATTGGAGGATAGCCAACTTCAATGATCAATTCTCTTAGCCATAGCATTTCACATATTCCTTTGGTCATGCCTCGAAATTCAGCCTCTGCACTGAATAATGCTACCACCTTCTGTTTTTTGCTCCTCCATGAAACCAGATTTCCCCCAACAAATTTAAAGTAGCCCGAAGTAGATCATCTGTCAGTAATGTTTCCTACCCAATCAGCATCCGTATACCCTTCAATGTTCAGATGTTGATTTTTTGACAATATAAGGCCTTTTCCTGGAGATGATTTCAGATACCTAAGGATTCGGATTACTGCTTCATATGATCTTCACTCGGATTATGCATTAACTGACTTACCACACTTACTGCATAAGTTATATTTGGTCGTGTATGAGACAGGTATATTAGTTTCCCAACTAATCGTTGATATCTCTCCTTGTTGGTAGGTGTTTGATCTGCATAGTTTTTTAAGCCATGATTCTGCACTATTAGAGTGTCAACTGGTTTACAATCTAACATACCAGTTTCTGATAGAAGATCTAATACATATTTCCTTTGTGAAAGGAAAATGTTTCTTGTTGATCTTGCCACCTCAATTTCCAGAAAATATTTCAGCCCCTCAAGATCCTTCATTTCAAATTCAGATGCCAAATTCTTCTAGAGCCGAGAAATCTCTTCTGTATCATCTCCTGTAATTATCATATCATCCACATAAATTATTAGTGCAGTTACATACCCTTGTCTATGTTTCAGGAACAAGGTATGATCTGAGTTGCACTGTTTGAATCCATATTTCTTCATTGCTGAAGTAAACTGCCCAAACCATGCTCTTGGTGACTGTTTTAGTACATATAATGCCTTTTGCAGCTTTCACACTGTCTTTTCTGTAGAGTTCATATTATATCCAGGTGGAATGTCCATGTAAACTTCTTCCTCGAGATCTCCATGAAGAAATGCATTCTTCACCAATTATGCTATATGGAGATCATGGAGATGTATATCTCCGGGAGAGATAAATTGGGGTATATCAATGGGGATTTATCTCAACCCATACCCACAGATCCAACTTTCAAACAATGGAGAACCGAAAACTCCATTGTCAAAGGTTGGTTAATCAATTCCATGGAACCCCATTTGATTGGCAACTTCATTAGATTCCCTACTGCCCAATCAGTGTGGGAGTCTATTGCTACTACCTATTTTAATGGGTCTGACACTTCTCAAATATATGAATTGAAGAAGAAAATCACCCAATTGAATCAACATGGAGGAACCCTAGAAAACTACTATAACAGTCACCAAGGACTGTGGAGAGAAATCGATTTTCGGAGACCTAACCCAATGAAATGTGCACAAGACATAGAACAATTCAACTGAATAGAACAAGAAGACAGGGTGTATACCTTTTTAGACGGGTTGGATGATAGAGTGGACAATGTGAGAGCTGATGTCCTCCAGTTACAGTCACTACCCATGATGGAGCAAGCATATGCTCTTGTCCAGAAGGAAGACTCCAGACAGTCTGTGATGCTTGGACACGCTGGAGTGGGTCTCATCGCACGACGAGGAGGAAGGCGTCGTCCTGATGTCCCAACCAGAGCTTGGGACGAAGGCAGTAAAGGAAGAAGACACGCTGAATGTTTTGGGGAAGGGCTGACGAGAGATGATGGACCGAATGAGGTGGGCTGGGGGCTGAAAATGGGAGAGATGGGCTGAATAGAAGTGGGCCGGGGGCTGAGAATGCATATGGGCTGGTAATGGAATCGGGCCAATATAAGCTTAATGGAGATGGGTTGCGACTGGATGGGCTGCGGCTGGACCAATCTGGCCCGAGTAAAAAAAATCCACGGGATTATAGTCAATCCAAGACCCAAATCGGATGCTCGTGATACATGCTTTAAATAACATGGGTATCCGGATTGGTGGGAGAATTTTAAAATTAAAAAACAGAATGACAGAAATAACAAAACAGGTTGAGCAACCTTGGTGAACATTGAACCTGCACTTACTACTCAACCAATGGTAGATTCTCCTATTTGAGGGTCCCTCTACTCTCAGTGATTCAGGTAACTGTGTTATAGCTCTTCTAAGTACAGATCACAATGACTGCAACGATTGGATCATTGACTTCGGCGCCACAGATCATGACTTATGATGAGAAAGACCTAATTATCACTTTCATACCTAAACATTCTTGTATTGTTAATGCTAATGGGGTGACATACCCAGTTACTGGAGCAGGAACAGTTGATATCTCTCCATCTATTTCGCTATCCAACACATTACTTGTCTCATCATTGTCCAATAGACTATTGTCAGTTGGACAAGTCACTAAGGAGTTAAACTGTTGTGTACTAATGTATCCAACTTTTTGTGTTTTTCAAGATATTCTCACCAAGGAGATAATTGGTCATGGTACTAAAAGTGGGGGGCTCTACTATGTTGATGATATGAGCGTCAGTAAAGCAAACAGTATGCAAGGAGCGTCAGATACCCGACAGCAACAGATTTGGCTATGGCATGTTCGGTTAGGGCATCCGTCATTCAGTTATCTAAAGTATTTATTTTCGAATTTATTTCAAGATGTGGATTATTTGGATTTTAAGTGTGCTACATGCATTTTTGCTAAAAAACATCATGTTTCATATCCCCTTAGTTCTCCTCGGAGTACTACACATTTGCTATTATACATTCTGATGTTTGGGGACCCTCGCCAATTTCTATCCCATATGGGATTCGTTGGTTTGTCATTTTCATTGATGATTGTACTCGAATGACTTGACTTTATTTGCTGAAAAATAAAAATGAGGTATTTAATATATTTGAGGTGTTTCATGCCATGGTTCAAACTCAATTTGCATGTAAGATTCAGATTCTTCGCACAGATAATGGTAGGGAATATGATAATAATCTCTTCCACCAGTACTTGCAAATACATTGTCTACTTCATGAAACCTCTTGTGTCCAAACACCTCAACAAAATGGCATTGTTGAACGAAAAAATCGGCACATTCTGGAAACTGCTCGGGCACTTCTTATTGGTGCAAATATACCTCGTTACCTTTGGAATGAAGTTGTTGTTACTACAGTATATCTTATAAATAGAGTGCCTTCAAGAGTATTAAACTTATGAACACTACTACAAGCTTTGTCCACATATCGACCCCTTCCATCTATATTGATGCTTGCCCCACGGGTATTTAGGAGTGTTGCATTTGTCCATATTCATAAAAATCAGTGCACCAAGCTGGACCCATGTGCCATCCGATGTGTGTTCTTGGGATATGGAACACATCAAAAAGGTTATCGGTGTTATCATCCACCCACTCAGCGCATGTAAATTACCATGGATGTCACTTTTTTAGAGTCGGAGTACTATTTTTCCGAACAATTATCCACTTCCTCCCAGGGGGAGCCATCTCTAGATAAATCTGGAATTTGAAACGACAAAAGCATCTGTGTAGCCACCAGTTCAGTCAGCGGAGCCACCAGTTCAGTCAGTAATACACACTCAAGACCCTCCCTCTTTGACAGTACCTAAAGACCAAACTCCTTCAAAGCATATATCTGAGGTAATACAATCAATCCTATCTTCTAATGAAATAAATACTTATGTTGGATATAAACTCCCTTTCAGGCATAATCGAGGGAAACCTCCAAAACGATACTCCCCCATAGTATACGGCAGAAAATCAAAAATACCCTATTGTTAATCATGTTTCATCCCACAAGTTATCGCAACCTTTGCAAGCTTTTGCCCGCCAACTCTCTTCAACACATATTCCTGGAGATATACGGGAAGCATTATCCTCACCAGAATAGTCTCAAGCGATAATGACAAAAATGGAGGCATTAAACAAAAATTACACATGGAAATTGGTTCCATCGCCGAAAGGAAAACGAATTGTGGGATGCAGATGGAACTATTGAAAAATACAAGGCATGATTGGTGGCGAAAGGATTTACTCAAACATATGGTATAGACTACCAAGAGACTTTCTCTCCAGTAGCCAAATTGACCACGGTTCGAGTTCTACTATCCCTAGCAGTTAATCAGGATTGGCCGCTACACCAACTTGATGTGAAGAATGCATTTCTTCATGGTGATCTCGGGGAAGAAGCTTACATGGACATTCCACCTGGATATAATATGAACTCTACAGAAAAGACAGTGTGCAAGCTGCAAAAGGCATTATATGTACTAAAACAGTCACCAAGAGCATGGTTTGGGCAATTTACTTCAGCAATGAAGAAATATGGATTCAAACAGTGCAACTCGGATCATACCTTGTTCCTGAAACATAGACAAGGGTATGTAACTGCACTAAAAATTTATGTGGATGATATGATAATTACAAGAGATGATACAGAAGAGATTTCTCGGCTCCAGAAGAATTTGACATCTGAATTTGAAATGAAGGATCTTGGGGACCTGAAATATTTTCTGGGGTGGAATTTGTGGAATCTAGGGTGGAATTTGTGGAATCTGGGGTGGACTTTGGGGAAGAAAGGATGTTATCGGGTTTGTAGTCTCCATTGTACAGGAGAAGAAGAAAGAAAAAAAAATTAGGGCTTACAACAGGATCTTCTACTCTGATACCATGTCAAAAATAGATCAAATTGAGGCTAAAAAGCATAATTCTTCATTGAAACTTTGTAGAATATATACAAGAAAATCATATCTCAGCATTTAAGTGTGTGAGATATTATAGGCTACTGTTTAGGAATTAATACAACTTAAATATTCTAAATATGGTATTTGCTAATTTACAGCTTCTGTTAACATTTTGGTCAGCCATGTTAGTGAAGGATACAGAGAAGTGATACAATGTATACTAACTACACAGCATGAATAGGTAACAAAAAGGATTTGAATTGACATCAGCAATAGACATGGTTATATAAGCATCAATGACTGAGAAGTAATGGGAAAGTTAAACACACACCCTAGGTAGGTCACAGTTACAAAGAATCAATTTAGAGACAATAGTTGGAAAAAAAATGATTAGCTTCACTGATAACGATTATGCAGGAGATCAAGATTATTAAGAAGAACATATAGGAATATTTTTATGCTTGGTTCAATGAATTTATGGTCATAGTTTCATGTGCATCTTAACTGATATGGTTGAAACATAAATCTTAAGGAACTAAATTTCAAGCGACAAGAGCTTATGGTAATTTTTTGTGATAATAATTCAAAAATTAGACTCTTTAAAAATCTATTTTTGTATGAAAAGTAAGCATATTGAAAAAAAGCCACACTTCTTAAGAGATCTCACAAAGACTGAAATGATTCAAATAAATCATTTAAGAGGGTGTTGATTTATTTATCAAGTCTCTTTAATTGAAGCTCAGGAGATTATTTTGTGCAAACTCAAGAAGCCTTGTTTAAAGTTGAGTTCCCCGTCGTTAAACTAAGTGTTTAAGAATACAAGTTCAAGAGAGTGGTTGTTGAAATTGAAAAAGGATTTGCTTAATTGAGTTAGGAAAAGATTCTGAGGTGTAAAAGGATTTTTCTTACAGTGTTTTCATCATAGGTTTGGCAAACTGTATGAAGTGGTCTTAAATAAAAGGCATCACTTATTTTTATTATGACGTGTGCTAAACACAAAATCGATTAACAACCTTTGACATCTATGAATTTGTTATGTTTTGCTTATTTTTTATTCTAAAGTGGTCAAATATTGATAGTTGTAAAATGCTATAATTTTATCTACTTAAAGAGAGCGGCAAATAGGAGTGGAAGTACACAAACTACCATCAATCAGCTACTAAAAATGGATCTTAAAGAATAAGAACATTGATAAATTTCAATGCACTTGAATTGGTATTGGTCCTAAAGGGACAATTTTTAAGCCTCCATCTTAAATTTCAAGGCACTTAAAATTTCACTAGCGCGATTCCATTTAATTGTATGAAAAAAAAAACCCGAGTTTGTTAATTCACTAGAATTGGTTCCAAAGCATGAGGAGGTTTAAGTCTCTATATTACCATGATATTAGAGAGAAGCATTTGAAGCAAGAAGTAGATCATTCAATGAACTTGCTTGAGGACTAAAACCTAGAACGGGAAAAAAAACAATTTGATCAATAATGTCTTATGGATGGACTAATAAAAAAAGATGTTTTACTTGCAACTTTTTGGTATTAGTCCTAAACGGACAAAAAAAAATTATCATCGATAGATACCTGTAATATATTCAAGACTACTGATACAGTATTTGAGATGATTGATGCTATTATTGAAAGGATTGTTGAGGAAAATATGGTGCAACTAATCATTGATAATGCTACAAATTATAAGACAGTAGGGCAATTGTTGATAGGAAAAAGAAAATGATTGTTTTGGACACCATGTGTTACCCATTGTATTTGACTTGATATCAGAAGATTTTGAGAAGAAACTAGAGGTCTATAAAATAACTATTTCTAAGGAGAGGAAAATCACCTCGTACTATATTCAATAACTATTTTTATTTTCATGTTAAGACATTTTACAAAAGGAAAGGATTTGATTAGGTTTGTTGCTATTTGATTTGCTACTGCATACTTACTCTTTATTTTACTTATAATTTTACAATTTGATATATTATATTTTGTGTCAAGTCAGAAATACATTTTTAACAACCTTGGTTAGCTGGCTTGATTACTAATTAGGGTTGAGTAAAGCTTCTATTTATACTTTTATTTTAGGCAATACAAATCTAGTAAAATTCAGTCGGTTTGAGTTTCTCAAAGCGAAACCAAACCAGACAAACCGATTTTTATAGTTTTTAAATCGATTTAATCGGTTTTTCTAAAAAGTATCTTCTGCTCTCAGAACCTGGTGGAACAAGTGGGCTGGTAATGCACTAACACTTGTTCCCTCTAAAAGGCTGGCTAAAAAGTAACTAAACCCAGCATTTTTATACCAGTCTTGTTCATGCGGTAAAAGGCTGCCTAGAAGTATCGTAGTCAGTAGAACTAGCACTATGAACAAGACAGTGCCCAGCAACAATATCACAGCTAAAAAAGTTGAAATTGAAAAATCCAGGTTACAAGCTTCAAACGATACAGGTAATAAATATTGCCTAGCTCTAAAATGAATCAATCCATTCCAGGACTCGTAGTTCATACTCCACATACATTACACCAAGAACAAAAGGAATATCATTTCAGCGAAATTCAATTTTGGGGTCGATGCCTCGACGACCTTCATCTACGAGTGCCAGACTCAGCATTTCAGTGCAAAATTGATCATCCGGTTTCAGCCATAAAGCCTGATTGACAAGTAATATGATTAAGACCAGATCTTTGGGAATTTTTATGACAAAGAAGATAGAAGGTGGGGGAAGCAGTAAAATTGTCTTTGAAATTATACATTACTCCAGATTACTTACCTTGTGGTAGTACGTAATTGCAGCAGTGAAGTTATCCTGCAGAAAAAGGGGACGAAGAAGAGGCAACACTAAGATGGCTTTAAAATCATGACAGTATCAAATTGTAACATTTCCCAAATTTAGAAAGTGGTCAAAATATCGAGCAATCTAAAGACTACTCATTATATCAAGCATTAAAGATTAGTTCACTCTTCCAAGTCCGAGTCAGACAAAAGGTGATTTGCAACCAGTCACTTTGGGAAACACTCTATCATTTGAAAACAAAGGAAAATATGATTTTCGCTTCCAGTGAATACAGGATGTTGGATTACTTGAATAATAGCAAAAGGTTGTCAAACAATCAACATGAGAAACTGAACTGGGGTCCCATGCTAGTTTGTGTTTGTGTTCATTCATTTGATGTGAATATTGTTTGAGTTATCGAACCCTTGCACAAAAGTAAACAGAAACTTAAATTGGCAAAGATATCATAATGTGATAGCTTTCCATGACATTTTCAACTTTCATAACCACTTTCATTATTTGCACTAGCACGCTTCAATATCTCTCCCACTTCTAGTACTCATTATTCTCTCTGGATAATATTTACCTTTCTCAAACTATTGCTTTCAACTACAACAGCCAAATGATGTCATTTTAACATACTTAAATTAAAATGAAAAGAACTCAATTTACCTGCAAATGATAAGTGTATGCAAGACCAGCATAAGTACTCAAGCTTCTAGTTGATAATGCAAGTGCTCTCTCATAGCATGA
The DNA here is from genome assembly GCA_964035475.1 of Salix caprea. NCBI lineage: Eukaryota > Viridiplantae > Streptophyta > Magnoliopsida > Malpighiales > Salicaceae > Salix > Salix caprea. Next base: position 8,138,341 of record OZ037749.1, on the reverse strand, counting down.
AATTGCTTCATGGTAAATCCTGAAATAATAGTTTGACGTTATTAAGCTGAACAGTGATATGCCATATCATTCATTTATACATTTAATAAGAGAACAATCTATTTCTACAATAATGACTGCAAGAAATGGAAGAGAACAAAAACTCCTCAAATATGTAAGAAAGTCAAACCATGAGTTCTAATGCCATACTTGCTCACGATATCAATCATGCAATAAATGAATAGTTGACCACACAAGCATTAACGGATTCATGAAAATTCTCTCCATATTATTTTTGAATTTTGAGGGTTACGAAGGGCCAAGCTTATCCTCCTTTCATCCTATCAATGGATTTTGAAAAGTATTTTCTATTGCATGATATTATCTGTTGTATTTCACGAAGTGCACCAAAAAAGCTCCCAACTTGATCCTTAAAAACACTCTCACAAAAAGCTATAGGAAAAGAGAGAAACTAACATGTCTATAGGAAAATGCTAACAACTAAAAAGATGACCAAAGCTTTCCATATATAAAAACTGTATCAAAAAAGTACTCATCAATATAGGTTTGCTCAGTTACCTAATTGAAATTAATGGTTATGCAATTCATCAGAACAAAAAAAAATAGTGTGAATGGAGGGTTAAACTACTTCTTTCTTTCTGGTTGTCAAAGACCTCAGCAAGTGTGTATTGAATAACAAATGCAGAACATATACTAATCATCCCTACAACGATGTGAAAATAAAAAGACACTAAACAGAAAAACAATTATCAAATTGAGAATGTGAGATAATTCATTTCAAGTATGAGAAAAATTCTAGAAAAAAAAACAGACCAATCATAAAAAAAAGTGAGTATAACAGCTGATTCAATTATATTTTAGAACGTACTTTAACTTTCTGTAGGCATGAGCAAGATTAACGACAGTTGGTTCCCACAATTGACTCAACGAAGGAATGTGCTTCAAAGTCTTCTCAAACCATAACACTGCCTTATTGTACCTGAAAGTGTTTGAGAAACAAAATTATGAAGGTCAAATAGCTTGACTGGCATCAAAAAACTGACAGCCATTGGCTTTTAGGAAAGAATGAATGCTGTTTGCAGAATTGATTATTTGATTCTTCAAAGAAATGCCATAAACATTAACAATGCAAAAGAGCCCTGCAAGTAAACTTTCAGGTCAATCTTCAACAAAATTATGAGAGCAATGAAATATTCTTACTCCTTCATATTATAAGCAACAACACCAAGTTCATTGTATACAAGTGGATCTGAAGGGCAAATTGTCTTTGCCTGCATGAAAAACTGAAAAAAAAGATGACAAATCAGAATGTTGACAAACCATTACAAGAAATACAATGAAGAGTCAAAAAGGAAAGAGGATTTCATATGACAAACAAGTAAAGTGCAATATTATGATGCAACTGTCCATTCGATTTATGTTCAGTTTGCAAAAAAGCTACAAATAATACCCCAAAAGGAGAAAGGAAATCATATTTTTAGATTACAACTATGAAATTGAAGTCAACTAAAAATGTGGGTTCGAAGCTAGCATTCTTGAACGGAAACATGACAAAACAAAAGCCCTTCATTTTTCATTTTTATTGAAAACTAAGGCAGAGTTTTCTCAAGTATCAGGGAAGAGTGATGCTGCTCCATTTAAAACACCAGGGCTAATTGTGTTATTAAAACACAATTTATCAAATAACCAAACATAATAGCAATTGGCCAATATTCAGAAGATAAAACATCACCTGCTCAGCAAGCTTATAGCTGTGAGTTCGCATGTATTCCATCCCAATATACAAAGTTGGTAAATGGCACCTGGAATAACAGAATATCAACATTCAACCTGTAAAAAGACAATTGATAAGTAATAAGAGGACTTCAACAATTCATAGCCCTGGGACCAAAAAAACAGACTAATTTCAAATCATTATATTAGGAGCTTCGGGTCAACTTAAACTACCTTATGGAGATTTTGAGACGGAGGAAAATCAACCACCACTTTTTTGGTTTAAACTAACAAATCCAAACCTAAAAGAGCCTTTAGCCAGCTAGCCAGCCACAAGCTAGCTCATCACCCGAAAAAAAATAATTACAGCAAAGCAATCAAGACAAACAACCTAGCAACACTATAACATTCTCATATAAAAATCTCCACCTCAACTTATTATAAAGGAAGTACTAGTAATTACACTCAGAAAACCAAAGGGAACAACAGCAACGAGAAAACACATTACACAATGGAAGGCGCAGGTTAACAACAAAAACACTAGGATTTCTTCTAAACAGTACATAGTTAAAATGATAGCCCATAATAGTTAAGATCAGGCAAACTATAAGCAGAAGTGGGACATGTACAATATTTTATATATTCAATATTTTCATAAATCTGAAGTTTTGAATCAATGTAGGCAAGGAAAAGAGAATAAAAAAATATGGTGAGGAAAGAAAAACTTTTTTTCGTTCTTAATAGGGCTAAAAACTTATAAAATAGGAAAGAAAGATGAATGCCGCATACAGATTATGGTGAGCTTTTTCAATTCTTACAAGCAGCAGGAAATACTAAAAGACAGTAATACTTTGAAAAGGTGGCAATGGCAATACAGGTCTGCATGTACCCACACAAGTAGAGGCTGGCATGGAGGAAACCCATTTGGCTCCAAACCCACACATATTTATTTAAATAAGTTTTATCTTAAGGACTTTGCCATAAATTTCTCTTAATATTTTTTTAGAGGACATGGAATACTTTTTGTATACTGCTTGTGACCAATTCAATGCACATTTCCTTTTTTATATTTTAAATTTTAATTTTGGCTTCTTATTGATTATAAATAATAATATATGGTCCTCCCTTCAAATCTGTCAAGGAGTCCTCAAATCAGTTCCTAAAGTTATGGATGCAGAGGAATTCAAGTGTGCAGGAAAATGCTAAAATATTTTCTTAGAACAAAGGCAGCCTAACAAAAGCACATAATGCTCCAAAAACATGTACCTTTCAATTCAAATAGTGTAAAAATATTAAATTATTTTCAACTTGAAGAGGTTAATGAGGTTCCAGTCCAAATTACCCTGGGAATAAACGAGCAGCAGTGCGATATGCTGACATTGCTTGATCACCCTCTTCCTGAGCAGCATAAGCATTCCCAAAGCCAATCCAAGCAGGTGCAAAGGTTCCATCTAGACTCGTAGCCTTGCTGTATTGTAGAACAAAGAGAAGGAGAATCAGATTTGCTCTATATGGCCAAAAAGAGCACGGTAGGTACATGTTATATTGAGCTTCAGGAAACAGTTACCTGAAATAACGTCGTGATTGATCATACTTCTTGATACAGTAGTAGTAGCAGCCAACAGCAAACCATGAGAGAGTCCTAAATGATGAGAAGACCTAATAAGTAAACATGATGTTTAATTACATATTATTTAATGGGAATGTTCAGTTACATAATATCTAATGGAAACTTGTATTCATGCTTAAGCTGACGTGAAGTCTATGAGAAAGAAAAAAAAATCTCTCTTCTCATTTTTTTCCTTTTTCTCTTCAAATTTTTATAATTACTAATTCAAAAGCATTTGAGAATGAAATTTAGATGAGAGTCCACAAGATATCATTCAAGCACAATTTCAAGCAAGACATGACAAAACATCAAGAGAAATGAAAGAAAGCCAATGGAAGAAAGCACTCATTTTTTCTATGTTTTTTAACAGCCCTGAAACCATTTTAACTTCCAACTTACCATTTTTCCATTTTTTTTATCAATTTAAAATCTTCTGCACCAGTAGATTTCACTTTCCATGATTTTAGTGTTGACGATTTGAGGAACTGAAAAATAGGCCACTTTCAAATACCAGGTGGGAAAGTTTTTTCACATAGTCAGAGGATTCTAATAGGTCCACCATTACATTACTTCATACAATTTACAATCTTTCCATGCATGATGGTAGACATGTATGAATGCAAAACTGCTGCAGCCAATTATAAATCAGGGGAATCTTAGCTTTGTTGAAGAGAAAGTGACAGCCCTGATGGATGAGAAGTCCAATAACCACAAAAAATGAATACTACTCTTTAGCACCTTTTATTAGACTATACAAATAATCACAGGCAAACTATGCACATATTTCCCATGTTACTCATGAATGGTATTTCGGGTGTAGTAGATACATGTTTTCCAAGAGTTCTTACTTCTCTTTAACTTCTTATTTGTGTTAATAAGTCAAGCTGTTACTGGGAAAACAAATCATTTGGATAACTGCCATGCTCCAATTGATCAATGATGACAACCAAATTATTCAGTGCCTTGACCACACCTAGAGAGCAAACAATGGAAGCAAAAAAGGGAAAATAGATAACTCAATCTACGCATAATCCTTCACAGTGAAAGGGAATTAAGGAAGCTGTTCCTGAGAGTAATCCTTCAACTCCAAAGAGCACAAGTCATATGAGCATATCATAAAAGTAGAGGCAGGTATATAAACTCACTTTTGAGGATAATCCTTCACCAAGTTAGATGCCATGAGATAGAGCTCATTTGAATTTCCAAGCTCCACAGCAGCTGCTAAATGTACCAATGTACATTTCAAATGAAAAGGGTCCTTCTCAAGCAGACTGCAAAAGAAAAGATAAAGCTCGGGTCAACTCCCGCTCCTGAGGTGTGTTGTTATCTGTATTCTGTTTGAACCAAGTTAGGAACTCACTCTGAAGTTAGTTCAAAGCATTTCTGATATTCACCACACTGATTGAAGTACTCTGCTTTACAGGCCAAAAGATCGGTGTTGTTTTTTAGTGTATGCATGAAAGATGGGCTAGAAGGATTACTATTGGTGCTTTCTTTTTCAACTTCTCTGAATTTGGCTTCTATGACACACTCTTTGTCGTACTGTGACAAGGGACTGAGATTAGTTTAGGAGAAGCACACAGATTTATTAAAGCAAATAGAATATCTGGAAATAGTTGTTTGGATCATATTGACTAGTGTACAATTTAGTTGTGCGTGCTCACCTTTTTTATCAAGCAAGAGTAGAATGAAGAGAGCCACCTATCTTCAGGACCAAATTGCAAGGAGGAAAGTAGACTTGTTTCTGCAATGCAGTAGCAAATATAAGTCATTTGAGTAGTAAATGACATTTTTATTTCGAGCAATGTGGAGCAGTTAAAATTCTTTCAGTTATTGAAGTGAATGCTAGAATGGACTGAATAGAGAAATTCTCGACAATCACCACTTAAGCAGTAAATACTACAAGATCAGATAACAATATTCTTCACATGACGCAAAATGAGGTTTGGAGAATTGTTACCTTCTTCAAATGTAAGCATGTGATTTTCAGTAAGGCATTCCAAAGCCTGGGAAACAATGCAGATACAACCATCATTCATACTTCCAACCAAAATAAATAAGAGACATGAGCAAAACTAGAAAGAAATCAAGATTATTTCCAGAAAACAAAGGGAAAAAATTTAAGTTGGATCTATCAAGAAAACTCTTTAATCTTTATCAACATCTTTATATGGATCTTTGAAGCTTTGCACGGAAAGCTATGTTAATTCCTTTTGCATGCACAAATACAAATAATGCAAAGAAACTCTCTTATGCAACCTACAAAGTAAACCAGAAAGCAAAGGTAAAACAAGTGCAATAGCTACCTCATAACATAAAGGATCAGCCTTGATAGCAGCTTTGTACCTTAAATCATCACAAAAGAGTAAATTATTCATTATAGACCAAAAGACACGATAAACTTTCTAGAAAATGAGATGGCTAAGAAAAGCTAACCAATGTCGAGCTAGAGCACGATTTTCCAATGCTTCATAAGCCCTGCCTCTTAGAAAACATATTGCTGAGGAAATCTATCCCATAACAGGAAAATAGCATTTCACTAACCAAAATCCAAAGTCATAAATACAAGCATAATCTATGTATACTCAAATACATGATCCACATCTTTATCACAATCAACTAATATAAAGCACCAAGAATAAATCTTAAAAAATTCATAAGCGAATTGTGAATAACAGAGAACAAGACTAGAAATATTCAAAAGAAAATCTCAATCGCCAATTAAAAATAGCATAAAAAAACTCACATTGATCTCGCGATCTTCACTATCCTTATCTAAGTACATAACATTACAGTCTTTAGTATCATATACATTTCCATGTTCATCAACTTTTGCATCACCAAGCATTAACAAACACTGGTCCCACTCTCTCAATTCCTCCTGGTCACAATTTTAAAAGAAAGAATTAAAAGTTGACCAAAAAAACCCTAAAGTTAAAAAAGTGTAGTTTTCAAGATTAAAGATCCAAAATCGAAGATTTACGAGGCATTTGGCGGCGAGGTAGCGGAAACGGAGGTCGCGAAGGACTATTTTGGAGGCGTTGAGGAGGTGGTAGGCGCGGCGGTAGTGGCGGCCGAGGAAGAGAGCCTGAGCTTGCATGTAGATGTCAGCGGGATCGTCGGTGAAGGCAGCGACTTTGTCGGCGAAGAAAATGGCGGAGGAGTACAAGTGCTTGCTCACACAGTCACGCACTACCCCTCGAAGCTTCTCTATCTGCTCTTCTCTCATTATTAATTTTTTTATAAAAAAAAAGGGAAAATGAGAGAGAGGTCTTGGAGTGAGAGGGAGATTGTAGGTTTTTTATTTGTGTGTTGCCAAAAATATAATACGTATGCGGGAAGCAGGAGCAAATGAGCGGGAGGTTTTTGTTTCGGTTTCTTTAATGGGTTGATGGGCTGGGATGGGATGGGCTGGAAGATACTGGGTTTGAATTTGGCCCACATACCCATTTTTTCATAGATTATAATGTTTTTTAAAAAAAAAACCTCGAATAAGAGATTATCAGTGTATTATTTTTTACTCGCCCATAAAAGTTATTATGAATTCCATGGAAGGATCATGCTTCTTTTTTTCTGATTCCTACTTTGTTTAGGTCTGATCATTGTTTGCTAACAGAATAGGCTACGAATATTGTCATTAAAAACAAATTTAGCATGGTTTTTTATTCTGTCAAAAATTCTATCGGCTTTGAATATTTCATTGGTATTTTTAATTTTTATTTAAAAAGAGACATGCATTTAAATTCAATATTCTCTTCAACTTATGAGAGAAATCAAGAGTGATGCAAAAATAGAAAGATAGAAAATGAGACATGCACATTTCAAAAGAGCATGAAGACATTGTCGTTGAGTGAATTAGGATCAAAGAACATGAAAACATTAATGCTATCCATTGCCACATAAATGTTCAAGAAATAAAAAATAATTGCAAGGAAATTGGGATATATAAAACAATAACCGTCATAGTACAATAATTATATCAAGATCCAATTTTATACATACAAATAAATTTTTAATTAGTATAGCCACACGATTTCTAAGCTTAATATTAAATCAACCAAAAAAAATCAAGATAAAAATTTATTACATGACCTGAATTTTCATCTATTTTATCCAAGTGGCATGCATTATCAAGAAAGTATGTGTGCTAATAAGGAAACAACTAAACTCTTCATTATTTTTAAACTAACACTTCCTAAAACAATTAAAATATCATCCACTCATAAATCTCTAACCAAGAACCAACAAACTACCAAGAACATTAGTAAGATTCCAAAAACAAGAAAGAAAGTAATTGTAACAGGCAAATTAAGCAAAGTTTAACATTCTTGAACAAAAAGAGATGCATAGAACATACTTAAATAGTCTTATAATTCCTTTAGTTCAACCTTTTTGATCAAATCAAATTGCATATTTTGCTTCCTAGCATATTTTGACTCATTCATTCATGTCATTACACAAATTTAAATAAACCTTTCAAAACTCAAAATAAACTAAAACAAATAATATTTAGTACAAAACAAACACTTCATATATACCAATGTTAAAGGGTATCTCAACTAATGAATCAATTGAAACTTGAAAGGGTATAAGTGACTCAATGAAGGGCTTAATAAAAAAAATCAAGTTCGATAAAATTAGCTGTCTAATAGTGAAAATGTAAAAGGCGTCAAATATTAAGGAGAGAAATTGACTTCATCATGGATAAAATCAAAAAAAAAAAACTCAAAGTTAAAGGCTTGATTAAAGACATAATTTAATATTGTTTTATATCAACCCTATGGATGCCCATTGCGTGCAGTGATCGGTTGCCTCCAGGTCACCTCTAGCAGCTTGCCTGCACTATTTAGGTGGCTGAACAGTGTAGTCACGTCTGTAGGATTTGGAGGATTTGGGAGAAGGTCAAAATGTGATTTGGTCCCTCCATTTGTAATTGTCCTAATTGCACTGCCACTTGGCTTTAAGTTTTTAATTTGTGAAATTCTACCTTGTCAGAATTTCAACAACCTTAGCTTTGCGCGTCTTTTTTAGTTTGGTCCTTGATTTTAGATTTAAGCGATTTAACCCTCAATTAACCATTAAACTCTCAGTTGTCTTCAATTTGACCCCTGATTTCGCATAATTGGCTTAGAAAAATTCAATTCAGTCTCCAAAAATTCCAATCTTCTCAATTGAACCTGAATTAAGCTCAAGAACTTGATTTTCCATCAATTAAGCCCTTAATAAAAATTAATTTGGCCAATTTAAAGTATAATTAAGTCCTTGCACTTAATTAAATCCTTCAATTGGACCCTAAATTAAATCCTAAACATAATTATACTTTAAATTGACCGACGATTAAATCATATTGGCCTATATAAAAAAATATATACTTATGCCTTTTGATTTAATTTTTATGCAGATTTATCCAGTAATAAATTATTTTGGCCTTAAATCTGCATTTTCCTTCATTTTTTGGCACAAAAAAAGTATGATCGGGCTCTCGAAAACGTCAAAATTTTCCACGATTTTTCTATTGATGCCAACCCCTTTTATTTTATTTTTGTTATTTTTTTTATTTTTGATAGATTTCGGGAATAACCCAGAAATGGATTATGACAATTATGATTAACACAAATGACTTTTCAAATCAGAAAGAGTTACATTTACCACCCAAAAAAGTAAGGAAAACAAAATAACAACAACTTTAAGCCCCTGGAAAAACAAACAAATCCAACATCAACACCACAAACAATGAATCAGTAGACAAAATAACATTGTAGTGAAAAACTTTAACACAACAATTAGTAAAATGGCGATGCAACTAAAATAAACCATCAAAACCAACAAACAAACAACAAAAGCATCAACCAGCATAATAACAATCATTATTCAACTTAACAGTTCAAAAAATAACTCATTTAACATGAAACCAAAAAACATACACCTATACCTTGAGAATCAACAAAGAAAACAAAACGCCAAGATCACAACACTATATCAACTGCAAAAAAAAACAGAAAAGTAAATGAAAAACAGAAACCAAAAATTAGCTTAACAAATGAAGCCAAAGACAAAACAATGCCAAATAGGGAAAAAAAACAATGAAAGAGCAAGCAAGTTGTGAACAAAAAACATGAGTATATTAATCGGAGGTGAAGTGCCATATGTTATTCTATATATCAGCATAAAACTCATCAATTCAACCTTAACAGGCAAGGAGAAAGTTTCTGAAGTTGCACGCAGCTCATAGGCCGAAGCACACCTAAAATAATATACACATTTATTGAACAGAAATCCTCAACAGCAACAAAACTCTAACACAACAAAGAAGAAAACAATTTAATATTCACTAACCATGCGTAAAATCAGGAAAAAACAGTAAACAAAATCAATCACATACCAAACTCAAAACTTCCCAGGACACAAACACTAAGAGTACCAAAAATCAATTGTGCTAGGACACAACAGGTAATTTGTGCATTGCATGCAAATTGTTGTCCACAAACAAATGCTATGAAAAAAAACAGCAAAGCATTGAAACAACAAATAAAGACTTCTACCATGTGAAAGAAACATAAATAAAACCTGCAAAAAAAATCAACCGCAAACCAAACCCACAGGACACTGGTAACAACCTACACATACACCCATCTCAACAATTGTGTTAGAACACAAATCAACCCCTCCATTCAAAACAACCTCCACTTCCAACACACTCAAACAACACATCTATTTGAGATTAACAACCACATAAAAATCAATAACCCATGCCTCAGTGATGCCGAGCAAAACCCACATAAAAATTAATAATAAACCAGCATAAAAATCAATAACCCATGCCTCAGTGATGCCGAGCAAAACCCACATAAAAATTAATAATAAATCAGCATAAAAATCAGCAATATACCATACTCATAGGATAGTGGCAACAACATATACACATAAAAATCAATAATAAACTTGCATAATAAAAATAAAAATGAACAATAAACCAAATCCATAGGACAATGGCAGCAACCTGCACATACACCCAACCCAACGATTGTGTCAAACCACAAATCAACTCCTCCACTTGGAGCAACCCAGCACTGCCAACACACCCAAGTGCCATGCCCATTAAACTGAGAGCAACAACCACATAATCAATGCCTCAATAATGTTGAGAGAAACCCCCACAGCCAAGACACCCAAGAAACAAACCACGCTCCTCTTCAATAATCAATCAAGCTGAAAAAGAAAAATATCAATTGACACAGTAATGCCGGAACCCCCCCCCCCCCCCCCCCCCCCCCCACCACCACCACCAAGAGACCCAAGAAACAAATCAAGCTCCTCTCCAGCAATCAAGCCAACACCTTCTTTCGGTATAACAAAAGGCTCAAGAAAGCAAAAGATGCAAGAAACGCAAGGTTCAGAAAAGCAAAAAATGAAGAAAACAAAGAAAAAATAACTAATTAACTAATTAATTATTAAGAAAGAAAAGGCAAGCCCTAAGACGAAAAAACAACACCTAAATTAATTATTAAAGCAACCAAAGCACATGGCAACCAAGCCACAAGAAAAAGAAAATAGAAAAATTGAAACCACTGAGACACGTGGCAACTAAGCCACAGTAAAAAAAATATAAAAACAGAAAAGGCAAATGCCACAACCGAAAAAAAGACAAATAACTAATTAATGAGTTGAACCTAATAAATATTTACATATAAAATTGTTTCGATAGCAGACAACACTAGAACCAAAACACACAAAAAAAGAGGCAAAGTTGACCAACACAAAAAATAGCAAACCCTAGCAAACACAAAAAACAGCCAAAAGAACTACTGAAATCTACAGTATAAGCTCTCTAGACTACACAGTGATAATCTGATCTCTTTTAGTATATAGTATAATATATTTTTTATTTTTCTTATAAATAGGTACTTAATTGAAGTCCTGTTTTGTCCTCACATTTTATCATAAATGTGATTTTGTTCTTTTTTTTAATTAAATTCCTATTGTAAAAAATATGATAATACATATATGATATTGTTGGACACAAAAGTTTTTTTTTTTAATGAATATATATATATATATATATATATATATATATATATATATAGTTAAATTCACTTAATTATTACCTTTTCCACCAACCCATTTAAAATAAAGGAAAAAATAATTTTTAAAATATAATACATTTATGATGATATGAGAGAGAGAAACAGAATATAAAAAGTAAAAACACTTCAAGAATATAAAAATAATAATTTATTTTTAAAAGAAATTTGTGTTTCCATAACATCACATAACTATTAAGAAATAAAAAAGGTCATTAATATTATAATAACACTATTCAGTAATAAAATAATATATTAACGTTATTTTGATATTGTGATGCATAGTGTTTTCCCAGATGCCATTTTTTGCTTTCCCACCTATACAGTAGCTATTATGGGCCTGTTTGGCACAGCTGTTGCTGTTGTGGTTGAGGTTGAAAAAAAAACAGTTTCATAAAAAGCGCTTTTAACTACGGTTTGTAACTGAAATTGAAGTGTTTGGTTAAAACTGTGGTTGAGGTTGAGTTTAATGAAAAACAGTTTTGTGTGTTTGGTTACCATGTTTTTTATATTGCTGTTAACTTGTGAAATTAATTAAAAATATAATTTTATTACATGAATTATTTTTTTATAATGTGAAATTAATTTTTTATTTTCATTTTTATTTTTTACAAAATAAAAATTTGTGTAAAATAAAGAAAATCATAAAAATTATTACAAAAGAAAACAAAATAAAATCAACTTGAGGTTGTCTCTTACATTAATTAAAAATGTTGACATGGGATAACATTGCAATTAGAAACACTACGGGGTGAGTTTTGAATTTAATCACTCTAAATGCAAATATCTGGGCTAACAATAGAAAATTGAGCTAGCTTGAACATTCAAGAAAGCAAAAGCAAGCTATTCTCTGCGCAAACCCAGATTCCACAACACAGAGCAGTAACTGCGGATATCCTTTTTTCGACAGACAAGAGACTACTCTTTCCTCTTCTCCGACGATAATAATCTGACGCTACCAGTTTCTAGTGCCATCCCTAAATAGTCACCTCTGGCATGTAATTCATTGAAGACTCTCACAAACAAGTTGTTTTTGGATATCCATAGAGGATCGGGGGAACCACATGACCCGGAAAGCGCACTTTGTGAGCCCAGGGCATGTGTAAACCTCCGGCTGTCCCAGACTCTTACAGGGGACCTGACGGTTGGGTGTCGAAGCGCGAACCCTGGTCTCTCAAACAAGTTGGTAATGGAGAAAATCCCATCCCGTATGTCCTTGCAAAGAAAGCCTATCATCAAAGCAGTTCATCATTCAGCACAGCAGCTCGTGGGTAGCAACGATAGCAAAGTATCACAAAGACCCAATGATGCAACATCGAATCCCAAACGGCCGGTGAAGCCTCATGAGACCCAATGATTGTGAAGGTGAAAAGGCTCTTCTCATAATCAGAAAAATGTTTAACACCAAAAGGTTTGTTGGTCGTGACGATGGAGATAAAAAAATGGAGGCAAGCTTTGGAGACATATAACGAGGGAAGAGAAAAGAAGTGAAAGGCAGGGGTGGCCAAGGAAGACAAGGATGGCGTGAGGGAGGTGAGGGTGAGGGAGGGAGAAGACAGAGGTGAGGGTGAGGAGGGAGACGTCTTGTTGGTCCCGTGACAGAGGTGAGGACCAGAGATGGAAATTGTGTGGTTAATTTTGTGCCGCAGTTACAAAAGCAGCTTTAAGATGCTTTTGCAGTCGTGACGTGAATTAATTTTTTCCCATGGGACTCATAATAAAAAAAAAACAATATCTGCAGGTTGAACCGCGACGCCAAACACCTGCTATATTTAAAAAATGTGCACGTAGCGCCCACTGGACTTCACTTCAAAAGGCGTCATCTCTCTTTTTACTAACAGCACAACTACGTGTTGGCACTCAATTAGTCGTGCTGGCACATCACTCGGCTCCTCGACGTGCTTCGGTTGTGGTGAGAGTGGGATATTGACACTGGGAATATAGCAACGAAAGCTGCTTCAGCCTTCAAGAGAAGAAGGATAATATCTAGAGAATTGTGGAAGGAGACTTCTAGCCAGGTTATATATATTATTATTTTTATTAAAATAATATAAAATGTAAAAATAAAAAATTTTAAAAACTCAATTCAACAACCACACATATATTTTTAGGATTCAAAATGTTTGAAAAAAAATTAAATAATATATATATATATATATATATATATATATATATATATATATATGAAAACATATCATTAAAAAATTAATTTTAAAAAATCAAAATTCAAAATTGGATGGATGATTTATTAATTAATGGTCGACCGAAGTGGTTGTGTATACTATGCAAGTAGTCTTATCAGTAGAGGCCACTATTTATATTTTTGGGTTGATGCTGGGCAAAGTCAGTAAGAGCATCTCCAATGGGAGTAGGCATTTTGGAGAGCCAAATCTTTAAAATGGATGTTTGAATAGTGTATATATGGTTTTTTTGTTGATGTGTGCTCCAATAGTAAAAGCCATTTTGGAGATCCATTTTTTTTTATATATTATTTTAAATATAGTGCAATTATTTTGTATGTAGTTTAATTATGCAATTAATTATACAATTAATATGAATAGGTTATATAATTAAATAATTATTTTTAAAAAACCTTCCAACAATATAATTATTAATTTGTATATAATTTTTTATTATTGTTGAGGTATTTTTAAATAAAAACAAAAATAAAAATAAATAATTTTGATATATTTACATTATTTTCTAATATATATATATATATATATATATATATATATATATATATATATATATCACGTCAACCTTCTCCTTTCCCTTTCCCTTCTCCCTTGTCCCTTTCCCTTTCCCTTTCCACAGCCCCCAGCTCCAGCCCAGCCCCAAGCTTTACACACACACAGAGCACTCCCTTCTCCCACCGCACCCCCCGATCCTCCCCCAAACCAAGGTACCAAGGTATGCCCCAAGCTTCACACACACACACAGCACTCTCTTCTCCCACCCCCACACAGACAACACCCACCGATCCTTCTCCAGAACAAGGTTACCAAGGTATGGGTTTTTAATGTTATTTAATTTTTGCCTTTTCTCTCAACACATGTAGGAATGGCTTCGGAGGCAAAAAAAAAAAGCCATTTTGGCTACCCGGATGCCTCTCCCGTTGGAGACATCAATAGGAACAAAAATAGCCAAAAGCTAAAATTTTTGGCTTTGGCTGCTGGGATAGCTTTCCCGTTGGAGATGCCCTAATGACAGAGAAAAATCACGTGTAGACAAAGTTTACGCTCTTGCTTCCGGACCCACCCATTTCTATCAGCTCAATCACTCCACGCGATTCACTAGCGCACTGGCACACACCGCTACGGTTCGGTTTTGACTTCTTGCAAATAATAAAGCTTTTAAATTTGACATCAAAAACAGTCTGACATGAACAGAATTACCGAGACAAGAAGATGATGAAATGCTTCGAGTAAATCATTGCTTTATTTATCCATCAAAAACTATCATTTCAAATTATGAATTCTCATTGTAATAAATCACCCCTCTAAGTTTTGATTTTATTTCTAAAACTCGACGAGGGCTTTTCGAATTATTTTTTAAAATGTATAAAAATATTAAGATTGTGAGATTTTTTTATAATACTAAAAATTTTGGGAATATAAAAAGGGCATTTTTTTTTATAAAACGCGAGTTTCAAATAAAATATATGAATTTTAAATTGTTATAAATTTATTTGTATAATAAGTTTTAACGAAATCATCAGCATAAAATTAATAAATTTATTTATTAAACAGGTTTCAACAAAATCATTAGCATAAAATTATCATTGCCATTGAAAAAACAAGAAGATTTGGAAACCTTAATCATTGAATTCATTGTATTAGAATCAATTCATTTCATAATTTAATTTAAATTAAACACAATAATAAAATATAAATTGTGTAAACACCTACAATAAATAAACAACAAGAATAAGCCATTGATTTTCTACATATATAAAAAAAACAGAATTGAAAATCCATTGTACGTCACTATTATTATCATGATTATAACAATTAAAATTACTATTACTATTACTATTACTTCCCAAATAATAAAAATTATTAAATTTCCCTGAAAAATAAAAAAATAACAAAAGTGCAAGAAATAAAACAATTAAAAACAAATCACTGAAATTATCATTATTATTGCTTAAACAATGAAGACCATAAAATTATCTAGAAAAAAAACCCAAAAGATTTAACAAAAGAACAAACAAAAACAATAACAAAAAAGGACAAAACCAAAATAAATATTATGATCAAAGAAAAAATCATTTGATCTAAACAATAAATAAAAATAAAAGAAAATACTAAAAAAAAGAGCAAAAGAAAAAAGAAGAAATATCAATTTTAAAATTATTACCAACATGAATTAAAATTTCAAGACTAGACTGAATAAAAATAAAACCTTAAAGAAAATGACAAAAATCAAAAATCAAAACTAAAAGCATAGATATGGACAAAAAATAAAGACTTCCCAGAAAGGATCGAAAAAATCAAAGGAGTTAAAACCAAATCAAAATAAAAGAATAGAGGTCAAAATAAAAAAATAAAATATATAATTACTTATAATCAGGCGACAAATTCAGCATTGATTACTGCTTCTAAGGAAAATTTATAGTTTTAATGTTCAAATAAAAACGAAGAAAACACAAACACCCCAACACAATCTGCTAATGATACACAGGTGCAGTGAAAAAATCTAAATAGTCCCGGGACCAAGAATTAACTTTTATGGACTAAAGGGCAAAATAATAATTACACCATTAAAATCAACAATAATCTATGTCTAGGGACACAGTAAAACATCAACGCGTTTTTTTTTTTCAATATATATATATATATATATATATATATATATATAGTGTGTGTGATGAAACCATTATTAACTTATAAGCTAAATCATTTGGGAAAAGCACTGTAACTATTCTTCCAAAATACGATGGATAGCTACAGTATTTTCCCACTTATATATATACTAGATTAAACTTGTGTAGTGCCACATCACATTTAAACTGATTTTGGCATATAAAATTTTTTATTAAAAAATTAGAAGATTCAGATAACTGAATCACTAAATTCACTGTCTTGGGATCAATTCATTTCGTAATATATTTAAATAATAAATAAATAAAAATTGTGCAGACATCTAAAATAATTAAACAACAAAAATAAATTGTTAATTTTATACATATATATAAAAAGCATTATTGAAAATCATTGTTATGTCACTATTATTACAATAACTATAACAACTAAAATTACCATTATTATTACTACACAAACAATAAAAATTATTAAATTATCTCGAAGATAAAAAATAATAATAAAAGTTAAATTGTGCCAACACCTAAAATAATTAAAAATGAATGAATCATTGATTTTATACTTATATATAAAAAAGAAAACATTTTAGTAACATTACTAATGATAATGATAATAGCAATAATAGTTGATTATAATGGTTACAATGCTTATGATATTAATAACTATGGTAATGATAATAATAATAAAAATAGATCATAAATTAATATCAAAGATATCGATAATAATAAAAATTATTATAGTGATGATATTAATAATGAATAATAATACTAATGATAAGTTTAATGATATTATAACAATAGTAGTGATAGTTAATATATATATATATATATATATATATATATATATATATAAAATGAACTAAGTTTTTTTTTTTAAAAAAAAAAACCCTCAAATTTTTTAATCTTATTGTTCTGAAATACTTCAAATATAATAACATGAAGAATAAATCTTAAGAAAAATAAATTTCTTTTTATAACAATAATGATAGTAGTAGCACCGATAATATTGTCAATAATAATTAGAATATTAAGTATCTATAATAATTGTTATAATAACAGCTATAATAATTTTGATAATTTAACAATCATCATAATGACAATGAGAATAATAATAAAGATAATTCACTAATTGATGTTATTTTTTAAAAAAATTGACTTCAACAGTTTTTTTATGTGTGATATTTCAGATCTAATATCACGTTAATAAAAAATATATGAATTACACATAGACAAAACATATAGAAAATTTGGGTCAAATTATCTTTAAATAAAAAATATATGAGCCACTTGCCCTACATTTCGTCACAGATAAAACCAAATTTTTTAACATGTCAAAAAATATTAATGGTTCTTGATTTTTGTAACAATGTTACACATCTGAACGAAATAAACAATCTACAAGACTTTCAATTATTAAGTTTTTAATATATTTATTTTATTATAAATAATGCGTTTAAAATAATGAAAAGATTATTTTCAAGGTTTTTTCTCTTCAAAATAATTATATATTCTTATATTTATTTAATATTAATGGTTTAAAAAACATAACAAATAACTGACAACAAAAGATTCACTATACACGAATAAGAGAGGGTTTCAGTTTCATTTCACATTACCAAAGCTGAACTTACTCTGTTTTTTAACTAAAGCTGCATTTAATACAAAGATAAATTACAATCAAAATTAAAAGTCAAAACTAAGAGTATAAACACATAAATAAAAACAAATTATTTAGAATTATACAAAAATTACTAAAAAAATAAAGGAATCAAAACTAAATTAAGAAATAAAAGAATAATAACCAAAATAAAAAATAAAAAATTACATGTGTTGAAATGAGGCAAAAAAAATTTCTTGTTGCCGTGGAGCGCAGGCCAAATGGCTCATATTTTTGCCTTAAAATATATAAAAATTAATGTTTCTTTTTTTTTTTTGGTTTTTTTTCTTCAAGTCAAATGTTGTTTTAAGGCTAATAATTTTTTTTGTCATTTTTTTTGCTTACTATTTTGTTATTATTTTTAATTTGTTTTATTCTTCTAGGTAATTTTATTATTATTATTTATGCAATAATAGTAATAATAATTTTATATGTTTTTTTCAAAAAAAAAATTATGGCTAATAATATTTGTTTTTGTTTTGTCATTTATTATATTTTTTTGCTTACTCTTTTACTATATTTTTTATTTCTTTTATTCTTCTAGATAATTTTGTTTTTTTATTATTTATGCAATAATAATAATAATCATTTGAGATTTTTTTTTCAAATGATTTTGTTAAGGCTAATAATATTTTTTTTGTCATTTATTTTATTTTTTTGTTTACTCTTTTGTTATAATTTTTTGTATTTTTTATTCTTCAAGATAATTTTTTTCATTATATATGCAAAATAATAATAATTTGAGTTGTGTTTTTTCTTGCTTACTCTTTTGTTAAAAAAAAATTGAGTTTTTTTATTCCTCAAGGTATGTTAATAAAATTTATTATTTTAACAGTACTAATAATAATAATAATTTAAGGTGTTATGATCTTGATGATAATAGTGACATTATAAATTATCATGATAATAACGATTATAATTTATTGTAATAGTTATAGTGTTTATGATGTAACTAATTATGACTTTGATGGTAATAATACTAATAACTCATAAAATAATATTAAAGTATCAATAATGACAAGAAAAATTATAATAATGATAATAATACTAATTATAATTGAAATAATATTAATAAAAACAACGATGTTGGTTATCGTGATGATTATTGTCGTAATAATGATAACAATTATAATAATTCTGCCAGTAATAATCAGAATATTAATTATTTACAATAATAATTATAATAGCAGCTGTAATTTAAGAATCATAATTATTGAAATGTAATAATAATCAAAATAATTCATTAGTCAATTTTTTTTCTTTTCAAAATGGACTTTCACGGTATTTTCATGTATGATATTTCAGATTTAATATCATATAAACAAAAAATATACGAAGTCACACATAGATAAAATGGGTGGGAAAATTGGGTCAGGTTATTTACAATGAAAAAATATACAAGTCACTTGCCTCACGTTTCGATGCACATAGACAATCTACGGATTAAATAATTATCCAAACATTTCGAATAATATCAACATTCAATCACTTCGATGCACAAAACAAATAACCCATTTAAAACAGATTTTATCGATGATAATTTAACTGATTAAATTTTTAGTTAATCAATGAAAACATGCACAACAATCAATCAGTTTGCTATATCAAAAAAGTCCAGCGTAGCGCGCGGGCAAGGAAACTCATAAGACCTAAAAGAATTTATTTGTAAGAAATAAAATACATGGAACAAAAGAAAATTCTTTAAGAGATTTTAGTGATAAAAAAATTCAAAATGTACACCAATAAAATACTGTATATTTTCAGCATGTACATGTCATCGCTTACCAGTGTTAATGACAGTAAATGATAGATGATGTAATGATAACAATTATATGACTTTGAGAGTTATTTTGAGTTTGTTTTTTTTTAAAGTGTTTTTTTTTTCTTTCAAAATACATTAAATGATATATTATATATATTTTTTAAATATATTTTTGATATCAGCATATGACACTACCGGAAAAGAGGGCCGTTTGCAACGGACGTGTCCGTTGCAAACAAGAAAGGAGTCCGTTGCTAATATGTATTAGCAATGGAATTTGCAACGGATGCGTTCCGATGCAAATAAGTGACTGCAAGATAGGTTGCAACGGATATGCCGTTGCAAATTTATTTGTAATGGAAATGCCGTTGCAACTTTGCAACAGAAATACCGTTGCAAACTTGCAACGGAGATGCCGTTGCAAATACGCAATGGCATTTCCGTTGCAAATGTAATTGCAACGGACATTCCGTTGCAACCGTGCAACCGTTGGAAATGCCGTTGCAACTTTGCAACGGAAATACCGTTGCAAACTTGCAACGGAGATGCCGTTGCGAATACGCAATGGCATTTCCGTTGCAAATGTAATTGCAACGGACATTCCGTTGCAACCGTGCAACGGCTTATCCGTTGCAAGCTTGCAACGGCATTTCCGTTGCAACATTGCAACGACATATCCGTTGCAAGCTTGCAAAGACCATTCCGTTGCAAAGTTGTTACAAATGCCAATTAAATTATGTATTTAATTTCTTAAATAATTATAAATAAATATTTTTATTAATATTATTAATATTTAGAAGCAAATAAATATAGTTCAAATAACATAAAGGAAATTTTATAATACAACAAAGATTCAGTTACATTTACATGTTAAAGTAAATCAACACGAATACATATTTTTAACCATTGTTTAAGGTGGAAATGATTTACGATGTTGTGGATGAGATGAAGATGGACCACTATTTGGGAGATGGGGTCGAGGTCGATACACTGTTGAAGACACGGGACCCATAGGTGCCATTGCATGTGATGGCATCGTGTCAACAGGTGTTGGCATACCTTGACTCATAAACTCAGGCCTAACATAACTTCCATGATGGGCGCCAAGATAATTTGTAATCGAGTCAATCTGACGTTGCATATTACTAAGAAGAGTATCTTTTACTTGCAATTCCTCTTTCAACTCCTGAATAACTGTGCTCGGATATGTGGAGTGTATTGAGTAGGAATGTGGTGACGAACTCGCACTAACCTTAGATTTTGGCATACGAGGTGCACCGTAAACTCAACCCTTGCTTACCCCCCGAAGCCTCACACCAAGCTTCTCCATCAAAAGAAGGATGAACGTCTCGATCAGGTCCATACTTTCCAATCATCTCATTTCTATAATTTTCCTGCAAACAGACAAGTACATGTAGAAATAAATTTATTGGAATATGAAATTATATTTTAAATATTTTTTAAAAAATAAAAGTACTTACCACCACTGTTTTGGACCTGTTATCTACGAATGTGCCGGTTTCATTCACATTCTGATGCAACATTGAAAAGACATCATCCCATGGAAGTTCTTTTCCCCCGGCTTGTTGTTGCTATCAACATTTAAAAAAAATTAGCAACATAAATATTAAACAAATACAATTACGAGTGTTCAATAATATTAATGCTTACCATACTGGCTCGATATGATGCAAATGAAACTGAGCCACCAGAATGAGAACTTATTTTACCATCTGTTTGTTTCAACCGATTGCGTTTTGAAGAGTCAGATCGTCTTTGGAATCCATCGGTTGACCAAACATCCTATATCATGGTATTCCAGTCTTCCTTTTGTATCCAAATGGCACCATTATTCATGCAATCAATAATATTTGTGGTGTTCAATTTTGACAGAGCTTTATTGCGAGCTCGTGCCAATTGTTGGTTCAAAGAGATCCGAGCTTTATCTTCCCAAATATTCCGAACAATTTCTTCATCTTCCTCAGGGAAGGCATATTTTTTTCTATCAAATACATATGATAAGTAAAATAATTTGCAAACAACATCAACAAAAATTACAGGAAAAAGTTTGTCCATAAAAATATATATCATAATCTATTCATGATCATAAATATGGAAATAGTTGTGTGAATTCATATTAAAAAAGGCAATAAAGTAAGCAATATTTTTTTGTCATACCTTGAACTCTTTGAACAGTTCATCCTTATACATCGAATCAACTTTTTTCCAAGAGTGCCATGGCCCCTTGAAATTACATCTCAAAATGTTTCCGATTTCACGTCCACATGATGCGTTATTAAACCTGAAATATTATAATAACAAACTTTCATGAAACAAATATAGACATAAATAATAAATGTCTATAGAAAATATTAAACTTACTCTGTTCTTCCATACAAACTCAGTTGTCTTTTTTTTGTCAGTGGATCGATTTCGGTGTCAAAACCCTTCCGTTTAATGCAAACATTATTGCTAGAAGAGTTTGGACCATTGTCTGATTGGAGTCAATCTTCATTCTGATCGTTATTACCATCTTGGTCATTTTGATCGTTAATGTCGTTCTCCTCCTCATCATTATCACCAGCTAGTCTCGGATTACTTTGACTTGCCAGCAAATGTTGAAACCCATAATCTTCTTCTTGTGGAAATGTACTTGGGACTTCAGACATGTAATGATCATGTAAGTCAGTAGGGTCAATTTGGTGAGAAGTTGTTGCATTCGTATTCATCCTGTATGGAGTTCGATTTGATCTGCATGCGAACCTACCAGTACTGGAATCTAATATAGATCCACGTCGCGACATTCTAAAACAATTGTATTGTCATCAATAAGCGTCTGTAATAACTAATAAATATGGCAATAAAAAAATAAAAGCATAATGCTAATCATCATTATCATCAACATCAATATTTCAATCAAAATAACAAATCCAAGCATAATGCTAATCATCATTATCATCAATACAATTATTTCAATCAAAATAAAAAATACAAGCATAATGCTAATCATCATTATCATCACTCCTAATTACATCATCATCAGCATCATCACCATCACCAATGACATCATTATCATAGTCAATTTCTTCATCCGAAGCTATTTCATTCTCTTCTCCCCAATTTGCCTCTACCCGAGGCAACTCATGCTGGTTGATTTCTTTATAATAAGATGAGTCAGCAAGTATATTTTGTTCATCAAGTGTCGGATCAAGAAGCACACAACATGGATGAGAAATTTCATCTAATTGATCCACATCAAATGATTTAACATTTTCAGTGTTTTCAATAAATTCCCCCATATCAACGTTATAACGACTTCTAGCTGATGTCTTTATAACTGCCCACCATTCTGATGATTTATTATCGGGTGGACATGTATAGTACACTTGTTGACATTGTTGCGCCAAGACAAAATCTTCATTCCCATGTAGTCTAGAAGTATGTTTGATTTCAACCAAACCATTTGAACGATGCAATTTAAGACCACGTTTTGTATCGTACTAATGACACTTGAACATAAATACCTTGCACTTATTCCCTAAATATTTAAGCTGAATCACTTCTTCAAGCATTCCATAATAATCAATTTTATTCTCATTGTAGCTACTTCCTTTAACACAAACCCCGCTATTCATTGTTTTTTTATATCGTCCATAACATTGAGTATGGAATTTAAACCCATTGACATAATACCCATTATAACATTTCACTGAATTTGACGGCCCCATAGATAGTGCAAAGATTTGATTCTCAATTCCAGTTGATTTGTATTGAACCTAGCATAAGAATAATAACAACAATGGATGAATTATTATTTCATACAAAATATTTAATGCAACAAAATGTTTCTTAAAAATACTTACATGATTTTTCAACCAAATTGGAAATATCTCTTCATATAGTTTTTCAATTTCAACATCGCTAAATTGTGGTTGTTGTGTCTTGAGCTCTTGACGACATTGCCTAAATTTTTAATTGTTAGGTGAAATTAAATTATTATAAATGAAGATCGAAAAGAAAACATTTCACACTTACTCCATATAGGGTTTCAATTCTTGACAATTGAAAATGACATAGCTGTGTGCAATTTTCATTTCTTCGTGCGATAACTGCCTTCTATAAAATTTCTTGCACAATTTTCTCCCAGGATAGGAAAAAACATAAAGTTGTCCACATTGACCTTTAGATCCACCATCGTCATTTCTTGGAACTCTATTCCATATTGTTTGAACGTCATCACCGAAATAATAAGACGCAAAATTTGTAATTTCGTCAATCAAGTAAGCTTCACATATAGAACCCTCTACGTGAGCTTTATTGGTTACTTTCTTCTTCAAATAAAACATATACCTACATCATTTATGTTAATTAGTTTGAAAGATAAAAAAAATATAAATTGAAAGTTAATAAAAATTACATTGTATGAGAGCATACCGTTCAAATGGATACATCCATCGATATTGAACGGGTCCTCCAGCTTGTGCCTCATAAGGAAGATATATCGTTAAGTGTTCCATGGAGTCAAAGAAAGATGGAGGGAAAATCCTTTCAAGTTTACATATTATTTCAATGATATTTCTCTACATCAGCTCCATGTGGTGGACATTTAAATTTGTAGCACAGATGTCCCGAAAAAAAACTGACAATTCAGTTAATGCCTCCCATAGTGGTCTAGGCAAGTAAGGTCGGAACGCAACAGGAATAAGTCTTTGCATAAAAACATGACAATCATGACTTTTCTTGCCCGAAACCTTACATTGAGCCTCTTTTACACACCGTGATATATTTGAAGCATAACCATCAGGAAAGGACAACTCTTTCATCCATGACAACACTTCTTGTTGTTGTTTCTTGAAGAGATAATAACTACCTTTTGGTTTGTAAACTCGACCACTGGCATGTTGTTGCAAATGTAAGCTTGGCCTCCTACAATACAACTGAATATCTAACCTAGCCTTTACATTATCCTTGCTTCTATCAGGACAATCCATTACTGTATAGAAGATATTCTCAAACAAAAAATTCTCTATGTGCATGACATCTAGGTTGTGACGAATTACATTTGTATGCCAATATGGAAGCTCCCAAAAAATACTTTTCTTCACCCAATTATGATAGACACCGAAACCTGGAATTTTATCACAAGAGCTATGAACATGTCCCTCAGTAAACTTTGTCACTTCATCTAACATCTGTAAAACAGATCGACGTGGAAAAGGAGGGAGCTCTTCAATTACTCCTTTCATAAACTTATCTGCCTGATATCTATAGGGGTGATTCATGGGTAGGAATCGTCGATGACAATCAAAAAATGAAGTTTTAATCTAAAAGCCTTGCTATGTTCCATGCAATAAGGACAAGATAATTTTCCATGAGTACTCCAGCCTGATAACATAGCATATGCCAGAAAATCACTAATGGTCCACATCAAAGCTGCTTTCAATTGAAAATTTTGTTTATTGTATACATCATAAGTTTTAACACCCACAGACCACAAATTATTCAATTCATCAATCAAGGGTCTTAGAAAAACATCAAGCTTCTTTCCCGGATTCTTTGGCCCGGGAATGATCATTGCTAAAAACATAAATGGTCTTGTCATGCACTTCCAAGGAGGCAAATTATACACTGTCACAATTACTGGCCAACAAGAATATACATTTGACACCATATTAAATGGACAAAATCCATCCGTGCATAACCCTAATCTCACATTTCGTGGATCTGCCGCGAAGTTAGGATGGATACGATTAAACTATTTCCATGCATATCCATCTGATGGATGCACCATTACTCCATCATCTGATTTGTGAAAGTGATGCCATGTCATATCTTTAGCATGATGTGGAGACATAAATAGCCTCTGAAGTCTTAGTGTCAATGGAAAGTATCGGAGTTGCTTCTCTGCCTTATAAGAGCCTTTACTAGTAGGGTTTCTAGGTTTATATCGTGAACTTCCACAAAAGTCACAAATTATTTTCATTGCATCCACCCCATAATACAGCATACAGTAATTCGGACACACATCATATTTCTCATAACCAAGTCCAAGTGGCCGCATAAATTTCTTGGAATCATAAAAATTTGAAACCAAATTTGCATCATCCGACATAGAACTCTTAGCAAATTCAGTAAATTTGTTGAAGGCATTCTGAGTTAAATTTAAATTTGACTTCATATTAAGCAATTGTACACAAGCAGATAGTTTTGATTGCTTGGTACACCCTTCCCACAAAGGTTCCTCTGCAGCTTTCAACAACTTAAAAAAATTAGATGCCTCTATATTCGGAGGTTCCTCTATGACAACAGTATTGCAAACCCTATCATTATAGTATGCATCATCATTCCCCATTGCATCTAGAACCATATTTCTATACGGATTTGCATCTCCCATATCATTCACAACACGACTAAGCCCTCCCGATGAAGGTCCAACCAATATATCTGTGACAAAAGGCTCTCCATGTACAGTCCAATTTTCATAATAAGGTAAAAACCCTCTTGTCAATAAATGCTTACAAACATCATCTTCGTTTTGAAACTTTTGATTTTTGCATCTCACATAAGGACATCTAATTTTCCCCTCTGATATATTTTTATCAATTGAATATGCAAAATTGATAAATCTTCTAACACCCGCAATATATTCAGGATTCAGACGAGCACTTCTCATATGACGATACATCCACTCTCGATCGTCCATATTAATCTAGTAAACATTATGACATACAAACATTTTAGAATGTTGATTCATTTTGTATTACGCAGGAGGCAAATCAAAAATAATATGATTTAAATAATTGAAACATAATTTAAGTTTTTTTTTATTTCACAACTATAGATTCATGTGTAAGATCATTATGGTGCAAAGGGGACAACTATGTCTCCCTTCAGTTCAATAGCTATCTCTAGTTTACAAATTATTAATGGCCAAGACAAAGAAAACAAAAGCCAACAACACAAATACTTAACAAAACATTGAACACACAATAGCAACAAACACATTTTTTTCCATACACAGCAATATGCATTTAATCGATACTAACATTAAAAACAAACAATAAACATATCACACTGACCTTTGAAGCGAATTTAATACACTTTGCAATCAACGTATATTGATCAGTGCTTGATGCTCCTTTCTAAAACCCTGAGTAGAGAGACATTGTTAGTACATTCAATATAAATTGAATATCAACCAGCAACAATATTAAACTTTATATATATTCGATTGCATCCTTTAGGCCCAGATTCAAAATCAGTTTGACAAGAGTTGTTTAAAGTCTATTTGGAAGTATTTTTAAATCAGGGGCTAATATCTTAAGTTTGCCCGAGTATCTATAGCATGGTAATCATTCAAAGAGACTTGGACTTTTCATACACTCATGCATCATCAATCATCTTAGAATTTCCGAAATATAGCAATAATTTCTTCAAATATGATTTTTTAATAAACAAATATCCACTTTGCAATTCCATGTGCTCTTAAGACAGGCACAACAAAATCAGTGTAAAACAACTAATATCCACCAAAATGTACATTCATTCTCAACATTCGCAACCCATATCCATAAGGAAGATGCTCCATGTTATTCCATATTAAAAGCTCTCAGGGTTCCGCAACTAATATCCACAACCGGAAACCTTGTCATAAGATCCAAACATTTAACTTGATAATTAACTCAACTTCATGGATTTATTTATTCCATTCCATTAACTTACTGAACTCATACATTCATCACATTTCTAGATTTATAAATCTTGCTTATGATAAATGAATAGCCTAACAAGAAAGCTCATAAATTTTGATTTGATCACTAAATTAGACTTAAATATTTCCAGATGTTTCTAAAACCCTATTTCTATAGGGAGCTAATTGTTTGAATTAAAATGAGCTCTAAAAGACCCTCAAATTAAGTTTAGAAGATATTGTTTAGTCAAGTTCATTATTTTTCCTTTTTATCTTTATGTTTTAGATTAAATTTGAATTTTATGTTGTCTTGTATTTTAAGTTATCCAGACCTGACAATCTTTCAGTTCTTTAAGCTGAGAGAGAGACATAGTGTTCCACGCAAGAAGAAGCCTCTAATTCAAATACAATGTAGGAAGGAGGAACTGATTTAATTATAATTTATTGTTTAATTTGAAGTTTTAACTGTGGGATAATAAATAAATTATTTACTAGACATCTTTGAGCAAATCTCAAAAATAACCCCAATTATATAGATAACCTAAATTCTACCTCCAATTGAATACTTCATATCTGTATCAATTTTTCCCTCCAAGTTTCAATTATTTTCGAATAAAACTTAATCCATAGTTGGTCATGAATCATCTAAATTTTACCTTTTGGGATAATTACATAAAACATCTTGTAGTTTGATTTGAATTTCACTTTCCCTCTATACTTTCATAAATTACACTTTATATCCTCTAGTTTATATGTTCAATAACACTTTACATCCTCAATCATAAAAATGTTAAAAAAAAAAGTTTAAGCATTTACAAGTTTGCTATTGTATTTAGTTTCATGACCAAGCCCTTGACCCTCAAAAAAGAAAAGAAAATGCCACTAGCAATAAATCATCACCATTTGCAGCCACAATAATGAATAAGCCCAAAATTCCACCAAACTTATCATCCAATTTTCCACAAAAACACATCCAGAGATTGGTACCTGCAAAAAGTGAGAGAAAAAAGGTTTACTGGGTTAAAGTAGGACACAAACTAGCATCAAAAGCCTAACATCCATGACGGAAAGGTTGTAAGCTCTCATGTTAAGCTGTAAACATCACTTCCTGTAAGCTCCTCTACTAAATCAGTTCCTAAAGTTTCATTGGGTTAACTAGGAATTAGATTTGCAAAAGCATTCATAATTTCATGGTCAGAAATTTTCAGCATCAATACTTATCTCCAATGTCTAATATTATAATGTCAAACAAATAAAAAAAAAAAACATGATTTTTCTGGACTTCTCGGCAAAATCAAATGGGCCACCAAAATAATGCATTCATATTTCTAAACTTATGATAAAAAAAACAGAAATGGCATCATCAGGAATCCATCATGATCAATCCAATAACGGAAAAAAAATATGAGCACGAATGATTTGATTAGTGAGACTACAGTGTCTGTGCACCAAGGTCTCAACTGGATGATAATTGAAACTTTACATTTCAGAAGCCACTTAGAAGTGCAAATATAGACTCTTACATACGCATTAGATAATGGAAGAGAGAGCATCAATAGGAAAGTATGCCCTTTGTTTTCATAATTTCTCTTTTCTAATTTATGATGGATGTAATTCTTTATGCCCTGCAAGGGACAGGTTTTT
Organism: Salix caprea; assembly: GCA_964035475.1. Classification (NCBI taxonomy): domain Eukaryota; kingdom Viridiplantae; phylum Streptophyta; class Magnoliopsida; order Malpighiales; family Salicaceae; genus Salix; species Salix caprea. Next base: position 8,109,360 of record OZ037749.1, on the reverse strand, counting down.
TTCCAAGCACAAGTAATCGCTTGCAACTTGCAGGTCTTCTTCATTTTCACGCTTTATAATACTTTAAAAGACAATGATCAACTTAAGGTGCAGTAAATTTCAAGCGATTTCATTCTATTTGATTTCTAAATTTGAGTAATGCAAGCGCTAATGGTCACGGATTTCATAGTTGGGAGCAAGTAGTTCAGAAGATGCAAACAAACAAGAAGAAACCCCCCAGACTTTCTTTGCAAACAAATAAGAAGAAACCCAAACACAAATTTTCCTGTAAAAAACTAAGGAAATTAAAAATGGAAATGCTTACCGTACCTGAAGCAGATCGACGTTGTGGTGGTGATGGGTCTACTGTATAACTCAAGCTCGATGCCGGCAAGGTGGAACGGGAACAAGAGCTGGAACAAATTTTTTTTCTCACTGTTCACTGGCCAGTAGAGAGAAGGAGAGAAGGGAACAAGAGCTTTTGTTTTGAACGAAGGTGCGAGAGATCGAGGGAGGAAGAGAGACGAACAGATAATTAGTTGAAAACTTAAAACGATGCGTTCTGAGGAGTAAAGATTGCAACGGATATGTCGTTGCATTTTGAATTTTGCAACGGATTATCCGTTGCAATTTCATTATAATTTGCAACGGATAAGCTGTTGCAAATGGTTTTACATTGCAACGGATTATCCGTTGCAATTTCATTTTAATTTGCAACGGTTAAGCCGTTGTAAATGGTTTGACATTGCAACGGTAAATCCGTTGCAATTTCAATTTGCAACGGATAATCCGTTGCAAGTTACTTTTACTTTGCAACGGATAGGCCGTTGCAAATTGTTTTAACTTGCAACGGCAAATCCGTTGCAATATCAGTTTACTTTGCAATGGTTAAGCCGTTGCAAATGATTTTACATTACAACGGATTGTCCGTTGCAATTTTAATTTGCAACGGATAATCCGTTGCAAGTTAATTTTATGTTGCAACGGATAAGCCGTTGCAAATTGTTTTAACTTGCAACGGATATTCCATTGCAAATGTAATTTGCAACGGGTTATCCGTTGCAACACATATGTTTGTTTTTTTAATTCAGGAATTTGTTTAGCAACGGAAAATCCGTTGCTAAACAAAATTCCGTTACAAACACCCCCCTTTTTTAGTAGTGTGAAATGATTTAAAAATATCAAAATTTTAATTTCAAATAAAAAATAAAAATATTTTCTTTTTAATTTTTTTCAAAACAGAATATGGACTATAATATACAAAAATGCTATCAATATAAAACAGAGCACAATAACCCTTTAAATATAAATAAAAACATAATCAACATTAATCCATTACAAAAGGTTTTAACGAGAACATCTACTAGCACGGAAACTTTAATGACGTGACATTTTAGGTACTCTTAAAAGCCTTCATGGTAGTGTCTTTCCTATAGTTGATTGATCGAACATCAGTACATGAGATCGATCTCAAAAAAATGTGTGATATCAAGGCCTTTTTCTTAAATATAGTAATTAATCCATCACTGCAGGACGTTGAAAAGTTATTTTTGATGAATTTATGGACTAAGTCAACAACTGTTTTTGAAAAAAAATACAATTTTGATTTTATAAAGAGATATTGTAGAATTAAATATAGAATATAGAAGGAAGATTTTTAAGTTTTTTATTGAAAGAATTCATCATATATTTTTACCTATCATACACTTCAGCCACCTTCTTTTATTACACCACACACATTCCTAAATGGATGGATGATATTTAAAAACAATAGTCACTATTTTATTTTTCAATTGTTTAAATGACTTTAGGATCTTAATCCTTGACCAAGCCTTGACTATCTTCCAAACAATACCAAAACTTCCTCTGAAGTAATCACTTCTTTCGCACAACAGACAAGCAAATCTAATTACAGCCCGCTTTCCGCTATTACTATTCTTTTTTCACGTTCGCATCTCTCTCTCTCTCTCTCTCGATGGAAAATGGTTTCGACGCATCGTCATCAGTGGCCTCATCATCAACAGGAAGCTCTTCAATATTAGCAAGTCCAAGCATTCAAATCGTTTCGAAATCAGACTCAGAGAGGCTTCTTGGAAAGTTCTTTGATGCGTCCCAATATGATTTTGATTATGAGCAAAGTAGTCTGTGGTCTCCACCAATACCAGCTCGAAGGGTTTTCTTGGCTTCACCAGCAGGCCATTCAAAGCTTAAGAAAGCGAAGAGGGCGTGTAGAAGGCGCATGGCTTGTTTCAATGTACGTGTACTAATTATCCGATTCTCCTTTCAATAATGTCATATGATCTGTTTGTTTCAGTTCACAGGGTAATTTCTTCATCATGTTTTATACTACTCTATTTTTCAGTTAAATATATGTGAGCGATTTCATATGACACTACGCTTGTTCCTCATTATTCATGAGTTTAGTTCATTGAATTTTCTGGGGAAAAAAAACTATCGAGTAGTGGTTTTGGATCATTAATTATGCTAATGAGAGCCATATTACACGTGTGTGTGCAGATATATCATTTGCAAATTTAATACATATGAAGAGAGATAGAAATGTTTTGCAATATTCCCTCTTTGCCAAGATCATGTAATGATATATTTTTATGAAAATAATTGTCATCTGGGTAAACTGTGTGATTAATTAGTTTTATCCAGAAAATGAAGTTGGCTCCTTTTCGTAATATATTTGCAGTACAGCTTTTGGCGCACTTCAAGACGACAACCTTAACTGGTGCCATCCCCGCCTTAATTTCTTTTCCAAAGGCATGTTTTTTATCTCAAATCCCCACTCCCAAGCTGCACCGGGAAGCTTTTGTCAAAAATACACAGGTCTGTACATGTACGTATTCGTGTTGGCTACGATACATGTACAAACCTGTGTATTTTTCTGATACGTATGGCTACATGTAATCTACTTTCTCATTCTAAAATTGCAGCATCTATATGATACAGTTCTTACCAACGGAGTCGAAAGGGGAAGTACCCTACAAGTATATGGTCCTGCACTTTAAACCCAGTACGTAGAACAGTGTATGCCATTTTGTTTTACTTATACGATATACATACCCTGCTTTACAGTTGTGTCCCCCTATAAATTATTGCTTAAATACAAGTTTAATTTGTGTTATATATATAGATATATATTCTGATCATTCCAAAACAAAGTATACCCACGCACGAGGTACGTAGAATATATTTGAATGGGTACAGTGACGCATCATGGGACAGGGTCTGCAAACTAAACACCACGCAAAAGGGATTTTCAGACTGTGTTTCCTGCTAAAAAGCCACATATTTGCCTGCTTTTGAATAAGAGGAGAGACTGGGTAACGGTTCAATTACTAACCAAAGGTTGGATGAGCTTTCTCTCAAGACTCTTCTTTTGTCTGCTGCTAACTTGAATAAGATTCCCTCTCCTTTACTGTTTCCGTATAAAAATGAAAGTGTATGGGTCGGTTCTAAAGTGCGGCCATGGTCGATGCTTTCATTTCATGCAATTGATGCTACAAATTTCAAAAAACACAATTAATTACTATATTTAGGATCCGAGATCTATTTATTTTTTTGAGTTAAACTTCATTGGATATTATTCTCCAGTTTTTTTTAGACTTTATTTTTAAACCTTGTATCTTTATATACACTAGCTAACTTCCCCCGCGCGTTGTCACGGGCAGTCTTGTTTATATAATTTAACATAATTAAATCCACAACGATAAATTTATATGATATAACTAAATAAAATTTATAGATTAGAAGATAAAATGTATAAAATTTTAAGTAGAGTTTGTTATGCAAGCATAGATTATATATTTTAAAATGTAGGTATTGCGTCATAAAAGATCACAAAAGAGCGCAAACTAACATTAAAAAAATAGAAAAATATTTTTATAGGAAAAAAAATTAATCACTAAAATCATTATTGTGCAGATAGTAAAATTAAAAAAATATTTAATACAAAGAGCAAATAAAGATAATAAAAAAAAATAAAGGGGAAAAGGAAGCAATATTAATTTAAAATATTATAACAATAGCAACATCGGAGTCTTAACATCTAAAATTATTATTGTTGTTACTATCATAACAATAAAAATTATCAAATTATACCGAGAAAAATAAATAAAAAGCATGAACAAAATAGCAAGCAAGAAAAACAATTAAAATATTATTATTATTATTATTATTATTATTATCATCATCATCATCATCATCATCATCATCATCATCATCATCATCATCATCATCATCATCATTATTATTATTATTATCATTATTATCATGAAAGAATAAATAAATAAATGAAAGATTAAAAAAATTGTAAAAACTACAAAAAAAGATAAAAAAAAATACAATAAAAACTAAAAATTATCATTGTTATCACTGTCAACACAATAAAAACTATCAAATTGTTCTGAGGGAAAAAAACCCTAAAAAAAATTAACAAAAGAGTAAGCAAGAAAAACAATTAAATTATTATTATTATTATTATTATTATTATTATTATTATTATTATTATTATTATTATTATTATTTTCATTTATTTGTTTTATTTTTGTCTTAATAATGATAGAGAAAAAATGGAAGAAAAAAAAATCCTAAAAACTTCAACAAAAGATCAAACAAAAATAAAAACTATCGTTGCTATCATCGCCAAAATAATAAAAAAAAATCTTATTATCCCGAGGAAAAAAACCCTCAAAAATATTAACAAAAGAGTAAGCAAGAAAAACAATTAAATTATTATTATTATTATTATTATTATTATTATTATTTTCATTTATTTTTTTTATTTTTATTTATTTATTTTATTTTTGTGTTAATAATGAAAGGAATAAAATGGAAGGAAAAAAATCCTAAAAACTTCAACAAAAGATCAAACAAAAGAATAAAACAAAAACAAAAACTATCGTTGCTATCACTGCCAAAACAATAAAAATTATCAAATTATCCCGAGGAAGAAAAAAATAAAAAACAGTAACAAAATAGTAATCAAGAAAAACAATTAAATTATTATTATTATTATTATTATTATTATTATTATTATTATTATTGTGTTAATAATGAAAAAAAAATAAAATAAATGAAAACTAAAAACAACCATAAAATCTTGAACAAAATTAATATCACAAAATGAAATCAAGGGATTAAAAAAAACATTAAAAGTATAAAAAATCAAATTGAAAGGGATTAAAATACAAAATTAAAAGTATAAGGACCAAAATGAAAATCAAATTTATTATTAATTTCAATCAAAAAACAAAATTGAAAAAATTGAAACTGTTGTACCAAATTTATTGAGCTATTTAAACCCAACGTAGAAATTAAAAGGAGGATCGAAGTGCAAATTGCACATTAAATTAATTTCAATTGAAGGACCCAATCGAACTAAATCAAAACTTATATAACAAAAATAAGGACCATAAACAAAATTAAAAGTACAAGGACCGAAGTGCAAAAGCAACAAAACCGGGGGACTCTCCTGCACTTTGACGTGCAGGAGAGAGAGAAACGGCTGCAGCGGCTTTAACCGGCCACCGCCGCGTCCACGACCGTCGGAGGACAGAACGCGCTGCACCGGGAGGAAGAACAGGCGGAGGCGATCGACTGAGACGCCGGTAGCCCATTTCCGGTGACGCTATCAGCCTACACGCGCCACTTTAACAGGACGTGAGGCGGAATACAGTCGGTCGCGTGGACCACACGCGCCAACAGTATTCCGAGAAAAATAATTAAAAAATGGGTCAATTACCGTTCCACCTTGTGTCTAAGTCATGGATTTTGTCTTATTGGGGGCTATATCCGTATTTAGCCGTTTAAAAAAAAAAGAGTTGCGGCGGACCGGGCGAACCGGACCGGTCCGTACGCGTGCAATTACACCCTTAACCTTGAGCGCATAACATTGTTTTGTCCTATTATAGGGTTAAAATCGATAATACACTGTTCATGACAGGGAAAAAAAGGTCAGAAGAGAAAAAAACGAAAAAGCCCCCATCCACTCGGGCAAAGAAGCGAGAAAACAAAGGGTAGAATGGAACGCACACTGCCGCAATCCACAGTGATTTAATAGTAAAATGGCCACGCCTTTTAATTGTTAGGTAATATGTCCTCATATAAACTAAACAATTTTTTCACAACATTAAAATTGAGGCTCATCTTTTGGGTTTTGCAATTCATGCTACTTTAAAGTTTATTTTTTCCGACCTTTTCTACTTTTTGTTTACCTCAGGTTCTAAACTATTTTTAAAAAATAAAAAAATATTATTGGGTTTTTATTTTAAAATAAAAAATATTTTAAAAATAACTATTATTACACTATCAAACACCTTCTAAAAACCTTCTAAAAATTTTAAAATTAGATGAGGCTACCCCACATCTAAGCTTTGTTCTTTTCTTAAACATAGAGATTGTTTTTGCTTTGCTAATATATTTTTTTCCTATGGACGATGAACTGCATTCTCAACCTATATATTTTTAAGAGTGTCCTTGTAACAATTTGATGTGTTCAAGAATGATGTATTTTTTATGTTAATTTTGTATTTTTTTTAATATTAGTTTGATGCGCCCAGGAGTTTTGTTTTTGAGATACAAACTCGAAAAATTAAAAGAAAAACACATCTATTTTTAGTTTGTTAGGCCTTCACGTATGAATTTTGTTCGTGATGACATTACAAATAGTTTGATAGAAAAATAAAAATAAATGTCTAATTTACTTAAATTATTAATTATATTATGTTAGAAAACAATATATATATATATATATATATATATATATATATATATATATATATATATATTTGTGTGTGTATGTATATGTATATGTGTGTCATTTAAAGTAATTTCACAAGTTGACTGCAATATGAAAAACATAGTAACCAAACACAAAACTATTTTTTATTAAATCTCAAACTCAATCATAATTTTAACCAAATATTTTAATTTCAGTTATGAATCTGAACTAAAAGTATTTTTTATGAAACTATTTTTTTTAACTTCAACCACAACAACAACCGCAATACCAAATAGACCACAGTTTAAACCAAATACTTCAATTTTAGTTATAAAGCTCAACTAAAAATGTTTTTTATAAAACTATTTTTTTTAACTTCAACCACAATATCAAACAGACCTTTAGGCTCATGCTCGAGCCTCAAGTCCTAGGTTATAAATAAAAAATATAACTATATCAATTTAAAATGAAAAATCTTAAGAAAAACATCTTGAAAATTACATAAGATATATTAGACATAATTAAAAACAAAGAAATTTATTTGCGATTTGGAATTCTAAATGTTTTTACTAGGAAATTAATAATACTTAAGGAAGAATTACAAAAGGAATTTATTTCAGCTTTTTAAGAACCTCCACAACATTTCTTACGAAAATAAAAATAAATAGATACCTCAAACATTATGTGTGATTTCAGAAAAACAATGGAAGAAATTTAAGGGCCATCTAATGAAATGCGAATGAAAAATGATTGGCTGTCGATCTTGTGTTTGTATATCCACATTCAAGTGAAAAAGCTACATGTCGCCTATCGATCTTCACCTCCCTTCTGAATCTGTTTTGGCGGGAATATAGAAATCAGGTAACGTTCATCGATCAAACAAATACAAAGGATAGAGGAGAGCCCCAGCAAATATGAACCCAGCAAGACCCATCACCACTTTCAGGCTAGGCTCTCTTCTCCGTCTCCAAAAAGACCCTAAACTCGCTCTTCAACTCTTTAAAAATCCGAACCCAGAACCCCCTTTGAAACCCTTTCGCTACTCTCTTCTGTCTTATGACCTCATCATTACCAAGCTTGGCCGTGCTAAAATGTTCAATGAAATGCAAGAAATCCTTTCCCAACTCAAAGAAGAAACCCTTTTCACCCCAAAAGAGGCTCTCTTTTGCGACATAATCAATTTCTACGGCCGTGCTCACCTCCCTGAAATTGCACTCAAACTGTTCGATGAAATGCCTTCGTTCCGTGTACAAAGGACTGTAAAATCGTATAATTCCTTGCTAAATGTATTCTTGATGTGCAAGGATTTTGATAAAATGAGGGAACTTTTTGTGGGCATCGAGAAATTGGGGAAAGCAGATGCTTGTACCTATAATTTATTGATTCGTGGGTTTTGTGCGAGTGGGAGATTAGATGACGCGTTCAAGGTGATTGGTGAAATGACTAATAGAGGTGTTAGTCCTAATGTGATTACATTTGGTAATTTGATATATGGGTTTTGTTTGCATTCGAGGTTGAAGGAGGCTTTTAAGCTGAAGACGGATATGGTTAAGATCTATAGGGTTTATCCTAATGCTTATATTTATGCGTCATTGATTAAGGGGGTTTGTAAGAATGGTGATTTAAGTTTAGCTTATAGGCTCAAGGAGGAGATGATTAGAAATAAAATTGAGTTGGATTCAGCAATTTATTCTACTTTGATTAGTGGGCTTTTTAAGGTTGGGAGAAAGGAAGAGGCTTTAGGTGTTTGGGAAGACATGAAAGTACGTGGATGCAAACCCGACACTGTAACTTACAATGTGATTATTAATTTGTTTTGTAAGGATAAGGATTTTGAAGCAGCTTATAGATTGTTGGATGAGATGGTGGAGAAAGGGTGTGAGCCTGACGTTATCAGCTACAATGTGATACTTCGAGAACTGTTTAAAGAAGGGAAAAGAGATGAAGCAAATGATTTATTTGAAGATATGCCAAGACGTGGCTGTGCTCCTGATGTTGTTTCCTATAGGATTCTTTTTGACGGGTTTTGTAATGGGATGCAGTTCAAGGAAGCAGCATTTATTTTGGATGAAATGATTTTCAAGGGTTTTGTTCCTTGTTCTGCCAGTATATGCAAGTTTGTTAATAGGTTGTGTGAGGGAAAGAATGCAGATTTATTAAGGTCAGCTTTTAATACTCTTGAAAAGGGAAAACTTGTCAATGTAGATTTATGGACGATGGCTGTTGCCATGGCATACAAGGATGATAAACTCTCTAGTTCATTTAACCTCGTTGATAGTTTGATAGATGATATGAACTGACACCTGGACAATAATATTCTACTCAGTTATGTTCTGATGCTGCTCGTAATTGATTTAGTTCCTTCTTATGTGAGTGAACAGAAGTAAGAGGTTTATCACATGCATGATTGTGCGTTTTCCCACTCCTTGAATTCCTACATGCTCGCAAATACTTAGTGTACAGACCGTGTAAACTTTCTGGCTGGAAGGTTACTAAATCTGGTTGATATGAAAATATGTATTTGAGTCTTTTTGGATATTTTGCATAGTAAAACCATGTTTCCACCCCTGCTAGTAGAGAACAAACAATTGACTATTCGGGAGTATTTTTGATTTTTTACACTAATGTGAACAGTAAAATAATTATATTACCCTCAAATAAGACAAAAACTAATAGTTGCCGGTGGGGGTGTTTCTAGTATTTCAAAATTTTCTAGATAGTACAAATACGAAATGACAAAATCCAACAGTTGGTTATAGGGGTGTTTAGATAATTTTATGTTTTTTTTTTTAATTTTTTTCTGCAGAACATTGTTGACGTCTTTGACTAACCCGCCGACAGTTTTCTTCCTTGCGCTCTCTTAAGATGACGTGTGTGGCTTCGTCCGGTGGATCAAAATGTCCATACGGTGTCTCACCGGATTCGCCACCATGTTATATTCCACATGGTGGTGCTCGTGTTATCGCACGGTGGCCGGTAATATGTGATGGTGGTCGGTTGATTTTTCTCCTTTTTCTCTCTACTGCAATCTAAGTTACACGAAAATTCTCTTGGTTTATGGTGTTTTCCCTTTGAGGATTGGGTTGTGCTATGTGATGAATATTTCGGTTCCCTTTCTGATTTCAAGACTAATGTCTCCTTTTAAGAAGCCTTTGCATCTTTGAGCTTTCAGAATGTCATTGGATATCTTTGTCCAGGTATTGTCCAAATCATTGCCGCACACATAGATTCTCTCTCTTTTGTAAGAGCTGCCTTTGAGTTAGCTCTTTCTTGGGATTGCGTTTTCAGTTAAATTCTTATTATAGAAAATTATTATATTGATCCTCTGAAAATATACCTCTTCATTTTGATTAAGATTTGGCCCAGGCATTTTTGCTTTCAGCAGCATCTGGCTGTTGGGACGGAAAGGTACCATATTCCAGGGTTCCCTGTCCTTGCAGTTATTTGAATCTTATGTGGGATATATCAAGGAACTACTGTGAGTACCAGTAGACAACTTTTACAGTCTACAACTGACTAGGCATCTCATCTTGGTTTATCTGTTCTTTGTGCAATTCAAGTTCTGTTTCCTGCAAACATGATGAGTTGGTGAATGACCTTCAACTATATTACTCACTCTCTTTACTTTCATACTTGAGTAGGTTTAGGTGCATCCAAAGATATGATTGACACATGGCTGTACCTCAGTATTCCGAAATGATCTAATCTGATATTTCTCTTAATCACACACTCGAGGTTGTCTACTAATTGTTTTTCAGCTCTTTCCTGGTATTTGTAGTTCTCTCTTTCATTGCGTGTTTCATATAGAGAGGTTGCTCTTACTTGACTGAAAGACACCTCACACACGTTTATTTGTCTAAATTACAAAAACTTTTTGATAATGTTATAGCCCTTGGCTTTGCATAAATCAATCAATCTGTGAACTTTTGAATTCTAGTTCTCTGCAAAGCTTTCCGGAATCATGGGATTCCTCCATTTATTTATTAGCCACTTTTTCTTGAGTATTTTATAATTTTGGAAATTGGGTTCTGTTTGCAGAATGTCTTGCATAAAGCATGGAATAAAACTGGGTGCATGGGGCTGTATTCTGTTAGAAGAGTTAGAAGGTATACCGTACATGCTACAAAGTCAAATGAATTTATACGGGTAAGTTTATCGGTGCTACATATGTGTGCATAAGCATATACTTAATTAAACACACACAGACCTTATTCTTGAGTTTGGATAACTCTGACTTAACCTTACAATATAATTGGATATATTCATTTATTTTCTGCAAGGAACAGTATGATAAATAGATGTTGAAAGTTCGGTTCCTTGGAATTGAGTAGTCGTATCATATCCTTTCGTAAGACCCAAGTTACTAATGTGACCTTTTGATGATATGGACCTTTGTGGGTTAAGCTGTAATTCGCTGGATCTCCCTTCATGGGAATTTCAATGAGAGCATTTTTTTTTTTTTTTACAAACATTCATCTTCATCTTTCTTCTTAACCATTTCTTTTGATCAACCTCGACCGTCTGTTTTCTATAGAGAATAAATATGTTTTGTGGTCAATGGTTGATTACACGTGATACTATTTTATAATTCTATTTTTGTATAACATATTTATTATTAATAAAATCTCTTTTTTATCTTTAATATTAATTTATATATGAATGATAAATCTATTATTTAATTAATAAGTCTAAAGTAAAGATAAAATTCATAGGATAAAAATACTTTGCAAAAAAAATATAAAGTTATAATTATAAGACTCTTATTGCACCAAAAAATTGTTTTTAAATGTTTTTTTTTATTAATGGTCCATTAAAATTGAATATAAATTAGAGTTGTTGAAACCAATACATTTTATGTTCTTTTTTTTTTAATGAAAGGAAGTAATTGGTTTTATAAATTGAGGAATGGGAGATAATTTGAATTAATATGTTAGTGTCTGTCATATGACATGTACAATAAGTTGAACTGCAAGAGAATTCAATATAGAGAGATTATCTTTGTTTAAGGAAAAACTCTCATGATAGTTGATTTTTAGATTTGAGATAATTGAGTTATCTTATACAAATTATGCTTTGATTTTGATTAAATGTTCCAATTAAGGGAAGCAAATGGGTAAATATTAAGTGCAACGTAAATTATATGAAGTTATTTGAGTAATCAAGAGAAGATTCATTATCCTAGATGAATTAGAAAAAAAAAATTATATGTTCTCGAATAGTATTAATTGTGAAATCCTTGGTTAAGGTGAAATGTGTTTTGAAAAGAATTTCAAAATCTTATTAAAAGAATCAATGATTATACTATTGAGAACTAAAACGATTTAACAAAGTAGATTTACTCCATGCTACATTGTTTAAATCAAAATATTCATGAAGGGATAATAATAATATCGAGAAACTAATCACTGAAAGGTTAACTCAAACCACTTATAACTTATCTAATATTTCAGAGATTGTGACAGGTTATTAGATATTGGATTTGATCTTCAAATATAAATTAATCAATTATTGAATTGATAATAATTAAATTATTTATTTGATCTTATTTAGGATTATAATTTATATTTAAGTCAACTTATTAGAGCACATAATTGGTCACACACATAAAAATCATTTGTCAAAAATTAAAATGAGATGATTAATTAAGTGTGATTTGATTGTAAATAAATTTTAGAAATAAGAACTATAATGTAATTAATACGCGAGATTACAATTATAGATCTAGAAAAATTAATTATAGACTTGATTGAATAAATTTATCCTAGATAATATATGTGATATTATTTAATGGACAAATTGATATTTGCTATTTATAAAAGGTTTAGGCTTTCATATGAAGAGAATGCCATGCCTTTTAGCTATTAAGAGAAAGGTGAGAAAAGTACAATATAGAAACACTTAAACCACGAAAAAACACATCTATTACTCTAAGATATAACAATCTCTATATCCTAAAAGAGCTTAAGAGATTTCTAGTTGGATGACTTACGATTTACGAAAACATATATTTGAAGCAAATATCTAGAGATGAAAAGAACATCTGATCTTCAGTAATATTTGTATAAACTCAAAATAACTCTAGATTTGTTTAATAAGGTCTTTGGATCTCCTAATAAAAATTAAATTTATTGTTTCCTCTGCGCACATGTGTCTACCCCTAAGATATATTTGTATGATTTATTGTTATTATTTGAATATTGAACTCTTCATTACTTATATGGCAAGTGCTTTAGATAACAAGTCTGATAGAAACTCTGCTGATAAGAATATGGACAGGCGTACATCAGCAGATAAAATGGTAATAAAATCAAGCGAGTAGTTTGATTCAAGGCACAAACAGAAGCGACAAAACAGAAGCACAACAAGAACAACACATGCCCAGTTACATTTATTTGGAAAACGGACAGCCATGGGCTGCTGCTGCGACGTTGACAGTGTTATCCTCTGATTCTGACTGGGATGGCGAGATCAGCGGTTCTTTCAGTAGTCCTCCAAATAACTCAGCTGGATCATAGTAAATCTCTACTTCTTCTGCCCTTAGCGATTCATCTACCTGGGAACCCATAAAAAAGTCACAAGCCATTTTACTTATAAGAATGTCATTTTTTTAATCAGTGAAGATGTTCCACTTCGTAATTTCATTTTATGTAATGGGTTGTCCATTTTTTTCTTTTTCTCGTTAGTGGAAATTCAGAATTTTCAAGTTTATAGTATCTTGTGCTTTTGCAAATGCGAAGCCATTGAATTTTTTTTCAGAAACAAATAAAAGTAAGAATAATGGGTTCTGGGCCCAGGATTTAATGATGAAAGCACTACAGTTCATCCCATTGATTTCTTGACAAAAAGGCTTTATCGAATCATTTCAAGCAGGGAAATAGGAATGGTAGTGGATAAAATCCAGAATTGTGTGATTAACAACGAGATCCGCTTTTGAAAGCCACTGTGGCGCATAGTAATGCTAATTTTGGATTGATAACTTCAGGCTAAACTTGAAAGTCTATCCTCTTTGCAAAAAAACACTGAATAAGAACCATAAAATGCGAGAATGGATGCATTTTCCAGATTTTGTTTCTTGAAAAAAGTGAATTATTGATATTCTTAGCATGCTAAGGAGTTGTGTTTCTTCTTCTCTTTTCAGATGAAAAGAATAGCTCTGCGCCTTCTACAAATTCTTACAATAAATTCTCTTAAAAGCATACCTGGAGGACTCCTAGGCCAAGGAACTCAACCTTCTCTCCGGTAGGAGCGTGGCCTTTGAAAGGTCCTTCGAAGAAACCCCAATGCCTGAATTTGAAAGAAATCACGGGCGGGCCTGAATAAACACTCAGCACTTCCCATGCGAATCCTCGAGGTAAGGCAGATAGAAAGGCATCATGGGATGATTCAAAGGTTTCTTCATCTGCTTTGTAGCACTGAAATTCCTTCGGTAGAGAACTTTTCAGTAAAGCATTGTAGCTCCCAAGCTCCAGTATTTCTTCTCCTGATAAACCCTTTCTTCCTGTCATACAACCAAATATTACTCACAGGTAATTGATAATCCTGCCCACTGAACAATTGTGCAAATTTTGTCAAAGAATATCTGGTTGAATAATCTTTGTAGCACTAACCTAGTTCAAATCAAAAAAGAAAAGAAAACAGGGTTTCAGATTTGGCACAGTACCATTGACAATGAGCTTGAATTTGTCAGGATTAAGGGTCTTGAAGTCCTGTAAACGAATCTTGTGAGAGATTTCCATATCCCAAGACTTGATAGCATTTTGCACTACTTCTTCTAGAGACCCCTTTGGCCATTCCTGCAAACCATGTTGGAGTACGCAAATGAAGAATTTGACAGAGAGAAAGAAATCCTGACACATAATATATATAAGCATAGCTAAGGGTGGAGAACCTTGGTCCGGCCTTCTTCGAAGAGCTGGTTTACGGAATCAAATGTGGGAGGAGCTCCATGCCTCCACTGCGTGGTATTATCAGTTCCATCATGCAAGATAGATCTGTATATATCTCCTGATTTCTTGACCAAAGATTCTTCTGCAGTCGCCATATCAGAGGCTTACTACAAGGGCTTTACACTGGAGATGGATGGGCTATATAATGCTTGATGGAAACCAGAAAAGAAAGCAAATCACTTGATTTTACTGTGGTTAGTGTGTGTGGTAACCACACACCTTTTGTTTAATTTATTAGTTATATTATCACATAATACCACGAATTCTAGTGGCGTGAATGACCACAACTATGTAGTAAAATTGTGTTTTGATGTCTAGATATTTTTATATGAAAAACAAAAACCCAGGAAGTAGTCATCTACACAGTTAAAACACCACAAATCCAAAATCTACAAGTCAAGATTCATAGTCTTAAATAGAAATATTTTATTTCCGACCACAAATCACCTCATTGCCACCCAATTAAACAAATGGGTGTTTTTATTCATCACGCAATGCCGAAAGAGTATTCAAATAAATGGGATGTTCGCAAAACTTAAGCATCACATTCACTAGAATAACATTATCACGTTGCCTCGACATGTGTTGGCCTAAAGTTTCAAATATTCTTATTTTAATGAAACAAATTATGAAACGATTCACCTAGCTACTAATTATTCACAAGTGCTGTCGCGACAATATTTTTTCACTCTTCGTGCCCCATCATCCCTCTAAGGGGAGACAGTGCACGGTGAAAAGTGTTAGAGTATAGAAGATGTATTCTAGAATATTGTATTTATAGTTTAGAGTATGAAAGATGGTATGGGATATGTGTATAAATAGAAAGGTGGACACATAACTGAAGAAATTGTGAGTGAAAATTTCTCTGTTTCTTATTGATACAGTAGGGTAGCATACAAGTATATATAGAGAAATTGACAGTTGTTTACGGTTACAATTCTAATACAATAGAAAGTCCTTATAGCATTAGGATAAAGTGACGTCTTCTTCTAGAATTTGTTCACTGGCTTCTTATCCTTATCTTCATGCATTGTTCCCTTAATTGCAGGACACATGATTCTTAGCAGACTTCAATTACGCAGCAGATCAACAATATTGCAACAGAGGAGCTTTATCTGCAATACACCCCCTCAAGCTGGATCCAGTGGATTGATGGAGCCAAGCTTGCTTATAAGCTGATGGAATTAGGTAGTTGGTATAACTTTTGTAAACACATCTGCTAGTTGATCTGTTGTACGGACATAATGAGTGACAATAAGTTTAGTTTGAACTTGTTGCCGAATGTAATGACAGTCTACTTCAATGTGTTTTGTGCGTTCATGAAATACAGGATTAGACGCAATGTGCATTGCTGCTTGATTGTCGCAATAAAGTGTCATGGGAGTTTGGCATGAACACCCTAGGTCAGTGAGGAGGCGTTTCAGCCATATAAGTTCACATGCTGCTAACGCCATAGCACGATATTCGGCTTCCGCGCTAGAACGAGCCACCACATGTTGTTTTTTTCTTTTCCACAAAACGAGGTTCCCTCCTACAAATATACAGTAACCAGTAGAGGATCTACGATCAAGTGCATTACCAGCCCAATCCGAATCCGAATATCCCATAATGTTTGTATGTCCGTTATTACGCATGACGATGCCTCGACCAAGTGACCCTTTTAAGTATCGCAGAATACGTTTCACCATCCCTAGGTGTTGAATCGTTGGGGCATGCATGTACTGGCTTACAAGACTAACAACAAATGCAATGTCAGGTCGCGTGATAGTTAGATATATCAGCTTGCCAACTAGTTTCTGATAGTGACTAGGGGATTCAAGGGCTTCTTCATTATCTGCAAGTTTCAATTTGCTGTCTAGTGGAGTGGCTGCAGCTTTAGAGTGTAGCAAATTAGCATCTTGTAGCAAATCTATGACATACTTTCGTTGATTTAAAAACAGCCCTTTGCTAGATGTTGCCATTTCAATTCCAAGGAAATACTTCAAATTGCCGAGATCCTTGATTGGAAATTTGAGCTGCAGGTTCTGTTTCAGCTGAGCAATAGAATCACCATTATTACCTGTGATGATGAGATCGTCGACGTATATCAGAACCATGAGATGAATGTTGGCTTTGAGCTAGACATATAGAGAAGAATCGACAGAGCTTCTCTTAAAGCCAAGAGCTTCAAGAACAGAACTTAGCTTGGCATGCCAAGCACGAGGGCTTTGTTTCAACCCGTAAATAGATTTGTGTAATTTACAAACTATTCTGGAATCTCCACCTTGAGGGTGGCCAGGTGGAAGCCTCATAAAAACTTCTTCTTCAAGTTCCCCGTGTAAGAAGGCGTTTTTAACATCCATTTGCGACAAGTTCCACCCATTGTTGATTGCTATAGACAATAGAACCCTGACAATAGTCATCTTGGCTACAGGAGCAAAAGTCTCCTTGTAATCAATGCCGAATTTTTGGGTAAATCCCTGCGCAACAAGCCGTGCTTTGTGTCGATCAACTGTTCCATCAGACTTGAATTTTGTTTTAAAAATCCAACGACTCCCAACTGCATGTTTTCCAGGAGGAAGAGAAGTTATACTCCAGGTTTTATTTTCTTCGAGAGCTATCAATTCTTTTGCCATGGCCTTTTTCCAGACACTTTGGGATTGAGCTTCTTGAAAATTCTTTGGTTCATGAACACTTGAGATTGCTGTGAGATAAGCTGAGTACACAGGAGATAACTTTTGATACGTCAAAGATTTATGCAGTGGGTACCTGACAGTGTAGCTTGCATAATCTTGTAGTTTGGCTGGAGGTTGACGAGCTCTTGGTGGATTTCGTCGCAGAGTTTCTTCTCTGTTTTGTGCATTAGATGGAATGCATTCCATTGAGCTGTTGACATCTGTAGAAGGGGTGTTATCAGCGTCTTCAATGTGGGCAGCTGTTGTCGTGTCTGTGCCTGTTTGTTGCGCGTCAATGGGATGATCAGTGCTTAGAAGAGGAAATAATTCTTGCACATTTTCTTCTTGCGCTGTCATGGTTTCTTGGAAATAAGGAGTTGATTCTGCAAAATGAACATCTCTAGAAACATATATTTTCTTGGATTTAGGCTCGTAGCACTTGTATCCCTTTTTAGTCTGTGAATAACCCAGAAATATGCACTTCACTGCTCTAGCATCGAGTTTGTCTCTTTGAATGGCTGGCAGATGCACGTAACATGTGCAACCAAAAACTCTTAGGTAAGCAATATTTGGTACCTTGCCCTGCAAAACTTCAAGTGGACATTTGTAATCTAGCACTCAGCTTGGTAACCGATTTATGAGATGTGTGGCAGTGAGTACCCCATATGACCAGAAATGTTTAGGAACTTTCATTTGCAGCATGATTGCTCGAGTTTTTTCCATTAAATCACGATTTTTACGTTCAGCCAAGCCGTTTTGTTGTGGCGTGTTTACACAACTGGTTTGATGCAATATGCCATTAGAGTTTAGATAGTGAGTCATGTTATGGGACATGTATTCGGAGCCATTGTCTGATCGCAAGATTTTAATTTTTGCTGTGAATTGTGTAGTGACCGTAGCATGAAAATTTCTGAAGAATTCAAAGGCTTCACATTTAGTTTTTAGTAGATATATCCAAGTAACTCTAGAGAAATCATCAATAAATATTACAAAGTATCTAAAACCATCAATTGAAGAAGCAAAAGGTCCCCAAATATCTTAATGTATTATTTCAAAAATCTGAGAAGTTTGCGACAAAGAAGGTTGAAATGGCAGCCTAAATGATTTAGCAAAGTGACAGGTTTCACAATCAAGGACTCCTTTAGGTAGACTAGGAGATATATTATTGAAGACTGCTGTTGAAGGATGAGCAAGTCGATGATGCCAAAGAAGATGCTCATCGATAGGAGTGGATAGAGCTGACAATGCTTGAAGACTTTGTGAAATTTGGGGGTCTGACGAGAAGAAGTAGAGTCCATGCAAGATGAATCCTTCACCAATCATCTTCTTGGTTATGAGGTCCTGAAAGATAACCTTGTAAGGGGAGAGAATGACTTCACAATTTAGGGATGTAGTTATCTTTTTAACAGAGAGTAATTGAAAAGGGAAAGAGGGAACATAGAGGACTTCGGACTCAATTATTGGTGACACCAGTTTTAATTTCCCTTTACCCTTAACAGCAACCCCTTTACCATTGGCTACCGAGACATACACAGGAGTGGAAGGGTCTGAGAAGTCAGTGAGATTGGTCAATTTATTAGACATGTGATCAGTGGCTCCAGAATCTATAACCCATAAATCATGAAAACTACTAATTTCTAATGCAGTCATAAAAGCAAGCAAAATACCTTGACTGTTTTCAGTGTTGGATTCGGCTAGAAATCCTGCAAATTGACTGATTATGGCAGCTGATTGATCCTGTCCCTCATTGTTGGATGTCCCTTGTCCATGTTTGGTTTGCAGATAACTTGCAAACTCATTCAATAAAGCCACGGGGCTGGAAGTAAAAGAGTCACTGGAATGTGTTGTAAAATTAGCTTTATGTTAAGTAACTTGTTTTCCTTTGTGATCTTTCATAAACTTTGGCTTCAGTTCTGGGTGGAGACTCCAACATCTATCAGTTGTGTGTCCAATATTATGACAGTGGTGGCATTTCAAATCCATTCTTTTGCTTCTGTTATTTTTCCCTTCAGAATATGGCCGAGTGAAATATGCATGCACATCAGGTTTGTTTGAACTGGTGGAACGATTCATGACTTTTCTACGAACTTCTTCACGTTGGATTGTGGCACACACATTCTGGAATGAAGGAAGATCAGTATTCATCAGGATGTGACTTCTAAGATCCTCATAATCAGGATTAAGGCAGGCCAATAGTTGGAAAATTCTGTCTTCTTTTGTTCTTTTCCTCAGAATTGCAGCATCAATGGTGTGTGGACGATATACCTCCAGCTCACTCCACAACGTTTTTAGATCTCCCAATAAACTCACAAAAGGTTTTCCCTCTTGATTAGTTTTGGCTATGTCCAACTGGATTTGAAAAATTCTTGCTGCATTGTTTTGGCTCCCATACATGTCACGAATAGCATTCCATAGCTCTAAAGAGGATTCTGAATAGCTGAAAATCTCAGCTAGATTGCGCTCCAAAGAGTTTAGGATCCAAGACATAACTAATTGATCCTTTGATAACCAAGCTTCATGCTCCTGCGTTCCAGCTTCTGGTGCTTTAATTGTTCCATTGATGAACCCCAATTTTGATCTTCCACCTAGAGCAATTTTAATGGCTCTTGACCAAGGAAGGAAATTGAATTCATTTAATAACATGGAGCTCAATTTATGAGCTGTACTGATATCAATATCAGTGATATTGGATGTGGAGATAGCCATCTCCTTTGCTCCTTCAGTTTTTTCGTGACTGGTTTCTTCAGCCATGTTCTTAAAAAGGAAGGAGTAAACAAACAGAAAAATTTGCGCAGTGAAGAGAAGATCACTGCTCTGATACCATGAAGAAATTGTGAGTGAAAATTTCTCTGTTTCTTATTGATACAGTAGGGTAGCATACAAGTATATATAGAGAAATTGACAGTTGTTTACGGTTACAATTCTAATACAATAGAAAGTCCTTATAGCATTAGGATAAAGTGACGTCTTCTTCTAGAATTTGTTCACTGGCTTCTTATCCTTATCTTCATGCATTGTTCCCTTAATTGCAGGACACATGATTCTTAGCAGACTTCAATTACGCAGCAGATCAACAATATTGCAGCAGAGGAGCTTTATCTGCAATAATAACAAATGTATGTAGAAACATAATATCAATACAACACAATTTGAAATTTCATTCTCCCTCTCTTTTCTCTCTTCTCTCTCTTCCCTTTTCTAAACTAATTCTTTTTTCTCTTTCAATTATCTTCAAACTCTCTCAATCAGAGGAGAAATAAAAGAGAAAAAGGGCCATTATATGTCTCCACTAATTATATGTATCGCAGTGCCTGAAAATCCACGTTGAGATGTTTACAACGCTATTAAGAAAAGTAATTTTTTTTTTATCAAATGTAAGTATATTAGAGATCAAAGTAACCGATCTAGAGAACCAGAACGAACAAAGCTATACAGAGCAGAGAGCTAAAAGCTCAAACAAAACCACAAGGCTAGCTAAGGCTTTAAAGCCATTTACAAGACATTAAGCATCTACAAACTGATCCTATCCAACATTAAGAAAAGAGGGATCCTGCACGTGGAAATGGTAAATGGTGTAGAGCAAGATTTGAAATTTCTGAAAGATGACATCCACGGAGCTTCGGTTCTTTTCAAACACTCGACTATTCCGTTCATGCCAGATGCCGTAAACGGTTATAGCCATAGCCACATTCCACATTCTCGAGTCAAGGCCCTTGTTAGCAATACTTAGGTCACAGATAGCACTAGACAAAGAGGACATACGTCTGTTAGAAAAGTAGTGTTTTGATATTAGAGGTAGTGGCACACACTGTTAAAGTGTAACCAATCATGTGTTGGCCGATGTAATGCAGGCATTAGCTATCTTGCCATTGCCTATTAGATTGAGTCCATATATTTTCTTACTTTCAAATTTAGTCCCTCAAGATTTAATTATTTTAGATCAATAAAATTGAATTTTATTTTTCAAGACTAAGCATCATCTACTCATCGAAATGTTTATTCAACATTGCATGATACCCATATCTAAGCACCAAAATAATATAGTTAAGTCAAATCCTAAATAAAAGCAATGTAAAATAATAATAAAATAAAAAAATGAGTACCAAAAAATTGTTGGTTGAACCTACCCCTTACTAAAGCAATTTAGTCCTCTATTATAGAAAAAAAGGGTTGCATATTCATTTATTATTCATACTTCATCTTTATTGCTTTAATTGTTTCATATCAATAAAAATTCATTTAATTTTGCCAAACTAGACATCCCCTGAGTGATGAATTTTTTTTTCTCAACATTACAAGATCACCTAGCCTAGGTAATCAAACCAAGCTACCTAGCATAATTCCAAATAAATGCAACATCAAAGAAACAAATTGAGGAACCAAAATGAAAAAACAAAAAACAGCACAAAGATTAAAAACACTATTACAATCCATATTATTTTCATTCTACCTCTATAATGGTCGGATCACAGGTCAACTAGGTTGACTTTGGTCAACTCATGTAAAACTAAAACTTTTGGCCTTATTAGAAAACCAACCCAAATCATAATCCATGCTGTAATGTCATCTCACCAACCACTCAAAATAAAACTATAAAAGAAAGATCATGCCATTAACCACTCAAAAGTGCATGATCGATATAATCCATTGTTTTCTCACCTCTAGATGCAAGTTATAGACATGAAATTAGCTTTTGGTCTAGGTTATGCAAGTTATCTCAATGAAATGAGGTCCTTTAGGCCAAGCCATGATATCACCCCTCTTTCCCACTCTAACCTAACTTGTTTCCTATAATCATATAAATAACTTTCAAGTACCAAAAATGCATTTTCTTCTCCTTTTGTCTCATTCCTTAACCTTTTCGAGTATATCTTCTTGCGACCCATAGAAAAATCTTACTTTCACTTCTTTTTTCACCCTCTACTCTTAATTTCATTCTTGCTTTTCTAATTCGCTCCACTAAGTGAGCCATATCCACCAATGATGATGATGACTCCACCGTTAGATGTAATATCTTCTAATCTCATTATCTTTTGCATATCATTCAAATATTATATTTTGCATTTATTTTTATGTTTAGTTTCCATATATTTAATTGTTTTTTTTTATTATTGTTAATTTGAAAGTATTTGAATTATAATTGAAATTATTTTATTTTTGTATGTTTAGATTTAAATTTAGGTCTCACCTGGGTTTCCCCAAGTCAACTAGATTTTATCGGGCTAATTATTTGGCTAGTTTTTGTTTTAACCTTGATCAGTCTAAGTTTTTATGTTAACCCTGATCGGTCTAAGTTTAAGCATCATCCTCATCACAACCATAATAAATAAAATATACATTTAACAACAATTGTTAATTAGAACAAGAATTAAGATAAATCCAGTCATATTTAATAGGATATTATGAAATTTAGGATTTACCAACACTTAAATGACACAAAATACTAAAATTAACCTCCTAGATTTAGATACAAAAAGATAACAAATAATAAAATATACTTCTGACATGCAGATGATGGATTTGAAAAGGAAATTCAAGATAATTCCATATAAAAATCGAATAAATATAGGAGTAAAGTTATTTAACCAACTGCACACAAATCATACATAATTATAAAAATAACTATAGTTATTTGAAACACAAACTAACTTTCTCGCCTACATATTGTCAGTATCCATATCACAAGCGATATGATGCAAACCCTAGCGAAATTTAATGGTATTCGCGACCCCAAGATCAATCTAACCCAAATTTGTTGAGAATTAAATGAGTTTATCACAATGGAAGACTTGTTCCAAGGCAACAAGACTATAAACTAACTCGATCACAATGCCTACACCTGGAGACAAGCAAAGGAAGTATAAATTCACAACAAAGAGTGGTCAATTCTTTGAAGAGTTGACTACAATGCTGGAAAATATTGTCCAAAAAGTTGGCTACAATGCTGGAAAATATTGTACAAAAAGTTGCCCTAACATTATTCTTAAAGAGTATTTATACTAAAAGCTAAAACCCTAGTTTTCTAAATGGGCCTCACACAAACCCATTTTAAATAATAATTAACCCAAGCTAAAACTAGCCTAAACTAATTAAAATAAACAAATATAAATCCCAAACAAATTGTCTCCTCTCAAAATAATTAAAGTTTGATAGCCCAACTAATTAAATAAGACAAGTTCGTTTTTCCGCATTCTGTCTGGTAGAAGCAAGTCCCAACTTAAAACAGATAGTTCTCTCATGTTTTAATGAATTAGAAGTCGTTCTATATACCATTGGAAAGGTATGGAAGTCTAGTTTCCAGACTAACTAGAATCACATCAAAATTCAATCTGTAGATCCAGTTATGACTAAAAGAGTAATGAAATCTCAAACTATCTAAATCTAGTCTTCTTCTACCAATCCTTGAGTAATGGTCTTGGATCCACCAACAAGCCCCTCTTGAACATGAATCAGATTAATCAAGGCTTGTTCTTTATTATTACAAATCCTTTTAAAGTCCACCTTATCCCATGTACCTTGAAGAAGTCCATTGAAAGCTTCTTTGAACTTCTTATCCCTAAGCCTAGTAACTGGACCAATTAGAACCTCCAATGGATCCTTTGATGGTTGGATCGCATCACGATATCAACAAAAAAGACCCATTCTTAAGTCCTTAACATACCTCCTCGTGTTGATTGGTAGATGTATGATGATTCCATTTCTAGAATCCTTACATACACTAATGTATGTTATACAATGCACCATGGTCCTCTTATCTAGGATTTTAACATACAATAAATATATATTAGCCTATGTATAGTGATCCTCATCCTCGGTATCTTGACATACATTGAATGTATGTTAGTATTTTATAACGATCCCTTTAATCGAGATTTTAACAAACACTAAATATATGCTAGTTATGTTTGGCGATCCCCTTATCTAAGATCCTATCATACATTAAATATATGTTAGTCATCATCATGTTTCATTCATCTAATAGTGTCTATATTGACGATACTGTCACAACTTGACAAGTTTACACAACAAACTAACTTCCTTAACACATATGCCTTAAATATTTGTACTGAAAAATCATATCTTTTCAAACTTTCACTAAAAGCATTGAGAATAAGTCACATATTAAATTATGAAAATTAAATTAGAAGACATAGGCACGGATCACATGCCTTTTGTGGATTCTCTACTTATGGTTTCTTGTTGTTGTTATTGTATCATACTTGTGGTCACCTCTGCAATTACAAGCAACTCTCATAAATTATCCTTATTCAAGAATACAATTCATTATAACTACACCAAAAACAATCAAAATAAGCATTTTAAATAGTTATTCTTTTCTTTTTATTTTCTAACCATATTTGTATTGTTTATCCAATAAAAACATTATTATAAATGCCCATTTTAAACATAACTTGTTTTTTTCCTTTAACATTTCTAATTGATTCGCTTCACGACCTCTCTTTTTTTCTCAAATCTGCCAACAGAGTTCGCATTTCGACCTTTTGCCAAGATATTTTACTATAATATAAGTTGTAGAACTTTGTTTTTAGAAAGGTTGATCTTGTTTAAAAGATAAAATATAAGGGTACAATTCTTATGAAAGGATGAAAACCCAGTTCTGCCCCAACCTTCATGAAATATATCATAAATATGATAGACCTTTTGCTCTGCATAATCATGTTTGGTGACCCATAACTAGACTTCTAAAATTCCAAATTAAATTAAATAAGTTTTCTTGGATGGTAAACAATCATAACTAAACTCCTAATAAAGAAAACAATAATAATCCCAAATTTTCCCACTCATATTCTCTCTAAAAGTCAGGAGACGAATTTGCCAAATTTGTTAACTTATGCATAATATACTTTCCCCCCCTCCCATTTCTATTTCCTCTAATTTATCTTAACATTTTAGCCACATCTTATACCTAATAACCTCATCAAAACATCTTTTAAAATTAAGCTACCCTATTTGCATCAAATTCCTTTCAAAAAATCAATGAGAGCATAATTATAAGTTTTATTAAATTTTAAAACAACATCCTTCTAACTCATCCTTTTCTATTTCTACATGCATTTTTCATCACTTCAAGATATATAAACACACATTAATCAGATAAGTAAAAGTTTTATTATTCCTTCTTTTTATACGCTTATGGATGAACACTTGGCCTTTATACACTTATGGATGAACACTTGGCCTTAGGGAATTAAGAATTGCCTCATTTGTTTTATGCTTAATCTATTAAATACACAAACATTCACATCCAAAACAATATCTACAATAAATGTTTTGCAAATATACATAATCTCTCCCTCCTAATTATCCCCCTCTATGGTCGACCATGGCCTTTCCCAGGGAACTTCCCTATCCGTTCTATTTGTCTTGCCAATTCATAACTCATTTCATGTCATATTCATCAATTACACATAATTCCAAATTTCCCTAAAATATTTTTCAAGAATCATAACCTTAATCTCATAAAGAAATATCATGCAATTTTACAATTAAGTTAAGAAATATAAGAAACATCATACCAAGGAAATTTTAGATCCTAATTGCTTGTGAAATCAAAATCTTCTCCTTTTTTTTTTCTTGTTGTTGTCAGCAACTCTCTCCTCTTTCTCCCCCAATTTCTTCTTCTAATAACACTCTCAACCCTTGTATTTTTTTTTATGTATGGATGTAACACTTAATCTCTCTTTTTCTTTGAAATTCTTCTTAATTTGGCATGAATAATTTCAAAATCTCCCTCCCTTTTCTTCCACCATTTTTTTCAAAATCAAAAGCCAAAAAGAGGGTATTTATACCCCTCAATTTCTATCATTTGCACTTAGGCCCCATTTCCTTTAAATGTTTTATTTTTACCCCCACATGTTTTCCTCTTACAATTAAGTCCTAACTATTTACATTTATTTCAATTCCACCCTTTAACTTATTATATATCTATTATTATTTTTTTCAATTCATTTTTTTTAATTTAAACATAATCCCAATTAATTCTGAGTTAAAAACTACAATATCTTGATGAAATATCCAAAATTCTTGAATTCTCATTTTATTTAAATCCGTATGTGAATTCCTCCACTTTTATTTTCTTTATTTGTTAGGTTATAATTTATGTGTACATTTATTTCTCGGTATTTACAGTGAAGATCAAAGAGCTGCCAAAATAAAGAAGTAATAATATGTCTAAAAGTTCATTAGAGCTTACAACTTATTTCTGTGTTTGCCTTTATCTAGAGTTATAAAAGTAAAAACAATTGTAAATCTTATTGTCATAACCCATTTCTGATTTTTTCCCAAAATTTACTTGAAATGATAATAAAAATGAAAAAGGTTGAAGTGGTGAAAAAATTAAGTTAGAGATTTTGGATGGATTTGAGAGCCTGATCGTACCTCTATCGTGCCCAAAACTAGAAGAAAATGCAAATTCAAGGCTAAAATAAATTATTATTGGATAGATCTGCATAAAAATAAAGTTAAAAGGCATAATTATATTTTTAATAGACCAATCTGATTTAATCATAGGCCAAATTAAAGTTTAATTATGTTTAGAAATTAATTTAGGGTCAAATTGAAGGATTTAATTAAGTGCAAACACTTAATTAAACTTTACTGAGGTCAAATTAATTTTATAAGGGAAAGGTAGAAATTAAGTTTGGGAGCCTAATTTGAGTTAAATTGAGAAGAATAGAATTTTTGGAGATGAAATTTAATTTTTTGTCAAGTCAATTGGTTGAAATTGGGAGTAAAATTAGAATAAAATCAGAGCCAAAATAGAGGTGGCTCTCTAATTAGACTAGATTACCCTTTTTCCTCAAGTTATAAATAGAGTTGAAATCTATGACCCAATAGGAGAGAAATGAGAAGCTAAAATTGAAGAAAAAATAGTTTTCTTTTTGGTTTTCCAGCCAAAACACTCCTTATTGTCATAACTTGATTTTTGACTCTCTAATTTTTAATATTTTTGTATGATTTTTTGTATTTTTAATGTAATCCAAAATTTTGATAAAAAATAAACTATGCTCTGTTTAGAAAATTGCCTTGGAAATTATTTATTCATTATTTATGTAACACCTTGTAATTTCTAATGTGTCTTTATTCATTTATCTATAATATTATACATGAAAATTAAGTAATTTAATCCTTAAAAATATCAAATTTTAAACTTATCACATCATAATTCTCATAATTTATTATTAATCTACTTCCCACCTCCAAGTTTATTTAAAAGTCAATTTCATATTTTCCACCATCTATAAAGCATATTTTTATACCAAAAATCATAAAAAGAATTACAACTTCTAAAACTTCCATATTAATAAAAACATGATAACACCTTGTAATTTCTAATGTGTCTTTATTCATTTATCTATAATATTATACATGAAAATTAAGTAATTTAATCCTTAAGAATATCAAATTTTAAACTTATCACATCATAATTCTCATAATTTATTATTAATCTACTTCCCACCTCCAAGTTTATTTAAAAGTCAATTTCATATTTTCCACCATCTATAAAGCATATTTTTATACCAAAAATCATAAAAAGAATTACAACTTCTAAAACTTCCATATTAATAAAAACATGAAAAAATGTCTTAATCTTTCTTATTTTCTAATTTAAGTCCTAATAGATTAATTTCAACCCTAATACACTAATGGCTTGGCTTAACACAATCACTTAAACTTGACATGCAATTTGTTTCCAAACTTGTACACTTGTAATCAACATGCCAAACATCAAAATGATATAAATTAACCAAACAATCAAGATCATCTTCTCAAAATTCTCTAAACTAACTATTCAACCAATGCTAACAAAACTCACAATTAGTCATAACATCCTCAATTTATTTCTTAAGCATGTTAATCTTAATATCAAAAATATAAAAGACAATCCAATTCAATTTCTCAACTAATTTGAACATTTCTTAACTTTTATATGTAGCTAGTCATTCATGGATTTTTTCATAATTGTAACTAGACTTTTAAAAATTAACTAAAATCACATTTCCTCAATTAACACTCTAAATTAAACAAACCAATTCTCCTAAATATTTGAACTTAGATTAGTCACTTGAAAAATAAGGAACTCATATGATGTAAACCTTATAGATATAAAGATCTTGTAACTCAAAATCGAGATTGACACCATCCTAAAAAGCTAAAAAATAAGTTTGATAGCGTGACAAAAAGATTACCAAGCCAAAACACCAATAGTATTGAAATAAAGCCTCACCTAATAATCAATGAATCACAAATTAACAAAAACACTAAAATGCATCGTTGTTTTCCTGTTCATTACTGTTGCACCAGACCCTCGCGCACTGTAGACTCGCAATTTGATCCGGTGTTGCGCGCGAGTTCGTCCGCCTTATTTTTTTTTGTTTTTTCCGTTTATGAACAGTGGAATAACGATTCTATCCCTCGAAAAGGACAAAACACGGTTCAAGGCTGGAGGGGTGCGGAGGTAATTGCGCACGTACGGACCAGTCCGGTCCGGTCCGCCCCGGTCCGGTCCGCCGCACTTTTATTTATTTTAATATTTTTTTGAAAATGGCTAAATACGAATATAAACCCGAATAAGACAAAAGTGATGAATAATGCACAAGGATGTCCGGTAATTGACCAACGTTTTTTATTATTTTTTTCAAAATACTGTCGGCGAGTGTGGGGCATGTGACCGACGGTATTCCGCTCACGCCCTGTTTAGAGCGTGCGTGTGGCGTCATACGGTGGCAAAAAATGGGCTCCCGGCGCCCAGATCGCTTCGCCGCCGACTGGTCTTTCTCCCGGTGAAGCGCGTTGTGTCACCCGGTGTCCGTGTACGCGGCGGTGGACGGTTAAAGCCGTTTGTTCCGTTTCTCTCTCCTCTGGACACAAACGTACAGGACAGGCCCCCATGTTTGTTGACTTTGCACGTTATTCCCTAAACTTCGAATTTTCTGTATGTTACAGAAGAGGAACCAAGTTTTTACTTTGCAGATCGGTCCCTTCCCTTTTAATTGAGTCCTTCAATTGAAATTAATTAAATATTAATGTTTCACTTCGGTCCTCCTTCTTTTAATTTCCGGATTGAGTTTAAAAACCTTAATATATTTGGTTCGGAATTTGTGATTTGTTCAGTTTTGTCCTTTGATTAAAATTGATAATATATTTGATTTTCATTTCGACCCTTATACTTTTAATCTTTGATTTTAATCCCTATATTTTTTATATTTATAGAATAGTCTCTGTTTTTGGTAATGTATATATAAATATGCCCTTAGCTTTGGTTTTTAATTTTATTTTTTGTTCATAATCATTTGAAAATTGATAATTTTTTTCCTACGTTTGCTCTTAAATATTTCTCACCTAATAATTTTTGTTTCTATTTTATTTTTTTATTTGATCTTTTGTTAAAGTTTTTAGAATTTTTTTAGTCTTTCATTTATTTTTGTTTCTTTCATTATTAACATAATAATAATAATAATAATAATAATAATAATAATAATAATAATAATAATAATAATAATAATTTAATTTTTTTTTCTTACTCTTATGTTTATGTTTTTTAGTTTATAATAATAATGATAAAAATTTAATTGTTTTTCTTGCTTAGTCTTTTGCTGATGTTTTTTTTTTTCTTCTCAGAATAATTTAAGAATTTTTATTTTGTTGACAATAATAGCAATGATAATTTTTTTTAATTTAAGTTTTTTTGTTTGATCTTTTGTTAAAATTTTTAAGATTTTTTTAGTCTTTCATTTAGTTTTGTTTCTTTCATTATTAACACAATAATAATAATAATAATAATAATAATAATAATAATAATAATAATAATAATAATAATAATAATAATTTAATTGTTTGAATATTTATTGAATATTCATAATGTGTGAGATCTAATATTACTGGGGAAAAATTCAACTCATACAAAAAATAAAATGACAAATTTACCTAGGTTATCTACAATTAAAACATATACGAACCACTTCTCATTTTGATTGTTTTATAAAGTATGTTTGACTAATTATATGTTTTAATATTTATTGAATATTATCGCCTAAAAATATATATAGAGAGAGAGAGAGAGAAAAAATGACCTAGGATTTTTTTTCAAAACAAATTAATATCAATATGCTTAAATACATTTAATATAATAATATGATTAATAAATCTTATAAAAAAATATTGGCTTTGAATTTAAATTTTATATTCTTTTGTTTAAGTTTATTTCTTAATTTTTTTTCAATATTTTCATTTTTAATATTTCAAATCTAAAATTACTAGGGAAAAAATACAACTCAAAAAAACAAAAGGTTGACAAATTTACCTACATTATCAACTCATTCTTTTTTCTTTTGACAAATTTATCTAGATTATCTACAATTAAAAAATATGTGAATAACTTCCCGTTTCGATTACACTGATCCGTTTACATGACAAATGAGTCATTATAGGACGCAAAAAAAGTTTATTTCTTAAAAAATTTATACTTTTTTTATTTATAATGTGTCAGATCTAATATTACTGGGGAGAAAAGGCAACTCAATTTTTTTTTTTTTTACAAATTTACCTAAGTTATTTCCAGTTAAAAAATATACGAACCAATTCCCATTTCGATTATACTATTCCTTCTAGGTGGGGACAAAAATTATTTGTTACATATTTTATCTATTATAATGTTACTAATTAAATATTTAAACAACTAATTACAACATGTAAAAAATCAATTAGTTTTCTACATAAAAAAAACCTAACGCAATGCGCCGGCAAGCATACTAATTATACGAAGCAAAAAACTCATTTCTAACATATTTTATCTATTGCAATTTCAGTGATTAAACATTAAAATAACTAATTATAGGACGAAAAAAATATAAGTATATTTCTAGAAAAAATAATTACAATATTTTTATTTATAATGTGTCAGATCTAATATTACTAAAGAAAAAATGCAACTCATAAAAAAAATTACCTGCGTTATCTGCAATCACAAAATATACGAACCATTTTCTATTTTGATTATACAGATTTTATCAATTACAATTTTACTAATTAAATATTATAATAATAAAATACAATACATATAAAAACAATCAATTTTTTACATAGATAAAAATGCCCCAGCGCATCGCGCGGGCATATTGCTCGTGAAAACTATAAGAAAGACACCACAAAGACATTTTCTCTTTAATAAGTCAAATTTAGTTCTTTTGATAGCCACAAAATACGAGAATATCTCACATACAACAAAATATTTTAAAATCAATGTATTATTCAATCAATCTGCAATGGCTTACATATAGAATATTTATATTGAAAACTTAATGTCTAAACCCTATTAGGCCTAAAACATGTTGGTTGAATCAAACCCATTTGCAAAAACAACCCAAATATATTAATTAAACCTAAGAACCCAAAAATAATTAATTATAAATAAAGTCTAATGTGAATTATTACTGCAACAAAATATGAATAAAATATAATACGAAATAACCTAATTCCCTAGTTAAATTAAGCATAAGGCCGAATATATGCCCCTGATAAACTAGGATTAAATTGTTAGACTTTATATCTCTTTTTCATTCTAAGAAGTCAGAACTCACTATAGTAATAATTTTCACATCATATAGTCTCGTTCTTAAGAGAGGATATTATATTTGTAAGCTTAAATAATCATCTTCTAATTTAGAATGTTGATGATGCCCATACATTTCCCTGTAGAACTAGAATTCCCTTCAAAACATGGAAAATAATTAAAGTGAACTATTCTTTTATGTAGTTGCCCCTTTACATTCCTTTATTGTTAGGATTTAATCAATCAATCCATCACACTAGAGAAAACCTTTATTGTTATATAATTAATAATCCTCGTAGAATATGGAAACTCTTAATTATTATCAAAATTTTGAGGATTTGGTCCCAAATTGGAGGTTTGTTGCTCCAAATTGCTCAATCTAATATTTTATTTGGATCGGTATGTAGATTCAATCTTACTCAATTTTGAGGCTTTGTTGAAGTAATTAAGACATCATCATATCTAAAACCACCAGATTTTTTTTAATAAAAGATGCAAACTTTTTATTTGGATTCGATCTTGTTCAATCTGAATTTCTATAACTCCAAATTCATGTGTTTAAAGTTGTGAACTCGATCAATCAAAATTGCCAAAAACAAAGACCAAACAACATGTCAATTATCCTCTCATCTTTAAGTATAAATGAAGCGTCATCTAGGTGAATTTAAGGTTTTTAACTTGAGATTGGGAAATTTTCAATTAAGTCTCTATTCTTTTGATCTATTCAAATTATAACCCTAATTGCCTCTAAACCTTTATTTGTTTTCAATTTCACCTCTTCCAAACTCAATTGTTAGTCCTTAAGTTGGTTTCCCCTTTTCATTTTGGTCCTTGGTTATGAATTTGTGCATTTTGACCCTTAATTTACCAACAAACTTTCAATTATTTCAATTTGGCTCTTGATTTAGACAATTTCAACCTCTATACTAACGCGCCATTTTTTATTGGTTCTTGGTTTTGGATTTATTTAATTAAGTCCTTAATTACCCATCAATCTTCAATATTTAAATAATTAAACTCCTGATTTTATCAAATTAACTCTTAAAAATCACAATTTGACCCTTAGATTCTTTCGATTAAAATCTAAATGGACTTGAAAAATCAATTTTTATTTCAATTAAGCCCTTAGTAAATAAATAAAAAAAACCTTGAAAAGTTCTAATTAAGTCTTCAAACATCCAACATGAATTGTCCTTAAATTTATATTTTCTTGCTAATAAAACCTTATGAGTAAAAATACACTATTAAATTTTCCAATCCTGTGTATTTGATCTTCTTCAACCTGTCTTCAGCAATTTCCAAGACATTCTGGTATACTCTTCTCACTATTATATTTTTTTTTCTCCCAACATTTTTTTTATTTTCACTTTTCCATTTTTATATATTTTTTAATGTTTACTTGAGGCCCTAAAAATGGGTAACAATATTTATATTAGCTCCCATCTTCCAATATTTTTTCATCAGACACATGTTTCACCATCATTTGAAATCACTTGTTATTTCAATAAAGGATTGGTGATTATATGATAAATACCATTATTATTCACAAACACAACATGACCTTCATTTACCAACTTTTAAACTTGATATCTAAGGTTCCAGAAATTTTGAGTTAAATGACCCATAATCATATCATGATATTCTTATTTAGTATTCGGGTCATGCCACCTTATACATGGTGATTGTATAATATATAAACACTTAAAACAATATAAACACTTAAAACACAAAAAAAAATCTATTACTTATTAAGAGAAAGGTGAGAAAAGTACAATATATAAACACTTAAAACACAAAAAAAATCTATTACTCTAAGATATAATAATCTCTCTATCCTAAAAGAGATTAAGAGATTTCTACTTGGATGACTTATGATTTACGAAAACATATATTTGAAGCAAATATTTAGAGATGAAAAAAACATATGATCTTCATTAATATTTATATAAACTCAAAATAACTCTAGATTTGTTTAGTACGATCTTTGGATCTCCTAATAAAAATTAAATTTATTGTTTCCTCTGCTCACGTGTCTACCCCTAAGATATATTTGTATGATTTATTGTTATTATTTGAATATTGAACTCTTCATTACTTATATGGCAAGTGCTTTAGATAACAAGTCTGATAGAAACTCTGCTGATAAGAATATGGACAGGCGTACATCAGCAGATAAAATGGTAATAAAATCAAGCGAGTAGTTTGATTCAAGGCACAAACAGAAGCGACAAAACACAAGCACAACAAGAACACAAGCACAACAAGAACACATGCCCAGTTACATTTATTTGGAAAACGGACAGCCATGTGCTGCCGCTGCTGCTGCTGCGACGTCGACAGTGTTATCCTCTGATTCTGACCGGGATGGCGAGATCAGCGGTTCTTTCAGCAGCCCTCCAAATAACTCAGCTGGATCGTAGTAAATCTCTACTTCTTCTGCCCTTAGAGATTCATCTACCTGGGAACCCATAAAAAAGTCACAAGCCACTTTACTTATCTGAATGTTTTTTTTTAATCAGTGAAGATGTTCCACTTCGTAATTTCATTTTTTCTTTTTCTTGTGGTTTTGCGAAATGGTTGCTAACTTATAAAATGCGAAGCCATTGAAATTTTTTTCAGAAACAAATAAAAGTAAGAATAATGGGTTCTGGGCCCAGGATTTAATGATGAAAGCACTACAGTTCATCCCGTTGATTTCTTGACAAAAAGGCTTTATCGAATCATTTCAAGCAGGGAAGTAGGAATGGTAGTGGATAAAATCCAGAATTGTGTGATTAACAACGAGATCCGCATTTGAAAACCCACTGTGGTGCATAGTAATGCTAATTTTGGATTGATAACTTCAGGCTAAAGTTGAAAGAGGCTACGTGGACAATTTGGAGTCTATCCTTTTTGCAAAAAAACACACTGAATAAGTGAATTATTGATATTTTTAGCATGCTAAGGACTTGTGTTTCTTCTTCTCTTTTCAGATGAAAAGAATAGCTCTGCGCCTTCTACAAATTCTTACAATAAATTCTCTTAAGAGCATACCTGGAGGACTCCTAGGCCGAGGAACTCAACCTTCTCTCCGGTAGGAGCGTGGCCTTTGAAAGGTCCTTCGAAGAAACCCCAATGCCTGAATTTGAAAGAAATCACGGGCGGGCCTGAATAAACACTCAGCACTTCCCATGCGAATCCTCGAGGGAAGGCAGATCGAAAGGCATCATGGGATGATTCAAAGGTTTCTTCATCTGCTTTGTAGTACTGAAATTCCTTCGGTAGAGAACTTTTCAGCAAAGCATTGTAGCTCCCAAGCCCCAGTGTTTCTTCTCCTGATAAACCCTTTCTTCCTGTCATACAACCACATATTACTTACAGGTAACTGATAATCCTGCCCACTGTGCAAATTTTGTCGAAGAATATCTGGTTGACTAATCTCTGTAGCACTAACCTAGTTCAAATCAAAAAAGAAAAGAGAACTGGGTTTCAGATTTGGCACAGTACCATTGACAATGAGCTTGAATTTGTCAGGGTTAATGGTCTTGAAGTCCTGTAAACGAATCTTGTGAGAGAGTTCCATTTCCCAGGACTTGATAGCATTTTGCACTACTTCTTCTAGAGACCCTTTTGGCCATTCCTGCAAACCATGTTGTACTACGCAAATCAAGAATTTGAAAGAGAAAAAGAAATCCTG
Source organism: Salix caprea (assembly GCA_964035475.1). Classification (NCBI taxonomy): domain Eukaryota; kingdom Viridiplantae; phylum Streptophyta; class Magnoliopsida; order Malpighiales; family Salicaceae; genus Salix; species Salix caprea. Next base: position 8,073,803 of record OZ037749.1, on the reverse strand, counting down.
ACGCATAATATATATAAGCATAGCTTAAGGGTCGAGAACCTTGGTCCGGCCTTGTTCGAAGAGCTGGTTGACGGAATCATATGTGGGAGGAGCTCCATGCCTCCACTGCGTGGTATTATCAGCTTCATCATGCAAGATAGATCTGTATATATCTCCTGATTTCTTGATCAAAGCTTCTTCTGCAGTCGCCATATCAGAGGCTTACTACAAGGGCTTTACACTGGAGATGGATGGGCTATATAATGCTTGACAGTGTTACCGCTGGGTCAATAAGGCTCTGATATCATGTTAGGAACCATCTCATCTAAAAGGTTAAGCTTATAGGTGAGGTCCCAGAATATAATTATATTATACTCTAACAGATAGAACCAGAAAATCACTTGATTTTAGCATTTGTTTAATTTATTAGTTATATTATCACATAATGCCACCAATTCTACTCGTGTGAATGGTCACAACTATGTAGTAAAATTGTGTTTTGATGTATAAATATTTTTATATGAAAAATAATAACCCAGGAAGCAGTCATCTACACACTTAACACCACAAATCCAAAATCTACAAGTCAAGATTCATAGTCTTAAATAGAAATATTTAATTTCCGACCACAAATCACCTGATTGTCACCCAATTAAACAAAGGGGTGTTTTTATTTATCAAGCAATGCCGGAGAGTAATCAAATAAATGGGATGCTCGCAAAACTTACCATCACTTTCACCACTGTTTTTTCTTCTTCTTATCAATGCCTTAACCTACATCTTGAAACACTTCTCCTAGAATAGCATCATCACGTTGCCTCAACATGTGTTGGCCTAAAGTCTCAAATGTTCTTATTCTAATGAAACAAATTATTTGTATATATGTAGTGCTATAAGAATATTTTTTACTTCAATTTTTTTTATATAAAAACAAGAGTTACCAAATGTCTGCGCATTGCAAAAACAATTAGTAAGACCAATTCAAGGTAATGAAAAAATAATTCAACCTCAAAGCATAAGTACATAATTATATATATAAAAAATCTTTATATTTTCTCCAAATTAATTCGAACATAAAAGACTTCGATTGAATTACGATTCACCTAGCTACTAATTATTCACAAGTACCATGACTAATTTCTTATGATTAACCTCATAAATCCTCTCCAGTTGAATGAAAACCACAACCCTTGCCTCTTCACCTCGTCTTGCAAACCCTGGCTAGCCCACGTGGTTAAAGCTAAAACTAATTAAATTTGAAATTTACTCCTTAGCTCCTCTCTTCTCCTCCCTTTTCTTCTTACAATATTGCATTTATCTTTGACCATAGACCCCGTGGATTGGTTGTAGTTAGGCATAGTGGCAAGCAAAATAGTTTACACTAAATTGGTAGCATTCGTTATGTAATATGATTGAAAAATAAGCAACAATGATAAATCAACCAAACTAAACAAAAAAAAATCACAATGATTCCTCCACAAAATTAACACTTGTCAATATTATTAAAAAAATTCTTATCAATATTAAAAAAAACCTTTATGATTTACTTGATAACCAAGACAATACTAAACAAAATCTAGTAAAATAACATCTAAAACACATGTTATAGTCATCAAAGATTAAAAAAGGAGCCAATCAACAAAAACTTAAACAACAAATTGGGAAAAGTGTTTTTGATTTAAAAAAGACAAAAGATAATAATATAAATCAACCCTAGTTAAATTGTCAAACATGCAACCTATATCATGAGAATTGAATATCACCATAGAAATAAAAAAAAAATATAAAACTCAATTTTCAATAAACCTAATATTGAAAGGGAAAAAATAGTATTAAAAAGAAAGAAAACAAAAAACAACTTGCATCAACTTGACTTGTGAGACTTGATAACATTATAGAAAAACATTGGATTTTTTTTTATTAAGCTCAATTCCCAAATCAATTCTATTTTGGCAAGAATGGTGAAAAAACAAAGAGAAAATAGAGGAGAAATAAAAGAGAAAAAGGGCCACTATGTGCCTCCACTAATTACATGTATCGCAGTGCCTAAAAGGCCTTGTTGAGATGTTTACAATGCTATTAAAAAAAATAGTGTTTTGATATTAGAGGTAGTTGAACACATTATTAAAGCATAATGAATCATATGTTGGCCATGTAAGGCAGGCATTAGCTATCTTGCCACTGCCTATTAGATTGAGTCCATATGTTTTTTTACTTTCAAATTTAGTCCCTCAAGACTTAATTATTTTAGATTAATAAAATTGAATTTTATTTTTCAAGACTAAGCATCATCTACTCATTGAGATGTTTATTCAACATTGCATGATACCCATATCTAAGCACCATAAAAAATAGTTAAGTCAAATCCTAAATACACTCAATGTAAAATAATAAAATAAAAAAAATTGTTGGTCGAACCTTTCCCTTACTAGAACAATTTAGTCCTCTATTATAAGGGTTGCATATTCATTTATTATTCAGACTTAATCCTTATTTCTTTAATTGTTTCATATCAATAAAAATCATTTAATTTTTCCATACTAGACATCCCTTGAGTGATGAATTTTTTTCTCAGCACTATAAGATCACCTAACCTAGGTAACCAAATCAAGCTACCTAGCATAATTCCAATTAAATGCAACTTCATAGGAACAAATTGAGGGACCAAAATAAAAAAGAAAAAAGAAAAAACAGTCACAAGGATTAAAAAACAATATTACAATCCATATTATTTTCATCCTACCTCTATAATGGTTAGGTCACAGGTCAGCTAGGTTGACTTCGGTAAACTCATGTAAAACAAAAATTTTTGGCCTTATTAGAAAACCAACCACAAACCATAATCCATGTTGTGATGACATCTCACCAACCACTCAAAATAAAAGTAAAAAATAATGATCATACAACCAACCACTAAACACAAAAGTATAAAAGAAAGATCATGCCATTAACCACTCAAAAAATGCATGACCCATATAATCCATGTTCAAGACATGACATTAGCTTTTGGTCTAGTTTATGCAAGTTAGATCAATGAAATGAGGTCTTTTATGCCAAGCCATGATATCACCACTCTCTTTCCCAATCTAACCTACCTTGTTTCCTATAATCATATAAATAACTTTCAAGTACCAAAAATGCATTTTCTTCTCTTTCTGTCTCATTCCTTAACCTTTTTGAGTGTATCTTCTTGCTACCAATAGAAAAAACTTACTTTAACTTCTTTTTCACTCTCTACTCTTAATTTCATTCTTGCCTTTCTAATTCCCTCCACTAAGTGAGCCATATCCACCAATGATGATGATGACTCCACCGTTAGATGTAATATCTTCTAATCTCAATATCTTTTGCATGTCATTCAAATATTATTTTTTGTATTTATTTTTGTGTTTAGTTTCCAGATATTTAATTGTTTTTTATTATCGTTAATTTGGAAGTTTTTGAATTATAATTGAAATTATTTATTTTTTGTATGTTTTGATTTAATTTTAGGTCTCACCTGGTTTCCCCATGTCAACTAGATTTTTTCGAGCTAATTATTTGGCTAGTTTTTGTGTTAACCCTGATTGGTCTAAGTTTTGGGCCATTCGGGTCCCAAGTCAACCTATTAAGCCAAACCAAGTTTTAAGACTCTGTAATGACCCCCCCCCCCCCCCCCCCTCCCCCCATCTTTTTGTTGTAATTGGTATATCAATATGAGTTCTTCAAACCCTTATTTAGGTGTGTTTATTTATCAAAATTTCATCAAAATCTCCCTTGTATTGGCAAATCCTAAGTTATCGACATATAACATAATCTTCAAAAAACAAATATTCGATATCCACCTAAACGTCTTAGGTTTATATTTCCACAAGCATCATCCTCATTACAACCACAATTGTTAGCAACAATTGTTAATTAGAACAAGAATTAAGATAAATCCAATTATATTTAATAGGATATTATAAAATTTAGGGTTAATTTCTTAAATTCCCATCCTTTTTAAAGAGCGATGATCATACATATTAAGTTTACCAACACTTAAATGACACAAAATACTAAAATGAACCTCCTAGAGCTAGATACAAAAGATAATAAATAATATAATTTACTTCTAACATGCAGATGATGAATCTGAAAAGGAAATTCAAGATAATCTCATATAAAAATTGAGTAGATATAATAGTAAATTTATTTAACCAACTGCACACAAAATCATACATAATTATAAAATAAATATAGCTATTTGAAACACAAACTAACTTTCTCGTCTAAATATTGTCAGTAAGCGATATCTCGAAAAGACCCTTTCTCGGGTCCTTAACATACCTCCTCGTGTTTATTGGTAGATGTATGACGATTGCATTTCTAGAATCCTAACATACATTAATGTATGTTAGACAATGCACCATGGTCCTCTTATCCAGGATTCTAACATACAATAAAAATATATATTAGCCTATGCATAATGATCCTTATCCTTGGGATCTTGACATACATTGAATGTATGTTAGTACTTTATAATGATCCCTTTAATTGAGATTTTAATGTACACTAAATATATGCTAGTTATATTTGGCGATCTCTTAATCAGAGATCCTAACATACACTAAATGTATACAAGTCATCATCATGTTTCATTTTGATAGTGTAGATTGGCGATACTAGCACAACCTAACAATTTTACACGGCAAACTGACTTCCGTAACACACATGCCTTAAATATTTTTAGTAAAAAATCACATCTTTTCAAACTTTCACTAAAAGTGTTGAGAATAATCCACATATTAAATTATGAAATTAAATTAGAAGACATAGGCACATATCACTTACCTTTTATGGATGCTCTAATTGTGATTCCTTGTTGTTTTAATTGCATCATACTTATGGTCCCCTCTGCAATTACAAGCAACTCTTATAAATTATCCTTATTCAAGGATACAATTCATTATAACTACACCAAAACAAAATCAAAATAAGCATTTTAATCAATTATTCTTTTCTTTTTATTTTCCAACCATATTTTTATAGTTTATCCAATAAAAAAACATTTTTATAAATGCGCATTTCAAACATAACTTGTTTTTTTCCTTTAACGTTTCTAATTTAGTCACTTCACGACCTCCCTTTTTTTCTCAAATCTGCTAATAGAGGTCGCCTTCCGACTTCTGCCAAGATATTTTACTATAATATAAGTTGTAGAACTTTGTTTTGAGAGAGGTTGATCTTGTTTAAAAGATAAAATATAAGGGTACAATTCGCATGAAATGATGAAAACCTAGTTCTGCCCCAACCTTCATGAAATATATCATAAATATGACAAACCTTCTACTCTGCATAATCATGTTTAGCGACCCATAACTAGAGTTCTAAAATTCTAAATTAAATAAAACTAGTTTTCTTAGATGGTAAAAAATCATAACTATAACTCCTAATAAAGAAAACAATAATAATTTCCAAATTTTCACACAATAATAATAAAGGAAACAAATGTGCCTAATTTGTTAACTTGTGCATAATATACTTTTTTCCCCTCCAAATTTTACTTTCTCTAATTTATCTTAACTTTTTAACGACAGATCATACATAATAACCTCATCAAATTTTTTTAAAAAAATTAAGCTACCCTATTTGCATCAAATTCCTTTCATAAGATGAATGAGAGCATAATTATAAGTTTTATTAAATTTCTAAACAACATCATTCTAACCCATCCTTTTCTATTTCTACATGCATTCTTCATCACTTAACGACATATAAACACACATTAATAAGCTAAGTAAAAGTTTCAATATTCCCTCTTATTATACACTCATGGATGAACACTTGGCCCTGGGCAATTAAGAATTGCCTCATTTATTTTATGCCCAATCCATTCAATATACAAACATTCACATCCAAAAAAATATCTACAACAAATGTTTTGCAAATATACATAATCCCTCCCTCCTAATTACCCCCCTCAATGGTCGACCATGGCCTTTCCTAGGGCACTTCCCTATCCGTTCTATTTGTCTTGCTAATTTATAACTCATTTCATGTTACATTCATCAATTACACATCATTCCAAATTTTCCTAAAATATTTTCTAAGAACCATAACCTTAATCTCATAAAGAAAAATCATGTAATTTTATAATTAAGTTAGGAATTTCTATATGAATATAAGAAACACCACACCAAGGAAAATTTAAATCCTAATTGCTTTTGAAATCAAAATCTCATTTTTTTTTCTTGTTGTTGTCGGCCACTCTCTCTTGTTTCCCCCCCAATTTCTTCTTTCTAATAACACTCTTAACCCTTGTATTTTTTTATGTATGGATGTTTTGGTAACACTTAATCTCTTTATTTCTTTGAAATACTTCTTAATTTGGCAAGAACAATTTCAAAATCTCCCTCCCTTTTCTTCCACCATTTTTGTCAAAATCAAAAGCAAAAAAAAGGTATTTATACCCCTCAATATCTATCATTTGCATTTAGTCCCTATTTCCTTTAAATATTTTATTTTTACCCCCACATCTTTTCCTCTTATAATTAAGTCCTAACTATTTATATTTATTTCAATTCCACCCTTTAACTTATTATATATCTATTATTAATTCTGAGTTAAAAACTACATTATCTTGAATATTTTTTCTGGATGTTATGTCTAAAAATTTTGAATTCTCATTTTATTTAAATTCATATGTGAATTTCTACACTTTTATTTTCTTTATTTAGTTAGTTTATAATTTATACGTACATTTATTTCCCGGTATTTAAAGTGAAGATCAAAGAGTTGCAAAAATAAAGAAGTAATAATATGTCTAGAAGTTCATTTAGCTTAGAACTTATTTATGTGTTTTCCTTTATCTAGAGTTATAAAAGTAAAAAAGAAATTGTAAATCGTATTGTTACAACTCATTTCTGAGTTATTCCCAAAATTTACTTGAAATGAAAATAAAAATAACAAAAATGAAAATGAAAAAGATTGTCGTGGTGGAAAAATTAAGTTGGAGATTTTGGATGGATTTGATAGTCTGATCGTACCTCTATGTGCCCAAAACTAGAGGAAAATACAAAGTCAAGGCTAAAATAAATTATTATTGGATAAATTTGCATAAAAATTAAGTTCAAAGGCATAATTATATTTTTAATAGGCCAATTTGATTTAATCATAGGTCAAATTAAAGTTTAATTATGTTTAAAAATTAATTTAGGGTATAATTAAAGGATTTAATTAAGTGCAAAGACTTAATTATACTTTACTTAGGTCAAAGTCATTCTATTAAGGACTTAATTGGTGGAAATTAAGTTTGGGAACCTAATTTAAGTTAAATAAAAAAGATTGAAATTTTCGGAGATGAAATTTTATTTTGTACCAAGTCAAGTGCTTGAAATTGGGGGTAAAATTACAATAAAATTAGAGCCAAAATAGAGGTAGCTCTCTAATTAGACTAGAATACCTTTTTTCCTCTAACTATAAATAGAGGTGAAATCTATGACCTGATAGGAGATAAATGAAAGCCAAAATTGAATAAACAATAGTCTTCTTTTTGGTTTTTCCAGCCAAAACACTCCTTATTGTCATAACTTGATTTTTACTCTCTAATTTTTAATATTTTTGTATCATTTTTTGTATTTTCAATGTAATTCAAAATTTTGATTAAAAAAAAAAATCTGCTCTCTTGAGAAAATAGCCTTGAAAATTATTTATTCATTATTTATGTAACACCTTGTAGTTTCTAATGTGTCTTTATCTATAATATTTATTATACATGCAAATTAAGTAATTTAATAATTAAAAATATCAAATTTTAAACTTATCACATCATAATTTTCATAATTTATTATTAATCTATTTCTCACTTCCAAGTTCATTTAAAAGTCAATTTCATATTTCCCATGATATATAAAACATATTTTTATACCAAAATTCATAAAGAGAATTACAACTTCTAAAATTTCCATATTAATGAAAACATGAAAAAAAAAATGACTTAATCTTTCTTATTTTCTAATTGAAGTCCTAATACATTAGTTTCAACCCCAATACACTAATGACTTGGCTTAACACAATCATTTAAACTTGACATGCAATTTGTTTCCAAACACAAACACTTGTACTTTTTTTTTATTGCAAATAGCCATAAAATACAAATTTAATTCACTCTATTCACTAATCAATATGCCAAACATCAAAATGATATAAATTAACCACACGATCAAGATCAAATTCCCAAAATTCTTTAAACTAACTATTCAACCAACTCATAATTAGTCATAACATCCTCAATTTATTTCTTAAGCATGTTGATCTTAATATCAAAAATATAATAGCAATTTAATTTCTCAACTAATTTGAACATTTATGAACTTCTACATGTAGCTGGTCATTCATGGAATTTTTCATGATTGAAACTAGACTTTTAAAAATTAATTAAAATCACATTCATCAATTACCACTCTAAATTAATCAAACCAGTTCTCCTAAATATTTGAACTAAGGTTAGTCACTTGAAAAATAAGGAACTCATATGATGTAAACCTAAGTTCCTTATAACTCAAAATCAAGATCGATACACTCCTAAAAAGCTAAAAAATAAGTTCGATAGAAGCGTGACAAAAAGATTATCAAACCAAAACATCAATAGTATTGGAATAAACCCTCACCTAATAATCAATGAAACACAAATCAAAAGTATAAAAAAGACACCACAAAGATTTTTTTTCTTTAATAAGTCAAATTTAGTTTTTTTTATAGACATAAAATACGAGAATACCTCACATACAACAAAATATTGTAACATCAATGTATTATTCAAGAAATTTGTAATGTCTTACTTATAGAATATTTATACTAAAAACTTAATGTCTGAACCCTATTAGGCCTAAAACATGTGGGTTGAATCAGACTCATCTGCAAAAAATAACTAATTATAAATAAAGTCTAATGTGAAAATTATTACTGCAACAAAATATTAATAAAACATAATGTTAAATAACCTAATTCCCTAGTTAAATTAAGCATAAAGTCGAATATATGCCCCTCATAAATTAGGAATGAATTGTTAGACTTTATATCTCTTTTTCATGCTAAAAAGTCAGAACTCACTATAGTAGTAATTTTTAACATGTAGTTTCCTTCTTAGAATAAGATATTTATCTTTGTAAGCTTAAATAGTCATCCTCTAATTTAGAATGTTGATGTTGCCCATACATTTCCTTGTAGAACTACAATTCCCTTCAAAACATGGAAAATAATTAAAATGAACTATTCTTTTATGTAGTTGCCCCTTTACTTTCTTATAGTTAGGATTTAATCAATCAATCCATCACTTGAGGAAACCGTTATTGTTATATAATTAATAGTCCTTATAGAATATGAAAACTGTTAATCAATATCCAAATTTCGAGGATTTGGTCCCAAATTGGAGGTTTGTTGCTCCAAATTGCTCAATCTAATATTTTATTTGGATCGGTATGTAGATTCAATCTTGTTTAATTTTGAGGCTTTGTTGAAGTAATTAAGACATCATCGTTATCTAAAACCACCAGAAAACAGTTATAAAAGATGCACACTTTTTATTTGGATTCAATCTTGCTCAATCTGGATGTTTATAACTCCAAATTCATGTGTTTAAAGTTATCAACTCGATCAGTCAAAATTCCCAAAAACATAGACCAAGCTACATGTCAATTAACCTCTCATCTTTAAGTATAAATGACACGTCATCTAGGTGAATTTAAGGTTTTTAACTTGAGATTTGAAAATTTTCAATTAAGTCTCTTTTCTTTTAATCTATTCTAATTACAACCCTAATTGCCTCTAAACATTTTTTCTTTCAATTTCACCCCTTCAAACTCTATTGTTAATACTTAAATTGGTTTCTCTTTTTTTCATTTTGGTCCTTGTTTATGAATTTATGCATTTTGACCTTTAATTGACCAACAAACTTTCAATTCTTTCAATTTAGCTCTTGATTTAGTCAATTTCAACCCTATACTGACTTGCCATTTTTTATTGGTTCTTGGTTTTGGATTTATTTAATTAAGTCCTTAATTAACCATCAAACTTCAATATTTAAACAATTAAACCCCTGATTTGATCAATTTAACTCTTAAAAATCACAATTTGACCCCTAGATTCTTTCAATTAAAATCTAAATGGACTTGAAAAATCTATTTTTATTTGAATTAAACCCTAAGTAAATTAAAAAAAACCCCTGAAAACGTTCTAATTAAGTCTTCAAACATCCAACTTGAATTGTGCTTCTTAAATTGAATTTTTCTTGCCAATAAAACCTTATTAGTAAAAAATACATTATTAAATTTTTAATCCTGTATATTTGATCTTCTTTAACATGTCTTCGGCAAATTCCAAGGCATTTTGGTATACTTTTTTCACTAATATTTTTTTTTTAATTTTCTCTCAACATTTTTTTTTTATTTTCACTTTTCCCTTTTTATATATTTTTTTATGTTTACTTGAGGCTCTGAAATGAGTAACAATATTTATATTAGTTCCCATCTTCCAATATTTTTTCACCAGATACGACTTTCACTATCATTTGAAATCACTTACTATTTCAATAAAGGATTGGTGATTATATGATACATATCATTATAATTCACAAACACAACATGGCTTTGATTTACCAACTTTTGAACTTGATATCTAAGGTTCCATAAATTTTTAGTTAAATGACCCATAATCATATCATGATATTCTCATTTAGTATTCGAATCATGCCACCTTATATATGGTGATTGTATATGGTTTGTTTTAGGATAAGGATATCGTATCCCATATTCATAAGATGTTGGTGAATAATTATGAACGAAAAAGGTACATCAATCTAGGATAATAACACTTATGTAACTGACAGTGCTACAAAACTAAATCATGCTTGAGTTTCATAGTTGAGATATTAAAAGGATAAATTAAAGTGTTTATACTCAAGATTATGAATTTGATGTCCTTTTTTTGATATGTCATTCATCTTGATGCCAATATTTACTAATAAGTTTTAATTCTTTTTAGTTTAAAGCTTTTCTCAATTCTTTTTATTGCATTCACCATATTCATGATATAGATTGATGAATTACCAATCAAGTATGCAATGTATAGAAAAAAATTATTTAAATTGAATACGAGATATTTCTCTAACAAATTAGGGTGAATTCTTACCACCATTCCACAACACCTAGGAGTTTATTTGTTGTCTAACTTATTATTTCTTTTCTTTAAACTTTGAAAGTCAAACTTGTTTTGAGCCACTAATAAGTTAAACTTATATTGGTTAATTTGTCAATTTCTTGATCTTGTCTTTATCTAAGCTTATATATCAAGTTAAGGCATTATCACTCAAACTTTCATGTGGCATATGATATATTTGGAGTTTCAATAGTCATAGGGATGTGTTCTGAAGTGTATATTTTTGTATCATTGTTTTTATTAGAGGGCCCTTTGTAAGATAGCCTAGTTTGAATGGTTTAATCAAGCAAGCTAGTGAGTTTAACTATCTATTATATTCTTCTAGTAATTTAGCTTAGAGAGATTTCTCTTAATTTTGTATGACTTTATGATGATTGAGATTTCAAAATATTATTTCTATTTTTTTAATCTTAAAAACAACCTATGTAAAATAGATATTCACATGGAAGAAAAAATCTAATTGAATTGACAAAATACGGAGAAACTCTAAAAGAAGTTTCTTGCCATTATGTGTGGGTAGGTTAACTAGATAGTTTTGTTTATTAAAAGGTTCCTTTATTGCTTGTTAATAGACTATAATAGGTTGAATCAAGGGCCTATAGGGTGAAAGAGTATTTGATAAGGACCAAGCCATTTTGGTTTAGTGATCACATTCAAACAAACTATCCATAAGAATTTGATGATTTCACGAGTACTTCCCAAGTCAATGACTTATCAAGACACCATTATTTTTGTGGTCTAACTTAAAATAATATGTGTGCAAAAGAAAAGGTGTTTGGGTGATAGACATATCTCATAGGGGTGAGCAAAAAAATTGACCAATCGATTAAACCGAAAAAACCGAAACAAAAATAATCGAAAAAACCAAACCGAAAAGAGAAACTGATTAAACAGATTAAAAAATTCTAAAAAATATCTGGTTCGGTATCGGTTTTCTAAGGCAAAAACTGATTAGCCCAAACCGAACCGAACCGGTTCGGTTAAAACCCTTAATATAAATACAAACTTAAAAAACCCTAGCAGCTAACACTCTCGCCTCCCTCTCCAGTTTGTAACTTATATTTCCCTCCCTCTCGCCTCTCCCTCTGCAACCAACCAACCATTACCCAGAAATATGGAGCCTCTCCTTCAACTTGCCGATTAGCCGAGCTTACTTTGAGGGAAAATCCTGGTGAGCGCCCCATCATGTCTAATGTGGGCCTTCATCTCCAAGAGAAAAGCATCGAGTGTGTAGATTTCGACAAAACAAATTCATTCATTCTCAAAGGTGAACGTCAAGTATGTGCGTAGATTTCAAGAATGTCCAGAAAGACCTTTTCTTCCGCAGGCTAGAAGGTCTGTTCCCCATGTCTCATATGTGTGTGATTGATTCGGCCACTAATCAAAGCAGATGTACCACCTTCGAACAAATATGAAATTGTCATATTAGCGATGAAAGGATTGTAGTGAATATTTTTTTGTAGTCATTTTGTGTTTTATATGTCTAATTCTTTCTCCTTTTCACAAAGTATGGGAGATGGCTTACTGCTGTTATTACATTTTGCAATTTTCCATCCATTAAAAAGTTCTTCGATGGTTTCTGACTTCTTGTTGGAAGAAGCTTGCTTATGGTATAGATTTGCCATCATTTTACTTGGCAAGGCTCAATTCTAGAAATAAATTCGGTTTTTACAATTTTTTAACCATAAAAGCCAAACCGAACCGAAAATGATCGGTTTTTACTAGGTTCGGTTTGGTTTGGTTCGGTTCCTTTTTAAAAAAAAATATTCGGTTTGGTTACTTTTTTTGATAAAAACTGAACCGAACCGAAAATGCTCAACCCTAATATCTCATATCCAATCCAAACAAAATAATAAAAGGATAGGGTTCATGAAGTGCAAGTACACAAAAGCATTTATATAAAATCAAACAATAAATATACATTGATTAATTTAGATAAATAATTATAACAAATTATTCACATTATAAATGAAAGCATAAAAACATATATTATCATAAAATCAAGCAAACAAAGCTTGTCCCTAAAAAGAATTCCCAATAGAGTTACCATTATATCATATGAGACATGTCTATAAACTATATTTAAAAAAGGTAAAAATAGAAACAATCAATTTTGTTTTTTGGCAACTATGAGCTATAACTAATCTTCAAAGTTTTCTAGGTAAAGGACTGATTATGTTGAAAGAAAGATTAAAATCATCCTAAAACATCCCATTTAAGGTAAGTTACTTCATGTTTGTTTTTATTGGTAAAAAGTATCTATTGTGCATATATGTTGATATTTGCCTAAATTGGTATACATGTTTTGGTTATTGAAATTATGAGACTAATAAAGTTAAGGATGGTGATTTTCTCAATCCTCACTTTTTGAACAAGAACTTTAGACATAAAAGGATGTTTATGGTTTATTTGACTTTGTCCTATTTTCTTGTGTCATGGTCAGACTTATTATTGTGGCTTGGACTTTGGTGTCTTCTTTTATTATGTTGAAAATGGGCGTAGAGGTCACCATTTGGCCTTAATTGGCCTATATGAGATCATGTAAATCCTATCCAAATCACTTGACACATCAAATGAGAGAAATGCAAAATGATAATTAGACACATCATATCAACCCATATACCATGCAATATTCAAGGAAAAAACCTAATTAGAACTTATAATTCTTAGGTTGATTTTGAGTTATGAGAAAAAATACAAATAAAAAAAGAAAAACATTGATATTGATATTTACATGTATAGATTCATTTATCCTTAATGCTATATCCAAAACACAACCTAATTAGAGTTTACAATTACCAAATCAATTTACAAAAACAAATGACAAAAAAGCAAGCATAGAAAAATGTATGTGTTGTATCAATATTTACAATATGAAAATCATCTTCTTTAAGCATGATATTCTAGGAAAAATTTAGGTTAACTTTGAGTTACAAAAGAAATTAAATTAGTTAACATACCTAAAAAGAAAAAAATAAACGGATTCACACATTAATTAAACCAAACCAAAATTCAAATAATTAGGAAATATATCAGAAATCAATTGAAATAAATTATTCAACACATTAAAAGTTGGAAAAGACCTACAAAAACAAGTAAAGTCGATTGGAAGATCTAAAAGTTGTATCGTTAATGATGATGTATGAGTTTTTTGTTAAGACAAGGGTTGTCAGTTCTGTTCCGTTTCGGCCGAAATGGTCGAAACATTTCGTATCAGTTAAAAAAGGCAAAACAATGTCATTTTTATCTCGATTTAAATTCGGGTTCATTCCGGTTTTTTCAGCCAAATACCGGCCGAAACATTCCATTTTCATTCCGCCCGTTCCGTTTCTGCCAAATAGTGTTTTTTAAATAATAAATAATTTTACAATATCAATCATATTTCTGAATCCAACCATTCAATTAAGATAAAATTTTACGAGAAATCTCTTGATATATTTATATATATTATATTAAAATTTCAGAGCAATTAGAGAATGTAATGATCTTGCGAGATTGATGATGATATTATCGTAATATTAAACATGTTCATAATTTTGTTTAGAAAAATTATTTTATTGTGTCTTTTTTTATATTAAATTGTAAAATTCTAAATAATTTTATTTTTAGATTTGAACTAATTATATATATATATATATATATATATATATATATATATATATAACCTAGAACAACGTGCTGAAATGCTCTAAAACTAAAATATTTTATTTTAATTAAAAAACAAAATACCAATCAAAATAAAATAGAATGGATAGGACAAGTGACCTGTGGAGAGTTATGTGGGGATAAACATGTTGTGGTTGAGCTGATTCAGGCATGACAAGCAGATTTGCCCGCTTCGCTGAGCTTTTTTGACTATGTAGAAAATTGATTGATTTTATAAATATTGTATTTTTTTATTTTAATATTTAATTAGTATAATTGGAATTGATAAAATCTGTTAAAAATGGTTTTTTTCAACCAAAATGTGATTGAATATTCCTATTGCTAAAAAACTTTTGATAAAATTTGTTAGAAAATTTGTTAAGAAGGTGAAATGATTTATAAGAAATTTGTTGTCACAGATACTTTGGTTAAAAAAAACACAAAAAAAAAGAAACCCGGTTAAAAAAGAACAACTGACTTGGACACTAAAAAATCAAAAATACATGTGAAAAAAACGTTACCGTTTCTTAAAAGGAAAAAAAAAAGGTCTAAAATATAAATAAGCCAAAGTTTTTTTATAAGATTTATTCATCATATTATTATATTAAATATATTTAAGAGTACCGATATTATTATTTTTTGCAAGAAATCGTAGGTCATTTTTTTTCTCTCTCTATATATTTTTTGGCGATAATATTAAAAAATATTAAACACATATACTTAGTCTCACATACTATATAGTGTGATCGAAATGGGAAGTGATTTTTATATTTTTTTAATTGTAGATAACCTAGGTTAATTTGTAAAAAAAAATATGAGTTGTCTTTTTTCCCTAGTAATATTAGATCTGACACATTATAAATAAAAATATTGCAATGTTTTTTAAAAAAGAAATATAATTTTTTTGCGTGCTATAATTACTTATTTGCAGTCTAAAAAGAACAGTGTAGTCGAAACGGAAAGTGCCTCGTATATTTTTTAATTGTAGATAATCTAGGCAAATTTGTTTACCTTTTGTTTTTTTGAGTTATATTTTTTCCCGGGTAATATTAGATCTTAAATATTAAAAATTCTTTTTTTTTATTTTTTTAAGAAATAAACTTGAACAAAAGAGCACAAAATTAAAATTCAAAGCCAATTTTTATTTTATTTTATAAGATTTATTCATCATATTATTATATTAAATGTATTTAAGAATGCTGATATTATTTTTTTTTTTTGCAAAAAATCCGAGGTCATTTTTTTTTATCTCTTTATATATTTTTAGGCGATAATATGCAATAAATATTAAAATATATAATAATGACTTGTTTGCCGTTTAAAAGGAACAGTGTAATCGACATAAAAGTGACTTGTATCATTTTTTAATTGTAGATAATCTAGGTAAATTTGTCTATTTTTTGTTCTTGAGTTGTCTTTTATCCCCAGTAATATTAGATACAAAATGACTATTGCTATTATTGCAAAAACTATTAAAATTATAAAATTTTCACGAAAGAAAAAACACTCAAAAACATTAATAAAAGAGTAAGCACGAAAAAGAATATATTATTATTATTATTATTATTATTATTATTATTATTATTATTATTATTATTATTATTATTATCATTATGATTATTATTATTATTATTATTATTGTGTTAATGATGAATAAAGAACAGAAATAAATAAAAGAAAAAAAATCATAATAACTTTAACAAAAGAAAAAAAAAATCATAATTATCAGGAAAAAAAATTCATCTAACTTGAAAATAATAACAATTAAACCAATCAAAAAAATAAAAGAAAGAGCACATAAAAAAATATAATAGATGATCAAAGAGAAAAACATTTATTAGCTGAAAAAATCATTTAATGTGAAAATTTTAAAAAATATATGTTCTACGTTGCGGGCTCAGTAAATAATTTTTACAGGATTTGCTGGATAAAAATAAAAATATAATATTTATTTATGCGAAATTTAATATAATAAAAGAGCTCAACACCCCCTGGTATAACAATAGCAAAATCAAAGTTTGAAAATCTAAATTATCATTGCTCTTACTATTAAAATAATAAAAATTATCAAATTATCCTGAAAAAAAACACTCAAAAACATTAACAAAAGAGTAAGTAAGAGAAACAATTAAAATATTATTATTATTATTATTATTATTATTATTATTATTATTATGAAAGAAATAAAAATAAATGAAAGACAAAAAAATTGTTAGAAACTTGAACAAAAGATAAAACAAAGAAATAAAATACAAATAAAAATAAAAATTATCATTGCTATTACTGCCAAAAAAATAAAAATTATCAAATTATCCGAAGAGTAAAAAAAATTATCAAAGAAGCAAGTAAGAAAAACAATTAAATTATTATTATTATTATTATTATTATTATTATTATTATTATTATTATTATTATTATTATTATTATTGTGTTAAACACACTTATATATACATGGACAAAAGTAGGGGTTATATTAGAAATTTTAAAAAATAAAAGTATAAGGGCTGAAATGAAAATCAAATATAAAGGGATTAAAATCAAAAATTAAAAGTTGAAGGGCTGAAATGAAAATCAGATTTATTAACATTTTCAATTAAAGGACAAATTTGCAAAAATTGAAACTTCTATAACGAATATATTCATCCTTTTCAACCCAATCCGGAAATTAAAAGCTGGAGGACCGAAGTGAAATATTAACATTTAATTAATTGTAATCGAAGGACCCAATCGAACAAAATCAAAACTTAGATAATTGAAATCAGGCCCATATACGCAATTAAAAGTCAAGGGACCGAAATGAACGTATACAAAACCCGGGCGGCTCTTCTGCACTTTTACGTGCAGGAGAGAGAGAAACGGTACAACCGGCTTTAACCGTCCACCGCCGCGTCCACGGCCACTGTGTGGAAAAACGCGCCGTACAGGGAGGAAGACCAAGCGGAGGCGCACCGGATTAGATGCCGGTAGCCCATTTCCGGCCACCGTAGCATACCGCACGCGCCACTTGAAAGGGGCGTCAGGTGGGACACTGTCGGCCGCGTGAACCGCACGCGCCTGACAGATTTCAAAAAGTATATAAATAATAATGGTCAGTTACCGTTATGTCTCTGCCCTTAATTAATCGATTTTTGTCTTATTATGGGCTATAACCGTCTTTAGCCATTTAAAAAATATTAAAAAAAAGGGGTGCGGCGGACAGGACCGGACCGGTCCGTACGCGTGCAATTACACCCGCACCCCTCAGCCGAAAGGTTATTTTGTCCTATTACCAAGGCTGACATCGCCACTACACTGTTCATAGGCGGAAAAAACAAAAAAAAAAGGTGGACGAACTCGCGCGACGCACGGAGGATAAAAGACCAGTCCACAGTGCGAATGGGTCACGGGCTACAGGAACAAAACCGAGCTCTTTTAGCTCTTTTGTTAATAATGAAGGGATAATTGGGTTTTTCTCAATTCTCCTATTTTTATTTATATTCTTACCTCGTATGCATGGCCTTCCTTTCCCGTCATCTTAGTCCCACTTTTCTTCCTTATTCATTGTTTCACTCCCTCGTCTCTTTCAATTATTTTTTCCCCTTTTTTTTATTATCTATTTTTGTTATTGTGTGGTGTGGCTTGGATAGATGTACCTTATTTCAAAGTTTGAAACCTTGTACCACCCAGTTTTCTTTGGATTTTGTGTGGCTGCTATCTATCTTTACTCCATTATTGAAAGACAAATTGGGAGGGTGTCCCTCACCAATTACTACTAATTATTATTGTCAATTTATTGTTGCACTCAGCCATCCTCCTCTATGAACATGGAGACTTGCTTGCTTGTGCCGTTTAAATTGCAATGCTCAAATTGCCCTGCAGTGCAATGGCGTGGATTTTCAAATGCATGAACTTTGAAGTTGTCAATTACTGGTCCCATGACAAAACTCAAGCACCATGCAATTTGTGAAAAATTCAGCTCGTTCTTTCTCATTTCAATTCAAAATAAATAAATTAAATCAAATGCGTAAAGTTTTTTAATTGATTTTTTATTCAATTTTATCATTCAATATCTTTAATATTTGGTTGATTATGAAT
Organism: Salix caprea; assembly: GCA_964035475.1. Classification (NCBI taxonomy): domain Eukaryota; kingdom Viridiplantae; phylum Streptophyta; class Magnoliopsida; order Malpighiales; family Salicaceae; genus Salix; species Salix caprea. The sequence goes on along the minus strand of OZ037749.1, from coordinate 8,054,930 downwards.
TAAGCTTCGTCATTTATTTCAATTTATTTTCTATAAAATTATTCTAGTTTCATGATTCAAGTCACGGGTTTCATGAGCTAACCCAAGTTGACTTAGATAATTTTAATGTTTTATTTTAGATTGACTTTTCCTCAATTTATCATTTAACAATGGATTTATTGGAAATTGAGCTTCATAATTTATTTTAATTTGTTTTATTTAGAGTTATCATGGTTTTATAACCCGAGTCATAGATTTAAAAACTTAGCGTAGATTTAAAAAACAGAATCTCAATTGACAAATCATATTTTCAACTCTGTGTTGAGTTGGTGATGTGCTTTATTTAGGGCTATTTTTTTATAAAAAAATATTGGTTTGTTTAGTCAAATCATTTTTTCACAAATTATCTAAGTTATATTTTTACTCTTGGAGTCAATCAAGTCATATTGGTTCAACTCTGACTCTTTTATTTGTGTTTGAAACTTAAACTGTATAATTTAAATATATTTATCTTTGAATTTAAATTTAAATTACATTTGTTGAATTAATATTTTAAATTATATATAAATACAACTCCAAGATAATGCACCAAATCATTTCAAAATCAAAACATATAATTTCAATTACACAAACTCAAATAGAATTTACAACGTCGTAAGGGTTGCATGACGAAATTTTAGTCCAAGACCTAGGCCCAAGTTGACTCTAGTCCAGTAGCCCATCAGACCATTTTCTGAGTAGTCCAGTAGTTATGCCATCTCTTTTAAAGGTTTTGGTTTAGTTTCTGATTTTGAACATACGGGAGCAAGATTTAACTGCAAGCAATTGGGAGCGAGCAAAACAAAGCTACTCAATTTTCTACCTTGTTCGGAAATATCTGTCTCCAGACAAGGCAACCAGTCACAGATCTGCTCGACTTACCTATTTATGTGTTTGATATTACTTTTGTTTTTGTGGTTGAAGTTTTAAAAATACAGTTTCATGAAAAGCATTTTTAGCTGCAGTTTATAATAATGTTTTGGTTAAAACTGTGGTTGAGTTTGAGGTGAATGAAAAGAAATTTCATGTGTTTGGTTACCAAGCTTTTCATATTGTTTTCAACTTGTGAAATTACTTTAAAGAGCATAAAACAACGTTTTGTTGATTTTTAAAGGTGAGACCCACATAAAATTATCTTGTTTTTTTCATTTACTAAACACCAAAACACGAACTTATTTTGAAACTCCGATGCTACACACTACCAAACACCTTATTATTTGATTCTGATACAAGGATTGAAGAAAAAATGAGCAGCTGACTCTTTGTTAAACAGGAACGAAAGCATTAGTTCTGAATTGGAGTGAGACTTGGCAGCACATCGTAGTATGTGTTTGTTTGTGAGGTGTGTCAAAAAACATATAATACATGTGATTTTTGGAGGTAGTTGGCCACTACAACATAATCATGTAATTGATGATTATCAAAATAATCCCTCTTTCTAACCACTAATCAAGTGGCAACTGTTAAGTCTGACAGTCTATCTCGTATTAGGTCAATGTAAAGATTCCAGCTACCTTGGCTATTTTTTCAATCTTCTTTACTGCTAGTAATGCTTATGAGATACTGATTCAAATGCTGGCCAAAGATTTTTGTTGAGAATGACTCGGCGACATGCTTCCTGGCCTCTCCACCCATTCTGCTTGCCATCTGAGGATCCTGAATGACTTTGGCCATCGCCAAAGAGAAATCTTCAGGGTTAGGGTCACAAAGAAATCCGGTTTCTGCATCCTTGACAGTCTCCACAGGCCCCCCACTATTGCATGCAATTACAGGCTTGTGGGCTGCCATTGCCTCCAATGGGACGATGCCAAAGTGCTCATCCTACATTTATTGAACAATTAATTTAAAACCCTTTTTTCATCTCAAATTATGATCAATGTTATAGACACGTGAAAAGGGTCGGACCTTTGGAGTATAAATGACACACAGGCACTGTGAAAGAAGTTTATTTCTCTCAGCTGTTGAGCAGGATGTAATGAAGCTAATCTTAGATGAGACTCCTTCCCTGGCAGCCAGGTGTTTAAGTTCATCCAGGTATTCAACATTCTCTCGCAGTCGACTATCATATCCACCTGAAAGAAAAATTACAAGCAAGCACTTAATGAGCAAAGTTGTGGTTTTACCATTTAAACACGTCTAATTTGTCTTCCCTGCAAATCAGGTTAATATTCCAATAATAGCCTCATATCATTAAAATTTTGCCCCGTCTCAGAATAATTTTCTCTTGTTATTTCTGTTGCAAGAATATCTGCATTTTGCATAACATATTTCCCACCCATTCAAAAAATGCAATAGAAAATTGCATGCTAATTATGTAAAGTGTGATATCAATCTTGAAAGTCTTGAGTGAAACTTGAGTGAAGGTGCATGCACTCCCCAGTCCCTCCCTTCCTTGTTTTTTCAAGAGAGGAAGGTACATGGCCCTTTCGGCAACAAGCATAAAAGGGATAAGAAAATCACTGCATCCCAAGTACAAAAACCATTTTCCAAACTCATCAATAAAAGAAATGTTTTAGTAACATAACCCAGGAAAGAAGCAAATCAAGACTTGCCTGCAATGGTCAAAGTAGCTTCATTTAGTTTTTGACTTTGAAGGCCATGTTCCTCAAGGGTGTGAAGTCTGGCAAAGGCAGAAACTGCCAATTCTATGTTCTTTTTCCTTTCAAAGCGATTTATTGAGAGAAAATTCAACCTATGCCACATGAAACAGATAAGAATAAGATTCTGAGCTACTGGTGGGAAAAATGCAACAAAAGAAGTTCTTCTATGACATTTCAAGAGCATGCCTAGAGTTACAAGATGCAAGAGATATACAATAATTTTCATTACTTATAAGAATGAGATTCGTGGAATTGGTCCACATTAACAGCAGGATAAAGAACAGCAGGTTGGATTCCCCGTGCATGAAGACGCTTGAATGTACTCGCAAAGGTAGATGCAGTGAATTTGCTGTTAACAAGTATAATATCAGCCATGCCTGCAGTCCCCAGGAGCAGTAAATGAGAATCATTAGGTTCAACTGGAACAAAGTTAACACTAAAGACATAATAATAATAATAATAATAAAAAACAGAGAATTTGGAAACAGACCCGTTGTAATTTCTTCTATAAAGTCAATGGGTTTCCTATACAACCTTCGGAGAACAGTTGTATGCTGAGCCAGTAACAAATCCGGGAAATGACAATAAAAAACCACCTGGATATAGAGGACTAGAGTGTAAGAAACCTGAGGCTAAAACCTTTTGAACAGCAGTTCAGTTCATATCAAAGGCATAGAATATAATACCTTCATTGATTTTTTAAGTTTCAAAAGCGGGATGACAACAGAGACCTGATCTGCCAATACAACATCAAAAGATGGCCACAGGAATAACACGCAAAGGGCAACGAAAATGCACCTCAAATACGCGCACAAGGCATGAAGACGGTAGAATACATGCCGAGGCAGGAAAGAACCGTATACAGTAACCGGAAAGGCCCCTGTACAGCCAGCCAACATACATGAATCAGGTGCATCATAGAATTTATCCAAATCAAATACAGAAAACAGACCTTATCGGAGAAGAAAATGAAAACAAACGCAAGTTACCGGAAACAGTTTCTTCAAAGCATCGGTTTTTATCATGATGAGCAGTAAAAATATGAACATCGTGGCCATGGGAGACAAGTTCAACAGCTGCATCGACTATTAATCTTTCGGCTCCACCTATGAATCATTGTAATATACATTAAGAGAAAAACAAGAAGAATAAGTTTCTTTTTGGTTACTTAATTCCCTCTAGCAAACAAGCATTGAGTTCTTTTACCCATCACAGGATTGAATTGGCTTCATAAAATAAATAAACAAACAAATTGTTTTTTCTGAAAATGGAGAGAAGGGATGCGAAAATTTACCTATACCAAGATCTGGATGAATGATGGCAATCTTTAATTTTCTCTCCATTTCTTTGCTCCCTCTTGATCCAATTCCAGCGATCAATCGTTTAGGGGGTGAGGAAGGCAGAGACGTCGTTTTATGCTTGATAAGCGACTTGTCGTTTGACTATGAGTAGTAAAATAATAAAAAGAAAAGGAAAGAAAGACGCCGCTTCCGCCCTCCCCCATATAAAAATGAATACCGAAAGAAACAATCGATAGGAGGACTTGAGATCACAATAGAAGCGAACTGCTTGGGGACGATTGCAGAAAATGACAATAGAAGAGGTGGCAGCAGGTCCTGCCGGCCCGAAGGTTCTCCGTCTGCTCTACTTTGTCGGCGCTGGATGTAAGTGCTGCTTAATTTATGCAATCTGCCTATCTATCTGTCTATCATCCAATTCAAATTTACTTTCGGGGGGTATATTTGGCAGTTATTTGCACAGTAGGAATCAACAAGTGGAGAGAAATCGAGCGAAAATCAATCCTCGAACAACAGCAGCAAGAGAAGAAGATGAAGAATGATTTTCTGCCTCAAAGCTCAACAGGCTCCGTGCAGAAGGCCATCAGGTGATCATGTCTCTCCCTCAGGTGGTCCTTATCTTTTCTTTTTGCGTTGCAGAATTTGTAGTAATTCAATCATTTTGTACTTATGACAAAATTACTCTTCAACACTTAGGCAACGTTCACTACTTTTTTATTTGTGATTTAGTTTCTTGATAAAACATATAGCTTTGGCTAATTTATTGCTGGAAACAAATGTCACGGACTGTTTGGTTACTGATTGTTGGTTGTTCATTGTGAGAATTGACAACCTTCAATCTTGAAAATTTTGTGTTTTGATCCATTTTCCTTTCGAGCTCAACAACTTTTGATGCCTGCATGCTCGTATCAATTTGGATTTGTTTATTACTAAACAGCTTGATCTAGTTAAATTTTGGATTTCACCTGCTGTAGTAGAAAGTCGTAACTGAGAGAGAGAGAGAGAGAGAGAGAGGAGTGTTTTTGAAGGTTGAACCAGGTGAATCTTTCTTTCCCAAACTTTTTCCTAATGGATTGTCAAAAGCTTCATTAAATAGCAGCAACTTCATTTAAGCTCATAATCCCTACTAAATACGCCTTATTCATCTACCAGAGTTTGTTTGACTGTTTTACATTATAGTAATAAATATAGCATTTTATCATGTTTAGCATTGTCCCAGTATTATTGCGTTTTGAGGACCCTTTTGATTTTTTAAGGGGTAGAAAAATTAGCATCAAAGAACTCCATTGGCCTTACAAACAAAGTGTGTTTGCCAGGAAGGATGGGGAGAGGACAGGTGATGAGTGAAAGATACTGTGTTTTCTCTGTTTTCCACGATGGATCAAGACTTGCTTTCTATCCTTTTTCAGTTGTAATTTACAATTCTCCCAATCTAGCAGATTAGCTTTCAGAATTAAGCCAAACACTTTTATGGATGAGTTAACATCCATCTTTTTTCATCTACATTTTACCCTATTCATCTTTCTCCTTACTCATCCCTCATGACGAATAGACTAAGACCGGCATAGATGTTCCATTTCGATAATGTTCAGTCATTTAATATTGTGGAAAGAGCTTGTTTGTAAAAGACTGTCTCGCCTTAGGCAAACAAGAATTTATCTCCTCAAAATCAAAATAAATCATAAAGTCTAATAAATGCTCAAGTCACTTGAGCTTGAGAAGAAGGTAATACTTGAGTATAGAAACTTCTGGAGTAGGTTATCTTTTGTGTTACCAAGAAAAGATTTGAACTCAAAGGAGGAAGAATATTATTGTAAGTGAAGCTACAACTTCTTAGCTGGCCTGGATAAATTAACACTCTCCTCCTTGGTCATAGGTTTTATAATTTCATTGATAACAAACTATAACTCTAAGGGCTTTATGTAAACTATACTTCTGCTTTGAAAAATTCTGCACATATATAGGAAGAAATATAAACTTTGTGGTAGTGAACAATGGTAGCAGTGGTGGGAGGAGAAATGGGAGTGTTATTTTTAGTATTTAGTTTTGTCAATTCATGTCTAAGTAGCTGTCTGGAATTCTTCCCAGGTAACCCATGGTCGTGCTCTCTGAAAGATTAGAACCAAAGATGCACTCCTTCTTCTAGGTGGTAGGCGACTAATGGAACTTTCTCAATTGCGGGAGTGGTGGAACGCAAAGAATTGTTTCACCCGGTCAATCCAAGTGATAGGATCATGAGGAATTAGATTGTTGCTGTGATGTCCCTACCCCTGTTCTTCTTACACTTAACTCTTCCATTTGAGTTTGTAATTGAAAGAACATGTCATGCATCTCCCGTTGCATTTGCAACATTTGTTGTTAAGTAGGACTCCTCCATTGGTTGTCATGTTGGGTGGCTCCATTGTCGGATCCCTACTCTGATACATTGCTGTTAGGTTCCGAATAATGGCGAGCTCTTGCTCGGCCTCTGCCCCGTCTCGGAATGGATTCCACAGTAAGACTGAAGTCAGTAATTGTAGAATAAGGTATTTTTGTTCGTGGGAAAAATTCTATCCGCTTCTCATTAATCTTCCTCTTTTTATACATTTTTTGGAAAGCTGGAAACAACTACTACTCCTTACGAAAATGGAAAGTGGATGCTGAAAATGGAAAAACGTGGGCACAAGAGCAGGAACATGTCCATAATCCTAACAGAATTTGAAACAGTCAAGAGCGAAATAAATGGGCTGCATTCCTCAGGGGCTACTACGCACGTAAAAGATGTCATTCAAAAAGCCTATCTTGTGACCGATAAAAATAATGTTTAGAGTATGGTATAAATATTTTTTTAATTAGAAATGTATAAAAATTTTATGTTTTTTTATTTTTAAAAAAATATTTTTGATATCATTTAAATATTTTTTTTAAAAATCATTTTCAAGAAAAAATCTATTTTTTTTCTTCAAAAAGCTATTAAACAATTTTTATTTAAAAAATAAACAGCTCCAAAGTCCTTGACGTTAGTTGGCCTCATGGTGCATTGTAAATAATTAATTAGTTTCAATAGACTAAATTGTTCCTCTAAATTTTAAAAATAATTAATTAGTCCATATATTTCTAAATCTATTTTTATCTTTATCCTTTACGTGTTATTTTTCAATTATTTCATTTTTTATTTTAAACAAATTGAGAAAAATAATAATTATAAAAGAAACAAATAATAGAAGGACCAGTTTGTAGTTTACTAAAATAATTCTGTATAAATAAAAAACAATTCAAATTAGAAACATGTTTAAGCAAGAGGTTGACTATTAGTTGTTTTGATTTTTAATGAATCATTGATAATACAATTTTCATCAACAAAGATAGGTTTTGTTTGGAAGTAACAAATCAAAACGCCCACAAAAATATAGATAAAGTTAACATTAATTAACATAATTCATAAAAGAAATTATATTATTTAGCTAGATAGATAGAGAAAGAGAGAAGTAGGATCTAAAGGAATCCAAACTCTTTGTTTGAATGAAGGAGAAAAGGGGTGGAAATAAATCATAATTTTCATAATAACGATTAACTCTCCAACATTTTAATAGAAAGTCTCATTAAATGGAGACAAAACGACCTGATCATCTATTCAAAAGACATTACAATTTTCATAATAAAAAATTCGACTTCACTTTTTATTATTGCTGAAGCTACTGGACAGGGGAAGGTGTCAAGACGACTAGAGGGCCATCAGCAATCCTCTCTTTGCTTAATTCTCTGCCTCCAAGCAACACAAAAAATTATTAATGTATTTTTTTATTATTAATTTGTTAGATCCTCATATTCGTCGTGGTAATCATAATAATCCTCCTTACCATAAAAAATATTATGGAGACACCCTCTTAACACCAGAGGTATTTACAATTCATTATGCTTTTGATAAAAAAAAATAATAATATTAATTTTGAACTAGAAAATGTTATGTAAAATTTCACATATAATCCAATTTGTTTTTTCCGTCGTTGTCTTAAAGATAACTCTTAAGGGTGTGTTTGGTATTGTTTTTGCTTTTGTGGTTGAGGTTTTAAAAAAATAGTTTCATGAAAAGTATTTTAGCTGCGATTTGAAATAATTTTTAATGTTTTTGGTTAAAACTTTGATTGAGTTTGAGGTTAATGAAAAGCAGTTTCAAGTGTTTGTTTACCAAGTTTTTTCATATTGCTTTCAACTTGTGAAATTACTTTAAAGTGTGTGTGTGTATTGTTTTTTAAATATATAATAATTATAATAATAAAATATAATTAATAATTCAAATAAATTAAACACTTTTTTTATTCTCCTATCAAACTACTTGTAATTTCATCACGAACTATAAATCCATACGTGATGGCCTCTGCGATCTCGTAACAATATATAGTAAAATATCATCTGAAACAAAATTAGGATTGCGAGAAAAAAATTATATTGTGATCTCCTTCTAATATATTTATTTATTTTAATTAATTTTTAGATTACTTTAATATTAAAAATATATTTTATATAAGAAAATATAATAAATAATAAACTAAAAAAACTCCACCACCCCTCCCAGACGAAACACACGCCACCTAGCTCCTATCCTCACGAAATGCATGGAAAACAACAATTTACTATTTTCCATGAAACACAAGCTTTACAATTTTTAACATGGAACCTATATGATTTTTCAACTTATCTATATTAATCAAATACTTAAAACCAGGCTTATTGATCCCGTTCCGTTCCGGCAGGAACGGCCCGTTCCAATGCAAAATCCGGGACAAAACGGCGATGTTTTTGTCCCGGTCAAAATCCCGGCCAGTTCTGGAAAATCCGGCCGAATTCCGGCCGGAACGCCCCGGTTCTGTACCGGGCGTTCCGTTCCGGGTCAAGCCAAAACGACGCCGTTTCATGTCCCCTTACAAAATACACAGAAACGACCCCCGATTCCACAATTCCCAAATCAATTTCGTTTCTTAAACCTAACTTTGCAGAGAGAGATGGCAAAATTCTCACTCGAAGATGGAGAAGGGCCAAGCTTTCCAAGGCCAAAAAGACAAAGACCCTCTTCTCCCTCTCCTCCTCCTCCTCCTCCTCCTGATTTTACCATGGAAGAAATTGTCCGTGAGGATGAAGAATCTGATGAAGATGAGGAAGAAGACGATGTGGACACAAGTGATGGAAGTGAAGAGGAAGATGAGGACGAAGAGGAAGAGGAAGATGAGGGTTGGGCGGCGGCTAGAGAAGAAGAAAGGATGGGTAGGGTTGGATGGGTAGGGTTTTATAATTTATATGGGCAGGGTTGGATGGGTAGGGTTTTATAATTTATATGGGCAGGGTTGGATGGGTAGGGTTTTATAATTTATATGGGTGGGCTGGATTTTAATATTTTATACTAATTATTGGTTTTTATACTAATTATTATATAATAATTAATTATTAATTATTATATAATAATAGTTAACATAAAAAATAGGGGTATTAATTTGTAATTAATTTGATTGAATTATTTGTAATAGAATGTATTTTAATTAATTATGTTTGAACTTATTGATTATTTCTTAATGTGTTTATTTTGTTTTTTTAAGTTTTTCTAACATCAAAAATAATAAGTAACATTAATTAATTTTAAAATTCAAATTCAAATACAACAACCATAAAAAAACATAGAATTACTTGAAAAACATACAATAAGTAGCTTAAATTTCAAATATTTTGGATCTTTTAATTATAATTAAATTCATTTTTTTATTTTTATTTTTTAAAAATAATTTTATTGTTGGAATTTTAGAGGTGTTTCTAATTTTGAGATTATGTTTGTTTGATTTTGTGTTTGTATTGTATAATTTAAAGTTAATTTATCTTGAATTTTAATTATATTTGTTAAAATATTTTTTTTTCATATATATATATATATATATATATATATATATATATATATATATATAATTAATTATATATGAACAGTACAGAACCGGAACGGAATGCCAGAATGCACCGAAACCGGAACGTTCTGTTCCAAACAAAAAATCGAAACGATATCCGGAACGAATTTTACAACCTTGCTTAAAACAACTTTTTTTATACTAACGGTCACACCTCACTTCAAGACGCCCTATTAGCCAAAACTTGGAGGACAGTTTTGGACAACAAGACAGATTATCATCTCATCAAGTTGCAAACTTTATCGAAATAGATAGAGAATATTTTTTATGCTTACGTGGCTCTTTGTCCAAATTTAATCCGAATCTCGACAAGCAAATCAGCAATGATCTCATGGTTATATAAAAAATTAAAATAATTATAATAATTGCAAGCTTTTATAAAAATCAAGGAAAGCGAGATATATTACATATTTTTCACTTAGTTAAATTCATAATAAATGACAAACTATAATTAAATAATAACTTTGTTCCAAAAAATAGTTTTTAATAAAATAGAAGTGGTTAAGTTTAACTATATTTTAAAAAATTTATGTACCCGTATTTTTAAAAATATGATTTGATAAAAATACTTTTTAATAGAGTTTTTAAAAATTCTTATTTTTTTAATATAACTAAATCATTTTAATTTAAGATAATAAAAATAAGATTTTAAAATAAAAAATATTATTTTAATATATTTTTAAATAAAAAACACTTTTAAAATTAATTTAAACGATTAGCACCAGTACAAACACCGTTAAAACACACAGATTTCCGCTTTCGTAGTTCCTTTCTGTTTAATTTTCAAAAAATTCCTACCTCTAGCACCATCGCTTGACCTTTCACTTTCTAATCACACAAGTCTCATGTCACCATCTCCCCTCAACCAATAAAGCCGCGCCACCTTGCCAAATCTAACACATGTCATTCGTCTGTCGAGGTGAAAATCACACAGCCACATCACTTTATAAGCCGTTTTCGTTTCCTCTGTTTTCCTTTTTATTTTTATTTTTAAAGTTTGAAGACAAAAACACTCAGAAAAACGGAAAAAAGAGGCAGTCTGCCCTCTCTCTTTCTGCCTTAATATGTCGCTGAGAAGATCGATTTTATCGCGAAGGTTCTCGAGATCCTTTAATAACCAGAACAGAAACGAACGAAATGCAGTGGAATCGGGGCGAGTCGGTGGTGAGTTATGGGCCGAGTCGGATGGGTGGGGGAGTATGTTACCTGAGTTATTAAGAGAAATAATAAAACGTGTTGAGGAGAGTGAGGATCGGTGGCCTCAGAGACAAAGCGTCGTCGCTTGTGCTTGTGTTTGTAAGAAATGGAGAGATGTTACCAAAGACATCGTCAAGTCTCTTCCTAATAATAATAATGATGCAAGTCCTGGCCAAATAACTTTCCCTTCTTGCCTAAAACAGGTCAGATTTTGTATTTATTTATTTTGGTGAATTTTTAATTTTTTTTTCAAGGAATATTCTGTCATTGGGATTGGATTTGGTGATGAAGGTTTTGGTTTAAGATAAATGGAGTTTTTAATTTTATTGGTTGAAGTAATTGAGGATGTAGGGATTGAAATTCTGTGCATTTGTTTTAATTGTACTCCATCATTTACCCTGATTTTTCTTTCAATTCTATTATGTTATGCATTATTTATTTTTATTTTTATTGTGGAAAACGAAAGACCCGAGAATTTTAAAATTTTGGATGCAACTGTAGAAAGCAAATAACTTTGATTTTTGAGCAGTGATAATATAAAGGTTTGAATTATTATTATTTTTTGGGTTCCAACAATTGATTAATCCAGCTTCTATGGTTTCACAATATGATAATGTAGTCTTTTGTGTTTAAGGAATTCAATTTATTGAATTTTTTAATATCCATCTATGTTTAGAGAATTTTGATATATTAGGGGGGCCTATTGATTATTGTAATGGTGAAAGTTTTCAGTTTACGAGATGCTTTTCGGTTTGAATCTCGGAAAGCTGAGAACAACCATTTCTCTAGAAAATGCTGGAGGACATTGTCATCGATAACTACTTCCCAGATGCCACTTTGGTTGGGTCTCCATCTGGGAAATTGTGTTTTTTTTATATATCGAAGGGATCATTCTTTTGCCTAAGATTTTGGAGATATTCTTATCACATTTTAACGCAAGATATCCATTAGTAGATATGGTATTTTGACAAGGCAGGGATTACTGACGTGTAAATTTGGAATCAAGCTGAGCTGAAATGTGACTTGGTTTTTAGGAAATGACGCTCTGTTTCAAATTATGTTTGTGTGTTTTAGGCTATCATTTTCTTGCCATTTTTCATTTCTGTGCAAGATGAATATCTGGTAATCTTGTCACTTTTGGATTCTCTATTCAGCTTCCTGATCTGTACCGTGTGGCTTGCTGCAATTGCTGATCAATTATGTTTGCATGTTTTGAAATTGACGGGTTCCTTTTCTTTTCATTTGTTAATGCAGCCAGGTCCACGTGACTTGCCCCATCAGTGTCTTATTGAACGAAATAAGAAGACTTCAACATTTTACCTATATCTTGCTCTTACTCCATGTAAGTATATATTGGTAGACATATTTTTGCAAATTATGAAGACGCGGAGAGGATCTTTCTACACACTTCTTTTCCAGCTAATTAGTTTGATTGAGTAAATTGTTGACATGTGACTTGCTTGTCGCAAAGATAGAAGAGACATGATTCAATTTGTCAACTTGTAGAGGATGACTTTTGTCTCTATATGTATTTGATTGTGACCCTATGCTTCTTCAAATCAACTTGACTCAGTCCTTATTTGATATCAAGTATTCTTGTCAATAAAATAAACGTGACTGATTCCGGTGTCTCACCTATATATTGAATAGCATGTAATGTTAAATCACTTTTTAAAAATAAAAACAAAGTAGATGAAAAGAAAGGAAAATGATTTTTTTTTTTAATTTGGAGCTGTATGATAAAATGTTCTTTGTTTCATCAATTGTGTAAGGTTATATGAGGTGTATCATGATGGTCAATGGTTCTACACAAATTTGTAACTGTGCCTGGAAACTTGGATCAAATGTTTCTCATGTAAACATGAAATCTTGTGTTAGAATCATATGTTTCTTCAAAAATCTATTAGTAAATGGCTCTGGCATTGCTTTGTGATATGTTTTTCCAAATTTTGTCAAATAGACAAATTATTCATGCTCTTCATCTGTTAATTCACGTTTTATACCCAGGATGATGCAGGACAGCCTAGGGGGCTGTTCAGAATCTGACTTTCAGAGGCTATGAAAAGTGATGTCAATAGTAATTTTATGGTTTGAGCTGATCTTTTTGTTTTAAATGAATGTAAGATTGGATGGGATTGAATGCGTGGATGTGTAGAAACTCAATAGAGGTTAGTTGTTGGTTCAAATATAGGATTTAACTTACGTGCTGCCAGAATGCTGGAATGCTTTTAAATAATCATTTGAGGGATGTTGTAAGCCATGTTTGGACAGGTACAAAAATTGAGGTGCGATTAAGCAATACTGAACAATAAAAAAGCAATACTGATTGATAAAAGTTAATAATGAATGGCTTGATGTGGTATGCAGTGCTCGCTGAAGTTTGTAAATTTTGAGTTGCAAACTGTGTTCTAGTCTTACTTGCTGGTTTTCCATTGCTAGATTTCGAGTTGTCATAAAAAAATATTGGCTTCATCATTTGAGTGGCATAATGTTACACACAAATGAGCTTAGGCTTATTCTCTTCTGTTTTTCTCACTAGCATTTACAGATAAGGGGAAGTTTCTTCTGGCAGCACGGAGGTATAGGCATGGTGCTCACACAGAGTATATCATCTCACTAGATGCTGATGAATTATCCCAAGGAAGTAATGCTTATGTTGGAAAGTTAAGGTAATGTATTTTTGTATCAAATCAAGTTCTGGTATGTTGTTTCCAAAATAATGCCCTTCTTGGATATAGTTGCCACTTCCCAGCAATTTGTGCCTGGGTGTTTAGGAACCATTTACTCACGTTTTGCTAAGAATCTACATAGCATTTTACTTTTTCTGTTTTAAGTATGATATTGTTATTTCTCATAGTCATGTTTGCATTCACATAAATTACAGTGCTGGGACAATCTAGTTTTCAAGTTTTTTCCCCTCAAATTGTTGAGATCATTTATTCTTGATTCATAATACTAGGCATTTCATTGTAGAAGCAATATGCATCTGATTTGGAACAATAACTATTTTAGAGTCGTACAAAAAATAATATAAAAAGTTGGGGGCTTTGGGATAATTCGTCATGAAAATAATTCCATTTTCAACTTTAAATATTGCAGTTCGGACTTTCTAGGTACCAACTTTACAATCTATGACAGCCAGCCACCACACAGTGGTGCAAAGCCCTCAAGTAGCAGAGCTAGCCGGCGATTTGCATGCAAGCAAATAAGCCCTCAAGTTCCAGCAGGCAATTTTGAGGTTGGGCAGGTCTCTTATAAATTTAACCTCTTGAAATCAAGAGGTCCAAGGAGGATGGTTTGCTCACTCAAGTGCCCAGTGCTGCAAGAAACAATCAATGACAAAAATCTTGACAATTCAAAGATGAATGGACTGGAGTCTGCTTCTTCTGGCTGTACGGTTTTGCGGAACAAAGCCCCAAGGTGGCATGAGCATTTGCAATGTTGGTGCTTGAATTTCCATGGCCGGGTAACAGTAGCGTCAGTGAAGAACTTTCAACTGGTTGCAACTATGGACCAAAGCCAGCCGGGAGGGAAAGGAGATGAGGATACTGTCCTCCTCCAGTTTGGGAAGGTAGGCCAGGATACTTTCACCATGGATTATAGGCTGCCACTTTCAGCTTTTCAAGCATTTGCCATATGCCTTACTAGCTTTGGCACCAAACTGGCCTGTGAGTAATTTCATATTGAAATTATGTATTCCTGTGCATGTTTTGCTGTTAGTCGTGCTCAGATAATTTCTACAAATGCCGTTTGGCTGGAAGAAGCCAGTGATGTAAATGCTGTTATGTATTCATGAGAGGAGTTCCAAAATTCTCCATTCCCAACAATCTCACCTTTTCATCTCTGTCTGGTCTCTGCTTTCTCCACTAGAGCATATGAGAGCAATTGATGTTAGATATGGTGTGATATATGTTGTTGACAAGTCAAATCTCTGTCATTGGGGTACTGCTATCTTGACCTAGGGATAGGTATTTTTGTTCGTCCCCAGGCATCTGATGGATACGTTTCAATTTGAATTAACTGGGGTTGAAGTTGCAACCAACCCATGGTTAATTTACCCCCCCCCCCCCCCCCCCCCCCCCTCCTTGTTTCAGGCCCTTTCTCCGGTGAGTATTTTTAAAAATAAGTTTTCTTTGTCCAAGGTTGTAACAACATAGAATTTTATATCATTTTTTTTTTATAATCAAATATATTCAGTTTCGTACCATTTACTGTTAGTTCCTCAGAGGTAATGACTTTTTACATTTTAAAACGTTCTCCCCAAAGGTTAAGTTGATCTTCATTGAATTGTGGTTTTTTGTACTTCGTTGATCTTCGCTGTCAACAAATATAACTGTATTTGTTTCTTTAATTTTTTCCATACTTATTCTTCAAAGCTTAATCACTTATATTAATGTTTAATTATTATTTAAATTATGATATTATTATAAACATGGCCTAAAGATTAAATATAAATAGTAAAAAAAACAATGGTTTAATTAAAAATATCATTAGAACCTTGTTTTAATCACCAACTATAGTTAGATATATTTATCAATATTTTGAATTAAAATTTAGAATATTTTAAAATAATAAACAATAAAAGATTTGAGATAAATTTATAAAATAAATCAGAGTGAGTAAAACTTGTAGAATGATTAGAGGTCTTAAACGAAAATAGAAGAATATATACATTTTCTCTCTTTTGCATAGCAACCATAGACACAAGGATTCATCCTTCCATGTATTTCTTGATGACAAGGAACCTGGAATTCTGCCGATCGAGGGCACCAAGAGATGAGGTTATCCAAAAACTTGATGCATATGAAGTTGGTCCCTAACAACTACTTGTAGGAATACTCTCATGCACAGGCACACCAGCAGTGCTGCAGAGTGAAATTGCAGAGATGGAATATAGACAAAAACATCCATCTTTTCCACCATTGAAGTCGCTAAAAGTCTTAGTTACCGGCAAGGATATGTTACTTAAAATATAAAAGCCGTGGACTTTTGATGGTGTACATTTCACTGTATACATAGACATCAATTATTGTTGATTCAAGTAGTAAAATTATCATTTTTTCCCTAGAAGTTGACAAAACAACACGGAACAGTAGGGGTGTTTTCAGTTTTTCATATACTCGTGCATAGTGAAACAACGCAAATACCTCGAGAAAAGAAAAAAACGAAGACCTAGAGCTGGGGACATTGTAGTACTTTCCTCTCCGGGTTTTTCATGGTTATCGCTAGTTCTAGGGGTGTATAGGTAATTTGGTATTTTTATTATTTCTTTTTGGTAGCATTGCGGACGCATTGTATGGACGCCCCAACAATGTTTCCTACGCACGCGCCTTTCAGGTGACGGGTACGATTTCTGTTTGCGGTGAAAACTGTCTGTCAGCCGTGTCACCCGATGCACCATCATGGCCTCTGCCGCCCGGTGTGGCACATGTTGTGTTACAATGGTAGGTGAATAACTTGTGAATGATTTTAATTTTTTTCTCCCTTTTCTCTCTCCTGCTTTCGAAAAATACATGTAAATCCTTAATGTTTGTGATTGTTTTATGTTAGCCTGTTCTTTTGATTTCAGTTTTATACCTGATTTCTTCAATAGAAATTTTGATTTGTTTCAATTGTGCCCTTCATTTGAAACTGATTATATATGTTGGTTTTCATTTCAGTCCTTATTCTTTTGATTTTTGATTTGTTTTTTGTTCCTTTAATTTTTTCGGTATAAAAGTTTTAATTTGTTTTAATTTTGTCCTCCAATTGAAATTGATCATATATTCTACTTTTCATTTTGTTCCTTATTCTTTTAATTTCTTAACCAAATTACACTGAAATTCTTTTTTTTAAATACTTTTATTTGTTTCACTCTCAAGGTTTTTATTTGTTTCAATTTTGTTCTAAAATTGAAATTAATTATTTATTTTAATTTTTATTTCGGTCCTTATTATTTGAAGTTTTTATTTGATATTAACTCCTTTGGTTTTTCCTGTCCTTCTTGGACAATATTTATTTTTTAATCGTATTTATGCATCTATGCTCTTAGTTTTTGTTTTTAATTTTTGTTGTTTTATTTTTTATTAGGGTTTTATTTTATTCGGTTCGGTCTTTAAATTTTAATTTATGTTGGTGATTATTTTAAAATTAATATTTCTTTTTTTTCCTTTGTTCTTTTTCTTTATGTTTTCTATTATTTTTATTTGTTCTTTGGATCAAATGATTTTATGATTCCATTGTTTGCACAATAATAATGTTAATTTTAGTAAAAAAAAATTTATATATATAAAAATGTTTTGCTTTTATTTTTATTTTTTTGGGGAAATTTAATGACTTTAATTGTTTGGGCAATAATTTTAATTGTTATAGTCATGATAATGATGATATTGTAGGGATGAATTTTCAATGATGTTTTCTTCTTTTTGTAGATAGAAAATTAACAATTTTTTTTATTTGATTATTGGAGGTGTTTTCACAATTTATATTTTGTTTGTTGTGTTTAATTTAAATTGAATTATAAAATGAACTAATCTTAATACAGTGAATTCAATAATTCAGATAACTGAATTTTCTTGTTTTTTTAATAATTGTAATAATTTAATATTGATTATTTCGTTGAAACCTTTTAAATAGATTTATATCGATTTAAAATTCATATATTTTATAAAAAACTTGTTTTTCACATGAATTTTGCATAAATTTATTTTTTTCTCAAATTTATATTATAATAAAAAACATCTAACATAATTAATATTTTTTTATATTAAAAAAATATAATTTCAGTCACGACAATATACAGGTAAGCGAAGCAGGTTATTGTATTAGAATAATTTCATGCTACGTATTTTTCTTTTTATTGTGGAGCTACTCTCCAACTTAACACAAGGACAGAAACACCATGGATAATAGAGGGGAGCACCAAACAATTAAGGGTGTGTTTGGCATTGCTTTTGCTTTTGCGATTGAGGTTGAAAAAAAACAGTTTCAAAAAAAGCGCTTTTACTGTGGTTCAAAATAAGCAGTGAAGTGTTTGGTTAAAACTGTGGTTGAGTTGGAGGTTGAAAAAAAAAAACAGTTTTGGGTGTTTGGTTACCAAGCTTTTCATATTGCTTTCATATTGCTTTTGCGATTGAGGTTGAAAAAAAGCAGTTTCAAAAAAAGCGCTTTTACTGTGGTTTAAAATAAGCAGTGAAGTGTTTGGTTAAAACTGTGGTTGAGTTGGAGGTTGAAAAAAAAACAGTTTTGGGTGTTTGGTTACCAAGCTTTTCATATTGCTTTTAACTTGTGAAATTACTTTAAAGGGTATATATATAATTTTTTTAAATATTGTAAATCTAATAATTATAATAATATAATGTAATTAATAATTCATGAAAAAACAAATATTATTTTTTATTCTCCCATCAAACTACTTGCAATTTCATCACGAACAGATATTTCCCTTCCAATAGGACTGATCTGTATCTGCACATTTTTTTTTATTTTTTTTAAATATATATTTAAAAAAAACAGGCTGGGCCGAGGGCAGCCCAACCAAATTGGGCCTAAACCCAACTTTGCTGGACTTGGGCTAGGCCGAGTGCAACCCAACCCAAGTCCAGCTTCAATTGTGAAGTGAAACGGTGCGCTGCACTGTGCACGTCTTCTTCGCGTGACAGTGCAGCGCACCTGTGCACGTGAATTATTTCACGTGCACAGTAGCTTTCGACCGACCACCAAGATAGCTTCAACGGACGATACCGACGGGTAGAGGAGGCCGAGGTGGTTCTTCCTGTGGTGGTGGCGTCTGAAATGGTGGCCTGTGGTGGCCGGAGGCAGCGTTGGAAGGTTGCAGTACTGTTCACCGACCACGACGAGAGCTTCAACGGAGGATACCGACGGGTAGAGGAGGCCGAGGTGGTTCTTCCTGTGGTGGTTTCATCGTAAATGGTGGCCTGTGATGGCCGGAGTCAACGATGAAAGCTCCCGGCTTCCATGGCTATTTTGGCGAGAGAGAGAGAGAGAGAGAGAGAGAGAGAGAGCCATGCACAGATCGATTTTTAACATGCAAAATAGCATTTTTTTTAATTATCGAACATAAACACACTGTCAATGGATTTGTCAAAAGGACAGCGAAGTATGAATGTGAGTTTTGTTCTATATATATATGTATCGGTGTTTCATAAATATAAATCGCACTTTGAAAAGCACCAAAAATCAGCTTTCATTGTAACGCCGATTCGGACCATTTTTCCTGTGGGTCCCATGCTTTGTAACTGTGTTTGGTTGTTTACCAAACACTACATTGACAACGCCGTTTGGCAATCGTGGATCGCACCACAATGCCAAACGGCAACTAAGGCGTCTTTTGACTGTTTTTTCTCTCCAAGGTGGACGACAAAAATATTAAAAACAAATTAGCCCACGCACTGGCTTTTCCTGGATGGGTGCACAATACCGCTTAGTCTCTTTGTTTTTTTCTTTTATTTGTACTCAGTTTCTTTTTAAAAAAATAATAATTAATCTATAATTTTTGTGTTTGAATGGTATTTCTAATAGCTAATGTTTTGTTTTTTTTTATAATTATTTTATTTGTATTTAGTTTTTTTTTTAAAGTAGTTTCATTAATGTACAATTTTTGTTTTTGAATGTTATTTCTAACAAGTAGAAACTTGCAATATTGTTTTTAATTTAAATTTATTTCATAAATTTTAAATATGTGCCTATTTTCTTTATTTTTTAAATAATTAAATAAAATAATTTTAATAAATAAAATCATTTAACACAATTAGATAAATGGTAAATAAACAGTGTTGCAAGATCAAATATCTTAATTTAAATCTAAATTTATCTTAACTTTTCAGATATATATTTAGTTATTGATAACAATATGTGGGGCTTATTTAGAGATAGATACACGGTCATCATTTCATACAACAGTGCTCATGAAGGTGGTGATCAAAGAAATGATTGCATCGAATTCGAGTGGGCGAGTTAAATCTGGAGTTTATGTGTAGCTTATTTAGCACATAGAATCATAAAAAAGATATATTAATTTGCTTATTATATTCATAATGGAAAATAATAATAATAATTAAAAAAACAGGTAGAAAACTATCAAAGAAACCCTAATTCCTAAAAATTAGTAAAAGAGCTAAAAGAGCTCGGTATGGTTACTGTAGCAGGTGACTCAAGCGTACTGTGGATTGGATTTTTGTCGTCCGTGCGTCGCGCGAGTTCGTCCACCTTTTTTTTTTCTGGCTGGGAACAGTGATTTAACGAAAAAGCCCCCCGAAAACGACAAAACACGCCGCCAGACCGGGGGGCTGCGTTGTCATTACACAAATCTAACCGGACCTGTCCGGTCTGCGTCATCCGCTTATTTTATTCTTGCACTATTTGCTTCGCCACTTGCTCATTAATTAGATGTCCTCTCAGTTCACAGAGGTCACGCTCCGTCAATTGCAGTTCTGAAGAAAAACAGCCTTAATTACTTTTCAGGGTTAACGTTGTGTTGGTTCAACGCTGCGTGGATTACACTCGAGAACAAAAAATCAAATTAACGTTGCGTGGCTTCGAATTTTGGACATTGCGCTGCCTTATCAAATATCATATTTTGACGCGAACATGGTGCATGCACTGCTGTTTGTGGAAATTCAAAATCTTGAACAGAGGTCACGCTGTGTCGAATGCAGTTCAAAAGAAAAACAACGTGAATTGTTTTTCAGGGTTTACGCTGCATTTATTAAACGTTGCGTGAATTGTACTTTATTACAAAGAAATTACAAAGAAAATGTAAAGATATTGTTCATCCACACCCATTTGAACTGTGGATTGTAATAGTATTAGCCATTAATTTTGGCTCTTCTTTCCAGTTTTGGCTGGACTTGAAATGGCGGCAACAATTAATTTGGCTCAATTTTCAGTGGAATCAATTAATTTGCACTCTTTTCCTGCTTGACCTGTGAGCTCTAAAAGTGATTGGGGCAACAATTAATTTGTCGCTCTTCTTCCTGTGTCTGACTCGCAGCAAAATTCATCTGCACTATTTTCTTGCTTTTTGCTCGATTAGATCTTTGCATTGATTTTTTAATTTCGAAACAAAATCTTAGATCTGACTTACATCATAACATCTACTACCCACAAAAAATTAAAAGGATCAGGGTTTAATATGGTGTTTTATTTTTTCTATGAACATGATTTGTTATAAAAATAGAATGAGGACTTTTAAAATAGAAAATCCAGTTAGTGTATATTAGCATCTGGGTATATCTATGATGCTTTAATACTTAATTGGTGTCAATATTTTTTAATTTTTTAATTTGATACTAAAACATAGCGTGGGAATCTTTCAATACAGAAGAGTTTTTAATCATTTGTAAATTAATTATGACATGGGAAATTAATCAATCCTCCTAATTTTATTATTAAATCTTAAATTAAACCCTAACCCACCACGCACGGAGTATTAGTTAGTTAATTAATTATTTGAGATTAATTTTATTATTAAGATTAAGATTAAAATTAAAAAAAAATAAAAAGACTGGAAAATAAGAGATGATAATTAATATTCATGGATGGGGTTTCTACATATCCATATTTTATATTTGTTTTACAAAAAAAGTTTTAATATATGGAAAATAACTAACAAGAAACTAATTTATGGTTTTGTGGAAATTGTATTAGAATAATGTTAATAATAAACTAATAATAGCTTATTTTTTGTTTTGTTGATAACTCAAAAATTAATAATATAAGTCATAATATTCCACATCATCATATTTTTTTTGTATTTTTAAATTACTAATTATGGCTTCACAAATTAACAAATACACTAAAACAAAATGAAAAATACTGTTCAAACACTGTACACACACTCAGAGTCACTGTGGACTCGAAATTTGTCTCCATCCTTCGCAGGTGCACGTCCACCCTTTTTTTTTGTCTTTTGCGCCTGTGAACAGTGTATTAATGTTTTTATCCCCGCTAATAAGACAAAAAACGGTTTCGGCTGAGGGGCACACCTGTCATTGCACGCGTCCGGACCGGTCCGCCGCAGTTTTTTTTTTTCAATGGCTAAATACGGTTATAGCCCCTAATAAGATAAAAACATTGACTTGAGTACAGGGACAGGACGATAATTTTTTAATTGTTTATTCTGTGGCTGTCAGGGCGTGAGGCGCACGCGCCAGTCAGTTTTCCGCCTCACGCCCTGTTTGGGTGGCGCGTGCGGTGTCATACGGTGGTCGGAAATGGTCTTCCGGAGTCGCTGTCGATGCGTCTCCGCGTGGTCTTCCTCCCGCGGTGGCGCGTGTACCATAAAAATGTCTATGGACACGGCGGTGGCCGGTTAAAGGCGCTGCCAACGTTTTCTCTCTCTCCTGCACGTAAAAGTGCAGAAGAGTCCCCCATTTTTTTTACCTTTTCACTTTGGTCCTTCTACTTTTAATTTTGATTTTGGTCCTGATTTCTATTATATAAGTTCTGATTTAGTTCAATTGGGTCCTCCGATTTTAATTGATTGAATGTTAGAGTTTCACTTCGATCCTCCTACTTTTAATTTTCCGGATTGGCTGTAAATGCTCAATAAATTCGGTACACAAGTTTTGATTTTTTCAACTTTGTCCTTTAATTTAAATTGATAATAAATGTGATTTTCATTTGAGCCCTTAGACTTTTAATTTTTGAATTTAATCCCTTTATATTTGATTTTCATTTCAGCCCTTATACTTTTATTTTTTTATATTTCTAGAATAATCCCTCCTTTTGTCCATGTATATATAAGTGTACTTAACATAATAATAATAATAATAATAATAATAATAATAATAATAATATAATTTAATTGTTTTTCTTGCTTACTGTTTTGTTAATGTTTTTTTTTTTCTCCGTATAATTTAATAATTTTTATTGTTTTGACAGTAATGGCAATGATATTTATTTTTTTTCCTTTTGTTAAAGTTTCTAGGATATTTTTAGTCTTTCATTAATTATATGTTCTAATATTTATTGAATATTATCTCATAGGAATATATATAGGGAGAAGAAAACATGACCTAGGATTTTTTTAATAAAAAAAATTAATATCAGTATTCTTAAATACATTTAATATAATCATATAATGAATAAATCGGATAACATAAAAAAAATTGTCTTCGAATTTTAATTTTGTACTTAACACAATAATAATAATAATAATAATAATAATAATAATAATAATAATAATAATAATAATAATAATAATAATAATAATAATAATAATAATAATTTAATTGTTTTTCTTGCTTACTCTTTTGTTAATGTTTTTTATTCTCCGTATAATTTAATAATTTTTATTGTTTTGACAGTAATGGCAATGATATTTATTTTTTTTCTTTTGTTAAAGTTTTTAGGATATTTTTAGGATATTTTTAATTATATGTTCTAATATTTATTGAATATTATCTCATAGGAATATATATAGGGAGAAGAAAACATGACCTAGGATTTTTTGAATAAAAAAAATTAATATCAGTATTCTTAAATACATTTAATATAATCATATAATGAATAAATCGGATAACATAAAAAAAATTTGTCTTCGAATTTTAATTTTGTACTTAACACAATAATAATAACAACAACAACAAGAATAATAATAATAATAATAATAATAATAATAATAATAATAATAATAATAATTTAATTGTTTTTCTTGCTTACGCTTTTGTTAATGTTTTTTTTTTCTCCGTATAATTTAATAATTTTTATTGTTTTGACAGTAATGGCAATGATATTTATTTATTTTTCTTTTGTTAAAGTTTCTAGGATATTTTTAGTCTTTCATTAATTATATATTATAATATTTATTGAATATTATCTCATAGTAATATATATAGGGAAAAAAAAAACCATATTGCTAGGATTTTTTGAATAAAAAAAATTAATATCAGTATTCTTAAATATATTTAATATAATCATATAATGAATAAATCGGATAACATAAAAAAAATTTGTCTTCGAATTTTAATTTTGTACTTAACACAATAATAATAATAATAATAATAAGAATAAGAATAATAATAATAATAGTTATTATTATTATTATTATTATTATTATTATTATTATTATTATTATATTATAATTGTTTTTCTTGCTTACTCTTCTGTTAATATTTTTTTCCCTCCGTATAATTTAATAATTTTTATTGTTTTGACAATAATAGCAATGCTAATTTTTATTTTTATTTTTATTTTTTGTTTTATGTTTTGTTAAAGTTTCTTGAATATTTTTAGTCTATCATTAATTATATGTTCTAATATTTATTGAATATTATCGCATAGAAATATATATAGGGAGAAGAAAACATGACCTAAGATTTTTTTAATAAAAAAAATTAATATTAGTATTCTTAAATACATTTTATATAATAATATAATTAATAAATCTTATAAAAAAAAATTTGCCTTTGAATTTAAATTTGGTACTCTTTTGTTTAAGTTTATTTCTTAAAAACAAATTTACAATATTTTTATTTTTAATATTTTAAATATAATATTACTGGGAGGAAAATTAAACTAAAAAAAAAATTACAAATTTATTTAGGTTATCTACAATTAAAAAATATACAAGTCACTTTCCATTTTGATTATATAGATTTTATCAATTATAATTATACTAACTAAATATTAAAATAATAAAATACAATACATATAAAAACAATCAATTTTCTACATAAATAAAAAAAACTCGACGCATCGCGCGGGTATACCGCTCGTAAAATCTAAAATCGCTCATTGTCACAATAGATCCCAAAATAACAAAAGCATAGAGGGTCCGAAACAATCCCTTAATTTATTTATTTTAATTCTTTTTTTTGTATAAAGAAACAAACCCTAACCTCATCATCATCATAAAATAACAGAAAAGATAAAAAGATAAAAAGATTGTTTGAATAACCTAATTGATTTTTTTTAATTTATTGTTTTATTTATTTCTTTATTTATTATTACTACGATGATGGTGGTGGTGGTGTGCATAAAATGGATTCGACACTCTTTGGTTTTACTTCCAATTAGGCTGATCGCGTCATTCGCTGAAACGCCTGCTTCATCTCTTCCATCTGTATTATGTTCCAGCAGAAAGTAGGATCCCGCACAAAAAACTTGCTTTCAATTTGATACTGGATCCTCCTGAAAGGCATCATAGATGGGAATTAGTAAAACCATGATTGGACACGGTGTAGGATGCTGAACTAAACAAGAATGTCAACCATCAGGGACTGGTAATAACTGGAAAAGAATAAATGATCATCCCACCGTCAAAACACTTTCTTCATGAATCTTCACTTTCACATCCTTCTTCTAATGAATTTGCTGTCCTCATTGATTGAGACTGTTTAGTTTCAGGCCAACAACAATTGTTTACCCAGAAAGCTATGTTTTGCTTTTTATAGTTTCCAACCCTTTCCTTCATGTTTGCCTGCAATAAACGTGTTATGCTGCTAATAAAGAAACATTGCAGCCTGAAATGGTTGTGGAATCAATGCATTTAAAAGTTAACTTCAACTTTGAAACACGCACACCTGACAGATGCAAAATTGCTTGGGAATGTTATTGTTAACTAAATGGTAGGCAGAAATTAAGACGCCCCCATCATTTTGATGTTCATGAAATGAAGGATGCAGTTGAAGCATCGATGGTTGGATTTTCTGAGTCAGGGAAGAATTTCATTGTCCTAGGCATAAGTGAGCTCCCACTACTCATATATTTGCCATTAATTATTAAAGCATCCAGGGCATGCAGTCATGATTATGAGATGGAGGATGCAGATGCAGAATCAATGGTGGATTGTGTTGAGTTTGGAGAGAGAATTTTCATAGTCATTGGTGATGTGAGTTCACTGCTTTTATCATTCTCCATTAGCAATACCTCATGACAAAACACTCCAATCAGGTGACCATTAAATAAAGCAATCACATCACCTGCTTAGATTGCCACCTTTGTTATGATTTACTTGACCTCTCTACCTTTCCTCAATGTTATGCACAAAATCCTTCACTTATAGTGCAGTGATATTTTAGTGACATTGAAACAAAAAATCATATGCATGCCATCAGTAGAAAACATCACATAAAGAACCACAAAGAACAGTCATCTCACCTTGGAATCCACCGAACTCAATTTGCCAGCTTTGATGCATTTTTTTTCAAGATCATTGACATGTTCATTAATAATTCCTCCATTCGATGTGTTCTGCATTTAAAAACTCGTTCCTGTTATGAAATAATGGAAAATAAAGATGGAAATTTCTCAAGTTGCACAGTTTGCTAACCTTGCAACTCACCTGCACACAATTTTTCTGATGAATACCAGAATACTCTCTTGAAGCTGATACACTAACATTACCATGAAAAGTTTCATTCTGAAGAGAACTTGAGTCCTTATCACCACAACCAGCATTTATCGCAGGCTCACCCTGCAACATATGACTCAAGGATCATTTCTATTTGTAAATTCAAGAATAACAACCAACAAATATAATAGACATTAAACACAACTTTTTCATCTTGTTTATAAATCAAACCTAAGACACCTGCCTATCCCCCAAACCACTTAAACAGCAGCCAGGAGAAGAAATGAGCCTACATTATCACAGACAAAGATACCTTCAAGATGCCGGACTTTGCCACAGAATGCCCTAAAGGTTCTCCTTTTAATACAATTCTCGGAAGCTGATCACCATCCCAGCCAAGAACCTTACAGATAACCTGTGCATACGCCCTATGCGCTTTCTTCTTCTTTGTCCTTGATATTGCAATTGTATGCTGAAGAAGTCCAAGACACCCCTTGAACTTCTTCCAACCCTTCTTCTTTAAAGCACAACAAACCAAACAGCAAAATTCCCCTCCTTCATAATGATTCTCATAATAATTCCGCAGTTCATTACTATCTGTGAACAATCTCAAAAAGAACTTGAATTCTTCACATTCATCAGATCCATCTTCATCCATCCAATCATCCTGATCCCCATCTTCATCACCTTCATCACAAATTGAACCAGATGGGTTTGCTAAGAAATTTTGGCATTCATTCAAAACTTTCTGCTGCAACTGCACCATGGCAAATCTCTCTAGCTGTTCAGCAGAAGCTTCTGAAGAGCGATGGGTCTTCAAGGTGGGCCACCCCACAGTTGTTGATGGAAATTCATCACCATGCTTTTGGGAAAGCCATTGGACATCAGAGACCAATGGTGGCTCACATCCCTGTATGGCTTTTTATTTAGTAATGGAGTATATTAATAGCTAGCACAGAGAATACCCATAAAGCCTGCTCATTCATGAATTGACCATATCTCAAAAGCCAAAAAATTATTAAATTTGTTTAAGAAAACATTTTAATTGGAGATAAGCCAACAAACTCAGAGATTGGCAGAAAACCACTTTATGGTCTATCTCAAGTTGTATACGAGTTTCCCCATCACTTGGCATAGAGTGAAACTCCTTGCAGACTATCAGCAAGCATTTGGTGCCCTTGCAGGGATAAGATAAAAACAATGGCATTTGAGGTTTTGCCAATATAGCAAAAGGATGGATTTTACATAATAAAGATGTTGGTTCTTTCTTTTAAGGTAGATTCCCATGAACCTTTTCCAGCTTAAATGGTAGATCCTAATAATGCTAGGATTAATTGTGCAGTAAGTTTTCTCAATACAATCTTCTATAGTTTGCTTTAAACGTCATGTAGTTATCTGTTCATGTTAGAGGACTAGAATGAAAAACATTATTCTTGGCAACTCATATAAAGTAGCAGGACAGTTTTTGGAAGACAAAAAAGGAATCACAGCAGCATGATGTATCGTACTAAAAATGCTGAAACAATAAATTGTAGTTACACATCAAAGTTGCAGAACAGCCATCTTACCAGGCACTCCGTGGCTCCCTCTTTACATGCTTTTGGCACATCATTACTAAGATTTTCATGTAGTGTTTTACCATCACCTTCATCTGAAAAATTCTACAAAGCAGCAAATCAGACAAGAAAAAGAAATAGATGCCATATTTAAAAGCGAAAACACCTAATCCTCAACACCTCACAAAACAAGCCACCTAAAATGATATGCATAATTACAATTGTAGGTCTTTGCATAGAAGAAATCATAATCCCATTTGTTTATCAGTGTTGGGGAAAAATCATTATATAAAGGTTCTTTGAGAAATTAAAGGGAATGCTACTTAAGCATTGTCTTAATAATCTGAGGCAAAGTTGTAACTTACAGAAAGCATTTCCAAATAACCATTTGCTCTTGTTCTCTAGAGATGTTCGTTGCCATGACTAAGCTTTTTCAGGCACACAACTCAAAAGTATATAACATCGATGGCAT
The DNA here is from genome assembly GCA_964035475.1 of Salix caprea. Taxonomy (NCBI): domain Eukaryota; kingdom Viridiplantae; phylum Streptophyta; class Magnoliopsida; order Malpighiales; family Salicaceae; genus Salix; species Salix caprea. The sequence goes on along the minus strand of OZ037749.1, from coordinate 8,026,567 downwards.
GCAATTAATAGATGCAAACAAGCTGTTCTTTTAACAGGCACTGTGATTTTCTTTCTTTATGTATAGTTTCCATTTAATTCAAAAACATAATCCTAGTATCATCATTTTCATACCAAATTAACAGAGTTAATATTTTGAGAAAATCTAGTTTGTTATAAACATGATCTAAAGCCATGATCATATGAAAGAACACACAAAAGGTAAAGTGCATTCGTAGTAGCATTTTTCATCTCCGTTTAAATAATAATCTACATTTCCTCTTTACGTGCTATCATACTGGAAAGTCCATTATAAGAATCCATCAATTTGTTACCATTAGCTTGCTTCAAACACAGCAGTTAAAGAACAACAATATCCTCATGTAAAACCCTTAAAATCCAGAAAATTCCATAAAACTCTACAAAACAAATAGCACATACAAATAGGAGTAATTAATTTTGCAAACCACCATTTCACCAGAAACCTAATACTCGAATGGCCCGTTAAAATTTCTGCAAATAGCATCACCAATATTATTCTTCACAGCAACAATTACATTCCATCCAGAATGCAACACTTAAGAAAGCCCATACACCACTGATGTCAATGAAAAACATATGTTATTCACACAAGCACACAATTTCTGTTTGTATACCTCGGTTTCGCCTGAATTAGCAAATGTGCGACTGAGAGGTTCACCTTTCAACACAATCACAGGAAGCCTACTAATATCCCAACCAAGAACCTTGCAAATAAGGTGACTAAAAGCCCTATGAGCCCTTTTTCCTTTTGTTTTCGAAATCGCTCTTGCATGCTGAACAAGGCCTGTACAACCCCTATATACTTTCCCTACTTCCTCTCCTATCCCCCCACAAATCAAGCAGTAAAAATCCCCATTTTCGTTGTTCTTCTCATAAAAATCTCTGATTTCTTGATTTTCCACAAACAAACTCAAAAGGAACTTAAATTCTTCACTCTCTTCAACATCATTATCATAATAATAACAGTGTTCATCCCCATCAACCTCATCCAATCTGTTATCTTCGTTGCCATCTAAATCAAACCTTTTAACGAAAAACTGATGGCAACACTTTACAACCTTTTGCTGCATGTGCATTGCAGCAACCTTGCCCAGGTCCGCCTCGGAAACAGGTCGGGCTGAGGGGATCGGGTTGGACTTGAATTCTGGCCACCCAGAACCTGGTTGAGGAGGAGATGGCCGTGGCAGGCTGACAGGCCATTCTAGGCCCGGGTCGGGTTGTGGGTTGGATACTGGCCTTGATGGGGCGACATTGCTGTCCTTGACCTTTTGGTATTTGGTTTTGTGCCTGTTGGTCTTTTTGAAGGATGCAGGGTTCGAGACATGGAGATTTCTTGATGAATAATTTACATAAGGGTTAGGGTTTAGGGTAGGAGGGCCTTGGTGCCAGAGAGAGTGGAGATAGATAACCTCATCTCTCAGTGTCTGCTCATGTAGGGTCAAGGGTCTCTCGTAAGGATTCATGGGAGGCAAAGATTGATCACTTCGGCAGTGGCAAAGTTTCGGTTCTGATGAAGAAGAAAATTAGCTTCTTTTCCGAGAGAGAAAAAAAAAAAAAAACTGAGGTGTAATTGTTTTCACCTCCATCGACAACGACATTTTTTATTTATTTTTACTTCGCTATACATGCATTAAGTATATCACACATAGTTGTAAAATCCGTTCCGGGTATCGTTCCGGTTTTTTGTTTGGAACAGAACGTTTCGGTTTCGGTGTATTTCGGCGTTCCGTTCCGGTTTTGTACTGTTCATATTTATTTAATTATATATGAAAAAAATAAAATATTAATTTAACAAGTATAATTTAAATTCAAGATAAATAAACTTTAAATTATACAATACAAACATAATCTCAAAATTAGAAACATCTCTAAAATTCCAAAATATTATGAAAGTAAAATGTTTAAAAATAAAAGAAATATAAATCAAACATCTTCTACATCATTAATATAAAAATGATGATTTATCATCACTTGTGAATGTTCCAATCAACTTCACAAGTTTAACTTCATAAAGGCAGTGCAAATTTGACAAAATCTTTCAGATTCATAACCTGCACGTGACTTCAAAGTGACAAAATTATTCATGTTGAAATATTACTACAGATTTTCCCAACAGTTAACCCACAATAATATCTTCATATTTAAGCTACGATAAACAATTATTGATATACGATAACTAAAAGAGAGCACTTTTATGCATCAAAGCTTGAAGAACTCAACAGGAGCATTTGGAATGTGTACCTTTGAAGTGTTAATTGAATATGAATTTATTTATTTATTTAAAAAGAAAAATATTTATTTTTGGATAATAATTCTAATATATGAACTCTTGTATAATATTATTTTACCTTTAATTTTATTCAATCAATTTCATTTATATATCTATTTGTATTATCATATGACTAAACAAAAAGATAAATATCAATAAACTAAATCATTAAACATGAATAAATATATGTCTCATTTTACGAGATCTAATATCTCAATTTACACTTGTAAATGACAAACTGGCCACACATCTATTTTTAAAAATAGAGAAAAACATTATTTTGCGTATTAAAAATAATAAAGTTCTTTTATAAGTGATTGATAATGTGATATATAAAAATAGATTAAATAATTTTTTATATCAATTCATTAAAAAAATATCTTTAAAATATAAAAATAAACAGGTTTTTTTTTCTTACAAAAAAAAAAGTGTAGTTGGTCAGCAAGACTGTCCTTTTCTCTTCGAAAAAGAAAAAATAAAAAATAAAAGTGGTAGATCTGTGTTTTCCTCACTATATAAAGAAAAATATAGGCACTCACAGCTAGGGTTTCTCATCGTCTAACACTGTGCTAGAAAAGAAAGGGAGACTGATTCGCTGGAAGCTTCCGGTATGGGAGAGACTGGAATGACTCTAAAGGAACTCAGAAGAGTCTTTCCAAGTCCTCCCATGCCGCAGATTTCCAGTAGCTCCTCCCTTGACTTCTCTTCACCACCGCAACAGCTCTGGATCGCCAAGATACTATCATCCTGCGAGGTAGATCTAGTCAGATCTGATACTCTGCTTACATCGCACGTAGCCAAGTCTCTCAGCTGAGGTTCTCCTAACCTGATTTCTTGATTTTACTGATTTTCATATGTAAATTGTGTTTGATTTAAATCAGAGAGGTAAGGATACATTAAACGTCGTCGTTTTGATTTTCAACCAGGAACGGAACGCCCGGAACGGAACCGAGGTGTTCCGGCCGGAATTTCCGGAACTGACCGGAATTAAAACCGGGACGAAAACGACGCTGTTTTGTCCCGGTTTTTTGAACGGAACGGAAAGTTCCGGCCGGAACGGATTTAATAACTTTGATATCACATCTAATAATATATATGGTCAAAAAACATAAAATATAATAATATGAAATAGCGAAATTAGAAAGAAAAAAAAAGGGGGGGTTATCATATAGTTTATAACTAGTTTGATGGCCGGCATTTCGTTGTGGGCGGAGCAAACAATTTTTATAACTGCTCAGATTAAATATAATATTTTTACATGTAAAGTTTTATATAATGAAACAAATCAAAATACCCTGTCATAACAACAGTAACATCGAAGTGTTAACTTCTAAAATTATCATCATTATTACTGTCAAAACAATAATAATTATTAAAATATCTCGAGAGAAAAAAAAAGCAAGTAAGAACAAAAACTCAAATTATTATTATTATTCTTAATATTAATATTATTATTGCGTAATAACCAAACAAATAAAAGTAGATCAAAGACTAAAAGAAGTCTAAAAATATTCACAAAAGAACAAATAAGAAAATAAAATAAATGATAAAACAAAAATAAAAATTATTATCTAAAAAGAAATCATTTCACTTGAAAATTAAAAAAATTGACCGCACTACGTTGCGGGCTGAGCAAATAATTTTTATGATTGTGGGATTAAAGAAATTAATAGGATTTATTGGTCTAAAATTAAAATATAATATCTATATATATGAAATATAATATATTAAAACAGATTATCACGCCCTATTATAAAAACAGCAAAATCAAAGTTTTAACATCTAAAATTATTATTGCTATTACTGCCAAAACAATTAAAATTATCAAATTATTCTGAGAGAAAAAACACTCAAAAATATTCACAAAAGAGTAAGCAAGAAAAATAATTAAATTTATTATTATCATTATTATTATTATTATTATTGTGTTAATAATGAATAAAAAACAAAAATAAACGAAAGACAAAAAAATCCTAATAACTTTAACAAAAGATGAAACAAAAAAATAAAATCAAAATTATCAGGCAAAAAAAATTAATCTAACTTGAAAATATAAAAAAGAACCAATAAAAAACTAAAAGACAGAGCAAATAAAAAATATAATAGATGATAATAAAAAATATAATAGATGATAAAAAAAAATTATTAGCTGAAAAAATCATTTAATTTGAAAATTTTAATAAATATATGTTCTACGTTGCGGGCTGAGCAAATAATTTTTATAGGATTTGCTGGATCAAAATTAAAATATAATATTTATATATGTGAAATTTAATATAATAAAATAACTCAACACACCCTATTATAACAATAGCAAAATCAAAATCTTAAAATCTAAAATTATCATTGCTCTTACTATTAAAACAATAAAAATTATCAAATTATCCTGAAAAAAACACTCAAAATCATTAACAAAAGAGTAAGCAATAGAAACAATTAAATTATTATTATTACTATTATTATTATTATTATGATGATGATGATGATGATGATGAAAGAAACAAAAATAAATGAAAGACTAAAACACATGCTAGAAACTTCAACAAAAGATAAAACAAAAAAATAAAATAAAAATAAAAATTATCATTGCTATTACTGTCAAAACAATAAAAATTATTAAATCATCCGGAGAAAAAAACACAAAAAAACATTAACAAAAGAGTAAGTAAGAAAAACAATTAAATTATTATTATTATTATTATTATTATTATTATTATTATTGTGTTAAACACACTTATATATACATGGACAAAAGTAGGGATTATTCTAGAAATATTAAAAAAATAAAAGTATAAGGGCTGAAATGAAAATCAAATATAAAGTGATTAAAATCATAAATTAAAAGTTTAAGGGCTGAAATGAAAATCACATTTATTAACATTTTCAATTAAAGGACAAAGTTGCAAAAATTGAACTTCTGTGATATATTAAGTTTTTTCAACCTAATCCGGAAATTAAAAGAAGGAGGACCGAAGTGAAATATTAACATTGAATTAATTGCAATCAAAGGACCCAATCGAACTAAATCAAAACTTATATAACAGAAATTAGGACCATAGACAAAATTAAAAGTCAAGGGACCAAAGTGAAAAGACACTAAAACCGGGGGTCTCTTCTGCACTTTTACGTGCAGGAGAGAGAGAAACGGTGAAACCGGCTTTTACCGGCAACTGCCGCGTCCACGTCCACCTTGTGACAAAACGCGTCGCACCGGGAGGAAGACCAAGAGGAGGCGCACCGCCAGAGACGCCGGTAGCCCATTTCCGGCCACCCTATCAGCCTTCACGCGCCACCTGAAATGGGTGTGAGGCGGAATACTGTCGGTCGCGTGTCCCGCACGCGCCGACAGTATCCGACAGTATTTCAAAAAAAACAATTAATAATGGTCAATTACCGGTCTACTCCTGTTCCTAAGTCTCCAATTTTCTCTTATTAGGGGCTATATTCCTATTTAGCCATTTTAAAAATATTAAAAAAAAAAGTTGCGGCGGACCGAACCGGTCTGTACGCGCGCAATCACATCCGTGACCCTCAGCCAGAACCGTTTTTTCTCCTATTAGCGGGGGCAAAATCGTTAAAACACCGTTCACAATAGGAAAAAAAAGGGTGGACGAACTCGCGCGACGCACGTACGAAAAATATCCACTCCACAGTGCCAGTGAGTCTGGTGCTACAGGAAAATGCTGAGCTCTTTTAGATTCTTTTATAATAATTAAGAATTCTATATGGTTTTAAGAGATTTTTAGATAATAAACTAACTATACTAAAAAAATCATTATTTTAAAATATCTTAGTTTATATTATGAAACTGTGATGAGGTATTTGCAAGATTTTTCTAATTATTTACTTCAACTCAAGAAGGGTTTAAAAAGTGATTTGAAATTAGATCTTAATCATCACTTTTAAAAATACAGGAATTGAACATGAAATAATGACAACTATTCTTCATCATGTTCTAAATTAGACTATAAGATCATCACCCACTTTTAAGTATACTTTTGGGATCATGTTCAAATTAGCTCCTAAAAAAAGTGTAAAAAAAATAAAATTCTAGCCTGCATTCTTATCAAAATAAAATACATAAAAAATGAAAATAATAATAATAATAATAATAATAATGTCACATCTTTTTTAATTTTGATTTTTTGAAAGAAAAAAAAATATCATCATCTTGAAGATGATCTTGTTGATTCTGTTGATAAGATCTAAGGTCGTTATAATTATTTAATATGAAAATTAAATAAAAAAATATTATCTAGACATTCATCAACTCATATATTTGGATTCACTTAAAAAATATTTTTTTATTGATTATAGACAAACAATAATGAAAAGAGACACATGAACAAAAAATCCGAAGACCTTCATTTTTTTAAAGGAAAAGAAATATAATATTTTAAAATAATAATAAAAAAAAAAACAGAAGAAATTTACAGAAGCACCGAGATGAATAAGAGACAGAAAAACAAAACGAAGGAAACTACCTGAATGATGGCCGCAAACCGTCCCTTTGCACTCTCCAAGGATAATAATCAAGCTGAATAAAATAAATATATTGTGAGCTGAATAAAATAAATATATTGTGAGTGTATTAGATTGATTCATTTATTGCGAGTCTCATTAAGATTCTTTTTAAAAATATTTTTTATTTATTTTTTAAAAATTATTTTTGATATCAACACATTAAAATAATCTAAAAATATTAATTTTTTTTTAATTTAAAATAAAATAAAAAATTCTATTTTTTCCAGCTTTCCAAATACATTCCCAAACACTCCTTATAATAAAGGATATCTAGTTTTTTTTATTATTATTATTTTAGTTAATCAAAAGATCTAAATGCCCTAAAAAAACCCATTTCTCTAAGCTACATATATATATTTTTATTATAAAAGTACCTTAATAATTATATTGTGCTAAAAAAGAAAATAAAAAAATGCCCGTAACCTAACAATTATGTAAATTAAACTTTTAGTAATAGCAAATGAGTGTGAAAAAAAACAGACGATTCTATCTCTGTGAGTAAGTTACTAGTTTGATTGCCCGCATTCGTTACGGGCAGAGCAAATAATTTTTACAAATGTTTAGATTAAAATATTATATTTTTACATGTAAAGTTTAATATAATGAAATAGACTAAAATATCCTATCATAACAACAGTAACATTGAAGTGTTAACGTCTAAAATTATCATCACTATTACTGTAAAAAAAATAAAAATTATTAAACTACCTTGAGGAAAAAAAACAATAAAAAAAACAAGTACGAACAAAAACTAAAATTATTATTATTATTCTTAATATTAATATTATTATTGCGTTAATAACAAAAAAAAAATTAAATCAAAGACTAAAAGAAGTCTAAAAACAATAACAACAGAGTAAATAAAATAAATGATAAAACAAAAATAAAAATTATTACCTGACAAAAATTATTTGATTTGAAAATTAAAAAAATTGACCGCACTACGTTGCGGGCTGAGCAAACAATTTTTATGATTGTTGGGATTAAAGAAATTAATAGGATTTGTTGATCCAAAATTAAAATATAATATCTATATATGTGAAATTTAATATAATAAAACAGAATACCACACCCTATTATAAAAATAGCAACATCGAAGTTTTAACATCTAAAATTATCATTGCTATTACTACCAAAACAATTAAAATTATCAAATTATTCTGAGAGAAAAAACACTCAAAAACATTAACAAAAGAGTAAGCAAGAAAAATAATTAATTTTATTATTATTATTAATTTTATTATTATTATTATTATTATTATTATTATTATTATTATTATTATTATTATTATTATTATTATTATAATGAATAAAAAACAGAAATAAATGAAAGACTAAAAACATCCTAATAACTTTAGCAAAAGATCAAATAAAAAAATAAAATCAAAATAATCAGGCAAAAAAAATTCATCTAACTTGAAAATAATAAAAAAAAAACCAATAAAAAACTAAAAGAAAGAGCAAATAAAAAAATATAATAGATGATAAAAAAAATTATTAACTGAAAAAAAAATCATTTAATTTGAAAATTAAAAAAAAATATATGTTCTACGTTGCGGGCTGAGCAAACAATTTTTATAGGATTTGCTGGATCAAAATTAAAATATAATATTTATATATGCAAAATTGAATATAATAAAATAGATCAACACACCCTATTATAACAATAGCAACATCGAAGTCTTAAAATCTAAAATTATCATTGTTATTACTATTAAAACAATAAAAATTATCAAATTATCCTAGAAAAAAAACACTAAAAAACATTAACAAAAGAGTAAGCAAGAAAAAAAATTAAATTATTATTATTATTATTATTATTATTATTATTATTATTATTATTATTATTATTGTGTTAAGCACACTTATATATACATGGACAAAAGTAGGGATTATTCTAGAAATATAAAAAAAATCAAAGGATTAAAAACAAAAATTAAAAGTATAAGGGCTGAAGTGAAAATCAAATATAAAGGGATTAAAATAAAAAATTAAAAGTTTAAGGGCTGAAATGAAAATCATATTTATTATCAATTTCAATTACAGGACGAAGTTGCAAAAATTGAAACTTCTGTACCGAATATATTAAACTATTTAAACCCAATCTGGAAATTAAAAGTAGAAGGACCGAAGTGAAACATTAACATTTAATTAATTGCAATCGAAGGACCCAATCGAACTAAATCAAAACTTATATAACAAAATTCATGACCACACACAAAATTCAAAGTAAAGAGACCGAAGAGAAAAGGAACCAAAACCAGGAGCCTCTCCTGCACTTTTACGTGCAGGAGAGAGAGAAATGGTGAAACCGGCTTTAACCAGCCACCGCCGCGTCTACATCCACAGTGTGACAAAACACGCCGCACCAGGAGGAAGACCAAGAGGAGGCGCATCGCCAGAGACGCCGATAGCCCATTTCAGGAGACTGTAGCAGCCCTCACGTGCCACCTAAACAGGGCGTGAGGCGGAATACTATTGGTCGTGTGTCCCACATGCGCGGACAGTATTTCAAAAAAAAAAAAAAATGATGGTCAATTACCGGTCTACCCCTGTGCGTAATTCATCAATTTTGTCTTATTAGAGGTTATATCCGTATTTAGCTATTTTCAAAAAATATTAAAAAAAAGGTGCGGCGGATCGGACCGGTCCGTACGCGTGCAATTATCTCTGTGACCCTCAGCCCAGAAGCCGTTTTTTGTCCTATTACAAGGGCAAAAACGTTAATACATTGTTCTTAAAAGAAAAAAAAGGCAAACATACGCGCGCGAAGCACAAATCGCAAATGTCCAGTCCACGGTAAAAACACTTACAATGCACAATGTTTTCCTGATGTGCTTTAGTATATTGTATAATATGGTTTTTATTACGATGAGCAAAATAATTATTTTATTGCGTAAATTCACAGTAAATTTGAGTGTATAAAGAGTGATTTTTCAATCTCTTTTAGCTTTTGTTTTAATAAATAAATAATATTAAAAGAAACTTATAATAATAATCAAGCAGTAAGTAAAATAAGAATCTAGCAATCCAAAGCTACTAGATTGGGATTCACCCAACACCATCGAGTTTGTCATTGATCCTAAACACATTTGCCATTGCCAACAAGATTTCCCTTCTATTTCCTTAAATTAGAACGAGCTTGGTAATATGTTTAAAATTATCTTTTTAAAATGATTTTTATCTAAGAAAATTATTAATTTTTATTTCAATGCAAAAACGCCGGAATCGCAATAACAATAGAAACCAAGAAGAATTTCGCCTACCTGACCCCGGCTGGCAATCCCTTGACTCGGATTGGAGGATTTCCTGGACCATAGTGAAATCTCACACCTAATTCCAGCTCTTATTGTTTTCATCTTGAGTATTGTAATTCACTCCAACAACATCATCATTTCTTGTCCAATCATTGTAGTGATGCTCCTCCTTCATAGAAAAAAACACTAGAAAAAGGTTCTTTCTTTTCATCTCAGGGGAAAAAAAAAGGTTAACAACAACCATCAATGGCCGCTTCTCTCTTGCCTCTCCCCTTCCTCTTCGTCTTCCTCCTCCACCCTCTTTCCTCCACAGCTAACATCCACAAAACCAACAACCTCCTCAAATCACATCTCTTTACAGAACCCACTTCCATAAACACAACACACACGACCCATAAGCCCCTCAACGACACCCCACCAACTGTTTTCTTTGAGGTCACCAAACCCATAAATGTCCCCAAGACTAAACCTTGCAAGCACCTTATTCTCCAACATGACTTTGCCTCTACTTATGGCAAACCTCCTGTTCTTTTAAACTATACCCCTCCCTCTCATTGCCCATCTCAAGATTTCTCCAAGATTGTCCTTGAATGGAAGGCAACTTGCAAAGGGAGACAATTTGATCGTATATTTGGGGTTTGGTTAGGTGGGGTGGAGCTTCTTAGGAGTTGCACTGCAGAGCCTAGAGCAACTGGGATTGCTTGGACTGTTCGGAAGGATATAACAAGGTATTATTCATTGCTCGTTAAGAATGAGACTCAAGAATTTGCTGTTTATATGGGTAATATCGTTGATACTACTTATACTGGTATATACCATGTGACTGTAAGTATTTACTTTTATCCTGCTGAAAAGAAATTGAGACATAGTGATCATGGTTTTAATAATTTGGTATCCGGGAGGGATTCTAAGGCTGATTTGATCTTGCCCATTTCGCGAAATTTGCCGTTGAATGATGGGCTGTGGTTTGAAATTCAGAATTCTACTGATTCTGAGGCGAAGGAATTCAAGATACCTCAAAATGTCTACAGGGCTGTGCTGGAGGTTTATGTTTCTTTTCATGAGAATGATGAATTTTGGTATGGAAATTATCCTAATGAGTATATTATTGCAAATAATCTTACTGGTTATTCGGGTAATGGACCTTTTAGAGAGGTTGTGATTAGCCTTGATGGAGAGATTGTTGGCGCAGTTTGGCCTTTCACTGTGGTTTTTACCGGTGGGATTAATCCTCTCTTGTGGAGACCCATTAGTGGCATTGGTTCATTTGATCTCCCCTCTTATGATATTGAAATCACACCCTTCTTAGGGAATATATTGGATGGAAAGACTCACAAGTTAGGATTTACCGTCACGAATGCTTTGAATGTGTGGTATATAGATGCCAATTTGCATCTTTGGCTGGACCATAGGAGCACAAACACAGAAGGGAAGCTTTTGAAACATGAAAGCAAGCCACTTGCTTTTGCTTTGGTATCAAATTTTAAAGGTTTGAATGGAAAATTCCTGACAAGTGCACGCAGGTTAATATCCTCAAATGGATGGGTAAAGTCCTCTCATGGGAATATCACTACACGTTTCAATCAACACTTAGGTTACAGCAATTTGATGGAGATGGGCAAGGATGGTGATTTGCAGATCGTGAATCAGACGATTAATTTTACTGATACTGTTTCTTTCAGGAAGCCATCTTCTAATACTAAATCATTCAAATCGTTAAAAAATTTCAAGTTTTACATGTACTCTGACTACATGGATCAAGGAAATGACACTTCCTTGTCGGTGGCAAATGTTACTTTGGGATTCAATGAGAAGAATGTTAAACATGCTGGTTTGGGATTTGTATCAAACATTCTCAGAAATCTGCAGAATGGGCAGGGTGTTATGGTTGTGAAGAATAACTTGGTTCAAAGTGGTGAGGGGAGCACACAACAGGAATACACATACAATGGCAGTGGCCTCTGCTATTTCAGGAACATAAGCAGCTCAAACTACAGTATTCTGTATGACAAAGTTGTAAATGCATGCAGTGATAGGGATTATTCTCATCTAGGTTTCGGGCTCAGCAGATATTTTCATTTTCCAGCTTCAAGGTCTTCTCTAGCATCTGAATTACTGAATAAGTATCATGATGGAGTTTGACCGTTTTATGGAGCGTGTTTGGGATGCTCCAGAGGGTTCCTCTCTGTGGGAAAACTGTGAGCCAATAAAATTTTATGTAACTTATTTTTTTCTCTTAATGTTTCAAATCAAACGTAATTTGTGTTACAGATTTAGGAGAATGTCCAGTGAGATAAGCATTGGTTAAACAAAGCACGATGCTAGTATGCTGTGAAACCTTGTCTTGTGGAGGTCTTCTGAAGCAATCACTACTCGTAGTGTTCTAGGTTAGAAGCTAAGACAGTTAACTCGGTATAATTTCATGATGAAGATCGAACGTTGACACCTCACCATGGCAATGACAATTGCTGTTTGTCAAGACATGTTCCTTGTTCTCGTGTTAATTCTGGCTCTTGAAAATAATAGGGTTGTTTTGCCATTCATATAAAACCATCATTGCATTTCCAATTAGCCATTATTTGCATTTAAACCCCATAAGCATAATTTGGTAGTAATTCCTTGTAAATAGCTTTGCAATCCACAGATTTTTCATCGCCATAGCAGTCTGGAGATTAAAATTTAAAGTCTGGTTATGATCTTCAGTCTGAACGTGGATCTTCAGTGTGATGTATACTTCATTCTCGCAATGCAGACACTCGGCAGAAACATTTGTTGCAGCTGATGCCTGATGTTAAATAAGCTAAATTGAAGTGCTGGATCCATTCTTTGATGAGATCTACTTCCCCTAGTGCTGTCCTTTCCTAATAGCAGGATTGAGATTTTCAAGTGGTTTTTGCTACATAGAAAAGGAGAGATGGGGTCATGTCAAGTTGAGCCGACGATTTCCTTTAAAATTTCACTTGCTTCTGTTATTTATTCTTAAAAAATTGGAAAATTTAAAAATGAAACCTAGAATTAGCATTGGAAAAATAAAATAAAAAACAGGACAACTTGGAAAATAACTTGATTCCCACACGGTATTTAAAAAAACCATAGTTGAGAAGTGTGGTGTTTTAAAAAATACATACAAATAGACTTACACAATAACCAAAAGCGTGAAAAAAGAAGTTAAGTTTAAGCTCTTATTATTGTGACAGGAGACACGAGTTGATATTCCCGTGTGTTGCGATGGGTTTTTATGACATGGTAAATTGATTGATTATTATATGTGTTTTAATTAATTAAATAAAATTTTAAGTAGTTAAATTTGTTGGCCAGGATTAAATTTGCCTGTTTAGGAAAAACTAGGAATCATGAACAAATTAAAAAATATTTGTATTTCTCCTTTCTAGAATAGGACAATTATACATGTATAAATACAAGTTCTGAACACTTAAGAAAACAAAAGAGAATTGAATAAAAATTATCCCTAAAATTGACATGGTATCAGAGCCACCGATCTAAACCTAAATCCCTCTTATAAACACATTCAACCCATGGCAGAACCGAACCCACAAAACCATACTGAGATTGAAACTACAAATTCCAGAACCAACACCGAAACCACCTCAACCCAAAACCATGACCTACCAATTGCTATCCCTGGAATCAAACTTAATGGCCAGAATTACGACTTTGGTCACAGATCATGGAGATGTTCATCTCCGACAGAGACAAACTTGGGTTAATTACTGGTGAAATCAAACAACCACCACTCACTGACCCAACATACAATAAATGGAGAACAGAAAACGCAATCGTCAAAGGTTGGATTATCAATTCCCTAAACCTAGAATTAATTAGGAATTTTATTAGGTTTCCTACTAGGGGTGTGGGATGCTATTGCCACAACCTACTTCGATGGAGGAGATAATGTCCAGGTTTATGACCTAAAAGGAAAGGTCAGTCAAACTACACAAGGAAGAGGTTCCTTGGAAGACTACTACACTGGCTTACAATCCTTCTGGCGAGAGATTGACTACAGACGCCCAAACCCAATGTCATGCGAAGAAGATATACATAAATACAACAAAATAACTCAAGAAGATCGAATATATACCTTCTTGGATGGTCTGGATGATCAATTTGATCAGACCCGCCGAGATATTCTTCAACAGACCCCTTCGCCATCGATTGAGCAAGCCTTCGCTCAGGTCAAAAGAGAGAACAACAAACGCACGGTGATGATGGAGAAAGATGATGGTGACAGTTTCAGTTTGGTAACCAAGGGCAGAGACAAGCAATGGGGGGAGATGAGAAGAGAAAGATTATGGTAGAAGATTGAAAAAGCTCTGACGGGTGAGAGATGGGAGAATGACAGGTCGGCTGGAGACTGGGAGGATTTTAAAGGGCTCACCCTCACGGGCCCAAGTAGACGGGCCGGGCCTAGTGGCAGCCCATATAGACCATCCTTCAGCCCATCATCCTCTAAACAGGCCCAACGGGCCAGACCTGGACCACATGGGTTGAATCCCAGCGGACAAATTTTTTCTAAACCGAAAGCCCAAGAGAGTGGGTGTACTCATTGTGGTGGAAATAAACACATCAAAGACACATGTTTTCAACTACATGGGTATCTTGAATGGTGGTATGAACTGAAAGGAAAAAAGGGTGTACAGAATGGTCATGCAACATTTGTTTCTAACACCGATCTGTATACACTTGTGCCACTCGATAATCAACCTCACTCTTTGACTCAAGACCCAGGTATTTTTGGTTCCACAAACCTAGTATCCAATGGTGAACATAAAGATGATTGGATTATTGACTCGGGGGCAATAGATCACATGACCTATGAGTATAAAGACGTTAAAACAAAGTCAATTCCTCAATGAAAGGCCATATCAAATGCTAACGGTGATACATATCCGGTAATAGGGGGAGGAATAGTGGAATTATCAACCACATTCACTCTCCCTAATACTCTTTTTGTTCCTTCGCTCTCCACTAAATTACTATCAGTAGGGCAAATAACAGAAGATTTAAACTGTTGCGTACTGATGTATTCATCATTTTGTTTGTTTCAGGATGTTCTCACGAAGAAGATTTTTGGTCGTGGTATTAAGAGAGGGGGGTTATATTATGTGGACGATTTGGACCTTGGAAAGTTTCACTCTACGAAATCACATCGGCAAGGACAAGACATTTGGTTATGGCATTACCGGTTAGGACACCTATCATTCAGCTATCTACAACATTTATTCCCTACTTTATTCAAAAATGCATTGCACTCAGAATTCAAATGGAAAGATTGTTACAGTTTACCTCACAGGCATAATCGAGGAGTAGCCCTAAATCGATACTCTCCAGAAATAGAAGGAAGGAAGTCAAAATACTCCATTGCAAGCTTTATCTCAGCCAATAACATGTCAGATGAAGCTAAAGTATTCATGTGCAAAGTATCTTCAGAACATGTCCCATGAAATATTGAAGAAGCAATATTGAACGAACATTGGAAGATAACTGTCTATGATGAAATGAAGGCTCTCCAGAATAACAATACGTGGGAATTAACTACATTGCCAAACGGAAAAAAAATAGTTGGATGCAGATGGGTGTTTACCGTGAAATATAAAGCAGATGGGACAGTAGAAAGATACAAGGCGAGACTAGTAGCTAAATGATATACTCAGACATACGGCATAGACTATCAGGAAATGTTCTCACCAGTAGCCAAACTAAACACTATTCAGATACTCTTGTCACTTGCAGCAAACTTAGACTGGCCTTTACATCAATTTGATGTAAAATTGCATTTCTTCATGGAGATCTAGAAGAGGAAGTATATATGGATATTCCTCCTGGTTTTACTGGGATTAAGGAAAATATAGTGTGCAGGCTTACAAAATCACTTTATGGACTAAAACAGTCTCCTAGAGCATGGTTTGGAAAGTTCAGTCTAGCAATGCGAAAAAATGGATTCAGTTAGAGCAACTCAGATCATACTATTTCTGAAAAGGAATGAGGGAAAAACTGTAGCCTTGATTATTTATGTTGATGATATGATAGTCACAGGAAATGATGAAAAAGGAATTGCAGAATTACAGAAGTATCTAGCAAGTGAATTCGAAATGGACCTTGGTGGGTTAAAGTATTTCTTGGGCATAGAAGTATACAGATCAAAACGAGGCATATTTCTCTCACAAAGGAAATATGTATTGGATCTATTGGCTGAAACAGGTATGTTGGAGTGCAAACCTGCAAATACACCAGTCTTACAAAATCATTGTTTAGCAAATTATCCAGATCAGGTTCCTACAAATAAAGAACGATATCAGAAATTGGTGGGAAGACTTATCTACCTTTCACATACACGTCCGGATATTGCATATGCTGTCAGTCAAGTCAGCCAATTCATGCACAATCCGAGTGAAGTACATATGGAGGCAGCATTGTGAATACTAAGATAATTAAAATCATCTCCGGGAAGAGGAATTTTTTTTCAAAAAATAATCACCTCGACATCATTGGTTATACTGATGCAGACTGGGCAGGAAGTCTAACTGACAGGAAATCTACTTCAGGATACTTTACTTTTGTTGGAGGAAATTTGGTGACCTGGAAAAGTAAGAAACAAAATGTTGTCGCCCTATCGAGTGCCGAAGCAGAATTCAGAGGGATGACTGAAGGGTTATGTGAAATACTATGGATAAAGGGGATACTTAAGGAGCTAGGTTATCCGATGGAGACTGAGATTAAGATGTACTGTGACAACAAAGCCTGCAATTGCCATTGCGAATAATCCAGTTCAACATGATTGAACTAAGCATGTGGAAGTAGATCAACATTTCATCAAGCAGAAACTAGATGAGAAGGTTGTGATCTTTCCGTTTGTTAAATCTAAAGATCAATTGGCAGATATACTTACTAAAGCAGTGGCAAGTAAAGTATTTCATTTCTCTCTCAACAAGTTGGGCATACGAGATATCTTTGCACCAACTTGAGGGGGAGTGTTGGCCAGGATTAAATTGCCTGTTTAGGAAAAACTAGGAATCATGAACAAGTTAAGAAATATTTGTATTTCTCCTTTCTAGAATAGGACAATTATACATGGATAAATACAAGTTCTGAACAATTAAGAAAACAGAACAGAATTGAATAAACATTATCCCTAAAATTGACAAAATTATCATTAATAAAATCCATTTCAAATTAGTTATTTGTTTTGTGTATCGAAGTTATTGAATGTTGTTATTGTTTGAATATTTGGATAATTATTTAATCGGTAGATTGTCTATGTGCATCGAAGCACTTGTAAATAATTTGACTCAATTGATTACATCTAAAATATTATACATAAAAAGTCATGCAAGTCAATTTTGAACAAAAGCAACATCGACTAATGAATTATTTCTATTATTATTATATTTGAATCATCATAATTTTTAAATTGTCATAATTATTAGAGTTGCTATTATAATAATTGTTGTAAATAATTAATATTATGATTATTACTGATATTATTGTATAATCGTTGTAATTATTATGACAATAATCATAATGATAACCAACTCGTTGTTTTTCTGGATATTAATTCAATTATAATTAGTATTATTATCATTAGTATAATTTTTTTTTCATTATTGATATTTTTATATTATTTTATGAGTTATTGTTATTACTACCATCAAAATATCATTAGTTATATCATAAGTACCATAACTAATAGAATAAATTATAATTGTTATTATCATGATAATTTATAATATCACTATTATCATTAAGATTACAACACCTTAAATTATTATTATTAGTATCGTTAAAAAAATAAAATTATTAACTTATCCTAAAGAATAAAAAAACTTAAAAAGTTTAACAAAAGAGTAATAAAAAAAACATTTCTAATTATTATTATTATTGCATATATAATAAAAAAACAAAATGACCTCAAAGAATAAAAAAACACTAAAAATGATTAAAAAAACAAAAAAACAAAATATTTGACAAAAGAGAAATAAATATTATTAGCTTTAACAAAATCATTTTAAAAAAAACATTTTAAATGATTACTACTATTATTTCATAAATAAAAAAACAAAATAACGAATCAAGAAAATAAAAAATATAACAAAAGAGTACGAAAAAAAATTAATGTCGAAACAAAAAAAAAATATTAGCCTTAAAAAAATATTTTGAAAACAAAATGTCAAATAATTCTTACTATTATTGCTTTAAAGGGGAAGAATAATAGTAACAAAAAAGGAATAAAAAAAAAAATCAAATAAAAGATAGAGGGTTGATCATGATTTCTATTGGTGAAATTATAACCACCACTGTCATAACCTAATTTCTGGGTTACTCTCCAAAATCTACCCAAAAGTAACAAAAATAAAATAAAAGGAGCCAACATTGGTAGAGAAATCAATGTGGAAAATTTGGTCATTTTCGGGAGCCAAATTGTACCTCTTTTGTGCCTAAAAATGAGAAAATATAGATTCGAGGTAAGAATTAAGTTGAAAATCATAATTATATTTTTTAGAGGCCAATTTAATTTAATCATGAGCTAATTTAAAGTATAATTATGTTTAGAAATTAATTTAGGGTCCAATTGAAGGATTTAATTAAGTGCAAGGACGTAATTATACTTTAAATTTGTCACATTAATTTTATTAAAGACTTAATTGATGAAAAATCAAGTTTTTGAACTTAATTCGGGCTCAATCAAGAAGTTTGGAATTTTTGGAGACCAAATTGAATTTTTCCAAGCCAATTGTGTGAAATCAAGGGTCAAATTGAAGACAATTGAGAGTTTTATGATCAAATGAGAGTCAAATAGCATAAATTGAAAACCAGGGACCAAAATAAAAAGGGCGTGCAAAGTTAAGGCTAATATTGAAATTTTGATGGGGATACAATTGCACAAAATTAAAAGTTTAAAGCCAATTGGGGGTGCAATTAGAGCAGTTACAAAGTAGGGATGAATGACAATAGCAGCAACACAGGTCAGCCTTTTCCGACATCCTCCCGGCCACCACAGGCCACCATTTTCGACACCACCACCACATGGAGAATTATCATGATCTCCTCTACCCAGCGGCAGTGGTAGGTGAACCTTTTCTTTACCGTCGATCACCCTTCATTTTACTGTTCACGTAACATGTGAACAGTGCGAGTGAATTAATTCACTATACTGTTCACGTGTTCTTATTTTTTTGGCCTTTGTGCCGCCTCTCTCGGCCCAACCTAGTTGGTCGGGTCTCGATTTTTTTTAATTTTTATTTTTATTTCAAATAAAAAAAATGCATTTAAAAAAAACAATCAAAAATGTGTTGTTTTCCTGTATATGACTAAATTCTAAGATTTTTTCAAGCATATTTGTTGTAAAAAAATATATGTTGCATCTTTCTTATAGTTTTGAATGAAAATTGGATATCGTAATCAATTTATGATTATTCGTTGGAATTTGGCCAAAATATCAAAAACTTTTAATAATTATTTTATTTTAACTATCGGGGTGTAAAACTACATTGTAAAGTACACTTGCAAATAAAAAAAGTTTCTTACTACGGTATAAAATTATATTGTAAAGTATACCCATAAAAAAGTGTTTTTAACTATGGTGTACAATTACATTATAAAGTACATTCGTAGATAAGAAAAAAGATTTTTAACACTCAACCCTGTCAAAGAAATATGGACAAAGAAGAATGTGCTCACCGCCATGTTCACTTCCAAGAAAACTGTTTTATGTAAAAGCTAGCGTGACTCATCTTGCCGTCTTACTCGCAAGAGTCTTTGAAAAAGAAGTGAGTTGGTATTTAAAGATGAAGTCTGCTTCCATGATTGCTTTTTGTTTTGGTCAAGTCCGCACACTATATTCCAATTTTGTCTTGTCAGCAATTTTGCTTGCAATGCCACAAGACCTTTTGATAAACAAACCCTTCTTTCCAATAAGATCATGTATTTTATAAAAAAAATTATTAAAAAAAACAATAAAAAAAAAACTGACAAAAGAGAAATAAATATTATTAGCTTCAACATAATCATTTCAATTTTTTTTTCAAATGATTACTACTATTATTGCATAAATAAAAAAAACAAAATTATGAATCAAGAAAATAAAAAAATAAAACAAAAGAGTACGCAAAAAAAAAAAATTAATGACAAAACAAAAAAAAAATATTAGCCTTAAAAAAATATTTGAAAAAAACATATAAAATAATTCTTACTATTACTGCTTTAAAGGAGAAGAAAAAAAATCAAATAAAAAATAGAAGGTTGATCATGATTTCTATTGGTGAAATTATAACCACCACGATTGACACGCCCCCTGTCACGAAAGCCACCATGATAGACCTTTTCTATTGGTGTATTGTCGCTGTGCAATATTTGCAAAAGGTTGCTGGATGGAAGGAGTGA
The DNA here is from genome assembly GCA_964035475.1 of Salix caprea. Taxonomy (NCBI): domain Eukaryota; kingdom Viridiplantae; phylum Streptophyta; class Magnoliopsida; order Malpighiales; family Salicaceae; genus Salix; species Salix caprea. The sequence continues at coordinate 8,006,099 of OZ037749.1, read as the reverse complement.
GTTGATGTCGAGAAAGGCAAGCTTCAGAAGTCAATAAGAGGGAATAGATTTCCTCAAGAGTGATACTATCAGTGTGTGCTGATATTGAGGCCACAAAGCTGTCATGTTCTTGGCTGAGACCTGCAAAAATATATGCTATGATATCATCATGACTTAGTGGTTGTCCAGCAACAACTAATTCGTTGATGAGCCTTTTGATGAAATGAAAATAGTCAGTGGTTGACTTGTTGTTTTTTATTGCAGTTGCGAGTTGTGTGCGAATTTACAGAATGCGCGCACAACCACTAAGTCATGATGATAAATATAATAATATCAAGATTAAAATTACTCAAATTTATCATGCAAATACTAGGGGAAGTTTTTTTATTCTAAAATCCTAAGATTTCCTTTTCACTTTTAATAAACCCTCAAGGATAAAGTCTGCTAATCCTTTTCTTCAACCTCATAACACTTTTTTCCTTCATAATAATTCGTTGATGAGCCTTTTGATGAAATGAAAATAGTCAGTGGTTGACCTATTGTTTTTTATTGCAGTTGCGAGTTGTGTGCGAACTTACAGAATGCATGCACGAGATCATGAGGAGAAGGTATCATCCAACGCATTCCAAACAGCCTTGGAAATTGTATAATTGACAACTTGATCAAGAACGGGTTCAAATAAGGAAGTCATAAGGGTGCTTAGAATGAGATTGTCTTGTGTAGCCCAATGAGAGTAAAGGTGGGTTGGTGTTGCAGGGGAATTTGAGGAAAACATTCTTATATGTATGTCTTTTATGGCTCCGATACCATATAACAATATTCAAAACACTAGTTTTGAGAGAAACATATGTTTTTGCATTACACTAAGTTCCATGTACATACAACTTATATAGCATTACATTGACAAAGGAATTCGAACGTGAATATTATTCAAGCTGGTAACAGCTGTGCAATTTTAAATCACAGGATCATATCTTCCTCAATTTAGGATCCAATCATGTATTGCGATTTGGTAAGTATTCTTCTGTTGCTGCATTCATGGAGGACTGCTTGTTGTGATCCATTGAGTTGCTGCATTCAAGGGTTGATTAGGTTCCTGATCTTCATTCTTGATTCAAGTAACCATAACTTAATTCTCTACATAGAGCATTCCTAGCCATGCTCTACGTTCAACCACTTGTTCTCCATGATTTGGATGTCCATAACTGCCACAGCTAACCCACAATCTATATAGATAATTGCTTACCCTGACTGTTAGTTTTTGATGTGTTTCTTGTAGTTTAGAAGGTTCATAATCATTGCTCTATGTTTATACCAAGTCCGAATCCAATGACTCCCATAAACCATTGCATGATGCCTTTTAAAGTCTTTGTTGCTTATGCAACAACCATCACTATCCATCAGAACTGATTCTAGGCGGTGTGTATTTGTTGGCTTATACTCGCGCTTAAATTTCTAACAAACAATAAACTCAAATCAACTTCTTTTGTTTCGGTTTTTTTAGAGTGAAAATTTGTGTCTCCTAAGCTCATTTCAATTACAGTTTCGATTACTTGAAGCAAAAATTAATTAGCAATGAGGAATTACTTGTAAAATTAAGCTTGGTGTAGTAATACTTAATTAATTACAAGAAATGCTTAAACTATAATGAGAAATTGTTAACGGAAATTAATTATATTCAAGTGCTCCATATATTCTTCAAGGAGAGGTAAGAGACAACCGATCTCATTGTGGAAATTTCCTTGCAGCCTTGGGAAGCTTTTCATCATGATGGTGTTATCATTTTCTCTAATATACTTACACCACCACCTGCATTTGGTGTCTCATGCGAACCGGTCCAAAAACACCAGCAAGGACCCATTACATGTTTAGGAGGTTGATTCGTGGTTTTGAAGGTTTCACCCAAGTCATAATTGCAAGGACCATTGAAGTATCTATGTGGAGGAGGGGTCTAGCTCGACTTTATTTGGGCCATGAAGTGAGGACAACAAAGGAGCCAAAAGAATTCTACTACAACTTGAAAACATGGGATTGATAAGCTGGATGGAAGAGAATAAATAAACTTTATGGGCTTTATTTAAGTTAGTTAGCTATAGCCCAAGGCTTGTTTGGGCTTAATCAAGACTTTGTTTTCAACTAGGATCCAAGGCTTGCTTGGATTAAGTCATGGGCTTTTCAATTTAGGATTTTGGGTCAATTTTGAGTGGACCTCATTTAAGTCCACATAAGGGGTCCATTAGGGTTAGTTTTTAAAAGATTATTTAAACTCATGTTAGCCAAAATTCGGCAGCCATTGATTAATTTTAATTTTGAAATTTTCAGTTTATGTGTGAGAGTGATTCTTGCATTCTTTAGTTCTTGAACGAACTGAATCCGACTTATCAAAGATTAACTGGCTTCGTGGCGTCATTCTACTCATTCCAATAGTGCTGGTGCCTTGAGGCAGGTTTCCATTGTGTCACACTCCTATCAGACCTATTTCGGCTTTTCCGGGATAAGATCTCCTTCTTGGTTGTGGGTTGTGTGACCACGTGATCACGAGGTTCGCATCAGTGTCCCATTTGACATTGAAGAGGTGAGGGATCCTGTTACTCAATCTCCGACTCGTCAACTTTAAATTGGACAACATGGCTTTTCAACTTGATAAAAGATAGTGCAGAAGTCTCAAAATTATTTTTAGAACTGCCTTGTCCTTTTCTTTTTGACAGAAAAATCACCATAAATATTGTATGCTTTATGTATAAATAAAGTTACTGGAAATGCTTTAGGGATATCTCCCGAATTGATCTGAGTCTTTTGATTATGTAGCCTTTCTGAAATTCAGGTAGTCAGTACCGTGAGGAATAAATGCCCTAAAACATCACTGGCTCTTTACATTAATGGAAATGGTGAGCGTATGAGAACTGGTGCTGACGTGATTGGGCTTGACTGGACTGTGGATATGGAGGAAGGAAGGAAGCGTATGGGGAGTGAGATCAGTGTACAGGGAAACGTGGACCCTGCTTACTTATTTTCACCTCTTCTTGCAATCACTATGAAATCCAAAGGTTTGCCATACGAGTTTAAAAAAATATATGATCTCTCCAATTTAATCTTTACCTTTGCTGCCCATGCTTGTGGTTTCAGTTCAGAGCCAAGGCTTACTCGTTTGTTATCTGTGGCCTAAATGTTTAATTTAGCTGATTTTGGGTTTTATGATTGCAGGTAATTTGGTCTGTGTTTTGAAGAGAAGAAATTACAGATTGCAGAGAGCTTGAAGAAATAAAGAGAGAGAGATAAGGACTAGAGAGAATTACAGAAAAGATAAGCAATTTCTAATTATTGCATATCTACTGTTTGATGAATTGCCAGTTTATATACTGAGCAATTCCCATGCTTTACACACTGTTGTAACTACTTCTAACTGATTCATAACTACTAAAGAATCAGTTAGTTACATCTCTTCTACACGTGTTTGTTACAACTGATTACAACTGAATTAACATGCATTATACTCTGTTACAAAGTCTTCTGTCAACTGCATAAGTCTTCTTCTTCTTCTTTCTTCAACACTTCAAGTCCACGTGGGCTGAGCAGCTTATACATTAACACCCCCTCCTAAGCTGCTTACGATTTTAACACCAAGCTTTGATCTGAGTTCAAAGAATCTGTCCTTAGGCAATCCCTTAGTGAATATATCTAATTGTTCTTCACTGCTGCAGAATTTAATGTCAATAACATCTCCTTGTACTTCCTCCCTTATGAAATGAACTTTTCTGTTAATACGACTTGTTTTCTGATGGAATACTGGGTTCTTTGCCATTGCTATAGCTGACATGTTATCACAATATAGGGTTGTAACCTTTTCTTGTTTTTCCCTGAGATCATCAAGTATAGACCTCAGCCATATTACCTGGGCAGTTGCTTCAGAAGCTGAAACATATTCAACTTCTGCAGTTGATAATGCAACTGAGTTTTGCTTCACTGAAGCCCATGAAAAAACTCCACTTCCAAACCCATATGCATATCCATAAGTGCTTCTACTGTCATCTTCACTTCCACCCCAGTCTGCATCACAAAACCCCATTAGTGTTGCTGATTTCTGCTTTGCATACTCAATTCCATAATCCAGTGTGCCTTGGACATATCTAAGAACCCTTCTAGCCACTCCCATGTGCTTCTTTGTTGGCTGATTCATAAATCTTGATAACAAACTTGCAGTGTACATTAGATCAGGCCTTGTTGCTGTCAAATACAACAAGCTTCCCACTATTTTTCTGTAGACATTTGCATCTGCCAACTCACTTCCATCTGCCTTTCTCAGCCTTTCACCAGTTACTAAAGGAATGGAGACTGACTTACAATCAGCAAGCCCGAATTTCACAAGTAAAGATCTTGCATACTTGCTTTGATGGATAAAAATGCCTTGATCAGATTGTATCACACCCATGCCCAGAAAATGATGGAGAAGACCAAGGTCAGTCATCTCATATCACATCATTTCCCTTTTAAATTCATTCATCAATCTGTCACTACTGCCTGTGTACACAATATCATCCACATAGATGGACACAATAAGCTGATTTCCCTCACTGTCAGCCCTTGTATATAGAGTAGGTTCACTTGCACTTCTTTTGAACTTACTCATGATAAGATAGGTGTCAATCTCACTATACCAAGCCCTAGGTGCTTGTTTAAGTCCATATAGTGCATTGTTTAACTTGTACACCTTGTTTTCTGCTCTTTGAACACAAAACCCCTCGGGTTGCTCAACAAACACTTTCTCATCAAGCATTCCATTTAGGAATGCTGATTTAACATCCAATTGAAATAGTTTCCAGTTTTTCTTGCTTGCTAGAGCAATAAGTGTTCGGATAGTATCCAACCTTGCCACTGGTGCAAAGGTTTCATTATAATCAATTCCAGGCTTTTGCGCATACCCTTTTGCCACAAGTCTTGCCTTATATTTGTTCACTGTACCATCCAAATTGAGCTTGATCTTATATACCCACTTGACTCCTATAACAGGCTTGTCAATGGGTCTTTCAACTAGCTCCCATGTATTATTTTTCTCAATCATGTTCAACTCAGCTTTCATGGCATCCTGCCAAGCTGCATTCCCAGCTGCTTCTGTGTAGTTTTCAGGTTCTATCATACTTACACTGCACCTAGCATATATATCTTCCAAAGTTCTGATTTTTACTGGTGTTTGTGAACCAATTTCTGAATCTGTGCTACTGTCTTCATTATCACTTCTGCTTTCTGCACATTCCTGAGATTGTTCACCATTTTCTAGTTGAGTCATTTCAGTTTGTGTGTCTTCATTTCTGCTTTCAAACACAAACTGTGCAGAGGTTAACTTCTCATTGCATGTCTCCCATGCATAAATGCCATCTTCATCAAATACAACACTGCGAGACAACATAATTCTCTTTGTCTTTGGGATATAAACTCTGTAACCCTTCTCACAGCCACCATACCCCATGAACACTCCTTTTTCAGCCTTGTTATCCCATTTCTGCCTAAGAGAATCTGGAATATGTGTGTAGCAAATACACCCGAACACCCTTAAGTGCTTAATACCAGGTTTTCTCCCTATAAACTTCTCAATTGGAGTCTTTGCTGTCACTGAAGTTGTATAGCTTCTATTTAGCAAATACACTGCTGTGTTAACAGCTTCAGCCTAGAATTCAACAGGTATGTTCTTATCCTTCATCATGGATCAAGCCATTTCACAAATGGTTCTGTTTTTCCTCTTAGCAACACCATTTTGCTGAGGGGAATACCCAACTGTCAGCTGCCTTTCAATTCCATGGTCAGAACAAAATTCCTGAAATTCTGAAGAGGTATACTCTCTGCCTCTGTCACTTCTCAACCTCTTCATCTTATAGTTACTTTGCAATTCAACTAGAGCTTTGAATTTCTTAAGCATATTTAGAGCATTTGATTTGTTTCTAATGAAATATACCCAACACATTCTTATAAAGTCATCAATGAATGTGATAAAGTACTTGTTACCTCCATTTGATTCACTTTGCATAGGTCCACACAAATCTGTGTGGACCAATTCTAGTGGCTGACTTGCTCTCCAGCTAGCATTTTTATCAAATGGTTATCTCTTGTGCTTTCCTAGCATACACCCTTCACACACAGCATTCACATTCATCATCTTAGGCAGCCCTGTCACCATTTCCATCTGCTGCATCTTCTTCATGCTCTCAAAGTTCAAATGCCCATACCTTATATGCCATATCCAAACACCTTCTGAAATAGAGGCCTTTCTTGCTGCAGACACCACTGATTCTAGTGTTAAAGGGAAGCATTTGTTGCCTTTCATAATCACTTTTGCAACCACATTAGTGAGTGTTTCATCATCAAAGATTATAGCCTTGTTTCCTCCAAACAAGATATAATAACCATGCTCCATCATCTGCCCCACACTCAGCAGATTTTCATCCAATCCAGGCACTAGCAATACCTCTTGTATATGTCTTACCCCTTATTTTGTGTCCACTACAAAGAGTCCCTTTCCCTGCTGCTTGCACAAGGTCACCAGAACCCATCTTTACCTTGCAAGTTACTGATCTATCAATATTTATCAGTTTTGATTCTTATGAAGTCATGTGATTACTACATGCACTATCCACAAACCACACATCTTCATCTACAATGCTTGCTGCATGACATGCATAAAACATTGTTCCCGTGGTTGTTTCTTCTTCTTTTGCAGAATTAGCTAATTGTTTATTGAAACTACAATCATTCTGACCATGACCAAATCTGCTGCACTTTTCACATTTCTGTTTCCCTTTGAATCTGCATGTGCCAAAGTGAAATTTCTGACAGGTGCTACATTTCGGCTTTGTGCTTGACTGGAAACTACTTCCACTTCTATAATGTGAATTGGATGAATTGTTATAATTCACTCCAGACTTCTGATTCCAGTTTGCATTTTGCAGATTTGGCAGACTTCCACCCTGACTCCAATTTGCAGGCTTTCTTTGTTGATTCTGCCACTTTGGATGTGATCTGACAGGTGAGCCCTTGTTATTGTGAAAGTAGTTATTCCCCCCAATTCTTAGGCTACTGAATGCTCTTTCAGTATTCATAACTCTTTCCCTTTCATCATGCATATCTTCCCTTCTATCATACACTTTAATTGAAGCAATAACTTTTTCACTTCTAAGTGTTTTCAAGTCTCTTGTTTCTTCAATAATTGAGACTATGGATTTGTATTTTCTGCTAAGACTCATCAAAGTCTTTTGCACTATCCTTGCTTCAGTTATCTCTTCTCCGAGAGACTTCAAGTCATTTATCACTCCAAAAAACTTAGTCAAGTAATGATCTAAGCTTTCTCCCTCTGACATTCTCATATACTCAAATTCTGCCCTTACTGCCTGCAACTTCACAACCCTAACTTTTTCATCTCCTCTGTATTCTCTTCTCAACAGATCCCATGCTCCTCTTGCTGTTACTTCATTTCTTATTCTGGGGAAAAGATCATCAGTCAAGGCTCCTTGGATAATACTTAAAGCCTTGGCATCTTTGATCCATTTTTCCTTAGTCTCAGCAACAGTTTATCCTGATTCTGTTTTCTTGTCTTTTGAACCAGAAGCTTCTCCACTATCACTTTCATTGGATACTTTTGTTAATGTATGACAACATTCAACCACATCCCATAGATCATAAGCTATGAGGATTGTTTTCATTTTAACTGCCCAAAACTCATAATTCTCACCATTAAACTGTGGTGCTCTAAGATCTCCACTTGACACCATTTTTTCTTCTTTACACTCACTGCTTGTAAGTTCACAGATTGATTACGCCCCTTCCTTGTTGATCAAGCTAGCTCTGATACCATGTTTGATTTAGCTGATTTTGGGTTTTATGATTGTAGGTAATTTGGTCTGTGTTTTGAAGATAAGAAATTAAAGATTGCAGAGAGCTTGAAGAAGTAAAGAGAGAGAGATAAGGACTAGAGAGAATTACAGAAAAGATAAGCAATTTCTAATTATTGCATATCTACTGTTTGATGAATTGCCAGTTTATATACTGAGCAATTCCCATGCTTTACACATTGTTGTAACTACTTCTAATGTATGACAACTTTTGTTAATGTATGACAACATTCAACCACATCCCATAGATCATAAGCTATGAGGATTGTTTTCATTTTAACTGCCCAAAACTCATAATTCTCACCATTAAACTGTGGTGCTCTAAGATCTCCACTTGACACCATTTTTTCTTCTTTACACTCACTGCTTGTAAGTTCACAGATTGATTACGCCCCTTCCTTGTTGATCAAGCTAGCTCTGATACCATGTTTGATTTAGCTGATTTTGGGTTTTATGATTGTAGGTAATTTGGTCTGTGTTTTGAAGATAAGAAATTAAAGATTGCAGAGAGCTTGAAGAAGTAAAGAGAGAGAGATAAGGACTAGAGAGAATTACAGAAAAGATAAGCAATTTCTAATTATTGCATATCTACTGTTTGATGAATTGCCAGTTTATATACTGAGCAATTCCCATGCTTTACACATTGTTGTAACTACTTCTAACTGATTCATAACTACTAAAGAATCAGTTAGTTACATCTCTTCTACACGTGTTTGTTACAACTGATTACAACTGAATTAACATGCATTATACTCTGTTACAAAGTCTTCTGTCAACTGCATAAGTCTTCTTCTTCTTCTTTCTTCAACACTTCAAGTCCACGTGGGCTGAGCAACTTATACATTAACACTAAAGTCATTCTGGTTGAACCTCCACTACTCAATTACTTTAGATTGAGTTTTCGTGTACAGTTCATGGAAAGTTGTCCTAAGTGAATTTATTGAAAGATTTCCTCCTTTTGATATACTTCCTGACATTTACATTTACTTTTACTTGTCATTATTGATTTCTTGAATTAGCTTCTTTACAAATGGTTGCATACAAGAGTGTCAGCAACAATCAATGCAATTGATGATTGCTAATTCGAGAGCAAGGTGTTTCTACTACTTCCAGACCATTTTTCAGACGTCTGTTTCAAGGCACTGTGATCATAAAACTTAGATTGGTATACGATGTGAGAGAAAACATTGGCTAAAACATTATTACCATTTTATGGTCATAAATTTCTTCGGTTCATGCATCATGCGTTTCGTTGTGCTTAACTGAGACTTGGGTTTCCAATTTATTAATTGGATTCATTTTATTTGTTTACCCTTACAGGGTTGTGAGATGTGCTGGGCCGAGGGGACATATTCTTAATCTTGTGCATGGTGTTCTTGTTGGTACACCAGAAGAAGCTGTTGCACACTTTTTTGAAGTTGCTAGAAGCTTGGAGTTTAGTACACCTCAAAGGAAGAGCAAAAATTGGTAGTTTGAGGAGTGGTGTCAGAAATTTGTTTTATAATTTGGCTGTTCATTTTTGAGTTAAACACCTTATTCCTGCATTTTGACTGTTTAATCTCATTTTAGCCTGTACATGATCATGGTGCTGATTAGAGCTGCGAGGCTTTGTACATGTTTGTGCCATAGCTAGCTAGTCATGTTCAATTTTTCTGTAATTAAGATGTTGAAGATGGTTCAATAAATCTTTTATTGATTTCTGATTAGAACTGCTTAATGAACACTAAAGATACTCTAGCGTCGGTGATGGCCTGGTAGATTTCCAAGATGAAAATTAATTTTTTTATGTGATTTCCCTGCTAGTTTTAGAATTTTATTTTACTAGCATTATTATCTTGATTCTATGGAATTATTTCGCATTTGTTCAACATATCATGCAGTGGAACCAACTCTGATAATTGTTTTTGTACTACAAATGAATAAGAATCCAGTCTAACTTTTGATTATGTTGAAATCTGGAATTGATTCCAGGCCTGCAAAGCAGACAGGATGAAGAAGCTGAAGAATTGAAGATTGTGAATCAAGTTTTATTATTTCCTGTTTAAATTCACATTGTATCCAGGATGATCAACATCCTTTAGTCAATAAGTCAATATTTTCAGTTAATTTCAGTTAAAAGTCAAATTAGTGGATAAGCTACAATTGTAACCGAATTTGAATTTTCAATTGTTATAATGTGTTTGATTACTATAAATAAAGACAATGGGATGACAGTAACCATACGAAAAATTCTGCCCATGTTCACGTTTCTTTATACTCAAATTATAGAGTTTTGTGTTCTTCGTTTTTCTGGAAATTTGTTCATGCCCAGTTCTTGATCGCTACAGTAGCGGTTCTCAGGATTGTGAACAGTGTTTTTGATCTTGATTTGAACAGTACCTGTTCTTTACGAAATTTTCTGTTTTTCATCAAATTTCAACATGGTATCAGAGCAGAATTAGGTCTTTGGAAGGGATTGTTAGAGAAACACGAGTGAATCAAAAAGTGAGGATTATTCATGGTTAATTGCCCTTGAAAGGGAAGGGTGAAATTTTTCGGAAAAAAAAAACACAGAAATTCAATCAAGAATTTAATCTTGATTTGTTCTTTAAAGGATCAACAAATGAAGAGACTGTCAATTGTTATCTTAGTTCTCAGTTGTGTGAGTCTTGAAGAAGAAAAGGATTGCAAAGGAAAATTCAATTTTGACAGAAATGGATTCATCATCATTTTCGTCAAAATCTCCAGTTTTCACAGGATCGAACTATGGTGTTTGGGCTGTGAAAATGGCAACCTATCTTAGAGCATTTGACCTGTGGGAAATTGTGGAAAACAACAAGCAACCAAATCCCTTGACTGCAAATCCAACAATTGCACAGATCAAATTTTTCAATGAAGAAAAGGCAAAGGGATACAAGGCATTTACATGCATTTATAATGCAGTAAGTGAGGAAATTTTCACAAGAATTATGGCCTGTGGAACTGCAAAAGAAGCTTGGGACAAATTAAAAGCTGAGTTTCAAGGAGATGAAAAATCAAAGAGAATGCAGATTTTAAATTTGAAGAGACAATTCAAAGGATTGAAGATGAAAGACTCAGATACAATCAAGGATTTTTCTTCAAATGTATCCAAGATAGTGAATCAAATGACTTTACTGGGAGAAGAAGTTCAAGAATCAAGGGTAGTTGAAAAAGTCCTTGTCAGCCTACCTGAAAAATTCGAGAACAAGATATGTTCTTTGGAAGATTCAAAAGACTTCACTGAATTAAGTCTTCAAGAGTTGATTAATGCATTGCAAGCTGTGGAACAAAGGCAAGTATTCAGGCAAGAAAATTCGAGTGAAGAAGCCTTTGTTGCAGGGTTTAAGGGAATATCAAAACCACAGAATTCCCAGGTGTTCTTCAAGAACCCAGAAACAAGAACAAATTCTGGGAAACAGTGGCAGAGTAAAAATTGGCAGAATAATCAAAATTATGCCAACAACTTCAATGCAAGAGGGAAGGAAAAGAGAGAACAATTTCCCACCTGTAAATACTGTCAAAAAACAAACCATCTTGAGTCATGGTGTTGGCTCAAGAATGCTCAATGTCGAAAATGCAAGCAATTTGGACATATTCAGAAATTTTGCAAGAACAACACTTCAACTGGAAAGCAAGCACATGTTGCAGAGGTCTTGGAACCTAAAGATGAACAATTGTTCACTGCTATGATTGATCACAGCTGCAACAAAACTGAGGTTAGTAATCAAAATTGGTTAATTGATAGTGGATGTTCAAATCATATGTCTGCAGAATTGTGTATTTTTGAAAACCTTGATTTAAATTACAAATCAAAAGTTAAGGTAGCTAATAGACAGTATGTTAGTGTTGAGGGCAGAGGGGAAGTTGAAATTGAAACCTTAGCTGGTACATGAAATTTTGAGAATGTCTTGTATGTACCAGAAATTGATCAAAACCTTGTTAGTGTTGGTCAATTGCTTGAAGATGGATATTCATTGTTCTTTATAAATGGTATTTGCAAAATTAAAGATGATCAAGGGACTCCTTTATTCACTGCTAAGATGATCAATAGATGCTTTAGTATTGAAGAACAATTATCACATATAAGCATGAACATCAATGCAACTGAAAATTCAGTGCTATGGCATAAAAGACTGGGGCATTTTAATTATGCTACTTTGAAGAAAATGGCAGACTTACATGTGGTAGAGGGATTACCTGTGATACATGAGCTAAATGAAGTATGTGAAGCATGCCAATTAGGAAAACAATCAAGGATTAAATTCAACAAAAATGCACCTAGAATAACAACTAAGCTGCAGCTTGTACACACTGATGTGTGTGGCCCTATGCACAATGAATCCTTGAATGATGCAAGGTATTTTTTGTTGTTTATAGATGACTTTAGCAGGTTTTGTTGGGTTTATTTCCTTAAAACCAAGAGTGAAGTATTTGAGGTGTTTTTGAGGTTCAAGGCTGCAGTTGAGAAGGAATCAAGCTGCACCTTGAAAGTTTTGAGGTCTGATAATGGGGGGGGGGGGGGGGGAATTTACCTCCCATAAATTTGAAGAATACCTAGTTAAAGAAGGTATTAAGCATCAATTGACAGTCCCCTACACTCTGTCGCACCCCAAAAAAAATATGTAAACGCGGCGTCGTGACGACTCTTCCTCGTGAGCGGAGGATTAAATGTCGGGGGGTTCTCTATTTGAAAAAGGGAGTCGCCACCTAGTATTATGGTTACTAGGAAACCTAAAATTGGTCTTTCAGATATTCTAGGGTAAGGGACTGGTTGCGTAAAGGGAAGGTTTTAGCACCCTTAGTACGCCCTACCTAAGGTAAGCTGCTTGATGTTTGGCTTGTTTATGATTTGATCTGTCAAAAAAATATGTAAAATAAATGGCAAATGGGATATTACTCCGCCGAATATTTTGGATATTAATCCCTTAGGATTTATTTACCCAAATACCAACAGTGAATAATAGCATATTATTCCCGCCAAATATTTTGGATATTAACCCCTTTTTGATTTATTTATCCAAATACCGACAGTGAATAATAGCATATCATTCCCGTCGAATATTTTGGATATTAACCCATTTTGGATTTATTTACCCAAATACCGACAGTGAATAATAAATTTCCCAAAAAATAAGATTTTTATATTTTTTGAAATATTGGCCAATACCCTTTGGATTTTACAAACATGTTGTAAAATCTCAAAATGCAAGAAATGATTTTTTTCTTTGCGAAATCCATGCTAAAACTCATTTTTCTCTTCAAAACCCAAGATAATATATATTTTTTCAAAAGAAGAACAATTTTTAAAATATGCTAGTGTATTGACCTTATGCAAGAAAACAACATATTTTTTTTTAATAAAAATATTTTTTGGAAAATTTGTATTTTTTATATATTTTACTATTATTATTATTATTTTATTTTATGGTGGGCTGGCTGTGAGCCCCTTTACTGGGCTGCCAGCCCACTCTCTAAAAATCAGGCTGGGCTGTCAGCCCACCCAAATCGGGCTGGGCTGTCAGCCCACTCCCAACAGGCTGGGCTTCCAGCCAGAAGGGCTGGAGCCTTTCAAAGGTCAGGCCGGGCACAAGCCCGGCCCAACTGACCTGCGGGGAAGTGAATTAAATCACTTCTCCGCATGCAACAAAGAAGAAAATGAACAGTACCATGGCAAATTTTCGAGTGTGATGAAAGGCGTACCTCTTAACACCTTTGGGTAGAGGACGTCGAGGTGGTTCTTCTGGTCGTTGTGGCGTCGGAGATGGTGGCCTGTGGTGGTGGGAAACGGCGTCGGAAGGTGACGGTCTGTGTGGCTGCGACGGGGCTGTTCTTCGTCGCCTTCGCCTGAGCTTCTGCTGCTCCCTGGAGAAGATGACTGAGCCGCGGTGGTTGAAGGGAAGATGGTGGCGGCGAAGTTATGGAAAGGGATGACCGAGGCTGGTGGCCGGAAAGGTTGGACCGAGAGTGAGAAAGAAAACAGGGGTCTGTGCTTTTTAGAGAGAGAGCAGAGCAAAATGAAAAAATGAAAGGAGAGAGGGAGAGTGAAGGAGAACAGATGCGAGGGAGAAGAATTCACGTGAAATTTTCCTTGTCTCTCCCAGTTTTTTTCTCCTCCCTTCTCTTCACCGTGCACTGCTATTTATAGCAGAGGAGACCCGAATTGTTCATCAACACGTTTAATGCAGGGCTGAGGAACAGCTAGGCAAATTGCAAAAATCAAGGGAGAATCAGGAAGGAGATCACGATTGATTAGGAAGAAAATTTGAGTTGATCTGTTTCGCCGTGAGTGGGAAGAAAATCAAATTGAAAAAGGAAGCAAAAATTGATTGATCTGCTGTGATCAATATGGCGCGCCTGAAAATTCAATGCACGCCAGTGCATGTTTTTTTTAAAAGAATGCAGATTTCGAAATTGTTTAGGAAGGAAAAAAAAAATGATTTGGTCCTTTAAAAATTTCCTAAATGCACCCAATTTGATTTAAACTTTTTATGCAATTAAATCCCATCAAAAATTCAATCTCAACCTTGGCTTTGCGCAACTTTCTAATCTGGTCCTTGGCTCCTGATTTTCGCGATTTAAACCTCAATCGACCATTAAAACTCTCAATTCGTTCAATTCGCCCCCTTGAACAAAAATCTATTTTTTTTATTTTTTTCAGAAAAATAAAGAGTCAAAAATTGGGTAGCAACACACTCCATAACAAAATAGTGTGAGTGAAAGAAGGAATAGGACTCTAATGGAGATGGCAAGATGCCTTCTCTATGAGAAGAAATTGCCCTTGAAATTCTGGGCAGAGGCTGTGAGCACAGCCTCTTATCTCTTGAATAGGATGATTTCGAGATCATTAGGAGATAAAACACCTTTTGAAGAATGACATGGCTACAAACCTAGCTTAGATCATTTGAAAGTATTTGGTAGTCCATGCTATGTATTGCAGCCTGGAATTAAGAGAAGAAAACTGGACCAGAAATCTGAGGTGGGAATTTTGATTGGTTATAGTTCAAAGTCAAATGGCTATAAGGTTTTTGATTTAAAAACAAACCAAGCAGTAATTGCAAGGAATGTAAAGGTAGCTGAGAGTCAAATATGGAATTGGGAAGATGATAAAATTGAAGAAACAAGTGATGAACTTGTAGCCGAAATAGATGATCAAACATAAATTGATGAAGAGGACTTACCTGTGAGGGGAACTAGGTTGCTAAGTGACATCTATGACAGATGTAACTTGGCTGAAATTGAACCAAATAATGTAAGAGAAGCCATGGATTCTCAAGTATGGGTGGCAGCAATGAAGGAGGAGCTAATGATGATTGAAAAGAATGATACATGGCAGCAAGTTGACAGACCAAGGCATAGAAAAGTCATTGGGGTTAAATGGATTTATAAGAAAAAACTAAATGCTGATGGTAGTATCAATAAAAACAAGGCAAGACTTGTGGTTAAAGGTTACTCACAAGAACAAGGGATTGATTACCATGATACTTTTGCTCCTGTTTCAAGAATGGACACAATCAAGTTGCTGCTCATGTTGGCTGCTCAAAAAGGGTGGTTAGTTTGGCAAATGGATGTCAAATCTGCATTTTTGAATGGAGCATTAAGTGAAGAGATATATCTAGAACAACCTGAGGGATTTGAAATTGAATCCAATTTGAACAAAGTTTATTCGCTAAAGAAAGCATTGTATGGTTTGAAACAAGCCCCTAGAGATTGGTATAGCAAATTGGATGAATATTTGTCAAGCTTGGGATTTGAGAAAAGCTTGAATGAAGCCACTCTATATGTGAAGAAGTTTGATGATCACATTTTGATAATTTCAGTTTATGTGGATGATTTGTTAATTATGGGTGATAATGAGCAATTTGTTGATGAATTTAAGATGAACATGAAGAACAAGTTTGAGATGAATGAACTTGGATTATTAGCATACTTTCTTGGAATGGAAATATCACAATCAAAGGAAGGATGCTTTGTATGTCAAAAACAATTCACAACAAAGATGCTTAACAAGTTTGCAATGGAAAATTGCAAACCTGTTAGCACACCAATGGTGCTGGGAATGAAGTTGACAAAAACAGATGGTGCCCCCTGTGCAGATGGAAGAATTTATAGGAGTTTAATTGGAAGTTTGTTGTATTTATCTTCCACTCGACCTGACATTGTGTTCACTGTCAACTACCTCTCAAGATTCATGCAAAATCCCAGTCAAATACACTATATTGCAACCAAAAGGGTGCTGAGATACTTAAGAGGAACACTGGATTTTGGCATGTATTTTGGCAAGATGAACACTGTCAAATTGAAAGGATTTTGTGACAATGATTGGGCTGGGAGTGATGAAGAGATGATGAGCACTTCGGGGTATTGTTTTTCAATGGGGGCATGCATCTTCTGTTGGAATTCAAAGAAGCAATCAGTAGTTGCACATTCAACTGCTGAAGCAGAATATATTTCTGCATTTGTGGCTGCAAACCATTTAGTTTGGTTGAGAAAAATTCTAAAGGATCTAAATTGTGATCAAGTGGAACCTACTGAGCTATTCTGTGATAACATGTCTGCAATTGCCATTTCCAAAAATTCTGTGTTTCATGATAGAACAAAGCACATGAAAATCAAGTTTCATGCAATTCGGCAATTCCAGCAAGAAGGTGAATTAGAGATGAAGTACTGTTGTTCTAAAGAACAATTGGCTGATTTATTTACAAAGTCTCTAACAAAGGAAAGGTTTGAAGAACTAAGAAGAATGGTGGGGATGCGCAGCCCAGGAATCAAGGAGGAGTGTTGAAATCTGGAATTGATTCCAGGCCTGCAAAGCTGACAGGATGAAGAAGCTGAAGAATTGAAGATTGTGAATCAAGTTTTATTATTTCCTGTTTAAATTCACATTGTATTCAGGATGATTAACATCCTTTAGTCAATAAGTCAACATTTTCAGTTAATTTCAGTTAAAAGTCAAATTAGTGGATAAGCTACAATTGTAACCGAATTTGAATTTTCAATCGTTGTAATGTGTTTGATTACTATAAATAAAGACAATGGGATGACAATAACCATACGAAAAATTCTGCCCATGTTCACGTTTCTTTATACTCAAATTACAGAGTTTTGTGTTCTTCGTTTTTCTGGAAATTTGTTCATGCCCAGTTCTTGATCGCTGCAGTAGCGTTTCTCAGGATTGTAAACAGTGTTTTTGATCTTGATTTGAACAGTACCTGTTTTTTATGAAATTTTGAGTTTTTCATCAAATTTCAACATATTCTGCTGATTCATATATAATTGTTTTCAAGCAAGTGCTAAGTTCATATGTTAGACTGGATCAATCATGCCAGTTTTGTAATAAATGTTTTTCACGGTAGGTTCCAAGGCCTAAGAGCCTTTGTTTAGAGATTTTTATACATCTGTTTATGATGCTCCAGTGCGCCACTCCAAACTTAAATTTGTTGAGCTTTGAGAATGCTGTTAGGTCTAGTTTTGGGAATTATGTTTTGAAGAACTACATTTGTGACCTTCGAATTTTGTAGACTGTCAAAACTTCAGAAATGAGAACCTAATTTATGCTCTGTGAATTTTGCTCCTAGTTGATTTGACTTTAATGGGAAGACGTCTAGCTGGCTGCAGCTAAACATGGAAAATATCAAAAATACATCCTATGTGCTGTGATGATTTTACTTTCAAACATGGTTTTGGCTGCAATTTCCTGAGATATTATTATAATCTTGAGTGTGTGTTTGTATGCACTCCAGTTCTGATTACACTTGCTTCTTTCTTAAGGCAGAGCTTTATACCTATCTATTTATTATATCTCTAACACTTCTGTGAATCCCAGATCTTGATCAAAATCTGGGTCATAGTATGTGTACAATGAGATAGGATATGCTAATTTTGAGGGTCTAGTGCCCGTCAGATCATGTTCAACACTTGGAATTTGATAAGTACTATCCATACTTCATCGAAGCAATCAGTCGATCTGTCCTTCGGTGTCATATGATAGTTTTCCTTGCAAAGATAAAATTTCGCTGGTGGCATCGAATATTTCCAAAACATGAAAGACTTTGTCATTCTTGTCTTTGTGAACCTCATAGCTGATTTGAATATTGTTGTTGTTATTATTATTATTTAGGGTTCTTCTATTGAAAGAGAGAAAGGTGAACATGGGTTTTGAATCAGCTTTCATGAGTCGGCACCTCTAGCCCTTTAATTGCATCTTATGTGCATTTTGTTCCTGCATATGAACGTGTTTACCACATGCTGTTTTCACAGTCTCGGTTCCTGGAGAAGGTTTTGGATATATGCATGAAGTGAGGAAGAATTTTGGGCTTTGTCTGAGGTATTTCCATAAATTCAACTTTCTGTATTATTTTTGAAAGTGGAGCCCGGGGATTGCCGTTGGCCATACTTGTATGTTTGGTAATGCTCGTTACTGTTTAAAAGTGTTTTTCAGCTGAAAATACATTTGATACATTTTGAGGACTGAAAATCATAGAAAAATACCTAATAACGCATCAATTTGATTCATTTTTAGGACGGGAAATAATTTGAAAAGCAGAAGTTAACACAACGCCAAACTGGCACCAATAGAATTGATGTTATGCATTAGCTTATGTTTTTCAGCAATGGATTTTAGAGGAAGTAGCTTAGTGCTATTTACTCCATTCTGCAGCCAAACAAAGATGAAGTTAAAGCAGCTCAGGCACCATGGTAGACCTGGAGGCTTTCATCATGACCGAGGCATCTTCTCACTGTAGCCAGCGATCCTCCCTGATTCCTTTTGTTTTATTTATTTATTTGTGTGTTGGGGTTGGGGTTGGGGTTGGGATTTCTGATAATTCTGTAGCCGGGAAATCTTGTTTGGTTTTTCAGAGAGTTTGTTGTATGAACCTTCTCTTGCAATTCATCATTCAAGTACCTGTAAAAGGGTTTTATTTCTCGTTATGAATGCAGGGATGTTGTGTTGTTTTGTGGCCATTATAGGACATTGTACCACATTAGCGACTATATTTATGGATTAATTATGCCCAGAAGGAATTACTCCACGCTCTGGCAGATATCTTTGATAGTTTATCTGATCAGCAGCTGGTGCATGTCGATCATTATTAGAGGCTATGCCACAGTTCAGGTTTGCTAAACTTTTTCTTCAACAATTTGTGCTGCTGTTTCTAACCTCGCCATTGTATTAAGGAAAGACAAACAGGGAGTATACTTTTCCATGTTAGTTATGAAAGGGAAGCTGAGATGTTTAAAATTGTTTACTAGACTACAGCCCAGACAGTAAAATTTGATGAAGATCACTTTTCCATGTTCAAAATTTTCTTACCATTTATGATGACGCAGTCTTGTACCTGCCTGGGAAGGAGCTTCAGATAGGTGATGTATATATGTCCTCCATATTGTGCAGTTCATCCAGTCTTTAATCATTCATATCACTCGTTTCTTTTATTATTTTGCAGAAATTAAATGGTGAAAAGATTCAAGGCTCTGCGGATGATGGGCCAAAAGCTCGGCAACTGTAAGTTTGATAGCAGACAGCAGGATTATCTTTCTCATAAAAGTTTGAGTTGTATTTAAAGGAGTGGAATCTGAAACCTTTGAGCCAACAATCCTACTTTCCGAAAGTGTTTGTTCAAATTTGTTTCCTTAACGTGGACAAAACTGTTAACATCTCACTGATATTTCCTGCTATATCTTTCCAGGTCAAAAGCATGCTGACAATGAAATTATAATTCTGTTTATGATGCAGCCGCCATTCCCATCAACTCCAGCAGACCACAACTGGCCACATACCTTGCATCTATTTCTCTCTCTACCGCCGCATAAGACAAATGAATCGTACTGCTTTCTCTATCAAGAAGGTCTCCCAACTTTCCAAATTTTCTTTGATGACTTTTTTTGTAGCTCCCTTTTATCTTCATTTTCTTAAAAAAAAAAGGGGTTTATGCGCAGAAAATGACGGAGATCCTGGTTTTTTCCTATGAATGTGAATAAAACATTTCTACCGGTCGAAAGAGAGAGAAGGAGGGAGGCCACTTTACTTTCATGGCCCTCCAAAGCAGTCCTTGGAAAGTTCTTTTCTCCATTTCTTTTTCCTTTCGAGTTATATAGGACCTGGGAAGCTACGGGATGATGATCAGCATTGAGTGCTGAGATGTTCAGGATTTTTGAAACATGCATCCTCAATTTCCGTATGCCCTTTGTCCTTCAATTCTCGAAAGTACTGGCCGCCGAAGTATTTGAATTTCTGGGAAATAATCTGAGCACATGCTTGCCCTTTCCTTCAATTCAAGATCATGTATTACATTTTGAATTATTGAAGGAAGGAAAAGTTTTGCTCGAAATGAAACCTTATCAATTAATTATGAAGATGGCAAGCATGCGACTAGCAAGGTTGTCTTGTCTGGAGGTAAGATCACTATCAGAGGATGAGAACAGAACATAAGCACGTTCCAAGATATTGCGTTTAGTATTCCATGATAGAGACCGCATTGTCATTCTTCACCGAACAAATTGTTAGACCAGTTGCGTGCGTCGGTGATTAGAAGAATATTATTGCTTTCTGCATCACAATTAACAATCTCACTTGCAAATTACAAATAAAAAAAGCATTTACTGCTGTATCAAAGCATTGGCTTGGGATGGTCCACGCCTGCATGATCTTGCTTTAACGTGAATACATTTTTGGACGTGGTTTATAGGTGGGTGGCTACTTCCAATAGCCAAGCTTCAGGAAAAAAATCCTCTACGATCACATATTTACATATATGTTAGAAAATGCAAGTGGTAGAATTGGAATCAGAAATATTTTTTCTCCTCGTGAATTTCTTACCACTTGAATATTGATGTTTCTTGTCAAGAAACTATCTCAATTAAAAGTTTAAGTTGTTAGGCTTAAAACTTGCATACAGCTCTACATTACCTTGTGCTTAATTTTTATTAAATACAATGAGGGTGATAGATTCGAACTCATTAGCGCTAGATCAACAATGTTCTGATACTATATCAAAGAATCATCTCATCTAAAAACTTAAGCTATTAGTTATGATTTATCTCACCCCCAACTTAAGTGCAAGAACTAGTTTTTAATTCAATGAAGTAAAAACTCGTGAAATAGATTTAATTAACAAGAAGTAGACTCTCCGGCAACTTTGTTTGATGATGTCGTCCTTGAGGCCAACAGCTTTTCAACCCACATTCCATTTAAGAGTTCGTAGACATACAAATTGGGTGAGGTTAACGTCGCAGAAATCCTGGTAAGAGGTGCGTACCAGCTCTTCCTCGGCTATTTTTTCGACTGGAGTTTGGCATGAGTACTATTCTACTTTGTTTTTCAAGTCATACGTACACATGCATCGCAAGTACTTACAAGGCAGACACAATAGAAAATGAAGTCCCAAACTCAGGCTTTGACAATCAACCCTAATCACCTTTTGTCCCCAAAAAAGCATTTCTAATTCATATCTTCATAACTTTATGCTAGCAATACAGCATATAAAGTTTTCATCCCTCCATAAATCCCACCCAAAACCCTTTTCTTTGTCCATGATTTTTATTTTTTTAGAGATTAATTAAGACTCAAGATCACTTAGAAGGACGAGGAACAGTACTAATACTAGTTGAGCTACAATAGATTGAATTATCTGTGATATTAATTTGATCTCATCGTAAATAAATATATACCGAAACTAATTAAATCGAAAATCAAAGTAAATGAAGCAAATAGGCCGCTATGAGTTACAGTGAGTGCAGTTGTGTGTAAAATAAGGCTAATTTATCCTAAGTGAACTCTAGCTAGGTAGGATAATGGCATGACAGCTCTGCCTTCTTCAAGTTTCATGCATTTCTGAAAGCATGCATTTACGTTTTTTCCCTCAACTCTAAGGGCTGAAAACGCAAACTTTTCTCGATTATGGATGCAAGAAATAAACTGTATATTGGTTTGGTAGTACAATTACAATTTAGGCCAAACATTGATGTTCAGAATTCTTGTTTGTTTGCTCTAGATAATACGCTAAGTGTCTATTTAGAAATGTGGTTGAGATTGTATTTTAAAGTGTTATTCATTAATAAATACATTAAAATGATGTTTTTGACACCATCACATTAAAATTATTTAAAAACTTCAATTTTTTTTGATTTAAAATATTTTTTTTTTTGTTTTTCTTATTTTTAAAAATGTTTTTGAAACCGTGCCAAACAGGGCCTAAAGTGGAGCCAGGGGCTGTCACCTTGCAAGGTTCAATATGATCCTTTAATTCTAATGAATTTATTTTTTTGATATTTTATACAAAAGAAACCTTACAAATCACAAAGTTACTTTTATCGTTAACAAGCAATTGAAAACTAGGAATTTAAATATATTGAATAGCTTTCTCTAATTCATACCCATCCACCCTCTCAACGGGAATTTCCTAGCTCTGCCACTTCACTAGTTATCATCAATTCATGTTACATTTTGTGCACACGCTGCTAGCTAGATAATGTGGTGCTATATAGTTTCTGTGATGCTGCTAGGATCTTTCATTTTTTCATTATATGGAAGACCAAGACAACAAAAGAAGAGAGACAAATACTACTACATAAGATTATAGTTTATATCTTTGATTTTTCAAAGTGTTTGTTAAACAAAATAATAGAAATTGTGGATAGTCTTCTTGTTTGGGAGATGAATGTGTAGGTTTTCTATGCAAGGATGCCCTTGACAGTCCATGTGAACTCTATTTTAAATTGAAACCCTACGTTTTTGGATAATGGGATTCATCTCTGGCTTTCTCGAGTCCTAGCAGTTAACATAGCATTCACTCACAAATGCAACGACAATAATCTCTTGTAAAAATGAATTCTTTCCACTTCTAGCATTGTTCATTCTTAAACAAAAAACTCCTAGTCACTTGGGATTGTAATTCATACACTTTCAAGAAATCATCTCATCTAAAAACTTAAACTATTAGGTGAGACTTCAAAATATAATTTATATTATTTTTTAATACACCTCTCAAGTGAAAGCTCTTTAGACTTGAATTTTTTACAGATCTACACTATTTTGTGCTTAATTTTTATTAAATAGAATGAGATAGTTAGATTCGAACTCATGACTGTTCGGTTAATAAAGTTTTGATATCATATCAAAAAATCATTTCATTTAAAAACTTAAACTATTAGGTGAGGTTCTATTTTATATATATATATATATATATATATATATATGCCATGAACAGACCCATTTGACCTAGCAAATAGAGAGTAGGAGTTCGAATTTTACTCACTGTCATTTTTACTGTTGAAGATATAAGAATCTGTCTTTGAGCTTCACATAATTACAACTCTAGAACTCTAGTGTTCTGTGATGGTCATTATGATAGCTCCAATATGTGCAGTTAAACTAGGCGGCAAAGAGATTAAGAAAAGCTACAGTGATTCATACAATGCATTGGTTTTTAAATCCTTGTAAAATCTCAATGACTTGAAGTTTGAAGAATGAAATAACAAGGTAATATTTGATTACTGTTTCAGAAATAAATACAGAGTGGATAGGAAAAGATATTTATATATATGTTTATTGTTCTAAAAGTACATAAATTCACAACAAAACTAACTCATAAAAAAATAATTTTATATTTTCGGTCAATTAAATTTATTTGTTGTCCTTTGAATATGTTTATTTTATCTTGAAACACTAACCTAACAAAACACAATCCAAATACCTATGCTAGCTAGTGTATGCTGGAGTACAAACTAGCGAGCACTAAGAGGAAAAAGGAATTGCCCTTTTATTATATTGTATTGCATGATACAAAGAGCATTATGACCACAAACCTAAATCAAAACAAGATGGAATCGATTGTATAGATTTTTCTGCGTCATTTCGCACTATCACTTACCAAATCCACTTCAATATGAAAATATTTTGAAAATGTTTAAAAGAGAAATCTTTGGCTCCAATAGGACCTCCTAATGGTCAACATATCTGATCTTCAGGTCTTTAAGGGGATTTGGAAAAGAGCTACTTATACTGTATATTCTATAAACCTCCAACTTGATTAGAAAAAAGAAAAAAACTGAGCCCTCGTAGCTTGGAGAAGATAACTAATACACAATGGATATTAAATATTGTAACTGTACTAGCTAGACATGCTTTCTGTAAGCAAAGAAGAGTTTGAATCAATGATATTTAAAGAGGGGAGGTTAAAATTGTTGATGAAACAAATTAAAGTAACAAATGTAATTGCGGATGGATGGATACCCAAAAGGAATCCAAAGCACATTATGAGGATGTGGGGCAATGGATTTTATTTTGAGTGGGGGATACGGGAGGGACTAGCCATCCTGATTGTGCTACTTTTGTTTCAATGTTGAGGAGCTTAAAAATACTTGTATAATGCTTACTAATGCTGCTAATATTCATAAACGGACACACATTGTTCAAGGCTACAAGTGTTTAGTTTGGCCGGACCTTACCAGTTTGTGTAGTAGAATAATATAGTTGGATACAACCGATGGTACAGCAAGTTATAGTAAACAATATTTGTGTCTGAACGTCGTTGTTTCCTTCTATAAGAGTACTAATATTCTTGCTACAAGGGCTGTAGCAGATGCTAGGTTCTATATAGAGATGATAAGAAAACAAATTAACTGAGAAAATTGCAATACCGTTGTGCTTATGCTTCAATAATGCATATCCAGATATATAGGAGTGCTACATGACAACAAACTTGACGAGGCTTTGATATGATAATCTTAAATGGAGAAAAGGATGAGAAAATATAACTTACCCACTTTGATCAGCCCTGGTTTTATGATCTCGGACCGAATTCATGCATTTTCTCATTTTAAACAAAATTACAGTGCTTAAGCGATTAGAGGACCGATAGCAAATCCGATCGAGGAAGAGCTGGTAGAGGTCCCAAATGCCACGCTTATGCGAGCCTTGAAAATTTAAGAGCCTGAAAAGGGTCAAGAGTTTGCAAGTTAATTGCTAGATTAGACAAGGCATAATAATTGGTTACCAGCAAAGCCAAGTAAAAAAGCACTTCGATTAAAGAAATGGTTGCTGTGATCTTGGGTCTACATGAAAGGATTTGGAAATATTAGCTGCCAAAAAGCACTAGCAAGATTCTTGAGCTACAAGGTTGGAGGTGAATCTTGTCGTATGATTTCTAGCTAAAATCACTCAATGATTGATCTATCTAATTAACCCGAACAATATTTTTATATCAAACAAGTTGATATCTTCCATTTGATCAATTATATATTGAGATAATCTCCCTAAATGCTCCCTCCCATAGTACTGTTAACTTCAAAGGATTGTGGGGTAATATATAATAGAATGCCAAACATCACTTCTCTAAGCTGACAAAAAAATGATCTGGTAGTGACAACAAAAACATTAGCATAATGCGGAGTTTAAATATCCCAAGAAGGGACAAGGATTCCACTAAAATATAACCAAACAAAGCATCACGAGAGCATTTAATATGGTGCCGTATTTAAGAGTCTTAAATATATAGCTGATGTTAGTAGTGACAACAAAAACTATAAAAATTAAACAAATACACTGAATAAGAACTTAGTTTATCTTCCTCAGATCTTCAATCATCATATTTTCTTAAGATTCTGACAAAGATGAGTGTGTGGGCGAGCACATAAACATTTATATATATATTTGTTGCATCTATGCGTGTGACTACATATATGTATATATATATAACATGCTCAAATGTTGCCCATTCATGGCGGGCACAAGATCGTGCAGAATCCCGAAAGAGCTAAGACTGATTTTGCAAGAGAGAGGGGGTAGGGAAAGGAGAACTTTAATCACACCATCCTAGCTCTAGGTATATAGTATATGTTTGTCATTAATTTTCAGATAATATTAACTAAACTACTGCAGTGTATAAAACATACATGCCATGTGCTTTCTCTTTGGAGTAACTAGTATATATGCAGATTAGGGTTTTGGAGCCCTCGCCTAGGGTTTAACATCAAGGAAAAGAGGGAAATGAAATGTACCAAGTTGTTGGGCTATGATTTATACACCGTATAATTAGAAAGTTTTCTTCTTCTTCTTTCTCCCCTACACATGTTCTTGCATATGTTGACGGTGACACTCAGCTGAGAATTGTAATGAATTCTTATGTACTAAATCGGATTACTACAGAGCTTGGAGAATCTATATTATTAATATCGATCAATTACTAGCTGTATTTGGACTTGATCAGATCCAACGTTTTGAATAAAAGCTAGCCAAAGAGAAAAATTAAATCAAGTACCATTGTTTTCTAGGGAAAACCACAGTAAATCAAAGATTACTGCATATGAAAGCTTGAGCTCTCATCGTTAGCTTTCGTCGGGTTCCTCTTCTTCTTCTTCTTCTTATAAGGAATTCCTCTTGCCTTGGCCTGAGAGTCCCTCACTTCACGTAGGTATACTCTAATAGAACCACTTGCAAAAGGGTTTGTCTCAGGCAAGCCACCGTTTTCTTCGTAAGCAGCCCTAAGCCGGCCGATGAGAGCATCGAGGCTACCCCAGGCTTGCTTAAGTGGGCAAGTACAAGGCCCCGGTGGCTCAGGCTGTCCGAAGAAGACACACCCTTGTAAGTGCACCTTAGTCTTGCCAAATTGATCGAGGTATCGAAGAAAATCAAGCACTTGGTTGGCGTTACACTGTGACAATGCAACTGGGGGTCTCTGGTTCCTCAAGTACTGACCAAAAGTGTTCCAATCGCGCCTTTTCTGCGACTCGTATCGACTCAACGGAGGCGGATTTTGCTGATCAGGAGCATTCTCACCAGCTGTCGATGAACCTTCTGCTATGTCTTTCCCCTTGCTGCCTGACATCACCGAAAACAGTGAGTTAATTTAAGCAACTTTTTGGAGGTTGTGAGAAAGGAATGAAGAATATATTTCAGTAGGGGGGGAGGAAGAAGAGAGAAAAGTTTGCCGAGGAAAAAAACAAATAATGAAAATCACATCAGATGGGGCCAGTGATGAGACACGCTATGGGTCCTATGAAAGTGCTTTAGCTTCTCTTTTTCTTCCTATCACATTATTTTCTTCCTTTAGTGGTACTATTTGCAATAAGTGATCCTTTTTTCCTTGTATCTATTATTGTGTTTCCATCAGCCAAGCAATGATTATCCGGTACATTAGCTTAAATAGCACTATGGTTTAAGACCGGTTACTACCTCAGTAGCCCGGTTCAAGTAAACCCATGTATCCCCATTGGATGGGCTTGCTCTTCCTAGTAACAAAAAAAAAAGAAAAAAAAGGATCCATAGCCTATTCCAGTGCATGATAGGAGCTAGGTAGGGTAATTACTCATGTTCGTAGCCAATCCCAGTGCATGATAGGAGCTAGGTAGGGTGATTGATCCTGTTCATATGATTTAATCATATTCTATCGTACTAATTAATTTATGTCTGTTTCTCGTTGGAAGTTTTCTAATTTGAAGATGAAGAAAGTATTTCAAACAGTCGTGATGAGTACTGTAGAATGATCTCTATTGAGATATTTATGAGATTTTAGTCAATAAATTAGGAGTTTCTTGTTTTCAATTGCGGATTCTTTTCTAATATTTTTATATACAGTCATACTTTTTTGTGTTACATTTTAGCAAAGATTTGCACCCACAAGAATCTTAATTATAAAAATAAACAAAATATCCTATACTGCTTTCCCTCTCAAATGTAAATAACAAATCACAATCTTGCAATCTCAAAACATATCTACAATAAAGTACTTTTCCCGATACAAAAAAGTAAAAAAGGCTCCTTCGGTGCTTAGCTTTGGTTCTTGATCTAGATTAGAAAACCATCTTGATGAACAAGTTAGAATTATCATTCATAGATATTAGAATATTTTAATCTAAAAATTTAAATATTAAATAATTTTCTTATAACTCATTTTTATATTTTCTCTAATAAACCATTTTAATTAACTTGTTCATAAACCCATCATCATTTTATATTTAATTTATTAAACAAAATAAAAATTATGAGATTGGAACCTATAATCACTTAGATTTTAATATAATATCAAAAAACAATCTTAATTTAAAAATCAAGATATTATATAAAGTTTCAAGATATAATTTATTTTATTTTTTAACCGTTAGAATTATAATATTATGTTAAATAATTATTTTTAATATGAAAATAAAAATAAAAAGGGTTTTATATTACCTTTATAGTAATAAATAAATTAAATAATAATAAACTATGGTAGCAATAATACTGCTTCTCACACAAATCAATATTTCATTTGTTGATTGTATTTTCATTAATTTGGTTCTTATATATAGATCATCACACACTTAATAAGATGACTATATTATTTCTTTAATGGCTCCAACTTCAGTGTCATAAAAAAAAAAAAAAAAAATAGACGTTTTGAATTTTAAAACTAATGGCACTCCTCTTTAGTTTGATGGTTTAATTCTGACCTTGTTATGTGGAGAGGAAGCAATATATAAAGTGTTGAGGATGTCAATTTCATATGATTTATCTGATATTATTCAATTCTATTAGATTGAATTAGTGTATAGTTCCATTCCATTCCATGCTGTAACTAAAATAAATTAAAATATATCATAAAAAATTATTTAGTATTGTTATAAAATCTGATTAATAGATATGAAATTTCTTAACTTGATTTCTAACTAGCTTAGACTTAAAGTTAAACTGTAAGCTATCTGAATATAATCTTGTTAACTAGATAAATTTTTTAAAAAAGTGTTTATCTTAATTAACTCATCAAACATATAATCTTCATTATAATCTCCTCTGGATTAATTGTTTTATACATATAATAAAAATACAAAATTAATTTACATCAACCTAAAATTGAATGATAGAATTCAATAAAAAAAAAACCCATATTAAAAGATATATATATTTTTTTAAAAATAAAGATAAAAACTTCAAAACAACCTAAAAAATCAATACAAAAAATCATCTGCTTGCTATAACAAAGTTCAGACACATGGGCAAAAATAACATAGGATATAAAAATATCAAAAGAAAAATATATAAAAAAACAAAAGACCCATCTAGATGTGCAAGTCTACATAGCCTAACATGGCTAGCCCATTTATTTTCTTTTTATTAGGAGAGACTTATCATTTGCCTCCTTTTCTTCTTATTTGTTTTTTATTTTTAAAACATGCATGTTGTTTATCATGATGTGATAAATCATATCTATGATTTGATTGATTTACCCTTATGCACTTCAACCACTTAAGCTATTATATAATGTTTGATATTAGACAATTATATATATATAATGTTCTTTGTTTTTATGAATGGTAACAACCCTATTTAAAGAGTAATTAGTAAAGTTTGTTTTGTATATTTTTATATCAAGATATCAACTAAAATAATTTCATAACCTATATTAAGTAATCTCAATAATTTTTCAATTGTCCAGGATTTCATCAACATGGCCATAAGATCAAATCCTCATTTTTCTTGAATATTTAATCAATAGAATTATAGTTATAATATGTTGTAACTATGGCAACAACAATACAATTAATTGTAGAATAATAAGATATCAAAGATGAAGTGAAGTGTAGAAGAATTATAAACTAATTAAAACAAATAATATATTTTTTAAATACATCATTCATGATTGTATTATAAATGTAATTATATTTTTTTTATACAAAACAAGCAATCTCTTGATTACATTGTTTGATTAGAGAAAAGAACATGGATTCATGGAGATACCCATTAGAACAATGTGTCAGATACCTTAAGATTTATTATATACTTATATTACAAAACTAATGTTTTTCAATCAACAATAATTAATTATTATGATCTAACACATACATGAACACAAATGTTCATATAATCCCTCAATGCACAGCTTATTATTTTTCCATCACTTCTTTTTTACAATTTAATATCACTAATACTAATTGTTTTGGACTTGCCATGAACCTTCAATAGTCTATACTAGAAATTTATTCAATCACTAAAAAAATTAGATTCTCTAATAACTCATTACTCAATGCACTAATCTTAATACTCTAATTTTTATATTCTCTTATTGCCTATTTACTAACACTTCAATCCTATTAATTAGAGAATTTATTTATGAAATTTCCCATTAACCAAGATACTAGTTTTATTAATCAAGGAATCAATTTCTCAATCTGCTTAGTAACTAGGGCATTAATACCATAATAATCAATAATTCACTTATCATTCATTAAACATGAGCATTAATCTTATTTTTGACATATATTTCCATTTTTCACTTTATTCAAATTAAAACCTCCATATTATTTTCATTTATAATACCTATCTCTCTTTTATTTCATTCAATTCCATTTCTGTTACATATGCTTGGCTGAATTCCTTGTCCATAAAGAGAATAAAATTCTCCTTTTGATTCTTTATGATTTTTTCTTACTTCTAAATCCTAGAACAAATTAGTCAATTCAAGTAAACATAACCCCTTACATAGACAAAATCAAAATTTAAACCATCCGCTTTTAGGGTGGTATTGGCTATGGAAGAGAGAAATATAAGGATTCTTTATCTGTACTTTTGGAAATTCCCACCCTTTAGACCTATTAACATTTAAGCGTACCATGTCACACAAGTCTAATAAATTGTATCAAACTCCAATTTTTCTCAATTCTCTCTTTTTGGCTAAGACTACCAAATTAGAAGGGAGGGATTAGTTTCTTCCATTTTTTTAATTTACTAGTTACCCAATCATTTTTCAAGATTACAAACATTATCCAGTCATATTTTACATAATTTCAATAATCAATACCATATTTTTCCAATTCACATAGTCCTAAAAAATGATTTTCTTAAAAAAAAAACACAAAATCATAGCAATTACTTACTTTTGATATGCCCTTTACCTTAATTGGGTGATGTTTCAAAGAATAGATGCAAGAAAATTCTAGCTCTCTTTTCTTCCCCTTTCCCTATCTTTTGTTTTTCTCTTCAAAACAATCCTCAACACTTAATCACTTCATTTAATTACCTAATTATATTTTAATCGCTCTAATTACATCTCTTTTTATGTATGATATAAATAGTAACAAAGACCCCAAAGAGCATGGTGAAGCCAGGTAGAATATTGATTATTCTAGGGGCTGTTGAAACAAACGGTTTCCCAGAAAATTACTTATGAAGATTCCAACAATGATAAGAGATACTCTCTCTTTTGATTCAAAATTCAATCGATATATATTTTAATCCAAGATCGTTCCCAATTTAATTCTCCGCTGACCTTTAAATACTGCCTAAGTATTTGCTAAGTAAAAGACGTTAAACTAAAACAAAGTTTTAAGCTGAAACAAAAACTGAAGCAAATAAAACAAATAACTTCCTAAACTAAGAGTTCTTAGTCGACTGAAATTGGAGTCCACATACGTCTTCTTGCTGCTACTACCTTGCTGCATTCTTGCTGCTTTGATCGTCAGCCATTATGTATGCTTCTGCATCAGTCTCCCCTGGTTGAAAAGAGCTCGACCTCGAGGTCATGAAATTAGTAGAATCCGTAAAGCAAGGACTGAGGTGTTTCACATTAAAAATATCTGAAGTTTTCAAGTGACTAGGTAGACGTAATCGATAGGCATTATCATTAATCTTCTGCAAGACCTAACACAGGCCAATCTTCCTGTCTTTAAGCTTATTATACTCACCCACTGGGAAGCGATCACGGGTTAAGACAGCCCAAAAAAAAATCCCCTTTATCCAAAAGGACCTTACGCCGATGGTTGTCACCTGTAATTTGTACTGACCATTGCTTTCTTGGATAACTGAACGTACCTGTTCGTGAATGCCCCGGAGATGCTCAGTCATCTCATCTGTCTTTGGACTGTCACGACCTATTCGCGGAATAGGCACCAAATCCAACACTCCAGGGGGTTACGTCCATACACGACTTGAAATGGACTCCTTCTAGTACTCCTATTTGTGGATTGATTGTAGGCAAATTCTGCTTGGGGTAACGCCACATCCCATTGTTTTGGCTTATGCCCAGCCAAGCAACACAACAGATTGCCTAGACTCCGATTTACGACCTCCGTCTAACCATCCGTTTGGGAGTGATAAGCACTGCTGAAATTTAGCTGTGTCCCCAATTGGTTCCATAAGCTCTTCCAAAAATTACTAATGAACTTGATATCACGGTTTGATGTTACAGATCGTGGTATCCCATGGATGTGGACGATGTCTTTAAAATAGAGATGGGCAATGCTGACAGTGTCCATAGTTTTTCAGCAGGCGAGAAAGTGTGCTATTTTGGAGAATCAATCAACCACAACTAGTATAGAATCCGAGGCTCTCTGAGTTCGTGGTAACCTAGCACGAAATCCATACTTACATCAAGCCATGGTTTTGATGGTTTTTTTTCTTTCTTAAAGTTGAAGTGTTTTTTAACATTTTTTTCAGAGTTTTTCTTTGTTATTTTTATGGTTTACTTTCTATAGAGTGAGTCTCATATTCATTACTGGAGTCACTAGTTTAAATGGTTAAATGTGTTGATTTGTTTTTTAATCCTTTTAAAATTGATATATTTCAATTTTATGATTCAACATTTGAAAATTAATTTTAATGATAATTTTTGTTATTAGACTTTGATGGTCCTCACATGATTACATTTGATTTATTTATCTAAATAAAAAATATTAAAATCGTTGTTGATGGGACTCCTTGCGAACATCTCTCTCATCGTTCATTCTGTCTCTTTCTTAGAAGTAAGTATTACAAATTACTCCCGGAGGAATATAAATCTCAATGGCCAATTGTAGTATTTATGACGCTGAGAATCATCTAAAACACTGCCACGTGCATTTCATGCATAAGCTATTCTCCATTTGAAGTCACTGTCTTGTAACCTAAACAAACTTGCGAATGAAGTCACTGCCATTAATCAGTAGCACCAACACCAGCACTGCTGAAATGTTGTGTTATGATAATATCTAGCACCGGTGTGCTAGTGACGTTTTTGTTCTTACGCGTGCTAGTTTCTTCTATGCATCCTTCCTTTCTGGAGTTTTTATCATTACAGACACGAGAGGCAAAGGAAGTCAGGTTTGCCCTCATTATCTGTTTCTTGAAGTTTAGCTAACAGATTACTAGGTTTCTTTTTTAGGTCAAGCTTTCACCTGTTGACTTTCTGCACCTCTTGATCAATCTAGTAGAGAGATTAGGCCCAGTACTCCCTTGACATCTAGGATGATCTGGGCTAGCTAGTAGTGCCTCTCACTAGCCACATTAATCTTTGCGGAGATATAATTGGGGATGCAGGCAAATGAAACTGCAGATGCAACAAACTTGATGATTACTGCTATTGCATCAATTATTTTTCTATATAGTCAAGTCGATAGCGTCTTCTCTTGTTGAGCCTTCAAGCACTTGGTTGTTTAATTGGTGTCAAAAAATATAAGTACTGAAACGACTAGCTAACATGGTTTGCTTTTTATTTCTGCATGTCTTCAAAGACACTTCAACTCGAGGACACTATCACTACCAATATTAATCAAGATTGTCAATTCAATTTTGGTTGGTGCTTCGTTTTTTCAATTGGAATAGAATGTTTTGGTTTCAGAGCGTTCCGGCACATCATTTCGGAGTTGTATTGTTTATGTATATATATATAATTAAATAAATTAATAAAAAAAAAGTTCAAATCCAAAAATAAAATTATTTAGAATTGTGCAATTTAATCTAAAAAAAAAAAAAATAATTTTTCTGAATAAAATTATGAACATGTATAATATTACAAGAATGTCATCATTAATCTCGCAAGGTCATTACATTCTTTAATTGCTATGAAATTTTAACATAATATATATAAATATATCAAGAGACTCGTAAAATTTCATCTCAATCTAACGGTTAGATTAAGAGATATGATTAATATTGTAAAATTATTCATTATTTAAAAAAACACTATTTGATTGAAACGAAATGGGCACAACGAAACCAGAACGTTTCGGCCGGTATTTGGCCAAAAAATACGGAATGGGCCGGAATTTAAACTGAGGCAAAACAATATCGTTTTGTCTTGTGTTTTTAACTGGAACGAAATGTTTCGGCCGAAACGAAATGAAATTAGCAAGTATGGTATTAATAGTGTTATAGACAAAAATATCCATAGGTGTTTAAACTCTTTGTCAGTTGGTACTTATTACCAACGTTCTCATGTACAAAAATTGTCTGCTGGTAAAACCCTTGTCGGTAATTCCAATTCTATCGATGATTCTATCAATATTAAATATATCGATGGCTTTATGAAATGACACAGTGAGCAAAAATGTTCTTACACACACTGTATATCTATCACTATATTAAGGGTATCATCAACAAAAACATTGTCGGTGATTCTATCAATAACATTCTGTCTGTAATTCTATCAATATAATAGTAGTGTCATTTACGGTAATTATTTTCCAACTCTCTAAAAAATACCAACCGAAAAGTTTCATCTATAATTTTGTCACTAATATTTAAAAAATAGATATTGAAAAAAATATAAACATTAAAATATATTTCGAACTGGAGGAGGGGAAGGAGGAGTAGGATGGTCGTGACCGTTGTGCCAAAGAGGATGGATCAACTCAATGTGATTGAATTTGCACACCAATTCGGCATAATTTGGTCATCTCAACATGTAGTCTTATTGTCTCACCATGAAAATCGGTTGTCGCATCACACATTTTCTCTACTAAAGTTGTCTAGAACTCTGGAGTTTGCATGAACAAGATATATATATAGACAAGGTTTCAATGATCAAAACACTACAGGTTGTTTGCCAATTCTCGGTCATATTGTTAGTGAGTTCATAAACCTGATTTCTATTGAGTCCACTAGATGGTCCTACCCCCAACCATATATCCGAATCAAATTTAGATGGGTTAAAGGATTGCCTCTGTATTTCTCCTTCAACAAAATATTATATGTTTTCTATAAACAAAAACACAAGTTACAAAAAATTCAATGAAATAATAACTTCAAATTTTTTTTTGGTGAAAATCAACATACCAAGAATTGTTGAGCGCGACTATCAATGAACAGTTGTTGAACCTTTATTTAGCAATCGCTACTTCGCACATGCATCTCAACAAAAAGCTTCATCGATAATGGATCACGTACAAAGACAAAGTCTGCAAGAAAAATGTTGTGAGTTAAAAATATTAATAAAAAAATATATAAGAAAAAATCATGTTATAAGAAAATGTATTATTCGCTTTGCATGTGAAATGAACAACATGGAGCTGCTGGTGAGTGTTGTAACAAAACCTAAAAAACAACAGTTCTTGTTTTGCACACCGGAATGTGAGTGTCGTGTGAAATGCTCGGATATTATGTGCTCAATGTAATCCACCCATATAGCCTCAGATATGTATGACATCCTGAATTCCTTCCAAACTGCCACGCCATGCCAGAAATCACACATCCTTCACTAACAAATGAATTATTTGTTAGTACATAAAAAAATTTAATTGTGGTATTTGAAAAAAAGAAAAAAGGATATTAAAGTAGTCAAAATTACCAGGTTGCAGCATGATTCTCCATCACCCTTCTCGCAACATCATCATCAACATCCTTCTTATTGCGATGATTGATTTTTTGCCTCGTGTGCTGTCGTCACCGAAGAGGGGAGACGATGCATCGGAAAAAGGGGTGTTCTTATAATCATAAAATTCTGATTATAATTTTTAGGAGTCATCACCTAGTATTGAGATCAATAGAAAACTTAATGGTTTGCAAGAGTTTGAGTAAGGGGACTTGTTGTGTAAGGGGAAGACACATCACTCTAGTGCACCCTACCTAAGGTAAACTGTATTGTTGTTTGATTGTTTTTCAA
Organism: Salix caprea; assembly: GCA_964035475.1. Taxonomy (NCBI): domain Eukaryota; kingdom Viridiplantae; phylum Streptophyta; class Magnoliopsida; order Malpighiales; family Salicaceae; genus Salix; species Salix caprea. The sequence continues at coordinate 7,970,416 of OZ037749.1, read as the reverse complement.
GTTAGATTTTCTATTCGTTGGTCCTTTCTAAGGCTCTAAGTAGATATCTTTTTGTGAGGAAGTCTCTACCTCATTGAGTCGAAAACCTAACCATTCTAAAGTCTAAATTTTAACATTGCATTTATTGTACTTTAATATTTATGGGTATACTTTGCAGTATAATTTTACACCCTAATAATTAAAGTTTACAACTAAAAAATGAAAAAAAATGTTGAAATGTTTTAGATATTTTGGACAAACTCTAATGGATAATCATAAATTTGTTAAGATATCTCATTTTTTGTTTTAAAACATGAAAAAAGCAAGTTTTTTTACGCAAATATGTTTAGGAAATTTTTAGAGTTCAACCGTATGCACTAAAACAAAACATTTTTTTGTTTTTTATTTAAAATGCATTTTTTTAATTTTTTTAAATATTTGGACTGACTTGACTCAACTAAATGGGTCAGCCCAACCAAATTAGGCCAAAACAGCCCAACTCTGCTAGATTTAGGTTGGACATGGCCTAGTGATGCGACCATATTATTTGATAGTTTCATCCATATTTACCTAGTGTTTTGCATATGTTTTGTGTATTAAATGTCTTGATATTCTTTGTTTTATGTTTTGAAGGCATTTTTGGATGAAAGATGCAAAAAGGAGGTAATTGGAGCTAATTGACAGATTTGACCTTCAATCGATGTTTTGTGCAGGGCAGAAGCTCTAGAGATCGAAATGAAGTGATTCTAGTGGAATTCAAAAGATAACATCCATAAATTTATGGAAATCTAAGGCAAAATAAATAAAATAAGGAAGAGCATGGAAATCACAACCTTCAACTCAAATCTTGCAATCTGCCGATGTCGACCTTTGTCCATTCCAACTTCAATATCTGGAGCTAAAGATGTTTGATTGATGCAAACCTATTTTTCTTGTATTCAAGACTCAAAGACCTATAAATTCTACAAAGTTCAGCTTAAAACGATGTGTTATGAATGAGATATGAATTTTACAAGGGACAACTAAATTCTGCCAACTTAAGGAAGGACTATTTTGTAAAATAGATACTAGGGTTTCTAAGCATATGTAAAGGAGGAGAGGAGCAAGAAAGTTTCGGCCAGCAGCAAAGAAAAACAAATCTTCCTCATCCAAACCCTAAATCATGTTTTCTTCCATCTTTTTATTTAGTTGTTCAGTAAACATGCAAGGCTAGACTCTTTTGCTTGGTTGCAAGGATACGGAAACCCTCAGATTTCAAGAACTATGAGATATATTTTTACCTATTTTTTCAGTTTATATGATGAATATGTTTGTTCTTCCATTCTTATTTTCCTATGATTGTTTATTTAATTGCTAAGAGCGGACTCAAAATTATTATTGTAGACAATCTATTGATAAGTTTAATATCAAAACCGGAGTTGTGGTATATGAACCTATGAAGCAACTAAGTTAATAATTGTAGCGGATCTACGTTATTAATCTTAGGGAGAACATTCAATCAAACTAAACATATATTATGGACAATTATGTTTCTTAATTGATCAATTTATCTAGTTTTTAATGCTACCACTGAATCAAATTACTAGTGTGGATATTGTGGTTGTTTGATGGTTAGGGTAAGTTATACGGCAGATCCGTTAACGAACCAATTTTAAGAAGAGATAAATATTCAGAATATAAATTGATGTGTCGTTTCTATTATCAGTTCTGATTTCTATAGGTGGATGTTGACTTGCGACCAAGGATTGTTTTATTGATAAATTTCTATTTTATATAATTTTTGCTTAGTTTGCTTTAGTCTAGCCTAGACAACTTCCAATCCCCCTCTAATTTCATAGCATATAGCATGAAAATTTGAACTAAATTGTCCTCGTGGGATCGACCCCTTGCTCGCTCTATACTATCTTGTTTGATTTGTTTTAAGCTAGGGTAATTAATTTATGTGACCGAGACATCGCAACACCTAGCCAACCAGACTGGGCTGAGAATAGGTCTGGCTCGAGAAAAGAAAAGAAAACTTGAATAGTGCAGAGTGAATTAATTCACTCTTAATAGTTCACATATTACGTGAACAGTGAACATGCGTTGTGGAAGAGGCAACAACGGGAAGTCACTCGGCGAAGGCTGCTAGTGGCGGAGGAGGTCTGGATGAGAGGTGGAGGCAGAGTGGAGGCCGATGCTGGCTGGAGGAAGAAGATCAATTGTTGTTATTGCATGGAGAGGATGGTGCAATTGTCGACAGCGAGGAAGACTTGCTTTTGGTCATCTACGGTGAGCTGCAAGTTGTTGTTGGTGGCCGGAGGAAGCAGAATGGGTTGTTGGATACCGAGAGGTGTTTGTGAGTGGAGGAAAGAATGCTGCAACTACTATTTGGGAAGAAGGACTAGGACTGCAATCAAATTCGGGGAAGAAAGCAAAGCTTCTAGCGTGCCAGTGATGGGAAAAGAGACGTTATTGACCCATCGGTGGTAAGAAAAAGACCGGGACTTCATTTCTGTGCTTTCTTCCTAGTCTGCTTTTTTTATAAATTATGTTCTTCGTTCTTTATTATTCGTTTGTTCTCCTCGTTACTGTGAAAATGAGGGTTATGAAGCGTACTCAGAAGAACACGATAAGATAGGGATTAAAAGCACACTACCTAAGAATTGAGGCCTAAATAGTATCCAAAGGATAAAAAAATGATGTTTTTTTAAGATACAAGAAACTAGTCTCATTGCAATGGGATACCCAACTAAAGACATAATAATTGTAAAGATGGTCTTATTATATTCCAAGTGAAAATGGTGAAGATGGTAAGAAACACAAAGATAATCTTATTGTAATGGGCAATTAACCCAAGTGAAAATAAAAAATGGTGATGAAAATTTCATGGAATGCTAGAAAGTATGCTATCTAGGATCTAGGTTGAGGGTTGGAAAGCGAACTATCTGAGTTGGTATTGAAGGATGGAAAGCATACTATCTTAAATGATGGTTGAGATTTGGAAAACACACTCAAAGAGGGGGTAAATAGAGTTGGAAAATGTATTATTATAATTGATGGTCAAGAGCTAGAAAGCGCACTAAAATTAGAAAGGAAAATAAGGCTGGAAAGCAAGCTATTTTAATTGATACTCGAGAGTTGAAAAACACACTCAAATGAGAAAAGGAATGATAGGGCTGAAAAACGCACTATCTGAGTTGATTTATGGCTAGAAAGCACACCTAAATACAAGAAAGAGATAAGGATGAAAAGCATGTCATTTGTTTGAATGGGTACTCGCAAGCACAGTCAAGGAATGAAAGAGGTGAGAGCTCAAAAGTGTACATGATGAATGAAAGTTTGTAAACCACAATCTACATTCCTTATTTTCTCAATGAGATGCAATGCATGATGATGCATGTATACTTACTTGAGAAATATAGGTCCCCTTTCTTCTTCATAGTCTTATCTTTTTCAAAGTTTGGATCTTTGTATATTTATCTTTATTGGCTTCTCACTTTTATTTACTCGAGTCGAAACTTGTGTTTTTAACCTCTAGAGATGATAGATCTTCACCATATCCACATGCCCCCTGCTTAAAGACTTTTAATTTTGCTTGACACCCTCTATCTTTTCTCAAAAGGAAAGGTAGAGTTGGTTTCATTGTATCTTTAGATTTCCCTCAGTTTGGTCATGCCCTACAAGTGTTTTAGGCTTCAAGTTTCTGCAGGAAAGGGTTGGTTATTTACAAAATTTGCTTTCATGTAAGAGTTTTTTAATTTCAAAGTAATTTCAAGCACAAAAACCTTTTTGATGTCTGTTTAAAACAAACTTGCTCTCAAAACAATTCAATTGATTTCATTGTCAAGTTTTATGTTGCTTTTAACAAGAATGTTAAATGATGCTTGTTTCATATATTGCATGTCAAAAAGGCTTCGATCAAGTCTTGTGAAACATGAAAAAAATTGCCTATAGATCTAGATAGTCCTTATTTGATTAGAAAGGGCTTTATCAAGCTTGTAGTGTAGGCTTAGGTTGTTGGTTGGGGGAAAAAATATTTGTTGGCTTACGCTAGACTAAGGATCATTAATGCTTACTCTTAGAACTCCTTTTTTTCATAGGTTTTGGAACCTCAAAATTAATTTGTATAATGACTTCTCATGCCCCCCAATATTTTGTCAGGACTTTTATCATAGGTTTTTTTAGCACCATCAATCATGTTTGTTATTTTGCTTTGTTATAGTGTACTCAAACCCTTTTTTATGTTATACCTCCATCTTTTTTAGGCATCTCTTGTCATTGAGAACTATTTTGTAGATTTGAAGCGATTTATGACCTTCTCCCTTGCTCACCAGTGTAGGGTGTGATCTTAGTCAAGGTCAATTATCAAAGGGAAGTGCCCACCATTTTGTAGATTTGAAGCGATTTATGACCTTCTGGGTTTGGAGTTTCCTCAAATATTATCCACCCAACATTAATAAGATGCATGAGCTTCTTATTGAAGGCATTTCAAGTATGAATGTTATGTCCTGCGACACTAGCATGCTATTCACAGGTAAGGTAGAGTTTGTACCAGTTGGGGTAAAGTTGCTGCAAAAGTGCCTAAGGTTCAGGACCTTTGCCCCAATGTTTAGTACTTTTGATACATATCATCTAAGGGAAGTGGTAGCGAATATAATTGTTCCTGGGTTTTCTAGTAGTTTATTTTTGAATTTTTTTAGCTTGTTTTTTTTTTCTTAAAGATTGATGGAGACAATTTGAGATGAAGGGTTGTGATAGTTTTGGAATTGGTTTTTCATACCCATATAGTTGTCTTCAAAATGGTGGACCTTTTTTCTTTTGCCTTTAAAACCTTTTTTCTCTATAGGTGTGCAAATTTTGCTTGTTTTTGCTCTCTACTCTATTTTTTCAGCTAAAACAACAACATCAGTGAATAATATCATTACATGCTCATAGTATGGTTCGTTAAATGTGTTAGCAAATAATATCATTATTTCTTTATCCAGAAGCGAGGGATGCACCTGTGCTACGAGATCTCTCCATTTCTGAGCATATTTCCTTAGGCTTTCTTTGTCCTTTTTCTCCAGGGTGGATAAATTTGTTCTATTAGGAGCAATGCCCATGTTGTACTTATATTACAATGATGAAAGCATCTACTAGATATTTCCAGCTACGGATCTTGGTGTTGTCTAGTCTCAAGTACCAATTTAATGCTACCCCTTTATATGATAGACCAACTAAATTTTACAAACATGCAAAAACACATCATATATGTTACAAACCAGTCTTCTAATAATTTTTCATAATTTAATTTCATAGATTTTTTTTCTTACATTCTAGTAGTTTTTAAATTAACCTTAAACTTAGGATTTTGTTTGCTAAATTTAGAAAAAATGAAAAACATAATGAAAATAATAATTTAAAAAGATGAAAAAAATATCAGTTAATAATCCAGTAACAAAAAAAATAATAGAAAAATTATCAATGAATAAATTAACACAAGAAAAAATAATTAAAAATAATATAATAATCTCACACCAATACCATGAATAAAAATAAAAATTAATGCCAAAAACACAGAACAAAAGAGAAGAAAAAAACATCTGAATTTAAATTCATTGTAATTAAAGCTGGGAGGAGAAAAAACAAATAACTAGTGAAAATTAAAAGAGAGATGTTAATAAACAAAAACAATTAAAAAAATGAGAATAGAAAAGAAGATGGGAAGAGAAAGACATGTCTTGTTTAGGTGGAGTTGAAGAAAATATAAGAGAAATATTGAACAAGGAGAGAAGAAGAGAGAGAACTAATAATTTGTGTATATGTGTGGAAGAGAAAGAGAAAAGAAGGAGAAATAAGAAGATGAAATGTTTTTGTGTGCTAATTATGGTAATTTACGATTAAACTTGTACTAAAAATGACCATAATAATTGTAAGTCCTTTGGCTTACTAGAGAATACCGACATAATTAATTCATCGACAATACCATGTGTGGTGTCTACAATGAACAATCACATGAGAAGAAGAACAATTCTCATGATTACTGGAAAATACCAACAAAATTAATTCATTTACAATACCGTGTATGATGTCAATAATAAACAGTCACATGTGAAGGGAAAGAATTCTCGTGGCTACTGAAAATACCAATGGAAGGAATTCATCGACAATACTGTGTGTGGTGTCTATAATGAACTGTGTCAAGGAGAAAAGGAAAAATTCTAGTGGCTTACTCGAAATAGTTAGGGGTTTCATCATGGATTTGGTAGAATAAAAGTTTTCTTTCAACCTATTTTTTTTTGGGTAAAATATATTTTGCTCATTCGATAACTTTGTCATAAACGACTTCCCTTAACCCATAACCTGACTTGATGGTGAATACATGTATCACGAAAATAAATCATTATGACTCATACAACCATCTTATAATGTTTCATCTTAGTCTTTTAATGTATCACCACTAATAAATCATTGTGACTCATGCAACCATCTTATAATGTTTCATCTTAGTCTTTTAAAAGATAAAAAAACTTGGTTGTGTCTACATTAGGTTCTTCATCTATGATTTGACATTCATTACAACACCTTGATTTATTCTCATCGCATCCATAACCATAATTCTATAAGGATTAATATTGACATCTATAACTCCATACATGCTGTTGGAACTAGAAGTTTACCCAACTATCATTTCTATCATGGTCTCATAAGGAAGAAATTCCTCTTCGTATGCATACCACACAAAGTGTTCCATTATGAACTTTTTTTTTGTAGAATATGCATCATGACAACAACCAGATTAATAAACTTTTTGTTTTTGCACCTTCTACATGAACATCAAATATTGTCTCCACTAATGTTTCTCAGATTAAATATTGCATAATTAATAATACATTTAACTTTATTGCAACAATCCATCCCATGGAATCCTGGGGTGATTCTCGATGCATCCATAAACGATTTTTCATTACTTATATCAAACTCATATACAATAATCATGTATTAATTAAATACATTAACTAAACAAATATAATTTTACAAAATTCAAGACAAAATGTACAAATTATAAATTCATACAACAATTTTCTATGAGAAAAAACTATAAAACAAGTAAACACCCAAATAAAATTAAGATAAAAAATAACCACAAAAAGTTAACAAATTAAAATTAAATTGAAAAACCAAAAATGGTAGATTTGCTTACTTAAGTGGAGAATCTAAAAAAAATCAGAACAGAGGACACCACAAACTAAGTGTTGTGGTTGTCAGATTTGTTGTGAAAGGTTGAACTATGTTGAAATTGGGGGAGGGGTGGTTGTTAGTAACAAAGAAAAAAATAGAGAAGGAAAAATGAGGAGGGAATGGGGAGAGGATGGTTGATGGTCAGGTTATAAATAAAAAATTACCAATGAATTTACCAATAAAATATTAGTTGGTCAATTTATTAGTGATTCTATTGGAAACAATGCCACCTCATCATGATTTTTGGATTTTTTGTCCCACTATAATTTTTCTTGCTACATTTACTACTAAAAAAAAACATTTTGTCGGTAAAAAAACATTTTATCGGTAATAGTGTTGTAAAAGTCACATGTCATCTTATATGTATATTTTTATTTTATTTTTTACCATTGTAATTCCATCAGTATATATTGACATAATATTTTCATCAGTGTTTACTGATGGATAAGAAGACAAAAAACATTGTCGGTAAGGTTCACATCAAAATACTAACAAAACATTTATGTCAGTGTTTTCATATGTATTCACTGATTTTCTAATAGTATACAAACATGATATTTATGCATTAGTTTCATGCACCAAAATTTACTTTTCACGGCAACAATACAAAATCCATGGATACTATAAAAGAAATATTAACCAACCAATTAAATAGAATTATTTCGTAATGATAAAAACTGTACATTAGTTAACAAGTATTGTTTGTCTAATACCATTTTCCAGACCTTTGTTTCATATAATATAAAAAAAATTATTTATTTTTTCCTTTAAGAAATGAGTTACCATGCCTTGAAATGTGTAATGTTGAGACATTTATTTATATAAAATATAAAATATTTGTTTTGCATAATAATATTTTACAAAAAAACATTGTATCTCAAATGTTTTATAGAACATTTTTTTATAGTGTTTGATAAGTAATCATGTGAAAACTATGATGGTAGAATATTTATAGATGTGTTTATGAACCAAATATATAAACATAGCAAAGATCTAATTCTATGAGGGGTCAACTCGCTATAGCTAATCAAGGCTGAGTAGCCCTCATATTATGCTAAAAACAAATATTGTTTTATAGTTTTAATTATTTTCATATTTAGTTTCAAATTTATTTATTTTTCCTGCCTAGTTTTAATTATACACGCACAAACAATGCAGTTTTATTTCAACAGTTAATCGAATTGAGATTAATGAATAGTTTTTTTCTAAAATAAAACAAAATTTGAAGAGAGAATCCTCTTTATGAAAATTTGGTCTCTTTTAACGATAAATACCAAAATAAAAATTTCTGAATCTAATCTTTGCTTCTTATTCTTTTCTTTTTCCCTCTACAATTACTTGAATTATTGATTTTTTTAGAATTTAGATCAATGGATATAAATTTCAAATAACTTTTTTTTGTTTTACACTTAGGTTAGTTTAAAGGTAGCTCTTGAAATATTGTAGCAGTTTCTCACTAATTGCATCCATTCATAAGGATTCATTTAGAGTTATCTCTTCGTGAATATCATGCAATATAATTTTAAATTTTTTAATCTAAATAAAATAATAAAACTCATTTTGTATAGTTTTATAACATGTAAGTAATAAATTATGTTAAAATAAATACAAATTGTGAAGCAGAATATGCAACAAGTATGTTTTCTTTCTTTCTTTCTTTTCACAATCACTTAATTAAAAACTATTTTATTAATAAAATAATAAAATAATAATTACTTGAAGAATGCTTTTTTATTTAAATCCTTCATAAATTAATAACTAAACAATCTTTTCAAAAGTATTTAACTCAAGAAAATTGCCTTTAGATTATTGTATTTAATAATCAAATAAAATATAATCTATTTTCCCCGAAAAATAAAACTAGGTTTGTTTAATAATTGATAATGAATTAAATTTTAGACCAAATATCAAATTACACACTATAAACAGTAAAGCAGGCATACATACTAAAAAAATTAAACTGGCACACTAAAAAATTAAATTAAAATGATCCTACAAGTCATTCTAATTAAGAATACATTTATGAATCACGAGAAAAAAGAGAGTAAAAGGAGTCTGGTTCCATTTGTATTTACGGTAACAAATGAAATTGTAATCTTCCTTGTCTTTATATGGTTTGGCTCTTTGTCTTTTGAAATGTCAAATTTGAACTTAAACGACAAAAATATTGTACTTAGTTACTGATAAAAAGTCCAAGAATATTTATTTTGAATGTAAGCAATAGTACAATGAGAAGAAATGAGTTGTTTTCTAAGAATCCTTATGTTTTTAAATTGTGTCTCTTCGATGAGTAGAGTAAGAAATTAGTTTAAATTCACTCAAATTAGAAATTCATAATGTTTAAAAATTTAATATGTTTAGAAATATGGTTTTTAAGGGTTTAAAAAATAGATAATCACATATTCACATCAATATTCTTTTCTTCATAGCTTACAAAGTAGATAGTTGGTGGTGGAAGACTTGACATTTGTAAAATAATTTTTTTTATAGGGTCTTAGAATCTTCTAATAATAAAGTCAATAACTCTTTGTAAATGATTGTAAGAAATGATATAATGAGTTTTAAATTCTAAGAACAATAATGTTTTTTTTGTTAGTTTTTGTATGATAAACTAGTTATATTGCCCGCGCGGTGCCGCAGGCATTCTTGTGTATATAATGATATAACTACATAAAAGTTATAGATTAGGAGATAAAATGTATAAATTTTTAAGTTTAGTTTGTTGCGCAAGCATAAAATATATCCTTTTGAATGTAGGCATTGTGCCATAAAAGATCAAAAAAGAGCGTGAACCAATATTAAAAGGCGAAATATTTTTATAAGAAAAAAATAAAAAAAGTAATCACTAAAATCATCGTCATTATTGTGTAGATAGTAAAATTATAAAAATAATTTAATAAAAAGAGCAAATAAAAATAATAACAATGAAAAAAATAATGGGGAAAAGGAAGCAATATTAATTTAAAATATTATAACAATAGCAACAGTGGAGTCTTAACATCTAAAATTATTATTGTTGTTACTATCAAAACAATAAAAAATTATCAAATTATACTGAGGGAAAAAAATAAAAAAGCACGAACAAAATAGCAAGCAAGAAAAACAATTAAATTATTATTATTATTATTATTATTATTATTATTATTATTATTATTATTATTATTATTATCATGGAAGAATAAATGAATGAATGAAAGATTAAAAAAATTGTAAAAACTACAAAAAAAAAAATCAAACAAAAAAACTACAATGAAAACTAAAAATTATCATTGTTATCATTGTGAACACAATAAAAATTATCAAATTGTTCTGAGGGAAAAAAAACCCCTCAAAAACATTAACAAAAGAGTAAGCGAGAAAAAAAATTAAATTATTATTATTATTATTATTATTATTATTATTATTATTATTATTATTATTATTATTATTATTATTATCAGCATCATCATTTATTTTTATGTGTTAATTATAAAAGGGAAAAAATGGGAGAAAAAAAAATTCTTAAAAACTTGAACAAAAGATCAAACAAAAGAATAAAACAAAATAAAAAACTATAGTTGTTATCACTGCAAAAACAATAAAAATTATCAAATTATCCCGAGAAAGAAGAAACTAAAAAACATTAATAAAAGAGTAATCAAGAAAAATAATTAAATTATTATTATTATTATTATTATTATTATTATTATTATTATTATTATTGTGTTAATAATGAAAAAAATAAAATAAATGAAAGAGTAAAAAAACCATAAAACTAAAAATTATCATTGTTATCATTGTCAACACAATAAAAATCATCAAATTATTCTAAGAGAAAAAAACCCTAAAAAACATTAACAAAAGAGTAAGCAAAGAAAACAATTAAATTATTATTATTATAATTATTATTATTAAAGAACAAATAAATAAATGAAGCACTGCAAAAATCCGAAAAACTTTAATAGAAGATCATAAAAAGAAAAGAAATAAAAATAAAAATTATCATTGTTATTAATGTCAAGGCAATAAAAATTATCAAATTATCAAGAGGAAAAAAACCAAAAAAACATTAACAAAAGAGTAAGCAAGAAAAACAATTATTATTATTATTATTATTATTATTATTATTATTATTATTATTATTATTATTATATTTGTGCTAATAATGAAAGAAAAAAATGAAAGATTTAAAAAACCATAAAAACTTTAACAAAAGATCAAATTAAAAAATAAAATGTAGGGATTAAAATCTAAAATTAAAAGTATAAGGGCCAAAATGAAAATTAAATATATAATCAATTTTAATCAAAGGACAAAATTGAAAAAATCACAACTTCCGTAGCGAATATATTAAGGTCTTTTAACTCAATCCGGAAATTAAAAGAAGGAGGACCAAAATGAAACATTAACATTTCATTAATTTCAATCGAAGGACTCAATTAAAAATTCAAGGATCGAAATGAAAGTCCAAACTGGGGGCCTCTTCTGTACCAAACAGAAAATTAAAAGTCAAGGGACCGAAGTGAAAAGTCAACAAACCTAGGAGCCTCAATTGTACATTTGTATGCAGGAGAGAGAGAAACGGAACGAATGGCTTTTATCGGCCACCGACGCGTACACGGACATCGGATGATGCAACGTGCCGCACCGAGAGGAAGACCACGCGGAGGCGCATCGACTGAGACACCGGTAGCCCATTTCCGGTGACTCCATCATCCTGCACGCGCCACTTTAACAGGGCGTGAGTCGGAATACTGTTGGTCGCGTGGATCACACGCGCCGACAGTATTCCGAGAAAAATAATTAAAAAATGGGTCAATTAGCGTCCCACCCTTGCGTCTAAGTAAGTGATTTTTTCTTATTCGGGGCTATTTCCGTATTTAGCCATTTAAAAAAAAAAAAGAGTTGCGGCGGACCGCGCGAACTGGCCCGGTCCGTACGTGTGCAATTACACCCTTAAACCTGAGCGCATAACCTAATTTTGTCCGGTTTGAGGGTCAAAACCTTTAATACACTGTTCATGACTGATTAAAATAAAAAAAAAGGACAACAGCAAGAAAAAATGAAAATGCCCCCATTTTACCCGCACAATGAGCCGAGCATGCTAAGGCTAAAAATGGGCGCACACTGTCGCAATCCACAGTGATTTCAGACACAATCCACAGTGAATTGTACAGTGTTTTGGCCACGGTTTTTAGTTGTTAGGTAATATTTTGAGAATTAAAGTACAAATAGTTAGATAATAGAGTTTTTAAACCCTTTACTTGGATGATTCATGGATATTTATAACTTTAAAATCTTGTCAAGTTGTTGGAATGAAGGAATTGGAAAGTTATTTTCTCTAGTTAGAACTAATGATGGATAAATGCCAGTCTATGCAAAACTTTTATATAGCTACTATTGTCACTAGATAATTATTCTTGACATTAATATTTCATATTAGTAGTCATAAGAATAAATTAACAAAGCCTCATGGCCTATCATGGAGCCGACAATGATTGTTAGACTCATATTGTTATGGAACTAGGCATGGGGCGCGCCGACGAAAACACTGCCGCGACAGTGGCAACTTGCATGGGCAGTGTCAAAATCGGCAGCAGTGTCGATTGACGACTCGGCAGGCATGAGGGTCCATGCCTAGGTCGAATCTAACTTGGGTACTAACTGTCCAAACTTGGACAACAGTACATGTGTCCTAACAGTAAGGGTGTTGACAGGGCAGAAATTTGTTTGAGGTGGCAGACCAAGGAAGTTTACAGCAATGGGGGCAATTAGAGTTGGTTTTCGACAGTTACCAAATCTGGACAGGTGTAGTCTCCAGCCTTGGGAGGCAATTATGCTTGTAAATAACTTCCATGTAATGTTTATTTATGTGAAGAACAGTGGGTAGCCTGCAGGGGGATGCGTAGAGCACTCACATAGACATTGTGTTGTTTCCGTTATAGTGTTTTAATAAAGGTTGGGATAGTGTTCTTGTAAATTGGTGCTTGCATGGTGTTCTTGTGGCTTTTGTGTTATTATTGCTGCCTATAATTGTTAAGGACTTCGGGGAACCTGTTTGGGTGTGTGAAACACTTAGATTGTAGCCAAACACAAAAGGGATTGAGAGGAAGGCTGAGTCTAGTAGGGGGAACTAGACTGCCGCATAGGGGAAATTTTTGACAAAAATTTGTCCCTGTGACAAGTGGTATCAGAGCCTCTATTGGAGATTGAAGAAGAACAACAGAAAGCTTTGCAACTGATTTTTCATACCAGCGGGTATGGAAACCATTCGGGAAGGGTTGACGCGTCTGGAGGGCGTGGTTGGACAGATTCCTGAACACGAAGGACGCTCCTTTAATGAAAGGCTGGAGTTGGCTATGGAACTTGCTGAAAATGCTGTGGGGCAGCATGTGGAACTCAGGGCAGAGACTAGCCAAAAGTTTCAAGTTCTTAACGAAGAAATTTCTATCCTAAGACGGGCAGTGTCCAACATTCCTGTAGGGGTTGGATCTTCAAAAGCTAGACTACCAGAACCAAAACCATTTTGTGGAGTCTGAAGTTTCAAGGAGTTAGAGAATTTCTTATGGGACATGGAGCAGTACTTCAGAGTCGCTAAGGTTGATTTGGGTGAACAAGTGGGCATCACAACAATGTATTTGACAGGGGATGCAAAGTTGTGGTGGAGGACCTGAATCAAGGATGATCTTAATGCTGGACGTCCTAAGATTGATACTTGGGATCGTCTGAAACTGGAATTGAAGGAACAATTCCTGCGGAATAATACGTCCTGGCTGGCGAGAGAAGATTTGAAACGGCTTAAACAAGACAAGTCGGTGCGAGAATATGTGAAGGATTATAGTTCACTCATTCTAGACATAGAAAACATGTCGGAGGAAGACAAACTTTTTAATTTCTTGTCTGGCTTGCAGCCTTGGGCACAGGCCAAGTTGAGACGGCAGAAAATTACCGATTTGTCTTCCGTGATTGCTGCCGCAGATGGTTTGGTAGACTTCAAGTCTGTGACGAGAGACGGTTCCGTTGCAGCCCCATCAAAGACCAAGGTGAGAGATAGGAGGGATGAAAAGAAAACGAAGAGGTAAGCAATCAGATTCGGCAGCAAAAGATTCCAAGCTGAATGGAGGCTGTTTTATATGTGGAGGGCCACACTTTGCTAGAGAGTGTTCGAAGAGGGAAAAACTAAACGCAATCCTGGTTGAGGAAGATGGGCCGGAGGAAACAATGATGCATGTTAATCCAATGTGTGTATTGAATTGTTTAGTTGCAGATTTTGAGGATTCGGCAGACGAATCCTGCCTTGTCGAAATTGACTTGGTGCGTCTGGATGCACTACGACAAGGGAAATTAGGGGCTATTGATACTCTGATGTATGTGAAGATCAGAGTGAACGATAGAGAAATTACTGCCATGTTGGACTATGGAGCAACGAACACCCTCGTCGCTGACAGGTTGGTGCAGTAACTTGGATTGCGACTGAGCAATAGTCAAACCACGATGAAGGCAGTGAATGCCAAGGCTCAGAGAATTATGGGGATGGCTTATGGGGTGCCGTTGGTACTAGAGAAGTGGCAGATGAGGCATGACTTGTTGTTGGTAGCGTTGGATGATTTTGAGATAATTCTATGACTGGATTTTCTGAAGAAAGTGAAGATTGCCCTAATGCCATACTTAAACGGTATTTTTGATTGCCAATGAGGTATGTCCAAGCTTTATTCCTTGTTGTAAAATTTTTGTGGCTGAAGACAGTAAGGGCAGTAGCAGTGTGATTTCAGGCATCACAATTGAGAAGGCCTTGAAGAAGGGCGCTAAGGTGTTTGCGGCTGTTGTTGTAACTGACGGGTCAGTACAGCAGGGGGAAATTCCGGGGGTGATTGCAAGGCTGTTGGGACAGTATGCAGATGTGATGCCTTCGGAGCTGCCGAAAAACCTTCCACCCAAAAGGGTTGTGGATCATAAGATCGAGTTGGTGCCTGGTGCGACACCTCCATCGCATCCTCCTTATCGAATGGCGCCAAGGGAATTGGCTGAGTTACAAAGACAGCTTGAGGAACTAATTGAGGTAGGATTTATTCGTCCATCGAAAGCTCCGTATGGTGCCCCTATGTTGTTTCAGAAGAAGGCTGATGGCAGTCTTCAGATGTGCGTAGACTATCGTGCACTAAACAAAGTGACGATAAAGAACAAATATCCAGTGCCACTGGTGCAGGACTTGATGGACAGGCTGAGTAGAGCGTCTGTCTTCTCCAAATAGGATTTGAGGTCCGGGTATTGGCAGGTTACGATTGCCGACGGAGACGAACACAAAACAACTTGTGTTACAAGGTATGGTGCTTACGAATTCTTGGTTATGTCATTCGGTCTAACCAATGCTCCAGCTACTTTTTGCAACCTCGTGAATGATGTGCTGTATGATTTTCTTGATGATTTTGTCGTCGTATACTTGGATGATATTGTGGTATTTAGCATGAGTATGGAGGATCATGTGGTACATTTGTCCAAGGTGTTGGACAGGCTTAGGGAAAATAAGCTATATGTAAAGAGGGAGAAGTGCGAGTTTGCAACTATAGAGATCATGTTTTTGGGACACTTGGTGAGCGTGGTCCAAGTGAGAATGGATCCGAAGAAGGTTCAAGCTATACTGGAATGGGCAGCGCCGACGACGGTGTCTGATTTGCGGTCATTCTTAGGCCTGGCAAATTATTATCGTCGATTTATTGAAGGGTACAGTAAGGTAGCAACCCCTTTGTCCGATTTATTGAAGAAGAATTGGAGGTGGGACTGGTCTGATGATTGTCAGCGTGCCTTCGACAAACTTAAACGGGCTGTGACTTCCGCACCAGTGCTGAAGTTGCCAAATTTTGAGAAACCATTCGAAGTCCATACGGATGCTTCAGATAGGGCTATCGGTGGTGTGTTGGTGCAGGAGGGACATCTAGTGGCCTTCGAAAGTCAAAAACTAAATGAGGCCAAACAGAGGTATTCCACACACGAAAAAGAAATGACTGCAGTGATACATTGTCTTGGTGTTTGGAGAGTCTATCTACTGGGCCGAAGTTCATTGTCAAGACTGACAATGTGGCAAACACTTTCTTCCGCATGAAAAAGAAGTTGTCGCAGCGTCAGGCTCGGTGGCAGGAGTTCTTGGCCGAGTTCGATTTTGCATGGGAGCATAAACCAGGGTGACACAATCAAGTCACAGATGCTTTGAGCAAGCGAGAGGTGCTTGCTTGTTTATTTGCTTCGGTGCAGGTGGAGTCTGATATGCTGGACAGATTGCACAAGGCTGCCGAGGAAGATGCAGCCTATGCCAAGCTTGTCGAACTTGTGAGCGAGGGGACGATTCGACGATATTGGATGGAGAATGGCCTGCTATATGCTAAGGGTGGTCAATTTTATGTTCCAAGTGGGGCATTGAGGAAACATTTGATGACCGAAAGTCATGATCCTCAATGGGCTGGACATCCAGGACGAGAAAGGATGTTAGCTTTATTATCCCAAACCTATTACTGGCTGAAAATGGAACATGACGTAGAACTGTACGTCAAAACATGCCTGATGTGTCAACAGGACAAGGTATTACGACAGAAGGAAGCTGGGTTGTTATAGCCGCTGCCAATTCCGAAGAAGCCATGGGTATCGGTTTCTATGGATTTTGTGGTGGGTTTTCCTAAAGTTGATGGTATGGACGCAGTGATGGTAGTGGTCGACAGGTTCACTAAGTATGTTGTTTTTGCAGCCACTCCAATAGTGTGTACAGGCGAAGTTGTTGTTGGATTGTTCTACCGCAACGTGGTGAAATATTTAGGATTCCATCTGACATTGTGAGTGATCGAGATGTTCGATTCACTGGTCGCTTTTGGACAGATGGGAACAAGGTTGAAGTTTTCAACGGCAAATCACCCGCAAACCGATGAGCAAACCGAAAGGATAAATGGTCTGCTGGAGGAGTATTTGAGACACTACGTGACAGCGACTCAACTAAACTGGTTAGAGTTGCTTGACAGTGCACAATTTTGGTACAACCTTCACAGATCATCAGCAATGGAGTCTAGTCCCTTCGAGTTAGTATTGGGGGTGCAACCTCAAACCCCAGCCAAAATTGTTGTTCAGAAGTGGGAGAAGCCCTGCTGCGTACAGATTTGCGATGGAAAGACAAGAGCTTTATGAAATGGCTCAAGATAGCTTGCGCAAGGCAAGCAAACGAATGATAAAACAAGCAAATTGGAAACTAAGACCATTGGATTTCAATGTTGGTGACTTGGTGTTGCTGAAGCTGACTCCACATAAGAAAAACAGATGGACTGAGTTCCTAGTGAAATGGGAAAATGGTGAAGAGGTTTCGTGGGAGTGAGACACTGACTTATGGCAGTTTGAAGACTTAGTCCAGGAGTATCTCAGTTCTGTTCCGACGAGGACTTCGGGTCCTTCTGGTGGGGGAGGTTTGTTACGGAACTAGGTGTCATCACCCATTTTCTGGGTGATTCCCCAAAATATACCAAAAACTAACAAAAATAAAATAAAAGGGGCTGGTGTCGGCAGAAAAATCGAGGTGGAAATTTTGGACGTTTTCGAAAGCCCGGTCGTACCTCTTTTTGCCCAGAAATGAAGGAAAATGCAGATTCAAAGCTAAAATAATTCATTATTGAATAAATCTGCATAAAAGTAAAGTCGAAAGACATAATTATATTTTTATGGGCCAATTCAATTTAATCATCGGCCAATTTAAAAAGTAATTATGATTTCAGAATTAATTGAGAGCCTAGTTAAAGGATTTAATTAAGCGCAAGGGCTTAATTATACTTTAAATAGGTCAAATTTTATTAAGGGCTTAATTGATGAGAAATTAAGTTTGGAAACCTAATTTGGATTAAATTGAGACGATCAAAATTTTCAATGACAAAACTTTTTGGGTGAAATCGGAAGCCAAAATTAAAGATAAAAACATCGTTCTTCATGATTTTTCCAATTGAAAAATTCTTTTTTGTCACAACCTATTTATTTCAAAAAAAAAAGAAAAAAAAAGAGAGAACACTGCCGAAGCCATGGCAGCAGCATGCTTGGCCATCACCTTCAGCATGCTGCACCCATTATGCAGCTATGCCTTCAACCCACTCCCTCTGCAACACCATCCCGTGGACAACACCCTTCCCATGCCTCACCATACTGCAAGTTGCACAAACGAGCCTATAAAATGGTGGGGGATTGAACATAAAACGAGGGGGGGGAAGACTAAAAAAAAGGGGCTGAAAACTGACGAAAACTTGGGGAACTGGAGAGTCACGGGTGAAACCAGAAGAAAAAAAAACAGAAGAGAACGGGGAGAGTGGACAGAAAAATCACGCAGAGGAAGGGGTGAGAATTTACGTAGAGAAATAGAGGAGAGAGGAAGAGGAACGAATCAAAAACGAGGGAAAACAGGGTAAAAATTTACGCAGACAGAGCTTCACCTTCCTAATCCCCGGCTAAACAAACACAGCCAACAGGCAGCTCTCTTTCCTTCCAGCGGCAGGAGTTCCATCGCCGTCAAAACGCCTTCCTCCTCTCCGCTTTCACTTTCTCTCTCTCTCCTCCAGTCTACGATTCTCTCTCTAGAAAACAGCACAAACAGCAGCCCATCATCTCCATCGCCGGTGACAGTTCTCCCTCTCCATCTTCACCATCAGCCTTGCACTAAAGCCCTCTCTCTCCCTTCAAGCAGCAGCCAGCCGATCACCATCTTCTCTCTCTCTCCAGCAAGCCCCGGGAAGACAGCAACGAGCAGCAGCAACAGGGACGTTGCAGCGGCAAGCAACAGACCGGGCACCTTCCGACACCTCCCACGGCCACCACAGGCCTCCGTTTCGGACGCCACCATGACTAGAAGAACCACCTCGATCTCCTTTACCTGACGACAATGGCAGGTGAGACTCTCGTGGTGGTCGGCCGACCACCACTTTACTGTTCACGCTGCATGAATTAATTCATGCTGCGTGAAATTTGCTTGGGGCGGGCTGGACTGTTCTCGACCCAGCCCAGTTGGTTGGGCCGGGGCCAGCCCAACAGCCCAAGCCTATCATTGGCTGGGCCGGCCCATTTGGGTGGGCTAGGCCCAGCCCGAAATTTTTATTTTTTATTATTTAAAAAAATCAAAAATATTATTAAAAAAACAAAAAAAATGTATTTGTTTTCGTGCATACGGCCGAATTCCAAGATTTTTCCATGTTTATTTTTTGTAAAAAATATGTTGCATCTTTCTCATATTTTAAAATGAAAATTGGATATCATAACCGGTTTATGATTATCCTTTGGAATTTGGCCAAAATATAAAAAAAAATAAAAAAATATTTTTGTTTTAGCTATCTCGGTGTAAAATTACATTGTAAACTACACTTGGAGATACTAAAAAAGATTTTTTTTTATTGCGGTGTAAAATTACATTGTAAAGTACACCCGCAAACAAAAAAATGTTTTTTTTATGCAGTGTAAAATTCTTTTGGTTAGTCTTTCAAACTCCTAACGAGGTAGAGATTCTCTCATGAAGAGAGATCTATGTCGAATTTTAGATAAGACAACAAAAAATCAAACTTAGGAAAAACAATCAAACAACAATGCAGCTTGCCTTAGGTAGGGTGCACTGGGGGTGATGCGTCTTCTCCTTGCACAATAAGTCCGCTTACCCAAGACTCTCGCAGACCACTAGGTTCCTAGTAACCTTAATACTAGGTGGCGACTCCTAATAATTATAGTCGCAATTTTGCGACTATAAAACAAACCCCTCATTTTCACCGCGCGCCGTTGTCTCCCCAATCAGGGGATGGCGGGGCTAAAAGCGCGTAAAAAATTGCCGTCGCGACACTAGGCGCGGGGCGCGCCAACAAAAACACTGCCGCGACAGTGGCAGTATGCGTAGGCAATGGCAGCTTGTGTGGGCAGTGTCAAAATCGGCAGCAGCGTGGATTGATGATTCGGGAGGCATGGGGGTCCATGCCTGGGTCGAATCTAACTTGGGTACTAACTGTCCAGACTTGGACAACAGTACATGTGTCCTAGCAGCAAGGGTGTTGACAGGGCATAAATTGGTTTGAGGTGGCAGACCAAGGAAGTTTACAGCAATAGAGGCAGTTAGAGTTGGTTTTCAGTAGTTACCAAATCTGGACAGGTGTAGTCTCCAGCCTTGGGAGGCAGTTATGCTTGTAAATAACTTCCATGTAATGTTTATTTATGTGAAGAACAGTGGGTAGCCTGCAGGGGGATGTGCAGAGCACTCACATATCCTTTTAAGCTTGACATGATACTAAGTCCTGGATAATGGGTCTGAAAGCTTGTCAGAAATTAATGCATTTAGACTCAACGCATCTCTAAGCCTAAATACATTGGGTTTGGAAGATCACCAAACCTATATTTTCTTGGAATACACACGAAATTGAACTTAAGAGTGTTGGGTCTAATGACTTGTTGGACCTATATGTATTTAAGTTTAAAGCATAGTTAAATCCAAAGATATTGGGTTTGACAGGTCAAATCCATATTTACTTGGGCTTAACATATGGTTGAACTCAATGATATTGGGTATGACAATATGCTAGACCTGTAAGTACTTAAGTTCAGCACGTAGTTGAATCTTAGGACACTAGGATTGACAACTTGTTAGACCCATACATACTTGAGTTTAGCACGTAGCTGAACTCAAGGATGCTAGACATGACAACTTACTAGATTTTTATTTACTTAGTTTTAACGAATAACTGAACCTAAGAATGTTAGATCTAGCAATATCTCAGACTCATATGTACCTTCACTTACTGTGTAGCTTATCTTGAGAATGTTAGATCTAGAAACATCCTAGACTCATATGTACTTTCACTTAGCATGTAGCTTATCTTGAGAATATTTGGGCTCAACACGTAACTAAACCCAAGATAGGTGGATCTAACAACACGCTAGACACATATTTACTTGAGCTCAACGCATAGCTGAACCCAAGGATATTGAGTTTGGTAGGTCTTTAGACCTATATATAATTGGACTTAGCATGTAGTTGTGCTAAAAGATGTTAGGTATAGAAGATCATTATACATGTATGTACTTGGACTTAGCACATTATTGAACCCAAATATGTTGGGTTTGACAACTCGCCATATAAAAATTTATTTCGGCTTATCGTGTAGTTGAATAAAAAAATATTGAGTCTAATAGTTTATTAGAACAGTATATACTTGGGATAATGTGTAGCTAAAACCAATAGTATTGAGTGTGACGAATCACTAGACTCATGTCTATTTGAGCTGAATGTGTAGTTGAGCTCAAGAATATTAAATCTGACAATAACTAAATATAGATTGTTTAGGCTCAATTCTCTATAGAACTGGAAGATGTTGGGTATAGAATCAAGCTAGATTCATGTTATTTGATAATGGTAATTTATCAAGATTAAACATGTTGGGTTTTCACCCTTTCTTTAATTCTTTTAATCAAACATTTAGGAAATAATATATTTTTTAATATACTAATCCATTAGTGGCAACATGACATTTCACATTAATAGATTTTTAATCATTGAAGACAAATCTAACCAATTCTAACCATTCATGAACTTCCAAAATTGAGATCATAATTTAATCATGCAAATTTGTTGATATTCATTTTTACTGCTTACGTTGAGGTTTGATCAATTTTAATATTTAAACTTCTATTATGGTTTTTTCATTATATGTGTCGCACGTCGCCGCGCGGCGTCCCGGGAGGGATCCTGGCTCTCTCAATGGAGTTGAGAAGGAATCACCACCTAGCTGTTGAGGGTCGTTAGGAAAACCAGATTACACTAGTCTGGTCAGAGATTCAAGGGTAGGGGACTGACTGTGTAAAGGGAAGGTATTAGCACCCCAAGTACGCCTTACCTGAGGTAAGCTGCATTGTCTATTTCGATGTGATTTTGAATGCTTCAACGGGTCGTATTTATTCACATGAAAAATGTTTCGATTGAAAAAGGAATCGGTCACCGCTCAGAATAATCCTATGAATTTTATTGATGATTGAAGATTTATTTATCGAAACGCCGACAGTGAATAATAACATATCATCCCCGCCGAATATTTTGGATATTAACCCTTTAGGATTTATTTATCCAAACACCGACAATGAATAATAGCATATCATCCCCGCCAAATATTTTGGATATTGACCCCTTAGAAGTTATTTATCCAAACACCGACAGTGAATAATGACATATCATCCCCGTCGAATATTTTGGATATTGACCTCTTATGATTTATTTATCCAAACATAGACAGTGAATAATAACATATTATCCCCGTCGAATATTTTGGATATTAATCCCTTAGGATTTATTTATCCGAATACTGACAGTGAATAATAAGTTCCCAAAAATAAGATTTTGATATTTTGAAATATTGTTTAATACCCTTTGGATTTTTACAAACATCTTGTAAAATCTCAAAATGCGATAAATGATTTTCCTTTGCGAAATCAATGCTAAAACACATTTTCTCTTCAAACTCCAAGATAATATATATTTTTTTAAAAGAAAAGGAATTTTTAAAATATACTAGTGTATTGGGCGTTGCAATTAAAACACATTTTTTATTTTACTTTATATTCTTTTAACAAAACAACATAAAATTGAATAAATAAAACACCACACACACATTCTCTTTTTATTTCTTTTTCATTACATTTTGCAAATAAAATACAACAAATACACTCACATTCTCTTTTTCATTACATTTTTCAAATAAAATACAACTCACACACACATTATCTTTTTTTATTTTTTTCTTGTCACATTTTACAAATAATAATTAAAATACAATAAAAACTCAAATAAACACATAAACATAAAAGGAAAATTACATAAAAGGCCTCAGGAGGCAGTTCTGGACAGTGGTGGCAGCAGTTGGAGGACTGGCGGCGCGTCATCCCACACGCCTCCGTCACTGGCGGCACGTGGTTCCACGCGCCACCACAGATGAGCAGTACGACAGGGGGGCAACAGATTTGCCTCTTCTCTTCTTTCTCCTGCCGGCGGTGGCCTTCAACGCAACCTGCAAAGCACAGAAAACACACAAACAAACACTAAGGCAGCTGGGTCGTTCTTCCTTCAGATCGGAGATCTGTTCTTCTTGGCCCGTTCCTCCTCCTCTTCTTCTTCATCTTCTTCTTCTGCTCTAGCCGGCAAGGGTGTTCCCCGATGACCTGCAAACACAACCAAAAACCACATAAACACAAACACAAACACAAACACAAACACAAGGAAAATCAGTCAGTTTTGTCCTTCAAATATTGGCTCTTTCTCGGTGATCTGTTCTTCTTCGATTTGTCTTCTCTTGGCTTCAAATGGCAGGTAGACTGCTTTGCCCAAGGTGAGGGCTGCTGTTGATGGTGGTTGTTGCCATGGAAGAGGCGGGGCTGCCATGGAAGGGGCTGTCGAAGAGGAGGGGAAATAGAGGTGATGGGAAGGTCACTGATGGTGACAGTGAAGGCTTAGGTCTTGACGGGAACTGGAGGGTGAAGGCTGCCGGCGGTAGCTGCAAGCTTGAGGGAAAGGGAAAACTGGTGTGGCCGGATTGAGATGGAGAGGAAGGCTGGCCGGAGAAAGAAAAAGGAAAAAAAAGGGAAATGGAAAACAGGGAAGATGGAAATAGGGAGGGGCTGCAGCTGCTGCCAAGATGGGGGCGGCGGCTGCAGCCTTTGGAGAAGAAAGAGATGGGTTTAGGGTTTTAAGATTTTTGAATGGGTGTAATTTTTTTGGTCCCTTTTCTTTGTGATGGTCCACTTTATTTATTGAAGTTTTCCTAGGCAAAATCCAAAATCAACCCTCAGTTTGCGCGCTGCTTTCAATTTGGTCCTTGATTTCTAATTTGTGCGATTTGACCCTGCATTGACTGTTAAATTCTCAATTTGTTCAATTTTGCCCTTGTACCAAGATATCTTTGGATTTTAGTCTTTTTTAAAATATTTTTTATTCTCTTATTTTTTCTTTCCGAAACATAAAAATATGTAGATCAAAAATTGAGTAGCAACAATATGAAATTTAGAAGTAAATAATGAGCGAGT
Organism: Salix caprea; assembly: GCA_964035475.1. Taxonomy (NCBI): domain Eukaryota; kingdom Viridiplantae; phylum Streptophyta; class Magnoliopsida; order Malpighiales; family Salicaceae; genus Salix; species Salix caprea. Next base: position 7,946,203 of record OZ037749.1, on the reverse strand, counting down.
GTGTATTTATTTAAAATATAAGTATACATTTATGGTTGTTTAAAAATATATTAAAAATATGGGCATGCATAACGCTTGATAAATTTGCTGGATTTTAAGTATTTGCTCTCTCTCTCTCTCTCTCTCTATGTATCTATCTATATATTCAGCCTAAGATTTTTTGATAACACAAAATTAGTTAGGCTTAGACCGATACTAGTCATTTTAATTCACAATGGCTTCTTTTTTAAAATAAAATATTAATATGAAGGCTTTTTTGATGTTATTTTACATAAAACATTTTTCAATATCAATAAATAAAATCTTATGCAAAAATGCATGTAACTAAATAAATATATATTAGAAATTTCATTATATATATATATATATATATATATATTATTTTTAACAATAACATTCATGTGTATAAAAAATTAAATTATAGATGAATCAGAATAATATATAAAAATAATTAAATAAATACAAAATAATTTTAAAAAAACCTATACTCAAAAGGTATTTGATAAGAAAAATAAAAAAAATATAGATGAGATATATTAACCGAAACATAAATTAAAAAAGTATTTAAAGAAAAATATCAAAAAAAGGTATGAATTAAAATAAAAACCAAAAATTAAATATAAAAAATAAGAAAATGCAATGGTAGTCTAGTTGTTTCAAGTACATTAAAAGAAATAAGAAAAACAAAAGATTTGGTTTATAAGCCTCATTGTGCTTAATAACTTGGTTATATTTTAATTAGATAATAAAAATAAAAGAAACAATAGTAAATCTTTATAAACAAGAACGCAATAACTTGTAAAATAACATTGGTAGTACAGAATTGAATTAACAAAATACCTAGAGTAAACATTATATGCATATAATTTGAGTAATAAGAAGTGAGTCAATTGTGGTTGACCTGCAAAACTCATGCCCAAGACAAGAGACCAAAATAACTCAATAGAGAAGAATTTAAGGAAAAGAACAAAGCCAAGATTTTTTAAAAACTAATAATTTTGAATGATAAAACTAGAAAAGAAAATGAGACAAAAAAAGGATGTCAATCCATGTGAGTTTTCAAATTCGTGATCCCATCCCCAACAAATCAAATGCTAAGCAATAAAATAAAAAAATTATAAATTACACAAATGATCTAAGATAAAAAAAACAATAAGGAGAAAATTAAAATAAAAAAATAAATGAGAGGGCACCAAATTGCTTTCTATTATAGGGATAAATTGAAAAGAAAAAAAAAACTTTAACAAAAAGTAAAATAAAATCAAAGCAATGATGATCAGATTAAGAAAAAAACACATCAAACTTTGATTGAATAATAAAATTGAAAACCAATAAAAAATTAATGAAATGATAGAGGATTTAAAAAAAATCAAAAGAAAAAAGATCAAATAGCACATGATAAATTGTAATTGAAGAACTAAATAATAAACAAACAAAAGATTTATAAAAGAGCTAAGAAAAGAAAAAAAAATAGAAACCAAAGTAGCAAGGAGTCAAATTGAAATATCAAAACTAAAAAGAACCAATGTGTACTTTTTGGGGAAGAAGAGAAAAAAATAATCATTGATGAAACACTGTAAATTCACTAATGACATGTGTCACATCATGAGGAATAAGAGGTGATCATACTTATACAGACCGATGTACCAATGCCTTCTTATCTCATTAGAAGGGCACAAATATCTTTTCAATAATAACTAAAAAATAAAAAAGATAAAAATAACTTTGGTTGTTTTACTATTTAAACCCTTGAAAATTCTTTAATGACAACTATAAAATGTTGAATCATCCCGGAGCCAAAGGCTTCAAGTTTTCTCAGTCAAGAGCAAAATGAATAATGATATGGAGTGTGTATACAATGATTGTCCTCCATAATTTAGAGTTTTTTATTATATTAATATTAAGTAAACTATATATTATCTCATAATTGAGATTATTTTTTAGTATGGGACAGCTATGCTATTATTTGTATTGCTTACAAGCATGCAAAATGAGCAGTGGGTGTAACATCAGGACAAACTCTAAAGAATGCGACCTGTGCATGTTACATATTGTTTGACCTCGTACATTCAATTCTGCCAAAAAAAAACAGTGCCAAAAATCAAGGATTTGACTAGACCCTTCAGTAATGGACGGATGGTGTTGCTATTCTAATTTTATATATTTTTTTTGAACAGATTAAATACAAACTCGTACTGCAATTATCATATTAAAATAATCTGTAATACAAAACTATATAATGGTTTTCCAGAAAGCAAGTGACCCTGAAAATCCACTTGGAGAGGCTGAATGTTGATCACAGTTGTAAGTGTGGTCCCCGATATAAAACCACCACTGCTCATGATTTCAAAATGCCTGTTTAGCAGTGTTTTATATTGTTTTTTAATTTAAAAATATATTAAAATAATTTATTTAAAAAATATATTTTTAACCTAGCACATTAAATTGATTTAAAAATATAAAAAATTAATTTAAAATAAAAAATAAAAAATAATTACTAAAGTGCTTTCCAAACACATTTCCAATGACATCAATCCCGCAAAACTTTTGTGTAAGGCTTTTTAAGAATAAAATATGCTTTGACATCATAGCCCATCTACATATTTAACCTCAATAAAGTTTTCTTAAGGATAAAATGCGACAAAATCATGATCCATTAATCTAATGGAGTGCATATATATATATATATATATATATATATATATATATATATATATATATATATAATTGTTTTTTTCGTGGTAGTGAAAGATTATAATATTCAGGTGCTCCCAGGATAATAGAGAGGTAATCTGCCATTAGTATCAAATCCAGGAAAGATGTGAGATTGGCTTAAAATATAAACATTCGTACCACTAAGGTTGATGTATCAAATTATTGGGATTATCGATATGGTCAATAATCTTCTCATGGTGTTTTCTAGCTTGTGATTTCATTTTTCTTAGTTTATAGTGAATTTTTCTTTAACATCAACAATTTCCAAATCCTGTTTGCGTCTGCTATGACGTGACCAATTTGGTCAAAATCTATTTTAAAAGAACAAATCATGGGTGGATGTCATTTATCTCAAAGAACTCTTGATTTTTCCACTCAAAAAACACTTGTTTTTTTCAAGGTTTAATTCTTGATTTATAGTGGCTAATCATTAGTTGATGATTGTTGAAATTAATACTTATTAATTCTTTAATCTTTTAGTTTTTTAAAATTCACTATTAAAAATAAGGGTAAGAAAAGAGTTTAATCAATTAATTCTTCAAATTTTTACATACTCTTCATCACATCATATTTTAGTATTTGATTTTTATTTTATGCTTTGGTTTTCTTTCAAAATCTAGTGGGTGTTTGACTCTGTGATGACTTCTACGGTTGAGGCTCAACACAGATCCTACCCGTTTGGATCACCAAAACCGAGGTTTAACTTCAGTTTTGAAAAGCATCCTTTGGATGCATTTCACCGACACGAAACTGTGGTTTCACCTCAGTTTTTATAAACTTGTATCCTCACAGTCTACTTGCTTCCCCTTTAGTGTCCACATCTTCCTGTTCTGGTCAAGGTCATTTGAAGGCAAGAAAGAGCGAATGACCAGAAGCACCAAGCTCCCTCTCTCTCCTACAGTCAGTCAACGGGCTCTCTCTCTCTCTCTACAGTTACTGACAACTCCCTCTCTCTCCTCCAGCAACAGTTCCCGAAGAGCATCACCATCATCCCCCTCAACACTGGCAGCTTCTCCTCCATACCATGAGCTTCGTCATGACCTCTAGCGGCAGCAGCAAGCCCGGTAAAAGCAGTAGTAACGGCAACAACAGCAGTAACAACCTTTCGATGCTTCTCTTGGCCACCACAGGCCACCATTTCTGATGCCGCCGCCACCATAGGAAAACCACCTCAGCCTCCTTTACCTGACAGCATCGGCAAGTGAGCTTCTCGTCACCGTTGGCCGATCACTCTGCTACTGCTCACATGTTACGTGAACAGTGCAAGAGTGAATTGATTCACTTGCATTGTTCACGCAATACGTGAACAATGCAACATCCTGTTTGGCCTTTTTTTTAACTCTTCGGTTGGACCTGCTCTCAATCCATCCCAAGTCCAACAGAGTTGGGCTTTTGGCCCAATTTGGTTGGGCCGACCCATATAGTTGGGTCAGACCTAGTCTGATTTAAAAAAAAAATAATATAAAAATCATATTTAAAAAAAAGTATAGATAGAGATCAGCCCTGATGAAAGGGATATGTGTGTGACTTTGTTTTACTCCATAACCTTGTTGCTTTTCGATTGATTATGGATCAGATACTTGCATCTGCATTTGGCCTTGGAATTATATCTCTACAACATGTATATAGAGATCCTAAAACTCACTATGGATCGCAGATGTTGTTCCTTATGATATTTTACCAGATGTTGTTCTTCGATCAAATAGCAAGGGATTGTAGAGGCCTTCATGCATGGATTTAGTTCATGATGGAATTGCAAGTAGTTTGATAGGAGAATAAAAACAAGTGTCTAATTTACTTGAATTATTAATTATATTTTATTATTATGATTATTAAATCTACAATATTTTAAAAATAAAATATATGTGTGTGTGTGTCCTTTAAAGTAATTTTACAAGTTGGCAACAATATAAAAAGCATGATAACCAAATACACGAAATTGTTTTTCATTAAACCTCATACTCAACCATAGTCTTAACCAAATACTTCAATTTCAGTTATGAACCGCAGTTAAAAGTGCTTTTCATAAAACTATTTTTTTAAACCTCAACCACAATAACAACCGCAATACCAAACAAACTCTTAGAGCTTAGGTTTATGCTATTCAGAAATATTTAAGTTTCATATTTTTTAGCTCAAATACCTTGATTTAGAAGTGGATCTAAATCAATATGGTGTTGTTGAAAACTTGTGTTGCTACCCAATTTTTGACTCTTTATTTTTTTATGTTTCGAGAAAAAGTATTTCAAAAATAGATTTTGGGTTCAAGGGCGAAATCGAGCAATTTGGAGTTTAATGGCCGATTGAGGGTTAAATCGCGGAAATCAGGAGCCAAGGACCAGTTTAGAAAGTCGCGCAAAGCAAAGGTTGAGATTGAATTTTGGATGGGATTTAATTGCATAAAAAGTTTAAATCCAATATGGTGCATTTAGAGAATTTTTAAAGGACCAAATCATATTTTTTACCTTCTTTTGATTTTTTGAAATCTGCATTAAAATTTAGTCACTGTTCCGGCAGGCATTTACGTTGAAATTTTTCAGGCGCGCTTAGAGCAGATCAATCAAATTTTTATTCCTTTTTCAAATTGATTTTTCTTCCAATTCGCATTGATCACAGCAGTTAAGTCAGATATATTTTTCCTAATCAGTATTGATTTTTCTTCCCGTTTCATCCTCTTCAGTTGATCAACAGCTCAATTCTAAAAATCCTGCGTGATTCTCTTCCCGTTTCGTCTCCGTCACAGCAAAGCAGATCAGAATTTCGTTTCATTTTTAATCAATCGTGATCTCCTCTGTTCCTCAGCCCTGCATTAAAAACTTTGAAAAAATTTGCACTGCATTTACGCCTTTAAGGTTTGGATTTAAACTTTGAAAATTGCACTAATTACACATTTAAAGATTTGCAAATTTACATTGAAACGTCTCCGGCGTATCCCGGCCTTAAATGCTAGGCGCGCCCTGCATTCAAAGACATTTTCTCTGCTATAAATAGCAGTGCACACGGTGAGAGAGAAAAAGAAAAAAAAAGAGAAAGAAGAAACAAGAGGGCTGAGGAGACAAAGAAATTTACGTGAAAATCTTCTAATATATCTCTTTCGCGTCTGCTCTCTTCGGCTCTCCAGCTATTTCATTTTGCTCTGTTCTCTCTCTAAAAAAAACAGACCTCTGTTTCTTTCTCATTCTCGGCCAGCCAAGCATAGCCACTTTGACCACCAAATTCTAGCCAAACATCACCACCATAAACCACCTATCTCTCCAGAAACTCAGCCTCATCTCAGGCAAAGTTTTCTTGCAAAAAAAGTTTCACCGTCTGCAACGTAACCGAGGTCTTCCGACGACAACTCCGGCCACCTCAGGCCACCATCTCCAACGCCACAACATCCAGAAGAATCACCACGAACTCCTCTACACAACTGTAGTAACAGGTAAGCCATTCGTTGTACTCGAAAAATCCTCATATTCATTGTTCATCTTCTTCGTCTGCATGAGTGGGGAGTGAATTCATTCACTCCCCGCCGGGTTGAGTCGGGCCGAGCTTTGTGCCCGGCCCAGCCCAGAAGAAGGCAGGGCTTCCAGCCCTAATGGGCTGGAAGCCCAGCCCTTTTATGGTTTTAAAACCGGTCCGAGAGGATTCATGGGCTGAAGCCCATCTTGGAAGTAAATTGATAAGCCCAGCCCAGTAGATAGACCCGACCTGGTTCCCTTAACCGGGCTGAAAGCCCAATCCCATGTGACGGGCTGGCATTCCAGCCCAGCTCACCAGGACCGGGCGCGCAGCCCAGCTCACCAGGGCCAGGCTGCCAGCCCCAGCCTATATATAAATATAATATAAAATATAAAAAAATGCAAATTTTCCAAAATATTTTTATTAAAAAGATGTGTTGTTTTCTTGCATAAGGCCAATACACTAGCATATTTTAAAAATTGTTTTTCTTTTGAAAAATATATATTATCTTGGGTTTTGAAGAAAAAATGAGTTTTAGCATGGATTTCGCAAAAACCATTTATTGCATTTTGAGATTTTACAACAAGTTTGTAAAATCCAAAGGGTATTGGCCAATATTCAAAAAAATATAAAATTCTTATTTTTTTCTTTTGGTAATTTATTATTCACTGTCGGTATTTGGGTAAATAAATCCAAAAGGGGTTAATATCCAAAATATTCGACGGGAATAATATACTATTATTCACTGTTGGTATTTGGGTAAATAAATCTTAAAGGGGTTAATATCCAAAATATTCGACGGGAATGATATGTTATTATTCACTATCGGTATTTGGGTAAATAAATCCTAAGGGGTTAATATCCAAAATATTCGACGGGAATGATATGCTATTATTCACTGTTGATATTTGGGTAAATAAATCTTAAGGGGTTAATATCCAAAATATTCGACGGGAATGATATGCTATTATTCACTGTTGGTATTTGGGTAAATAAATCCTAAGGGATTAATATCCAAAATATTCAGCGGAGTAATATCCCATTTGCCATTTATTTTACATATTGTTTTGACATATCAAATCATAAACAAGCCAAACGTCAAGCAGCTTACCTTAGGTAGGGCATACTAGGGGTGCTAAAACCTTCCCTTTACGCAACCAGTCCCTTACCCTAGAATCTCTGAAAGACCAGTTTTAGGTTTCCTAGTAACCATTAATACTAGGTGGCGACTCCCCCTTTTTTACGAAAATAGAGAACCCCCGACATTTAATCTCCCGCTCATGGGGAAGAGTCGTCACGAAGCCGCATTCACACCATTTTTTTTGGGGTGCGATAGAATGGCGACTCCGCTGGGGACTTGGACTAAGCTTGACAGTTTTTTATTTATTTATTTGTTTATGATATGTTTTATTTGTTTATTTGTTTATTTGTTTATTTTCATGTTGTTATGGATTATTTATAAGCTTTAGCATGCATCTTTACATCCTGTCATCATGCATCACTTTTTTATTATTTTTGAGAGCACACACTAAACTTTAAGTTAAGTGGGGGACTAGCAGCTTACCTATGACTTGAGTCAAGGTTGAAGTTTGTGTAAACCCCAACTCTTTGCTGAGTGTTTAGACTGGTGGTGATTGGTATACGTGCCATATCACTATCTGCTGAACCCCCATATCGCCTTTACGAGGGTGATCACTGGGACAGCAAGAGACCCTCTTTAGAGACCAAGTAGTAAACCTACCCTATGTCTCACGTAAAGGAACTAGAACCTATTTGTTAGGATGTATGCTCCGTAATATCTTTCACATAAAATGGAAAAACCTAAAAAACATCTTTGCTTTACAGGTCTTGTGAACGAAATGGCCACAACCACTAAACTTTCCGTAATGGAATATGGGAAAAGTTCAGAATTGTCGCAATTGACTGAAGGAGACTGCCTTAAAGGCGATGCTATGAGGCTATTACCAATCAAGAATCTGGATTGTGTTATAAATGAGGTGAACAAGTTAACGACTCATTTTCAGGATGTGGATAAGGACGCATTTTTCAGAAAATACGGACGCTTGATGGAGATTGCAAAGGTGGACGTTTTAAGCCCAGCGGTGCGAGCTCTAGTTCATTTCTGGGACCCTGACTACCGTTGTTTTTCTTTTGGGAGCATAGATCTATGTCCTACTATGGAGGAATACGGGATGTTGACTGAGTTTCCGAATGACCTATACAGAGTTTATTTCCCTTTGAGATCTGACAAGGTCATTCTTGAACTGTCGAAGCTACTCAGGATCCCCAACTTGGAAAGGTCTTTGGAAAAGAAAGCTGTTGGTCTGAGATGGAAGATGCTGGAGTTGGAACTAGAACAGAAGTCCGGGTTAGAGAAAGAAAGATTGATTGCATTAGGCATATTTGGCCTTGTGTTATTCCCAAGTCGGACGGGTATAGTAAGCTTAGAAGCTGCTGCTGTTTATGTGGAGTATGAGAATACACAAATCAACCCCGTGGCCTCTGTTTTGGCTGAAACCATCATGACACTTAATCACTGTCGGAAAGCCGGGAAAGGAGCAGTGAGATGTTGCACGCAGCTGCTATATGTCTGGATGGTTAGTCACATTGAGACAAAAAAACCTGTCTTCAATAATTTTTGGTGGTTCAACCAGAAACCATTGAGGATAGTGGAGGAAGAAGAATGGGGGGATCTAGACAACCAAGGTTGGGTAGAAAAGCTAAAAGCTATGCCTAGTGGTGGTTTGAAATGGAAGGCCCCTTGGGCCAAAGCAGTGGATGTCCTAATGAGTTGCGGGCAAAGGTGTTGGGTTCCGTTGGTAGGGATTACCGGTTATGTGAGTTATGCTCCTGCTCTCGTGGTAAGACAACATGGGGGCATGCAATTCGTTCCAAGGACCAAAGGAATTGCTAAATTTTTTGGTTTGTTTAAAGATCCTGTTGCACAAGAAGTCGTGAGAGCCATCAAACAAGATTGGAAACATCTAGTTTTGTTGGAAATAAAAGGTTTGGGAGATCCCAGTGCAAGTGAGGGGTATGCAAAATGGAGAAACTTAGTTGCTTCAGCCGCGACCAATGAAGAAGTAAAGTCTCCACAAACTGAAGAAAAGTCTGTTAAGAGGAAAAGAGTTGACAGTGAAGGAGAATTGAGGAGGCAAATTGAAAAGCTTCAGATGGAATTGAACAAGACCCGAAGAGACAAGTTGATGATGGAAGAAATGGTGTTGGAAGGTGATAAAAGGAGAGCATTTTTAGATGAGCAATTACAGTCTAGAGATGCAAGAATAACCAAGCTCGAGTTGAAGATGGCTGAGGAGGAGAATGCTAGGTTAAGAGTTGAGGGAGAATTAACGGAGATGAATTTGAAGTGGATGCAAAGTTGCTCTGAACTTGGCACATTGAAGACTGAACATAATGAATGCCGAGATAGCATAGAATATTACCAGGAGAAATTTGCAGAAGTTCAGTGTGAGCTGATGGATAGAATTGAAAAGTATGAAGATTTGTATAAGAAGTATGTAATGTCGGAAAGTCGTTCGACGGGGTCCGAGAAAGATGAAGCCATTGAAGAAGAGTTAGCAGTCAAGGGAGAGGAGATAAAAGCTCTGAGAACGAAGCTCGAAAAAGAGAAAGAAAAGGTGAAGCATCTGGGCGAGAAACTAGCATTGGTAGAAAAACACAAGGATCAAATCGATGCTAATAATGCTTCATTGAACAGAACCAACATGTTGCTTATTGAAAAAATGTCCAAGATGGATGAACAAATGGATGAAGCTGCTGCGCACGCTCGGGTCGTTAGAACCAATGCGAGAAAGGTGGGGAGAGACATCATCCGTTATCAGCGAAGTCTAGCTGAGACTGATGCTTTCTTGGAGACAATCGAGAACCGCGGGTCTGCTTTCCTACCCTTGGCTAAAGATGTGGCAGAAGAAGGATATTAATTTTCTTTTCCTCTTTATGTTTTCAAAAATGTAGCAAACTTATCCATTCAATAAAAAGGGCGTTGACCCATCTCTTATGCAAATCCTGTCTCTTGGTAAATATGAATCAAGCATCGACCCGAAAAGCAGTACTCCTAGCGGCAATATGACAAGAAACCCATATTCTATGAAGTGTTTGGCCATTAATTGTTCACAAGAGAAATCCATTGCATTACATATACATTCATACAAGCATATTCATCATACCATATACATTTTACATTCTCTCATACATTCATGCAAACAGCTCAACTACGAAACATAGGTCCCCCTGCGAAAGTCCACAACACTCGTTTAAGAAGAAGAATGGAAAATGAAAAAAAGACCGAGCCAGAATCTCCATACCAAAAAGAGCTCGAAGCTGTCCGAAACGATGTGGCACGTTTAACCAGCATGCTCGAGAAGGCGTTAAGAACAAAAGATGGAGAGGGAACGTCAGCTCAGACGGATGAAACACCACCGGCAGTTCAAAGCCCGGGAGCACCTCATATTTTAGGGACAAGCTCGCCAAAGAAGAAACCTGAATCCACTCGGCCCATCCAGATCCCTATTACATTGGATTTGACAGATGAGGAACCACAAGATGCTAGATTCTCTGACCATGCAGGATATGACAAGTGGTCCGCACTAGAAGAAAGGATAAGAGCAGTTGAAGGGAATGATCTATCTGACCCAGTTAGGGCAGCCGAAGCATGCTTGGTGCCTAACATCGTGATACCGCGGAAGTTCAGGGTTCCAGAATTTATCAAGTATACTGGGATAGAATGCCCAAAAACTCATCTTCGTTCCTACTATAACAAGATGGCGGAGGTCATACACGATGATAAATTGTTGATATATTTCTTTCAGGACAGCTTGACAGGGTCGGCCCTTAGCTGGTATATGAGGTTGGATAACATCAGGATTAGAAAGTGGGCAGACTTGGCAGATGCTTTCTTGAAGCAGTACAAGTTTAATATGGAGATTACTCCTGATAGGACCAGTTTGATGACCATGGAGAAAGGAGTTCAGGAGTCCGTAAGGACTTATGCTCAAAGATGGCGGGACCAAGCTGTCAATGTACAACCTCCGTTAATAGAGACAGAAATGGTGACTCTATTTGCCAATACATTTAAGGCCCCGTACTACGAGCACCTGATGGGAAGCTCCGCTCAGCATTTTTATGATGCGGTACGAATCGCTGAGAGGATTGAGCAAGGAATCCGGAGCGGGAGAATTATGGAACCCGTGGAGAAGAGGGGTTTTGTTGGAAAAAGAAAGGAAGTCGAGGTGAATAATCTGGAGGACAGGTACAAGGGGAAAGACAAAAGTTACAAAAACTACCAAACACCTGCACCCCAAACTGCCAGCATCAACTTTTCCAAACCCACCACCCCAAACCAGCCTTTTTACCCAAAATTCCCCGCACATAACCAAAATGATTTCCAAAGGAGAGATTATCAACAGCCGGAAGAACAACTACCACCTTTGCCCATGACTTTGAAAGAGTTATACGCGCAGTTGCTAAACATCGGACATATTGCTCCCCTACCACTACCCCCTTTGAAGCCACCTTTCCCTGCCTGGCACAACCCAAAATTGACTTGTGAATACCATGCTGGTAATGCGGGTCATAGCATCGAGACCTGTGTAGCGTTTAAGAGGAAGGTTTTGCAATTGATCAGGATCGGATGGATCACCATTGAAGATCCTCCCAATGTGAACCTAAATCCTTTACCCAAGCATGCTGCAGGAAATAGTGGGGTAAATGCAGTAGAAACTGATAGCAAAGTAAGGGCTCTCAAGGTGACTATGACCAGATTATACAGTATGTTGGTGCAATCTGGACATTTGATGAGATCAACCAAGCATGACATGGGCGAAAATGACTTCTGCCCATTCCATAATGAAAAAGGGCATCACATTGATGAGTGTACTGAATTCCATCAAAAGGTCACGAGGATGTTGACTTTGGGGGAGCTAAGGATAGAGAGCATGGGAAGTAGTGGAGAGGTAGCAGGAATAGAGAAATGTAGAATCCAATCAACAGCTAGTGGGCTATCGAGGTTAGTTTTGTATAAACCCTCGTATGCAAAGGAGGTAGACTATAAGGCAACACCCGGAAATTATGTTGTCACCTCAAATGGAGAAGCTCCTTTCTTTCAAAGTGAAATAGGTGGTTTGACCCGAAGCGGTCGTTGTTTCACGCCTGAGGAGTTGGCAAATCAAAGAAAGGCTAAGGGTAAAGAGGTAATTGGTTTTGAAAAAGAGTTGGAGGTAAACAAACCTGTGACAGAGGAAGAGACAAATGAGTTCTTGAAGCTGATGAAGCATAATGAGTACTGTGTGGTGGACCAGTTAAAAAAGACCCCTGCCAAGATCTCCATTATGTCTTTAATACTTAGTTCTGAGCCGCATCGTAATGCCTTACAGAAGGTACTAAATGAGGCTTATGTGCCTCAAGATATTGAACAAAAGACTATGGAGCATCTGGTAGGGAGAATTCATGCTTCAAATTACTTATATTTCACCGAAGATGAACTCGACGCTGAAGGAACAGGACACAACAAGCCTCTGTATATCACAGTCCGATGTAAGGATTGTCTAATTGGCAAAGTTCTTATTGATAATGGCTCAGCCCTAAATGTGTTGCCAAGACATATGCTGGAAGAGATGCCAGTAGATCCCTCCCACATGCAGCCAAGTGGGATTACGGCTAGAGCATATGATGGTGCACCGAGGCAAGTGTTGGGGTCGATTGAAGTTGAACTCGCTATAGGTCCCCAAGTCTTTTTGGTAACCCTTCAGGTGATGGACATTCACCCTTCCTATAGCATGTTATTAGGAAGACCATGGATACATGCTGCAGGAGCTGTTACTTCCTCACTGCATCAATGTTTGAAGTACATTGCTAATGGTGTCCTGGTCACCGTTAAGGCCGAAGAAACCATATCGATGATGAAGAATGTGGCGGTCCCTTTCATTGAAGCTGAAGATTGTGTGGATGGAAACCTGCATGCGTTCGAAGTTGTGAATACTGAGTGGGTGCCTGAGAATACTATAAGAAGAAAACCAGGGATCTCAGAGGCCACTAAAATGGCCGCTAAAAGCCTTTTAAAACACAAGATTCCTGCCCGATTTGGCACAAGAAAAAGGAAGGTCGAGTGGATTGGGATAACGAAGTTGAAGGTCGCAGAGCAAAGGTTTGGTCTGGGATATAAACCTAGAAAGGAGGATTACCAGCGGGCTGCTGTGGCAAGAAGAGAGAAAAGAATGGCGAGGATTGAAGGAAGGAAGCCTGAAGAAGAAAATTTAGTCATTCCTCCGATCAGAGTCTCATTCCCGAAGGCAGCATATGTCACACAACCTGATCTAGGACATGAAAGCTCTCTTCAGAAGCTATCATCTATGAGCATAAATATTGTGGAAGAGGAGGAAGTCAAGGGCATTATCAGGAAGACTCAGTCAGAAAAAAGGGATGAAGAGCTACCACAATTAACCATTTATGCTCTGGAGGAAGCTACGACCTCTGCTTGTATTCGGAAGCTAGCCAAGGGAGAGAAGTTCCAGAATTGGGTGACCCAAGAAGCTCCATTGGTTTTCAGAATGTAATGAGCAATGTTTGTTTTGTTGGTTTTGTTTTGTTTTAAGGCCCAACAGGCCAGTCGAATTTTATCTTTGTTTTTGTTGTGAACCGAATTTTTTTATAAGATCATGCATTTTTAGTTCATCTCTCTTTTTATTTCTATTTTGTTTTGTGCATTTACACTCATTTTCCGCTTTCAGGAACCCTGAAAGCGGAACTTCCACAACACCACTTGCACTTTACACTGAGAATGAATGGCCGAATTTTAAAGAACACGTAATAGCTGTAGAAGAGGAAGAAGGGGATGAAAATAGCATTAGGGAGTTCACGAAATTAATAGAACAACACGAACAGGTCTGGAAGCCCGCTAAGGAGGAACTTGAAACCATAAATGTGGGTACTGAAGAAAGCCAGAGAGAGCTCAAGATAGGAACTTTGGTCAAACAGAAGGAAAGAGAAGACTTGATTGCACTGCTTCGAGATTATGTGGATGTTTTTGCTTGGTCTTATGAGGATATGCCTGGTTTAGATACGAATATCATAGTACATAGGGTACCATTGGAAGAAGGTTGCAGACCGATTAAGCAAAAGCTAAGAAGAACGCATCCAGAAGTTTTGATCAAAGTAAAGACAGAAATTGAAAAGCAATGGAACGCTGGTTTCCTAGAGGTGGTCAAATATCCGCAGTGGGTGTCCAACATAGTAGTGGTACCCAAAAAGGAGGGCAAAATTCGAGTCTGTGTGGACTTTAGGGATTTAAATCGTGCTAGCCCTAAAGATAATTTTCCTCTACCACATATAGACATGTTAGTCGATAATGCAGCTCGTAGCTCCATATATTCCTTTATGGATGGTTTCTCAGGCTATAATCAGATAAAAATGGCGCAAGAGGATAAGGAGAAGATGACATTTGTTACACCATGGGGGACGTTCTGCTACAAAGTCATGCCATTTGGGTTAAAGAATGCTGGTGCCACTTACCAAAGGGCTATGGTGACTTTATTTCACGATATGATGCACAAGGAGATTGAAGTATACGTGGATGATATGATCGCTAAATCCGGAGAAGGAGAGAATCATGTCCAAGTATTGAGGAAATTATTTGAAAGGTTAAGGAAATATAAGTTGAGGCTTAACCCTGCAAAGTGTTCATTTGGGGTGAAATCTGGGAAGTTGTTAGGATTCGTGGTGAGTGACAAAGGAATAGAAGTGGATCCTGACAAAGTAAAGGCTATTCAAGCCATGCCAGCTCCGAAGACCGAAAGAGAAGTAAGAGGGTTTTTAGAAAGGTTAAATTACATTGCTCGATTCATATCCCAATTAACCACAACCTGTGACCCAATCTTTCGTTTGTTAAGAAAGAAGAATCCTGGGATTTGGAACGCGGAATGTGAGGAGGCTTTTGAGAAAATCAAGCAGTACTTGCTAAAACCACCTCTACTTGTCCCTCCTATACCAAAAAGGCCGTTGATATTATACTTAACAGTGACGGGAACAGCGATGGGATGTGTGCTTGGACAACAGGATGAATCCGGGAGGAAGGAAAGGGCCATTTATTACCTAAGTAAGAAGTTCATGGAGTGTGAGTCTAGGTATACTATGATTGAGAAGTTGTGTTGCGCGTTAGCATGGGCTGCAAAAAGGTTGCGACAGTATATGTTGTACCATACCACATGGCTAATTTCCAAATTAGACCCGTTGAAGTACATCTGTGAAAAACCCTACTTATCCAACCGAATTGCCAGGTGGCAAGTTCTGCTATTCGAGTATGACATAGTGTACATGACAAGGAAAGCTGTAAAAGGGAGTGTCATTGCTGATCACCTGGCAGACCATGCTATGGAAGATTATGAGCCGTTGGACTTTGATTTTCCTGATGAAGATGTGTTTTCAGTTGAGGAGGGAAAACTAGGATGGTGGACTATGTACTTTGATGGTGCTGTGAATGTATGTGGTAACGGAGCTGGGGCAGTGATAATATCTCCTGACAAGAAACAATATCCAGTTTCAACTAAATTGCAATTCGGTTGCACTAATAACACAGCCGAGTATGAGGCCTGCATTCTTGGTTTGGAGACTGCGTTGGAGTTGAATGTAAAGAAGATAGATGTGTTTGGGGACTCAATGCTAATTATTTGTCAGGTAAAAGGGGAATGGCAAACCAAAGAAGAAAAGCTAATACCCTACCAAGAATACCTGTCTAAACTAGCTGAAGAATTTGAGGAGATAGAGTTCACACATCTAGGAAGGGAAGGAAATCAGTTTGCAGATGCCTTGGCTACACTAGCTTCTATGGCTAGAATAGACTTCGGGCAAAACTTGCAGCCAATACACATTGACATCAGGAATAACCCAGTTCATTGTTGCTCAGTTGAAGGGGAAATAGATGGAAACCCTTGGTACTATGATATCAAGAACTTTATCCAAAATCAGGCTTATCCCATGGGGGCATCCAACATCGAAAAGAAGACTTTGAGGAGAATGGCAATGGATTTTTATCTTGATGGAGAAGTTTTGTATAAGAGGTCATCTGACGGGACTTTGCTGAGATGCCTAGATGGAGTTGAAGCCAGAAACGCATTGCGAGAAGTCCATGAAGGGATCTGCTCGACCCACGCTAGTGGACATATGATGGCTAGGAAAATACAAAGATTTGGTTACTTTTGGATGACATTGGAGAAGGATTGCATTGACTATGTTCGTAAGTGTCATAAGTGTCAGATCTACGGTGACAAAATGAATGCCCCTCCAACCCCTCTATTTAACTTGTTATCTCCATGGCCTTTTGCGATGTGGGGAATCGATGTGATTGGACCTATCAACCCTAAAGCCAGCAATGGTCATAGGTTCATCCTCGTGGCAATCGACTACTTTACAAAATGGGTAGAAGCCGGGTCATTTGCTCATGTAACACAAAAGGTGGTAAAGAAGTTTGTTGAGAGAGATTTGATATGCCGGTACGGGCCACCAGAAAAGATTATAACTGATAATGCACAGAACTTCAATGGGAAGTTGATAACAGAACTCTGTGCTAAATGGAAGATCAAGCATTCAAATTCCTCTCCTTATAGGCCAAAGATGAATGGTGCTGTAGAAGCTGCTAACAAGAACGTCAAGAAGATTGTTCAGAAAATGGTAGTCACCTATAAGGATTGGCATGAAATGTTGCCGTTTGCCCTTCATGCATATCGTACCGCAGTTCGGACCTCAACAGGAGCCACTCCGTACATGTTGGTGTATGGAATGGAGGCAGTAATGCCTTTAGAGGTAGAAATCCCATCATTAAGAGTATTGATAGACTCTGAATTAGATGAAGCAGAATGGGCAAAGATCAGATATGAACAGTTGAATTTGATCAGCGAAAAGAGGTTAGCTGCAATCTGTCATCATCAGTTATACCAAAGAAGGATGGCCAGATCATATGATAAGAAAGTCCGACCTCGAAAATTCCAAGAAGGCGATTTGGTGTTGAAGAAGATATTGTTTGTACCAGGGCAAGATCAGAGTAAATGGGCCCCGAACTATGAAGGCCCTTATGTGGTGAAGAAGTCTTTCTCGGGAGGAGCTTTGCTATTATCTAGAATGGATGGAGAAGATCTAGTCAGGCCTGTGAATTCCGACTCTGTAAAGAAATATTATGCCTGATATTTTGTAACCTTCCTCAATAAGATAAAATTCGGCATTGAATTCTCGTTACAAGAAATTTTTTTCAAAGCACTTGATTTTATAATATTTATTTATGTTTTATCATTTACTTTATTTTTTGACATATTTTGTGCACCACACCGGGGGCAAAAAGAGAAAAATCAAAAATGTGATTTTGCATTGAAAGTGTCAATTTGCATAAACAAAACCATGTTTTGAATATTTCTTTAAAGTATATATCGGTTTGAGTTTTTAGACATCGTTAAAGATATTATAAAAAGGAAATTTCAATGGAGCTAGAAAGGGCCCTATGTGGAACAAAAGTCTCTTCACCCAGCGTGAAAGTATAGCACGAGAAACATATCCTATGAAGGAAGACCACAACGGACAGGGGGGACCTATGTTTCTATAGAGGTAACAAAAACATGCATATTATTGTCATAACACTAACCTGACAAGAAAGGTGTGGCGAAAGCTGATGTGATTTCGAGTTTTGGAAAATATAGAGAAGCAGAATCTCAGGTCAGCAAAATCACGGAAGATGAGTTGAAGATAGATGATGAATTGAAGATCGATGTTGCTCGAGACGGGTCGGTCACCCAGAAAAATGAGACCACGGGTCGGTCACCCATCAAATGAGGCCATACTAGCCATACTAACCGGGTCGGTCACCCCATCAAATGAGGCCATACTAGCCATACTAACCGGGTCGGTCACCCATCGAATGAGGCCATGCTAACCGGGTCGGTCACCCATCGAATGAGGCCATGCTAACCGGGTCGGTCACCCATCGAATGAGGCCATGCTAACCGGGTCGGTCACCCATCGAATGAGGCCATCCTAACCGGGTCGGTCACCCATCGAATGAGACCATACTAACCGGGTCGGTCACCCATCGAATGAGGCCATGCTAACCGGGTCGGTCACCCATCGAATGGGCTAACCGGGTCGGTCACCCATCGAATGAGGCCATGCTAACCGGGTCGGTCACCCATCGAATGAGGCCATGCTAACCGGGTCGGTCACCCATCCAATGAGGCCATGCTAACCGGGTCGGTCACCCAGAAAAATGAGACCCTTCATATCTAGCTTGGGTAGGTCACCCAGAAAAAACGAGACCCATATCCTTCATTCTGTTTTTCTTTACAACGCTTACTATTTAAAGACTTACAAGACTTTAGTCGTAAGCATTGTAAAGAGGGGGCATCTGTTGCTACCCAATTTTTGACTCTTTATTTTTTTATGTTTCGAGAAAAAGTATTTCAAAAATAGATTTTGGGTTCAAGGGCGAAATCGAGCAATTTGGAGTTTAATGGCCGATTGAGGGTTAAATCGCGGAAATCAGGAGCCAAGGACCAGTTTAGAAAGTCGCGCAAAGCAAAGGTTGAGATTGAATTTTGGATGGGATTTAATTGCATAAAAAGTTTAAATCCAATATGGTGCATTTAGAGAATTTTTAAAGGACCAAATCATATTTTTTACCTTCTTTTGATTTTTTGAAATCTGCATTAAAATTTAGTCACTGTTCCGGCAGGCATTTACGTTGAAATTTTTCAGGCGCGCTTAGAGCAGATCAATCAAATTTTTATTCCTTTTTCAAATTGATTTTTCTTCCAATTCGCATTGATCACAGCAGTTAAGTCAGATATATTTTTCCTAATCAGTATTGATTTTTCTTCCCGTTTCATCCTCTTCAGTTGATCAACAGCTCAATTCCAAAAATCCTGCGTGATTCTCTTCCCGTTTCGTCTCCGTCACAGCAAAGCAGATCAGAATTTCGTTTCATTTTTAATCAATCGTGATCTCCTCTGTTCCTCAGCCCTGCATTAAAAACTTTGAAAAAATTTGCACTGCATTTACGCCTTTAAGGTTTGGATTTAAACTTTGAAAATTGCACTAATTACACATTTAAAGATTTGCAAATTTACATTGAAACGTCTCCGGCGTATCCCGGCCTTAAATGCTAGGCGCGCCCTGCATTCAAAGACATTTTCTCTGCTATAAATAGCAGTGCACACGGTGAGAGAGAAAAAGAAAAAAAAAGAGAAAGAAGAAACAAGAGGGCTGAGGAGACAAAGAAATTTACGTGAAAATCTTCTAATATATCTCTTTCGCGTCTGCTCTCTTCGGCTCTCCAGCTATTTCATTTTGCTCTGTTCTCTCTCTAAAAAAAACAGACCTCTGTTTCTTTCTCATTCTCGGCCAGCCAAGCATAGCCACTTTGACCACCAAATTCTAGCCAAACATCACCACCATAAACCACCTATCTCTCCAGAAACTCAGCCTCATCTCAGGCAAAGTTTTCTTGCAAAAAAAGTTTCACCGTCTGCAACGTAACCGAGGTCTTCCGACGACAACTCCGGCCACCTCAGGCCACCATCTCCAACGCCACAACATCCAGAAGAATCACCACGAACTCCTCTACACAACTGTAGTAACAGGTAAGCCATTCGTTGTACTCGAAAAATCCTCATATTCACTGTTCATCTTCTTCGTCTGCATGAGTGGGGAGTGAATTCATTCACTCCCCGCCGGGTTGAGTCGGGCCGAGCTTTGTGCCCGGCCCAGCCCAGAAGAAGGCAGGGCTTCCAGCCCTAATGGGCTGGAAGCCCAGCCCTTTTATGGTTTTAAAACCGGCCCGAGAGGATTCATGGGCTGAAGCCCATCTTGGAAGTAAATTGATAAGCCCAGCCCAGTAGATAGACCCGGCCTGGTTCCCTTAACCGGGCTGAAAGCCCAATCCCATGTGACGGGCTGGCATTCCAGCCCAGCTCACCAGGGCCGGGCTGACAGCCCAGCTCACCAGGGCCGGGCTGCCAGCCCCAGCCTATATATAAATATAATATAAAATATAAAAAAATGCAAATTTTCCAAAATATTTTTATTAAAAAGATGTGTTGTTTTCTTGCATAAGGCCAATACACTAGCATATTTTAAAAATTGTTTTTCTTTTGAAAAATATATATTATCTTGGGTTTTGAAGAAAAAATGAGTTTTAGCATGGATTTCGCAAAAACCATTTATTGCATTTTGAGATTTTACAACAAGTTTGTAAAATCCAAAGGGTATTGGCCAATATTCAAAAAAATATAAAATTCTTATTTTTTTCTTTTGGTAATTTATTATTCACTGTCGGTATTTGGGTAAATAAATCCAAAAGGGGTTAATATCCAAAATATTCGACGGGAATAATATACTATTATTCACTGTTGGTATTTGGGTAAATAAATCTTAAAGGGGTTAATATCCAAAATATTCGACGGGAATGATATGTTATTATTCACTATCGGTATTTGGGTAAATAAATCCTAAGGGGTTAATATCCAAAATATTCGACGGGAATGATATGCTATTATTCACTGTTGATATTTGGGTAAATAAATCTTAAGGGGTTAATATCCAAAATATTCGACGGGAATGATATGCTATTATTCACTGTTGGTATTTGGGTAAATAAATCCTAAGGGATTAATATCCAAAATATTCAGCGGAGTAATATCCCATTTGCCATTTATTTTACATATTGTTTTGACATATCAAATCATAAACAAGCCAAACGTCAAGCAGCTTACCTTAGGTAGGGCATACTAGGGGTGCTAAAACCTTCCCTTTACGCAACCAGTCCCTTACCCTAGAATCTCTGAAAGACCAGTTTTAGGTTTCCTAGTAACCATTAATACTAGGTGGCGACTCCCCATTTTTTACGAAAATAGAGAACCCCCGACATTTAATCTCCCGCTCATGGGGAAGAGTCGTCACGAAGCCGCATTCACACCATTTTTTTTGGGGTGCGACAACTTGGGAGATATATTGCATACATTTTAGTTGTATAAGTGAGAAGCAATAAATCTTAAGGACAATGATTCATTATTTAAAAGTGTTTGAACATGTAAATATTTTTCTTGTTTAATTAACTTAAGAATAATTGATTAAACATTTTGTTTCATGAGTTTATAGATTTAAACATGTATAAACTCTATTTTTTTTCTAGGGCATCTCTTTTTAGCATGCCCCTGTGATGATAAACTACTACTACTAGTCCAAGCTTATTATTTTTTAAGTACTATTGTTTTATGATAAACTAAGAATATTTCATACTAGTCTAGTAAATTTACAAACTTTGAATCTATATAAAATAAATTGAGAATTATATTAGATAATAATTGGTATTTTCTAAGAGTCAAGATAAATCTTTTTTTGTAAAGGAGTCTTTATCTTATTGGGTCAAAATCTCACCGTTTAAAGTGTGAATTTCAATATCACATTTTATTTCTTTCATATTCTTAATATTTGTGGATATACTCTACAATATAGTTTTACAGTCTTAGAATATTAAAGTCTACAACTAAATCCTAACATAACATAAATAAAATAATAGGTGAGATATTTTTATATTCTATTCAAACTCTAATGGAAAATCGTAAATTGGTTACAATATCTCTTTTTTGCATTTTAAAACATGAGAAAGATGATTTTTTTTATAAATAATATACTCTGAAAACTTTTAGGCTTCAACCGTATGCACAAAAATAAAATGTTTTTTTATGTTTTTGGAATCATGATTTTATTATTATGTTGGAAATTTCAAAGAAAATCTGGTAGTTTGTATGAGGTTTGTATCTTATAGTGTAACTTGATGACCAATTATTAAACAAAATTGCTAGAAAAAACATTCATAAAATAAGAAATATTTTAAATGATCCTTAGAATTTGTTTTTGAAGTTTCGGTGAAAACCAATTTTTTTATTAGGTGTGTACCTCACAATATAAGTTTACAATCTGATATTATGCAAAATTGTTGGAAAACTTGCTAAGAATCACAAATATTTAGAAATACCCATTTTTGGAATTTTGTTTTTTATTTTTAAAACAATTATTGTAATATTATATTACTATAAATAGAATATTATTAAATATAGGCTTGGCTTACCCATCCATTGGCCATCCCGACTGAAGCATGTTGGGTTGTCTAGCGGCCCAACATGCTCCCTTTTTATGGTTGGAACCGACCCAACCATTTGGGCTTGGCTAGAACGGTTCCAGCTTGTGTACTGTTCTCATGGTACACATGAACTGCTTGTGAATTGAAGGGAACAAGGGGACACGAAGAAGAATATAGTTACCGACTTAATAAGGCTTCATTGATGAAGAAGAGGTCCTATTGGTGGTCGAGGAAGCGTCAATGGATGAGATGGTGATGAACATTGCTTGCAAAAGGAGAAAGATGTTGTAAAGGGGGAGAAAGTTGTTGCCAATGAAGCATAATGGTTGGCTAGAGGTAATGGGATTGTGATAGTGTTGCAATGACGTTGATTACATTGTGAAGGATGTTTCAGTGGTTGAAGAGGCAACAAAGAGAGAGAAAAAAAGATGAGTTAGCGGCTGAAGAAAAAACCAGGTAAGTAAGCTAATTTTGTATTGAACTTTGACTTTAAATTTCTTGACGATCTAAGTATGGAATCAACCTCTATCTATTAGGTTGGGTAAAAAGATAATCTCATCTCTGTTGGGGTAAAATTCCAGTACCTTATTCAACCTAGAAGCGTCCCAAATATTGATTCCAAGTAGGTACTCTAGGATGTCAAATGTGACAACTCAGGACTGCAAAAGTTGTAACATTTAGGACGTTGTCGTTGTATGTGTGGTGTCAATCAACTTGAACTGACCATATCATGGCATGGTCGATGTTATAGTATTGTTTTCATATATGTTTTGTCAAATCTGATAAAAGATAGAGGCATTAAATGCACCTCCAAAGTTGGTTGTTAAGTTTAGTTTAGTAATGAAGATAATGAACAATACCCAAAACAACATCATTTTGGTAAAGTTCAGTTTAATTCTTTGATTTATGATTTCCCTTAACTCCACCCCTAATTGACAAAATATTTTATTTTTATGCAATTTTACCTTTGATGAACTTTAATGACAACCTCGAATTTACACATATTTTCATTTTGGTATTTGGTCTTACATATATGTAATTTGAACCTCAATTGACCATTAAACTTTTAATTATTTTTAATTTTACCCCTTATTGCAATCAATAAGCCCTTATAGCTCAACTCCTTTCATACAATGGTTATTTTTTGAGAATTTCTTCAATTTAACCATTAATTCACCAACAACTTTGATTTTATTGCCATTTTACCTCTGATTTCAATTCATTGACCTGGTAAAAATAAAATTTGTATTCTAAAATTCTAATATTCTCAATTAATCCGAAATTAGACTCTCTTTTTCACTAATTAAGTCCTTGTACTTAATCAAATCCTTTAATTGAACTAAAATTAGTTCTTAAATATAATTAAACTTTTCTTTAGCCCATGATTAAATCAAATATATTAAAAACTTGATTTTTCCCTTGCACTTAAAGTTTATGCAAATTTTTCCATTAATAATTTATTTTCACTTTGATTTTGCATTGTTTCTTCATTTTTTGGGAACAACGGGGTATAATCAGGCTCGCATATCTGTCCAAATTTTCTAACTTTATTTTTCTAACACACCAACTCACTTTTGTTTTTATTCTTTTTTTTTTCTTGGATGAATTTGTATAAATAGGTTATGAAAGACTAAAAGACAAAGTTATACTCTAAGTAAAAGTCTATATATTATTACACTAACCTAATTATAACTTAATTAGGAAATATATTATTGATAGTAAGGAGATTACGGATAAGGATATAAATTGTATCATGATTCCTATTGTGAGCTTCTAGTTTGCTATAAACAATTTTCTTAGGGTTATGAAATGTAGGTAATATAATATTCCATCTTTGTACCAATATAAAAAGGCTATTGAGTTATTGAAAATTATGGTCAAACTATATACTAATTTTTTTATGTAATTTTCATATTAAAATTTATGTCTTACAATTTATTATTAATTTATTGTTATTTGTTCTTTTATTTATAGCTTTTATCTTTAAAATCTTATTGCTTTTTTACATAATCTCCATAGTAGTTTAGTTGTATTTTCTTTATAATATGTTAAATCAAATAGGTTTCTCTATATTTTATTTGATTTACGAGGCTATTATTTTTCTTTGCTCAAGATTTAATTCTTAATTCTTAATTTTTGGTTTTTATAATAGGAAGGAATAAATAAATAACATATAGTATAATTGATCCAAAACATATTTGTTTGATAAAGAAATTGGCATGCCTAGTGGGACTTGATTATCTTAACAAATTGCATTAAAATGCTAATAGATTGGCATGACATATTTGTGAACATAATAACATATTCATGGCAACAAATAATTTGATAATCAATCAAGAACTCATAGGCCAATTGAGTAGCCTTGATCAGACATTCCACATGATTTTTTCTCATAATCTAACTCCCATAATAAAGAGTTGCATATGAACAAAGTCCTAGTGCTCCTATACATTTTCTATTATTCCTAATATAATTACCTTCACTAGTTTCCAAAGGATACTATACACCTTCAATATAATAATATGCTTATCGTTCTTTAAGGATTTATGTGGTTCTTAAGTGGACACAACCATCATGACTAGATTCCAAGCAACCAATTGAAGATCATTCTTTTATCAGGAAACCTATTTTTCTAATGTTGATTTAAGACATATCCAATTGGATATGAAAAAACATAGCAAACGCTTACAACAATAACATTATGATAGTCAATTAAACGAAGTGTTAGGGTATCTCATATATAGATACCTAAGAGGTAAGTATCATGGTATCTTCTAACAATGAATGTTTTAATAGATATGTATGAGAGTTTTTAACCATATCTTGAGTATTATATGTTTGTGTGAAAAACACAATAGCATTTTTTATCGTAATAACAATCACACATTAGGTACCACCTTCTCTTTAAGTGCATGAATAACTTTAGGCTAAATATATGACCCATCAACTTTATTAATAGACAACCTAATTTTTATTTAGATTAATCCAATTCCCCATAGACTTCCTTCCAACAATACATTATCAATCAATATCTACTTTAAGGACCTACTATTTAATAATAACTAAGAGGAATTATTGATAGGTTTGAACTAGCCAAATTTTTATGATAAATGAGACTAGATATTATACATACAATAAGGTCTACATATCATCATCTATACCCTGAGTGGGACAATCAACTTTGTCTAATTCTTAGAAGAATCAAGATTGTTGATCTTAAATAATTCTTTAAGAAATATAATGGTCAATAAAGAGATTATTCATTGAATTCACAATTAAGATGAGATGGTATTCCTAATGTCTTTATGAAATTAAGTCTATTTGGTCTTAATTAACAAAAACTTTCCCTTGTTGATTCCTTATTCACATAAATTATCTTGTATTGATTCTCAATTGACAAAAAATACCATCCACTAGTTTTTCACATGGAAACCTAATTCACTCAATATTTACGTGGAAATATAGGTTTATTTTAATGAACAATTTAAAATTACAAAACATGAATTATGGTAGCTAACTTGTTCAAAATTGTTCAACAAATGATAATTCATAGAAATCTATAAACCTCATTTTTTTACTCTTAAAACAAATTACACTTACTATATAAAAACAATAAAGTGTTTCAAGTTAGTTTTAGAGAAGATGTAATGGATATTAGAAATATTTTCTTAGAATCAAATGTAATGATATTTTTATCTTTATAGATGACCAGGCTAGATATGAGAAGATGATCAGGCTAGATATGAGAAGATGATCATGTACATGAGTATAAATGAAGTCATTAAGAAAAACTTATGATGCGAATCTTGAGATCACGTGGTCACGCAACCCACAATCAAGACTAAGATCTGATCCCGAAAAGTCAAAATAGATCTAATAAGAGTGTGACATAATGGAAACCTGTCCTAGGGCACCAACATTATTGGAGTGAATAGAATGACGCCACAAAGTCGCTAATCTTTGATAGATCAGATTCAGTTCGTTCAAGAACTAAAAAACACAAGAATCACTCTCACACGTAAAATTGAAAAAATTCAGAAGAAATATTTATCAATAGTTGCTGAAATTTAGCTTACATGAGTTTGTATAGTTCTTGAAAAATTAACCCTAATAGACCCCTTATGTGGACTTAAATGAGGTGCACTCAAAACTGATTCCAAACTCTAAACTGGAAAGCCCATAACTTAATACAATCAAGCCTTGGATCCTAGCTGAAAACAAAGTATTAATTAAGCTCAAACAAGTCTTGAGTTGTAGCTAACAAAATAAAATAAAGCCATAATATTAAATCCATGTTCTGCCATGAGAAGAAGAGAAGTAAAATATTATAGAGCTGATTCAAGACTTATTTATAGCCTTTCATACAACACTTTAATCCTAGAAATAAAAGAAAAAGGTAGTCACCCATGTTGTTTCCAAGTTGTAGTAGGATTTTTTAGTTTTCTTTGTTGTCCTCACTTCATAGACCAAATAAGGTTGTATTGGACCCCTCTAGCACATAGATAAGATGTACCAGGGTCTTCTCTTAATACTCTAATGGACCTTGCAATTCTAACTTGGTTGAAACCTTCAAAACCAATGCATTCAATGTTTCTTTCAATGTCTTTGTTTCAGACTAGGTCATTAGACCATTTGGAAAATGTAATGGGTCCTTGTTGGTGTTTTCGGGTTGATCCACATCAACTTACCTAGGTGGTTACTTGAATGATATTGTAATGGTTTTATTCAATAATCAAACTCGAATTTAACAAGGAGTTTGAGGGAGATTAGTAACTGTTAATTTTATTTATTGAACTAAGAGAATAAAGACCATACAGAAGGCTAGAAAAATTATCAACAAGGTAAAAAACATTCTTTTAACATCAAAATATATGAAAATTTCTTTTAATAGTTGATAGATGAGAGGAAAATCAAGCTCTTTGATGAGCCTTTTTAGGTCCATAAGAGATTTGAGATTGTTTGTATTCGCCTCTTAGAAAAGAAGATGAATATGGATAATGACCTATTCTCTAAGGTGATAGCAATAGTAAATACACCTACAATGAATAATAATATTTCCCCCTAAATACTCCGTGATATAAGGTAATTGTAGAAAATAAGGTTTGATCGACTATGATAAAGATTATAATTAGTGAGAGATGCTGTTATCGAAAAAAAAATATATTCATCATGGTAAGACCAAATAATTGACACTTGAAATACATTCTTACGAAGCATGTAGGTGTCTAACCTATCATATAATTCTTCTTAAAGGAGTGGACTTGGAGGGAAAATTGAACGAGTCACAACTCAACAACAAGTTAAGACCATTAAACCTAAAATACTTGTTATTATTTATGGCATAAGAATCAACCACACCGTAAATAACAAAACCTAATGATGAAAGTAATGGTTTGATTACAAACCACTAACATATCCTATACCTACATTAAGGTGGAAGAAAAGTCAATTATTCAAAATCCAATTTAGGAGAATGTAGTGACTAAACATATTAGGATGATGATCCAAAAATATACACCTTACTACGAAAATAAGTTTTAGATATAGAAAAGATCAATCATGTGGTCAATACATAATAAGCTTAAACACCTTTTGGATAAATGAAACAAGACGCACAAGATCATCATTGATTAATAATAGACAGGATTTAGGTCAATTCATTATAAAGTAGTAGTCTTTAATAACAATTATTTTTTTATTTAAAAAAGGTAAAACTATAAACAAAAAACTTTTGTAGACAGAGTGGATAAAGTTCTTACAAAAACATTATCTTCATTCTTTTTATATATTGCTTTAAATATAAACCCTAAGCAATTTAAGAGATAAATTTCTAAAAATAATTTCTAAAAAAATAAACAATAATATCACCAAGATAGTAAATAAATTGACAAAAAAAAAACCAAAAATATAATGAGAAAACTAAGTTTGATATTAATTTCAAGAATAAGCTATAAGTTGACTAAACGTATAAATGAGAAAACTAAGGAAGTCGCCCTAGTGTAACGGAAACCATAAACTATTGAAAACCAAATCACAATAGAATAACTTAAGAGGAATATTAGTGTCAACCAAATAACACACTATGCTTTCTTGTAACCTAAATTATCTACAATAATATATTCACTAACAGGAAAGATGGCTTAAAAAAAGTATGATTGTTGATGCTGATGATTTTTCAAATTAAAACACAAGAAAGAAGCAATCAGTACCTTTTTAACGATAACATAAATTCTAAAAAAGGAGAAGTCAATGAATTTGTAATGATCAAATATGACATTGACATATTTTAATGATCAAAACGCAATAAAAAAACATAAATATTGGAAATACCTTATGAGATAGAGATGAGTGACAACAATGATGTCGTTGCTAATGTATATACCTTATAGTGAATATGTTTAGTTACATATGACATTGACTTTATTCATGTAAAAATTTATGTATATTATTAATAAAAGTATTATTTATCTTTAAGATTTATTTATATTTTATTAATTAATCTAGAGTAGAGATAAAAAATTTGGAGCAAAAATATTTTGCAAACGGAATTATAAAGTGATTATAATTATAACGGAATTATAAAGTGATTATAATTATAAGATTCCTATCATATCAAAGTGTTATTTCTAAATATTTATGGTTGTTGATCTATTAAGAATAATTAATTAGAACCGATATATATTATGTTCTTTTATATGAAATGAAGGAATTTTTGTTTTCAACTAAAGCATAGAGGATATATAGATGCTTATCAATTATATGCATACTAAACTAACCTATATGAGCATTTCATTCTCTCTTAGATAACCTAAAAAATTTTGGTTTATGTATTCATATTTTTCTTATCTAACAAAATTCTTAATACTCATTTTAGTTTCATTTTGAACTTCACTTTTGAATTCTTTAAATCTTTTAATGATTTAGAATTGCCTTATAAAATAAAACATAATTATATCTAAAATTCTGATTTGAGAAAATATACTTAATCTTGATGAAGAGATAATAGTTACTTTAAAAAATTTAACTTCAAGGTTAAGTTAAATCACATATAATTTCTCTAATATTATAAACCTAATGAGATATATACATTAAGAACCATTGAGAAGAAATTAGACTAGGATGATTACTCAAGTATGGTTGATTAAAATTTAATCTTAGAAATTAAAGATTGGAATGTAATTTATACAGGAAATTACAATTTAAGACTTAAGAAAATCAAGAAAAGACTTGATTGTATAGATTTCTAAAACTATCCTAAGTAATAATAATTTTGTTATTTATAGGGTCATCGGGTTTTTTCTATAAATAAAATGGTATGTCATAATTTCTAAGCTCAATAACATATCCTCTTATACAAAATAGCAGAGTGAAAAAAAGAGAGTTAAAGTTGGAGGTAAGACAATCTATTTTTTTTTTTTCTGAATGAGGTTTTAGGATATTTATAATATACTAGTTTGTATGGATTATTGTTAAAAGATCAAGATATTAGACAACTTATAGTTTGTATCAACTAAGTTTTGAAGATTTTATCAAACGATAGAAACAATATGTGGTCTTAAGATAATTTTTTTCTTAAATTCTAGTAGACCTTATCTTGATAAATCCTTGGAACTTTTAAAAGAAAATTGAAATAATTATTTATGTTGCATTTATGTGTTTTAGAACACCCAACAGTGCTAACAAAGTTATCATTAGAAAATTAAGGTTGCTTTCCATTGTTGTTGCTATTATGGTAGCGAAGCCATTATAGTAGTTCCTACAAGTACTAATAGTAAATAAGTAAAGAAAGAAGAAGAATATGGGGTAGAATTGTAATGCTTCCTTATACCCAATTTATAGGGATGTAAGGTTATAAATATGTGTGTAATATTTATATAAGGTCATAATGATAAGTGAAATTTAGCATTATCCAAGTTTAATTTACATTACATGCCATATAAAATAGTTAAAGGCTAGATTGAGATGATTTTTTAGTTGATTACACTTACCTTAATATTAATCATGAATCGGAAGATATTGATATTCTTATGGTCAAACCTATTCCATGATATTTATGGTTTGATGGATCAAAAAACTAAGATAAGTATATAGTTAGTACTAATTTCCCTGGTAAGTTATAAGGTGACCTTATCATTTTAGCTTTGTTTTTCTTGCACTAATAATCAACCTAACTAAGAGGCTTTTATCCATAACCATAGATCTAAATATAATTATAGAGTTAGAAAGCACAATCAATCAAATTAATAAGTGATTTTTTAATTATTGTAAACCAATTGATTGATGAATATGATTATGAACATCTTATACTAACTCATAATTTAGTGACCACAAATCTTATTAAAAGTTTTTTTTTTTCCAATACAAGGAAACAATGTAAAATTCATTAGCCTTACTCAATATGAACCATAAAAATAGCCTTTGATAATTATGGTATCATTCTTTTAAGGATTGTCAGTCAATCAAATTATTGATGATCTATTATAGGAATATAATGATGAGTAAAGTAGTACAAATCTTATGGTCAATGATGAACAAGATAGAGATGACAACACTATTACTACAATTTTATGTCAAGATTATACAAGACTTAATAAATTAAGTGTTCTCTGTCCAAAGAAAACAATGGGTATATAAGATAGGCCTTTCAAATTAAAAGCAATAAATTATATTTTCTAGCAGATATATTATATATAAATTATAAAATCAGTGCTCTGCTAAAATAATTAAAACTAAAAGAAGAATTATATGAGTCATGATTAAGGTTCATGAAAAGCTTTATAGAGCTCATCAATTTGAACTACAAATGAGATGGAAGATCATGAATCATGGCTTTCATTAGCTAAAAATAACCAAGGATTACATTAGGTATGCAAAAAACTATCATGCTTATTAATGGTTTGGTCCAATTTAGCATGTTCCAATAAATCATCTCAATATAATGGTCAACCCATGACTTTTTAGAAGTCTGATAACACAATTGTTGCCGAGTCAACTGCTGAGCCGAGATCTTAACTTGTGCCTATCAAGAATCCCAAGTTCATGAGCAGTTGAGGATTGAGGATTGAGGATTGAGGGTGCAAGTGTAGTAGGAATTAGTTGTGGCTATTGATCGTGGGAAATGCTAGGAATCGGTTGTTAGTAGGAGTCAGTTGTGGGTAGAGTTACAATTAGTATTGATCATGGGAAATGCTAGGAATCAGTTGTTAGTGGGAGTCAATTATGGGTAGTGCTACTAAGTGTAGGAAGAGTCGGTTATTTCTTTATGTATTTATAATTTGGGATTATGTAGTAAAAAGACATTCAGTCATTTATAATCAAATTATTGTGGTTTATTCTCAACCCAAGAAGAATTATCTCACATATTGTTTGCAGCTTTGACTGGGACCTATCAAAGTCAAACAATTAACATTATTAGCAAGACACACTGAACTTTTTTAAAAATGAATAAACAACATCTTGGTAGTAATAGATTACCTTATCAAGGAAAAAAACCATTCCTTATCAATTGATGAACAACGAAAATATGATTAAGTTAATTAAGAAACAAATCATCCTAGATTTGGACTTTTATAAATTATCACTAATAACTAAGGTTCAAAATTAATAAGAGAGGATGTGAAACAATTCATGTAGGTGTGTGAATTTAAAATTATTAATTATACTCTATATTATGTCCATACCAATAAATAAACATAATTGATCAATAAGAATTTGACATTTAATAAATATGTTTTTTAGAAACAATACTAGGAATTGACATGATGTATTATTCAAAGTACCATAGGCATCTTCATATAAGAATACCTTAGAAATTTCACCATTTACCTAACTTATTATAACCATGATGATATGCTTTCTTCCAAAAGAAATTATAGTTCAATAACTCAAAAGGGTTGTATGATGTGATATGGACCATATAGATTGTTAATATACTATCGTATTAGAGTTAGAGGTTGTGAGTACAAAATATTTCGTACATTGGATCTCTTGCTAGCATATAAGGAATCTTGTTTTTTTTATTAGAGTTGGAGATTTTGTAGAAAGAGGATGAGCTAAGTACTAATTATATGAATTGAAAAATAATTATGGTTTAGATGTTACGAGGTTATTTGCCCGCGCGCTGCGCTAAACTTTTTTTTATGTTGAAAATTAATTGATTTTTTATGTGTTGTAATTCATTATTTTAATATTTAAATAATAAAATTTTAATAGATCAAATCTGTTAGAAATGAGTTTTTTTCCCCGCTTAAAAGGAACAGTGTAATCGAAACGCAGGGGAAGTGGTCCGTATATTTGGAATTGTAGATAACTTGGGTAAATTTTTCTACCCATTTTGTTTGTAAGTTGTATTTTCCCCCAGTAATATCAGATCTGAAATATTAAACATTTTGTTTTTACAAAAACAATCTCAAATCCAACAATCAGATATTTTTAAGAAATAAGCTTAAACAAAAGAGGACAAAATTAGAATTAAAACTTTTTTTTTTATAAGATTTATTCCTCATATTATTATATTAAAAATATTTAAGAACACTTATATTATCTGTTTGTTCTTCCAAAAATTAAAGGTCATTTTTTCTGTCTATATATATATATATATATATATATATATATATATATATATATATATATATATATATATATATATATATATTTCAGGTGCTAATATTAAATAAATATTAAAGTATATAATTAGTCTCACATATTTATCAGGAAAAAACCGTAAATAAATGACAAAATAAAAATAAATATAGGTAGATTAAAAAAAAAATTGACCTGAAAGATAAATAAAAATAATCTAAAAAACAACAAAAAGAAAAAATAATAAATATCATTTTTCAAATGAACATCAACACAAATTAAAATGTTAATATTTAAAAAAAACCTTAACAACAGTATAGATAATAAAAATTGGTGAGGCCATAATTATTGTTAGAAAAAAAGTATTCCAGAATTTTTTTTTTATAAGATTTATGATCATATTATTATATAAAAATTATTTCAGAACAATGATAGTATTTTTTTCCTAAAAAATCTAGGTTATATATATATATATATATCAATCTTAAAATGATCATTAATACAAATTAAAATGTAAAAAAAATTAATAACAGTGGAAATAATAAAAATTGGTGAGACCATATTTATTGTAAGAAAAAAACTCCATAATTTTTTTATTTTATAAGATTTATTACTCATATTATTATATTAAAAGTATTTAAGAGCAATGATAGTAAAATTAAATAAATATCAAAAAATCTAATTAGTCTGAGATATTTAAAAGAAAACAAAACTAATAAATAATCATTATCATTATTTTGAATGTCTTATCAATAATAATATGAAATTATGTGACTTGAAGGGGAAAAAAAGATAAATCATAATAATTATTAATTTTTAAATGATTACCAGCACATATAAAAATTTGAACATTAAATAAAAAACTTAATAACATTAGAAATGAAGAAAATTTGAAAATAGAAACTAATAGCATGTGTATATAAATATGGACAGAAATATATAAAAAATAAAGGAATTAAAAGTATAAGTGATAAAATTAAAAACAAACATATGTAATAAATATAATTTGAAGGACAAAATTGAAATAAATCCAAACATGGATACTAATGAAATTAAATAATTTGAAACAAAACTAAAAATTAAAAGAATTAGGACTAAAATGAAACTGAAATTTATACTTAATCTGCATGGAAGGTTAACATTGAAATAAATTGAAACTTTGATACTGAAAATAATATGGATTTCAGACCAATTTCCGAAATTCAAAGTCTGAGGACCAAAATGAAACTACAATATATAATTAATTTCAATTGAAGGATGAAATTGAAACAAATCAAAACCTATATAATAACAATAAGGACCCAAACAACACAATTCCAAGTGTAGGGACTGAAGTGAAAATTAAGAAAAAACAGTTGCGGTGATGTCAGCTTGCGTAGGCAAAAGAGAGAAAATGGGTGAAAATTTTCAACGTCTACGCCCACTGTATACTTACACGCGCCGCACCAGTGGTAAGAGGGCATTGATGAAAATCATTCTAGATGCCGGTTGGGTATTTTTGGACGCCGGAATACGCCGCACGCGCCAATAGCAGAATGTGTGAGAGTTGAAAATGGATGGCGCGTCCTGCGACGCGCCAACAGTAAATCGGCGGAAAATGAATTAAAAAATAGTCAATTACCGGGGCACCCCTAACGTTCAGAACATGCTTTTGTCGTTTTGTAGGGCTAAAATGGTTATTTACATTTGCAAATAAATATTAAATATTGAATAAACCAGGTAGTTGGACCGGACCGGACCGAAAATGTGCAATTACCGTGGAACCC
This sequence comes from Salix caprea, assembly GCA_964035475.1. Lineage (NCBI taxonomy): Eukaryota > Viridiplantae > Streptophyta > Magnoliopsida > Malpighiales > Salicaceae > Salix > Salix caprea. The sequence goes on along the minus strand of OZ037749.1, from coordinate 7,911,565 downwards.
CTGAACCCATGTGCATGTTTTTGTCTTTTTCGAAGGATAATTTCGTTAATGCACTCCAACAAAAGACAAAAGAATGCAAATTGACTGAACCGAAGCGAACCGAAGCGAACCGAACCGACCCGAAAATTGAGCATAATAGTAACCATGAATAGTGTTTTGTGAGAGGGTGAACAATGCTATCAAATCGTGAGCAGATTCAGCTTTTTAGATAATAAATTGTGTAAAACTAGCTGTTCATTGCCAAATAGGAAAAGGAAAGATAAAATAAATAGTGAAATCAACTAGGATTAAGAAAGAGTTCATATTGATCAAGGCAAAAAAGAAGTCATGATCCATCATCAGGAGAAAGTAACCGACCATAGATACAAGAGTTTGTATGATTGACCAAAATAACAAGTTCTACTCTAAATAAGACTAGGCAGCATATCACACTGCAAAAAATACAGACTAGTTAGGAAACACATGGTGACTAAAAATTGATATGTGTGCTGTAGATAATTTATTATTTATATTTTGGTTCAAATACCACCAAACAATAACCGACATGCATTGGAAATATATATTTTGTCTAAATATAAATAATATTTTTTTTCAAGTTTTGTCGAAATGCTAACAAAAGCCAATTTTTTCTAAAAAAACCTATTTGCTTAGATCGAATCAAACCGCCATACATTGGATTTGAATACGACCTTGCAAGGAAATTTGCAGTAACCGCAGAACGCCGGAGCGTAATTGTGATCCAAGTATCACTGAGCTAGGCTAGGGCTTGTTCTAGGTGAGCCCAAGGAGAAAATAACCGATAAATATAGATATGCTAAACCGACGTTAGAACCCAAGTCGGCACCTGGAATATCGAGAAGCCGATTTCTTTTATTAAAGAAAATTATTTTCTTACAGCTTATAATTGTAAGTGACAGTATTGGCTACACAATAACCCATGACTATTATGCCTTTTAGGGTTTTTGGCTTATTATTTTAAAAATATTTTTGAAAAAAAATAAAAAATATTTATATTTATTTTTTACTTTAATTTCTTTTTGTGTGTGTTTTTTATCCTTTTCATGTGCTAATATCAAAAATATTTTTTAAAAAATAAAAAAATATCATTCTGATATATTTCTGAATAAAAAACATTTTCAAAACCAACCACAACAACAACCACATTATCAAATTGTCACTTTACCGATTTCTTTCTTTTTTTATTATTTTCTTGACCCTAAAACATATTACTCGGGTGAGCTCATGAACAATAAATCTTCTTACGAGACTCATGCTATGTTGCCTTGATCACATGTTAATTTACAAATTGATAGCTTAAAGTATATTTTTGAGGTGGAGAAAAAAAAGGTTGAGTTGGGATATCAAGCATGAAGTCTCACCCAAGGGCTTTTTTTTGTCATTCTACATTGTTTTTATTGTAATTTTCCTAGGTGTTTGGGAGCATTATTGTAAATTATATTTATTAAATATAATTAAAAAATCTATCAAAACACGTGCAACATATACTAGTTTATGATTGATCCTCGTACTACTTTGGTGGCGCGTGATGGATTGTTGAGCCACCAAACACTACCTTGTGCTAAAAAAAAGGAGTGATGGATTGTTGAGCCACGAAACACTACCTTGTGCTAAAAAAAAGGAGTTATTAAACAATATGATTTTATATATACCATTAAATCGTGTCTAGAACTTTAAATATAAAATAACTAAAATTTTTGTGTTTCACTACTAGATCACAATCATAAAAAATACAAAAAACATGGGGTTCTCTTTAGAACTTAATAAAGAAACATTTCCATTTGCATCATTGTTTTTGTTAAAAATGGAGAAAGTGAAATTGTTCTCTCCATATTGCTTAAGAATACATGGTATTTTTTTTTACTTGTGCTATTAATATCATTAAATTTTTGTTTGAACAACCAATATTTCTCATTTAACCTATGATAGATCAATTTTTTTTATTTGTACTTGGATTTTCTTTTCTAAAAAAATAACCAAATGTAAGATAATAACTTCAACACTCTCGAGTTTAGACAAGTGTTTAGCCCAAATATATTTGGGACTATGATATTTTTCATGAGAAGTTTTTTTTTCACTTCTTATTGTATATCTATTATTAGAATTTTTCTATAATAGATAATTGTATTCTCTCTCAAATGATACTTTTTCAAGCATAAAAATTCATTAAATTCCCAAGAAGGAACCTTTAGTAGATATCAAGTATTATCCATCAGCAACCTTGGCTAGAAAGAACAGTTCAAGTCATCAGATTTAGGAGATTAATCCATCATCCAAGATATTATATTGAACTTTAAGTCCATTGGGTGAATTCAAACCTCATAAACCTCCAAAACTGATTCAAAAAGTAGTAAATACCATCTTGTTTTATTAAATACCAATTTAGATTTACAAATTATCTTGGTATCATTATGCTTTGCATTGTCGAATGATTTTTTTTAAAACTTTCTAGGCTATATATATATATATATATATATATATACATCTTAATGAAAATTTCTAATTTAAAACAAAAAATCCCTTATTCCCTAAAAAATCCATCTAAATTTTAATTTTCATAGATATCATCATAAGATCAAGATCCTCACTTTTATATCAATAATTAATATATTACATGATTTAATATTCTCTTTGTATGATATATCTCTTTGTGTTTACATATTTAATATTCAAATTAATTTTATTTGAATATTTAATATATAGTAATGATATAATTATGTAATTTATTTTTAGACATTTTACACTTTTTTTGAATTAATGTATTTTAAGTTGATTTGTTTTCATACAAAAAATATACATTTTTTTTATTTTAAAATATCACCTTCAATTATTTTATATATACATGGCTTCTTAATAGAATGTTGAGATGTTTCAATATAGTAAAAGTTTATAACAATAACTAAATAAGAATGTTTTCTAGAATAGTATTTGAAACTTCTTTTTTTCCCTTTTGGTTTTCTAGAAGATGTTGAATGTTTTCTTTTCTCACAATTCCTTCTAAAAGGATAGGATTTTTTTCGTTTCTATATCTTATTTTCTTCTTTCATCTTCTATAATTTTCATGTGTCAATGCTGATTAAAGAGGTATGAAGAGAATGATTATCAAAAATATTTTCATGTGTTAATAAATGTGAAATTTCAATATAAATTAGTGTAAATCATAAAATAATTAAAGTATGAATTTGTTCATTAAAATATCAATGCTCAATGTAACGCAAGGGGTGGGTGCATGATTGTTTTAGTGTTTTTTATGATATAATTAAATACAATATAATTTTGGTCATGCTTATTGAATCCAACTTTGTTAGTAAAAGTGTAATGAATGATGAGATGCAAGATACTTGGGCTATTGAGATGAAATTTAATAATACATCAAAAAACATTTATAATAAAAGAAAAAGGTGAAGATTAATTTTTATATAGATAATTTACAATGAGCATGTAAAAATATAAATGGACTATTCTAAAATGATTGTTCGAGTTTACTTGTTTTTTATAATGAGTATGTAAAACTATTTATTTTAATTTTAATATAGATTTATTATATTGGGTTCCCCCTCAATAAATTAATTTTTTTGGAATATTTTTTATTTGGCATAATTTATCTTCTAAATTTTAGCTTCATTGAGTTTTTTCGTGTTAGATTTTAGTCTCCTTTTTATTTTGTCTTTTGTACAAAAAAATTATTAATAGATTTTTTAACGATTTTATCATTCAAAATTAAATTGGATGACATTCAAGCTTCGATTGAACAAGGTCAATGATTTAACAAGTTGTAGACTTTTTAGATTAGATTTAGTTTAAGAGGTTCTTTGGGTTTTTGTTTTTCTATGCTATGTTTTCATCTGTTTTGTTTTTTGGAAGTTTGGCTCTCTCTTTGTAGTTAGTACGAGCAGTTTACCCGCGCGATGCGGCGGTTTTTTTTTTATCTATGTAGAAAATTGATTATTTTTTTATGTATTTTATTTTATTATTTTAATATTTAGTTAGTATAATTATATTTAAGAATACTAATATGAATTTTTGTCTTTCAAAAAATCCAAAGTCATTTTTCCTCTCTCTCAATATATTTTTAGGCGATAATATTCAATAAATATCAGACATATTAGAAATAAAAATATTGTAATTTGTTTTTAAAACATAAACTTAATTTTTTTGTGTGCTATAATTATTTATTTGCCGTCTAAAAAGAATAGTCTAATGGAAACGGGAAGTGACTTGTATATTTTTTAATTTGACTTGTAGATAATGCAGGTAAATTTGCCAACAATTTTTTTTTGAGATGTTTTTTTTTCTAGTAATATTAGATCTAAAATATTAAAAATAAAAACATTGGAAATTCTTGTAAAGAAATAAACTTAAATAAAAGAGCACAAAATTAAATTTTGAAGCCAATCTTTTTTTTTTATATAAGATTTATTAATCATATTATTATATTAAATATATTTAAGAAAACATGATATGAATTTCTGTCCTTCAAAAAATCTTAGGTCATTTTTCCTCTCTCTTAATATATTTTTAGGCGATAATATTCAATAAATATTCAAACATATAATTAGTTTTATATATTTTAATTTGACATAAATATACAAATATACAAATATTTTTGATAAGATTTATTAATTATATTATTACATTAAATGTATTTAAGAATATTGATATTAATTTTTTTTAAGGAAAAAATCCAAGGTCATTTTTCTCCTCTCTTTATATATCTATAGGCGATAATATTCAATAAAATTTTTTTTGTGTTATTCGATTAATTCATTATATTATTATATAAAATGTATTTAAGAATACTGATATTAATTTTTTTATTCAAAAAATATTAGGTCATGTTTTCTTCTCCCTATATATATTCCTATGCGATAATATTCAATAAATATTAGAACATATAATTAATGATAGAGTAAAAATATTTAAGAAACTTTAACAAAAGATAAAACAAAAAAATAAAATAAAAATAAAAATTAGCATTGCTATTACTGTCAAAACAATAAAAAAAATTAAATTATCCGGAGGGGAAAAAATATTAATAGAAGAGTAAGCAAGAAAAACAATTAAATTATTATTATTATAATAATATTAATTATTATTAAATTTATTATTATATTATTATTATTATTGTGTTAAATACAAAATTAAAATGCGAAGACAATTTTTTTCTATGTTATTCGATTTATTCATTATATCATTATATTAAATGTATTTAAAAATCGTAGATCATGTTTTCTTCTCCCTATATACATTCCTATGAGATAATATTCAATAAATATTAGAACATATAATTAATGAAAGACTAAAAATATCCTAGAAACTTTAAGAAAAGAAAAATAAATAAATATCATTGTCATTACTGTCAAAACAATAAAAATTATTAAATTATACGGAGAAAAAAAAAACATTAACAAAAGAGTAAGCAAGAAAAACAATTAAATTATTATTATTATTATTATTATTATTATTATTATTATTATTATTATTATTATTAAGTACAAAATTAAAATTCGAAGACAAATTTTTTTTTATGTCATCCGATTTATTCATTATATGATTATATTAAATGTATTTAAGAATAATGATATTAAATTTTTTTTATTCAAAAAATCCTAGGTCATGTTTTCTTCTCCCTATATATATTCCTATGAGATAATATTCAATAAATATTAGAACATATAATTAATGAAAGAATAAAAATATCATAGAAACTTTAACAAAAGAAAAAAAAATATCATTGTCATTACTGTCAAAACAATAAAAATTATTAAATTATACGGAGAAAAAAAAAACATTAACAAAAGAGCAAGCAAGAAAAACAATTAAATTATTATTATTGTTGTTGTTGTTGTTGTTGTGTTAAATACAAAATTAAAATTCGAAGACAATTTTTTTTTATGTTATCCGATTTATTCATTATATGATTATATTAAATGTATTTAAGAATACTGATATTAATTTTTTTTATTCAAAAAATCCTAGGTCATGTTTTCTTCTCCCTATATATATTCCTATGAGATAATATTCAATAAATATTAGAAAATATAATTAATGAAAGACTAAAAATACCCAAAAAAATTTAACAAAAAAATAAAAATAAATATCATTGCCATTACTGAAAAAACAATAAAAATTACTAAATTATACGGAGAAAAAAAAACATTAACAAAAGAGTAAGCAAGAAAAACAATTAAATTATTATTATTATTATTATTATTATTATTATTATTATTATTATTATTATTATTGTGCTAAGTACAAAATTACAATTCGAAGACAAATTTATTTTATGTTATCCGATTTATTCATTATATGATTATATTATTATTATTATTATTATTATTATTATTATTATTGTGTTAAATACAAAATTAAAATTTGAAGACAATTTTTTTTTATGTTATCCGATTTATTCATTATATGATTATATTAAATGTATTTAAGAATACTAATATTAATTTTTTTTATTCAAAAAATCCTAGGTCATGTTTTCTTCTCCCTATATATATTCCTATGAGATAATATTCAATAAATATTAGAACATATAATTAATGAAAGACTAAAAATATCCTAGAAACTTTAAGAAAAGAAAAAAAATAAATATCATTGTCATTACTGTCAAAACAATAAAAATTATTAAATTATACTGAGAAAAAAAAACATTAACAAAAGAGTAAGCAAGAAAAACAATTAAATTATTATTATTATTATTATTATTATTATTATTATTATTATTATTATTATTATTATTATTATTATTATTGTGTTAAATACAAAATTAAAATTCGAAGACAATTTTTTTTATTTTATCCGATTTATTCATTATATGATTATATTACATGTATTTAAGAATACTGATATTAATTTTTTTTATTCAAAAAATCTTAGGTCATGTTTTCTTCGCCCTATATATATTCCTATGAGATAATATTCAATAAATATTAGAACATATAATTAATGAAAGACTAAAAATATTCTAGAAACTTTAACAAAAGGAAAAAAAAAATATCATTGCCATTACTGTCAAAACAATAAAAATTATTAAATTATACGGAGGAAAAAAAAACATTAACAAAAGAGGAAGCAAGAAAAACAATTAAATTATTATTATTCTTATTATTATTATTATTATTATTATTATTATTATTATTATTATTATTATTATTATTATTATTATTATTATTATTATTACTACTATGATTATTATTATTATTATTATTATTATTATTATTATTATTGTGTTAAACACACTTATATATACATGGACAAAAGTAGGGGTTATATTAGAAATTTAAAAAAATAAAAGTATAAGGGCTGAAATGAAAATAAAATATAAAGGGATTAAAATCAAAAATTAAAAGTTTAAGGGCTGAAATGAAAATCAGATTTATTAATATTTTCAATTAAAGGACAAATTTGCATAAATGGAAACTTGTGTACCGAATATATTAAGCCTTTTCAACCCAATCCGGAAATTAAAAGAAGGAGGACCGAAGTGAAACATTCACATTTAATTAATTGCAATCGAAGGACCCAATCGAAGAAAATCAAAACTTATATAACTAAAATCAGGCAAATCTTCACACTATATAACACAATTAAAAGTCAAGGGACCGAAGTGAAAGTATACACAACTCGGGGGGCTCTTCTGCACTTTGACGTGCAGGAGAGAGAGAAACGGTGCAACCGGCTTTAACCGGCCACCGCCACGTCCACGACCACCTTGTGGCAAAACGCGCCGCCCCGGGAGGAAGACCAAGAGGAGGCGCACCGGATTAGGCGCCGTTAGCCCATTTCCGGCCACCGTATCATACCGCACGCGCCACTTTAAAGGGGCGTTAGGGGGAATACCGTGCGTCGCGTGAACGGCACGCGCCTGACAGAATTTCGAAAAATAAATAAATAATAATGGTCAGTTACCGTTATAGCCCTGTCCCTAATTAATAAATTTTGTCTTATTAGGGGCTCTAACCGTATTTAGCCATTTAAAAAAAAAACCCATGCGGCGGACCGGACCGAACCAGACCGGTACGGACGCGCGCAATTACACCCTTAACCCTCAGCCGAAAACACTATTTTGTCTTATTACCGGGGCTAAAATCGTTACTACACTGTTCATAGGAAGAAAAAAACAAAAAAAAAAAGGATGGACGAACTCGCGCGACGCACGAGGGCAAAGCTCGCGTCTACAGTGACATTGAGTCAGCGTGAACAGTGTTTTCCGTTTTCTTTTAGTGTATTTGTTAATAGCATTGGATTATTTGGTAATCCGAATAGGTTAAAGAGTGATTTATTATTATTATTATTATTATTATTATTATTATTATTATTATTATTATTAAAAAAATAATTTTATATTATTTAAATTGTTGAAACTTGAATATTTTTATTCGACCCGAGGGAACATACTTAGTATTAAACAAGCAACTTGATCAATTTCACGGGTTGTTTTCATTTACAAAAGATGAGTCATTGGCCTATGCTCAACCGCAATGAGCAATGTTTTTACCTCGTTTCAACATATGTAATTTTTTTTATTTGTATTTTGGTTTTTATTCTTTATTTTTTGATTTAGTTTTGATTATTTTTTGGTCCTAGGATAATTTTTAATTTTTTTGTTTATATTTTTGTATCTGTACTCTTAGTATTGACTTTTATTTTTATTTTTATTTATCTTTGTATTAAATGTAGCTTTCATTAAAAAATAGAGAAAGTTAAGCTTTAGAGACGTGAAATGAGAGTGAAACTTTCTGTTATTTATGTATAGTGAATCTTCTGTTGTTAGTGATTTGTTATCTTTGTGTTTTTTTCCATTTATTATGTATGTCTATGTGAAACTTTCTGTTATGTATGTCTATGTATGGTTTAATATATTTTTAACTTAAAGTGATTTTTATTTAAAAAGAATTTTATTTTTTTATATTTTTTAAGATTTATTATTCATATTATTATCTTAAAAGTATTTCAAAACCCTGAGATTAAATTAATTTGAGATTTTTTTTAAAAAAAAGCTTAGTTTATATATATATATATATATATATATATATATATATATATATATATATATATATATATATTTAAGGCATTAAAATTAAATTAATATCTATAATAAAATGAATATATACAAAAAAAACTAAATAATCGAAAGGTTTGTAGGCTTATTATTTCTCTCTGATGTATAGTATCTGTTGCGATGTCGCAGTCGCACAAATTAATTACCCTAGCTTAAAACACACAAGATAGTATAGAGCAAACAAGGGGTCGATCCCACGAGGAAGTTTCAAGTCAGATTTTTATGTTGTATGTTATGTGATTAGGGGGATTTGGTTTGTGATTATCTAAACTATGACAGCAATTAAACTAGCAAACAAAATCAATTAAAACCGAAACTTATCAAGAAAACAAACCTTGGTCACAAGCATACATCCACCTACGGAAATTAGAACCGATCCTTGAAACAAAAAATGCAATTTATGTTCTGAAATTTTATCTTTTCTTAACGTGATTAATTAACGGATCCGCCGTATAACTAATCCTAACCAACAAACAATCAAAGTGTTCGCACTAATGATTCAATTTAATGGTAGCTTTAAGAACTAGATAATTTCATCAAGTTTAACATACAAGTTGTCCGCAACTTGTGTCAATTTATTCATATGTTCTCCCTAAGTTCAATAATGTAGTTCCGCCACAATTATCAAGCTTAGTTGCTTCACAAGTTCATATATCACAACTCCGGTTTTGATATTAAACTTAGCAATAGATTGTTCACAACAGTAACTTAGAGTCCGCTCTAGCAATCATCAACAACAATCATAGGAAATATGCATAGGAAAACAATCATACTCATTCATAACATAAACTGAAAATAGAAGGAAGAATAAATCTCACGGTTCTTGAAATCCAAAGGTTTTTGTGTCCTTGCAACCAAGTAAAAGAGTCTAGCCTTGCTTGCTCCTCTTCTCCTTTATATATGCTTAGAAACCCTAGTGTCTATTTTACAAAATAGTCCTTCCTTAAGTTGGCAGAATTTAGTTGTCCCTTGTAAAATTCATATCACATCGTTTTGAGCTGAAATTTGGATTGTTTATAGGTCTTTGAGTCATGAATCCACGAAAATTGAGTTTGCATCAATCGGACTTTTGTAGCTCAAGATATTGAAGTTGGAATGGACAAAGGTCGATATCGGAAGATTGCAAGATTTGATTTTGAAGGCTGCGATTTCCATGATTTTCCTTATTTTATTTATTTTTTCTTGGCTTTCCATAAATTTATGGATGTTAGCTTTTGAATTTCACTGGAATCACTTCATTTCGATCTCTAGAGCTTCCACTCTGCACAAAACACCGACTGAAGGTCAAATCTGTCAATTACCTCCAATTACCTCCTTTTTGCATCTTTCATCCAAAAATGCCTTCAAAATATAAAACAAAGAATATCAAGGCATTTTATACACAAAACATATGCAAAACACTACGTAAATATGGATGAAATTATCAAATAATATGGTCGCATCAGTATCATAAAAAGTCTAGGACCATTAACATTTGATTACATTTTAAAAACTTTGGTCCTGACTGCGGCGAAATGCAAGGCAAGTCGCTTATATATTTTTTCACTTTAGATAATTTGACCCAATTTTCCCACCTGTTTTGTCTACGTATGGTTTCATATATATTTTTTTTACGTGATATTAGAACTGTAATATCATACATAAAAAAGGCATAAAAGTCAGTTTTTAACAAAAACAACATCGATTAATGAATTATTTTGATTATTATTCTCATTGTTATTATCATGATTGTTAAATTATCACAATGATTATAGTTACCATTGTAACGAATTATTTTGATTATTATTCTCATTGTTATTATCATGATTGTTAAATTGTCACAATGATTATAGTTACCATTGTAACCATTATTGTAAATAATTAACATTCTAATTATTACTGGCAATACTATCGCTGACACCATCATTATCATCATAAAACAAATTCAATTATGTTTTTATTTTTTAACATTTATTCTTCATATTATTATATTAAAAGTATTTCAGAACACTATGATTAAATTAATTTGAGATGTTTTTCTAAAAACTTAGTTCATTTTTTATATATATATTTTAAAGCGTTAATATTAAAAAAACATCAAAATATATAATTAGCCTCAAATATTTTTCAGAAAAAATACCTTTAAAATAATCAGTATTATTATTTTAAACGCCTTCTCCATAATTAAATGAATATATATAAAAATAAATAATCAAAATTTTTGTAAGTTGATTATTTTGCTAAGATGTAGAGCATCATAAAAAAAAATTTAAGACCATTAATATATTTTTACTTGTTAAAATTTTTTGTTTTGGTTGCGACAAAGCGCAAGGCAAGTGACTCGTATATTTTTTCATTATAGATACTTTGACCCAACCTTTCCACTTGTTTTGTCTACGTGTGGCTTCATATATTTTCTGTTTATATAATATTAGATATGAAATATCATACATAAAAAAGTCACAAAAATCAATTTTTAACAAAAACAACATTGAGTGATGAATTATTTTAATTATTATTCTCATTGTTATTATCATGATTGTTAAATTATCATAATTATTATAGCTTCTATTAGAACTATTATTGTAAATAATTAATAGTCTAATTATTACTGGCAATATCATCACTACCACCATCATTACTATTATACAATGAATTTTTTTAAAATTTATTCTTCAAATTATTATATTAAAAGTATTTTAGAACATTAAGATTAAATTAATTTGAGATTTTTTAAAAAAATTAGTTCATTTTTTTTTAATATTTTTCAGGCATAAATATTAAACTTATATCAAAATATATACTTAGCATCACATATTTTTAAGAAAAAAAACCTTAAAAATAATTGTTATCATTATTTTAAAACTAGTTCCCATAATTAAATGAATATATAAAGAAGTAAACAATCAAAAATTTTGTAAGCTGATTATTTCGCTCAGATGTACAACATCATTAAAAAAATCTACAACCATTAACATTTTTTTACATGTAAGAAAATTTGGTTCTGGCCTGTTTGAGCCGCAAGGCAAGTGAATCGTATATTTTTTAATTATAGATAATTTGACCCAATTTTTTCACCTATTTTGTCTACGTGTGCCTTCGTATATTTTTTGTTTATGTGATATTAGATGTGAAATATCATACATAAAAAATGTAAAATTCATTTTTTAACAAAAACAACATCGACTAATAATTTATTTTTATTATTCTCATTATTATTCTCATTCTTGTTAAATTGTCACAATTATTACAGTTTCTATTCTAATCATTATTGTAAATAATTAATATATTAATTATTATTGGCAATATTATTGCTACCACTATCATTATTGTTATAAAAAGAATTTGTTTTTTATTTTTTAGATTTATTTTCATATTATTATATTAAACATATTTTAGAATACTAAGATCAAATTAATTTGAGATTTATAAAAAACAATAGTTTATTTTTTTTATATATATATATTTCAGGTGTAAATATTAAACTTATATCAAAATATATAATTAGCATCATATATTTTTAAGAAAAAAAAACCTTAAAAATAATTATTATCATTATTTTAAATGCCTTTTCCATTATTAAATGAATATATAAAAAACTAAATAATAAAAAAAATTGTCAATTGATTTTTTTTCTTTGTTTTGGATTCGAGGAAACCCCACCCTCTGGAAAGCGCAATTTTTGGGCCTAGGTGAGTGAGTAAAACCCTAGCTATCCTAGATTCTTATAAGAGGTTCACCCCTTGACTTGAACTCGAGACTTGCTGTGCAGATCTCCAAACCTCTGCTATCACGCCATGCCCCTTGGGGACAAGCTAATTTTCTCTTTCAGATGTAAAAAAATCTACGACCACTAATATTTTTTTATATGTTAAAAATTTTGGTTCTGGTCACAGTGAAACGCAGGGCAAGTGGATCGTATATTTTTTCAACATAGATAATTTGACCAATTTTTCCACTCATTTTTTCTACGCGTGCCTTCGTATATTTTCTATTTATGTTATATTATATCTAAAATATGATACATAAAAAAACACAAAAGTAAATTTGTAACAAAAACAACATCGACTGATGAATTATTTCGATTATTATTCACATTGTAATTATCATTATTGCTAAATAGTCACAATTATTATAGCTTTTATTTTTACCATTATTGTAAATAATTAATATTATAATTATTACTAGCATTATTATCGTTGCCACCATCAATTAAGATAATGCGATGTCTAGCTCTATATCCCCCACTTTGAATGTGTTTTCCAACCATCAATTAGAATAGTGCGGTTTCCATCCCTATCCTCCTCCTTGTTTGAGTGTGTTTTTCAGCCTTCAACCACCAAATCAAATAGTGTGTTTTCTAACCCTCAACCATAGATCTTAGATAGCATGCTTTCTAGCCCTATCTTTCATTCCATCATCTTCTCTTCCTGATCAATCAACTATTTCATGGTCTAGTAAATTCATTCTTTTTTTTCTTTACAATGCTTACTATTTAAAGTCTCTTACAAGGGGAAGAGGAAAATATTGAGGGGGGACAATGGTTACACCGAGGAGAAAGTAATACGGGGAGAGCATGATGAAAAATACTTAAAAACTGGGGATACAATCATTAATGCTGAAAAAACTAGGGTGAAACACTGAAAAAAACACAGAGCATGATAGGGACGAATAGACGGGGGAAGAGGAAAGAAGATTGAAAAATGGGGGGAGATGATCGTTAAACTAGGGAGAGGATATAATATACAAATAGGAAGGCCATCGTTAAACTGGGGGAACATTGGAAAACAAACACATTGCACACGACAAGGATGATGTGACTATGAACTTGCAAAATAACCATCCTTCCATCTCCCTCGGCGCCATCAAGATACTAGCACCGACAAAAATGACCAACAACAGCAAGCCACGCAGCAGCCAACCCTCTCTCTCTCTCTAAAACCAGTTGCAACCATCAACTTTCTCTCTCCTCCAACAGCAGCTCCCAACCAACCACCTTGCTTCACCTCAGCACCGACGGGTTCTCCCCCACGCCATAAGCTCCCCAACAGGCTCAACCTTCTTCTTTAGCACTAACAACGAAGTAGCAGCAGCAGCTATGACCAGCCTCTTTCATCGCTCCTACTGGCCACCATTTTCGACGCTACCACTATAGGGAGAACCACCTCGATCTCCTCTACCTGGTGGCAGTGGTAGGAGAGCCTCTCATCACCGTCGGCCTACCACCTTTTCACTAGTCATGTTCATGAACAATACAGTGAATTAGTTTATATGTGAAATGTGAACAGTGCAATCGCTTGTGTGTGTGTCTATATATATATATATATATATATATATATATATATTCTTTCCACTTTGTTCTTGGGTTGGATTGCTCTCGGCCTAGCCCAAGTCCAGCAAAGTTGGGCCTTTGGCCCACCTTGGCTCGGCCGACCCATTTACTTGCCTAGGTCCATTCCGATTTTTTTTTAAAATAAAAAAAATCTCATTAAAGAAAATAAACAAAAAATATGTTGTTTTCGTGCATACGGCCGAATTCCAAGGTTTCTCCAAGCATTTTTTTCTTGTAAAAATCAAATACAACATATTTATCATGTTTTAAAACGAAAATTGGATATTGTAACCAGTTCATGATTATCCGTTGGAATTTGGCCAAAATATCAAAAAAAATTAACAACTATTTTGTTTTATCTATCAGGTTGTAAAATTACGTTGCAAGTACACCCGCTGATAGTAAAAAAAAGAATTTTTTTTATGCAGCGTGAAAATTTCCAAACTGTAGAACAGTTAGGTTTTCAACTTCCAATGAGGTAGAGACTCTCTCACGAAGAGAGATTTACCTCTAGCCTTAGAAAAGACAAAGGAATAAAAAATGACTTAGGAAAAACAATCAAACAAAAATGTAGCTTATCTTAGGTAGGGTGCACTTGAGGTGATGCGTCTTCACCTTGGACAACAAGTCCCCTTACATAGACTCTCACAGACCAATAGGTTTCTAAGTGATCGTAATACTAGGTGGCGACTCCTGATAATTATAGTCATAATTTTTACGACTATAAAACCCTACCCTTTTCATCGCGCGCCATCTCCTCCTCAAGGGGATGGCGGTGCGCAAAGCTAAAATTTTTTTGTCGCAGCAGATGGCGACTCCACTAAGAAATTGACGGACTGAGATTTGTTTGTTTGATTGTTTATTCTTCAATTTATTTTTTTTACACAAATTTTTACTACTTTAGCATGCATTTTACTTTCAATTCATGCATAACATCGGGTTTAAATTAATGTCATCATGCATTTTAATTTTCTGAATAAACCCAATTCTAGGTTAGGTGGGGAGTAGCTGAGAGTTTACTTGATAATGGAGGGTCATACTGTGCCCCAACAATTTCTTGTAAACCCCTACACCACCTTCACATGAGGCAGTCACTGGGCAATTTATAGACCTTTGAGACCAGTACAAAGCTTACCTCTCATGTAATGTCCTAGAACTTGTCTTTGGTACAGACTCTTCGATAATAAACTTGATGTGTATGTACATGCATTTGCATCCACATGAATCCATCACTATGCATAACATCTTATCGGCAGGTCAAAATATAGGTCCCCGAAGAACTTCATCTCCTAGAATTTACAACACTCGACTCTGATAGAAAAACATAGAGAATGAAGAGCATGCACGCCAAGATGCCCATTTCCAAGACGAGTTGAATGCCTTAAAAGATAGTGTAGCTCGTCTTACTAGCTTACTCGAGTAAGCACTAAGAAATGTCTCTGGTGAGGGTCCTTCAACTAGACCCACAACGGCTGCTCAAGCACAAGCAATGAACCACCATGAAGAGGTGATAGGAGAAAGGGTTCAACATCTGCAACAAAATCCAGCTTTTGTACAATCAACAGCGCCAACTCCTGCAGCAACCCTAATGGTTATAAAAGCATCAGAGGGTATCAACCAAGATAAGATGGCGATGTTGGGGGCTAGGATAAGGGCCATTGAAGAGGTGTACCTATATGACCCAGTACACGCTGCAGAAATGTGTCTAGTCCCAAATGTTATGATACCAAAAACATTTTATGTTTCTAACTTTATCAAGTGCACTAGGACACAATGCCTCGTCACTCACCTAAAATCATATTGCAACAAAATGGCAGAAGTAGTGTATGATGAAAAATTATTGATTCATTTTTTCCAGGATAGTTTGAGTGGGACAGCTATGAATTGGTACATGAGATTAGACAACACCATGATCTGTAGCTGGAAAGATCTAGTAGATGCTTTCATCAAGCAATATAAGTGCAACATGGACATTGTTCTTGGCAGAAAAAGTTTGTCCAACTTGGGAAAGATTAGTAAAGAAAACATAAGGAAATATGCTTAGAGATGGAGAGATCTCGCTGCACAGGTACATCCCACGCTTCTGGATAAAAAGATAGTGACATTATTTGCCAACACACTGAGAGCACCCTATTATGAACCTGTAATGGGTAGCTCAGCACAAAGATTCATAAATGTTGTAGCCGTGGCAGAGCAAATAGAGTAGGGAATCTGAAATGGGAGAATTTTCAGCACTTATGGAGAAAAATGGCTTTGAAGGCAAAAGAAAAGCGGTAGAGCATTTTGAAGACGACTACAAGGGTAGGAAAAATCAATTCCAAAACTACCATAACCCTTTATCTAAAACTCCCAACATCAATCTTCAAGCCAAAGATCCACCTAAAAATTTCCCGAAAAGAAATTACCAGAAAACCCAAGAACAACTACCTCTGCTACCATTACCCTTAAATGAAATGTATCAAAAGTTGATAAGCATTGGGCTAGTAGCTCCTTAACCTCAAGCACCTTTGCAACAACCTTACCCCAATTGGTACAAACCCAACCTCAACTGCAGATAGCATGTTGGTGCTGCAGGGCATAGTATTCACACTTGTGGTGCCTTCAAGAAGAAGCTCATACAATTGATTAAAGCTAGGTGGATAACATTTGAAAAAAATCCAGGTCCTTCACCTAATTAAGCTTCATGGAAATGGGTACCAAATGTTTTCACTGTTGGAGTAACCCTTGCAAAAGCTTATGAAAAGAAAGAGCACAAGTATTGGAAGATGAAGTCTACTTCCATGATTGCCTTTTGTTTTGGTCATGTCTGCACATCACGTTCCAATTTTGACTTATCGACAATTTTGCTTGTAATGCCACAAGACCTTTTGCTAAACAAGCTTTTCTTTTCAATAAGATCAGCATTTCCTTGTTCTTATGACGTGCTTATGTTTTTTTTTGTTTAAATAACACAAGCAAATTACGAATGATCCCATAGTGATTTTTGGAAAATCAAAGTCTAGTAAAAAACAAAATGCTAAATTGATGTTTGTTTAACAGATGTGTTATGGGAAATCAAAGGATTTCATTGAAAAGTGATCTCATACCTCAAAAAACCCACATAATAAAGTTAAATTCTTAGCTAAGCAAATAATCCAAAAAATCAAAAAATCATTTTGCATGGAAAAATAAAGCTTATCGATCCCGGATGCATATTTTTGAAATGAGGAGATGCCATCTTTGAAATGCCTTCACAAAGTCTCAAATATCCCTTGCAGTCCTTATTTGATTCTAATAATTATTTCTTGATAATTAACCCTGAAAAGTATCACACCCTACGCTGGGGAGCAAGTGTGAAGATTAAAAAAGAAACACTTTTAATCTACAAAATTGTTCTCAATGACAAGAGATGCCTAAAAAAAGCTAAGAGGCATGAACACAAAAAGGGTTTTAGTACACTGTAACAAATCAATTCAAAATAATGGTAGTACTAAAACCCCATGATAGAAAGGCCAAGTAAAATACTAGGAGGCATGTCACAATAAAAGCCCAAACAAATATTGGGGGGCATGTTAAGATAAAAGCCCAAAAAAATACTGGGGGCATGCTAGGTCATTATGAAAATAAATTATGAGGACAAAAAAAAGATTTAAAAGTAAGCACTCGTGATCCTTAGTCTAGAAAACCCTTAAACACCTTTTGAGCCTACATGTATCTATTTTTTTCATAGCCAACAATCCAAGTCTACATTACAAGCCCGTAAAGCCCTTTCTAATCAAATACAGACAATCTGGATCGATAGAAAATGCTTTTCCATTTGAAACAAACCTTACATATGCTTCACAAGACTTGATCAAAGCCTTTTTGACATGTAAGACATGCGAACAAGCATCATTTCACATTCTCATAAAAAGCAACATAAAATCTGAAAATGAGATCTCTTGAATTATTTCGAGAACAAGTTTGTTTAAACAAACATCAAAATTGTTTTTGTGCTTGGATTGACTTTGAAATTCCAAAAATCTTACATGAAACCATTCTTTATAAACAACCAACCCTTTTCCTGCAAACACTTGAAACCTAAAACACTTGTGGGGCATGACCAGACTGGGGGGGGGGGCAATTTAAAAATACAGTTGAAGCTAACTTCATCATTCTTTTTCAAAGAATGTTGAACAAAACTGAGGGGTGCATGTGGACATTGAAGATCTATCATCTCCAGTGGTCAACATTATAATTTGCGGCTTGAGTAAACAGAAGCGAGAAGTCATTAAAGCTAGAAATCTAAACCCCAAAACGAGAAGACCATGAAGAAAAAGGGAACTATATTTTTCAGGTAAGTATACACACATTATCATGCAAAGCATCCCCATTGAGAATCTAGGAAATGTTTTTGAGGGATCGTAATTTACGAACCTTTATTCATCATTTTGAGTACGCCTCGACCTCTCACCACTTTCATTTCCTATAGCGTGCTTTTCAGCCCTACCACTTTCCTGAATTTAGGTGTCATAATGCATTGCATTTCCCCTAGGAATCTAAGAAATGTTTGGAGGGATTGTAATTTACAAACCTTCATCATTTTTGTGTGCACCTTCAAGCCCTCACCATTTTCACTTTTTTTAGTTCGCTTGCTGTTGCAATGTCGCGGTCGCACAAATTAATTACCCTAGCTTAAAGCAAATCAAACAAGATAGTATAGAGCAATCAAGGGGTCAATCCCATGAGGGCGATTTAGTTCAGATTTTCATGCTATATTTTATGCAATTGGGGGGGGGGGGGTTGGAAGTTGTCTAGGCTAGGCTAAAGCAAACTAAGCAAAAATTATATAAAACTAAAATTTATCAATAAAGCAAACCTTGGTCGCAAATCAACATCCACCTACAGAAATCAGAACTGATCATGGAAATGACACATCAATTTATATTCTGAATATTTATCTCTTCTTAAAATTGGTTCGTTAACGGATCCGCCGTATAACTTACCCTAACCATCAAATAACCACAGTGTCCGCACTAGTAATTTGATTCAATGGCAGCATTAAAATCTAGATAAATTGATCAATTAAGAAACATAATTGTTCGCAATATATGTTTAGTTCGATTGAATGTTCTCCCTAAGATTAATAACATAGATCCGCTACAATTATTAACTTAGTTGCTTCATAAGTTCATATACCACAACTCCAGTTTTGATATCAAACTTAGCAATCGATTGTCTACAATAATAACTTCGATTCCTCTCTTAGCAATTAAATAAACAATCATAGGAAAATAAGCATAGGAGAACAAACATATTCATCATATAAACTGAAAAATTGAGGTAAAAATAGATCTCATAGTTCTTGAAATCTGAAGGTTTTCGTGTCCTTGCAACCAAGCAAAATAGTCTACCCTTGCATGTTTATTGAACAACTAAATAAAAGATAGAAGAAAACATGATTTAGGGTTTGGAGGAGGAAGATTTATGTTTTCTTTGGTGCTGTCCACCACTTCCTTGCTCCTCTCCTCTATATATGCTTAGAAACCCTTGTATCTATTTTACAAAATAGTCCTTCTTTAAGTTGGCAGAATTTAGTTGTCCGTTGTAAAATTTATAGATCATTCATAACACATCATTTGGAGCTTCAATTTGGAGTGTTTATAGATCTTTGTGTCCTGAATCCAAAAAAATTGGTTGTGCATCAATAGGAATTTTGTAGCGCCAGATATTGAAGTTGGAATGGACAAAAGTCGACATCAGCAAATTACAAGATTTGAATTTGAAGTCTGTGATTTCCATGCTCTTCCTTATTTTATTTCTTTTACCTTATCTTTCCAGAAAGTTATGGATTTTAGCTTTTTAATGCCACTGGAATCACTTCATTTCGATCTCTAGAGCTTCCGCTTTGCACAAAACATCGGTTGAAGGTCAAATCTGTCAAGTAGCTCCAAATAGCTCCAATTACCTCCTTTTTGTATCTTTCATCCAAAAATGCCTTCAAAACATAAAAAAAAGAATATCAAGGTATATAATACACAAAACATATGCAAAACACTAGATAAATATGGATGAAACTATCAAATAATATGGTCGCATCACTTGCAGACCCTTAATTAGCATGGATAACGCGTTTTTCAGCCTTATCTCCTTCCTTATTATGTATGTTTCCTAACCATCAATCAACCCAGATAATGTGTTTGCAGTACTATCATCATTTTCCTTGTTCGAATGTGTTTTCCATCCATCAATCATCAACTTAGATAGCGTGTTCTTAACCTTATCTCCCTCATCTTTATTCAAACGCGCTTTAGCCGTCAAATTACTAGGATAGTGCACTTTGTAGTTATATCTTCTCTCCTTTGAATGTGTTTCAAACCATCAATTAGGATAGTGTTTTTTTTATACCTATCCTTCTCCTCCTTGTTTGAATGTGTTTTCCTACCTTTAATTATGAACTAAAATAGTATGTTTCCCAACATTATTTTTCTTCCTCTTTTAAATGTGCTTTTTAGCCTATTTTCCTTCCTTATTTGAGTGTGTTTTCCAACCCTCCACCATTGATTAAGATAGTGTGCTCTTCAACCCTATTTACCCTCTTTATTCGAGTGCATTTTCCAACCCTTAGCCACAAATTAAAATAGTGTGTTTTTCAACCCTATTTTACCTCCTAGTCGAGTATGGTTTTTCCAATTCTAAACCATCAATTAGGATAATGCGCTTCTTAGCGGTACCATTCCTCTTAATTGCGTGCATTTTTCTACCCTTAACCACAAATTAAAATGGTGTGTTTTCCAACCCTATTTTTCTTCCTCTTTTGAGTGAGTTTTTCCAACCCTCAACCATCAATTAAGATAGTGTGTTTTCCATCCTTATCCTCCTTGTTTGAGTGTGTTTTGCAACCCTTAACCATAAACTAAAATAATGTGTTTTTCAACCCTATTTTTCATCCTCTTTTGAGTGTGTTTTCCAACCCTCAACCATCAATTAAGATAGTGCGATGTCTGGCTCTGTTTCCCCCACATTGAATGCGTTTTCCAACCATCAATTATAATAGTGCGCTTTCCATCCATATCCTCCTCCTTGTTTGAATGTATTTTCCAGCATTCAACCACTAACTCAAATAGTGTGTTTTTCAGCCCTCAACCATAGATCCTAGATAGCATGCTTTCTAGCCCTATCTTCCATTCCATCATCATCACTTCCAGATGGATCAACCATGTCATGGTCTAGTAAATCCATTCTCTTTTTACAACGCTTACCATTTAAAGTCTCTTACAAGGCTTTAGTCCTAAGCATTGTGAAGAAGGGGCAATTATCATAACCCAATTTTGAGTTAATCCCTAAAATCTACCCAAAATAAAACAAAAAAAACAAAAAATAAAATAAAAAGGGCTGACGTCAACAGAAAAATCAAGGTGGAAATTTTGGATGTTTTCGAGAGCCTAATCATAATTCTTTTGTGCCCAAAAATAAAGGAAAATATAGATTTGATGCTAATATAATTTATTATTGGCTAAATTTGTTTAAAACTTAAGTCAAAAGACATAATTTTTTTTATGAGCCAGCTTGATTTAATCGCCGACCAATTTAAAGTGTAATTATGTTTAGGGATTAATTCAGAGCTCAATTGAAGGGTTTAATTAAGCACAAGAACTTAATTATACTGTAAATGGGTCAAATTAATTTTATTAAGGGTTTAATTGGTGAGAAATTAAGTTTGGAAGCCTAATTTGGGTTAAATTGAGAAGATCAGAATTTTTGGAGACAACATTTTTGGGTGAAATCAGAAGCTGAAATTGAAGAGAAAAACATCGTTATTCTCGGTTTTCCCATCAAAAAACTCTTTTTGTAATAACCTATTTTTGTTAGTCTATTATATATAATAAAAAAAGAAAACTTACTTGCCGAGGCATTACCGAAAACCATGTTGTGCCCATGCTGGCAGGCATGCTTGCCACTCACTGCCACTCTTGCAATACACAACATCTCATTCCTGAACACCTCTCGCATGCCTAATTTACTCTATAAAAAAGTGGGGGGAGGAAATTTTTGAGGGGGGATGATGGGTACTCTAAGGAGAAAGTAATACGGGGAGAGCATGATGAAAGATATTTAAAAAAACTAGTGATACCATCGTTAATGCTGAAAAAAACTGGGGTGAAAAACTAAAAAAAACACATAGAACATGACAGGGATGGATGGACGGAGGAAGAGGAAAAAAGACTGAAAAATGGGGGGAGACGATCGTTAAACTGGGGAAAGGATATATTATACACATGGGAAGACCATCGTTAAACTGGGGGAAACACTAGAAAAAACACACATTGCACACAACAAGGATGATGTGACTAAGAACTTGCACAACAACAACCCTTCCATCTCCCTCGGCACCGACAGTACACCAGCACCGACAGAAACAACGGGCAACAGCTAGCCACGCAATAGACGATCCTTTCTCTCCCCTACAGCGTCAGCTCTCTCTCTCTAAAACTAGTTGCAACAGTTAGCTCTCTCTCCTCCAACAGCAGCTCCCGACCGACCACCTTGCTTCATCTCGACACTGGCGGGTTCTCCTCCATGCCAGAAGCTCCCCAGCAGGCTCAACCTTCTTCTCCAATGCCGACAACAAAGCAATAGCAGCAGCAGCTCAAACCAGCATCTTCCGTCGCTCCTACCAGCCACCACAGACCACCATTATTAACGCCACCACAGACCACAATTTTTAACGCCACCACTATAGGGAGAACCACCTCGACCTCCTCTACCCAGCAGGAATGGCAGGTGAGCCTCTCATCACCGTCGGCCTACAACTTTGTCGTTGTTCACGTTATGTGAACAGTTCAGTGACCTAATTCATTTTGTGAACAGTGCAATAACTTATATATATATATTCCGCTTTGTTCTTGAGTTGAACTACTCTCAGCCCATCCCAAGTCCACCAGAGTTATGCCTAACTTGGCTGGGCCGACCCATTTACTTGGGCTAAGCTCAATCTGATTTTTTTTAAAACAAATCTCATTAAAAAAGACAAATAAAAAATGTGTTTTTTTCATGCATACTGTCGCGACGACGATTTTTACGTGCTTTGCGCCCCGCCATCCCTCTCTGGAGAGACAACGGCGCGCGGTGAAAATGGGGTGTTTAATAGTCATAAAAATTACGACTATAATTATTAGGAGTCGCCACCTAGTGTTAAGGTTACTAGGAACCTATTGGTCTGCGAGAGTCTAGGGTAAGGGGACTTGTTGTGCAAGGGGAAGACGCATCACCCCCAGTGCACCCTACCTAAGGTAAGTTGCATTGTTGTTTGATTGTTTTTCCTAAGTTAAAATCTCCTACATTGCAAGAAACATTCTTTATTATCTACCGATGTACTTTACAATGTAAATTTACATCGTCCTAAAAAATCTTTTTTATTATCTACGGGTGTACTTTACAATGTAAATTTACACCGTATTTAAAACATTTTTATTATCTACGGGTGTATTTTACAATGTAAATTTACACCATAGTTAAAACATTTTTATTATCTACGGGTGTACTTTACAATGTAAATTTACACCGTAGTTAAAACCCCCTTTGTTTATCCACGGGTGTACTTTACAATGTAAATTTACACCCTAATAGATAAAACAAAAATATTTCAAATTATTTTTGATATTTTGGCCAAATTCCAACGGATAATATAAAGCGGTTATGATATCCAATTTTCGTTTCAAAATATGAGAAAGATGCAACATAATTTTTACGAGAAATATGTATGGAAAAATCATGGAATTTGGCCGTGTGCACAAAAGCAAATACATTTTTGTATTTTTGATTTTTTATAATAATAATAGTAGTAGTAAAAAAAATAGACATATTTTTTTTGTCAATTTGTATTTTTTTAATTTTTTATTTTTTTCTGGGCTGGGCTGTCAGCCACAGTGCGCCGACAGCCTCCCCTAAGTGGGCTGGGCTTCCAGTCCTCACGGGCTTGAAGCTCATATATTGTTGGGCTGGGCTTCCAGTCATCACGGGCTGGAAGCCCAAACATTTGTGGGCTAGGCTGACAAAAATGTGGGTTTCTGGCCCACCTCTTGTGGTCTGAACATTGGGCCGGGCACAAAGCCCGACCTGTCTTCCTCTGGCCCGCGTGAATAGTGGGACGCAAATTGCATCCCGCTGCATGCAACCGGCCAGAGGAAGAAGATGAAGGAATAGTGATTTTTCAAGTGTGACAAAATGTGTACCTGTTAGTACCGTTGGGTAGAGGATGTCGAGGTGATGATTCCTGTCGTGGTGGCGTCATCAACGGTGGCCTGTGGTGGCCGAAGGGAGCTTCCAAAGGTGTCAGGACTGGCGTTGCAGCTGTTGTTAACACGTCTGTTGCCTCTTTGGAGAGTGTGGACGGGTAGCTAGTGTGGACGGGAAGCTTACGGTGATGATGAGAGAGGTGTTAGGTGGTTGGGTTGCCAGTAATGGTGGAGAGAGAGAGAGCTTGACGAAGCTGGTTTCTAGAGAGAGGAAGGATCTGCAGACCGAGAGAGAGAGAAGAAGAACTCTTCGTCGAGGGAGTTGATGGTGAGGGTATTACTTCATGTGATTTTCACTTCTTCTTTTGTTTCTTTCTTTGAAAAATTTTTAGAATTTCTTCTCTGTTTCCTCTCGTTCCTCTCTGTTTTTTTTGCTGTTTTTTCCTCCTTTCTTTTGAGCTGCAGACGGGTATTTATAGTGGAATAGAGGCATGCATGTTGTGTGTTATTGCTTCTGCATTTTTGCAGAAATCAAAGGGTTGCAGTGCAGTGCTCTGCCTCTGCCTCTACAAAGGATTTGCAGAGGTGGGTTGCAGAGTTGTGCTTTGGCAATCTTGGCTTTTTGCAATTTGGTTCTTCAATATTTGATTGGTTCAATCACACCCCCAATTAGTTTCAAATTATTAATTTTATGCAATTGTATCCCCGTCAAAATTTGAATAGCGACCTTAAATGTGCGCGCCTTTTTTATTTTGGTCTCTGGTTTCCGATTTGCACGATTTAACCCTCAATTGAGCGTTAGATTCTTACTTTGTTCAATTTGGCCCCTGATTTCGCATAATTGACTTAAAAAATTCAAATCAGTCTCCGAAAATTCCATTCTCACCAATTGTGCCCAAATTAAATTCAGGAAATTGATTTCTCAAAAATTCAAGTCCTTGCACTTAATTTAATCCTTCAATTGGACCTTAAATTAATTCTCGATCATAATTAAACTTTAAATTTGTCGTTGATTAAATCGAATCAACCCATAAAAATATAATTATGTCGTTTAACTTAATTTTTATACAGATTTATCCAACGATGAATTATTTTTGCCTTAAATCTGTATTTTCCTCTATTTTGGAACAAAAGAGATAAGATTGGACTCGCGAAAAACAACCAAAATTTCCTCATTGATTTTTTCTACCCAACGGCTCCTTTTATTTTATTTTTGTTATTTTTTGGTATATTTTGGGCAGTAACCCAAAAATTGGGTTATGACACATACGACTAAATTCCAAGGTTTTTCCAAACATATTTTTTTTTTGTAAAAATCAAATACAACATATTTCTCATGTTTTAAAATGAAAATTGGATATCGTAACAAGTTTATGATTATCCATTGGAATTTTGCCAAAATATCAAAAAAAAATTAACAATTATTTTGTTTTAGCTATCAGGATGTAAAATTATGCTGTAAAATACACCCTCAGATAGTAAAAAAAAAGAATTTTTTTTATGCTGCGTGAAAATTTCCTAATTGTAGAACAATTAGGCTTTCAACTTCCAATGAGGTAAAGACTCTCTCATGAAGAGAGATTTACCTGGAGCCTTAGAAAAGAAAAAGGAATAAAAAATGACTTAGGAAAAACAATCAAACAAGAATGCAGCTTACCTTAGGTGGGTGCACTGGGGGTGATGCGTCTTTCTCTTGCACAATAAGTCTCTTACCTAAACTCTCGCATATCAATAGGTTTTCTAGTGACTGTAATACTAGGTGGCGATTCCTGATAATTATAGTTGTAATTTTTACGACTATAAAACCCACTCGTTTTCACCGTGTGTCATCTCATCCAAAGGGGGATGGCGGGGTGCGAAGCGGAAAAAAATGCTCGTCACGACAATCATTATTGTTAAATTGTCACAATTATTATAGTTTCTATTCTAATCATTATGGTAAATAATTAATATTCTAATTATTACTGATAATATCATTGTTGCCACCATCATTATTATTATAAAAAGAATTTGTTTTTTATTTTTTAGATTTATTCTTCATATTATTATTAAAAATATTTTAGAACAATGGTATTAAAGTAATTTGAGATTTTTCCAACAAAACATTAATTCATTTTTTTATATATATTTTAAAGCGTTAATATTAAATAAACATCAAAATATATAATTAGCCTCACTTATTTTTAAGAAAAAAACTTTAAAATAATCATTATCATTATTTTAAATGCCTTATCCATAATAAAATGAATATATAAAAAAAACTTAATAATTGAAAGGTTTTTAGGTTGATTATTTCTCTCACATATATAACATCACAAAAAAGTCTAGGACCATTAATATTTTTTTTACATGTTAAAAATTTGGTTCTAGTTGAGGCTAAAAACAAGGCAAGTCGATTGTATATTTTTTTTTCACTGTAAATAATTTGACCCAATTTTTCTACCCATTTTGTCTACTTGTGACTTCATATATTTTTTACTTACGTGATATTAGATCTGAAATATTATACATAAAAAACCCGTAAAAGTCAATTTTTAACAAAAAAAACATCAAAAACATAATAAAATAAAATAAATGATAAAACAAAAATAAATATTATTAGCTTAAAAATCATTTGATATGAAGAATAAATAAAAATAACAAAACCAAAAAAAAAAGAACAGAGGGAAAAAATAAGAAATATAAATTTTCAAATGATAACAAAGACTATTTCAAAATATAAACATGGACAAAAATAGAGACTATTTCAATATATATATATATATATATATATATATATATATATATATATATAAAGGACTTAAAATAAAAACAAAATATATAATTAATTTCAATTAAAGAGAAAAATTGAATAACATCAAAACTTCTATACAAAAAATATTAAGGCATTTAAAACCAATCCCAACATCGCACCAACAATATTCGACAGAAAATAATATTTAAAAAGTGTTAAATTACCTTAACAACCTACATCCAACTCTTTTATTTTGTCTTATATGGGGGTATATCCGTATTTATTTATTTTCAAAAAATGTCAAATGCCTGAAACACCCTCGTAGATGACTCTTGTGTTTTGTCTTATTTGAGGGTAAAAGGGTTATTTTACAGTGCAATGGAAATGTAAAGTTACAGTGACACTCCGACACAAACTCTTGATTTTTGTCTTATTAGAGGATATTATGGTTATTTTATTTTGCACAAAAAAATAAAAAATCGAAAATACCCCTGAGTTCAAGTCTAAAATTATTGTGCACAAAGGAGTAAAATAATAATTTCACTATTATAATCCACAATAATATATATCTATTGTTACAATAATTTAATTTACTACAGTGATGCTACAATGAAATCAAGATCTATTTTAGCTTATAGGTAATATTCTGGAAGGAAAGAGGCAAGCATATGCCAATTGAGTTGCATGTTAACAAGATACACAGAAGTTGTTTTTAGGCAACAATATGGACCAAAAATTGTCCGTTTGACCATAGTGAACTTTAATGTGTGAACTACTGCAGGTTGCAAGCAGTCGTACAATAAATTAATATATTTTCCCTTTGAATTATTGAATTTCCGTCAAGAAAGCCACTTTCAATTAATACATTTAAATTAGCTATGTTACTTGTTTTTTATTTTTTTATTTTGAAATATATTATAATAATATTTTATATATTTTTTAAAAATTATCTTTACATCAACATATCAAAATATCTAAAAACAATAAAAAATAATTTAAATCAAAGAAAAAAATTGTTTTTAAAAACCTTTTTAAAATATAAAAACAAAGGATCTTAAACATCGAAATTTGATCCAATCATAAAAAAAGGATAAAATAACCATATGTACCACAGGTTGTTTAGATTCCCATTAAAATTAAAAAATTCTAATGAAATATTATGGTGAAATTATAAATGGTCAGGTAATTATTATTTTTTAGATTACTTTTTACTTAGAAATATATGAAGATAATAATATGTTTTTTTATTTTTTAAATTTATTTTAACATTAACATATAAAAAAACATTTAAATTAACTTCTACAAAAAAATTATAATTTCAAAACGCATTCTCGTATCCTGTTTTGTTTTTATTCGATCCTTTCATACGTTGAGTGAAGATCCTTTGACATCCCAATTGAGATGGAGTTTGTGTTTAATAGTATGGTTTCTTTTCAAAGTATTTATTATTTAGGGTCTATTTAGTATTGCGATTATTGTTGTGGTTGAGGTTAAAAAAACAGTTTCATAAAATTACTTTTAATTGAGGTTCATAGCTGAAATTAAAGTGTTTGATTAAAATTGTAGTTTAGTTTGAGGTTTAATAAAAAACAGTTTCATGTTTTTGGTTACTATACTTTTTATATTGTTGTTAACTTGTGAAATTACTTTAAAAAACATATATACACACACACATATACATATCTATCTATATATTATTTTTTAAAATATTATAGATTTAATAATTATAATAACATAATGTAATTAATAATTTTAATAAATTAAATATTTATTTTTATTTTTCTATAAAACTATTTGTAATTATATTAAAGTACATATACTGATACACACACATGGATATGGCTTAAGAAAAAAAGTCTTGCAGCATCCAATAGAGAATAAAACCATGGCACTTGTAAGCTCTCCTCCTCTCCTCTCTAGTAATTTCTCTCTCCTGTAAGCATGGCACCTGTAAGCTTTCCTCCTCTCATCTCTAGTAATTTCTCTCTCTTCTCCTTTCGTCCTTTTGCTAAATGCAAACTTCCCAGCAAAGGATACATATTACTTGCTTTTTCGATTCCCTTGGTTAATGGGCAATCCTGGTGTGGTGATCTTGATTTTGGTTCAATCACTTGCTTTTCGATATACATGGCATGGTACTTAACTGAATTTTTTAATTTTTAGTTAAATGCACCTATGGTAATCTTAAAATTTTTGCTTCTTGTTGGTGGAGATGGTAAAAGTAGCAAAATATTGTTTTGAGAAACTGAGGTTGAACCTCAATTTTTATGGGCTCTACAGTTATATAAACTGTGATTCAATCCTAACCAACACACCAAAAATATTCTTTTTATTTGAACCTCAATCGCAACCACAGAACCAAACAACTACTTAGATATATATTAAAATAGTATTTTTTTATTGATTTTCACTGAAAAAACACAGATTTTCCCGAAAAAACCAAACACTAATTTCTCATCCACCAGAAACCCATTTCAATTCCTAGAAAAACACAAAAAAACCCAGAAAATGAAGATTAACCCAACAACTGTACCCGCTTCCAATCCGACAACCCAGATCGTAGTCCATCAAGACAACTCCACACTTCCAACTGGAATCTTACTACATGAAACGAATTACTCTCTTTGGTACCAACCCATGGAGATGAGAATCGGTTCACGAAACAAGGCTAGGTAGCTCACCGGAGCACTACAAGAACCTGACCTGACTGACCCAAAACTAGAAACAAGGATAACCTACAATCACTGAGTCAAAAGTTGGTTAATTGACTCGATGAGCCCATCATTGATGCAACGATTTATCCGGTTTCCCACGATGAAGGCAATTTGAGAGGCAGTGTCAAGAACATTCTACGATGGGTCGGACGAAACTTGCATTTTTGAATTAAATAAAAAATCCTTCTCCAACAAACAGAATGGTCACCCACTGTCCATTTATTATAATGAACTAATTGTTATTTTTAAGGAAATTGACCACCGAACACTGTCGCAAGCCGGGACAATTGACGGTGTGCTCCAGCTCCACTCAGCCATGGCAAGGCTGAGAGTTCACATCTTCCTTAGTGGCTATCCTGTTTTTGAATAGGTACAGGGAGTAATTTTGAGGAAGGACCCAAAGATGGACCTAGAAAGTGTGTACGCATACGTACATCGGGAACACCAACAAAAACAGACAATGGGAGGAGGAACGAAGGGTGGCCGACAAACTCATCACATCTCGAAGGGGTCAGTGATAGTGGCAGCTCCCCTGCTGCGTCCATCAAGTGGGTGTCCCTTGGGTGGGTGTAAGTCGATGACCCGTGGGGGAGATGAATATATTGATGCGACTATATTATTTGAATATTTTCATCCATATTTACCTAGTGTTTTGCATATGTTTTGTGTATAAAATGCCTTGATATTCTTTGTTTTATGTTTTAAAAGCATTTTTGGATAAAAGATGCAAAAAGGAGGTAATTGGAGCTGATTGATAGATTTGACCTTCAATCGGTGTTTTGTGCAGAGTGGAAGCTCTAGAGATCGCAATGAAGTGATTCTAGTGACATTCAAAAGCTAACATCCTTAAATTTATGGAAAGCTAAGGAAAAAGAAATAAAATAAGGAAGATCATGGAAATCGCAGCCTTCAAAGTCAAATCTTGCAATCTGCCGATATCGACCTTTGTCCATTCCAACTTCAATATCTCGAGATACAGAAGTCCTATTGTTGTAAAATCAATTGTCATGGATTCAGGACTCAAAGCCCTATAAACGCTACAAATTGCAGCTCAAAACGATGTGATATGAAGGAAATATGAATTTTATCAGGGACAACTAAATTCTGCCAACTTAAGGAAGGTCTATTTTGTAAAATAGACACTAGGGTTTCTAAGCATATATAAAGGAGGAGAGGAGCAAGGAAGTGGCAGCCAGCACCAAAGAAAACACAAATCTTCCTCCTCTAAACCCTGAATCATGTTTTCTTCCATCTTTTTATTTAGTTGTTCAATAAACATGCAAGGCTAGACTCTTTTGCTTGGTTGCAAGGACACGAAAACCTACAGATTTCAAGAACTGTGAGATCTATTTTTACCTCAATTTTTCAGTTTATATGATGAATATGTTTGTTCTCCTATGCTTATTTTCCTATGATTGTTTATTTAATTGCTAAGAGCGGACTCGAAGTTATTATTGTAGACAATCGATTACTAAGTTTGATATCAAAACCAAAGTTGTGGTATATGAACTTATAAAGCAACTAAGTTAATAATTGTAGCGGATCTATGTTATTAATCTTAGGGAGAACATTCAATCGAACTAAACATATATTGCGGACAATTATGTTTCTTAATTGATCAATTTATCTAGATTTTAATGCTGCCATTGAATCAAATTACTAGTGCGGACACTGTGGTTGTTTGATGGTTAGGGTAAGTTATACGGCGGATCCGTTAACGAACCAATTTTAAGAAGAGATAAATATTCAGAATATAAATTGATGTGTCATTTCCATGATCAGTTCTGATTTGTGTAGGTGGATGTTGATTTGCGACCAAGTTTTGCTTTATTGATAAATTTTAGTTTTATATAATTTTCGCTTAGTTTGCTTTAGTCTAGCCTAGACAACTTCCAACCCCCCCCCCCCCCAATTGCATAACATATAGCACGAAAATCTGAACTGAATCGTCCTCGTGGGATCGACCCCTTGCTTGCTCTATACTATCTTGTTTGATTTGTTTTAAGCTAGGGTAATTAATTTGTGCGACCACAACATCGCAACAAATTTTGGCGCCGTTGTCGGGGACGTGATTTTAGTTGATTCTTATGTTCTTGTATTGTGCTGTGATTTATTCTACTTGCTATTATTTTTATTTATTCAAAAAAAAAAAAAAAACATATTTGTGTTTGCGGCGGTACTATTCAAAACAGATTTTTTGGTGGAATTAGGTATTGATCTTTTTTTTTCTGAAGGAAAACGACGTTCTGAGAAGAACTAGTGACTTATAGTCACTAGCCCTACCTTATCTAGGCCAAATTCTATCGTTTTCTAAGGTTTCTGGACATTTTTAGTTTTCTAGCGTAGGATCCTATTGCCTATTGTGTTGTCTTCAATCTCTTGTGTGCTTGGTTTCTTTTGAGTTTTTTTTGTGATTTATGCCTGTAACCTGTTATGCTAATCAAAGTCATCATGTGCAGGTTGATCTCGAAATAGAAAACACTTTACGCAGGTTACGAAAGGAAGCTCGCGTCAAAATCATGGCTGTTGCACGACAACAAACACTCAAGGAGCTTGCTGCTCCTAACGTGAAACACCAACCATTGTGCATAAACATAAACAGTAATGTGAACTTTGAACTCAAATCTGGTTTTATACATTTGCTGCCAACATTCAATGGTCTTGCAGGAGAAGATCCTCACACTCATCTCAAGGAGTTCCACATGGTTTGTGTTGGCATGAAACTGAATGGAGTTGAAGAGGAACAAGTTAAGTTGAAAGCTTTTCCTTTCTCTTTAAAAAGGGCAGCAAAGGCATGGCTTTTTTCTATTCTCCCAGGTTCCATTGACACTTGGAATGACATGAAGAAGATCTTCCTTGAAAAATATTTCCCAGCATCTCGAGTTGCCAACATAAGAAAAGAAATATGTGGGATTCGACAATCTCATAGAGAAACACTCGCTGAGTATTGGGAAAGATTTGAGGTATTGTGCATTCAATGCCCTCATCATCAAATACCTAATCACCTATTCATTCAATATTTCTATGAAGGATTGATGCCTACTGACCGTAGTATCATTGATGCTGCAAGTGGAGGGGCATTGGTAGATAAGACACCCGGTGTTGCACGCCAATTAATCTCAAACATGGCAGCTAACTCGAAATAGTTTGGCACCCGTGGAGACTTCTCAAACAAACGAGTGAATGAGGTAAGTATTTCTAACCTTGAGAATAAAGTTAATGATCTTACTTCTCTTGTGTATTTTTTGGCTTGTGGAAATGTACAGCAGGTAAAAGTTTTGTAGCATGTGCTCACTACAAGGACATGCTATGGATATGTGCCTAACAATGCAAGAAGATTACATTGAGCAAGCAAATACGGTTGATGGAACATTCAATGGACAACCTTAGCGTAAGTATGATCCCTTTTCTAACACGTACAATCCTGGATGGAGAGATCATCCCAACTTCCTCTACGGGAACCCACCTCAACAAGGCAATCAAGGGAGACAATTCCATTCCCATGGATTTCAACCACACCCCCAGCAAAATTATCAAGCAAGACATCCCCCACCGTTCACCAACTCCAATGTTATGGGGACATCATCCAGTGATGATCTTCATGAGATGATGAAAACTTTGGCTTCTAACACTGTGACCTTGTAGCAAAATGTCATGTCTTTTCAACAGGAAACAAGGTCGAGTATTCATAACTTGGAGAAGCAAATGGGGTAAATAGCTTCAAGTGTGGGCAAACTGGAAACACAAATGAATAGAAAATTGCCCTCCCAAGCATTAAATCCAAAATAGAATGTTAATGCAATCATGCTGCGAAGTGGGAAAGAACTTGGAGAAAACAAGTCAAAATAAGTTGAGATGGAGGAAGAAGAAGAGATAGAAAATGAATTGAGTAGCAAGAACAAACCAACTCCTCCCTCACAAACTAAGACAACGACGACCACTCCAAAGGTAACTCCTCACTCAATCAATTCCAATTTTAAAACAATTCCACCCTTTCCTATGAGTTCTTCTAGGTCTAAGAAAGAAGACAAGGAAAAAGAGATCTTAGAGGTTTTCAAGAAAGTGGAACTCAACATTCCTTTGATTGATGTCATTAAGCAAATTCCCAAATATGCTAAATTTTTGAAGTAGTTTTGCACTACCAAAAGAGCTTTCAAACTAAAAGGTCATGAAATGGTAAGTATGGGAGAAGTCGTATTTGCTGTTGTTCAAAAGAATATGCCTTTGAAGCAGAAAGACCCAAGTGCGTTTACTATCCCATGTGTTATTGGCAATGCTAGTTTTAAAAGGGCTCTATGCGATTTAGGTGCATCCATTAGTGTTATGCCTAAACATGTTTATGATTCTCTTAGTTTAAAGCCTTTGAATAAAACCAACATTGTAATACAACTTGCGGATCATAGTTTTGTTTACCCACTTGGTGTGATAGAAGATGTCCTAGTCAAGATTGATAGCTTGCTCATTCCATGTGACTTTTATATTCTTGATATGGAGCATAATTCTTGTGATTCCAGTACTCCTATATTGTTTGGGAGACCGTTCTTAAAAACTACCAATACAAAGATTGATTGTGGTAAGGATACTTTGTCTATGGAGGTCGGAGATGAAAAGATTGAATTTAATTTTCATGATGCAATGAAATATCCTTATAGCAATGTTTATTCTGTCACATGTTGTGACAAAGTTGATAAGTGTGTGCAGCAAGTTTTTGATTTTGATTGTGTGGATGGATTAAGCATAGCTTTGAGCTATGGCTATTATTTTACCCAATTGGAGGAGATGGAGAGGCACACATGTGTTCCCCAAAAGGTGCACGAAGCAGCATTGGCTTTGCAAGCTTTGCAAACCATTCCCCATGGTAATGTCTTTGTTGATTTAGTACTTTCACATAAAAAGCTTTTGCCATCTATTTTACAGGCTCCCGAGTTAGAATTAAAACCTTGCCTGATAATTTGAAGTATGTATTCATTGGCGACAACAATACACTTCCTGTTATCATAGCAAAAGGTTTGACCAATGCGCAAGAGGAAAAACTTGTGAAGTTGTTGTGTGATCACAAAACGGCCATTGGATGGACTTTAGCCGACATCAAGGGCATTAGTCCCTCAATGTGTATGCATCATATAATATTGGAGGATGATACAAAACCAACAAGGGAAATGCAAAGGAGGTTGAACCCACCCATGATGGAGGTCGTGAAAGCTAAAATTTTAAAACTATTAGATGCAGGAGTCATTTACCCCATCATAGACAGTAAATGGGTGGCGCCAATCCATGTGGTGCCCAAAAAGACTGGAATCACATTGGTGAAAAACAGAGATGATGAATTCATTCCTACTCGCATCTCGAGTGGATGGAGAATGTGTGTTGATTATAGAAAGCTTAATCTTTCTATGCGTAAAGATCATTTCCCGTTACCATTCATGGACCACATGCTTGAACGTCTGGTAGGTAAGTCTTTTTATTGCTTTCTTGATGGATATAGTGGATATAATCAGATTGTTATTAATCCTGATGATCAAGAAAAGACTACGTTTACATGTCCATTTGGTACATATGCATATAGAAGAATGCCCTTTGGTCTCTGTAATGCACCAGTAACTTTTCAAAGATGCATGATGAGTATTTTTTTTCTGACTATGTTGAAAGGATAATTGAGGTTTTCATGGATGATTTCACGGTGTATGGTGATTCTTTTAATAGATGTCTAGAAAACATATCTTTGATCTTGAAAAAGTGCATTGAAACTAACCTTGTCTTTAACTATGAAAAGTGTTATTTTATGGTAGATCAAGGAATAGTTCTAGGCCATGTTGTGTCTTCACGTGGATTGGAAGTTGATAAAGCTAAAATAGATGTTATTTCATCATTACCTTACCCTCATGCATGAGGGAAGTTCGTTCTTTTCTTGGCCATGCAGGTTTCTATCGACGCTTTATCAAAGACATCTCGAAGATTACAGCACCCTTGTGCAAACTATTATCCAAAGAAGTGGATTTTGTGTTTGATCAAGCATGTAAAGATGCCCATGATGAGCTTAAAAGGCGTGTCACATCTACCCCTATCATCCAACCACCAAATTGGGATGAACCATTTGAGATAATGCGTGATGCGAGTGACTATGCAGTAGGGGTTGTTCTTGGGCAAAAAATTGGTAAGAATTTGCATGTTATAGCCTATGCTTCTCGCATGTTATGTAGCACAATGCAATTACCATACAATTGAAAAGGAACTTTTTGCAGTAGTGTTTCCTCTAGAGAAATTCAGGTCATATTTACTTGGCACAAAAGTAGTCGTTTTCACTGACCATGCAGCTCTGAGGTATCTTTTGAAGAAAAAGGAGTCCAAACCAAGATTAATTAGTTGGATCTTGGTTTTACAAGAATTTGATCTTGAAATCAAAGACAAAAAAGGTGCTGAAAACCATGTGGCTGATCACTTAAGCCGACTAAGGACCAAGGATATACAAGTTGAAACAATACGAGAGACATTTCCTGATGAGCAGTTGTATGCATTACGATCCTCCACAAGACCATGGTGTGCTGATTTGGTGAACTATTTAGTCACCAAAGAATTCCCTCCAGGTTTGTCTACATCTCAAAAAAAAAAGCTACGAGCTGATGCTAAATATTATTTCTGGGATACTCCTCATCTATGGAAATTTTGTGTGGATCAAGTAGTTAGGAGATGTGTACCACAAGATGAATTTCATTCCATTCTCACCTTTTGTCATTCTCATTCTTGTGGTGGACATTTTGGAGCAAAAAGAATGGCCAATAAGGTACTTGAAAGTGGTTTTTATTGGCCTCCTATTTTTAAGGATGCATTTCATTTTTGCAAATCATGTGAAAACTGTCAAAAAGCAGGTAATATCACTCATAAGAATCAAATGCCTTTAACGAATATTCTTGTAAGCGAAATTTTTGATGTTTGGGGTATTGATTTTATGGGTCCATTTCCTTGTTCTTTTGGTGCTTTTTATATCCTTCTTGCAGTTGATTATGTGTCCAAATGGATTGAGGCAAAACCCACATGAACTAATGATGCTAAAGTTGTTGTAGATTTTGTCAGGACTCATATATTTGACAGGTTTGGAATCCCTAAAGCTATCATTGGTGATCATGGCACGCATTTTTGCAATCGTTCAATGGAAGCATTGTTACACAAATATCATGTGACTCATCGGACTTCTACGGCATACCATCCTCAAACGAATGGCCAAGCTGAGATTTCAAATCAAGAAATCAAGTCCATTTTGGAAAAGACAGTGCAACCCAATCGGCGAGACTGGAGTCTTCGACTTGGTGATGCACTTTGGGCTTACCGAACTGCTTACAAATCACCAATAGGAATGTCACCTTTTAGGATGATTTATGGGAAAGCATGTCATCTACTAGTGGAACTTGAACATAAAGCTTTTTGGGCCATAAAAAAATGTAACATGGATTATGATGCTGCTGGGATTGCAAGAAAGTTGCAATTGCAAGGGTTGGAAGAGATTCGAAATGACGCTTATGAGAATGCAAGGATTTACAAAGATAAGACTAAGAGTCTTCATGACCAAATGATTACAAGAAAAGAATTTCATGTTGGAGACAAAGTCCTTCTCTATCATTCGCATTTGAAACTTTTTCCTGGTAAGTTGCGTTCTCGTTGGATTGGGCCCTTTGTTGTTTCTAATGTTTTTCCTTATGGTGCAGTTGAAATTACAAGTTTAGAAACAAATAACGTACTCAAGGTCAATGGGCATCACTTGAAACCTTTCTATGAAAGTTGGAGGACGGAAATCACCGCTTCTGTGGAGTTAGCTTAACCGATCTATGAAGAATGAGCATACCACATGTTGAGCCAATGACACAAAACAAAAGCGCTTCCTGGGAGGCAACCCATCACAAAAAAAAAATCAGATTTGCTTTCCTTTTCCCTTATCTTTTATTTTATTTTTATTTTTATTTTTATTTTTGTTTTGAATTTTTTTTTTTGTCATTCTCTTATATCCCTTTTCTTTCATTTTCAACATTGAGGACAATGTTGTGTTTTAAGTGTGGGGGTATTGGGAAAATGTTAGTTTTCTTATTTTGTTTTTCTTTATTCTTCCCAAAAAAAAAAGAGAAAAAAAATCTATGATTGATCTTTATGAACTCCCATTGGTTTATGAGAATATGAGTATTATGTGTGAGAATTAAGTGAGATAGATGAATATATAAATTGAATGAATGAGTGTGCATGCAAGTTTTAATGTTTAATTGGTTTAGGGATTGACTCTGAAAATATGTCATGTTGACTTTATAGTGTTATACCAATGTAAGCTTTTGAGCCTTCAACATTATATTTTTTGATTGTTCGTTCTTTCAATGATTTGTATCTCTAGAACTTGCTTCATATCTTGTTGAGATTACATTCGCATTACATAGATGCATGAAGATGATAAAGGCATTAGGAATTTTAACCGCTTGAGCCAAAAAGCCAACCTAAAGTATATTATCTTTAGTGAGCCCTTTTTGAGCTTATTTATCTTTTCTTTGCTTTATCCATGTATAAGCCTTAAACTTTTTATATGTTTTCCTCTTTTCCCCTGGCCAAAGATTAGTAGAGCATATACTTGTGATATCTCATGGAATTATGGTTGGAAATGATGGGCAAAGTTTCCAAAGGTGAAAAAGAAAGAAGAAGTGATGCTTGATGAAAAGATGGGCAAAGTTTCCAAAGGTGAAAAAGAACAAAAGGAAAAAAAAGAACAAGAAAAGAAAAAAAGAAAAAAAAGAAAAGAAATAGAAACGAGCTTGAAATCGAAAGTAGCTAGGCATTGATGCTTGAAGATTGAAAATTGATGTGTTTTAATGGAATATCTTGGTTGAAATATCATTTTTTTTTCAGAATGCTCTACTTTCTTTGGTTTGAACCTTTTCTTCTACTCTCTTTTACATTACCTTAACCTTAGCCCACCTTAGCCCCATTACAACCGGAAAATAAGACCTTTTGATTCATGCATTGTTTGAATTTGAGAGATTTAAACAAATAAGCCCTAAACACATGAGTGTTGGAGTGTATATCAATGAGAGGACCTATCACTTTGGCATGGTATAGATTTCTTTTAAATCCCAAAGAGTAATTGAGTTTTGAAGTTTGCACGTAAACAAATTCATGAAGATTTATGTTCTTTATCCTTCTCAATTGTATTCTTATTTATAATGCTTAAATTCTTGGATATTGATGGGAGATTAAGAGATTGGTCATGGTTATTTTTAATTTAAATTTTTTTTACCTATCCTTTCTCGCGGACGAGCAAGAGCTAAGTGTGGGGGTATTTGATGCGACCATATTATTTGATAGTTTCATCCATATTTACCTAGTGTTTTGCATATGTTTTGTGTATAAAATGCCTTGATATTCTTTGTTTTATGTTTTAAAGGCATTTTTGGATGAAAGATGCAAAAAGGAGGTAATTGGAGCTGATTGACAGATTTGACCTTCAGTCGGTGTTTTGTGCAGAGTGGAAGCTCTAGAGATCGAAATGAAGTGATTTTAGTGACATTCAAAAGCTAACATCCATAAATTTATGGAAAGCTAAGGAAAAAGAAATAAAGTAAGGAAGATCATAGAAATCGCAGCCTTCAAAGTCAAATCTTGCAATCTGCCGATATCGATCTTTGTCCATTCCAACTTTAATATCTCGAGATACAGAAGTCCTATTGATGCAAAATCAATTGTCGTGGATTCAGGACTCAAAGCCCTATAAACGCAACAAATTGAAGCTCAAAATGATGTGATATGAAGGAAATATGAATTTTACAAGGGACAACCAAATTCTGCCAAATTAAGGAATGACTATTTTGTAAAATAGACACTGGGGTTTCTAAGCATATATAAAGGAGGAGAGGAGCAAGGAAGTGGCGGCCAGCACCAAAGAAAACACAAATCTTCCTCCTCCAAACCCTAAATCATGTTTTCTTCCATCTTTTTATTTAGTTGTTCAATAAGCATGCAAGGCTAGACTCTTTTGCTTGGTTGCAAGGACACAGAAAGCTTCAGATTTCAAGAACTGTGAGATCTATTTTTACCTCAATTTTTCAGTTTATATGATGAATATGTTTGTTCTCCTATGCTTATTTTCCTATGATTGTTTATTTAATTGCTAAGAGCGGACTCGAAGTTATTATTGTAGACAATCGATTGCTAAGTTTGATATCAAAACTGGAGTTGTGCTATATGAACTTATGAAGCAACTAAGTTAATAATTGTAGCGGATCTATGTTATTAATCTTAGGGAGAACATTCAATCGAACTAAACATATATTGCGCACAATTATGTTTCTTAATTGATCAATTACTAGTGCGGACACTGTGGTTGTTTGATGGTTAAGGTAAGTTATACGGCGGATCCGTTAACGAACCAATTTTAAGAAGAGATAAATATTCAGAATATAAATTAATGTGTCGTTTCCATGATCAATTCTGATTTCTGTAGGTGGATGTTGATTTGCGACCAAGGTTTGCTTTATTGATAAATTTTAGTTTTATATAATTTTCGCTTAGTTTTCTTTAGCCTAGCCTAGACAACTTCCAACCCCCCCCCCCCCCAATTGCATAACATATGGCACGAAAATCTTAACTAAATCATCCTCGTGGGATCGACTCCTTGCTTGCTCTATACTATTTTGTTTGATTTGTTTTAAGCTAGGGTAATTAATTTGTGTGACCACGACATCGGAACATATATATATACGAGAAAGAGTGGTGGGTTGACTTGCACCCATTGCGGCGAATCAAATCATTCAAAACAAAGGTGTTATGAAAGTATTGGTTATCCTGGCCGGTGGGATTTTAAGAAAAAACCCCGAAAAAATATCGGCAATAGCGGAAGCAGAACAGGTGTAGCCTATGGCGAATGTTGTTCATCCAGGTACAATTGGTAAGACTTCTACACATATTCTCCACTAAGAATAGTACTTGGATTATTGATACAAGTGCATCCGATCACATAACTAGGGATTTTGGTAATTTAAAATTTTCTAAACCCTCACCACAGTTAGTTATTTACACAGCTAATGGTAGTCCCTACCCTATTACTGGGGAAGGATCTATAACCTTGACTGACTCTCTGACCCTAGATATTGTTCTTATTGTTTCATCTATTGTATACAACCTCCTTTCGGTATGTCAAATTACAATTATTCTTTCATGCACCGTAACCTTTTGGCCTCTTTGTTGCGTCTTTCAGGACATTTTGACCCAGAAGATTCTTGGTTATTGTGTTAGACGCGACAACCTTTATTTTTTAGAGTCAACAAAAAAAGAGGGGGTCAAAGTTGAGTCAAGCACATTAGACAAAAAGTAATGACCAAGCTTAAGCACTCGTATGGTTGTGGCACCGACGGCTAGGACATCTATGTTTTGGGTATCTTAAGAAGTTACAACCACAATTGTTTTCAGGTTTAAGTAATTTGGATTTTCATTATGAAATTTGTGAACTGGCCAAAAGCCACCGTATTCCCTATTTACCAAGTTTAAATAAAAATTTAGAGCCTTTCGCAGTCATTCACTCGGATGTTTGGGGTCCTGCAAAAATACCTTTATTTTCTAATGCTCGTTACTCTGTTACCTTTATTGATGAATGCACTTGGATGACCTGGATATCTCTTTTCCAAAATAAAAGTGATGTAGGTACAACCTTTCAGGAATTTCATAAAATAGTGATGACCCAATACCAAAGACAAATTCGCACATTTCAGTCTGATAATGGTAAAGAGTTTGTGGATCAACTTTTAGGTGCCTTATTGAGTCTTCATGGAATTCGACATCAAACCTCATACACCTATACTTCACAGCAAAATGAACTAGCAGAATGAAAAAATAGGCAAATGCCCAACAGAAGATTGAATCTCTACTCTCCACTCCACATCTACCAAATCTTGAACCTCGAGTATTTAGGTGTACGGTATATGTTCACATACCAAAAATCCTATGGAGCAAACTTGATCCATGTGCAAAATGGTGTGTCTTTTTCGGATACTTAGAATTTTAGAAAGGGTATTGGTGTTATGATCCCTAACATCAAAAGTTGCATATGACATTGGATATGTCATTTCGAGAATTGAAACCCTATTATTCTGGGGGAGCATCTGGGCCTTCTCTTCAAGGGGAGAATAACAATGAAGAGAATAAAAATATATTTGAGTTGGAGAAAAATTGAGGGTCTGTTGAAAGAAATTTTGAGGGAACAGGACCGAGTTTTGTCCCAAGTCGTAGTACTGACCTAGAATTCTATATAGACTAGAGATTACTCAGCGATAAACCCCTTTTGTCTCTAGAGTTGTCCACATTTGCACAATTAACAGAAGAATCAACCTAGAATGTTCCTCTTCTGGTAAATCTGAATCCTATTCTTGATGAAACTAATGAAATTCCTCTTTTTGTAGAAAATGTATCTAATAAATATCCATATAGGTCAAATAGGGGAGTCCTGAAAAAACAGTATGAACTTGATCCCAAAACCAAGACTAAATACCCAATCAGTAATTATATGTCTCCCCATAGATTGTCAGAATTGTATGCATTTTTTGTTAATCAATTATCTACTATATCTATTTCTAGTAATGTACAGGATGCATTAACATATCCAAAATAGACTAAGGTGATGAATGAAAAAATGGAGGCACTATTGAGAAATAACACTTGGGAGCTGTGTACATTACCCAAAGGGAAGAAGACAGT
Organism: Salix caprea; assembly: GCA_964035475.1. Taxonomy (NCBI): domain Eukaryota; kingdom Viridiplantae; phylum Streptophyta; class Magnoliopsida; order Malpighiales; family Salicaceae; genus Salix; species Salix caprea. The sequence goes on along the minus strand of OZ037749.1, from coordinate 7,868,808 downwards.
TGGTTGCAGATGGGTGTTCACAGTAAAAATCAAGGCAGATGGTAGTATTGACAGGTTCAAAGAAAGATTGGTTGCAAAGGGATATACACAGAAGTATGAGGTAGATTATCACGAGACCTTTGCTCTTATTGCAAAAATCAATACTATTCACATCCTCATATCTCTAGCAGTGAATCGAGACTGGGTCTTACAACAATTTGATGTCAAGAATGCTTATCTCAATGGAGACCTTAAAGAAGAAGTATACATGGAGTTATCACCTGGAGCTAGGCGCAAATCCTCATGTAAAACCGAAGTTTGCAAATTAAAGAAGATATTATACTATCTGAAACAGTCACCCCGATCTTGATTCGGAAGATTTTCCTCTACAATGAAAGAATTTGGCTATAATCAAAGTAACTTGGATCACACCTTATTTATAAAGCATAGAGAAGGAAAGATTACAACATTAATTGTGTATGTGGATGATATGGTCTTAATAGGAGATAATCCAGAAGAAAGAAAAACACTACAACAGTTTCTAGCATCCAAATTTGAAATGAAAGATCTCGGACAACTGAAGTATTTCTTAGGAATCGAGGTCTCAAGGTCAAAAAATGAGATATGTCTATCACAACGAAATTATGTGTTAGATTTGTTAACAAATACTAGAATGCTAGCATGCATACCTGTTGACACACCTATGGAAATGAATCACAAGCTTGGAGAATCGGAAAATCAGATGCCAATGGACAAAGGACGTTATCAATGGTTAGTTGGAAAGCAGATATATTTATCACATACAAGGCCAAACATAGCCCATGTAGTGAGTGTGGTGAGTCAGTTCTTGCACTCACCAGGAGAAGAACATATGGAAGCGGTATATCAGATCTTGAGATACTTGAAGAGTGCACCAGGTGAGGACTACTATTTTCTAAAAATGAGGTCCATGAGATTAAAGGGTATATAGACTCGGACTGTGCAGAAAATTTGACTGATAGAAGATCGACATCATGTTACTTCACTTTTGTAGAAGATAATCTCGTCACTTGGAGAAGTAAGAAGCAGAAAGTGGTTGCTAGATCAAGTGAAGAAGCAGAATATTGAGGTATGGCTCATGGTGTATGTGAATTATTATGGATTAAACAGGTGTTACAGGATTTGAGAATTGATTATGGGACATCCATGAGTCTACACTATGATAATAAGGCAACTATCAAAATTTCACACAATCCTGTATAACATGATCGTACCAAACACGTTGAAGTCGACTGACACTTCATTAAAGAAAATTTTTATCAAAAAATTATACAATTTTTGTTTGTTCGGTTTGAAGATCAACTACCTGATATACTCACAAAAGCAGTCTTAGGAAAAGTGTTTTATGACATAATTAGCAAGTTGGGCATGATAAATATCTACGCTCCAACTTGAAGGGGAGTGTTGAAATATAAGTGTTTACAATATAGTTGTTTATTACTATAATAGGGATTATATTTCTAGGTATTTAAAGTGTATTGTATTTTAGCTAAAATTGTTGTAATTATTTCCTATAAAAATCCCCCAAACTGTAATAAAAAACATGCTGAATATATCAAAATTAAATCGAAGTTCAAATTCATAGAAAAAAAAATTTTTGTTCAAAAATATTTTTAAAATAAAATATCAAACCGACACAAATAAGAAATTCATTAACTGTTTGTAAGAGTCAACAAAAGTTTGCTGACACTTTGACTTTGACTAAAGTTTCCATCCTTGGAATTAATGTTTCGGATCTCTCCCATCTTGCAAGCATTCTTTGAACAGCCGACTTTCCATTAGAAAGCAAGCAACCCATAGGCCAAATTCAAGCATGAAACAGGTAAATGCCCATGCAATATGTATTTGTTATTTCTGCGTAACAAGCATTGCAAATTCATGATCGTAATCTTAAAAATGGAGTATTTCATGAACGTAATCTTTTCTCTCTCTCTTCTCTCAGTTTTTTTTTTTTTACAAAAAAGCGATTTTATAAATTGTCTGTTGAATTTTTCATGGTCCAGGGCGAGAGCTGAACGAAGACAAACTTCAAAAATTAAAGGAGGGTAGATGGCTAGGACCATCAAATTAATAAACAGGCCCAGTTTTGCTGTCTTCAAGCATATGCTTGAGAGATGCTTTTGGATAAGAGAGACCTAATGCTATCCTACCTGTCTATAAAAGAGATGCTTCTGCCCTGATAAATATCCACGCTATCTGCAGCCAGCTAGCTAGCAAGCTGAGATTTAAGAATGTCAAAATTGTTTTCTCTGTGTTTGCTCCTTTCAATATTCTTCATTGCCCATGCTACTGTTCCTCCTTCTTCAACATTTAAGCACGTCAATGAAGGAGAGTTTGGCTTCTACAGTAGTGAGTATGCTCCAGATTATCGTCCACTGCCCATAGGTACTTCCCCATTCCAACTTATGTTTTATAACACCACCCCTAATGCATACACTCTAGCTTTACTGATGGGTACTAGGAGGTCAGAATCATTAAGGCGCTGGGTCTGGGAAGCCAACCGAGGCAACCCAGTTCGCGAAAATGCCACCCTCACCTTTGGGGAGGACGGAAATCTTGTCTTGGCCGATGCTGGTGGCAGGATTGCTTGGCAAACCAACACTGCCAACAAAGGTGTTGTTGGCTTCGAACTGCTGCCCAATGGTAACATGGTGCTTCATGATTCTAAGGGTAACTTTATCTGGCAAAGCTTTGACTCCCCTACTGATACTATCTTGGTGGGTCAATCTCTCCGGGTTGGAGGTGCAACCAGACTTGTGAGTCGGGCCTCACAGAACGAGAACTCTGATGGCGCCTATAGCCTGGTCATGGAATCCAAAAGATTGGTGATGTACTATAAGAGTCCCAATTCTCCTAAACAATATCTCTATTACACATTCGCTCCAAGCCAAGATCGTCTACAAAATGCGACTCTAAATTATAATCCAGATCCTTACGACAGTTCGGCCAGTGAGGTAACTTTCGATTTATCTTCCGGGGGTTGGAGCGTACACGCCAGACCTAAATTCAATGCTACGTTGTCGTTTCTTAGAATTGGGATAGATGGGAACCTCAGGATCTACTCTTACAACAATAAGGTGGACTACATGGCATGGGATGTGGCTTTCACTCTCTTCTCCAGGGATGATTTTCCAGAGAGTGAGTGCCAATTACCAGAGAGATGTGGAAAGTTTGGGCTGTGTGAAGACAACCAATGCGTTGCTTGCCCATTACCAGGTGGCCTCTTGGGCTGGAGCAAGAATTGTGAACCAGTGAAGCCACCCGCATGTGGCTCTAAAAACTTTTACTACTATAAATTAGAAGGCGTAGATCATTCCATGAGCAAGTATGCAGGTGGGAGCGGGCCAGTGAAGGAGGATGAGTGTGGAAGAAAATGTTCAAGTGACTGTAAGTGTATGGGTTACTTTTACAACAAGGAGACATCCAAGTGTTCGATTGCTTATGATCTCCAGACCCTCACTAAGGTTTCGAATTCCACTCATGTAGGTTACATAAAGGCACCAAAAAAATAAGCCTGTTCAATCTGTTTGTTGACACTTCAAAGACATTGAAGTAGTTCAGTTTAATAAACCGTCATTGTTCCCCGTAAATATGAGCTCGCGTCTTTTGTTCTTCTTATTTTCCACACTTGCTTTGTGAAAATTGGGCAATTATAACAAGAACAATCAAAAAAGGGTTCAGTTGGAATCAGAATAGGAACCATCGGTGAATATGAACAAGAACAAAATCAGAATATGAACCAGCAGTGAATATAAACTGGAGCAAGAGTAAAAGCTTCAATATTTGTTGTGTTATTCATCTTGTATTACACCTTAGATTTATACAGGAAATAATTGTGTAAAGTAGGAAACAATTAGGTCATCAATTTCTATCATCAGTTATAGGAAACAATCTCTATAATTGTGCTAACAAATCTCTCTACAAATCCTAAGTAAATAAGGAAAGTCAACACGCCCCCTCAAGTTGATGAGTAAATGTCGCACATTCCCAACTTGGACAAGAACCTTTCAAAAACACGTTTTGATACAACTTTCGTCAGGATATCTGCAATCTGATTTTTAGTCCTGATACATGGTATTTCAATAATTTTGTCATCAATTTTTTCCTTAATGAAAAACCAATCAATTTCAACATGTTTTGTCTGATCATGCTGAACTGGTTTGTGTACTATTGCACGTGCAACTTAATTGTCACAAAATAGCTTTAATGACTGATAATTTGTAAAAACAAGGTCGTTTAACAAATGTCTGATCCACAACATCTCACAAATTCCTAGTGTCATCGCTCGATATTCTGCTTCTACACTGGATCTAGCAACTACATGTTGCTTCGTACTTCTCCACGTAACTAGATTCCCGCCAATGAATGTAAAGTAGCCTGATGTTGATCGTCGATCATCTCTTGACCCTACCCAATATGCATCTGTATACCCTTCAATATTATGATGATTATTTTTCTTAAATGATGGTCCTTTCCCAAGACTCCCTTTGAGATATCTTAGTCTCATGACTGCATTTATATGTTGTTCTCCCAGATTGTGCATGAATTGACTAACAACTCCAAGGACATGTGCTAAGTCTGGTCGAGTATGTGCTAAATATAATAATCGGCCAACTAGATGCTTATATCTGCCTTTATCTGTAGCTATTTGATTGGCTGTTACTCCAAGCTTCAGTCCTTCCTTTAAAGGTGTATCAACCGGTTGGCAAGCTTTCATTCCATGTCCTTCAATAAATCAAGTGTATATTTTCTTTGAGTTAAGAAAATACCTTATTTACTCTTGGATACTTCAATCCCCAATAAATACTTGAGGGTGTTGAGGTCTTTCATTTCAAATTCCGTGGACAAATACTTTTAGAGAGCCACTCTCTCAGATTCATCATTTCCAGTGATTATCATATCATCAACATACACGACAAGAACTATTAACTTACCCCCTTTTCTCTTAATGAACCAAGTGTGATCAACATTGCTTTGTTTATAGCCACACTTTATCATAGCCTGAGTGAGTCTCCTGAACCACGCTCTAGGTGATTGTTTGAGACCGTATAATGATTTTTGTAATCGATATACTTTGGTTTTTCTTATGTCCTGAACCTGATATCCTGGTGGAAGACTCTTATAAACCTCTTCATTCATTGCTTCATGTAAAAATGGATTCTTCACATCCAATTGGTGTAATGGTCATTCAAGGTTCGTTGCTAGAGATAGTAAGACTCGAACAATATTGATCTTTGTTACAAGTGCAAATATATTTGTGTAGTCAATGTCATATTTCTGTGTGTATCCCTTTGCTACCAACCTTGCCTTATACCTATCAATTGAGCCATCAGCTAAATATTTGATAGTGTAGACCCATTTGCCTACAGGTTTGTTCTAGCGAGTAAGTCGATTATTCTTCAAGTATTATTTGTTTTTAATGAACACAATTCCTCATTCATAGCTTCGTGCCACATGGGATCGATCTTAGCTTCTTGCACACTGTTAGGAATAGATATACTGGGTAATTGACATACAAATGACTTATTTGATTCCAACAATCGTTTAATGGACACATAATTATTTAAGGGATATCAAACTTTGCATTTTGGATCGGGCTCATATGTGAGTTTAGGAATACCTCAATTGACTCATGGAGAAAGTTTTCCAATTTCAAGGAGATCCGAAACTGGAGTTTATTAGCTCGACACTATTAAAGATGGCACGTTACTGGACTTGTCATCACTACTTGGAGAAACACTGGACTCTTGCCCCATATGATCATTGATCAATTGATCATGTATAGTCTCAGATTGTATATTATCTAGTGCCTCTGTCTATTTGTTGGGCATTGGTTCTTCTCCAATCCCAGGTGGGGATTCTAAAGCCAATTTATCATTGTATTTCTTATTATGAACCTCATCTGGCAAGGCTATATCTTTATAAGCCAGATTATGAATTTCGGTATGACTCTCCCCCTTGAAATTCATGTCCTAACAAATACATAGTTGATTCGTGAAACTGCACATCCATAGTGGTAAACATATGGAGTGTCGCGAGATGATAGCAACGATATCCTTTTGGTGAGGACCATAGGCAACACACACACATCGAGTGAAATGAGGCTCCAACTTACTGTGTTGGTGTTTATGGAGATGGACGTATGCCACAACCAAAAACACGAGGTAGATTAATGGTGGAAAGGGCATTAATCAAGGTGGGTAACAACTGCTACGGAGTCTGAAAATTAATAACACGAGAGGCACTCAGTTGACCAAATAAGTGGCAGATAAAAGAGCTCCACCCCAATAGGAAATAGGTGTTTAAGCTTCGAAGAGGGAAGCCCGAACTACATGAAGCAAGTGGCGGTTCTTACGCTCGACCACACAATTCTACTAAGGTGTATATATGGATAGGTGGTGTGGTGAATAATTCCATGAGTAGTCAGAACAGAGATAGTTTAGAGTTCACATACTCATGACCATTATCACTTTGTAGTACTTGGATATGAGAACCATATTGCAGAGTAACCATCTTGTGAAATTTTTGGAAAATCGAACAAACTTCACTCTTTGTTTTCATCAGAGTAACCCATATCATGCGAGTATAATCATCAATAAATGTTACAGACTAGTGAGCCCCTTCAAGAGTAGAAATCTTTGAAGATCCCCAAACATCAGAATGGATATCATAAAAGGCATAGAACTTTTATTCATACTGGGGGAAAAAGATACTCGATGACCATGGGCCGGTTCACAAATATCACACTTAAATGAAGAATCATCACCTGTAACAAATAATTTGGGAAATAATTTTTTTAAGTAACCAAATGATGCATGACCTAACCGGCGGTGCCAAAGCCAAATATCATCAGCATGCTTAGATTGCTTGATCTGAGACCCATCACGTAGCAATGCTCTAGTGAGGAGACAAGAACTTTTGGATAACAAGTTCAGATAATAGACCTTTCCTCGTCTGGTGCCAGAGTCAAACATCCTCCTAGTTTGAATATCCTGAAAGATACATGAAATGGGACAAAAAATAACAAGACAGCACAAAGCAATGGTTATTTGAGCAATAAAGAGGAGATTATAGTCAAGCGACTGCACCACAAGAACAGTATCTAGATGAAGATTATTGGTAAGTTTGACAGAGCCTTCCCCAATAATTGGGGCAGTACCTCCATTAGAGTAGTAACATTTATTTGAGAGGTTTTATGTGTGGATTATAGACAATTGGAATCATTAGTCATATGGGAGGTAGCTCCCAAGTCAATTACCTAATCACTATTCAAAACAGAATTAGAAGTTTACAAGGCCTTACCTTCGTGACCGAAAGCTTTGATCAAGGAAACATTGTGATTATCAGTTGCATGTTCTACTACAAGATTCGGCTCCTCTTTTCCATATTTGTAAGAGTTCTTCGTTTCAGCAATGGATTCCCGTGGTTTACCATGACATAGGTCTCATGTCTTATCCCAACCCTCTAGATAGCCGACCGGTTCATAACACTTCTGTTTTGAATGCCCAGGACACCCATGGTGAGCACATTTACTTCGTGACATGCGGTCACTTCCAAATCATTCTCCATGATGCTGGGTTATTTGATTTCTAGCAACCATGGCTTCAGCATGGTCTACTTCATTTTTCATGGCAATCTTTCTATCATACTCTCGGGGACATAGGCAAAAGAGGTTTGGAGACCAGGAAGAGGATCCTTGCGAAGAATCTCACCATGAATTTGTTCAAACTCATCATCAAGACCTCCAAGAAAGATGTATACACGATGTTGTTCTTGAAGTTCCTGGTATATCTTGACATCTTTTTCACAAATCATGGCTATTGTATTGTAGTGATCTAATTCTTGAAATATCTCATACAATTCCCCAAAAAAAGATAGATATAGGTCATCTATTCTGGCGGAGACGAAATGCCTTCTAGTTTAGAGTATAAATCTTCACTCCATTCTTCTCATCCACAAATGCAGTTTTTAGTGTAAGCCTTATTACTGTTGCAGTCGGCAACCGAATATGACGCTTCATCAACTCTGGCTTCATGGTTGAGAGCAACCAACTTTTGACTCATTGGTCCTCATACAACCAATCATCATACTTTGGGTCATCTTCCTCGGGAGCCTTCACAAATCCATGTAGATAACCAGTTTTCCTCCTACCTGCAACATGCTTCTCAACAAGAGGTGCCCAAAGGTCATAGTTGTTTACATCTAACACTACTCCAATATTGAAGTTGTAGGTCTCAGGCTGAACAAATATGGGTGCAGCAGAGATCATTGTTTTAACCATTGGCTTTGATACCAAATCAGAAAATGAACCAGCAGTGAATATGAACAAGAACAAGAGTAAAGCTTCAATATTTGTTATGTTATTCATCTCATATTACACCCTAGATTTATACAGGAAATAGTTGTGTAAAGTAGGAAACAATTAGGTCATCAATTTCTGTCATCAATTATAGGAAACAATCTCTATAATTGTGCTAACAAATCTCTATATAAATCTTAAGTAAATAAGGAAAGTCAGCAGTTGGGATATGAAGCATGAAGCAATCAAGTGGGATAAGTGATTCAACAACATCTTCTTGTTGTTGAAATCAACTTGCATAGTATCACTGTATATACTTGATTCTAGAAAACACTAAAATGTATGGTGTCTTATTGTAGAATAAACACCCTAATAGGGTAAGTTAGTCTTTTTATCATGATACAATTGTATTTCGTGAATTATATTGGGTTACTTTAGTATTTTTTTTGTTTTTTCATGTAAAATAAAATTACTAATTTAACCTTGAAATAAAATAATTTAATGTCTACTATTGAAGGATATAATTTTAGTTTTAGTTTTTTTATAATAGTGTAATTACTTTGATGTCTTAAAAGATATAATCAACTGAACTCTCACCCAAGGCTTTTTTTTTTTTTTGTCTTTCTACATTGTTTTTATTGGTTTGCACATGTGTTTGGGATCATTATTGTAAATTATATTTATTGAATATAATTAAAAAAAACTACCGGTACACGTGCAACATATGCTAGCTTATGAATGACTATCGTACTATTCTGGTGGCGCGTGAGGGATTGTTTAGTCACCAAACACTACCTTGTGGTAAAGAGAAAGAGGAGTCATTAGGCAACATGATTTTATATATACCATCAAATCATGTCTAGCACTTTAAATATAAAATAACTAAAATTTGGAGTTTTACTACTAGATCACAATCATAAAAAATACAAAAAATAGGGGTTCTCTTTAGAACTTAATAGAGAAACATCTCCATTTACATCATTGTTTTTGTTAAAAATAGAAAGAGTGAAATCATGTTCTCCATATCCTTTAAGAATACATAGTAGTTTTCTCTTACTTGTGTTGTCAATATCGTTTAATTTTTGTTTGAACAACCAATACCTCTCATTTCACCTATGATGGATCAATATTTTTTTATTTTTACTTGGATTTTCTTTTCTAAAAGAATAACCAAATATAAGATAATAACTTTAGCACTCTTAAGTTTAGCCAAATATTCAACCCAAATATATTTGGGTCTAACGAGCTACTAGACTCATCACCTCTAGGCTTCTTTAAGCGTTTAGCCCAAACATATATGGGTATAATGGCCATACCCACCATCTCTAGGCTTCACAAACAATAATTCCAAACAAATATGAGTTTAGTGAGCTGCTGGAACCATCTTTGAACTTATTCAATCAATAAGCTTGTGATTTTTTTAACTTTAAAGAATCTTAGGTTATGTGATTACTCTGATAAGTTAGAGATGTTTTAATTTAATGTGACAAATATGTTTTATCTTCATAAGTTAGAAATATATTGCTTGTACTTTAACCCTTGCTTTTTTTTAAAAAGCATAAGAAAGATAACCCTGATGGATTATGAAAAGGGACTATGATATCTTTCATTAGAGGTTCTTTTTTTTTTCATTTCTTATGGTATATCTATTATTAGAATTTCTCTAAAAAATATTATTGTATTTTATCTCAAATGATACTATTTTAAGCATAAAAAGTCATCAAATTCCCAAAAATGAACTCTTAGCAGGTATCAAGTATTATCCATCAACTACCTTGGTTAGAAAAAACGATTCAAGTCATTACCATCTTGTTTATCAAATACCAATTTAGATGTACAAATTATCTTGGTATCTGTCACGATCCTAAGAATTTGAGAATTAAAAATGGATTTTCGGGGAATCCAAAACCTCCAATGAATTTTATTGATAAAATCTTCAGTACATTTATTCATGAATCCAGACTTATTATAGATAAAAATTAACTAATTTACCAGGTTCCAAGGACCCCCAGTAGACACGACTTAATACTTAGCTTATCTTCAGCTAACTAACCTTTATTTGACTTATTCAATTAATTAAAACTGACACGTAACCAAATCTCTACTAATAACCCGAAATACCATGACTACCAGGCCAACTGGACCGGTTCACTGACTCAATGTAACCTGACTAACACCCAACCAATTTATTCAACTAGACCTGACGAACTAACTAATTCCCTTGCATCCCAACTGGACTGGCTCTGACTTGACGTGACCTCCCTCAGCTCGCAGGCGGCTGATTTGACCCGTTGCTGACGGATGTAACATGCTCGTCCACCTATCCACAAAACACTAGTCCATCTGTCCACACTTGTCCCCCGCGCACGACTTCACTCGACTTCACACGCGTCTTCACATGCTGGCACGTGATAGTATCATTATGGTTTTGCATTGTCTCATGAAATTTCTTAAAACTTTCTAGATTATATATATATCAATGAAAATTTCTAATTTAAAACAAAAAAAATATCTTATTCTCTAACAATTCCTTTATTTTGATATTTTTGAAGTTAAAACAACTAATTTTTAATTTCCATAGATATCATCATAAGATCATAAGATTAAGATCCTCACTTTTATATCATAATTAAGATGATGCATGATTTAATATTCTCTTTGTATGATAGAGGTCTTTGTGTTTACATATTTAATATTCAAATTAATTTTATTTGAACATATAATATTTAGTAATGATTCAATTATGTAATTTATTTTTAGACATTTTATACTTTGTTTAAATTAATCATTTTGAAGTTGATTTGTTTTTATATAAAAAAAGAATACATTTTTTTTATTTTAAAATATCACCTTATATATATATATATATATATATATATATATGACTTCTTAATAGAATGTTGAGATGTTTCAATATAGTAAAAGTTTATAACAATAACTAAATAAGAATGTTTTCTAGAATAGTATTGGAAACATCTATTTTTTTTGCCCTTTTGTTTTTTCAAGAAGATGTTGAATGTTTTATTTTCCTCGCAATGCCTTCTAAAAGGATAGGATTTTTGCATTTATATTTCTTATTTTTTTCTTTAATCTTCTATAATTTTCATGTGCCAATGTTGATTAAAAAGGTATGAAGAGAATGGTTATCAAAAATATTTTCATGTGTTAATAATAGGTTAGCAAAAGAGGGAAAACATTGCAACCTAGTCTTAAAGTGAATTAGGATATAAAAATTCTAAGGTAATAGACTAGTTATACCAACAATAAAAAAATACATAATCATCCAAATATGCTCAACTTGAGATAGATTATTGTATTTGCTAGGGTATTTATTATGCAAGTTATAATTATTTGTCAAGTAGTCTAGTCTTATTGGCTTGGTCATTTATTAGGTTCAAACTAAAAGATTTTGAAATTTAAATGATTCTTATATTTAGGCTTGAAAAAGGTCACATACTCATTTTTACTATTAATATGTGTTGGACAAAAAAGAAAAAAAAAAGTCCTTGATCAATTACTTAAAATAAAACTAGAAAATAATAAAATGAAAAGATAATTTTTTTGATTAAAGGTGAAAGTCCTTGATAAATTTGTGTAAAATCGTAAAATAATCAAAGTATGATTTTGCGCATTAAAATATCATCGCTAAAGGTAAACAAAGAGGGTGGGTGCATGATTTCTTTAGTGTTTTTTATTATATAATTAAATAAAATATAGTTTCACAAAAAAGATGAATATAAAATTATTAAATCTAGTGGGGTAAATGATCCAAGTTATGAGTTTGATGAATTAATTAGCTGATCCAAGTCAATCTAATATGTGAAGAATTAAAGTACTTAATATAGATAATTTACAATAAGCATTTAAAAGAAAGACTATTCTAGGATGTTTGTTCGGGTTCATTCAATTCTTAAATATCTTCATTGTTTTTATTATTTTTACAAGGTTTTTAATTAATATTCTTCTATTGATATTATCCTTAAAAAATGAAATTGGTTGAGAATTATGTTTCTGGCTAAATCTAGGTAAAACATTTCAAGGAATGCGATTTTTAAAAATTATATCTATCAAATTTCATCTTCATTACTTTTATTGCTTTTCATTGTTTTTATTGCTTTTAGACGGTTTTTAATTAATATTTTTCTACTGATATTATCCTTAAAAAAAAATTGGTTGAGAATTATATTTCATTGCTAAATCTAGGTAAAACATTTCTAGAAATGTGATTTTTAAAAATTATATCAGGTTTGAACTATTTTTACCTTTTAAAAAAATGGATGTTTTCTATTTTTTATCCTATTTTATCAGCTTGATTCTCTTTTAAAACTTTTTTTTTTATTCTATAGGATTAACAATCAGCAAAACAAATTTCTATTTACCCCCCCCCCCCCCCCCCCCCCCCAACATTTTTTTATCTATAAAGATATATCATATTACAAATATTTTTTAATTCCAGCCCCTTATGATTTTTTAATCATTAAAGTTTGTTCCTAATTATTTTTCAATCGTTTATTTGGGATAATATGTTTTCATCCCAATTGGGTTTTTTTTCATGTTAGATTCTAGTCTCTTTTTTGTTTTTTTTACAAGTTTTTTTATTCATTATTTTTTAATGATTTTATTGTTCAAAATTAAATTGGATGACATTCAAGCTTTTCAAGTTGATGTTTTTATTTTCTTGTTTTTTGAAGTTTGGCTCTCTTTTCTTCTTCTCTTTTATTTAGGTTAGCATTGGATTATTTGATAATCTAATAGGTTAAAGAGTGATTATTTATTTATTTATTAATTATTATTTTCTCTTTTGTATTATTTAAATTGCTTGAAACTTGAATATTTTTATTCGGCCCAAGGGAACATATTTAGGGTCTGTTTACATGTGTAGTTTGAGATAGTTTTTCAAAGTGTTTTCTATTCAGAAAAGTATCAGAAATATATTTTTTTATTTTTTAAAAATTATTTTTGATATCAGAACATCAAAATGATTTAAGAATATAAAAATATAATTTAAAGTAAAATATAAAAAATAAAAACTTTTATTTTTTTTCAAAATACTTTTTGAAATGTAGTGTTAGAGAGGCAACTAGTATCAAACAAAAAAAACTAGATCAATTACACGGGTTGTTTTCGTTTACATAAGATGTTGTGGAAGGAAAGAGGCAAGCAAATGCCAATTGTCAATTGAGCTGCAAGTTAAAAGGCTAAACACAAGTTGTTTTAAGGCAACAATATGGACCAAAAATTGTCTGTTTGACCAACTTTAACTTTAATGGTTGAATTTTTGCAGGTTGCAAGCTGTCATACAATAAATTAATATATATGTTTATGAATTTATATAATTTTTAAAAATTATTTTTAACATCAACATATTAAAATATCTAAAAATAATGATAAAATAATTTAAATAAAAAAAATCAATTATTTTTAAAAGCGTTTTTAAAAATACAAAAGCAAACAGTATCTTAAACACCAAAACTTGATCTAATCATAAAAAAAGGAGAAAATAACAATATGTACACTTTTGTTATTGGCAAAAGAAAATAAATATCCTTTGAATATAATATCCATTGAGTATTATCTAAATACATACATTATACTTCATTTATGATCCAATCGAGTTAAAAAAACATATTCAAGAAAAAATAAATTATATTAATTATATAAAAACATATTAGTATTAGTAAAAGAGCTAAAAGAGCTCGGCCAACCACTGTGCACTCACACTCATGTGCACTGTGGACTGGCCATTTTCAGCTCTTGCTTCGCGCGTGTATGCGTACCTGTTTTTTTTTTTTTTTTGCACATAGATGCTTTTTATAAATTCTATGGCGGAAATGACAAAGGAATGCCTGTGGCCGAGTGGATGCAGCGCGCAAGGGTTCGAACCCCTCAGCCAACAAATTTGATTTTGGTTGTTTTTTTTTTTTTTTACAGAGATGCTTTTTATAAATTCTATGGCGGAAATGACAAAGGAACGCCTGTGGCCGAGCAGCTCACTGCGCGCTGGAAAATGCAGCGTGCAGGGGTTCGAACCCCACAACCAACAAATTTGATTTTGATTAGTTTTTTTTTTTTTTTTTTTTTTTTTTCTGAAATACGTTTTTTTTTTTTTTTTAAAGCAGCTGTAAAAAGCTTTATGCCCGCTCATAAACCAATGATAATTGTTATTATCATAAGATTATTATTAATAATAATAATAATTTGATAATTTTTATTATTTTAATAGTAAGAGCAATGATAATTTTAGATTTTCAAACTTTGATTTTGCTATTGTTATACTAGGGGGTGTTGAACTATTTTATTATATTAAATTTTGCATAAATAAATATTATATTTTTATTTGGATCCAGCAAATCCTATAAAAATTGTATACTTAGCCCGCAACGTAGAACATATATTTTTTAAAATTTTCAAATTAAATGATTTTTTCAGCAAATAATTTTTTTTTGTTTTATCATCTATTATATTTTTTTATGTGCTCTTTATTTTATTTTTTTATTGGTTTTATTGTTATTATTTTCAAGTTAGATGAATTTTTTTTCCTGATAATTATGATTTTTTTTATTAAAGTTATTATGATTTTTTTTTCTTTTATTTATTTTTGTTCTTTATTCATCATTAACACAATAATAATAATAATAATAATAATAATAATAATAATAATAATAATTTTTTTTTTCTTGCTTACTCTTTTGTTAATGTTTTTGAGTATTTTTTCTTCCGGGATAATTTGATAATTTTAATTGTTTTTGCAATAATAGCAATAGTCATTTTGTATCTAATATTACTGGGGATAAAAGACAACTCAAAAACAAAAAATAGACAAATTTACCTAGGTTATCTACAATTAAAAAACGATACAAGTCACTTTTGTCTCGATTACACTGTTCCTTTTAAACGGCAAACAAGTCATTATTATATGTTTTAATATTTATTGCATATTATCGCCTAAAAATATATAAAGAGATAAAAAAAATGACCTCGGATTTTTTGCAGGAAAAAAATTTAATATCAGCATTCTTAAATACATTTAATATAATAATATGATGAATAAATCTTATAAAAAAAAATTGGCTTTGAATTTTAATTTTGTGCTCTTTTGTTCAAGTTTATTTCTTAAAAAAAAATGGATTTTTAATATTTAAGATCTAATATTACCCGGGAAAAAATACAACTCAAAAAAACAAAAGGTCAACAAATTTGCCTAGATTATCTACAATTAAAAAATATACGAGGCACTTTCCGTTTTGACTACACTGTTCTTTTTAGACGGCAAATAAGTAATTATAGCACACAAAAAATTTATATTTCTTTTTAAAAAAAAATTGCAATATTTTGATTTATAATATGTCAGATCTAATATTACTGGGGGAAAAAGGCAACTCATATTTTTTTTTTTTTTACAAATTTACCTAGGTTATCTACAATTAAAAAAATATAAAAAGCACTTCCCATTTCGATCACACTATATAGTATGTGAGACTAAGTATATGTGTTTAATATTTATTTAATATTATCGCCTAAAAATATATAAAGAGAGAAAAAAAAAATGACCTACGATTTCTTGCAAAAATAAATTAATATCGGTATTCTTAAATATATTTAATATAATAATATGATGAATAAATCTTATAAAAAAAAACTTTGGCTTAGAATTTAAATTTATATTTGAGACTCTCTTTTTTTCCTTTTAAGAAACGGTGACTTTTTTTCACATGTATTTTTAATTTTTTAGTGTCCAAGTCAGTTGTTCTTTTTTAACCGGGTTTTTTTTTTTTTTTTTTTACCAGAGTATCCTTGACAACAAATTTCTAATAAATCATTTCACCTTCTTAGCAAATTTTCTAACAAATTTTATCAAAAGTTTTTTAGCAATAGCAATATTCAATCACATTTTGGTTGAACAAAACCATTTTTAACAGATTTTATCAATTACAATTATACTAATTAAATATTAAAATAACAAAATACAATATTTATAAAATCAATTAATTTTCTATATAGATAAAAAAGCCTAGCGAAGCGGGCAAATCAGCTCGTCTCTCTCTCTATATATTTTTGGAATCCAAATTAATAATTACCGTGTTGTGTTTGTTTGTTGCTACGGTAGAAATTATGTTTTATAAGATTTTGAATGTTTTTTGCTTGAAGTTAATTTTAATGTTTTTATTAAAAAATGTTAAAAAAATTAAAAAAATAAAAAATATATTATTATCTTAATATATTTTTAAGTAAAAAGTAATGTAAAAAATAATAATTACCAAATACCCCTAGATACCTTATGTAGCTATTCCTTAATTTCTCGGTGATGAATGGCCAAACAACTTGATCAAAACGCATTCTCTTATCTTGTTTTGTTTTTATTCGATCCTTTGCACGCTCTGAATGAAGGATCCTTTGACATCCCAATTGAGATGCAGTATGTTTATGTTTAGTAGTGTGATTATAGTGTTTTTTAAAGTGTTTTTTATTTAAAATTATATTAAAATGATATTTTTTTTTATTTTTTAAAATTATTTTTAATATCAGCATATCAAAATAATAAAAAAATATAAAAAAAATCTGATTTAAAATATAAAAAAATATTTTTTTTTTATCAAAATATAGTGTCAAGCCGTCACAAATAAGAAATTCATGAACTGTTTAAAAGAGTCAACAAAAGTTTGCTGTCACTTTGACCCCATCCAAATTGAATCCATCCTTGAAATTAATGTCTCGGATCTCTTCCATCTTGCAAGCTGTCATGGGAGATACATTCTCTCTTTTATTTTCTTTGAACAGCCGAATTCCATTAGAAAGCAAGCAACCATAGGCCAAATTCAAGCATGAAACAGGTAAATGACCATGCAATATACATTTGTTATTTCTGCGTAACAAGCATTGCAAATTCATGCTCGGGGACATAAATTGCCTGTTGAATTTTTCAAGGTCCAGTGCGCTTACTGAGCGAAGACAAACTTCAAAAATTAAAGGAGGGTCCACTGCCCATAGTTACTTCCCCATTCCAACTTATGTTTTATAACACCACCCCTAGTGCTAATTCTTTTAAATAATCATAAGCATGTGATTCTAGATAATTTAAAAATGTGTAAATCTAAAATAATATTTATTTTTAAATAGATATGCAAACGTAAAATTGTTGGAACTCATGTTGTTGGTTGGTTTCCTGCATAGAAAACAAAAGACTTTTCATGACAATAGAGATTTGCTTGTGACACAAAAAGTCATGTCTGCTTGCTCTTATGATATGATGTTCATATTTGTCCGTATTTGTTGAGAAAGGACATTTAATTATTCATGTGTATCTATGAATGCATTATCTTCATTATAATATATTTTTTCCACATACAACGGTCAAATAATTAATTTTTATAAGTATTATAACTAAAAATGGTGTTACTTAATTCTAGATCATTATTATATTATTGATGCTGGCTATCATAGCATGCCCAGTGTATTTCAGCCTAGATTTAACAGCATAAATGTTATTTTAATTTATGCCCAACAACAACAAAACATAATTTTAATTTCCTTTTGCATTTTAAAAAATTTAATTGATTTACACCTTTTTTTTTATGCGAGGAAACTTCATCTCGTGAAAAGCGTACTTTGTGAGTCCATGTGAGTAAGTAAAACCCCGATTGTCCCAGACTCTTACAAAGAATGCACGTCCTGACTCGAACTCGAGACCTGCCATGCAGATTGTAAGTCTTTTGCCATCAAACCACGTCCTTTGAGACAATTAAGTTACATGATAAAGCTGATTGTTTATTTATAGAATATGGTATAAAAAAATTCAATTTTTTAAATAAAATGCTAGGTAGATTTGTCTCAACAGCAACAAAAGAGTTTGATTATTGCAGATTAATTATGGAATGGTTATTAAGAGTTTATTGTATCTTGATCAATAGTGTTCAAGAAGGGGATAAGGGCGAGAAGCCACCACCATGCTCCGAATCCGGATAACTTTATTTAAAGACGTCAGCTTTGACCACAAGGGGTGTGTTAATGGCAACTGTTGGACCAGAAATCAAGCGGCCACAATCAATTCAATGTTTCTTATTTCCTGCCATGTTCAAAACCGTCGGGCGATTCACATTTTTTTTTATTTTGCATAAAGCAAGTTTCACAATCTAGAATACCTTTCGCCCTGTTAAATTATTCACTTTGGCAGCTCTACCCCCTCTACCACTCTTTTTGATAAAAAAAATATATTTTTATTTTCTAATTTAAATTAAAAAATTTAGTGTTTTTAGATCATTTTCTTGTCCGATATCAAAAATAATTTTTAAAAAAATATTATTTTATGTATTTCTAACAAAAAATACTTTTCAAAGAAACATCAACCACATTTCCAAATAAATATTAAGAGGGGTGATTAGGACCAAAATTCAAATTTGTTTAAAAACAATTACCTTTTTATTTTAAATTATTTTTAAAAAAAAATTTCAAATCATTTTATGTGTTGGTATCAAGAATAATTTTTTAAAATTAAAAAAATATTATTTCAATGTTTTTCTAACAAATCCTATCACATTCCCAAATAGGTACTAAGTAGTAGGATTAAAAATGTATTTAGTGTTGTATTTACTTTAATTTGTATATAAAACTACCTTTTAAAATTTATATAAAATTAAAATAAAATCATTAAAATTGATGATTTAGAAAGATATTTAAAAAGACAAAACAGAATATAACTAAAAAATAAAAGCAGCATCTTGGAAAATCCGTTACCAGATCATCAAGGAATATGACAGGAAGCACCCCATCAAGCATCCACCCCAATTCTCCTCTCATTTCTCAAACAGCGAAGAGCCCACCAGGAAGAGCTTATCTTCGATTTAATTATGGAAGATGGAGGGCTTTCAATTACAGAAATGCCATCCTGAACAGCTGATAAAAGGCCACAGGTCTCCGCCATGGTTTCATATCAAAGCCACCTAAATCGAGCAAGCTACCAGAAATCAAATGGAACTGTCATTGTTCTCTCTCTGTTTTCTCTTCTCAATTCCCTTCATTGCCCATGCTACTGTTCCTCCTTCTTCACAATTTAAGCACGTCAATGAAGGAGAGTTTGGCTTCTACAGTAGTGAGTATGCTCCAGATTATCGTCCACTGCCCATAGGTACTTCCCCATTCCAACTGATGTTCTATAACACCACTCCTAATGCATACACTTTAGCTTTACTGATGGGTACAAGGAGGTCAGAATCAGCAAGGCGCTGGGTCTGGGAAGCCAACCGAGGCAACCCAGTTCGCGAAAATGCCACCCTCACCTTTGGGGAGGACGGAAATCTTGTCTTGGCCGATGCTGGTGGCAGGATTGCTTGGCAAACCAACACTGCCAACAAAGGTGTTGTTGGCTTCGAACTGCTGCCCAATGGTAACATGGTGCTCCATGATTCTAAGGGTAACTTTATCTGGCAAAGCTTTGACTCCCCTACTGATACTATCTTGGTGGGTCAATCTCTTCGGGTTGGAGGTGAAACCAGACTTGTGAGTCGGGCCTCACAGAACGAGAACTCTGATGGCGCCTATAGCCTGGTCATGGAATCCAAAAGATTGGTGATGTACTATAAGAGTCCCAATTCTCCTAAGCAATATCTCTATTACACATTCGCCCCTAGACAAGATCGTCTACAAAATGCTACTCTAAATTATAACCCAGATCCTTACGACGATTCGGCCAGTGAGGTAACTTTCGATTTATCTTCCGGGGGTTGGAGCGTACACGCCAGGCCTAAATTCAATGCTACGTTGTCGTTTCTTAGAATTGGGATAGATGGGAACCTCAGGATCTACTCTTACAACAATAAGGTGGACTACATGGCATGGGATGTGGCTTTCACTCTCTTCTCCAGGGATGATTTTCCAGAGAGTGAGTGCCAATTACCAGAGAGATGTGGTAAGTTTGGGCTGTGTGAAGACAGCCAATGCGTTGCTTGCCCTTTACCAGGTGGCCTCTTGGGCTGGAGCAAGAATTGTGAACCAGTGAAGCCACCCGCTTGTGGTTCTAAGAACTTCTACTACTATAAACTAGAAGGCGTAGATCATTCCATGAGCAAGTATGCAGGTGGGAGCGGGCCAGTGAATGAGGATGAGTGTGGAAGAAAATGTTCAAGTGACTGTAAGTGTATGGGTTACTTTTACAACAAGGAGACATCCAAGTGTTCGATTGCTTATGATCTCCAGACCCTCACTAAGGTTTCGAATTCCACTCATGTAGGTTACATAAAGGCACCAAAACAGTAAGCCTGTTCAACCTGTCTGTTGACACTTCGAAGACTTTGAAGCAGTTCAGTTTAATAAACCGGCATTGTTCCCGGTAAATATGAGCTCGCGTCTCTTCCCTGTATATATATATATATATAAACAACCCCAAAACAATGCACCAAAATACTTCAAAATTAAAATAAAAGTATTCTCTTCCAATTAAAAAAAAAACACAACGAAGAGAATTGACAACTTGCTTATTGTCCGCGTATCAGTGTGTGTTTTCTAAGGTCCCACAACCTCAAAACATAAATTTCGTTTCTTTATTTTTACAAATGATATTTATTTCTTAATTACAGATAAGTCTCTAAGTGGAAAGATTATATTAGGTTAGGATTATTAGTAAGAAACAATGTGAAAACTTTATTAAGCTTATTTCAATTGATTAAAAAACTCGTATTGATAATTTTCAATATATTATACTTATTTTCAACATATGATCTATATAAATTTGTTTCATAATATAGGCAGTATAAATAAAAATATAAAATAAAACCATCTTTAAGTATTATTGATGTTAATTTATTTTGATACTCAGTATTTATTGGATTGTACTTGAGCCATATCTGTAGGAGTTGTCTTTCCATGTTCAATTGCTTAATTTCTCTCTTTATTTCTTCCCAGCCTTGAAATTGTTAATCTTTTACTTTTAAACAGTAATTAATTTTTCTATTTAGTTGGCAGATATATATGTGTGTGTGATAATTTAATAATAACAATTCAAAATGATTGAGTATATATTACATCATTCGGTTAAAAGTAAATTTATTAACAAAAAATATTATTATTAGTTTTATTGTTCATCTCAAATAAAACAAAATTCTTATTGATAGTAAGATCTTTTATTAATTGACTCAATATTAGGGTTTTGTTTTTATATATGATGAGCATTGATTGAGATTGACATAATCATCAATATGATTTTTTTTTTGAAAAATTGTATTTATAAACAAAGGAACCACAGAACCATGAAAGGGGGGCCTACAAACGCGGGCCAGGCCGAAGAAGGAAAAACAAACAAAGGGCTAAACCTTATCTAAGAGGCTTCAGGAAAAGAAAGCATACAAGAGGAAAAAGAGGAACAGGCACTGATCATTATCTAGCTAAGCAAAGCTAGAGCGAAAAAGGGCCGAACCACCAGGCCCTATGCCTGGGAACAAACGAGTTGATAGGCCTACTCCCCATCTACCAAAGGAGAAATGCCCCACTTAGAGCTAACATCAGTAGGGAGGGGATGCCTGAGCTTTATCGAAGACAAGTGTAGCCGAACAAGCTGGGTAATGTCATCCACCAGGGAGGCCGCCGACTTTGAGAGACTGTTAAAAAGCCTACTATTCCTTTCATTCCAAATGTGGTAGACCACTGCAGAGAGGGTAATACGACCAACCATGTGATTCATGTTTTTTTTCCTGAAAGGTTGTTTGTTGTCCAGAGAAGGAGGTCACGCCACGGGAGACTTGGCCACCTTATCCCTGCAATATTAGTGATTGAAGACCATACTGAAGAGGAGTATTGACACTGGAAAAAAAGGTGGTCATGGGATTCCATCGCAGTGCCACAAAGATTGCAGGTGGGGGAATCCTCCAAGAAACACAATCTATCTTTAGTACTCAGACGCCTTTGCATGGCCAGCCACAGGATGAAAGATTGCCTAGGTATGTGCCCGTTGAACCAAAGCAAACGATGGGAGGCTGAAATGGGTCTTTTGTCTCTTAAAATCTCCCAAGCAGTGTGGATAGTGAATTTCCCTGTTGGAGAGCCTATCCACACCACGGTATCGTTTTTATTGGGGTGCACCGGAATGTTGATCGTCCTCCAAATCTGTTGAATATGCAAAGGGGAGTTAGGGAAAAACCAGGAACCGTGAGAGATGGCTGCAGAAATTGTAGCTTGCTAGTGGAGGCCAGTGGAAGCTATCTTTTTAGCGGTGAGCAAGTCACTGAGACGTTGGCCTTGGGGGAGTCAGTAGTCATGCCAAAGAGAAATGTTCTTGCCATTGCCAATGCAGGGTAAGAATTTCCCTCGGCACCATTCTCTAGTTTGGAGAATTTTCCTCCAAGACCATGAGGGATTCGCAGGGATGGAAGCTTGCCACAAGGATCTCCCTCGTAGCAGATTAGCATGGATCCAAGAAGCCCAAATTGTATCTTTGTTAGAGAGGAGGCGCCAGATAATCTTCGTGGAGGCTGCAACATTCCAGACACGTAGCCTCTTGATTTTTGAGACCCCCTTCCTTTAAAGGATAGCAGATGGAGAACCAGGCTATCTTTGCACTTGCAGAGGATAGAGAGACACCTTTCCAGAGAAAAGCATCCATTATTCTTTAGATGTTCTTAATGACTGAGGCCGGGAGGATCATATGAGAGGTCCAGTAAACCTGAATTGAAAAAAGAACTGCCTTGATGAGCTGAAGACGCCCGGCATAAGAGAGGGAAGCAGAAGTCCAAAGCCTAATCCTGGAAGTGATACAGTTGACAATGGAAGTCCAATGCAGGAGTGGATCCACGATGCCATGTAATGGGGGATGCCTATGGCTGTGAGGCCAGCCATGATGAGCTCCCACTGGACTGTGTCAAAGGCCTTTTGAAGGTCGATCTTGATAGCACACCGAGGAGGGCCAGACTGAAGATGGTAGTTGTGCATCAATTCTTGAGCAAGGAAAATGGCATCAGAAATTTGCCTACCTGGGAGGAAGGCAATCTGGGAGGGGAAACCACTTCAGTTAAAGCAAGCTTAAGACGACCTACAATAATCTTAGAAATACATTTGTACATGACATTACAGCAGAAGATGGGGCGGTAGTCGTGAAGAGTGCTAGGGTTCTCAATTTTTGGGATGAGGGCAACCCTAGTAGCATTCAGGCAACGAGGGAGTTTACCAGTGTAGAAGAAACGAAGGACAACAGCAATGAATTCTTTCCCTATGGTGTTCCAAGCATGCTTGAAGAACCAAGCCGTGAACCCATCAGGCCCAGGGGCCTTCCCGTTAGGAATGGAGAAAAAAGCCTCTTTTATTTCATTATCTGTGATCGCGCTACATTGCTGGAGAGAGGTAGCTGCACTTCTACGATTATGGAAGAGATGGGAAAGGTTTTGGGTGGCATTGGGTAAACCATGGTTGAGAGTTTTCTCAAAATAGGAGGCAGTTGTGTTCCCAATACTTTGCTGGTCTGTAATGGTGGATCCTTTTTCATTTGTAAGGCTAGTAATTCTGTTTCTTGTTTGCCTGTGCAACATTGTCTTGTGGAAGAATGAGGTATTCTTATCACCTAACTGTAACCATTGGACTCTAGATTTTTTCTTGAAGTAAGATTCTTCATCGAGGCAGAGACAAGCATAATCTTTGGCTGCCTTTTGCTCTCTGTCTAGGAGAAGGAAGTTGGTAGGGTTGTTGTCAAGGAGAGATTGGGCTTGGTCCCATGCATGTTTTGTGTTGGCGACCCTAGCTGAAATATGGCTTGTGTGGAGCTTGTAAAAGGTTTTAAGGACTGCCTTGACCTTTTGCATCTTTGAAAGAAAACGGTACATGGGATTACTATGCACTGGCTGGCGCTAGACATCCTCAATGGTCTGCAAGTAGTTGTTCCTATTCGTCCACAAATTGAGGAACTTAAAAGGGGGCGGCTTAGTCCTGGTGGGAAGGCTGAGGTGCAAAACTACTGCACTATGGTCTGAAATGCTTCGCGGAAGGAAATTAGCCTTCGCTGCAGGCCAGCATTGGAGGGAATGGCTGTTTCCCAGCACCCAATCTAGCTTTCTCTGGATATTCCCCTTCCCTTGTTGCCCATTATTCCAAGAGAATTTCATGCCTGTATAGGGAAGAGTTGTTAGCTGAGCTTGGTGGCAGGCTTTGGGGAAGTCATCGTGGTGCCCCAACCATCTCATGTCTCCTCCTGAACGGTGGTCTGGGTCCATCACCGCATTAAAATCTCCCATGAGGATCCATGGGTGGATATTAAAAAGCCTGCTGCTTGTGACAATATACTACCAGAGAGGCTGACGATTAGCTGGTTTATTGTGGCCATAGATGAAAGAGATATGAGTGGGTTTTGGTTGTGACGGAGTAAGCGTCGCAGGTGACCCAATGGGGAGAGTGATGGAAATTTGTGAGGTTATAGGTGGCGGTGTTCCACCCAACTAGAATCCTACAAGGAGTCTCAGTGGAAACATTAGAGAAAAAATTCCAACCGGTTAGGTTGAGGTTGTTTTCAACTTTAGTCAAGTTATTGAAGGACACTTTTGTTTCAATAATACCTATAATATCTAGGTGGTGAATGCAGACCCAATTGTGGACTGACCTGAGTTTTCGAGGGTTGTTAAGACCCCTCGTATTCCAGCTGCCAATGTAAGTCATAAAAAGAGAAAAGGATCTTAGCAGCCTTGGGCTGCCTTTTTCTTCTTCCCTCCCTTTTTCTTCCTCGCTGTTTTGGGGGAGGAAAGAGGGGAGGTATTGTGGTCATCAAAATTGGTACCACTTGCTGAGGAGGCCTCATGGGTCTCAAAATCCATCATGCTCATGGTGCATTTACCAGTCACTTTGCTGGTAGATGGATTGGCAAAGCTGTCTGCTTCGTAATGGCCAGTTTTAAGGTGAGCTAGGCTCTCTATATTTTGGACCATAGTGTTGGGTTCTTTTGGGTGCTGAGCATCCATGCAAGTTTTGGGGTGATGAGGGACCGACTGATTGGACTCCGAGGTGGCTAGGGTTTCTGGAGTGTGGGTGAGATTTGTGGTAGTTGTCTCGTTTGTGTATGTGGTTGGGTTATTTGGCTTGGGGTGGCTATTTGTTACGTGGGAACGGGAGGTATTATTGGTGTTGGTGGCTGGAGCCTTTGGAGAATGAGGTGGAGGTGGGTGTAGGTTGTTAGGGCTGGGTTGGGTTGGGTGTTATTAGGGGTTGGTTGTGGGTTAGGGTTGGATTGGTTGTTAGGGTTTTTGCATGAATGACCGTAGAGTTTGCATTGGCAGCAATGAGGAGGCAACCATTCATACTCGACTTCCACGACAATGGGGTCTGCAGAGAGAGGGCTTACTATCTCAAAATGGGTTACTTTTGGCAAGGTGGCATCGATCTCCACGCAGAGTCTGGCATACTCCAACCGAGTGTAGTTGTAAGTTTGGGAGTCGCATGATAGAGGACGTCCGACAAGATTAAAAAAAAAGTATTGTCGAAATTTCTATAGTATTTTTATGATTCACAAACTGACAATTACTCACAATAAATCTATAACAAAAAAAGAGCATGTTGGAAAACTTAAAAAACCCTACAAACTTCCTTGGACATCTAATTTTATTGGTAGAAAATGAAAAGGAAAGAACTAAATTAAAAAGAAAAAAAAGAATTTGTTAACGGTGAAGCTCCAAATGAGTATTTCTAATACAAAAAACGAATGATTGAACCCTAGGTGGCGCATATGGATCATGCTCCAGGATCAACCTTAATGAAAAAGTTCATAGAAGAGAAAAGGAGGCCGGACGGTTTTCCTTCAACCAATATTTTTATTTTGCAGGAAGACCAGTTATGTTAGGTGTCGTGGTATTATATATATATATGCCTAAGGACTCCAAACTTAAAAGCAAAGCCATATAATGAATCAATAGTTAACATCATGTTAGTTACAATAAGAAAGATTAACATATCTTTAGATGAAATATCTACAAGTACAATGATGGTTCAAGACTTTAACCAAAAAGACGTGTGATTAGAAAGATTCATATCAAGATTAAGATTAGAGAGATGAACTATTTAGCACTTTACCATATTATTAAGGCAAATACTTCCTATATTAGGAAGAACTTGGTTACATGAGAATGATATGGTTACATCAATATGACATCAATATTTTAATTATAACTGTGATGGTAAAGTTAAGTGCGTTGTGACAACAAAAGAACCATTATCTATTGAAGAATTATATTATGTAGATGATAGGTTCTGCTTCAAATAGGACAAAAAAATAAAGCTAGAAGCAATACCTAATCTCAATTCAAAAGATAAGAAACAAGTAAACAAGTATGACATTATTAAAGTCAACCAAGGATTTCATACCGTATCCTCAAGTCTAACTTTCTAAGAAATATTTCTAAATGATGAAGTAAAAACTAGTTTTACCATTATCAATCTAATTGGACTATCACTTTTTGATTCCCACTATTCAAAGTTAGTGATGTCATAAAATAGCTAGAAAAATGGTTTGATCCTTATATCCAAAAACTTTTTAAGAATACAGGATATGAGACATTTAAAACTTGAAAACTTAGATGCTATTCTTGTAAGTAGAGAATCATTCAAATAATAAAGAAAGATCATACAAAAAGGACTAATCCAACAGTTAAAATTTGGAATAAGATATTGACCCTGTGAACCTTTAAAGATTAAAGTGAAGAAGGCTTTAACGAATCCTATTGTGATCCAATTATTCAAAAATAATGAAGAAAATGCCCAGTGCCCTTATTTTTTAGATCAAGATAATAAAGAAAATGCACTTGTATAGGTCTTTAAAAATCTTGGTAAGGATTTATATCTTTTAGTGTTTAAACAATTGAGTGATCAAATATCCACTTCCACCCACCTATAGAGCTTAGAATTCAAGGCTTTTATTTTTTCAGATTGAGCCCTAAAGTGACGGTGTGTTTTTTCAAGCTTCACGCCCCACCATCTCTGAAGGGAGAGACTGTGCGCAGTAAAAGGAGGGTTTATAGTCGTAAAGTTATGACTATAATTCTTTAGATTCACCACCTAGTATTAAAGTCACTAGAAAACCTATTGGTCTGCAAGAGTCTGGGTAAGGCAACTTGTTGTGCAAAGAGAAAATGCATCACCCCTAGTGCACCCTACCTAAGGCAAGCTGCATTGTTGTTTGATTTTTTTTCTGACTTTGATTTTTTTTATTCATTGTTTTTTCCTAAAGCTCGAGGTAGATCTCTCTTCATGAGAGAGTATGTACCTCATTGGGAGTTGAAAACCTCATCATTCTAAAGTTTGAAAATTTTTACGCCGTATTAAAAAAAAACATTTTTTTACTATATACGGGAGTACTTTACAATGTAATTTATCAAATACATTATGATAGTCCTGAATGTTGTCATACAAAAAAAATTCATGTTCCTGAATTTATCAAATACACTGGGACACAATGCCTCGTCGCTTACCTAAAATCATATTGTAACAAAATGACGGAAGTAGTGCACGATGAAAAATTACTAATGCATTTTTTCCAAAACTTTTTGAGTGGGGCAACATTGAATTGGTACATGAGACTAGACAACACAAGGATTCATAGCTGGAAAAATCTGGTAAATGTTTTCATCAAGCAATATAAGTACAACATGGACATTGCTCCTCATAAAACAAGTTTGTCCTACCTAGAGAAAAAGGACAAAGAAAGCATAAGGGAATATGCTCAAAGATGGAGAGAAATGGTGATCTTATTTGCTAACAAACTAAAGGCACCATACTATGAGCACGTGATAGGTAGCTCAGCATAACAATTTACGAATGTTGTAGCCATGAAAGAGCGAATAGAGTAGCGAATCGGAAGTGGGAGAATTTCTGCACTTGTGGAGAAAAAATGCTTCGAAGTAAGAGAAAAAAGGCTTCGTAGGACATAGCATTCACACTTGGAGTGCCTTCAAGAAGAAGCTCATGCAATTGATTATAGCTTGGTGGATAACATTTAAGGAAACTCCAAACCCCACACTCAATTAAGCTTCATAGTCGCTCAATGGAAATAGTGTGCCAAGTGTACACATCATTAAAGTGACCCCTGTAAGAGCTTTTGAAAGGGATGCGCACTAGATTTGGAAGATGAACTCTTCTACTATAATTGCCTTTTGTTTTTATCATGTCCCTATATTTGTGTTTCGGTTTTGCACTGTCGGCAATTTTGCTCGTAACACCATAAGCCTTTATGTTCAATAAGATCATGTATTTTCTTGTGTTTAGGCATGCTCTTGGTTTTTGTTTAAATAACACAAGCACACCTTATACCCTTTCATCTAAATTATAAATGATCCCATGATTTCTTAGATTTTTGGCAAATCAAAGTCTACTACAAAAGGAAATGTCAAATTGGTGTTTGTTAACCAATGAGTTCTGGGAATTGAAGAGATTCCATTGAAAGATGATCTCATACCACCAAAACCCCACATAATAATGCTAAGATCTAGCTAAAAAAAATTAATAAGAAAATCATTTCGCATGGAAGAGCAAAGCTCTGATCCTGGATGCATGTTCTTGAAATCAGGAGAGGCTATCTTTGACATGCCTTCAGAAGTCTCAAATATCCCTTGTAGTCCCTATTTGAGTCTAATAATTTTTTCTTGATAATTAACCCTGACAAGGATCACATCCTACACTGGGGGGCAAGTGTGAGTTCAAAACGCACTTTTAATCCATAAAATAATCCTCAATGATAAGCGATGTCTACACAAAGCTAGGCGATAAATATAAGAAGAGTTTCAGTACACTATAATAAATCAAGTCAACATAATTATAGTGCTAAAAACCCATGATAAAAAGCCCAAGCAAAATACTGGGGGGCATGTAAAATTACCAAAAATAAAAGCCCAAACAAAATATTGGGGGGCATGACAAGTCTTTATGTGAATCAATTATGAGGTCCCAAAGCCTATGGACCAAAAGAAGCTCTAAGAGTAAGCACTAGTGATCCTTAGTCTAGAAAACCTTGAAACACTTTTTCAGTCTATAAATATCTTTTTTTCATAGCCAACAACCTAAGCCTACGTTAGAAGCCTGATAAAGCCCTTTCCGATCAAATATCTCTTTCCCCCCTTTTTGAGTGCGTTTTCCAACCCTCAAGCATCAATTAAAATAGTGTATTTTCCAGTCCTATTTCCCTTTTCTTTAAGTGCATTTCCCAACCCTCGACCATCAACTCAATTAGTACGCTTTCCATCCTTCAACCACCAACTCAATTACTGCACTTTCCAACCTTCAAACACCAATTTAGATACTTTGCTTTCCAGTCATCAACCATAGATCCTTGATAGCGTGCTTCCTAGCTTTATCTTACATTCCATAAAATCTTCATCATCTTCAATCGAGAAGGTCATCCATTACAATAAGACCATCCTTGCATCTTTACCATCTCCATATTTTAGTTGGCTAGGTCACACATTACAACAAGACTGTTCTATTTAGGCCTCAATTTTTTTAGGTAGTGTGCTTTCTAGCCCTATTCTACTGTTTCCTTCTTGGTGCGCTTCATAGCCCTCATTTTCACTTCCGGATGGATCAACCACTTCTTGGTTTGATAAATTCATTCTCTTTTTCTTTACAGTGCTCTTTATCTAAAGTCTCTTACAAGACTTTAGTCATTAGTATTGTAAAGAGGGGGCAACTGTCATAACCTATTTTTGGGTTATTCCCCGAAATTTAACTGAAATAAAAAAAATAATAAAAATAAAATAAAAGGGGCTAGCGTCGATAGAAAATCAAGGTGGACATTTTGCACAGATTTGAAAGCCCGATCGTACCTCTTGTCGCGACGACAATTTTTTGCGCTTCGCGCCCCGCCATCCCTCTCTGGAGAGACAACGACGCGCGGTGAAAATGGGGTGATATAGTCGTAAAATTTACGACTATAATCATTAGGAGTCGCCACCTAGTATTAAGGTTACTAGGAACCTATTGGTCTGTGAGAGTTTAGAGTAAGGAGACTTGTTGTGCAAGGGGAAGACAAATCACCCCCATTGCACCCTACCTAAGGTAAGCTGCATTGTTGTTTGATTGTTTTTCCTAAATTATTTTTTATTGGTCTTTTCTAAAATTCGACGTAGATTTCTCTCCGTGAGAGAATCTCTACCTCATTGCGGGTTGAAAGACTAACCAAAATGAATTTTGCACTGCATTTTGAAAATCTCCTTTTTAACCATCCACGAGTGTACATTACAGTGTAATTTTACACCGTGATTGATAAAACAAAATAATTGTTAAAATATTTTTGATATTTTGGCCGAATGCCAAAGGATAATCGTAAACCGGTTACAATATAAACATAGATCTTTCATATCACCATGCCCCCCTGAGTTTGATCCAGATTCTTTGAAAAGGAATTATAGAGTCAACTTCATGATTTTGACCACTAGAGATGACAGATCTTTCATATCAACATGCCCCCTGAGTTTGATCCAGATTCTTTGAAAAGGAATGATGGAGCCAGCTTCAATTGCATTTGTAGATTGCCCTCAGTCAGGTCATGCCCCAAAAGTGTTTTAGAATTCAAGTGTTTGCAGGAAGGGGTTGGCTATTTGTAAAGATGGTGTTTTCATGTGGGATTTTTTTTTGGAATTTCGAAGTCATTCCAAGCACAAAAACCATTTTGATTGCCCCGGTCGGGCCATGTCACACCAGTGTTTTAGGCTACGAGTGTTTGCAGGAAAGGGATGGCTATTTGCAAAAATTATTTTCATGTAAAACTTTTGGAATTTCAAAGTCATTCCAAGCACAAAAAACATTTTGATGTTTGTTTAACAAACTTGTTCTCGAAAGAATTCAAGTGATCTCATTGTCAGGTTTTATGTTGACTTTGACAAGAATGTGAAATGATATTTGCAAGTCTCGTATGTCAGGAAGGCTTCGATCAGGTCGTGTAAAGCATTTGTAAGGATTGTTTCAAATGGAAAAGCATTGCTTATCGATCCAGATAACTCGTATTTGATCAGAAAGGGCTTTGTTAGGCTTGTAACGTAGGCTTAGGTTACTGGCTATGAAAAAAAAGATATTTGTAGGCTCAAAAGGTGTTTAAGGGTTTTTTTAGACTAAGGATCACTTAGTGCTTACTCTTAGAACTCCATTCAGCCCTCATGATTGATTTTCATAGTGACCTAGCATGCCCCCCAGTGTTTCTTTGGGCTTTCATCTTGACATGCCCCCAGTATTTGCTTAGACTTTCTATCATGGGCTTTTTAGCAGTGCCCTCATGTTGACTTGACATGCCCCTCAAATATTTTGTTTGGGTTTTTGGCATTAACATTATGCTGACTTGACATGCCCCCCAAGTATTTTGTTTGGGCTTTTTCATGGTTTTTGACACTAACATCATGTTGACTTGACATGTTCCCCAAAGTATTTTGTTTGGGCTTTTATCGCGACATGCCCCCAGTATTTTGTTTGGGATTTCTATGTTGGGTTTTTAGTACTACCAAAATATTTAATTAATTTGCTATAGTGCTAAAACCCTTTTTATGTTTATGCCCCCCAGCTTTGTTCGGGCGTCACTTGTCATTGAGGACTGTTTTGTAGATTTTTTTTTTGCACTTGCCCCCAGTGTAGGGTGTGATCCTTATCAGGGTTAATTATTAAGAAAAAATTATTAGGCTCAAATAGGGACTTCAAGGGATATTTGAGACTTTGTCAAGGCATATCAAAGATGGCCTTTCCTTATTTCAAAAACATGCAATCTTAATCAATAAGCTTTGCTTTTCCATGTGAAACAAGTTTTTTCTTTTTTGGATTATTTGTTTAGCTAAGAGATTAGTTTTATTATGTAGGTTTTGGTTGTATGAGATCACCTTTCAATGAAATCCTTTGAATTCCCAGAACACATTTGTTAAATAAACATCAAATTGGCATTCCTTTTCGTACTAGACTTTGATTTGCCAAAAATCTTTATGAAATCATGGGATCATGTATACTTTGGATGAAAGGGTATATGGAGTGCTTGTGTTATTTAGACAAAAAGCAAGAACACATCAAAAACACAAGAAAATACATAATCATTAAAAAAGAAAGGTTTGCTTGACAACAAAAAGGTATTTGTGGTGTTTGCATGCAAAATTGCCAACAAGTCAAAACAGGTTGAAACCGTGACATGACATGTGGACATGACCACACAAAGACCAATTATGGAAGCAAGCTTAATTTTCCAACTCTGGTGCATTTCTTTCTCCAAAACTCTTGTAGAGATCATCTCAGTGCTTGCTCGAATACACCATCAAGATAAGTCATCCTAGCTTTCAGACAAACTAGTTTTCTCGGATGTGGAAATGGCAGTGAGCACATTCTTCTTTGTCCATAGTTCTTTGACAGAGTTGAGTGTTAATGGATAGAAGCTCTTCGGGGACCTATGTTTCTGCCTGCCAATGCTATGTTATGCAATGATAAATGCATGTGAATGCAAATGTATGTACATACATAACGAGTGAATTATCAGGAATGGTATACCCAAAAGCAAGTTCTAAGTCATTATATGAGGGGTAAGTTTTCTATCTGGTCTCAGAAGGTCTATGAACTGTCCAGTGACCGCCTCACGTGAAGGTAGTGTAGGGGTTTACAAGAAATGGTTGGGGCACAGTATGACCGCCATTATCAAGTAAACACTCAATACATAGTTGGATGTTTCACGAATCTGAACCCCGACTGAAAGTCATGAGGAAGACCACTAATCCCCACCTAACTTAAAATTGGGTTTACTCAAGAAATTAAAATGCATGATGACATTAATTTAAATTCAATATTATGCATGAGTTGAAAGTAAAATGCATTCTAAAGCAGTAAAAATGCATGCAAAACTAAATTAAAAAATAAACAATTATACAAACAAAGCTTAGTCCAGCAATGTCCCCAGTGGAGTCGCCATCTGCCGCGACGATGATTTTTTGCACTTCGCGCCCCGCCATCCCTCTCTGGAGAGACAACGGCGCGCGGTGAAAATAGGGTGATATAGTCATAAAATTTACGACTATAATCATTAGGAGTCGCCACCTAGTATTAAAGTTACTAGGAACCTATTGGTCTGCGAGAGTTTAGGGTAAGGAGACTTGTTGTGCAAGGGAAGACAAATCACCCCCATTGCACCCTACCTAAGGTAAGCTGCATTGTTGTTTGATTGTTTTTCCTAAATTATTTTTTATTGGTCTTTTCTAAAATTCGACGTAGATTTCTCTCCATGAGAGAATCTCTACCTCATTGCGGGTTGAAAGACTAACCAAAATGAATTTTGCACTGCATTTTGAAAATCTCCTTTTTAACCATCCACGAGTGTACATTACAGTGTAATTTTACACCGCGATTGATAAAACAAAATAATTGTTAAAATATTTTTGATATTTTGGCCGAATGCCAAAGGATAATCTTAAACCGGTTACAATATCCAATTTTCGTTTTAAAATATGGAAAAGATACAACATATTTTTTGTAAAAAATACAATGGGAAAAACTTTGGAATACGGCCATATGCACGAAAACACATTTTTTTGTTTTCTTTGTTTTCTTTGTTGTTTTTCTTTTGAAATGCAACTTGTACATGTTTTTTTATGCAACTCACACACCCATTCTCTTTTTCATTATTTTTTTTGGGTGCATTTTACAATTACATAACATGTACAAGAAATAAAAATAAACATATAAACATCTAAAAAAAAACAGAATAAACTCCTCGGATAAACTGTTGGCGGTGGAGGCAGCACAGGGCAGTGGGGGCGCGTCAACCCACGCGCCGCCACGAGAGGAGCAAAACGCAACATGACAGGGGTGTATCTGCCTCTTCCCTTTCTTCCCTCGCCGGCGGTGACCTGCAAACACAAACACAAACGCAAACACAACAACAAAAGCAATGTTTCGGCCTCATCTGTTCTCGGATTTTTATGTTTTTCTCCTCCAAATGGCAGCTGGACTGTCATGGTGGCTGTATGGTGGCCGATCTGTTGGCTTGTGATGGGGTTGTCATGGGTGTATCACCATGGACGGTAGAGAGAGCAAGAAGAAATGAGGTTGTGGGCTGCTTTCCATGGCTGGTCGGAGTGCTTGGCTGCCTTCAGTCGACGGGAAGGAGAAGGAAACTGAGGGAGTGAACCTGTTGGGGGAAGAGACGAAGGTTGTGTGGGTGAAGAAAAGGGAGGCTGTCGGCTTAGAGAAGCGGACCACCGACGGCTGGAGAGGAGAGCTGACGGGGAGGGGGACGAGTCAGTTACCGGAGGGAGCAGCTGAGGCTGTCGGAGGGAGGTGGAGAGGAAGCCTACCGTGGATGGCAGGGAAAGAGGAGCAGTTCCTGGAGCAAAGAGCTAACGGGAAGATAGGAGAAAACAAAGGCTGAGGCTCGCCGGGGAAGGGCTGGACAGCAAGGAGGAGTGATGGAGAGTGTCGTAACCCAATTTTTGGGTTACTCCCCAAAATAAAATAAAAATAACAAAAATAAAATAAAAAGGGTTTGGCGTCGGTAGAAAAATCACGGTGAAAATTTTGAATATTTTTGGAGCCGAATCATATCTCTTTTGTGCCAAAAAATGAGAGAAAATACAAGTTCAAGGTAAAAAGTTAAGTCAAAAATCATAATTTACATTTTAAATAAGCCAATTTGATAAAATCATGGGCTAATTTAAAGTATTGTTATAGTTGAGAATTAATTTAGGGTCCAATTGAAGAATTTAATTAGGTGTAAGGACTTAATTATGCTTTAAATTGGTCAAATTAATTTTATTTAGGGCTTAATTGATGAAAAATTGAATTCTCAAGTTTAATTCGGGCCCAATTGAGAAAATCAGAATTTTTGGAGATTAAATTGAATTTTTTTCAATCTAATTGCACAAAATTAAGGGCTAAATTGGAAACAATTGAAAATTTAATGGTCAATTGAGGGTCAAAATGCACAAATCAAAAGAGAAGGACTAAAGTGAAAAAGGCTCGTAAAAGTTAAGGTTAATTTGAAATTCGGTCAAGGATACAATTGCACAAAATTGAAAGTTTAAAACCAATTGAGAATGCAATTGAAACAATCATAAATTGAAGGACCAAATTGCACTTTCACTTTACCCAAAAAAACTGCACCGGTCGACTTTTGCACAGCCCACCGACAGCCACCTGAGCGCCCCCCGACAGCCACCTGAGCGCCCACCGACAGCCCAACGCTGCCCAGCCACCATCGCAGGCACGCCAGCCACCACGCCGCCGACAACCAGCCACCGTTGGCAGGCCAAATTCACCTATAAATAGCAGCCATGGAACGCTGCAGGGGGGGGGAAGAACTGGAAAAAAAACCGAAAAAAAACTGGGGAGAGTTACGGAGGAGGAAATCCTAGACAAATTACGTTGATTTTGGCATCAAAAACACGCCCAACAAATCTAAAGGAAAAATATCATCTTCTTTGTCAACATCACCTTCTCTCTCTCCAGTAAAACCTCTCTCTCTCCCTGACGGTGGTCTTCTCTCTCCTTAAGCGTTGCAGTTCCTCTTTCTCTCCATTTGACAGCCCCCACGGTGCAGTTCCTCTCCCCGACGGTGCAGCTATCTCTCCTTGACGGTGCAGCAGCTCCTCCTCTCTCGTCAGCCAGCAGCACAGCTCCTCTTCTCCAACACCGGCTACGCGCAACGGCAGGGAGCTCAGCACAGGTCAGCCCCTTCCGACGCCCCTACCGGCCACCACGGGCCACCATTTTCGACGCCACCAAGACAGGGAGAACCACCTCGATGTCCTCTACCTGGTGGAAGTGGCAGGTGATCCCCTCATCGTGGTCGGCCGACCACCACTATTCACGTCACACAGTGCAGTGAACTAATTCACTGCACTGTGCACGTGTTTTGCATTTTATTTCTTTTTTTTTTTTGCCCCTTTTGGGCTGGCCTCTTTCGGCCCAGCCTAGCTGCTGGGCCGGGCCTAAGGGCAGCAGACTTGGGCCCTTAGCAGGCTCAGCTGGGCCGGCCCATTTAGCTGGGCCAGGCCCGCCCAATTTTAAAAAAAAAAAAACAAAAAAATATTATGAAAAAAAACAAACAAAAAATGTATTTGTTTTCGTGCATACGGCCGAATTCCAAGATTTTTCCATGTTTATTTTTCGTAAAAAAATATGTTGCATCTTTCTCATATTTTAAAATAAAAATTGGATATCGTAACCGGTTTATGATTATCCTTTAGAATTTGGCCAAAATATCAAAAATAATTATAAATATTTTTGTTTTATCTATTAGGGTGTAAATTTACATTGTAAAGTACATCCATGGATAAAAAAAAAAGGGTTGTTAACTATGGTGTAAATTTACATTGTAAAGTACACCCGCAGATAAATTTTTTTTAATACGGTGTAAAACTACATTGTATAATACATCCGTAGATAAAAAAGATTTTACTACGGTGTAATATTACATTGTAAAGTACATCTGTAGATAAAAAAGGTTTGTACCTGCGGTGTAAAATTACAATGTAAAGTACACCCGCAGACAAAAAAAAATGGTTTTTGAAAATGCAGTGCAAAATTTTTAACTTAGAAAAACAATCAAACAACAATGCAGCTTACCATAGGTAGGGTGCACTGGGGTGAGGCGTCTTCCCCTTGCACAACAAGTCCCCTTACTTAGACTCTCGCAGACCAATAGGTTCCTAGTGACCTTAATACTAGGTGGCGACTCCTAATAATTATAGTTGTAAATTTTACGACTATATTACCCCCCCCATTTCACCACGCGCCGTTGTCTCCCCCCAGATCCGGGGATGGCGGGGCGCGAAGCGCGTAAAAAATCGACGTCGCGACAGAGAGGAATGGCCACCGACGGGGAGAAGAGCCATGGCCGGAAAAGGGAGAGAACATAATGGATAGGGGGCTGCAGCTGCACCCCGAAAGGGGCTGGCGGCTTCAGCCCTAAAATGGGAAAAAGATTAGGGTTTCTAGGGTTTTTTATTTTACTTCTTTTTTAATTATTTTTTTTGGCCTCTAATTTTGGGGGTCCCTATTTTTAGGCAATTTGATCTCTATTTATAGAGAGAAATTTACCCACTCTTTTCACTTTGGTCCTTGGTTTTAGATTTGTGCAATTTGATCCCTAATTTCGCGCAATTGGATTGGAAAAATACAATTCGGTCTTCGAAAACTCCAAACTTCTCAATTGAACCCAAATTAAGTTCAAGAATTTGTTTTTTTATCGATTACGCCCTTAATTAATTTGATGAGAACAATTTAAAGTATAATTAAGTCCTTGCACTTAATTAAATCCTTCAATTGGACCCTAAATTAATTTTCAAACATAATTATACTTTTAAATTGGCTGATGATTAAATCAAATTGGCCTATAAAAATATAATTATATTTCTCAACTTAATTCTTACACAGATTTATCCGATGATATATTATTTTTCCTTAAATCTGTATTTTCCTCTATTGTTAGGACAAAAGAGATACGATCGGACTCGCGAAAACAACCATAATTTCCACATTGATTTTTCTACCAACGCCGACACCTTTTATTTTATTTTTTTTATTTTTTGGTAGATTTTGGGGAGTAACCCAAAAATTGGGTTATGACACCTCTATTATGCCAAAAAAAAGGGAAAAATGCAGATTTAAGGCTAAAATAATTTATTATTGGACAAATCTGTATAAAAATCAAGTCAAAAGGTATAATTATATTTTTATAAGCCGATTTGATTTAATCGTCAACCAATCTACAGTGTAATTACGTTTGGAAATTGGTTGAGGGTCCAATTGAAGGATTTAATTAAGTGCAAGGACTTAATTATAATTTAAATGGATCAAATTAATTTTATTTTAGGCTTAATTGCTTAATTGGTGAGAAATTAAGTTTGGGAGCCTAATTTGGGTTACATTGAGAAGATCAGAATTCTCAAACATAAAATTTAATATTTTACCAAGTCAATTGATTGAAATTTGGGAGGGGGGGGGGGTTCAATGAAATCAGAGTCATCATAAGAGAAAGCACCAAATTAAACTTTGGTACAAAAAAAGGGTCAGACGACGCGTCATATGGTCACTATTCATTTTCTACCCAAAATTATCGCTGAAAAATTCTTGTTTTGGTACCAACTTTGCAGGCATATTTAATGCCTTTATCCTTCACTAAATTTGACAAACCTTGCATGAAAATGATCATCTGATTCTTGACTATACTAGTATATGGTCAATTTTGATTGATTAACTCCACGCACGTGTCGGTTCAACCCCAAAAGTGACAACTCAGGCAACCTGCCGTAGCTGTCAAATTCAACAGTTCATAACACCTACTTTGAGCCAACTGCTGGGATGGTTTTGCTTTGAACCAAGGACTGAAATTTTATGCTAGTATAGACTAGGTTACCTTCTTCCTCCAATAATAAATAGAGGTGAAATCTATGGCCTGAATGGGGAGAAATCAGAAGTCAAAATTGAAGAAAAAACATTGTTCTTCCCGGGTTTCCTGTCGAAAAACTCTTTTTGTTTCAACCTATTTTTTTATTGTCTAATTTTTGGTATTTTTTTCAATATTTTTGTAATTGTTTTATTTTTCAAAAAAATTATTTTTTAAAAAATAGGGTTGTCGAGACCTTGCTGACAGCCATGCTTGTGTCATACCTTACAACCGACATCAATACCATGCCCTACAACCTGCACATTTAGTCTATAAAAGAAGGAGAGCAGAGGAAGAAAAGGGGGGGATATACAAAAAATAATTAGTTATGCAAGCATAAAATTACAGATAGGAGCACTAAAAATAGACAGATAGAGACCAACTGAATAGAAAAAAACCAACAAAGAAGAAGAAGCAATCAATGACAGTATCATAATTCTCCTTAGCACCAGCACCGACATTGACAACAGCCTTCATCATCTTCCTCATCACCAACAACCACACCTCTTCATCGACAATCAGCAATGGCAGCAGCAGCAGCCATGGCATTCTTCCTTCTTTTTTGACAGCAATAGCTATCTCCACCCAACAACCAACTGGTAGCAGCAACAGGTCTTCCTCACAGTTGGCAGCAGCAACATGTCCTCCCCACCATTGGCGGCAGCAATAACACACTTCTTCTTGTAACAGTATTAGTCGTTGCAGCACCTCTTGAAGCCTATCCCAACCACATGGACCACCATTTCCAATGTCACCACCACCAACAGCACCAACCCAACCTTCTCTACACGACGAAAGAAACCAGTAACCTCCCCCACCTCTCCTCCATCATTTACTACTCACTTGTATATGAATAGTGGGAAGGGTTAGACATTCTGTCCAGCCTGACCTGAGGAATTGTTGGAACAAAATGGCCCAACATGGCTGGCCGACCCATTTTGTCAGGCCCGATCCAGTTTGAATTTTTTTAAAATATATATAAAAATACCAAAAAAAAAACAAAATATGTTGATATTATGCATACGACTGACTTCTAAAATTTTCCTAAGCATATTTTTCATGGAAACCCCTTGGTATATTTTCTCATATTTTTTAAAATGAAAACGGGATATCGTAACCAGTTTATGCTTATCCGTTAGATTTCAACAAAAAAATCAAAAATCTTTCAACAATCTTTTTTTTTCATTTTATAGTTGTAAACTTTAATTATCGGGATGTAAATTACTTTGTAAAGTACACCATAGATATTAAAAACAATAATTGAAGTGTTAAAATTTGGACTCTATAACAGATAGGTTTCTACCCAATGAGGTAAAGACTCTTTCACGAAGAGACATCTACTTCGAGCCTTAGAAAAGACCAATGAATAAAAAATATGACTTAGAAAAAACAATCAAACAACAGTGCAATTTGCCTTAGGTAGGGTGCACTGAGGGTGGTGCGTTTTCCCCTTGCACAACAAGTCCCCTTACCTCGACTCTCACAGACCATTAGATTTCCTAGTGACCTTAATACTAGGTCGAGACTTCTGAGAATTATAGTCATAACTTTATGACTATAAAACACATTTTTACCGTAGGTCATATCCCCTCCAGGGATGGCAGAGCATGAAGCGTGAAAAAAACATTGTCGCAACAAAGAACATTTGAATTTTAGGTGACCAAATTTAATTTTTACAAAGTTATTTGATTGAAATTAAGGGAAAAATTTTAAGAAAAAAAAGTTTGAGGTTAATTACGGCCTAAATTAAATAAATTCACAACAAATGATCATTTTGTAAATGAGGTCGAGCCCTAAGGACTTAATTGATTGAAAGGAAAGGTGAAATAAAAGAAAATTGAAAGTCTAATTCTCAATTATAGGTTAAATTGCATAAGTCAAAGACCAATAATTATAATAAAAAAAAAGTTCAAATCTAAGGCTGATATTGAAGTTCATCAGGGATATAATTGCACAAAATTAAAAGTTTATGTCCAATTAAGGATGCAATCGAAAATAATAAAAAATTGAAGGATCAAACTAAAATTTGTCATAAAAACCCAAACATCGTCATTTTGAAGAACAAAAAATAAAATCAAGAAGGTAAAAATGACGCGTCATCTGGTCCACTAAAGTAACTAGAGGACATGTCGTCTAGTTGCTATTTATTATCTTTTTCACCAACTCTTCAACTAAAAGCTGATGAGAAGGCCTACTCTATAGGTGTATTTAATGTTTATATTCTTCACCAAATTTGATAAAACTTGCACAAAAATGATCCCCTAACCATAGCTGGCCCAACCTAGGAAAAAATCCCAAAAAAAAGATAAGATGTTTGGTTGCGTTGACTCAACCTTATTAGGCTAACCCAGTTGGATGGATTGGACCCAACCTCATATTATATTATATTCAAACAGCTGTTTCAAATTATTCCATGATATTTTTTAGTTTATGGTTTGTTTTTTTACCAAGTTTATTCAATATTAGGTCGTAGAGTTACTCTATAAGATATGAACTTGTTACAAAAGATATGACTTTTCTCTGAAATTTCCAAAAAAAAAAAACCTTTATTTTAAAAACATAATTTCTTTTTTGTTATCATGCATTCAATTGAATCCTAAAAATTTCTTAAGCATATTTTCATAAGAACACACAAGAAAATGAATTTTATTTTATTTTTAACATGTAAGAGTGGATATCGTAACCAATTTACAATTAACTTTAGGTTTTGGCCAAAATATCAAAAACCTTTTACCAATCATTTTGTTCTTTTTACATATTAGGATTTAATTGTAGATTTTAATATTTAGAGGTATAAAACCACACTATAGAGTATACCTTGAAAGTATTAAAGATACAAAAAAATACGATGCTAAAATTCAGACTTTAAAATGATTAAGATTTAACTTAATAAGGTAGAGACTCTTTCACGAAGAGAAATCTATCTTGAATCTTAGAAAAGACAAACAAATAAAAATTTAATTTCAAAAAGTAATCAAACAACAATGCAACTTATATTAGGTCAGATGCACTAGGGTTGATACGTCTTCTTCTTATATAAGAAGTCCCCTTACCCAGATTTTCATAAACCATTAAATTTTCTAGTAACTTTAATATTAGATAATAACTCTTGAATATTATAATTATAATTATACCCACTATCCCTTTTCCATACCACATGCTATGGAGGTTGAATCGTCATCGCGACAGGATTCATTAAAGTTCTAAGTTTACAAGGATCCTCAAAAAGAATTCATTGAAGTCCAAGATCTGTGAGAGAAAATAAAAGAGAAGTTGCTGGTTATAAAAAAGTTGATTAGATGATATTTCAACAAGATTAAAGTTGTAAATGGTATGTAATTGATTTTTAGAATATTTTTTTTGTTTTAAAACATATTAAAATAATATTTTTTAATTTATTAAAAAATATTGTAGATATTAGTATATTAAAATAATTTAAAACTAAACAAATATATTTTTTAAATAAAAACATTTTAATATATTTTAAAGCACAAAAATAAACTAACTCTAAATCATAGTTCATAGAATATCACTTCTTGAACTTCATAAATTTCTCATCATATTCTTTTTATTGTACACGTTCTCAGACTTTATTATTATGAATTATATAAATATATTTTTTCAAATAATAAAATATTATACAGATGATATTAAAATAATATAAGATGCTTTTACAACAAATAAACCATTTTATTGAAGATTAATTTGTATAACTCGGATGATTACACAGGTACCATGCTGCTGTTTAATCGGTACAATCTTCATGATAAACATTACAAGTACATCAGTGTACATGTACCATGCTGGTAGCTTAACATTTATTCAGTAATAACTATAAAAGCCAACAAAATATTCCATCTTCTCTTGCTCATCAACCAATTTGTGGAATATCTTTCACAATTCCATATTTATCGACCCAAACTCGGACCCTATCACATCGGAAATCCATGGTCACCATCATCCCTTCCTTGACAATCGCAGCACCAACCTTGGGATTCTCTCTTACGATGATTTTTGCTGCCACTTCTCCGTTTATTCCCACTAGCTCCGGCCACGAGCTCTTTCCCGTATCTAAGGTCAACAAAAATTATAGTTATATGTATCAAGAAGAATGGTTAAATTAAAGATAATAAAAAAAACAAATATAAATTTAGAAATTTATTTTAAACCTATTTGAATTTGCAGGTAATATTGCAGAACAACATTTTTAACCACAATTGTACATAAAACCTCATTGGCGTAGTTCTCATGCACTATTTATTGTATATATATATAAAAAAAAAAAAACATTAAAATAATAATAATCAATCGCTAACCAGAGCAAACATCCGTCATCTTTCCTTTCTCTTGCGGGGCGATGGATCAAGGGAAGGAGATGGGACTATATATAGGGGAGGTGAGGATAGTTTTCTGCTTTGAGAGCTTGTATCTATCCATTTGTTTGTTTGACAAATGAAAATCTTCAATAGTCGACTTGCTGAATGCTAGCCAATTGCCAGCCACTATGTTTGAAAGTCTTTGCTAACACGTACGGTCCACTGTTGAATTAACATAGTGGATTGTTGAAAACCATATATTTTTAAGACATTTATTTAAGCAATCAATCGGAACCCTATAAAGTAATGTCTACAACGTTGGAATGACTTATAATAATAATATTAGCAGCAGTAATGGCGGCCTATCCTTCATAATAAAAA
Source organism: Salix caprea (assembly GCA_964035475.1). NCBI lineage: Eukaryota > Viridiplantae > Streptophyta > Magnoliopsida > Malpighiales > Salicaceae > Salix > Salix caprea. The sequence goes on along the minus strand of OZ037749.1, from coordinate 7,825,451 downwards.
TAATGTATGGACTCAGTATATAAATGCTCCACCCCACTAAAACGAAATTATAAAAATGATATTAAAGTAATATACATCTTAAATTAGGAAGTGGAAATAGAAAATTTCTTTTGTGTTCAACTACATGCATGGGGCATGAAGTTAGATCATTATTTTTTTTTGATACGAGAAAACTTCACCCCTAAAAAACATATTTTGTTGATAGAGGAGAGCAAGTAAAACTCTAGTTATTTGAGATTCTTATAAGTGATACACACTTTAATTAGAACTCGAAACTTGATATCCATATTGTAAACTCTCTACTATAATACCTTTTGGTGACAATCCCATATTGCACATGTTGGGATGTGTGCTAGTTTAAGGTCTCCCCAATAGGGAGATCCTATGTTTGTGGTAGAGGGCGGTGGAAGTTGATTTTTTTCTATAGTTAAAATGGCACAAACAAAACAATATTAATATGTTTAGGCTGATATTTGACTGAAAAATCAAGAACTGACTAAAATTTAAATTGAGATAAAAATAATATATTTTTTTTAACTAATATAAAATATTTCAACCAAAATAAAATGGTACTGACAACCTTCATGATAGTAGTCATCAATGTCAGCTGCTAACTATTGCAATGGGCATAAACTCTATGTTATAGTGGACCTGAGCCTCGAAGTGCGGGGTTTGTTCTTTCTCTGGGCCAGGCTTTTGTATTTTTGTAGGTTTAGTAATTTCTTGGAGGCCTGCAATCTTTGACCCAACAGAAATCCTTAACTGCGACGAATTCAGAGCTTTTCCCAAGGAAAACTACGGATGGAGTTTTGGGTAATGATGTAGATAACAATCCCTTACTTATTACTGAATAAATAAATACTATATAACAAAAAATTAATAAAAATCATTAAAATTAGGCTTCCATTTAATCCCTGAATAATGTGAATTGTACTCATCAAAATTGCTATACAACTAATCTTGGGCTTCGGGTTTTGATACGCAAGCCAATTAAGGATACTTGTAGGCAGAAATGGTGCTTCCATTCTTTCAATACTTGTAGTCCCACTCCTATCTCCTTTTGTATTTCCATCCCAATTCAGGATAGGTTTCTACAATGTCTCTCAACAACTTCAGAATCCTCCTTTCCTTTCTCCACTACACGCCAACTAATAACACTTCATTTACCAAAGCCAGAATTTATCTTCACGCCATTCAGTGAATCCAACATTCAAGCGGCAGTTGTTTGCTGCAAACAGCTTGGAATTCACTTTGAGTTCGCAGTGGAGGCCATGATTACGAGGCTGTCTCTTATGTTTCTGCAATCGAATCCCCTTTCATTATTATAGACCTTGCCAAGCTACGGTCTGTTGACGTTGACATCGAAGATTGGGTTCAGGCAGGTGCCACAAATGGTGAACTTTACTACAGGATTGCTGAAAAAAGTAAAACGACATGAACATTACACCTCCTGAATCTACCTGGCTCGAATCTGTGCTATTCACTGGCAGCTATCCGAACAATACAACTCCTGAAGCTTTACTTCAAACAAATAACATGTTGAAGAGCTACTTCAAAGCCAAGTCAGATTTTGTCCAAGAACCTATTCCTGAATCTGCACTGAAAGGTATTTGGAAAAGGCTTTTCAAAGAAGATGGCGCTTCCATATGGAATCCTTTTGGTGGAATGATGAGCAAAATCTCTGAGTTTCAGACTCCTTTCCCCCGTAGAAAGGGTGACTTGTTCATGACCCAGTATGTGACTGGCTGGCAGGATGCGAAGTTGATCCTGACAACATTTTCAGGCATGAACAAAGCATCCCACCTCTTCCACTTCACATGAGATAGAGAGGTTGAAGAGCAACTCAGGGCTAGAAAGAAAATAAGCAAGCTATTCTGTCATGTAGCAGTCAAAATTTAGTAAAAAGACATGATAATCGTGATGACCGGTGAACAAAAATGTGATGCTAGAGATAAAGAGTTTTTTTTTGTGACGTTGGTGTCCAGTCAGTTTACATGCATCTCAATTAATCTTACAAGACCTGAAGTGAACGATCAGTTAAGCAACTTTTAGTGACCATGAGGGTTGAAAGACTCTAACTGGTGACCTCTAGAGAGCAAATCTTAAACATGACCAATTGAGTTGCACAACTTAGGAGTGATAGAGATAGAGTTGATAACTCTAGAAACCTCAAAATAAACATGATATATGTAATCTATGTGAACAAAAGAGATAAGATAAATCTACTTGTGATATAAGTTTGATAGCCTTGTAAAGTACAAAAGTAGTGGAAATATTAATTCATAAACAATTATTACATTAGAGACTATAACTAAACTCCTTTTTTATTTTCATTTCCAACTCAAAAATAAGCCATTTTATCTTGTATTCCTCGTCATTTCATTATCTTTATTACTCTAGTTAAAAATGATATTGACATCATAATGTCATTAGTAACCTAACTTGGGTCAACTAATCAATGTCAATATCAATTTCAATTTGATATCATTCATCATCATCTCGAGTATGGTTACACCTACTATCATTAAGTTCAATTCTATAGGATAACTAATCAAATTTTTAAGTGCATGTGGATGTTAATACACATTGACATTATTAGCATTCTCTATTTCTCAAGATATGTTAATCATGTTCATTTCCATATATTTTGTTCATGTTCATACTTGTACCAACAAACCTTATTGGTATCATCAGTCTCTTTTATTCAGAACAAGTAATCAAGTTCAAGTAAATCTTAATACCAATATAATTCATTGGTATCATTAGTCTCTTATACTAGCAGCAACTAATCAAGTTTAGGTAAATAATGATATCAATATAATTCATTGTTATTCTTAGTCTCCTATATTGGAAACAACTAATTAAGTTCAAGTAAATATTGATGTCAATATAATTCATTAGTATTGTTAGTATTTCATATTAAAAATAGAAATGACTAATCAGGTTCTATTTAATATATGTAAATCAATTTACCTCAACACATGCACAATTTCACACAACATTTAAATCAATTTCATCCTCTCTTTTAAGGATTCCATAGGTTGAACTTATGCTACCGAGTACACAAGTTTTTCTATGAATTTATACTATTTACTTCTTATCCTTTCATTTTTATTCCTATGATTGAACAATTCAATCCAATTTTTATAACAGGTAAAATAACTAAATTAATTTCCCTATTTGTGTAGGCTGAAATTCACCCATCAAAAGGGAAACATGTTTTCTTTCTAATTTTCCATAATTCTCACTTGACCTAACCCTTATTCTTGTAAAAAAAAAAAAGAGCATAATTCCAAGTACTTAAAATATCATTCGAAACAACACGACACCTCACACTTTACTTTTCATATGTATACATAACATAATATGCTCATAAACATACACCCCTATGATTGCAAGCCCAGGAATTGGTGCAATGCCCCCTAAGGCGTGGAACTATAATTCCACAATTAAATTGCTCTCTCTATTTCACAAGGCCATAGTACCTCTTTTGCAGTTCATTTCAAAAATGTTTTAAAAAAAATTAAATGTTTTTATTTTAATTTTATATATTTTTTAGTAACTTTAGATCATTTTCATATGCTGATGTCAAAAAAAATAAAAAAAATATCATTTTGATGCATTTATACATGAAAAGCACTTTCAAACATAGCATGCCTGTTTAGGAGTGTGGTTAAAGTTGTTTTTTAAAGTACTTTTCATCAAAAAATGCATCAAAATGATGTTTTTTTTAATTTTAAAAAAATTATTTTTTACATCAGCACATGAAAATGATCTAAAAACACCAAAAACATTTAATTTAAAATAGAAAATAAAAATAAAAAAAATTCATTTTTTTTCCAAATCACTTTTGAAACGCAGTGTCAAACAGCATCAATATCAGCCACACTTCCAAACATGACCTAAATGATCATCTACATAGAAGAAAAATGATCGGACAAAAACTTGTAGCTGCAAGTTTTAAAATTTACTTCAGACAGTATACATGAGCCATCAGCTTGCGCTCCGCCGCAGCGATAAATTTTTTTTTTTTGTCTCGTTTCAATATATTTAATTTTTAATTTTGTATTTCATTTTTTATTCCTTTATTTTTTTGGTTTAGTTTAGCTCCTTTTAGTATTATTTTCAGTCATTCTGGGATAGCTCTTGATATTTTGTTTATATTTATTTATCTATACTCTTAGTTTTGACTTTTAATTTTTATTGTAATTTATTTTTGTATTAAATACAAATTGGGTTAAAAAAACATAGTAAGTTTAGCTTTGGTGGCTTGAAATGAAAATGAAACGCTCTCTTATGCATATATAGTGAATCTTCTGTTGTTAGTGATTCGTATCTTTTTGTTTTTTGTATTTGTTTTATCTATGTGTGGCTTGATATATTTTTAGTTTAAAATGATTTTTATTTAAAAATAAATTAAATTACTTTTTATGTTTTTAAGATTTATTCTTCATATTACTATATTAAAAGTATTTCAAAACTCTAAGATTAAATTAATTTGAGATTTAAAAAAACTTATTTTATTTATATATATACACATATTAAGGAGTTAATATTAAAAAAATATCAAAATATATAATTATGTTTAAGACAAAACACATTTAACATAATTATTATCATTATTCTAAACGCTTTATCCATAACAAAATGAATATAAGAAAACTAAATAATCAAAAGGTTTGTAGGTTGAATGTTTCACTCAAATGTATAGCATCATAAAAAAAAAAAAAATAGGACCATTAATAGTTTTTTTACATGTTAAAAAATTTGGTTATGTTTGCGGTGAAGCGCGGAGCAAGTCACTCATATATTTTTTCACTATAGATAATTTGGCTCAATTTATCTACCCGTTTTGTCTACGTGTGGCTTCATATATTTTCTATTTACATGATATTAGATCTAAAATATCATACATAAAAGAGCCGCAAAAATCAATTTTGAACAAAACATCGACTGATGAATTATTTTACTTATTATTCTTATTGTTATTATCATGATTATTAAAGTATCACAATTATTATAGCTGTCATTATAACTATTATTGTATATAATTAATACTCTAATAATTATTGGCAATATTATCGTTGTCACCATCATTATGGTTATAAAAAGAAATTCAATTATATTTTTATTTTTTAAGTTTTATTTTTAATATTATTATATTAAAACTATTTCAGAACACTGAGATTAAATTAATTTGAGATTTAAAAAAAATAGTTCATATATATTTTCAAGAATTAATATTAAACAAATATAAAAATATATAATTAATCTCACATATTATTAAGAAAAAAACCTTAAAAATAATATTTCTCGTTATTTTAAATGTCTTATCCATAATAAAATAAATATATAAAAAACATAAATAATCAAAAGTTTTGTAGGTTAATTATTTCACTCAGATGTAGATCATAAAGCAAATCTAGGACCATTAATATTTTTTTACATGCTAAAAATTTGGTTCTGGATGCGACGAAACGCAGGGCAAGTCGCTCATATATTTTTTTCCTATAGATAATTTGACCCAATTTTTCAAAAAAAATTTGTCTACGTGTGACTTTGTATATTTTCTATTTACGTGATATTAGATCTGAAATATCATACATAAAAAAAGCCACAAAAATCAATTTTAAACAAAAACAACATTGACTGATGAATTAATTTGATTATTATTCTCATTGTTATTATCATGATTGTTAATTGTCACAATTATTATAGCTGACATTATAATCATTATTGTAAATAATTAATATTCTAATTATTATTGGTAATACTATCGTTGTCACCATCATTATTATTATAAAAAGAAATTAAATTATTTTTTTATTTTTTAAGATTTATTCTTCATATTATTATATTAAAAGTATTTCAAAACACTTAGATTAAATTAATTTGAGATTTAAAAAAAAAAAAAAAAACTTAGTTCATTTTTTATATATATTTTCAAGCATTAAAATTTAAAAAAATATATCAAAATGTATAATTAGCCTCACATATTTTTAAGGACTAAAATCTTTAAAATAATTGTTATCAATATTTTAAACGGCATATCCATAATAAAATGAATATATAAAAAAATTAAACAATCAAAAGTTTTGTAGAATGATTATTTTTCTCAAACGTATAGCTTCATAAAACAAATCTAGGACCATTAACATTTTAGTACATGTTAAAAAATTTGGTTTTGGCTACGACGAAGGGCAGGACAAGTCGCTCGTATATTTTTTCACTATAGATAATTTAGAAAAAAAATTCCTTCCATTTTGTTTATGTGTGGCTTCGTATATTTTTTATTTACGTGATATTAGATCTTAAATATCATACATAAAAAAGCCATAAAAGTCAATTTTAACAAAAACAACATCAAAAACAACAAAAAATAAGATAAATGACAAAATAAAAATAAATATTATTATCTTAAAAGAAATCATTTGACTTGAATAATAAATAAAAAGAAAAAAAAGAACAAAGAAAGAACAAAGGTAAAAAACTAGAAATAACAATTTTCAAATGATCACAAACACAAATTAAAATTTAAGGACTAAATTCAAAAAACACATCCAACCTCAACAAAATAGGAGATAATAAAAATTAAAAACAAAAAGTAAGAGCATATACATATAAACATGGACAAAATAGGGACTATTTAAAAAAATATATAAAAAGAAAGAAATTAAAATAAAATCAAATATTTAAGGTATAAGGACCGAAATAAAAACAACATATATGATTAATTTCAATCGAAAGACAAAATTGAAAAACTTCAAACTTCCATACCGAAAAAAATACAGAATTTAAAAGCAATTTCAAAATTAAAAGAATAAAGACCAAAATGAAACAAAAATGTATAATAAATTTCAATTGAAGAAAAAAATTGAAACAAATCAAAACTTATATCACAGAAATTAAGACCATATGAAACAATCAAAAGATCAGGGACTGAAGTGAAGAGACCATAAACAAGGGGGACTTCCATGTAATTTAGCCTGTAGGAGAGAGAAAAGGGGGGGAAATATCAACCCACCACTGTTATGTCTTTGGCTACCAAGTGACGCCATGCGTCATACCATAAGGAAGAGGACATGCCGTCGCATCTGGTAAGATGCTGAATGGATATTTTTCAACATCGGATGATGTCGCACGTGTCGAATGAAATGTGTGAGGCTGGATACCGTTGGCACATCTGCCATACACGCCAACAATATCCAACAGAAAATAATAATAAAACCATTGTAAATTACCTAAACACCCTTACAACCAACTCTTGGATTTTGTCTTTCATGGAGGCATAATTTTCGAAAATGTGAAATTCCAGTAACACCCCCGACGGCAACTCTTGAATTTTGTCTTATTTGAGGGTATTATGGGTATTTTACTATGCACATAAATATAAAAAATTGAAAATATTCTTGATTCCAAAACTAAAATTAATGTTCACGAAGAGGTAAAATAGTAATTTCACTATTATAATCTACAGTAATTTGTATCTATTACTACAATATTTTGTCTACAGTATTTTAGTGATCTATTTTAGCTATTAGTTAATTTATGATAAATAAAAAAAGTATTAATAACATTGACTTTTCTAAAACTGAATTAATTAAGCCAATTATAAAATAGGGTAATCCAATATGATCTTTTTTAGGAATAGTAATTCTTTTAAATAATCATAAGCATGTGTAAATCTGAAATAATATTTATTTATAAAGAGATATGCATAGGTTAAATTGTTGGAACTCATGTTGTTACTTGGTTTCTGCATAGAAAACAAAAGACTTTTCATGATGATAGAGATTTGCTTGTGACACAAAAAGTCATGATTGCTTGTTCTTATGAAATGATGTTCATATTTGTCCATATTAGTTGAGAAAGAACATTTAATTATTCATGTGTATTTATGAATACATTATCGTCATTATAAAATATATTTTTACACATACAGCAGTCAAATAATTAATTTTTATAAGAATTATAACTAAAAATGGTGTTACCTAATTGTAGATCACTATTATATTATTGATGCTGGCTATCATAGCATGCCTAGTGTATTTAAGGCTAGATTTAACAGAAGAAATGTGTTTTTAATTTATGCACTACTACAACATAAAATAATTTTAATCTCTTGTTGCATTTTAATTCTTTTAATTAAGCTACACGATAAAGCTAATTGTTTATTTATAGAATATAGTACAAAAAATTCATTTTTTAAATAAAAATGATACTAGGTAGATTTGTCTCATCAACAACAACAACAAAAGAGTTTGATTATTGCAGATTAATTACGGAATGGTTATAATAATCATTAAGAATTTATTGTATCTTGATTAAGGAGTAAAACTTTATTATTTTTATATCTAATTCAATTTAATTAGATGAAATATTTCTATTGTATCAAAGATAAATAATAATAATAATAATAATAATAATAATAATAATAATTTTGAAGAAGTTTAAATTTCAAAAACTGAAATATTTTCTTATTGGAGAGGGAACTAAAAAAGAAAAGCTATTTTATGCTACTCAATAGTACTTGACATTTTGTCATTATTTATGGCATTCAAGAAGGGGATAAGGAAGGTTGCCAAGCCACCATGCTCCGACATACGGATAGCGTTGTTTAAAGACGTCAGCTTTGACCACAAGGTGTGTGCTCCTGTTGACCAGAAATCAAGCGGCCACTGTCTAATTTCCTGCCTTGTTCAAAACCGTCGGGCGATTCACATTTTTTGCATAAAGCAAGTTTCACTCACTTCCATCGTAATGAACACTGCCTTCCGCACTCTTAAATGATCCACTTTGGCAACCTAAGACCGTTGATTGGGAGTAAATTTCAAATTTCTTTAAAAAAAAAAACTTATTATTTTCTATTTTTTAATATTTTTATATCGTTCTGCATATAAAATTAAAAAAAAAAACCATCAAAATAGATTGTTTAGAAAAATTTTATATGCTGGATATTAAAATAACAGAAATTATATTTGATATTTTTTAACTTTAAATGTTTTTTTTATAAAAATCTCTTACAATCTATTATTAAACACGTACTAGCCATATAAATTTACTCTTTTATTCAAAATCATCACCAAATGTTAAATATCATGTAAATCAATTTGTAGAGAACACATTATGGTAATATTTTCTCATAGCATCGGTATAAGAAATTATTTTATTTGAAAATTTAAACAAGTAAATATATTTAAATATGATTTATATTACTTTTAAAAAAAACAAAAAATATAGCTAAAAAATAAAAGCAGCATGTTTGAAAATCCATTACCAGATCATCAAGGAATATGACAGGAAGCACGCCATCAAGCATTCGTCCCCATTCTCCTCACTTTTCTCAAACAGCGAAGAGCCCACCAGGAAGAGCCTTATCTTCGATTTAACTATAGAAGATGGAGGGCTTGCAATTACAGAAATGCCATCCTGAACAGCTGATAAAAGGCCACAGGTCTCCGCCATGGTTTCACATCAAAGCCACCTAAACCAAGCAAGCAACCAGAAATCAAATGGAACTGTCACTGTTCTCTCTCTGTTTTCTCTTCTCAATACCCTTCATTGCCCATGCTACTGTTCCTCCTTCTTCAACATTTAAGTATGTCAATGAAGGAGATTTTGGGGAATACATTTCGGAGTATCTTCCAGATTATCGTCCACTTTCCATAGGTACTTCCCCTTTCCAACTAATCTTTTACAACACCACCCCAAATGAATACACTCTTGCTCTGCGTATGGGCACTGTGAGGTCAGAATCAACCATGCGTTGGGTTTGGGAGGCCAACCGAGGAAACCCAGTTCGTGAAAATGCCACTCTCACCTTTGGGGCGGACGGAAATCTTGTGCTGGCGGATGCTGATGGCAGGGTTGCTTGGCAAACCAACACGGCCAATAAAGCTGTCGTTGGCCTTAAATTGCTGTCCAATGGCAACTTGGTGCTTCATGATTCCAAGGGAAACTTCATCTGGCAAAGCTTCGACTCCCCTACAGATACCCTGCTGGTGGGTCAATCACTTCGCGTCGGAGGTGTCACCAGGCTTGTGAGCCGCGCCTCCGCGAAGCGCAACTCCGACGGGGCCTACACCCTGGTCATGGAACCCAAGAGACTGGCCATGTACTATAAGAGTCCGACTTCCCCTAAACCGTATATCTATTACGCTTTCGATTCAATATACAAAGATCGTCTGCAGAATGCGACTCTAACCTGCACTCCAAACTCCTACGACGATGCTGCTAATGATCTGAAGTTGGAGTTATCTAACGGGAATCAAATGAATCTGGCTAGACCCAAGTACAACAGCACGTTGTCGTTTCTTCGAATTGGGATAGATGGGAGCCTTAAAATGTACACTTACAACAATAAAGTGGACTATCAGGCATGGGAAGTGACCTACACTCTCTTTTCTAGAGATGGTTTTCCGGAGGGAGAGTGCCAGCTACCCGAGAGATGTGGTAAATTCGGGCTGTGCGAGGACAGCCAATGTGTTGGTTGCCCATTGCCGAGTGGACTCGTCGGCTGGAGCAAGTTCTGCGAGCCCGCGAAGCCACCAGCCTGTGGCTCCAAGAATTTTTACTACTATAAACTCGAAGGTGTCGACCATTCCATGAGCAAGTATGCAAGCGGGAGCGGGCCGATGAAGGAAGATGACTGCGGAAAGAAATGCTCGAATGATTGCAAGTGTTTGGGTTATTTTTACAACAAAGGCACCTCCAAGTGCTGGATTGCTTATGACCTCCAAACCCTCACCAAGGTTGCAAACTCTACGCATGTGGGTTACATAAAGGCACCAAAGCTCTGAAGAAAGCTCGCCTGCTTGTATGTTTGACCTACTAACTTCCAAGTTTTCTAGTAAATGGAGGTGATTTCATATAATTATGCCTGTTTGTTTCGTGACTGTTCTTAATCCCAAGTGGAAGAGTGACACTGTCTGCAGATGAATACTTTTAATAAAACACGACTGTATGCTTCAGTTCTCCACGAAAAAAGAATGTCTCTTCGCTGGATGCCCTTTCAAACCCTCAAAAGTTATATTATATCGATGATTTTCTTATTACCATGTGCCATACAGCACCCAATTATTTATTCAAAATTAAGAAAGGAGAGAGAAAACAGTTTTCCAAATCCAGTCCAGAGCTCATTTAAAATAATTCATAGATATAAATTAAACAACTTTGTCGCCATGATCGAGAGTTGTGAGCATTTGAAAGTTTTAGATCATAAGAGTATAGAATTGAAATTTTGAGCTATTTAGTTGTTCGTGCTAGATTTGTGTGTCAATGCTATGCAATGTGATTGGAAGATTGTTAATCTGTTAAAAAACTGATGCTTGGATTAGTGCAAGCTTGTTTCAAAGATATGGACCGGACTGTGAAAAAAAATATATAATTACATAATAAAAAAACATATAAATTAACCAATTTAAACAAAAAAGATAATGAAAATCTGGGAGAAAAATAAAATAATCACCAAACAGTCCAGACAAAAGATTCTAACAAATCAAATGGGGAAAAAAATGAATGAAAATGTGAAGAAAATAATTAACCTGAGCCAACCATGGCAAAGTCAGATAATAAGATTGGATAAATCAGTATAAAAACAATTGAAATCCAATTCTAAAAAAATCAACTTCGAATGATCAAATAAAAATAAAAAAATCAATTAAAAAATTTAGCAAATTGGACAAGCCTCCCAAACACTACGATACTTATCATTTATTAAAAAAAATGTAGGGTATCCTAGGCCTCTTTTCACGCACCAAACCAAGTCTATAATTTGGAACTAGCCCTGACATAAGTTTCTTTGAGGCTCATAGCCCTAAAAGTTTTTGATGATAAGAGTATTCAAACTTGAGATTTGGAGGGAGGAAATCCCCAAACTCCTAACTAATATCCATTAGACAAACTCTTTGATGTTTTGACCAAATCATGTGAATGATACAATCCAATAAAAGGCAAGCGGAAACAAATTGCGAATCTTAATTGTTAAACAACTCAATGATAAAGGATGGAGTATAAAATATATTTAATTAAAAAAATAAACATAAAATAACCTAAATCAACTCAGGTCAACGGAACCCACAATTTAAGTAAAAAGATTGGGATAAACAAATAGACATGAAACTCCAACCATGAAGGGTGGAATTAAAAAATAATAATTCTTAATCAATTAATGTTAAAAGATAAAACATAAAAAAATATCAATTTAAAAATTTAGCAAAGTAAATTCAACAAATAACGATCAATAAAAATAATAGAGATAATCTTAGTCATTTAAAAATTAGTAAAAGTTCTCATAGAAAGAAAATAAATGAAAATAACATATTCTAATCTGTAATTAGAAAAATGCCCAATGATTAAATTAAACAGGAGCTTAAAAAATGAAAGTGAACTTGGTAAATCTTCTAAGCCTAAACTTACAACTCGTGAAATCGTAGACCTAAGCTCCAAGAAGAAACTCAATTCTTAACTAATTTAAAGTTGAATGATGAAATAAAGAAATAATAATTTAATAAATTTCCAAATTAAAAAATTAGCAATCAAGAGAATAGTGATCAAATTTTGTACACCATGAAATTCTATACATAGGTTTAATAAAAAAAACTAAATTCCCAACAAATTTAATGTTTAGGGAATGAAATCTAGAAAAAAAATGAGTTAAAAAAACATTCCAAAGTGAAAAACAAATAAAAATAAAATAATAAGAGTTAAATTTAATAGAAAAGACAATTGAAAGATGATGAAATCATAAGAAAAAAAATTAAAAACTATCTCAAATACAATAAACTTAGCTTGATACATTAGTAGATAATTCAAACAAACCAAACTTGGCCCAAGTCAACTTGATTTAAGCCAAGAAACCCATGACATGACATATCATATTAGGATAACTTTATACAAGGATGGAATAAAAAGAAATGATAGAAAAAGACCTACAATAAAACTAGGCAACCTCAAAACATCATGAAATCAAATAACGAAAGATAAAATTAGAAAAGAAAGTTTCAATAAAGAAAAATACATATCAAATCTAAATAAAATAAAACAAACTATTAAGGGATGCAATTGAAAAACAAATTAAAGCAATAAATGATAAAAAAAATAGAAAAATGTAATAAATAAAAACATCAAAGGAGGATTAAATTGAAATGAAAATCCAAAATCATGTATAATTTGAAATAAAAAATAGCAACAAAAATAACCAAATGTAAATTTTTTTTGAAAGGATACTTTGAAACTTTGTAGCACCATATGTTAGCAAAAGATTGTGAATATGAGGTTGCTATGAAGAGAAAAAAGAAAAAAGAAAAAAGGCCATCAACATCATACCAAAGGAAATTTAGTCTCATGCGTTACCCTTGTTAGCCCTCTAGAATATCATATACGCCCACTTCAATAGCATGTGCCATCATTTTTTTAATAGTAAGTCATATTTTATCTATATTCTTAGTTTTGACTTTTAAATTTTATTGTTATTTATCTTAGTAACTCTCTCTTATGCATGCATAATGAATCTTTTGTTTTAGTGTTATTTTATCTTTTTTTAATTTGTTTAGTTTATGCGTGACTTGATATATTTTTAGTTTAAAGTGATTTTTATTTATAAAAAAATCATTTTTATTTTATTTTTTAAGATTTATTCTTTATATTATTATATTAAAAAAATTTCAGAACAACGAGATTAAATTAATTTGAGAATTTCTCAAAAAAAAAATAGTTCATTATATATATATATATATATATATATATATTTTAAGGTGCTAATATTAAACAAAAATAAGAAATATATAATTAGCCTCACATATTTTTAATAAGAAAAAAACCTTAAAAATAATCTTTATCATTATTTTAAACACTTTATTCATAATAAAGTGAATATATGAAAAAAAACTAAATAATCAAAAGTTTTGTAGGATGATTATTTCGCTTAGATGTATAGCATCATAAAAAAAAATCTAGGACCATTAACATTTTTTTTACATGCTAACAAATGTGGTTCTTGCTGCGGCTAAGAACAGGGTAAGTAACTCGTATATTTTTTATTATACATAATTTGCCCCAATTTTCCCACCCGTTTTGTCTATGTGTGACTTTATATATTTTTTTATTTACGTGATATTAAATCTGAAATATCATACATAAAAAAGCTGTAAAAGTCAATTTTGAACAAAAACAATATCGACTAATGAATTATTTTGATTATTATGACATTGTTATTTTCATGATTATTAAATTTTCAAAATTATTATAGATGCTATTATAATTATTATTATAAATAATTAATATTCTGATTATTACTGTCAATATTGTTATAATTGTTGTCATTATTACGACAATAATCATCACGATAACCAATACTATTTTTTTTTTAATATCATTTAAATTATCATTAATATTATTATTATCATTATTGTAATTTTTTTTGTTATTATTGATATTTTTATATTATTTCATGAGTTATTGTTATTATTAGTAACACCACACCATAAGCACTATAACCATTACAATAAATTATAATCATTAGTGACATTAATTATGATCTATAATGTCATTATTATCATATGATCATAATACCTAAAATTATTATTATTAATACTTCTAAAATAATAAAAAATATTAAATTACTCAGAGAAAAAAAAAAACTCAAAAACTTTAGAGCAAGCAAGAAAAAGCATCTAAAATTATTATTATTGTTATTACATAAATAATGAAAAAGAATTACCTTAAATTATGATCTATAATGTCACTATTATCATCATGATCATAATACCTAAAATTATTATTATTAATACTGCTAAAATAATAAAAATTATTAGTTACTTGGAGGAATAAAAAAAACTCAAAAACTTTAAAGAGCAAGCAAGAAAAAACATCTAAAATTATTATTATTATTATTATTATTATTACATAAATAATGAAAAAACATTACTTAAAGAATAAAAAAAAACCTAAATTTTTTAACAAAAGAGTAAACAAAAAAATAAAATAAATGACAAATCAACAATAAATATTATTAGCTTTAAAAAAATCATTCGACTTGAAGAATAAATAAAAGAAACAAAAAAAAATATTAATTTTCAAATGATCACCAACACAAATTAAAATTTAAAGACTAAAAAAAATAAAACCATCAATTTTGTTCTGACAATGATATACATATAAAAGAAAATAATAAAAATTAAAAGCAAAAAATAAGAGTATATACATATAAACATGTACAAAATAGGTATTGATACATAAATTACATGTTAAACAATACAAATATAAATAGTATTAGCTTAAAAAAATCATTTGACTTGAAGAATAAATAAAAACAATTTTTTTATCAATTTTCTTGCGACAATGATCATCACATATATATAATAAGTTATTTTTATTGTTATGATGATCACCACTATTTTGTTACAAATGCAACCTCTATTATTATTTTATTATTTTACTATCATCATGTAAAGTTATTGAAAATATATTTTTATTTGATGTGAGTAAACAATGAAAAATAACTTATTTTTTTCTATAAAAAAATTCTCCATAAAACGAATCTTAAATAAAAAAGTTTGTAACTATGAATAAAATGAAGAGGAAATTATTGAAAAAATACAACAAAGATGTCAATAGTTAACCAACTTACAAAGAAGAGAGTTTTATCCAACAACTTATTTAGCCTTTAATAAAATGATTAAATAGGGGAATAAAAAAAAAACTAAAGAATTTACTAACTCCCGTGTTTTATTTATAATCTTTTTACACCACTTGCGAGCTACTAACTTTCTTATCCAAAAAAGACGGGGAATGATGGTACAATGTCTAATCTAGTCATGATCAAAATGGAACAGGTAGAGGAATTGTCATACTTACACTGAAGATAAACGTGACCCCAGCGCAAGCAACAAAGGTGACAATACCTCTGAGAGCTCTGTATGTTAATCACTAATTTCTACACGTGTCTTGACACTCGTATGAATCAATCTTCTTTAACAGTAATTAAACAGTTAACAAAAATAAAAAGACATAAACACCACCAAAACCCAGCCCTTAAATTTTATGGATCGAAGGACATAAACGTATTTACACTACTCTAATCCACAATAAACTGTGAATATGGCTACAGTAGAAATCCCACATGGTTTAGCTTTTTGTATAATTCTAAGTGGAGCGTAGTCTTGGATTTTCTCTTAGAGGAAAGCCCAAGTTTTAAACATGTAAACTATAAGATTTTACATCTTAAAGAGTCAGTCACACCTTTAGTGAATTCAAAATCAACATATACATCAATTAATATACTCTTATGAATGTTTATTTTTAATCCTAAGCATAGTTAAAACAAGTTAATAATGTTTTTAACATTCTTAAGAACTTATATATTATTGTGGGAAAAAAATCACCATATCATTAGCATATTGTAGAAAAGTTGTTATTTAAGAAGAAGACAATTAGACTTTTGAATATAGTCATTTTCGAACAAAAATAACTATTAACCCTTATACAATAATATAAAACAAAAATTATGACAAAAAGGTATTTTTTCCTATTATCCTTCTGCATGTGAGAATCATTATATGGTAAGGTTTTAATTAGTATAATAAGATAAGTTGTATATATACATTTTAGATTCTAAGAATCCATTTACCACTAAAACCCATAAAATCTATAACTTCTAAAATGAGACCTAAGTCATTGAATCAAAAACCTTTAGAAAATGCATGTTTTGTTTTTAAATATAACCATGGGTGCGTTGTCTTTGTATACTATCCATAATTTTCATGTGCCAAAACAAATCAAGTACTTGCCTTCTTGATATTAAAGTAAATAGAGTCATTAATCACCTCATTTATAATTTTTATAAGCCTCAAAGATAGAATCTTAACAATGATCTTATATATTCCATTTATAAGACTAATAGGCTTGGATTTATTAGCAACTTTAATATATGCATTATTAATTTCTTTTGGTATCCAACTAATCTTGAAAAAAGATTAAATTGGCAAAAAGAACTCTTTAATAAGTGTTCATGTCTTTTTTTATATATAAAAAAAATGAAATTGAAATCATCATGTCTTATAGCTTTCGATTCATCATAACTCCACGTTGCATCATTGACTTCCTTTGAGGTGATCTCTCTTTTCAACCAAGTTGAAGAATCATTGTTTGACATCTTAAACACCATACCTTCTATATACGGTTTATCAGCAATATCACTATTAAACAAGCTAGAGAAAATATTTCCAGCCTGAAATTTGATCTCAAAAAGGATAAAAATAACATTCTCACCAATAACTATTATATTGAAGAATATGCTTTTATTGGTCAAAGAAGTCGAGTTCTAAAAGAGTCTAGTATTCTTGTCACTTAGCTTACATTAATCATTCTTTATATTTTGCCTTAAAAGAGATTTATAATGTCCATTTAAATGACCAAACTTAGAATTCAAACAATTCAACTCTTCACATTAACATCTGTTCGACTTAAACTTTCACTCTTTCTCAATAATTTACTAATTAATAAAGCCTTGTTTCTAGGTCCTTAGTTTTACATGAGTAAAATAGAAGATAGAGAGTAAGAGGGAGTTTAATATGGAGAGTGTTAGTAATGATGATGATTTAATTGGTGTTACTGGAGTATTTCAGCTCTATATCAAAGTTAGGCATATTAGATAAGACCCTTTAATGGGGATAATATTTTTCTTTTAGCATCATAAGACTCGTACCATAAAATCTTTGCTAATTAATTAGATCTTTCTAGTGAGCATAATACTAGGTGACGACTATAAATAAAACATTTCCCTTTAAACAAAAAGATGGTAAATAATTGTTCCTTTTTTCCCCTTAAATTTTGTTATGAAGTCCCCTATCATATATTGAGTGATGTCGACATGAGACATACATGTTCAACATTAAAAACACAAATATGACACCTATATTAATATGGCATGTTACTTAGGCCACCCATTGATGAATGAGAGTAGTTATATCTAAAAAGGTATGTGACCAGGTTTAATTATGTAATCATTCATATTGGCACTACCTTCCACTAAATTTAAAAGGGGAATTAGATGCCTTAAATGGTTCAAGACAACATGCTTTAGAGGATGCAGACAATGAGGTCTTACAGAAGTATGTATTAAATTATGATTTTAATAAGTTAAATATTTGTAAATCATAGTTTGATGGTGTGAACTAATTACAAATATGTCATAGCATATTTATTGTATATGTTTGGAAATATCCTATTCACAAATCCTAAAAAGAGATATGTATCACTTATTTATGTAATGCTTATCGAGGATTTCGATACGATTCCTATATACACACACACACACATATATATAGGGTTATGATGTCTTGGGATATTTGTACAAACATTTATACATTGGATACATGAAGGTGGCAAAACAAATTAGGAGATGTTTATTACTTTTATTGGTATGAATCTGAAAAATTAAAATTTTGAATTACAGCTTTAAAATTTATAATAAATTCAAAAAATCACTTGATGGTTTTTTTGACATGGTTATAGTCCTTTGAGAATCTTCACATGGGTTATCCCTAGCATTCTTAGAAACCAATTATGATTGCCAAGACTATGAGGGTTACAATATAGCTCTCATTAAGATGTCGATAATGTTATCTTTAAAATTATTGTAAGCAGCTATATTGTCTAAATACAACTAGAAAAAATATTAACAAGCTTATGGTTTATAATGTTAGATGGTATGAGAATAGGGTGTTTGATACTAATATCATACATGTATTGTTGTTTTATAAGAGCGAGCTAGATAGACAAAAACCTTTCCTACGATGTTTTGAATAATTTGTTTCATAATTTAACTTAACTTGTACTTATTACTTTCATTTTATAATTTTGCCACTTATGATTTAGGTAATGTGGTCTCTATACGAGCATGATAAATTAATAGTTGCTCATATTGTATCTACTAGTATGATGGAATCCTAGATAACAGTGGTCTTGTTAGTGCTTTTAAGATGGTGATATGATAGTTCAGGTACATACATCATGTTAAAGTTTATGTTGATAAAAGTGATGCGTTGCACACTATATGTCATTAAGGTAAAAATAAAATTAGGATTGGTTAAGCCACCATGTAATTTATATATCATAATAGGATGCGCGGCATAATAAGATATTTATAAAGATGCATCATGTGATTATATGCGAGCACTATATTTCTTTTATATAGTTATAACATTTTGGGTCATCACACTAGACCTTGAATAGGTAACTATACTAGAAAACTTGAAATACAAGCAACATGTGAAACAAATTCAAAATACCTAAAGTAATCATAACTTCTTAGAATTAATATATGATGAATGATGTGTTTTATTTATGAGATATTTAATTTATGTTGTTGATGATATTAGGTTAGCTTGTTGTTAAGTGAGGGTGGATAGGTCACCCTTATGCTTCATAATCTTGATGAAGAGAATGAAGGATAAATAATATATGCCTCATTGGTTTATTGTTTGCTACAATACATTTGCAAAATTTAGAAAGATGTTAACTATTGATGATGTCCTAGACAAGAACATGGCCTCTCGAACAATAGATGGTAGTGTTATTAATGAACCTGTCAATTTTTGGTAGATGTTATTAATGAACCTGTCAAATTTGGTAGATGCTATAAGCATAAATAGATAGACTTGCTTATAAGTTATTGATATATTATGTTGTCTTGTTCTATTAATTATGTGTTTTATGCTGTGTTGTTTTTTTATGAGTTTGTAGTTAATTTTAATGTGTTTTTGTAAACACCCAAGAGAAAATATATATATATGAATTGATGACGCAATTCTGTTTTAGAAAAAAAAAAGGAGGGGTAAAATCGGTTTTAGATAGAGCAAAACAGGGATAAGAATATATCCAAACCAAATCCGAAACAACCCACCTCATTGTATGGGGAGTATAAATATAAGGAGGAGAGAGAGAACGATTCATTCTTTTCTCAAAACAGCAGCTGCACGTCGTTTTCCCTTTCTCTTCCACAACAAAACCCTAAACCAAACCAGTAGAGAGTGCTTTGTGTAAGTGTGAGGGAAAGTTGGGACCTTGAGAGAAGATTGGACAACTACCAGAGGAAAGGAAAAAGAGGGCAAGAAAACGTGAGAGGAAGAAGAAGGAGAACCAGCAGGAGAAGAGAAAGAATAGTCAAACTTAGTTAGATTTGAAAGGTATGGGTCATGAAACTTCCTTCCTCTTCTCCTTAAGACCTAAACAGAAATAAGGAAGAAAACCCTAAGGAAATTGATCTAAGCTAGCTGTAAAGAAAATTGAAAATTACTAGGAGAACAAAGAAAAAAGGAAATACCCAAGGTATGTGTTTTGTTGGAATTTGATGACAGTGTATATATGTTGGGGTTATATTATTGTTTGCGACCTGTTACTGTTTTAAGGCATGTTATTGGTTGCGACCTGTTATGGTTTGAGCACCTGTTACTTTTTCAGGACCTGTTATTGTTTAAGACCTGTTATGGTTTGAGAACCTGTTACTGTTTCAGGACCTGTTATTGTTTAAGACCTGTTATGGCTTGAGGAAGCGTTTTGGGGCCTGTGGGCTGCCAAGAACAAAATCGTGAGGCGTGGACATCGGGTTTAGGCTGAGCCACAGTGGAAAATATTCTGCAAGGGGGAGTGGGCCAGGCCTTACATATGGTATCAGAGCCGAGGACGACTCGTTCTTAAGGTGGGGGGATTGTAACATCCCACATCGAAAGAAGAGTGTCCAGAGCCAAGGCATATTAAGGCAAGTTGGTACCTAACCTTGTAGGACGTGTTTTGGGGCCTGTGGGCTGAGCCATAGCGAACAATATTCTGCAAGGGGGAGTGGGCTGGGCCTTACAGTTTTATTATATTTATAATATGTTTTGTATTTTTTTAGGTTAGTTAAGTTGAGATTCATGTTTTGTTTTTGGATTTGATTTGACGTACTAGAAATGGAAATGGAAATCTAACAAGTCTATACATGAATGGAAATATTATGGTTATTTGTTAAGTTTAATTTTGATTTGAATATTGTTAAGCTCTTGGATTTATAAGGAAATGAAAATTGATATGTTGTGTTTTAAATAACCGTTAAACTGGTTTTATGAACCAAATAAGTATAGTTATTATGCAATTCACCCTAAATTCAAAACAAAATTTATAAAAAAATGTTGGATAACAAAACTAT
Source organism: Salix caprea (assembly GCA_964035475.1). Lineage (NCBI taxonomy): Eukaryota > Viridiplantae > Streptophyta > Magnoliopsida > Malpighiales > Salicaceae > Salix > Salix caprea. The sequence goes on along the minus strand of OZ037749.1, from coordinate 7,804,267 downwards.
TTATAAGAAATGAAAACAAGATAGAAATTATAGATATTATTGTAATTCATTAAGAATTCAAAACAAATTTTGATGATGAGCTATTAGAAAACCAAATAAATAATGAGAATAGAAACATTGCAAAAAATATAATTTTTATAAAAATGTTTAGTTTTATAAGAAAAGAACTTTGATCTAAATGGGGTTGGTAGTCTTTAATTTCAAATCAGCTAGAGATTTAACCTTATAGCCCTGAGGGTTTGGGGTTAGTGTTTAATATTTAATATTTAGATTTGGTTAAGAATAGTTATGGTTAGTTTGTCTCTTTTTTTATGCGTTTGGGGTTATGAATTTGTTTAGGGTTCATTTTTATGGTTAAAGGGTTAGGGATTAATTAGGATTAGGGTTTGGGAATGGGGTTTGAATTACAATTAATTAGTGTTTAGGGTTAGTTTTTGTGGTTAAAGGGTTAGGGATTAGTTAGGGTTACGACTTGGGGATGGGGTTTGAATTACAATTAATTTGTGTTTAGGGTTTGGATTGGGGTTTTTTTTTATCATTTATAGGTTAATGGTTAGTAATGTTTAGGTCATAGTTAATTTTATAGATTAGATAGGGCTTGATGGATAGTTTGATATTGTTAGGGTTTTGGGATAAATTAATTGAAAGTTTATGGTTTGGTATATGTTACAGTCTTAAAATATGACATCTACCAATTATCTTGTTTTTCTATCGTGACTTCTTAAAATTTCATGTTTTGGAACTATGACAAACATAAAAAAAAAAAAATATTATTCCTATAATTCTTTTTACATCTACACTATTTTACCAAGAATTTTAAAGTTATTAGTGCTAATAAGCAAAAATATCATTTTATTTAAGGATAAAATCTCTTGATTTTTGTATTTAAAACATATTATGTAAAGCAAAAATAATTAGTGAAAATTATTTGATGTTTAGACTAACCTTTTTAAAAGATATCAATTGATCGGGAGTTGTTCTTATTTTGAACAATACTAGTAGCTCATTATGAACGCTTCTTGTTTGATACGATAACAATTGGTTTTCAAAGTGTTTTTTATTTGAAAATTCATCAGAGTGATTTTTTTATTAAAAAAAATTAACATCAATGTATTATAAAATAAAGAAACACAAAATAATATTTTAAAAAAATATTTTTTAAAAAACAATGTTTTGGCCTCAATAACATACACATCCTAGAATCATGTCCATACCAATTTCTTTTCAGTTAGGGTAAATAAAAGTTTCAAATAAGTATTTTATGGCCAATTTTGAATTTCATTGTTAAACTTTTGTAGGTGGAAGGTGATTTCAATTAAAAAGTATTCTATATTCCACTTTAAAAGTTCTAAGAGATTTTTTTGTAAGATGAAACATTGTTTATTTTATTTTGATATATACCTTTCATCTTATAAAATATATAAATATGTTATTTTTTTATAGAATTTCTAAATTGAAATAAATAAATTTAAATAATACAGATTAAAGTGAAAATGATAGGGTGGACTCTTTTTATTAATACAACCACTAAAAAGTCTTATAATAAATGTAAATATTTTATGTTTAACTTAATCTAAACAGCACAACAATATACTATGTTACCAAATATTATAATTATTTTACTTCATAGCATAATGAGCATAACATATGAATTAAGAAATGGAAGCAGGTCAAGAAAGATAGCCATAATAATAATAATAATAATAATAATAATAATAATAATAAAATGTCATAACCCAAAAATGGGTTATTCCCCAAAATCTATACAAAATAAAACAAAAATATCAAAAATAAAATAAAAAGGGTTGGGGTTGGTAGAAAAATCAAGGTGGAGATTTTGGAAGTTTTCAAGAGCCCGATCGTATTTTTTTTGTGCCCAAAAGTGATGGAAAATGCATATTCAAAGCTAAAATAATTTATTATTGGATAAATCTGCATAAAAATTTAGCTAAAAGTCATAATTATATTTTTTTATATGTTAGTATGATTTAATCGTGGGCCAATTGAAAGTATAATTATGTTTAGAAATTAATTTAGGGTCAAAATGAAGGATTTAATTAAGTTAAATGAATTAATTATATTTTAAATTGGTCAAATTAATTTTATTAAGGGCTTAATCAATGAAAAATCAAGTTTTTAAGCTTACTTCGGGTTCAATTGAGAAAATTAAAATTTTCAAAGACCAAAATAAATTTTTCCAAGCCAATTATGTGAAGTCAGTGGCCAAATTGAAGAAAATTGAGAGTTTAATGGTCAATTGAGGGTCAAATCGCATAAATTGGAGAACAAGGAATAAAAACACGCATAAAGCTAAGGTTGTTGTTGAAATTCTGACGGGGATACAATTGCATAAAATTACAAGTTTAAATCAAATTAGAGGTGCAATTAGAAAAATTACATATTAAAGGGCCAAAACACATTTACATCTCCCAAATATCTCAAATCCTGTAGACGTGACTACACTGTTCAATCACCTGAACAATGCAGGCACGTTGCTGCGGGAGGCAACCATCGCTGCACAAAATGGGCAGCTGAAGGGTTGCCTCCTTGGCCTATAAATAGTCAGGGGAAACCATTCACAGCAAGAGAAAAATTTACAGAAACATGGGAAAGCTTATAAGGGTGAGCAATTTTATAGAACACGGGGAAGATTATTATAATGTAAAAATTGCATCATAACCACCAATAACCTCCACTTTTCCCCTTCCTCAATGCCAGTAGAACCACGCCGGTAGCCCTCTCTCTCCCATAGTCTGGTGGCAGCTCTCTCTCTCCCTCTCAACCGACAACTCTCTCTCTAAAATCAGTTGCAACTGACTCTCTCTCTCTCCTCCTACAAAAGCAGCTCCTGGCAAACACCAATGGTTGTTCCTTCGGCAGGCTTAGCTCTTTTTTCTCCAGCGCTGACAACACAGCAACAAACCCTCATGCACAAAACTAGCCCCTTTCAGTAGCTCTCCAAACCACCACAAACTACTATTTTTGATACCACCACCACCAGCAGAACCACCTCGGCCGCCTCTATCCGGAGGTAATGGCAAATGAGCCTCCCATCTCCGTCCATATTTTGCCAATGTTCACTTACATGTGAACAGTGGCATGGTGGAAGTGCTAGACGTGTCTAGGCGGGCCACCAAGGAGGCCTGGGCCTCCGAGGCCACTAGGGCTAGGAAGCCCAGACCAAAAAGGGGTGGGCCATTCGGCCCATCCCAAAAAAGAAGCAAAAAAGGGGTGCTGGCAATCCAGCCCCAAATGATGGGTCTCTCATCCCATCAGGGCTAGGCAACCGGCCCACATAGAAAAAATCATAAAAAGATAAAAAAAAATACAAAATATAAATTCTGTTATAAAAAGAATAAATAATTAACATGGAAGAACATAGACATCAAAATATAATCAAAAGAGACAATAGAAAAATACATTTCTTATTATGAATCCCTCTATTTTTCCAAAGTGTTGAGAATACAAGACAAGAAGTCCATATATAGGAGAAGGAAATGAACCCAAAGGTTATGGAAATCCAAGAGACTAAATTCAAGAGTTGTCGTAACCCAATTTTGGGTCACTCCCCAAAACTACCCGAAAATAACAAAAAAAAATAAAATAAAAGGGGCTGGTGTCGGTAGGAAAATCAAGTTGAAATTTTGGATGTTTTTGAGAGCTCGATCGTACCTCTTTTGTACCCGAAATTAAAGGAAATCGCAGATTCAAGGCTAAAATAATTTATTATCGGATAAATCTGAGTAAAAATTAAGTCAAAAGATATAGTTATATTTTTATGGGCCAATTCGATTTAATGGTTGGCTAATTTAAAGGTGTGATTATATTTGAGAATTAATTTATGGTCCAATCGAAAGATTTAATTAAGTGCAAGGGCTTGATTATATTTTAAATTGGCCAAATTAATTTTATTACGGACTTAATCGATGAGAAATCAAGTTCTTGAATTGAATTCGGATTCAATTGATGAGATTGGAATTTTCGGAGACCAATTTGAATTTTTCCAAGCCAATTATGAGAAATCGGAGGCCGAATTGAATAAATTGAGAGTTTTAATGGTCGATTGAGGGTTGAATCGCAAAAATCAGGGGCCAAGGACCAAAATGAATAGGGCCGCGGAAAGTTAAGCTGGTATTGGAATTATGACCGAGGGTGTAATTGCACAAAATCATAAGCGTAGATTCAATCGGGGTGCAATTTGAACAATTATAAAAAGGGGGGGGGGACTAAATCGTTTTTTTCTTCCTCTGCAAAGTCATTAGCGTGCACTGTTCAATCACCTGAACAATGCACGCATGCTGCCTGCGCAGTCCCGTTACTGGGCAAGGCAGGTGGTGCTCTCTCGGCTACACGCCATGGGTAGCCGAAGAGACCGTTTCCCCTGCTATAAATATGCAGGGGCAGAGACGAAGAGAAAAAAAAGAGAATACAAGGAAAATTTTATGTAAGATTTGAACTTCATCTCTCTCGGTTCTGGTCCCTCTCTATTGTGTTTTTTTCTCTCGGTTTTTCGCCTCTCTCTCTCCTAAAACCAGTACGCTGGTTCCTCTCTCTCTCCTTCTCGGTTCAACACCCCAACCATCAACTCCGGCCACCTCATCACCACCAGCAGTCTTCCCCAAACTCCAGAAGCGCGACCATCTTCTCCGGGGAGCAGCAGCAGCAGCAGCGTCGACAGTAATCGTCGACAACAACGCCACCCGAGCCCCTTCCGACATCCACTCCAGCCACCACTGGCCACCATTTTCGACGCCACAATGACCAGAAGAATCACCTCAACGTCCTCTACGCAACGATATTAATAGGTACACCATTCGCCACACTCAAAAACTCCACCATTTACTGTTCATCTTCCCTGTTGCATGCGCGGGGAGTGAATTAATTCACTCCCCGCAGGGCTGTTTGGGTGGGGCTTTATGCCCGGCCTAGCCCTCTGAAAAGTGGCTAGGCTGGAAGCCCAGCCCCACACCAGTGGGCCTAGAGCCTGGCCCGAAAAATGAACGGAAGCCCAGTCCGAGGGAAAGACGGGCTTCTGGGCCATCTGGACTCAAAGCCCAGTTTGAGAATAAAATGGGTCGAAGCCCATCTTTAGACTAAACGGGCCGAAGCCCAATGTCAGATCATTTGGGCCTAGAGCCCAGCTCCATGTAGGCGGGTCGCGAGCCCAGCCACAGTAGGCGGGCCGTGAGCCCAGTGACAATGGGTGGGCCGCGAGCCCATCCACACAGGGCGGGCTGGCAGCCCAGCCCAGCGAGTGGGCTGGCAGCCCAGCCCCATGGAGAAGGGCTGGCAGCTAGCCCACCCATAACAAAAAAGATAATAAGAAAAAAAGAAAATAATAATAAAAATATATAAAAATACATGATTTGCAAAAAATACTTTTATACAAAATATATGTTGTTTTCTTGCATACGGCCAATACACTAGCATATTTTTAAAATTGTTTTTCTTTCAAAAATATATATTATCTTGGGTTTTTAAGAGAAACTGAGTTTTAACATGGATTTTGCAAAGAAGAAAAATCATTTCTTGCATCTTGAGATTTTACAACATGTTTGTAAAAATCCAAAGGGTATTGGCCAATATCTCAAAAAAAATATAAAAATCTTATTTTTGGGAATTTATTATTCACTGTTGGTATTTGGATAAATAAATCCTAAAGGAGTTAGTATCCAAAATATTCGGCGGGAATGATATGCTTTTATTCACTGTTGGTATTTGGATAAATAAATCCTAAGGGGTTATCATCCAAAATATTCGGCGGGAATGATATGCTATTATTCATTGTTGGTATTTGGATAAATAAATCCTAAGGGGTTAATATCCTAAATATTCGGCGGAGTAATATCCCATTCATCATTTAACAAACATATTCTTTGAAAGATCAAAATCATAACAAATCATAACCAAACAAGAACACCAAGCAGCTTACCTTAAGTAGGGCGTACTAGGGGTGCTAAAACCTTCCCTTTACGCAACCAGTCCCTTACCCTAGAATCTCTGAAAGACCAGTTTTAGGTTTCCTAGTAACCATAATACTAGGTGGCGACTCCCTTTTTCACGGAAATAAGATGATACCCCAAACATTGAAATCCCCGCCCACGGGGAGAGTCGTCACGACGCCGCGCTCTCACGATGGGGTGCGACAAGAGTCATGGCATTCAGTACACATAAATATGAATTTATAACACTTCCCCTTGAATGACCATTTACTTTAAAATTTAATAGAGGACTTTATATAGATACCTCAAGATCCATATATGAATACTTCAAGATTCATCAAAATAATGTTGAATTGCCTCGTTAAAACCTCGTAAAGAAAAACCTAGTGGGAAAAAATCTAAGCAAAACAAAAAGGATACAATTTGCATTGACTTCCCCTCCAAAGTACATGTCTTATGACAAATCTTTAAGATTATGCATTCCAATATTATGGACAAGTTTCTTGAAAGTTGAGGCAGGTAAAGACTTTGTAAATAAGTTTGCTAAATTATCACTTGATCTAATTTGTTTGATATTAATTTTTCTCTTTTGTTGGAGCTCGTGAGTATAAAAGAACTTTGGTGAGATATGCTTTGTTTTGTCCCCTTTAATATAGTCTCCTCTGAGTTGAGTGATGCAGTCAAAAATATCTTCAAACAATATTGTGGGACTATTTTCAATGGCTGACAATCCACTTTTTTTTATATGTTGGATAATTGATCTTAGCCATATACATTCTTGACTTTCTTCATGTATCGCGATAATCTCTAAATGATTTGATGAAGTAGCCATTAATGTTTGTTTGATAGATCTCCAAGAAATTGCAGTACCACTATAGGTAAATAGATAACCTGTTTATGATCTCTCTTTGTGGGGATCAGAGAGATAACCTGCATTTATATCCAATCAATTGTGAATTTGATCCACAATAAAATAATCTCATTTTGGTTGTTCCGCGGAGATAACAAAATATATGTTTAACTCCATTCCAATGTCTTTTTATTGGAGTGAAACTATATCTTGCCAATAAATTTACTGTAAAAGCTATATCTAGTCTTGCATAATTTGCAAGCTACATAAGTGCTCCAATAGCACTAAGATATGGTACTTCAGGACAAGAATTTCTTCATCCTCTTATGGAGGTCGGAAAGGGTCTTTTTTCGCATCAAGTGATCGAATAATTATATGTGTACTCAAAGGATGAGCATTGTCCATATAAAAACACCTTAGGACTTTTTCTTTATACATCGATTGATGTACAAATATTTCATTTGAAAAATATTCCATTTGAAAAATATTCAATCTGTAAACCAAGACAAAAAAAAATCCAAGATCTTTCATCTCAAATTCATTTTTCAAATAGGTTACAGTTTTTATGAGTTCTTCAGGAGTACCGATAATATTTAAAGCATCAACATATACTGAAATAATAGCAAATCCAGATATTGTTTTCTTAATAAAAATCCACAAACAAATTTCATCATTCTCAAACCCCCTTTTTAAGAGGTATTCATTAAGATGATTATACCACATCCGACCAGATTGCTTCAACCCATATAAAGATTTTCATAGTTTAATAGAATAAACACGTTTGGGTTCATTACAAAAGGCTTCAGGCATTGTAAATCCTTCAGGGATTTTCATATGAATGTCTTTATCTAATGATCCATATAGATATGATGTAACTACATCGATTAAATGCATATATGACATTTCTGAGACCACTAAACCAGTTAAAAATGTAAAAGTGATTGCATCCATCAATGTAGAATAAGTTTTTTCATAATCAATGTTGGGTCTATACAAGAAACCTTGTGTGCAACAAGTTGTGCCTTATATTGCACAATTTTATTATTCTCATTTTGTTTTCTAACAAATACCCACTTATATCCAACGGGTATAACACATTTAGGTGTATGGACTACAGGTCCAAATACTTCACATTGTGTAAGTGAGTTTAATTCTTTTCTATGTCGACATTCTTTAACAGTTTATGCCAAAAGAAACCTTAAATGCAAATACATTATTTATGATAATTTTATCTCGTTCCAAAATCTCTCCTATATGAACATAATTTATGGAGATATTATTATTTCCAGGTACCTGGTTCTCTTCAGAAGGATCAGTATTAGAAGATGATTTGGATATAAGATTTAATGTTTGTTTTATGGATAAGGACTCTCCAAGAGTAACATCATCTATTCATTGCAGTTTTGTTTTCTATGATTTCTGTCTTTAGCTCCAATAGGTCTCTCACGTTTGAGGCGTGATATAGATTTATTTGCTGCTATGTTGGCCTTTTTTTTCTTTAGAAAATTCAATTCTAGATGGAGCATTTACAGGAGGAATATGAGATTTAACTACCTTTTCACTACTGGTGAAAAATCCGGTAATTGATTTGCAATATTCTGTAAATGAATTATCCTTTGAACTTCAAGTTCACATTGATTTGTCCTTGGATCAAAATGAGATAACTTCAGGTTATTCCAAGTAATTTTTTGTCGTGCTTCACACACTAAATTTGATAACTTTGGGTTATTCCAAGTATTTTGTGTTGTACTTCAGGCACTAAAATTGCTTTCCCTAATGATAGGAAAATGTTTACATCAAAATGGCAATCTTCAAAACATGCCTTAAAAATTACATCTGTCAAAGGTTCAAGAAATCTAATAATATATGGAGAATCAAAACCAATATAAATTCCTATTCTTCTTTGTGGACCCATTTTAGTCCTTTGTGGGAATGCTACAAGCACATATATCGCACAACCAAAAGTTTGTAGGTGAAATATATTTGGTGGTATACCATAAACAAGTTGTAAAGGAGAATAATTATGATTACCACTTGGTCAAATTCTAACTAGTAATGCAACATATAATATAACATGTCCACAGACAAATGTAGGCAATTTTAATTTCATAAGTAATGGTTTTGCAATTAATTGAAGTCGCTTTATAAATGATTATGCTAGATTATTTTGAGCATGTACATGAGCAACAGGGTATTCCACATCAATTCCAATAGAAGTGCAAAAACTATCAAATACTTGAGAAGTAAACTCACCAGTATTGTCCAGTAGAATTTTCTTGATAGGATAATCAGGAAATTGCCCTCGTAGTCTAATAATCTATGTTATTAATCTAGCAAATGCAATATTTCAACTAGAAATCAAACAAATATGTGACCATTTACTTGATGCATCAATCAATACCATAAAATATCTAAAAGGATCATATGGTAGATGAATAGGCCCACATATATCTCCTCAAATTCTTTCAAGAAAAAAATGATGATTCTATAAGAACCTTTGATGGAGATGGTTTGGTAATGAATTTACCTTAAGAGCATACAGCACGTGGATTGTCACTTGGTAAAAAAATCTTCAGGTTCTTTAAAGGATACCGATAAGAATTCTCAATAATTTGTTTCATCATTATTGATCCTAGATGTCCACATCAATCATGCCAAATCATAAATTATTTTGGGTCAGAACACTTCTGGTGTATCACAACGTTTGATTCAATACATTTCATGATCGTATAATATATTCCGGAAGAGAAAGCAGGTAGTTTCTCAAGTACAAGCTCCTGGCCTGAAATACGTGCAAGTATATAAAGATATTCTTTTGTATCTTTATCTATTGTTTCAATAAAATAACCGTTAACACGTATATCCTTAAAACTGAGTATATTGTTTTGGACTCAGGTGAATATAATGCATCTTTGAACAAAAGTTTCATTCACTTCAAGGAATAATTTAGAAACTTTTGAAATTATGCACTCTAAATTACTGCTGCAGGACAATGTTTGAGGCATTAAAAGTAGAGAATATTTTCTCTAACATTTGATCGTATGTGATATCCTTACCACACAATTTCAATTATGAGATAATTTTAAAAGAGAAGAATTATATTCACTAATCTATTTAAAATCTTGCAACTTCAGGTGCAAAACTAATCATAACGACCCTAAGTATGATAAACTTTGGTGGTCATATCTTTTATTTAGATTTTGCCACATATTATTTCCTTCTTTGATGGTCTTTTAAAGATTCATAGCTTCAAGATGAATCTCAACATCAATATTTCGTTATAAATAATTATTTCTAAAAATATCAAAAGCAATAAATTCAAGTTTTGTCAATTTGATATTATCTTTATCTATAAAAACAAGAAATAACTTATTAAATAAAATCACGGAGATAAAAAGAAGAAGACAAAATTCAGTCCTTTAAGACTGTTATTTATTCAGCTTTAGAAATACTAGTTCTTCAAGAACTGCATTTAATTTATTTAATCTTTCAGGAAAACTATTAGTTCTTTAGGAACTGTTTTTAATTTTTTTAATTCTTCAGGAAAATCATTCCTTTAAGACTATTATTTATTTCGCTTTAGAAATACTAGTTTGTCAAGAACTATATTTACTTTATTTAATTCTTCAAGATCTTGTGATACTAGTTCTTTGAGAACTATTTTTAATTTATTAATTCTTCAGGAACTTGTGATACTAGTTCTTCAGGAACTTGTGAACTAGTTTTTCAAGAAATATTTTTAATTTATTTAATTCTTCTATAGGAACTTGTAATACTCGTTTTTCAGGAAATATAAATCTTTTTCTATGAATAATAGTGAAAGAACAATTGCCAAAAATAAATTACAATGATGAAAAGTAAAAATATTAAAATTGATATAAGTTGGTTAGAGCATCGTGCTGATAACGTATTACAAAAACTATAAAAATTAACATAGAAGAACATAGATATCAAAATATAATCAAAAGAGACAAGAGAGAAATACCTTTCTTATATGAATCCCTCTATTTTTCTAAAGTGTTAAGAATACAAGATAAGAGATCTATTAATAGGAGAACGAAATGAACCCAAGGGTAATGGAAATCCATGAGACTAAACTCAAGAGTCATGGACATTCAATACACATAAATATGAATTTATAACAAAATTTGCATTAAAAAATCTTTTTCTTAAAAAAAATATAAACAAAAATGTGTTGTTTTCGTGCATACGGCCGAATTCCAAGGTTTTTCCAAGCATATTTTTCTTAAAAAATATATGTTGCATCTTTCTCATGTTTTAAAATGAAAATTGGATATCGTAACCGGTTTATGATTATCCATTGGAATTTGGCCAAAATATCAAAATAATTTAACAATTATTTTGTTTTACCTATCGTGGTGTAAAATTACATTGTAGAATACACTCGTAAATATTTAAAAATAGGGTTTTCAAAATGCAGTGTAATAGTTTTTTGGTTAGGTTTTCAACTCTCATTGAGGTAAAGACTCTCACAAAGAGAGATCTACCTCGAGCTTTAGGAAAGACCAAAGAATAAAAAATCAAACTTTGAAAAACAATCAAACAACAATGCAACTTACCTTAGGTAGGGTGCACTAAGGGTGATGATTCTTACTCTTATACAACAAATCCCCTTACCCAGACTCTCGTAGACCATTAGATTTCCTAGTGACCTTAATATTAGGTGGCGACTCTTAAAATTTATAGTCATAATTTTAGGGCTATAAAACTCCCCCTTTTCACCAAGCATCGTTCTCCCCTACTGGAGATAGCGGGGTGCGAAATGCAAAAAAAACATCGTCGTGACAGCAACAACAACAAGAAAATTTCTCTTAAAAAACTCATACATAAAACTTCTAATTTAATTTTTATAATTTAATATTTTTCTCTAATTAAAACTCAATATTATAGATTTTCTAAGCTATTTAAATTATAGAAAAATATCATAAACAAAGTTGAAAAATATATAAATAAAAAAAAAAAAGAGTTCTAAACAGCAATAAAAAAAAATTCTAAATCAACAAAAATATTACAAATTCTGAACAATAACTTTTAAATTTTATTTAAATACCTTCCTAATATTATATAATTACAAAATTTTAACCATATAAAAAATAAAACCTCGATAAAATCTTAGTTGAATCTAATAATTAAATTATAATGTATACTCATTAATATAAAATTCAAATTAAAAAGGAAATCAAAATCTCTAGCATCACATCATAATAATCCAATAAAACAAATATACTCACGTCTATATATATACATGATAATACCTTGTGCTTTCAATATTAATGACCAAACAAGTTGATGAAGCTCAAGTACATTGGTTTTTAAAACACATCATCATTTATAAACCAGTAATCTTGATTCACCCGTATGAAAGTCAAGGGATAGCTTGCCTGCATCCTTACATTTCTGATTTTTCCTGGTTACAAGCTGTCATAAACATCGACGGGGCTGTATAAATTTCATGACAAACCGAGAGTGTCGGCACCGTCTAATACTTGGCCCAAACAACTTGATTGAAATTTACCCTGTTTTTTTTTCCCTTTCCGGGGCACCCAGTTTACTTGCGTTGTATTCTCCTTCCTGGCCACCCTGTTTACCTTGAGCATGGTCTGATGCAAGTAAATTAGGACCCGCACATAGTTTGGTGAACTTTTCATTAAAATCACGCGCCAATTAAAAGGAAAGGAAAAAAATTTTGGTTAAAGTGGCAAATAATCTTTGACAAACCATGTATCTGTGCAGTTGAAAATAAAAACTAATTATAAAATTTATAATATATCAACAATTTTATCATAAGAACCAAAAAACTAAAAAGAGATATCATGATTAGCAACTTTCTCATGGATGAAGTGAAAATCAACTTTAATATGTTTGGTGTAAGTATAGTACACAAGATTAGAAGTAAGAGCAACAAGAGCACCAAATAGTAGGAGTTGTATGCAAAGAAATATGGTGTTCTTTTAGAAGCATATGAATCCAATAAAGTTCAATAGTAGCAATATAAATCTAATAAATTATACTTTAAGATGAGACTACTTGAAAAGTTCAATCCATCCTCAACAATAAATATGCTCTCATTAAACACAACATGTCAATGAGATTTGTCGCGATGGTGTTTTTTGTGCTTCTCGTCCCGCCATCCCTGGAAGGGAGAACAGAGCGCGGTGAAAAAAGAGGGCATTATAGTCGTAAAGTCACTACTATAAATCTTAGAGTCGTCACCTAGTATTAAAGTTACTAAGAAAACCTAACCAAAAAAAAATTACACTATATTTTGAAAACATCATTTTAAACTATCTGTGAGTGTACTTTACAGTATAATTTTACACCGCAATAGCTAAAACAAAAGAGTTGTTAATTTTTTGACATTTTGGCTAAATTCAACGGATAACCATAAACTTATTATGATATCCAATTTTCGTTTCAAAACATGAAAAATATGTTATATTTTTTTTATGAAAAATATGCTTGGAAAAACTTTGGAATTTGGCCGTATGCACGAAAACAACACTTTTTTGTTTGTTTTTTTTCTAAAAAAAGATTTTTTTATATTATATTTAAAAATAAAAAATAAGAAAATACAGACTGGACCTAGCCCAACTAAATCGGTCGGCCAGCCTAGTTGGGCCAGGAGGCCCAACTTTGATCGACTTGGGTCGGACATGGCCCAACCATCAGGGCTGGGCCGAGAACAGTCCACCCAATACCAACAACAAAAAGAAGAGAAAACTAATGCATTGTTCACGTAGCGTTAACAGTGTCTAGTGAATTAATTCACTCTTGCACTGTTCACGTGAAGAGTAGTAAGGGAGGTTGGCCGAGGGAGATGACTGGTGTACCTACTATGCTGGGTATAGGAGGTTGAGGTGGTTCTTCTTGTGGTGATGGCATCAGAAATGGTGGCCTGTGGTAGCCAAGAGCAGTGCTGCAAGGTTGTTGTTGGTGGAGTTGTTGCTGCAACTGCTACGTTGTCGGCGCTGGAGAAGAATAGATGGGCCTGCCAGGGAGTTGCTAGCGTGGAGGAGAAGTCATCAGTGGTCACCGGGAGCTTCTACTAGAGGAGAGAGAGAGTTGTTGGTGTTGTAGGGGAGAGAGAGAGAGAGAGAGCTGACATTGTAGAGGGAGGTTGGTTGTCGAGTTCAGCTACGATGGGAGGCTTCCAATGATGAGGAGTGGCTACTAGTGATGAGGAAGAAAAAAAGGACTGATACTCACAACTTTTTGTAGTTTTGTTAAGTTGCAATCTCTGCAATTTCTCCTCCTTCCTATCATCACTGCGTTTGTGTCTTTGCTTTGTATTTTTTTTTCTCCTTGAAGGCACTAACAGCACCAACATGGTATTTGCAGGTGAAGTCGGGTTTGTACCAATCAGGGAAAGGTGGTTGCAAAGGTGACTAAGGTTCAAGAGCTACTTGCCCAATGCTTATCAACTTTTGATACATCTCATTTAAAAGCAATGGTAACAGAAGTGGTTGTTCTTGGGTTTTCTGGTAATTTCTTTTCAAAAACATTTTAGGTGGATTTTTGGCTTGAAGATTGATGTTGGAAATTTGAGATGAAGGGCTATGGTAATTTTGGAATTATTTTTCCTACCCTTATAGTCGTCTTCAAAATGCTTGACATCTTTTCTCTTGCCTTCAAAGCCCTTTTTCTTCACAAGTGCAGAAATTCTACCACTTCTGATTCTTTGCTCTATTCGCTTAGCCACGGCTACAACATTCATAAATTATTGTGTTGAACTGCCCATCACATGTTCCTAATAGGGCACTCTCAATGTGTTGGTGAATAATATCACCATCTCTTTATCTAGAAGCGAGGGATGTACCTGTGCAGCGAGATCTCTCCATCTCTGAGCATATTCCCTTATGCTTTATTTGCCCTTCTTCTCCATGTTGGATAAACTTGTTTTGCTAGGAGCAATGCTCATGTTGTACTTATATTGCTTGATGAAAGCATCTACCAACTACTGATCCTAGTGTTGTCTAGTCTCATGTACCAATTCAAAGTTGCCTCACTCAGCCCGCCCTTGAGGTCTCTTTCAAATCTTTCAATAATATTAAGCCTACAAGGGCTATTGCAAATTTTGTTTTTAGTTTTGCATCATAAATGAATTATGTATTTTTTATTCATTCTTTTTTTAAAATCTCAAATGAGTGCAAAATTAATTTCAAAACATCAGTCTAGAAAATTTGAATCCTAAATGATTCTTTAGAATTTTCTTTCTTAAGGTAGGCACTTTTTGATTTTATAACTTTTCAAAAATCTTCCATATACGCTATCTATTTACAAGCTTGCTAAAAGAAAAAAGAAAACGACTTTTTTCTTAGACTCTATATTGTAAACAATGTAAAGAGATGGCGACTTTCATAATGTAATTATTAACACTTCTCAAATAGCCCAAAAAAAGGCAAAACAAAAAATATTTCAATAAAAAAAAGTTAAAAAAAAACCATTTATTTCAAAAACAAATGTAAAAATATTTCAAAAAAATGTGAAAATGTTTTTTAAAATTAAATATTCTATAAAAAAAATATTTGTAAGAAAAAATGGATTAAAAAACAGAGAGGGTGTGATATGAAATTAAGGGTCAAATTCAAAAGAAAAAAAAAAGATGATTGAGATTATATAAATATTGAAAATTCAAAAGATAAGGACCAAGTTGGAAAATTAACCATTATTGAGGTACTTTTTTTAATGAAATTAGGGATGTAATCAAGAGAAATGGTTGAGATTTGTTGAATAATTGACAACTGAAAAGCCAAGGACTAAATTGGAAACGAGGCTTATATTAAGGTACCATTTTAAATTAAATTAATGACAAAATTGAAAAACTAAAGAATTAAGTAAAAGGGTTGAAATTGATTGAAAAAAGTAGAAATTCAAAATCCAATTAGCAAGTTAAAAAAGACATTAAAAATGAGGAACTAGTATGCAAATATGAGAATTCCAATTAAATGAAATACTTATTTCATGCTATATTTACACAAATAAAAAAGAAAAAAAAACTTGCCTATAAATAAAAAGAATGTAGTAAACAACCACACCCAAGTTAAAGAGAGAAAAGACTAAGATAAAAAAAAAACAAGAGAGTTTTAAGCTAACAATGAGAGTTGTTTAAGTTTCAAAGTGGGAGGAGAAAAGAAAATGAGAGAAAGAAATGAAACTCTCTATCACCAAAAGCCATCATAATAGCTCCTCTCTAGCTAACAACTAGCTCCAAGGTATCTATTCCTTCTTTGTTTATCTTTTATATTACTATTCATTCAATTTTTGTTTATTTGGGTTTTTCTTTATTTGATATGGTTTTATTTTTATCAACTTTGCAATAACTTTATCTTCATTTTATTCTTACTAGATTTGGAATAGAGTTAGTTGAATTTTATAAAATTGTGTTATCACCTTTATACGTATGCATGTGTGGGAAATATCCATTTTTAGTAATTTGCAATTTTTCACCCATTAATTTTTTTCTATTTTATTTTTCTATAGTCACAACAACATAATTATAATTTTATAAAATTGTTTTATCATCTTTGTACACATGTATGTGTGTAAATATTTATTTTTAAACAAGAATAAGATTTACATCAATGAGTTTTTGTCAATTTTGAATCATGTTTTGATCAAAGTATAGTTTTCAAATAGTTAATCCAATATGTCTCCTATTTTTTAAGGATCAACATGATTATAGCTCAATGTTTATAATTGTAAAACTTGTTTGAAAATATATCGACAAGTTTTCATCAAGTTAACAAGATGCTTAATTTAAACTCGGATTTTAATGGTTAAGTTGACAAGTATTTTAGTTCTAAGAACCAATGTGGGCCTAGGATGACTTTTTATTTAATGAAAAAAATATATATCATCAAGTTACAAGATTCTTAATTGAAGGTCCAACATTAACTCAATAGACAATCAACAACAATAAATAACTTATGAATAAACTTGTAAAATAAATTAGATGGATAGTGGTATTTATGGAAGAAAAAAAACATAGGATAAAACATATAACTAACATAGTCTTTCCTCATAAAGGATGTAGTAAAGATGATGTCTATTTGTTCTTAAACATAACCAATTTTTTATTTAAATTTTTAGAATCAGTGTATATTTTAGAATTTTTAGTTTCTTTAAAAATTGAGTGGCGACTTCATTTTCTATAATTTCTCTTTAAATTTAAAAGTCCTAATTCATATCGAGTAGCAATAAACTATAGAAAAAATACACCTCATATGAAGTAATTTTTGCAAAAACTATGATTTCAATTTTTAAACTTGTCTTTGATGGTAAGTTATAGAAATATTATTTGTAGTACCACTATTATTTTACAACAATTAGTTTTAAATCTCTTATCCTCATAAGTTTATCAACAAGTAAATATATTAAACATTCTATTCATGATAAATATTCATTTTAATTCCGAAATATATTATTCATGATTTGTTTTATGTATGTTTTTTTCTTAAGGCTGTGCTATTTATTCTTACAATGTTATATTGAAAAAATCTGAATGGTAATTTTATGTTTATACTAAAACACAATATCTAGATAATTTTATGTTTAAGTTATATAATATTAAGCTAAAATTTAGAAACATTAACATATACATATCCAACCATGAAGACTAAACATTGAAAATAGAAAACCACCTTTTATTATTTTTTAAATATATTTTAGCTTTTAAAACCAGCTCTAAAGATCTTTATGGCACAACATCAACTTTTTGAATGTATGTTTCAATGAGGTTTTATAATTGAGAGAGAGAGATTGCCCAGAGAAAGTTCAAATTAATGATTAATCGCATGGCTTATTGTACCTTTTATTATTTTTAATCCTTGTTTCCAAATTCCCAAAAGAAAGTCCAAGGCTGATCTTGAATAGCTTGTGAGTTCGACCAACCCGGCCCATTGAAATGGATCAACCAGTTTCTGTGTCTTGGTACAGTCCATTCAAAAAGCATTTTTAGTGCAATCCCTCAGAAGCGAAAACTGACGTGTGTGTGTATATATTAATTATTATTAATTAACAAAACACTAAAAGCCGTCGAGGTTTAACTGTTCGGAGTACTGTGCACTGTCTCACAATTCACTGTGGATTGTGGCAGTGCACAGACGGAATTGGGCATGGTAATCCGGCGTTTTATGTGTATTTGATGGGGGTATTTTCGGTTTTTGGCTTTTTTTTTAATAGCCGCAATGTGCACAGTGTATTAACGAATCTGCCCCCAAAAAAGACAAAATAGTGCACAGGACACAGGGGTGCCCTCGGTTTTTCACACTTTTGTTCAACAGTGTGCTGACGGAAAAAGCCCCCGATAACGATAAAATTGTGCACAGTACACGGGGGCTGGGGCGTCCTTTCCCCTCCGGTATTTTCGTAAATACCAGTGGGGGCAGGACTGTTTGGGTCATTCACCGGGGGGATAGCTGGCGCGTCGCCTAGCCGCGCCAGCGGCGTTCCAGACGAACGCGCCTGTTAGGCGGCGCGTGCGGCGTCTTCCCGACGTCAGAAATTTACTTCCGCCGTGACAGAAGATGCGCCGGGATGTCCTCTCTCCTTCGTCGCGGCGCGTTCACTGAAAGGATGTCCGGTTCAGCCGCGGCGGATGGTTTTCTCTCCGACGTCACCTTTCTCTCTCCTTCCGCCTCCAAATTCGGCTCCAGTCCCTAAGGTTGGTGTGAAGTTCAATTTGGTCCCTGAGGTTTTGATTTCGTTTTTATTACTGATTTATTCAAATTAAAGTTTTATGATTTTCAATTGTGCCCTTCAATTAAAACTGATTATATAAGAAAGTTTTATTTCAGTCCTTATAGTTTTGATTTTGTATTTATTTTTTATTCCTTCAATTATTCCAGTACGGATGTTTTGATTTCTTTGATTTGGTCCTCCAATTGAAATTGCTAATATATGCAAAGTTTGATTTCAGTCCCTCTTCTTCTAATTTTTCTCTAAAATCACAGCAATTGTCATTATTTATTTTTGGTCCTCCAAGTAATTTTTTTTTAATTTTCTCCTTCAATTAGAATGATTTTTATATATGTCATTTTTCATTTCGATCCTTTTTAAAAAAAAATTGGATATTAATTCATTTGGTTTCTTTTATTCTTTGACAATGTTTAAAAATTTAATCCCTTTATATTTGATTTTCATTTCAGCCCTTATACTTTTATTTTTTTATATTTCTAGAATAATCCCTACTTTTGTCCATGTATATATAAATGTATTTAACACAATAATAATAATAATAATAATGATAATAATATTAATAATAATAATAATAATAATAATAATAATAATAATAATAATAATAATAATTTAATTATTTTTTGTTCTTACTCTTCTGTTTGTTTTTTTCTCCCGATAATTTTATAATATTTTTTGTTTTGCCAGTAATAGCAATAATAAATTTTTGTTTTTGTTTTCTTTTTTTTAGCTTTTGTTAAAATATTTTTAGTCTTTCATTTATTTTTGTTTCTTTCATAATAATAATAATAATAATAATAATAAGAAGAAGAAGAAGAAGAAGAAGAAGAAGAAGAAGAATAAGAATAAGAATTTAATTGTTTTTCTTGCTTGCTCTTTTTTTAATGTTTTTTTCCCTCAGGATAATTTGATAATTTTTATTGTTTTGACAGTAATAACAATAATAGTTGTTTTTTTTTTTAATCTTTTGTTAAAGTTTGTAGGAAATTTTGAGCCTTTCATTTATTTTTGTTTCTTTCATTATTAACATAATAATAATAATAATAATAATAATAATAATCATGATTTAATTATTTTTCATTCTTACTCTTTTGTTGTTATTTTTCCCTCACGATAATTTGATAATTTGTTTTTTTTTCCAGTAATAGCAATGATAATTTTTTTTTTATTTTTTTTATCTTTTGTTAAAGTTTCTTGGATATTTTTAGTCTTTCATTTATTTTTGTTTCTTTCATTATTAACATAATCATAATAATTATAATAAGAATAATAATAATACTGATTATTATTAATATTATAATAATAGTGATTGTGTATTCTATTATAATAATAATAGTGATTATTTATTCTTTCACAATAAGAATAATAATAATAATAATTTTTAATTGGTTTTTCTTGCTTACTGTTTTGTTCATGCTTTTTATTTTTTTCCCTCGGTATAATTTAATAATTTTTATTGTTTTAATTCTAGCGGCAATAATAATTTTAGATGTTAAGACTCCGATGTTGCTATTGTTAAAATATTTTAAATTAATATTGTTTCCTTTTCCCTTTTTTTTTTATTTGCTCTTTCTATTAATTGATTTGTATAATTTTATTATCTGCACAATAATGATTTCAGTAAGTTTTTTTTTCTTATTCAAATATGTTGCTCTTTTTTCTAATGTTAGTGCGCGCTCTTTTGTGATTGTTTATGACGCAATACCTATATTCTAAAAGATGTAATCTATGCTTACGTGACAAACTCAACTCAAAATTTTCAACATTTTATCTTTGAATCTATAATTTAAATTTACTTATATCATATAAATTTATCATTGTAGATTTAATTATGTTAAATTATATACAAAAAAATACCCGCGGCAACGCGCGGGCAAGTTGCTAGTTAAAATATAAAACGCGTGCCGGTTTTACTGTGCAAATCCACAGAAACAATAACTATTAATATATCGTTTCGTGAACCATGAACGAGATATTGCGGTGGCCAAGTTGGTCCAAGTAGCGCGACATTAAGTCTATTTTCAGAGAGGGCATGGGTTCGAATCCCACTCTCAGCTTATTTTTATTTTTCCCACAAAACACTTACTATTTATATAAAATTTTGCGAACCATGTACAATATATTGAGCTAGCCGAGTTGGTACAAAGCACGCTGTCTTCCTCGAGGGCGCGGGTTGGAATCCCATTCTCAGCGTGTTGTTTTCGTTTCTTGCTTTTTTTTATTATGTTTTTTTTTCTTTTTTTTCATTAAATATTTTTGTTTTTTGCTGGTTATAATTTTTTTTTCCACTTATAGGTATATTTTTGTATTTGTTTTTTTTATAATTGGGGTATCTGGGCTAACTTAAACGCACCACCATTAATCCTCGAATCTATTTTTTTTCATGAAATATTTTTTATATTTGCTTGGAAATGTGATTGATATTTTAAAAAAATATATATTTTTTGTTTAGAAATATATTAAAATAATATTATTTTTTTAATTATTTTTAACACCAACACGTGAAAATGATCTAAAAACATTAAAAAATATAATGTTTGGACAGTGTTTGTTTTCTGTCCATATTTATTCATTTATGCTTATAGATTATTTTTTTTCAATTCATTTTTTGTCGTGGTTTTATTTTTATTAGGTTCCGTTCTGAAATTTTAATTTATGTTGGTGATAATTTTAAAATTAATATTGATCTTTTTTTCCCTTTTTTGGTGTTTTATGTTATTTTATCTGTTTTTCGGATCAAATAATTTTATGATTTTATTGTTTGCGCAATAATAATGATAATTTTAGTAATTATTTTTTATTTATTTTTTTGTTAAAATATTTTTATTTTTTTTTAATTTTTCGGGTTAATTTAATGATTTTAATTGTTTGAGCAGTAATGTTGATAATAATTTTAACTGTTATAGTAATGAAAATAATAGTAACGTAGGGATGAATTTTCAATATATGTTTTCATCTTTTTATGGATAGAAAATTAACTACTTATTTTTTATTTGATTATTGCAGGTCCTTTTACAATTTATATTTTGTTTTTAAATGTGATTTAAATTGAATTATAAAATGAACTAATCTTAATACAATGAATTCAATAATTCAAATATCCAAATTTTCTTGCTTTTTTAATAATGATGATAATTTTATGTTGGTTATTTCGTAAAAAACTACTAAACAAATAAATTTATATCAATTTAAAATTCAAATATTTTATAGAAAACTTACACTTCACAGTAATTCTGTACAAATTTATTATTTTAACTAAATTCATGTTATAACAAAAAAAAAACATAATTAATATTTTTTATGTTAAAAAAATATGCTATCACCCGCGACGAGGCGCGGGGGAATTGGCTTATATATATATATATATATATGTTGAACCGAAGTTTAAAATATATTTACAAATGGAACTGTTTTGAGTTTGTGATTTCTATGAGAAACTAGCTCTAATTACTACAAAAGCTAAAACAAAACAGGTTTTTGAACAGTGTTTTGCACTGTTTATCTACACTCAGATACACTATGGATTGGAATAGTGAAATACATAATAATATAAGTACAATTTGTATACATTAGCCTGAATAAAGAAGTCGTTGTGGCCGAGTGGTTAAGACGCGTGCCTGCTACGTTCACGAGAGTTCGAACCTCCCAAACAACGAAAATGGTTTTGGATTTTTAATATTATATTACATATTAATTGCATTAAGCATAATTTGTATATTTCGTTGAACAACGAAGTTACTTTGACCAAGCGGTTAAGGTGTGTGCCTGTTCACGGTAGTCGGGAGCTTATGCGCACTACGACAAATCTTCGGACCTGTTTTTTTTTTACATTTTTTCCTGTTTTTTTTTACTTATATATTTTTTTTGGTTTTTTTTTATAATTGGGGTGTTCGTGTCAGCTCACGAGCACCACGATTTTTTTCCAAAATAAACAGTGATTTTCAATGTTCATTACTGTTTGAAAATGTGTTTTCCCCTTGCACTTTTTTTTTAATCGGGCTTCCTTTTTTTGTTTTTTTTTTTATAACTGCGGTGTCCGGGTCAGCTTAAGCGCACCACAAATTAAACACATTCTATTGCCTCATGATGATCTAAACAGTGATTTTCGTTGTTCATTATTGTTTAAAAAGATGTTTTCCCCTTGCACTTTTTTTTATAACCGGACTTTCTTTTTTGTTTTTTTTTCTTAATTGTTTTTTTGTTAATATTGTTCGGTGTTGAAATTTCTAATTATTATAGATAAGAAATACAAAATAATGATAATAATTATTTGTAAGTTTTGTATTAAACTAGTTAATTACCCGCACTACGTTGCGGGTCAAGCAAATAATTTTTATAACTGTTGAGATTAAAATATAATATTTAGACATGTAAAGTTTAATATAATAAAACAGATCAACATACCCTGTTATAACAACGCCAACATCGAAGTCTTAACATCTAAAATTACCACTACTATTACTGCTAAAATAATAAAAATTATTAAATTATTCCAAGAAAAAAACACAAAAAAATTAACCACACAGTAAGTAAGAACAAAATTATTATTATTATTATTATTATTATTATTATTATTATTATTATTGTGTTACTAATGAAGAAAATAAAATTAATTCAAAGACTAAAAAAAAACCTAAAAACTTTAACAAAAAAAACAAATAAATAAAATAAATGATAAAAAAAAATATAATTATCATCTGAAAAAAAAAAATCATTTGACTTGAAAATAGAAAAAAAAAAACCAATAAAAGAAATAACAAAGAGGAAAAAAAAAGAAATATCATTTTTCAAATGATCATAAACACAAACTAAAATTTTAACAATTTTTTTCAAAAAAATACTACCTCAACAAAAGAGAAAATAATAAAAATTATCTTAATACCTCGTGAAAAAAAAAAAAAAAAACTCAACAGCATTAACAAAAGAGTAAAAAGTATAAAAAAATGTTAAAAAAATATAAGTAAAAAAAATCATTTCACGTGAAAATAAAAAAAAATAAAAAACTAATAAAAAAACCAAAAGACAAAAATTAGAAATATCAATTTTCTAATGATCACAAACACAAACTAAAATTTAACAAAATTTTTCAAAAAAAATGTTAACTCAACAAAAGAAAAAAATAATAAAAATTTAAAACTAAAGCTAAGAGCGCACACGCACACACACATATACATATATATAAACATGGACAAAAATAGAAACTATTTAAGAAATATAAAAGAATTAAAAAATTAAAAGTATAAGAACCAAAATGAAAGCTAAATATACTATCAATTTCAATCAAAAGAAATAATTGAAAAATTCAAAACTTCTGTACCGAATATATATTTAAAAGCAATTCGAAAATTAAAAGAATAAGGACTGAAATAAAAATGCAATATATAATCAATTTCAATTGAAGAACACAATTGAAACAAATCAAAACTTACATAACAGAAATAAAGACCACAAAGCACAATTAAAAGAGAATGGACCAAAATAAAAAAGACATAAAATCGAGGGGCTAGCATGTAGTTTAGGTAGCAGGAGAGAGAAAAGGGGAAAAAAGGTTCAATCGCCCACCCGTCCACCGTATGACGACACGCGCCGCTCCAGAAGAAAGAGGACACGTCAGGGAAGCGACAGAGACGCCGGAAGACCATTTTTTGCCACCTTAAACGTCCTCACACACCGCCAGAAGAAAACATGAGGCCGAATACAGTCGACCGCTTGTGTCACACTCGCCGATAGTATTCTGAGAAAAAAAATAAACAATTATGGTCAATTACTGGTCTACCCTTGTACTCAAGTCATCAATTTTGTCTTATTAAGGGTTATATTCATATTTAATCATTTTCAAAGATTGTGAAATTCCCATGGCACCCCTCCCGCCCATAGCTAATTTTTGTCTTTTTCGAGGGACAAAATGATTATTTTATTGTGCAAAGAAATATATAAAAAATAGAAAAACCAGTGACCCAACTTGGACCGATAATGTGCAATTACCGCAGCACCCCTCCAACCAGTGCCAGTTTTTTGTCTTTTTCGAGAGACAAAACTGTTATTTTACTGTGCAAAATTAAAAATAATCAGTAAACCAGTGACTCGAACCAGCCCGAAAATTAATCAATACTATTGTAATCCACAATTATTTGTCTCACATGCTAAAGTAACCCACTCATGAGCTCTTTTAATATATAGTATAATATGTCAGACTAATTATATATTTTGATATTTATTTAATATTAGCTCCTTAAATATATATATATATATATATATATATATATATATATATATATATATATATATATATATATATATACCTAGTGTTTTTTTGAAGAAAAAAAATATATCATTGTTCTGAAATACTTTTAATATAATAATATGAGGAATTAATCTTATAAAAAATAGTATATAACAAAAAGGGATAGCACTTTAAATCGTAATGAACAGTGATTTAAAAAGGTGCTTTCCCTTTGCACTTTTTTCCTTCTTTTTTTTTAACCGGCCATCCTTTTTTTATTTGTTTTTTTATAACTAGGGTGTCCGGAGCAGCTTACGCGCACCACGACTAATCTTTGGACCCATTTTTTTTTTACATTTTTTTCCTATTTTTTTATGCCAATTATATATTTTTTTTAGTTTTTCTTATAACTGGGGTGTCCGGGTCAGCTTACGCGCATCATGATTTTTTTTCCCGATCGCACTTTTAAACAATAATGAACAGTGATTTTTAGTGTTTATTACTCTTTTCAAAGGCGCTTTCCCCTTTCACTTTTTTTCTTTTTTGTTTTTCTTTATAACCGAGCTTCCTTTTTTTTTAATTACTTTTTTGTTAAAATTGTTCGGTGTTGAAATTTCTAATTATTATAGATAAGACATTCAAAATAATGATAATGATTATTTGTAAGTTTTATTTTATTTTAAATATGTCAGACTAATTATATATTTTTATATTTATTTAATATTAGTTGTTTGATATATATATGTGTTTGTGTGTGTGTGTGTGTGTGTGTGTGTGTGTGTGTGTGTGTGTGACCTGGGTTTTTTTTTTAAAATTATATCATTGTTCTGAAATACTTTTAATATAATAATATGAGGAATAAATCTTATAAAAATAAAAAAAATAATTGAATTTTTTTTCTAACAATAATTATGGTCTCACCAATTTTTATTATTTTGACTGTTTATTAAGGTTTTTTTTATTGTTTACATTTTTATTTGTATTGGTGATCGTTAGAAAATTGATATTTATTATTTTTTTTCTCTTTTTTTTTTAAATTATTTTTATTTATTCTTCAAGTCGAATAACTTTTTTAAATCTAATAATATTTATTTTGTTTTGTCATTTATTTAGTTTTTTAATTGCTTTTTTTGTTAATATTTTTAGGTGTTGAAGCTTCTAATTATTATAGATAAAACATTCAAAATAATAATAATTATTATTTATAATATTATTTTTTTTATAAATATGTGAGACTAATTATATATTTTGATATTTATTTAATATTAACACCTTAATATATATATATATATATATATATATATATATATATATATATATATATATATATATTATTTACAAAAAATAATAATTTACTATTAGTACTCTAAAATATTTCTGTTTTAAACAATAATTACGGTGTCATCGATAGTATGACCAATAATAATTAGAATATTAATTATGTATAATAATATTTATAATGACAGCTATACTAATTATGACAAAAATTCATTGGTTAAAATTATTTTTGTGAAAAATAAGTTCCGTGTCTTTTTTTATGTATGATATTTCAGATCTCGCATCACAAAAAAAAAAATACGAAACCACACAGAGACAAGACATGTAGAAAAATTGTCAAATTATCTATAATAATAAAATAAAAAAAATTGTCATGCATTTCGCCATAGTCGTTATCAAATTTTTTAACATATAATAAAATTATTTATGGTCCTAAATTTTTTTATTATTTTGACTGTTTATTAAGGTTTTTTTTATTGTTTACATTTTTATTTGTATTGGTGATCGTTAGAAAATTGATATTTATTATTTTTTTCTCTTTTTTTTAAATTATTTTTATTTATTCTTCAAGTCGAATAACTTTTTTAAATCTAATAATATTTATTTTGTTTTGTCATTTATTGAGTTTTTTAATTGCTTTTTTTGTTAATATTTTTAGGTGTTGAAGCTTCTAATTATTATAGATAAAACATTCAAAATAATAATAATAATTATTTATAATATTATTTTTTTTATAAATATGTGAGACTAATTATATATTTTGATATTTATTTAATATTAACACCTTAATATATATATATATATATATATATATATATTATTTACAAAAAATAATAATTTACTATTAGTACTCTAAAATATTTCTGTTTTAAACAATAATTACGGTGTCATCGATAGTATGACCAATAATAATTAGAATATTAATTATGTATAATAATATTTATAATGACAGCTATACTAATTATGACAAAAATTCATTGGTTAAAATTATTTTTGTGAAAAATAAGTTCCGTGTCTTTTTTTATGTATGATATTTCAGATCTCGCATCACAAAAAAAAAATACGAAACCACACAGAGACAAGACATGTAGAAAAATTGTCAAATTATCTATAATAATAAAATAAAAAAATTACCATGCATTTCGCCATAGTCGTTATCAAATTTTTTAACATATAATAAAATTATTTATGGTCCTAAATTTTTATTTTGGGACATTTTTCTTACAAAAATATGAGGCTAATTATATATTGTGATATTGTTTTCATATTAACGTCTTAAAATATATATATATATATATATATATATATATATATATATATATATATAATTAAATTGACTTTTCTTTAAAAATCTCACATTAATTTAATCTTAGTGCTCTAAAATTTTTTAATATAATAATATGAAGAACAAATCTGAAAAAATAATCTTTGATAAATTTTAGCAGTTCTATTTCTGCTATCTGTCAAATAAATTATTCGAAAAATTATTAAAACATGCCCAACAAATAATTAATATGTTCCAAGTAACAAATAATATATTTTTATTCAATTTGATCAATTGAGGTTTTGCTATCTACCAATTAAATTATTACCAAAGTAGTTAAAACAAAATCATCAATTTAATTGTTTGCTGCATAAAACAAATCACTCATCTGTGCTACAATTCAACGATTATAATTTTACTATTTGCGAATGAAAGAATTCATGAAACAAATAAAACATACATAACAATCAATCAGTCTATTATACGAAGCATGTGGCTCATTTTAACAAAAAAAAAAATCGATTCTAATTGTACAATCTACCAATTAAATAATTATCTAAACTGTTTTAACAGTAACAACATTAAATGACTTTTAGACGAGGAAAAAAACTTATTTCTAACAGATTTTATCAATTACAATTTTATTAATTAAATATTAAAATAATCAATTATAATTTTATTAATTAAATATTAAAATAATCAATTACAATACACATAAAATCCATCAGTTTTTTATATATATAAAAAAATAGCACAACGCGATTTCGCTCGTTATGATACTAAAGCAAATAGTGATGTTTTGCAGCATTAGAGACACTGAAATTTCTTTCCCAATCAGTATGCTTTGGCCCATGAGCTTCTTTTCAATGCACGATCAGCGGGGGACTTTCCAAGATTTGGGGGCAAAACGAGGTGGAATTGTTGAGATTTGTGGCTGTGCTTTTCATGAATGTTGGAGAAAAAAGCAAAGGGTAGCGGGAAATCTCCGTGGATCATGGGATTGTTTTTGATTGTGTTAGAGGTTTTTTAAAAGTTTATTTTGTTTATAAATATATTAAAATAATATATATTTATTTTTTAAAAAATATATTTATTTTTTTAAATATTTTTTACAAAGTATATCAAAATTATCTAAATATACTAAAAAATATTTTAAAATAAAAAAAATCATTTTTTTTTCATTAACATGTGAATCCGAAAGTGATAGAAACGAAGGACGGTCACAAAGAAAACGCAAAATGCATCCAATCTCGTGACAGAGGAAGAGGTTGAAACAAATTAATATCTGAGAGAGAGAGAGAGGGAGAGCATATGGAGCAGCTAAAACCTCCGTACAAACACGAGAACCTCCGTGCAGACACGAGAACCTCTGGGACTACTAGCTGTCGATTCACTTTCCGTGAGACATGGAGGTGTCTTGACATGCATCTCATTTGTTACTTTCTGAAGATTAAAACCATTTTAACCGGAGGCACACGTGTTTAGTTGAAAAAACGTACAATATTTTGGCAGTGTCTGTTGAAAATATATACATCAAAATAATTTAAAAGGTTTTAATTCTTTTGAAAAAACACGGTGTGAGTCGCACCGTAAGAGCAAATATATTATTCAATGTTCATCTTAGCGTTTGTAAGAATCCAAACATGTGATAAATTTAAATTTGATATATTAACAAAAACAATAAAACAGAACGAAAGTTTTCTGTTCATTTACTGTACATATATACTCATTGTCACTGTTTATTGGCCATTTGTCTCAGTGCTTCGCGTGTGTACATCTACCTTTTTTTTCCAGCCTATGAACAGTGTATTAACGAAAAAATCCCTCGAAAAAGATAAAAAAAGGCCGTCGGTTGCAGGGGCTCCGCAGTAATTGACCATTTTTGGTCCGGTCCGGCCCGATTCAGCCGGCCGATTTTTTTATTTTTTTATAATTACTTGCACAGTGCAATAACTATTTTGTCCCTCGAAAAGGACAAAAAACAGGAGTTGCAGTGAGGGGCAGTACGGTAATTAGCCTTTTTTTAAATTTTATCGGCGCGGTACTGTTGGCGCGTCTCCGCACGCGCCGTCCGTTTCCGTGACCACGCGTCTTTCGGACGGCGCGTGCGGCTTACTCCGGCGACCAAAAACGCCAAACCGGCGTCTAGAATGATTTTCAGGCTTGTTCTCTTCCACATGGTGCAGCGCGTGTTCCTATACAGTGTTCGTAGGTGTTTCAATGGTCGTTTGAAATTTCACCCCCATTTCTCTCTCCTCCTGCGCAGACTGACGTCAGCGCAGCTGTTTTTTGACGAATTTCATTTCGGTCCCTTCTCTTTGTAATTTGTTTTTCCGACCCTTATTGCTATTATATAGGTTTTGATTTGTTTCAATTTCGTCCTTCAATTGAAATTGATTATATATTTTAGTTTCAATTAGGTCCCCAGTCTTTTAATTTTGCGTATTGGGCTGGAATCCTTAATATTTTTGGTATCAAAGTTTTCATTGACTTCAATTTCGTCCTTCCATGCAAATTTATTATAAATCCTTAATATTTTCGGTATCAAAGTTTGATTTCTTTCAATTTTATCCTTCTATGCAAGTTAATTATGGATTTTAGTTTCATTTCGGTCCCAAATCTTTTAATTTCTGGTTTTGTGTTA
Organism: Salix caprea; assembly: GCA_964035475.1. Lineage (NCBI taxonomy): Eukaryota > Viridiplantae > Streptophyta > Magnoliopsida > Malpighiales > Salicaceae > Salix > Salix caprea. The sequence goes on along the minus strand of OZ037749.1, from coordinate 7,774,351 downwards.
AATTATTTAATTTCAATGTTTGGATTTACTTCAATTTTGTCCTTTAAATTAAAGATGTTATTGAGAATATATCAAGTTAATTATGTGTGTGTGTGTGTGTGTGTGTATTCAACGAACTAAAGTATGTGAAACTAATTAATGTTTTGATATTAATGAAATATTATTGTCTAAAAATATATATATATATAGAGAGAGAAAATGACCTAAGATTTAAAAAAAAAAATAATATCAATATGCTTAAATACATTTAATATAATAATATGATTAATAAATCTTATAAGAAAATTATTGTCTTTGAATTTAAATTTTATACTCTTTTGTTTAAGTTTATTTCTTTAAATTTTTTTACCCAATATTTTCATTTTTAATATTTCAAATCTAATATTACTGGAAAAAAAATACAACTTTAAAAAACAAAAGGTAGACAAATTTACCTACATTATCAACTCAAAAATTTTTCTTTTGACAAATTTACCTAGATTATCTACACTTAAAAAAATATGCGAATCACTTCCCGTTTCGATTACACTGTTCCTTTTAGACGGCAAATAAGTCATTATAGGACGCAAAAAAATAAGTTTATTTCTTAAAAAAGTTACAATTTTTTTATTTATAATGTGTCAGATCTAATATTACTAGGAAAAAAAGACAACTAAATTTTTTTTCTTACAAATTTACCTAAGTTATCTCCAATTAAAAAATATACAAACCATTTTCCATTTCGATTACACTATTCCTTCTAGGTGGGGAAAAAATTAGTTGTTACATATTTTATCTATTATAATGTTACTAATTAAATATTTAAACAACTAATTACAGCATGTAAAAAATCAATTAGTTTTCTACATAGAAAAAACCCTGACGCGATGCGCGGGCAAGCATACTAATTATACCACGCAAAAACCTCATTCCTAACATATTTATATATTGCAATTTTAGTAATTAAACATTGAAATAACTAATTATAGCACGCAAAAAAATGTAAGTTTATTTCTGGAAAAAAAAATTACAATTTTTTTTATTTATAATGTGTCAGATCTAATATTACTGGGGGAAAATGCAACTCATAAAAAAAATTACCTACATTATCTGCGATTAAAAAATATACAAACCACTTTTCATTTCGATTATACAGATTTTATCAATTATAATTTTACTAATTCAATATTAAAATAACAAAATACAATACATATAAAAACAATCAATTTTCTACATAGATAAAAAAGCTCCGGCGCATCGCTGGTTTTATCTATGATCTTATGTTGACTTTCAATTTAGATTTTTTTAAGAGAAAAGAGATATATGATTCAAGATTTTTAGAAGTGAAAACAAAAAACAAATTAATAGATTAAAGAGGAGAGAAAATTTAGGTGTAGATATACTTATCATTTTTGCTAAGTTATTATTTGATTTTATCTCCTATAAGTATCTATATCTTTCTTTAGAGCAGGTCAAGTAGAGAAATTAAATAGATTTCCACATGGGCATAATAAAAATTTATGGGTTTACATGGCTAGTTTTGTATGGAAATTGATTGTGGTGTTGAGTTTGTTGACAAATGAAACATAAATAAATATAGAAGGAAGAAAAAAAATACAATATAAGGCTACACATATTAGAAATATTATTGTCTAAAAATATATATTTTAAAAATAATCATAAAGTTCATCCATATAAAAACAAAATTATAGATAAATGAGAAAAACTCTTCAAATTTTAATGCATAGCTAAAACAATAGTTTTTCAACTTGTTTTTTACCCAAAAAAATCTACAAAACATCTTAGAAACCGTGACAAATTTATTTAGGGTCTCAAAGAACCATCTCAAAAACTAAAATCAATTTAAACTCAAAAAATCAACCTCAGCTCAAATATGTTCTTTCATGAGCTTAAAAAGTAAAAACAAAATTAATATGAACTTCTCTCATCAAATGAAATTGTTTAACACAAATATCATCCGTTTTGATGGCTTAAATCAGTACCAACAACATATTTTTCTCTTTTTCACCTTACCACTAGAATCTGATGACTTCACTCTCTTCTCTCTCAATTAGGGATCAAAAAATAAAAATAAATAAACTTTTATACTATAACTGAATTTGAAGAATATTGAGGTGCTAAAATTGTATAATTTACGCTATTTTTTTAGTTTTGAGGACCAAATATATCTTTTACAAATCTCATGGCGTGCTAATCATATTTGACTTCTTTTCATTTCAGTCCTTCATTTTTCAATTTCACATATTTTTATAAAAAAAATCAAAATTAATTGGTTTTCAATTAGGACTAAATCATCATAACAATACATGAAATGGTGAAGTATGTATTTCTATACAATAAAAATCTCATTTCTTTAAGTAATAGATTTTCGGTCAATAACTTAGACAAAGTTATTGAAATAGGAGAAATTTTCTTTAAAAAAATGCCTATAATTCAGGGTATTCTGCACGGATTAGCCATGTATGTGTAGCCTCACTTCTGTTTTTCTCTCCTTTAATGGGAACCAGCAAGCATGTGCAGGTAACTGTTTCAGCATGTAAGAACCAAGGACTGACTATTCACGGGTTGCTTCTCACTCAGCCTTTCTCCAACATTATCGTATTGTCTAGGCAATCCAGTACCGCCACATGTCTATCGTATTAATAATTGTTTTTTAAAATAATATTTATTTACAAATATATTAAAACAATTTACATTAACTAATCAAAACAACATAAAAATAAAATAAAATTGTTTTACCAAATAGTGTCGGCGGCCCGTTTCCAAACACTACCCAAGTGGAATCAGCGAATCACTTTCCTCCAGAGAGGGATGCCCTGGCCAATTAAAATAATACAACTGGATGACGATGTGGAACAAGTTAGCGTGAAACTCTGCGTGTTGATGAAGGCTTGCTACATGCTTATCAGTTTTATAATGAAATTAAACGAGGAGTTTTATTTGACTGACAATTAAAATAAGCTATCGACTCTCCATAATTGCAACAACTTATCATTATTTTTTATTTTTTCTCCGTAGATCTGTCCGTTAAAAATACTTTAATCCATATAAGTCAACTTGAAGGAAATCTTTAGCTCAGGGTTGAAGTTTTTTTTTGTAAATAGTTGTTGTGTAGAAATATATTAAAATAATATTTTTTATTATTTTTTAAAAAATAATTTTTAACATAGCATATCAAAATAATTTAAAAATATATAAAAAAATAATTTCAAATAAAAAATTTCAAAATTTCAATTTTTTTTTAAAAACAGTGACAAACTTTAATATAAAATTATCAGTGAACTGCTTTTTAAAATATATTTTAATATTTGTTTTGTTTTTAAGGATAGAAAAAGTAACAAGTCATCTCGCTCTTATCCGTTAGTTTCCATTCCCGTGGCACCTAATTTCTTCGCACTTTTCTTTTTGCAGGCGTGGAGACAGCTCGATAGGTACGTTGATGAGCAGCATCTTCAAGACCCATGTGGAATATGCTGAATACTAAAATGGTCCCCTTTCACGGTAACTCAGTATTAAATGTCAAGTGGTCCATCTTCTTCCACGTGTATAACTTGCTCTAGTGTACAAAATTATAGCTTCTTCCTTTGATTTTTTCCAAAGTATTTGAAGCAAGACGGTACGTGCTACTGTGGGTCATGCTACTCCATGCTTTGATAAAAGACTAGTTGAGAATGGTGATAAGATGATTTTTAGAGTGTTTTTTTGTTTATAAATATATTAAAATAATATTTTTTAAAATATTTTTAATATTATCATATTAAAATACTAAAAAAATTAATTTAAAATAAAAAATAAAAATATAATTTTTAAATTTTTTTAAAAATATTTTTGAAACACATTATTATATAAGTAATTTTAAATGGCATAATCCTAACGCGGAAAAGAAGAAGAAGAAGAAAGGTTAACATGTATAGTAAGATTTTAAAGATATATTGTTATAAATACAATACTTTGTAAATAAAAATCAACAAATAACAATATTATATAGTTTTGAACTACAAGAATATGAAAAAAAGAAGCCACGAGAGATATAAAAAAATGTAAGTTTAATCTATGAAGTCTACAGATAATAAAGTTTGTCTAAATTTATATTTTTGCAAAGTATAAATTCCATCTTAGTTTAAAAAATAAATCAAATCAACACGTATAAAATCCAAAGAAACAATAGATAATTATTTTATCAAAAAACATTTTAAATAAAAAATGCGGTTGCTTAATTTTCCGATGCTTAAAATTATGTTTAACCTAAGAGAAATAAAAGTCAACCTATGAGCCATGCCACTCATTTTTTCAAAGCACAGGAAATGAATAGTTGAGGTCATTAAGTTAATGCACATATTTTCAATTATGGGCCCATGGATATAGGAGTACAGAGTACTATTTACTTTAATTTATTTTATTTTATCGCTGAGGATTTCTTGTTCATCTAGAAGCTGATAAGCTGTTCTCTGTATCATGAGTCACGACAAATTAATAAATTAGTGTACCCATATATGGGGCTACGTATCAAGAGGCTACAATATAATTATGGACGATAGTAAATTTAGCACAAAAAACAGAAATCTGTATTATTTTCGATGCTTCTATTTCATTCTTATGTGATCTCAAAAGGGCACACGTCAAGGAAAAATAATGGATGAACAAAATACCCTAAATATTCAAATGATTGTTATTTTTACTTTTAATAAATAGTATACAGACTGTAAATATTTTTAATATTTAGAAATACAAAAGAAAAGGAAAAAAAAAATCCTTTTTAACCTAAATATTTTTTGCTAATAGATTGAATTCTCATGCACACACCATCCAAAATACAAAAAACAGAGGAAGAATAGGTAAATGTAATACACTTTCCTCTGAAGATAAAACAATCCTTTGTAATTTTCAGATGCTACAAAAATTCCTCAAACCTAATCACTTTTAATGTTGATTTAAATTAAAATGACAAATAGTGGAAATTGGAATAATTAAGAAAGAGATGTTTTAAAACAAGTACGTGAGAATATAGTGTAAAATAGAAAAATATTTGTTTATTCTTAAGAAACTATAATAATATAAACTGCACTTGCCATGCACACACCATTAAAAATTATTTGTTACCAAGCATATGTAAAACAATTAAATATGATAAATTATTGATAACCAATTAATACCATATACAAATAAAATGGTTATAATAATTAATTATAATAATTAATTATAACAATTATAGTAATTAATTAAAATAACTATATTAATTATTACTAATAATTATTATTAAAGGTAAATATTAAATTAAAATCATAACATTCCCCTATATAATTTAATTTTATTACTATATATGTATATCTAATGAATAATTTAAATGAAAAAAATAATGTTGTGTAATAGGTGTTGAGTAGGTTTGAACTAGGGTTGTTAAAATCACGAGTTCACTCGCAAAATCGTACGTTTTTATGAGTCAACTCATCAAACCTTGTAACTTGGGTAGAAAAATCGGTTTGGGTCAAAATCAGACCGGATCGGTCCGATTTTGCGATCCTAAGTGGTTCGGAGTTTAACTGATTTTAATTACATTCAAGTTTCAATCTTTCATTTTCATTTCCCCCAAATCTTCTCTTTTCTTCTCAGTTCTCATCCCCCAAATCGTCAGTTCTCATCCCAAATCTTATTTTCTTCTCAATTCACCGTTGGTACAGTTCGGCTAATCTCCTCCTCAGTTGTTCTCATCCTTCTCTTCCCCAAATCATCCTCTCCTCTCATCTCTCGAATCGTCTTCTCCGGTAAGAGCTGTCGGACTTCAATTCGTCAGAGGTGATCTTCTATCTTTGTTGTCGTCGCCGTTCAAGGTTAGTGCTTAGATTATTTCCCTTTTTCAGCATGTAAGACCATTGACTGGACATTGGCTTAGGTTTATGCTTAATCCTATGACTTGGTTTGGACTAGACATTGACTTTAGTTTATGCTTAATGTATTGATTGGATCTGGACTGGACACTAGCATCGAAAAAGGTTATGGCTTTGAATGAGTTACACGGAAAGAGAGCTATGTTTTTTTTTTTTGTGTTTTCCTGGGTGCCTAAAACAAGCTTAGGTTTATTTTGAACACTCAATTTTTTTTGGTTAATTTATGCTGCTTTCTTTAATTTCTTGTATTATGTTTTTAGCAGTTTTGCTCAATTTTTTGCTCTTTCCATTGTGGGTATCACAGTGAAACCCTAATTTTGCGCTGAAAAGCTTGGAATTATTCTCTCTTTTTAAGATAAAAGGAAACTTGTACAGGATGGTTGGTGAAGAGGGAACAAACAATGTCGAGGGTGTAAAAGAAAGGTTGGAGCAAGCTAGACGATTGTATAGGAAAAATGACTCTTTATGGGGAGTATAAGTACAAGGAGGAGAGAGAGAGGATGATTCATCCTCTTCCCAAAACAGCAGTTGCAAGCAAGTCGTTCTTCCCTTCCTCTTTCACAACAAAAATCCTAAACCAAACTAGAAAAGAGTGCTTTGTGAGCGTGTGAGGGAAAAAATAAGACCTTGAGAGAAGATTGAACAGCTTAGAGGAAAGGAAAAAGAGGGCTGGAAGACGTGAGAGGAAAGAAGAAAACGTAAAAGGAGAGAAGAAGGAGGAGAACCAACAGGAGAGGAGAAAGAATAGTGTCAAACCTTCCTCAAACTTAGTTAAATCTAAAAGGTATGGTCATGAAACTCCCTTCCTCTTCTCCTTAAGAACAGAAACGGAAATGAAGAAGAAAATCCTAAGGAAATTGATCTAAGACCTAAGCTAGTTGTAAAGGAAACTGAAATTAACTAGGAGAACAAGGAAACAAAAATGAAATGAAGCCAATCTTAGAACATTTAACAAAGAAAGATGAATAAAATGGAAATAACAAATCATGGTAAAGGGCTGACTTTAACTGTAGGGTTGGCCAGCATGCATGTGTGTTTTCTGTTGGGATTTGTTGAAGGATTATGTGATGAAATTGATGGTTTTAATGTGTGTGTTCTGCTAGAGCTTAGTGACAGAGTATATATGTTGGGGTTGTTACAGCATGTGTGGTGTGTGTTCACGCCAAAATATGTGTTGTGCAGCGAAACTCTGATTCGCTATCGAATTGTGTGTTTTGCAGCAAATTATGATTCGCTGTTGAAGCTGTGTCGGCTGCAGTGAATTAGCATTCGGTGTCGAATTGTGTGTTTTGTAGCGAATTGTGACCCGCTGCCAAAGTTGTGTCGGCTGCAGCGAATTAGCGTACGCTGTCAAATTATGTGTTTTGCAGCGAATTGTGATTCGCTGCCGAAGTTTGTGTCGGCTGTAGCGAATTAACATTCGCTGTCGAATTATGTCGTCTGCAAACACATTAACAATTCGCTGGCGAATGGTGTGTTCTGCAGCGAACTTGCAATTCGTTGCCGAAGTTGAGTTGGCTGCAACGAAATTGTGATTCGCTGCCGAAACTGGGGCTGCCTGCAGCGAAACAGTTTTCGCTGCCAAAATGGGCAGCCTGCAGCGAACCAGTTCTCGTTGCCGAATTGGGTAGCCTGCAGCGAACCAGTTCTTGCTGTCGATTTCTACAATAAGCCTCCTAGGCAGAAATGACTTAAATGCTAGTAACAATTTCATGGTATGATGGTGTAAAATGTGGAACACTCGAATGTGAACATATGAACTCTTGAAATAAGTGCGGTGACAAATGTGATTAAAAAATGCAAATGTATTGATTTATGACCATTGATGTCGTAGGTGGTGCGGTCGGGATTGGACCATCATCAAGACAAGAACAACCCACAGGTGGAGCAGGTAGGTGACTTGCACCTTCCTTTTTCATACGTTGAATAAGGAAATACTTTAACATGAATATTACCCTATTGTGTTAGAACCTATATTAGATTGTCGAATACTTAAATGTTGACAAATGGTTGATTAGCTTCGGTTAATGGCATCCGAATGGATGACCTGGACAAATGAATGATTAGCTTCGGCTAATGGCATCTGAATGGATGGCCAGGGCGAACGATTGATTAGCTTTGGCTAATGGTATCCGAAAAGGATGACCGGGGAGAATGAACGGTTAACCTCAGCAAATGATGCCTTATGAGGATAGCCGGGTTTAAGATTATAGTTGATTGCAAAAATTGGTGTATTTATATACATTACAAGCTATTTGTACCAAGTACATGAAGAAATTATAAATGTTAATACCTCATTTAACGGCCAGACCGTTTAGTTACCATTATTATTATTATCATTAAGTAATTACATTCTCTTAAATGTTTTGTACTGCTGCAAGGACGTCACATCCACGAGATGTATAGGGAACCCGATACACGGGAACCTACTTTTGCAAGGAATCATATAGATGCATTCTAAATCACAATGTATTTTATATGAATCAATGTACTGAACGTATAACTTGTATTAGACCATTTTGTTTAACTTCGTAATGGCTATTAGTAGGATAGGGATGCAAACTCATGTCTATGTATGTATATTTTTTATATGAACTTCAAATTATGCAACCATAATATTACGTGTTTATGTAAGATTCACTTTTAAATGAAATGTTGATTTGTATGTATGGTATTTTGATGAAGTAAGGTGATCAGGTTCGCTAATTTCCGGCACCATGTGTGTTAGGTATATATATATATATATATATATATAAAAAAAAAAACTAGGTTGTTACACATTTATTAGATGGAAAAAAAAAATACTTGTATTGGACACCATGCGCTACTCATTGTATTGATTTGATTTTGGAAGATTTTGAGAAGAAACTAGAGGTGCATTAAGTAACTATTGGTAAGGGGAGGAGAATCACCACATACATATATTCAAGAACTATTCTTATTTCCATGCTGAGACACTTCACAAAAGAAAAAGATTTAATTAGGCCTGTTGCCACTCGATTTGCCACTGCATACTTGACTCTTGGATGCTTGAATGATTGTAAGATTCAATTGATGACAATGTTCACTTCCATCCAATGGAGGTCAAGTAGGTATTCAAAAAGTGAAGAAGGGCAGCAGATTCAAAATTGTGTCTTGGACAACAAGTTTTGGCATGATGTCTTTGATTGCATTAAGGCAACATATCCTCTTATAAAAGTTCTTTGATTAGTTGGTTCAGATGAGACACCGACCATGAGTTTTATATAGCGAGCAATGATTCAAGCGAAAGAGAAGATACAAGTGCATTTTGGTTTTGTGCAAAAAATGTGCAAATTATCTATTATGCCAATTATTTATTTAATATAACTATCTTCTTTTTTATATTATGCTATTTAATGTTGATGTTAATATTCTTATTTTTTATTTTATTTTGTAGTTATATACCTATGTGGGATGTCATTGATGCAAGATGGGAAGTTCAACTTCACAAACCTTTGCATGCATTTGCTTATTTTTGAATCCTCATTATCAGTATACTATTGATTATAGACAGCACACCAATGTTAAATATGGAGTATATGATTGCTTACATCGGATGATGCCTAATAAAGAAGAGAGGACTAAAATTGATCTACAAATTGATACATTCACGGATGCAAATGGGTTTTTGGTATTGAGTCTGCCGTAATAGCAAGGGATAAAAAAACTCCAGCTAAATGGTGAGCTTCTTATGGGGATGAATGTCTAGAGCTACAAAATCTTGCAATTCGAGTTCTAAGCTTGACTTGTAGTTCATCTAGATGTGAGCGTAACTAGAGTGCATTTGAGATGGTAAGTTTTTTTTTTAAAAAAAAATTATTGTTTTCATATTTGATAAGAATCTTATATGTTATCAATTGTGAATTTTTTTTATAGGTTCATACGAAATGAAGAAATCATCTACAACAAAAAAAAACATTGAATGACTTGGTTTTTGTGATGTGTAATTTGAAAATGAATGATAATCAAGGCAAAAGGCAAGTTATTGATTTTGATGAAGGTTTAGAAGATCTCCCATCTGATGATGAATGGGTGACTGAAAGAGAAGGACATAGTGATTCATCGAACATTAATTTACTTCATGCTATGATAGTGCATCAAAAAGAAAAGATGGAAAAGAAGACGATAGTGATGAAGAAACTTTTAATGGTGTGAAGATGGGTACTCATGCCACTGAAGCTGATTTTGAGACTTTTAATTCAAGGAGTTTGGGGTTAAATATTGTTGGAGTTGGATCTAGTACTAGCAATATCGGTGTTAGCACTAGTGGTAGTACTAATAATCCTTTCGATAGTGATGCTATTGATGCAAGTCTTGGACATAGCGAGGAGGATGAAAATGAGGCTGGTTTTAGTTTACATTCCACGCCAACTGAAGATTTGTCTTAAATTTGTTAGTTTTTACCTTATAAATTTTGATGGACATAATTGTTTTATAATGTATTTTTAAGTTATTTTAAATCATGTATGAACCTTAACTAATGAAGTCTTATGGCCATAATTATGATGTATTGTATTCGGAAATATTTTACTTACGATTTTATGATTTTTCTACCTATACAATTTTAATTGTGATTTTACGATTTTTGTACGGAAAAATTCAGGTACGATTTTACGATCTGAGTTTTAGAAGTGCCTTCCATGTCGTGTTTAAATTGCGATTTTGACAACCTTGGTTTGAACATATACCTAGTGTAAATAAGTATCAATTTAAAGAACCATAATAACTAAAATATTTTGAACTAGATGTTTTTGGACCAAGTAAAAACTTATCACACACACACACACATAACATTAGGTGATTTTAAAGTTCTATTAGTGTTGTGTTCTTTATGACCATTTGCACATATCTTTATCTCATGAATATCTTTAAATAGTTACCTAAGCTTTACAGTGGTGACTTTAGTACAACACACATTTAGGTGACCCCTCAAAGGATATTTTGTGACCAACATTCCACAAAAAAATAAATTATCTTTGAATTAATTTAGAGAATAAATCTTCCTTATCATCATAACAAAAAGTATATCATCATGGAAATGAGATCCAAGACCACCTCACAATTTGTGTGCCCGCATGCGTGTAAAATTTATACGTGTGTGTAATGTTTAACATGTACAAGAGATTTGTTTAGTGATTAGATATATCATAAATATTACACACGCAAAAAATTTACACGCATGCGCACGCACAGATTGCGAGGTGGTCTTGGATCTCATTTTCATGATGATATGCTTTTTTATTATGATGATAAGGAAGATTTATTCTCTAAATTAATTCAAAGATAATTTATTTTATTGTGGAATGTTGGTCACAAAAAGGGTCACCTAAATGTTTCCATTTGTAGTGATTAATTTAACGGCCCCGGTCCTATTTTTCTCAATCATTGAATAACTCATTGCTTGTATTAGATCATAATTTTTTTTATTTTTCTTTCTAGTTGATTTTTTTTTTTGATATAAACCACGCGGTGTCCTAGGCGCTGGCCCAGACTAATCCACGTTCGCACCGGGTGGGCCCCGAAGGGGTGAAAGTGCTCCCCAAATGGCTGACTCTATACAAGAGGAGGGTTTGAACCCCTGACCTCTCTTAAGGGACGAGAGTGCCCTCACCACTCACGCTAGGACCCCTTGGGTTCTAGTTGATTTGTTAATTCTGCTTTAAGAATTCTATACTTATCAAATAATTTACTTCTAAAGTTAATCAAATAAATATAAAAATATCTTGAAAAATCATTAATAAAATTTATAAAATATCTTTAATCATCACAAGTCAAGATATTATTACTATCACAAATATCACTATATATTAACTCTAATAAATTTATTTTCTACTCTATTAAATAAAAGTTTTTCTAAGTTGTTTAGCTTGTACACAAATTTCACATTTTTCTTTTTTATTAATATGTAACTTGGGTATTTAATTTAAATGCATCGCTCTTTTAATAATATTAAATTTAACATGTTTGAGCCTACTATGTCATGAATCACAAAATTCAATATTTGTAATAAATGAAGATGAAAAATGCAAAGTAGTATTAGAAGAAGACATTAGAATTAGTTTGTAAAGACCATTCAATAAATAAAAATTTCCAATATAAGAACCATACCTAATTATCACTATTTTATTCTATCATAGAACAAGGATAAATCCATTTTGATCATACAAAAATGCACTTACTAATTTTTTTTCTAGAATCAAGAACATGAAAGAATCTATCTAAAGCACTTTTTTTTTTCAAATGACAACTCTAAATTTATTTGATTTTCTCCTATGATTTGAGTTACACTGTCATTTTCTATACTCATAGTTCATGTGTTTGATACCTATGAGTTGGGGAAGAAGAGTTAACACTTATAATTACTATATTGGCTTATGTTTTAAAAACCTCTTGAGGTCTTAAAGTTTTAGATGTTTAACCATGTCGATTATTGTAATCCTTGGCAACATGATTGTATTTGCCACAAACCCAACATTTCACAACCATTTTTTGACTCATATAATTGGTATATACCTCTCATGAAGTAGCCTGGTCGTATAAAATACGTATATTAGTGATGTTAATGTGAATGATTCAGTTTCAAAAAATGAAATAAAGAAGAAAGTGAGGAGAGAACATGGTTTTTTTACTGAAAAAAAACTAGTGGGGATGTGTTAATTCCTTGGTGGTGATCTAAACTAAGAGAGAGACTGGCAGTACAGGTTATGATAGAACTTAAAAAAAAAAAAAAAAAGCAAGAAAGAAAGAGAAAGAAAGAAATAAGTGAAGGGAGAAAAGGAAAACAAAACAAAAAAAACATGGCTCTATCTAAATATCTAGACCATTGATTTTTGTTGAGAATGACAAAAAAATGGTAAAAACATATTAACATTATTCTAATCTACAATGATCTATTTTTTTTAAATTACTAAGTTTTTTTAGTTTTTGGATAATGTGTAAGTAACAATGTATATTAAGTCTTACTTTACTTGGTTTTTTCCAATTATTTATTTGATTTTTTAATATTCTAAAATTGAGTTATCTTAAAATTATTAAAACAATATGATGTGAACTATGGTCACATAACTCACAATAAGACTAATAATGAACCCGAAAAACCAAAATAAGTATGATAGATATGTAACATAAAAACATGTCTCAAAACACCGATATTATTAGGATAAAAATCCTTACCCTTACCCTACATATAGTAGTTTGTGAATAAAAAGTATAATAAAGACATCATAAAATTATTTAATCTTTGATAAGTCAATTTAGTTCGTTATAGAAAGAATATATACACAAAGTTCTCTCATCACTCAAGAACAAAACAATAATTTTAATCATAAACTTAATAACAAAAGTCTTACAAACAATTTTATACTCTAAATAAAAATACCTTTATGGATCTATATTGATGAAATAATGTGAACTCATTTACAAAATTAACCCAAAATAAATGACTAAACTCAAAATATTAAAGAAACTATTAAGCCTAAACAAGTCTTTGGTTGTAATTAAAAACAAAAAAAAAACCAAACATAAGTTAAGCCCAAACAAATCATATGTTGTAGCTAAAACAACTAAGACCAACCAAACATAAGGTAACAAACTCAATGTTTAAACAACTAAATTTACTAATACAAAACCAAGGTTATCGTGACTTTAGTTAGCATAAAAGAAAATTTAAATCTTAAACAATAAGTTATAAAATAAGTAAAAATAAGTTTGATCCACTACTACCATAATATCTAGTTTTCATCCTTTATTTTTTTAGAATATAATTTTTTTTGTTGCCTATAATCTTCTTAGAATTGAGGATGAATCTATTTCCTTTTATCTCCTTAATTCCGAAGAAAAACTTGCATCTCATCTTTTTTTTCCATTTATTTTCCCCAAAAACACTATTATTCTTCCTTATTTGTAGCTAAACAATTGCCTTATATAATAAAGATTGATGTTGACCTCTTTTCCCTAGCAACTTTGGAGTCCTTATTGATATTATATTTGTTGTAGCATATGGAATCCTTACAATGTAATATGCTTCCATATATGCTCTAAATAAAAAGAGGAATCCTTACTATGTATAAAATCCAAAAAATCAAAAGGAAAGATATTCTCAAACCAATTAGGAAAAAAAAATATAATTTTCATACAATAACTTTTGAATGATTTATCAAATTCAGATTAACATGATATTTTACCGCAACGTAAAACAACACCCTTGGAATCATCTCATAATATTTTAGCACAATCCAATAGTCAAATTTGGAGTTAAGTTTAATATTATCAAGCTAGACAATAAAAAAACATTAATTCCAAAATTATCTCTTTAGTCAATTCAATTCTTGGACTTATAATGAACTTGATCAACATCTGAATTGGATTCGTTGATGTTGTAAATTGATATTCATTGTCATGTTTTTAAAATCACAAACTAAAGTTTTTTTTATGCCAATATTGTTGATTACTTTATGAATAATAATATATGAAATAAATTATAAAACTATAAAAATAATTTTTCATAATATTAAATAAGAATAAAAGGTGTTTTTTTTTATTAATCACTACTTTAGTTTCCGTCAATAATCTTATTGACATAGTTTTTTTTTTTATGAAAAAGAAATTAGAGAAAATATAAGGAATCATATTTAAATAATAAAAAATGATTTTTTCTTTTCAATTTAATATAATATAATGGATTATGTGACATCCTATAGCCACAGACTTAGTGTTTGTTTAGGAGTATGATTATTTTTTTAAATTACTTTTTGTTTAGAAATAAATCAAAATGATATTTTTTGGTTTAAATTATTTTTAACATCAACACATGAAAATAATCTAGAAACATAATTTTTTTATTTAAATTAAAAAATTATCAAATATTTCAATTTTTTTTTTCAAAAATATTTTTAAAATTCAGTGCCCTAAATATCCCATCCCAAGGAAATTAAACATGGTTTATATCTCTCAACAACGTTTTCAATTAATTAAACAAGAAGATTTTATCTCCTTTTTATCCGAACATATTCTTCTCATCTCTCCTTGTCCTTATCAAATTAAAAGGAATTAAAAAGCATAAGAGGTAGTTTAAAATATAAAAATTCCATTAACTCTTGGTTTGGGGTTTTACCTCAGGTTAGTTTCTGGTGACGTTACATGAGATTCTCATGGTGTCGAGAAAACAAAAGTAAGGGCTTGATTCGTGTTTGGTTTTGAAAAAATAAAAATTGATTTTAATTGATTTAAATTATTAAATTTCAGGGTGCATTCAAAACTTAGGAATTCAATAATTGGTTTAAATAAATAAAAAAGATTGTTGGTGCATCTAGGGAGGGCATTGTACTGGGGTGGCATGTACGACAACCACCAATTATAGGTGGCGCCCTTCCTTGATATTGTTATAATTGTCCGGGCAGGTGCTTACACATGTTTGCTTAGGATTTCTGGTTGAGATTTTTATTATTATTATTATTTTTTTTTATTTTATCTCTCTTCTCCCATCAATTGCTACGCATGATTCTCTACAAATTGGAAAAATGGATTGTCAATATTGTTTTTTTTATTTTTTATGTGAAGTCTGATTTCGATTCTTTTGATATTTATTTTTAAAATTTATTTTAATTTTATTTTTTAAAATCAAGTTGATTTGAATTAAATTTTATATTTTATTTTTATTTTTCATGAAGCTAGACTGGTTTTATAGCTCGGGATGCGGGTTTGATATAGTTACTCATATTGTTTTTGGATTTTTTTTTTATTATTCTATATTATGTTTGTTGAAAAATAAATTTATTATTTTTTTTGTTGTATATCCTGTTTTTATGACCGGAAACGTGGGTTAGACAAGTTAATCAGATTTGACCCAGGTTATTTTTTTTCTTTTTAAATATATATTTTTCAATTTTATCATTTTATATTAGGTTAATTGAGAATTGAATTTTATAATTTTATTTATTTATTTTTATAAGGATATACCTGTTATTTTGATCTAGGTTATGTGTTTGATAAGTAACTTTATTTTTTTTAAAATAATATTTTCTTAGATTCGTGCACTAATTTTTTGTTGAATAAAATACCTTTTATTCTTAGATTAATTAAAAGTATATATTTTAATATTATTTTATTAAATCTCATTTGACTTGTACCTTATTATGAAATAAGATTATTGAAATACTATTTAATATTAGCAAGAAGTTTTAGGCAGGTTATGGGGAGTATTTGTTTGTTTTATAAAAATCAGTTGTTTTATCAGGATAACTTGTTTGTATTATCATATGATTGGATAAAATGAGTATTAAACTTATAGGAATGCCTCATTATATTTTTTTAGGTTAATGTTTTTTCTCTTTCTTTCCGTCACTCGCTAGAGAAAAAACAGAAGGTTGAAAAGAAGGTTTACTGAAAGCATATTCCGAAGATAAACTCTGTCTAGAAAGTAAAATAGTGAAAGACTTTTACATGTTTAGAGAGAGAGGGTGTCATTGGTCAGTTTCAGCAAAAGTTTCGGCTGTGTTAGTGTGGCAGAGCGGCATGAATACTGTCAGCACAAATTGACATCAATCTCCTTCCTCTGTTTCTTTTCTTTTATAAATAGTCTTTGCTTTTTCTGTCTTTGGATCTCAACCTTCTTCTCCTTCTTCTTGTCTCTTCCTCTTCAAATCTTAGTTGCCTATATCCAGGTATTTCCATAATTCCCATATTTGCTTCCCCAAAATCTCAATTTGTTTTGGCATCACAATCAGAGTCCTCTGTTTTTACGTGCATCTTATTGCTTTTATCGACCAACATTTCCCCCCCTTATATATGAGGATTTTATATATTAAAACTTTGATTATATGGGTTAAACTTTAGTGGGTTGCGGTCAGATTTTGGGGTTTTTGCCATGTATATAAATATATATATATTTTTCTATTCGTGTTTGTGTAAATTGTAATGTTGCTTTCTCTTTTTTGCGTGCTTGATTGGAACAGAGTGGAGATCGTTGATGGCAAATAATACTAGGAATTTAGAGAAGTTGGCATCGATTGATGCTCAGCTTAGGCTGTTGGTCCCTGGAAAAGTTAGTGAAGATGACAAATTGATTGAGTATGATGCTCTGCTTTTAGATCGGTTTCTTGACATTCTTCAAGATTTACATGGAGAGGATCTCAAGGAAACGGTGAATATTATTGAACTCGACCTCCCTTTTGTTTTGTTATATCTTATCTTGGTCATTATGTGCTCAAATTTGATTTCTCCAGCTTGCACAAGACTCAGTGCCCCCTTGAGTATGTTTTAAATTTGAGATATTTATTGATATGTTTTTTTGGGTCTTGCTGGGGTTTCGGATGATTTAGCTTTCATGTTGTGTATGATCGTACATAGTTACATCAGAATTTTCACGTACGTGCCTTTTGGGACTTACTATACGACATGATGAGTGATGTTCATGTAGCGAGGATATTAATTTACATAACTTTTAATGTGTTCTGCCTAGGTCCAAGAATGCTATGAGCTTTCTGCTGAGTATGAAGGGAAGCATGATCCCAAGAAGTTGGAGGAGCTTGGAAGTGTCTTGACTAGTTTGGATCCTGGAGACTCCATCGTTATTGCAAAGTCTTTCTCCCACATGCTTAACTTGGCCAACTTAGCCGAGGAAGTTCAAATTGCGTATCGGCGACGGAACAAGTTAAAGAAGGGAGACTTTGCTGATGAGAACTCTGCTACCACAGAATCAGATATAGAAGAAACTCTCAAGAGACTGGTTGTTGACCTGAAGAAGTCTCCTGAAGAAGTTTTTGATGCTCTGAAGAATCAGACTGTAGATCTTGTCTTGACTGCTCATCCTACGCAATCAGTCCGTAGATCTTTGCTTCAAAAGCATGCAAGGTATGCTCTCAATCTTATTGCTGTCTTTTGTATTTCAGTTCCTGTTCTTTCTCACTGAGGACTTAATTGTAATTGGAGTGCATGTCTTCTTTTACTGTTCCTCAGTCGAATTAAACACAGCATCTGGGTTTCTTGGTTTGCTAATAATGGCGTCCTGTTTAACTTACTCTCGTTGTCCAGGTTACGAAATTGTTTGGCCCAGTTGTATGCCAAAGACATTACTCCTAATGAGAAGCAGGAGCTTGATGAGGCTTTGCAGCGAGAGGTAAATGCTTTCTTAAAGTCTGTTTTGATTTATCCCAAGTACAGGGTATTCTACACAGTTTATAAACCTTCCTTTGTGTTCATGTTATGTTGACCTCAAACCTGAAATTGGGATTTTCTTAGATGGGTGGAATAGTTTTAAGGCCAGCAGATCTTTGCGGTTTTGTTACGAGAAGTGATAAGTGATGAAAGAACATATTCATAATTTTGTTTATTTATATGGATATGAGTTTGATCATTATTTTGCACATGTTTTAACATTGATGTGCATAAGCTGGGCAAAAAAAATATCAAATTCCTGGACAAACTTTTGACTTGTATTTATTATGTGCTCCCCCCCCCCCCCCCCCCCGACTATCTTGGCTCCTTTTAGTGATGCAAAGTACAACAAGTTTGACTTTAGAAAGTGGCTTTTGTGGCTTTTGTGGCACAACTTGAATGGGATTGTTGTTTGGAAGTATTCCATAAGATCTAAGAAATAATTTGCAGCGTGTTCCTGCAGATGCACACATACAGATCAACTATGTTTCACAAATTTATTGAACCAACAGGATTGCTGATCTTCTTTTTCCTTTCATTCTCGTTTTTTTTCCTCTGTGTAGATTCAAGCTGCTTTTCGTACAGATGAGATTCGAAGAACCCCTCCGACTCCCCAAGATGAGATGAGGGCTGGAATGAGCTACTTCCATGAGACAATCTGGAAGGGTGTCCCAAAGTTCTTGCGCCGTGTTGATACTGCTTTGAAAAACATTGGGATTAATGAACGAGTTCCTTACAATGCTCCTCTTATTCAATTCTCATCCTGGATGGGTGGTGATCGTGATGGTATGATCTTTCTCCTTCTATGAATTTTTTACCATTCTCTGGGAATATTTAAGTTTTTTATATATAAAGTCAAGTCTGTAAATCTCTCTTGCTTGTGGCTCATTGTTTCCTTGATATGAAAGTGTAGGTAATCCAAGGGTGACTCCTGAGGTTACAAGGGATGTTTGCTTGTTGGCAAGAATGATGGCAGCTAACTTGTACTACTCCCAAATAGAGGATCTGATGTTTGAGGTTTTTAGTCTATGAAAATATTTTTTTGCAGCTTCATTGTTTTTGGAGGGACCTTTTCTAACTTCTTACTTTTTGCTGTTATCGTGCTAATTTCCTCTCATGTTTTCCTTGGCAGTTGTCAATGTGGCGCTGCAGTGATGAGCTCCGTGTTCGTGCAGATGTACTCCACAGATCCTCAAAGAGAGATTCAAAGCACTACATAGGTAACATTTGAAATGTCATTTATGAGCGAATTCTTATTTCAATTTCACATGATTATGTTAGTGAGATGTTCCATTTATGCAACATTGAGCAAAGAGAATTAATATAAACACTGTCATAATGCTTTAAATTTATCAGAAAAACATGTTTTCTATTTTTTTTTTCTTCACTTCATTAGGAGATCACCGGGCTATGGGTTGCACGAATGATATCTTCACTATCCCATGAAACCTCCAACTCCATTGGCCAACCAATTTCGTCGATGAGATATGCTTAACAAACATGATCATGATATTTTGTTAGAGTAGTGCGTTGTAGTTTTCCCCTGCTTCTAAGATTAAAGAGCTTTTAGTATCCTCAAATAAGGGAATCCTACTAAAATTCTTAAGCTATATAACCTTTGTATTTATGGAATGGAACTTTCTCTTATTTCTGTAATCTTGATTCTTATTTCATGATAGTCTTTTACCATAAACTAGCTATCTTATTGATGCCATAATCGTTCAAATCGTTCTTGTTGCAGAGTTTTGGAAAACGATTCCTCCAAATGAACCCTACCGTGTGATTCTTGGTGAACTGAGGGATAGGTTGTATCAGACGCGTGAACGCTCTCGTCAATTGCTATCTCATGGGATCTCTGAAATTCCAGAGGAAGGAACATTCACAAATGTTGAGCAGGTATCATATCTTTGGTTTCCCCACTTGAATCCTTTTAATTGCAAGTATATAATCATGTTGTCATCCCTGTTTACATTTTGGTTTGTGTGTAATATTGTGGTCTATCTGATGCCCCCACAACTGAAGACTATGAGTACATACTCGCAGTATCAACCTCAATCTCTTAATTATTGAGATTCTCTTTGCTGGGCTTTTGGTCAAAATCAATAAAAACCTTGCATGGTCAGCTAGCCTATTAAGAGCCAGACCTGTCTTCAGATGATAAGGGAGCATATTATTTTTTTTATATGGTGTTGACTGATTGTGTTGTCAGAGTATCCTTTAGTGCCTTATCAAGACATATCAGTAACCATAAATTGGTTATTTGCATACATAGTAGTCAAATGGCCATGAATGTAGAATCCATTAACTAAATCCAATCATGACGGGATTGGGTATTTGTTGTGTTTAGTTATTTATGTGAACAACATGGCATTGATTGGGTTTTAATTTTATGTAGTTCTTGGAACCTTTGGAGCTCTGTTATAGATCACTGTGCTCTTGTGGTGACCGACCAATTGCTGATGGAAGCCTCCTTGATTTCTTGAGGCAAGTCTCCACCTTTGGACTTTCATTGGTGAGACTTGATATTAGACAAGAGTCAGATCGTCACACGGATGTCATAGATGCCATTACCAAGCACTTGGAAATTGGTTCCTACCGAGAGTGGTCAGAAGAAAAAAGGCAGGAATGGCTTTTATCTGAACTCAGTGGCAAGCGCCCATTGTTTGGTCCTGATCTTCCAAAAACTGAAGAAATTGCCGATGTCTTGGATACTTTTCATGTCATAGCTGAACTGCCAGCTGATAGCTTTGGAGCATATATCATCTCAATGGCAACTGCTGCATCAGATGTGCTTGCTGTCGAGCTCCTGCAACGTGAATGCCATGTAAAACAACCTTTAAGAGTTGTTCCGCTGTTTGAGAAGCTTGCAGATCTAGAAGCCGCCCCTGCTGCTTTGTCTCGGCTTTTCTCAATAGAGTGGTACAGGAATCGTATCAATGGAAAACAAGAGGTCATGATTGGATATTCTGATTCTGGTAAAGATGCAGGAAGATTTTCTGCAGCCTGGCAATTATACAAGGCTCAAGAGGAACTTATAAATGTAGCTAAGCAGTATGGCGTGAAGCTAACAATGTTCCATGGTCGTGGTGGGACTGTTGGAAGAGGAGGTGGTCCTACTCATCTTGCTATATTGTCTCAGCCACCAGACACCATTCACGGTTCACTTCGTGTCACTGTTCAAGGTGAAGTTATTGAGCAATCTTTTGGAGAGGAGCACTTGTGCTTTAGAACGCTTCAGCGTTTTGCAGCTGCCACTCTTGAGCATGGTATGCACCCCCCAGTCTCACCAAAACCAGAATGGCGAGCCCTGATGGATGAAATGGCAGTTGTTGCTACAGAGGAGTATCGTTCTATAGTTTTCAAAGAACCAAGATTTGTCGAGTATTTCCGTCTTGTAAGTAAAACATGTGCTATGTTGTTACAGATGTCATTTGAGTTCTTTGAAGACTAAAGAATGCTTGTTTTTGTTATGATTGTAGGCCACACCAGAGATGGAGTATGGTAGGATGAACATTGGAAGTCGTCCATCCAAGCGAAAACCTAGTGGGGGCATTGAATCTCTACGTGCAATACCATGGATCTTTGCCTGGACACAAACAAGATTCCATCTTCCAGTATGGCTAGGATTTGGAGCAGCATTTAAACATGTCATTCAGAAGGACATTAGAAATCTCCACATGCTGCAAGCGATGTACAATGAATGGCCTTTCTTTAGGGTCACCATTGATTTGGTTGAAATGGTGTTTGCCAAGGGAGACCCTGGAATAGCTGCCTTGAATGACAAACTCCTTGTTTCTGAGGAGCTATGGCCATTTGGTGAGAAGTTGAGGGCCAACTATAAGGAAACCAAGAGCCTCCTTCTTCAGGTAGAGTCCCCTGGATAAATTTCTTCTTGATCTTTTCAGCTTGTGACAAATCAAAGGAGTAATTTAGAAAAGAAAAACACCAGACATCTTGCCATCCTTTTCTATATTTTTATAATATCCCAGTCAAATTTGTTTGTTAACTATGCCTTTCAATCATTCTTTTATTCTAAAATTACAATAGATTGTTGAATCGTTTTAGTTTTAATCTCTACCAAAATGCAATGCGCACCAGAATAAACATCGCCTGTACTTGTCCTGCACCCAATCACAAATTTGTCCTGAATAGATACTAGCAGTAGTCAATTTAAAGTAGTAGAAAAGCCTAATGCTTTCAACCTCTTTTCAGATTGCTGGACACAAGGATCTTCTTGAAGGAGACCCATACTTGAAACAAAGACTGCGGCTCCGCGATTCGTACATCACAACCCTCAATGTTTGTCAGGCCTACACACTGAAACAGATCCGCGATCCGAACTACAACGTAACACCACGACCACACCTATCAAAGGAAATAATGGAATCGAGCAAACCAGCCGATGAATTGGTGAAACTGAACCCTACTAGTGACTATGCACCTGGTTTGGAGGACACTCTCATCTTGACCATGAAGGGCATTGCTGCAGGCATGCAGAACACTGGTTGAAAAATCCAGGAGGTGGTTCTGGGCTGTTTTCTTTTCTTTTCCTGTCATCTGTAGATGGGTTCTGCCCAAAATATAAGCAACTTAATGCCATCGGGCAATGTTTTCCACCGGGTGATCATGTTGCAGCACTTGAATATCTATTGAGGCCAATGGTATTTATTTTGGCCACACAATGAACTATGCTGTAATGCTGAATACAATATCCATGCTTCAAATGCAGTTTGCTCTACTTGACTATTTGTTGTCTTATGCCTTGACACAATACAAAAGTTTGGATCTGTCAAGCTTAAATTAATCTTCTTTCACATGGAAAAGTGAAGGTTGGGGTGTGGATACAGTTAATGCCATCTCCCTTCATGCACTATCCTTGATCCAGCTTTTGTTAAAGCAGGAAAGCATTTCTCGTAAGAATGGAAAAGTGCTTTTCAATCTACACAGGCGAACGTGGTGAAAGTTCTTACTGTCTTTTACTTGTATATTGGAACATGGTGAAGGTTCCTACTCTGCTAACCGATTATACAAAAAGCTAAATGAGTTACAGCATTCATTGTAGATGCACACTGTTCAGTGAAATTATTATTTGACCCTTGGTTCGCCTGACTTTTAGCCTTGAAATTAGGAGTATTTTTGAGTTTTTATATTTATGTGCATAGTAAAGTAATCATAATACTCTCTAATAAGACAAAAAGTTATAGTTGTTGGCACGGGTGCCACGGTAATTATATATTTTCATTGCACAGTGAAATAATCTTTTTACCTCCAATAAGACAACAAAAGCTTTTCTTGCAAGGGTAGTTCGGCCATTGCACTTTTTTTGAAAATGTGTAATTTTGGATATACCCTCATATAAGACAAAATACAAGAATTAGACATAGGAGTGTTAAGGTAATTTACATTTTTTTAATTATTATTATTATTTACCGTTGTCGATTACTGTTAACATGTCCGACGGACACGCCAACAGTTTTCAACCTCACGCCCCCTTCGAGTGGCGCGTGCGGCGTCGTTAGGCGATCAAAAATATTCGTCCGGTGTTTTCCCAGATGTGCATCCATGTCCTCCATCTCACGCTTGTGCGCATGGCGTTTAAAGGGGGCTGGAGACGTGATGGTGGTCGGGTCAAGCTGTTTTTTCCCTTTTCTCTCTCCTACAGACCAAAGTGCATGGAAGTCCCTGTAGTGTCTGGTTGTTTCATGTTAGTCCCTGAACTTTCGATTGATCAGTATGGTCCTGATTTATGTTATGAAAGTTTTTATTTGTTTCAATTGTCCTTGGACAAAAATTGATTATATATGGAGTTTTCAATTTGGTCCTTATTCTTTTAATTTTTTATTTCATTTTAAATCTCTTAATATTTTCGGTACAATAATTTTCAATTTTTCAATTTTTCCCTTCAATTGAAATTGATTACATATTTTGTTTTTATTTTATCCCCTATACTTTAAATATTTTATTTTAATTCCTTTTTTCCTTACAACACTTTTTAGTTTTTCAATTTTATTCTTCGATTAAAATTATTTACATATTTTGTTTTCATTTCGGCCCATATATTTTTTTTTTAATTCCTTTTATATATATATATATATTTCTAAATAGTCCCTATTTTTGTCCATGTTTATATATATACACTCATAGTTTTGAATTTTTGTTTTTAATTATTTCCTCTTTTGTTTAGGCTGTATTTCTTAGAAAAATTTAATTCTTGGATTTTAGTTTGTGTTTGTAATCATTTCAAATTTAATATTTTTTTTCCTTTGTTCTTTTTGTTAGTTTTTAATTATTTTTTTATCTTCAAGTAAAAAAAATAATTAAGCTAATTTTTTTTTTATGATTCTTTCACTTTTTCTGTTTGCTCTTTTGTCATTTTGTTTTTTAATTCTTTGATGTAATTAGTTCTTTCAATTATTTATGCAGTAATAATAATAGTTTAATTTTTTTTCTTGCTTACTCTTTTGTTAAAATTTTATAGTTTTTTATATTCCTCAAAATAATTTGATATTTTTTTTGTTTTAGCATGAACAATAATGATAATTTTATTTATTATAATCATCATAATAATAGTGACATTATTAATCATAATAATGATAATAATTGTTATTTATTATAATGATTATTGTGCTCATGGTGTTAATAATATGACTTTGATGATAAGGATAACAATAACTCATAAAATAATATAAAAAATATCAATGGTGACAAAAAAATTTATAATAATGATAATAATACTAATTATAATTTTGATTATATTAATAAAAGAGGGTGTTGATTATTGTGATAATAATTACAATAATTAGAACAATAATGATGGTGGTAGCGATAATATTGCCAATAATAATCAGAATATTGATTATTTACAATATAATGTCTACTATAATAATTGTGATAATTTAACACCAATTTAACAATTATGATAATAACAATGAAAAATAATCCAAATAATTCATTGATTGATGTTGTTTTTGTTAAAAAAAAAAAATACTTTTACAATATTTTTATGTATAATATTTCAGATCTAATATCACATAAAAAAAAAATGAGGCAACACAAACAAAATGGGTAGACAAATTTGCCCAAGTTATCTACAATAAAATAATATACGAGTTACTTTCCATGCATTTCGCCGCAGCTAGAACCAATTTTTTTAACATGTGAAAAAAATATTAACGGTGCAATATTTGTTTTTAATAATGCTATACATCTTAACAAAATAATCAACCTACAAAAAATTTGATTATTTAGTTTATTTTGAATTTTCATATCATTGTGGATAATGTGTTTAAAATAATGATAATGATTATTTTAAAGATATTTTTTCTGAAACAATTGAGAATAATTATATATTTTGATATTTGTTTAATATTAATGTCTTAAAATATAGATATAAGAAGAGTTATATTTTTTTGAAGAAATATCAAATTAATTTAATGCTAGTGTTCTAATATCACATGAAATATAATAATATAAAGAATAAATATTAAAAAAATAAAGACAAATATTTTCATTTCTTTTGATAGTAATAATGATAGTGGCAACGATAGTATTACCATTGATAATTAGAATATTACTTATTTGCAATAATATTTATAATAGCAATTATAATAATTATGACAATTTAGAAATCATAATAATAACAATGACAATAATAATCAAAATAATTCATTGATCAACGTTATTTTGTGAAAAAATTGACTTTTACAGATTTTTTTATGTATTACATTTCATATCTAATATCACGTAACCAAAAATTTTCAAAGTCACACGTAGACAAAACAGGTAAAACAATTATGTCAAATTATCTACAATAAAAAAAAAACCACTTGCTTTTCGTATCGTTGCAGCCAACATCAATTTTTTTTAACATATAACAAAATTTTAATGGTCCTATATTTTTTTTTATAATGCTATATATCTGAACCAAATAATCAATTTTAAAATTTTATGATTATGTAGTTTATACATGTATTTCTTTTAGTATGGATAAGACATTAAGAATAATGATAATAAATATTTTTAGGATTTTTCCATGAAAAATAGGTGAGGCTAATTATATATTGTGATATTTTTTTTATATTAATGTCTTAAAATATATATATATAAAAATGAACTAACTTTTTTTTAATAAATCTCACATTAATTTAATCTCAATGCTCTAAAATACTTTTAATATAATAATATGAAGAAAAAATCTGAAAAACTAATCTTTAATAAATTTTGGCAGTTGTATTTTTGCTATCTGTCGAATAAAATATTCATCAAATAATTAAAACCTGCTCAACAAATAATTAGTATGTTGCAGACAACAAATAACTCATCTTTAGTCAATTTGATCAATTGCAGTTTTGCCCAAGTACTTAAAATAAAACCATCAATCAAATTATTTGCTATGTGAAACAAATTACTCATTTGTGCTAAAATTCATCGATTGCAATTTTACTATTTGCTAATAAAATACTTTATCAAACAAATAAAACATACAAAACAATCAATCAGTGTATTACACGAAGCACATGACTCATTTTCAATTAATTTTATCGATTCCAATTGTACAATCTATCAATTAAATAATTATCAAAACAGTTTTAACAATAGCAATATTCAATCACTTTTAGCCAAAAAAACTCATTTCAAATAGATTTTATCAATTATAATTTTATTAATTAAATATTAAGGTAACCAATTACAGTACATGTAAAATCAATCAGTTTTTGCATAAAAAAATCTCAACGCAGCGTGCAAGCAAGTAACCTCGTTTATTGTGTATATATATATATTACAATAATCTATGTGTGCCTACAATAAAAAAATTCAAGGACTCAGGATCATGAAATAAGTTAAAAAATTGTTTTAGGAATAAAGTTTATAAGATGATATTTCAGTATTGAGATGAAATAATGGTAGGTTTATTAGAAGATTTTTCATACATATTTTGACATAAAAAAATGATTATTCCTGACACAAATAGGCCATGTCATTAGTCTTAAAATTAGAGCTCTATAGTTCTAGATTTCCAAGACCAATTAGACTTGGCATGTAGCTAAAATGGGATGTAAATGACATGGTTATTCATCAATTTCACAGTGTCTCGGGTTTTAGTTAATGTCCTAACCTAAGTGTATTGGGTTTCATAACTTGTTAGACCCATATTGCATTTTGAACTCATCCAACAACTAAATCCATATAAATTGGGTTGAACAAAATCACCAAGCACACGTTACATTGAATTTAGTTGATGATCAAACTCAAATATATTAAGTATGATAATTTTCTACTCATGTTATCTTAGGTTTAATTGACAATCATACACAAATATATTAGTTTAATCACCTTGTGAGATTCATATCATCTAGGGTTTTAGTTAACAACTAATCTTGGGTGTATTAGGTCTTCAAATTTGTCAGATTCATGTTATATTTAGTTGGGCTAATGGCTAAATCCAAGTATATTGGGTATGAGAAATTGTTGAACCATGTTTTGTTGAGCTCTTTTATTTCTAATATATATATATATATATATATATATATATATATATATATATATATGTTTTAAAAAATCCAATTATTACGACAAACACAAATACATAAAATCCTTTTAAATTACCCAATCTAAGTTATCCACTAAAATTCCACCAAACACCCAGACTTGAACAAATTTTAATTCCATGAAAAAATTAACACCTTTAATCCTCTTAGTTCTTTCCTATTTTGACATTAAAATCTCTACAAAATTATCTAGTATTTTTAATAAATAAAATACCAAGTTTTAATTTTAGTTTTCTTTATGTATCTTTTTTATTTGAGATTTCTCAACATAAAGCAACGTATGGAGAAAGGAAGCATTGTCCATGATACTTTACGTATGGAGAAAGGAAGCATTGTCCATGATGCTAAGTAAGAGGCAGAGACAACAAAAAGACCATTTTATGAGTGGTATGTTATGATTTAACTTATAATGATTGTTTGTCTTCTTATATTCTCAAAATAGTATAAATTTATCCATTGATATAATAAACTATAAAAAAATAATCATTTGATTGATTTAAGAAAAAAATTTACTTTTTTTCCCATGACAGGAAAAATCAATGGCTGGTTATGAAAAAAAAACTGAAAAGATGATTTTTATTTTCATTAGAAAGATATGAATTAAAGAAGAAAAGACAAGCTTGAAAAGTGTTTGTTTTATAATTAAAAGAGGTTTAGGCTTGGGAAATCACGAGGTTGGTTTGTTGGCTCTCTCAAATACTTAAAGGATTGTTTAAGGTTTGTGTGAAGATTACATGAAGATCATTTTTTATACTAGATTTTGATCAACTTTATAAGGTTATATTATTGTAAATCATAAGTAGTTCAATTATCTAATAAAAAATAATTTATACTAACTACTAGATTAGAAATATCTTAAATACTTTTTAAAAAAGAGGGATTGTTATACCTGAATGCTGACTCTTTTTTTTTTTCCTCTTATTATATGTATAAATGTATCTACTATGTTGATGAAAATATGATGCATGACATTCTATTAATAGCGATAACCTGGTAACTTTATTAATGGAAAAACATAATTTTGCCCCTTGAAAATATCACCATATTATTTTATAAAAAATATAAATTTATGCAATCAAATTCCTACTTGATTTTTATAGATCTAAAATTATAATTCATATAATAATTATATTTTGGTTTTAATCTCTAAAAGTTATTTATAATCAAGTTATACTTGATTAATCATCTTAGTTAAATTTCTTCCTAATAAGTTTTAATATGTACGCCTAATTATGTTTCTAATATATTAGCTCAAGTATAAATTATAATTCTAAATAAAAAACAATATAATTTAAATATTATAAATTTAAATAATTAATTTATTCATATTTTAAGATCAAGTGAAATATTTAATAACATGTTGTCATAATCCCTTAAAATTTTTAAAAATTATATGTGATTTGACTTAATTATTTATTAACTAGTTTTTTAGTGTAGTTATTATTGTTTCATCGTGAATGTTTTGATTTAGATATTAAAGCTTAAAGTATATTTTTTTTATCAAATCATATTTGTTCTCAACACCATCGTTATTTATTATTTGAATAATTCTTACAATCAATACAATTTGAGAACATGATGAATATTTTTCTTAATTCATATAAGTGATAAATAATCTCTTTATCACCTAAATACTATATTTATACGGTTATGTTATATCAAGTATTTATCCATTTGTTACCTTTTTATTATGACAATTTATACAATTATGTTATATCAAGTATTTAGCAAGTACTTAAGGTTAGTCATAAAAATTGTTTACAGAAAAGAAAACAAAAGGAGGGAGTTGTTACAAACTACAACAACTATATGAATAAGATTGCATTATAACTCAATGGATAAAATTTATTTATACTTTTAATATTATACTGTTTTAAAATTCTTCATTCTTGGTATTTTCCTTATGATAATTCAAATTCAAATGATTAATTTTTTATATTGGTTTTTTCTTGTTTCAACCGTGAGATATTGTCATTTGTGTATTAATAATTGATTGATTTCATTATAATTTAAATATATAAAGTTATTGTGGTTAACAGTTCAATAGCAGATACATAAGGTTTCATGTGCATAAAGTTTTATACTAATTTTTACTTTGAAACAAACCATATGCTTGCACAAAATTATTAGATATTCTATGTAATATATATAAATATAAATACACCCATATGAAAAAAAATAAGAAACTAGTGACTCACACATCAACACCTCATTAACCTTTTCTACCCATTAGTAGTGGTGTTACCCATTGTCTACCAATAAGGAGATCATAAAGTTTTTTTGCCTTGAAATTCCATCTTCTCTTTATAAATTTGATGTTCTTAGCAACGGTTCTATTGTTGCCCATGTTACTATTGTTGTGGCTAGGTTTTTGGCTTCAAATAGTCTAAGGGTATGGTGAAGAGAAACTTGGTTGGTGGAGAGTTGGGTTTGACTAGGAGATAGCTATATGAGGTTGATACACAATTAGTTATAGATGGATGTTTAATATAAATGGTTGGTTCATGATTATAGAAATTGGCTAGGCTAACACTATTATGATGGTTGATTTAATTTTATGGTATATGGATCAAGCTTGACTGGTGGTCAGCTGTTAAGAGTTGAGGTAGTTAGGTCGAGCTTAAAATGATATTATTATGGTTGTTGGATGTTTGGGTGGAGTTAATAGGGAAATGTTGCTATTTGGAATAACTTAATGGATGTTTGAGTTACTAGTATGTTGGTGTTGTTCATTATTAGTTAAGTTCTAATTGGTTAACGGATATTCATGTACATTGGTGTTGGTCAAATGCGACTAGAGTTGTCTATCTAGATGGATTTTGATAATTAGAAAAAAGAATATGAAATTAAGTTAAGGTAAGAGGTGAGAGTCTCTCTCTCTCTCTCTCTCTCTCTCTCTCTCTCTCTCTTTATACATATTTATATTGTATTTATTTTTTATAGTGATAAACAAAGATAGCTTTTTTATTATTTGTATAAGAGAGAGTTACTTTATATTTTATATAGAGATAATATTTTTCAAAATAGTATCCTTCATTAGAAGGGAAATAGATATATTTGGAATCGCAATTAATATTTTAGAAAAGTTGAATTAGGATATTAATAAAATTATCCCCAAGGAGTGTAGCGTGGTGACAATGAGCTTGATATCTACATTGCTGATTTCAGGTTCGAGTATACCCGTGCTCACTTTGTAAGAGTTTGAAATAGTTAGAGTTTTAATTGCTTAACCTGGTCCTACAAAAGAATATTTAAAGGGGGATAGAGTTTTCTCGAATCTAAAAAAATATATATTAATAAAATTGAACATGGGTATCTATTTTTCCTTCTTTATCTCTTTATTTTTTTTACCTTCCTTTTTCACTCCTTTCAATTTCTCTCTCTTTGTTCTCATTCATCATTGTTTGGGCTCTCACACTTGATTTGTTTTCTCATATTTTTCTTCTTCTCTACTTGAAGCCAAAATAAAATATGCAAAATAATAAAAATATAAGATTTAGAAAATATCCAAAAATATGTTTTTTTTAAATGTGTTTTTTGGGATTTATGTATTTTTTTATAAATGTTTGAAAAATTAAAAGTAAAAAAAAGTAATGACAAAAGTTACAAAGCTATCTATCGTTTAACTATATATATCTTGTGTTTGAAGATGAAATACCAAAAATCAAACTTATTAAGGTGTTTTGGTAGAGAATAAGATATGACAATTTATTTTAGTAGACTCTCAAGTTTCAAAATTAATGGTATAACCAAAAATATTGCCTTACAAGGTCATAAGAGTTGTAGATCTCGCACGGTATTTGCAAATCTAAGGTGATCACTTGAATCTACATATTTTTTTATTCTCTTCTTACTTTTTGTGCAAGTTTACTTTTTTGTGAATTATTTTTATGCATCACATCAATATTAGCTTTATGTAATTTCTGAAAATACTTCATTATTACCATTTGATATTAAGTTTAATTAATTATATGAAATTATCTTCTTTTTTTTTTAAAAAAAAAAGTTTGTTAGGTTACCATTTATGCGTGAATTACATGAACTTAATCTTGGTATTCAAAGTCTATTTATACAACTCGATCGATGTGATATATATATAATCTATCAATTTGGAGTTTGGTTCTAGCCGAATAGAATCTTGCGTTGATTTGATTTTTAGATTATATATTATAAAATTAACTCAATGATAAAATTATGTTTTTATAAAAATAAAAAAATAATAGAAGTTACTTCATTATGTTAACAAAACCCATTTTTAGGTTTTAGTGTATATTTAGTAATGTACAAGCCATTGACTTGCGCTCCACCGCAACAATAAATTACAATAAATTATTTTTTTATCTCGTTTCAACATATGTAATTTTTTGTTTTGTATTTCAGTTTTATTTTTTTATTTTTTAATTAGTTTTTATCCCTTTATTTTTTCGGTCCTTCTGTGATAATTCTTAAATTTTTGTTTGTGTTTATGTATTTATACTCTTAGTTTTGACTTTAAATTTTTATTGTAATTTATCTTTGTATTAAATGCATTTTTTGTTAAAAAAACATAGAAAATTAAGCTTTAGTGACGTGAAATGAGAGTGAAACTCTCTCTTATGCATGTATAGTGATTCTTCTGTTGTTAGTAATTTGTTATCTTTGTGTTTTTTTGAATTTGTTTTGTTTATGTGTGACTTGATATATTTTTAGTTTAAAGTGGTTTTATTTAGAAAGAAATTAAATTATTTTTTTATTTTTAAAGATTTATTCTTCATATTATTATCTTAAAAGTATTTCAGAACACTGACATTCAATTAATTTGAGATTTTAAAAAAAAACTTAGTTCAATTATATATATATAAAGTCGTTAATATTAAACAAATATCCATAATAAAATGAATATATAAAAAAAAACTAAATAATTGAAAGGTTTGTAGGCTGATTATATCTCTCAGATGTATAACATCATAAAAAAAAATCTATGGTCATCAACATTTCTTTGCTTGTTAAAAAAATTGATTCTAGTTGTGGCGAAGCGCATGACAAGTCTCTCGTATATTTTTTCACTCTAGATAACTTGGCCCAATTTTTTCATCCGTTACGTCTACGTGTGGTTTTATATATATATATATATATATATTTAGTGATATTAGATATGAAATATCATACATAAAAAAGTACAAAAGTCAATTTTTAACAAAGACAACATCGACTGATGAATTATTTTGATTTTTATTTTCATTGTGATTATCATGATTGTTGAATTGTTATAATTATTATAGCTACTATTATAACCATTATTGTAAATAATTCATATTCTAATTATTATCAACAATACTATCGTTGTCACCATCATTATCGTCATAAAAAGAAATTTAATTATATTTTTATTTTTTAAAATTTATTCTTCATATTACTAGATTAAATTAATTTAAGATTTAAAAAACAATTAGTTCATTTTCTATATATATTTTCATGCTTAAATATTTAAAAAATATCAAAATATATAATTAGCCTCACATAATATTTTTAAAAAACTTTTAAAATAATCATTATCATAACTTTAAACGCCCTATCCATAATAAAATAAATATATGAAAAACTAAATAATCAAAAGGTTTGTAGGTTGATTATTTCTTTTAGATGTACAATATCATAAAAAAAAATCTAGAACCATTGATATTTGTTTTACGTGTTAAAAAATTTGTTTCTGGTTGCGGTGAAGCGCAAAGGCAAAGTAGATCGTATATTTTTTCACTGTAGATAATTTGGCCTAACTTTTCCACCCGTTTTTTCTATGTGTGACTTCATATATTTTCTGTTTATATAATATTAGATCTGAAATATCATACATAAAAAAGTTGCAAAAGTCATTTTTTAACAAAAACAACATCAACTGATGAATTATTTTGATTATTATTCTCATTGTTATTATCATGATTGTTAAATTGTCATAATTATTATAGCTACCATTATAACCATTATTGTAAATAATTAATATTATAATTATTACTGGCAATATCATCAATGCCACCATCATTATTGTTATAAAAAGAAATTCATTTTTTTAGATTTATTGTTTATATTATTATATTAAAAGTATTTCAAAACACTGAAATTAAATTAATTTGAGATTTAAAAAAATTAGTTCATTTTTTTATATTTTTCAGGCATAAATATTAAAGAAATATAAAAATATATAAATAGCCTCACATATTTTTAAGAAAAAACTCCTTAAAAATAATCGTTACCATTATTTTAAACGTCTTTTTTCATAATAAAATGAAAATTTAAAAAACTAAATATTCAAAAGTTTTGTCGAATGATTATTTCACTCTGATGTACATCATCATAAGAAAATCTATGACCATTAACATTTTTTTACATGCTAAAATTTGGTTCTGGTTGTGGCGAAGCGTAGGGCAAGTGGATCATATATTTTTTCAATGTAGATAATTTAACCCAATTTTTTCAAATGTTTTGTTTATGTGTGGCTTCGTATATTTTCTATTTATGTGATATTAGATCTGAAATATCATACATAAAAAACACAAAAGTCCAATTTTAACAGAAAGAACATCGTCTTATGCATCATTTCAATTGTTATTGCCATTATTGTTAAATTGTTACAATTACTATGACTGTCATTATAACCATTATTGTAAATTAATATTCTATTTATTACTGGAAATATCATCGTTGCCACCACCATTATTGTTACAAGAAGAAATTCATTTTCTTTAGATTTATTCTTCATATTATTATATTAAAATTATTTCAGAACACTAAGATTAAATTAATTTGAGATTTAAAAAACAATTAGTTCATTTTTTTATATATATTTTCATAAATAAATATTAAATAAATATCAAAATATATAATTAGCCTCACATATTTTTAAGAAAAAAACCTTAAAATAATCGTTATCATTATTTGAAACGTCTTATCCATAATAAAATGAATATATAAAAAAACTAAATAATTTAAAGGTTTGTAGGTTGATTATTTTATCTCAAATGTATAATATCATAAAAAAAAATCTAGGACCCTTAACATTTTTTTCACATGTTAAAAATTTTGGTATGCAAGTGGATCATATAGTTTTTCACCGTAGATAATTTGACCTAATTTTTCCACTCATTTTGTCTATGTGGATTCAAATATTTTTTGTTTATGTGATATTAGATATGAAATATCATACAAAAAAATCGCAAATTTTATTTTTTAACAAAAACAACATCAAAAACATCAAAAAATAAGATAAATGACAAACAAAAATAAATAGTATTAGCTTAAAAAAATCATTTGTCTTGAATAATAAATAAATAAATAAATAAAAACAATAAAAAGAGCAAAGGAAAAAAAATAAGAAATATAAATTTTCAAATGATCACAAAGACAAATTAAAATTTAAGGACTAAATTAAAAAAGCATACAACCTCAACAAAATAGAAAATAATAAAAATTAAAAACAAAAACTAAGAGCATATGTGCATATAAACATGGACAAAAATAGGAACTATTTCATATATATATATATATATATATATATATATATATATATATATATATATATATAAAATAAAGGAATTAAAATAAAATAAAAAATTCAAAGTATAAGGACCAAAATGAAAACCAATTATATAATTAATTTCAATCGAAGGACAAAATTGAAAAAAAAACCAAAACTTCTATACCGAAAATTTTAAGGGATTTAAAACCAATATAAAAAATAGAAGAATAAAGACTGAAATGAAACCAAAATATAGAATCAATCTCAATTGAAGGACACAATTGAAACAAATAAAAACTTATATGACAGAAATCAGGACCATATCAAACAATTAAAAGATCAGAGATTGAAATGAAAAAACCATAAACAAAGAGGATTGCCATGTAATTTAGCATCCAGGAGAGAGAAAAAGGAGAAAGAACTCAACCGACCACCGTCACGTCTTCGGGTACCTTGGGATGCCATACACACCACCATGAGAAATAGGACATGGCGGTGCATCAAGTGAGAGGGTTGACGGTGGTTTTAACCACCGTAAGCCGCCACATGCGCCGCTCTAAGGGTGGCGAGGCCAAATACCATCGACGCGTTTTCCAAACGCGCCGACAGTATTCAACCGAAAATAATAAGAAAAATTGTAA
The DNA here is from genome assembly GCA_964035475.1 of Salix caprea. Classification (NCBI taxonomy): domain Eukaryota; kingdom Viridiplantae; phylum Streptophyta; class Magnoliopsida; order Malpighiales; family Salicaceae; genus Salix; species Salix caprea. The sequence continues at coordinate 7,738,611 of OZ037749.1, read as the reverse complement.
ATTATCAAAACACCCCTACAACCAACTCTTGGTTTTTATCTTATATGGGGGCATAACCGTATTTATACATTTTCAAACAATATGAAATACCCGAAACACCCCCGGAGGCAACTCATGATTTTCTTTCATATTTGAGGATATTATGGTTATTTTACTGTGCATAGAAATGTAAAGGATCGAAAATGCCCTTGCGTCTAAGGCTAAAAATTACTGCGCGTTAAGGGGTAAAATAATAATTTCACAATTATAATCCATGATAATCCATGTCTATTGCTACAGTAATTACACTACAATGACTGTGTGACCTGATTTAGTTTATTAGATAATTATAGGATGTTTTTGGAAAAATACTTTTTAATTAAAATATGTTTTTTCTTTCTTACACCAACAGATTAAAATAACAATAATAAAAAATATTACACAACAAATAAACGTTGTGGAAAAAAAACTGTAGCTCCCCTCACAGTTAACTGTGGATTGGAGCAGTGTAAGGGCTGTTTTGCCCTTAATGAGCAGCGCATCGTGTGGTGGCTTTGGGGGCCATTTTCGCCTCTTCCCTCTCTTGCAAAACACCCAAAAAACGCAGCTGGGTTTCGTCTGGGCAGAGAGCGAGCGGCGGCTTGGTTCGTGAGGGCTGGTCAGGCGATCGGGGATGGCGGTTCGCGGGTTGGGTTCGGGTCGTTGTGGGTGTTCGACGAGGTATGGTTTTCACCCCTTATTTGTGTTAATTTTTGGTTTTGCTCGGTTTCGTTTCATTGGATTCTTCGGGTCGTGGTTGTTTTTTTCCCCTTTTGTTTTTCCATCTTCTCCTTCGATTCATGTTCTTTGTGGTTTGGGTGTTGGTAATCGATTGTGTTTGTAATTGATTGTGTGTTTTTTTCCCCTTTGATTCATGCTCGGTTCTTTGGGTTTGTCATTGTTTATGCTCGGAATTCAATTTTCTTGAGGTCGGGCTGCATGGGTTCGGTTGTTTGTGTGTATTGGGGGGTGGGTTTTTGGTTTAATTGGGTTTGGGTTGGGTTGATCGATGGTTTGACAGTGGTTCAAATTTTCTGCATGCATGCAGCCGAATTAAACGAATTGAGCATTGATTTGGATTGTCTTTGCTCTCGGTTCCTCATTGAATTAAACGAATTAAATCATTGATTTGATTTTTATTATTGTTGTGGGAGTTTTCTCGGTTCAAATAAGAAAAATCAGTTCATCAGTTCATTTCTGTATTTAGTTATCTCGGAGCATTGTTTGTTACTGTTGCCATCTGGTGTAGTTACTTCAATTATTCTTTATGTTTCATGTCACTTCGTATTAATTGATTTCTCTGTTCATTTTGCAGGATAACATGCTTTACTTTTGACTTCTTCACCTTTGATATTTCCTTTTCTGGACTGCGCCGCATCTCTATTGCTTTGTTAAGTCATTTTCTTATTGTTATTGTACTGTTTCTTTTTGCTCTGTTTTTACGTTCCATTTGCTGCATATTTGTCTTGCATTTCGTTTGCTCTGGTACCTTCCTTTTCTTCCATTTTTCTTTTCGTATGTCCTTTGGATTTCTTACGTTATTCATCCCAATTCTTTTCCTCTTCTTTGTTGAGGTTGTGGTCTACTGATTCTCACTCAAGTTGCTGCTGCAAAGACTTCCTTTCACCATTTGTCACCCTACTTTCAAGGTTAGTGAACTTTCTACGAAAAACTTTGGAAAGCTTGGAATCTGTTGTGCTCATAATGGACATTTTTAACTGTTAGTTTACTGATTTTTATTATGGTTGTGATAGGATTGAGGTTTTTCATCTTGCTGTTACTAGATCATATGGATTAGATAAAATATTTTCTTCTTCTAGGCTCAATTCTCCCTCTTTACCACTGTCATGGTGCATTAAAGCTATCGGTTAGTTTAATTTCAAATCTTGGTTGGCTGTCATGTGCATGGGTTAGTTTAATTTCAAATTCATAGGAGGAAAGTGGTTAGTTACGTGTTATTAGGGCATATGTTGCATAGGACTGTGAGTTTTGCATTGCCACCAAGTGATTCTCGCAGCAAATGTGTTAAACAGGATCCTTGGTATGAAAAAGGTGCAAATTTCCCTGGATGATTTTCCTTTGCTAGATTGTTCACCAACCGCCTGCAAGAATGAAACAAAAACTGTGATTACCAAAGTGCTTAAATGAAATAGCTGCTAAAATACTCTTGCATTAAGCATACAAAAGAAAACTAAATACACCTCATTCACATGTGAGAAAATAAAGATCTTTACCAAACAAAAAATTACATTTCAGCCAAATAAGCATAAATACTGAATATAAACACCATCATATTGCATCTTATTTTGACAATAAATAATGTTTCTTTGCTACTAATATAGTTCGGAAACCATCAAAAGGAAGTGACGGCACCATACCCGAGCTGTGATAGGGCCTTCTTTACACTTTTTCCTTCCTTCACTAATTGTCTATCGGCATCATTAAGTTTAGTTTTATCCAGTCCAGCAAGATCAACAAGGCTGATTCTGCTGGTTTTTGAACTACTGAAACATTTTGATGAAGACCCCTGCCACGTGAGCACTTGCATACATTTTGATGAAACATTTTGACGAAACATGAGCTTTTAGTTCTTAAGGACTAACTATAGTAGACATTCTTGCACTTTCTAGCAATTATAAGCATTGCTTAAGATACTGATTTTCTTTTCTACGATTTTCCCAGAAGAAATTCCTCACTTTCCAACTACAAACACAACATAGAGTGAAATAAACCCAAGAGTCAAACTTAGCACAAGGTTTTAGTCTTTTAGATTCATGGTTTGTTTGCTGCTCTTTGCTCTCTGTTTTTACAGTCCACTTGTTCTTTCCATTTCAGTTGCTCTTTCAATGGCCTATGCTTATTTTTTTGGGTTTCGGTTCTTCAGGATTCTCAGTGTTAGCTGCTGCTGCCAATATTTCAGTGTGGTGTAATTGTTGGCCTGCTGTTTTGAAGGTATTTTTAAATATTTTTTCCTTTTAATTGCTTGCTGGTTTTTTCACTTTGCCTCTGTATATGGTATTGTTTATGATGTTGCTGCTGCTTTTGAGTTTTTTGAGTGGTTGTTTCTTTTTGGATTTTGAGGATGTTGTGCTATTTGTATTCTTTTTTGCTCTTTTTGTTTGGCTGTTTTTGTTTTGTTTCCATTCTTTTAGCTTTTGCCCTGAGATTCCAACAATTTATCATAGATACGCAAGTGTATGTGAGATGATTTGGCTAGAAAAGAATATTGAGCATCAGATTTTGCACGGAGAGCATGCCTTTTCAGTTTCCAATGCTCTTCTGATTCATCTTCCTTCTGCATGGAAACATTGTTAGATTCTTCTTTTTTATGGTTCCCATGTTTTTCACAAGTTTCCAAATCCTCGAAGTCTCCATAAGCAGAATCGTTATCATCTTTATCATTCACTGTGGAGAGCATTCCTTTGAGCAGCTTTTGACCAATCACCAGTGACAAAGCAATCACAAATTCTTTCATGTATCTCCTCATCTTTCCAGATTTTGAGATCTGAATGGTTTCTAAATTTTGAGCATTCATCAGCATTGGCATTTTCAACATCAAATCCTTCTCTCAATTTCTACAATAAATAGACAAGAAGAAAAAAAAGGGCTGATTAGTACAAATGAATTCACTTATTAGACTTCCAACATGCCTAAGAGGGAAAAAAGGCATGTTCAAATACCACAGCAGTGTAATAGTTTGAATGCTGGAAAGAAAATACAGCAGCATAAGGAGAATAGGAATTGATAAAAATAAATAAAAATCTGGCATTCTAATACCTCAGAAAGCTAAAAGTCAAGAGATGAAAGAAAATGATAGATAAAGAGAGGAACTAATTAGAAGAGAGATGAAAGAATTGCATAACATATTATCAAACTATCTAAATACCTATTTCTTACTGTTGATGCAGCAGTAGGTGTTCCATTTGCTCTTTGATACATGTGTTTTGTATTTTCATTAACTTCAGAAAATACCTGTTAAGACAGCTATTAAAATCAATCAATCAATAAATAAATAAATAAAGGGTAATGTTACTAAAGTGGTGCAAAACAATTTCAAACACAAATTCCTGGAAGGTTCCTAGGCAAAGCCTCAAGTGCACAGTACCTAGCTCTAAATGCCCAGATAAAAAGCTTTCAAGTTGTCAAGGCCTAATCTGGGGTGCTTAGGCAAACACCTCGGTATCTTTAGCTTTGAATTGAATAGAAGAGGCTTAAGGCTCCTCCACAATCAATGTCTATTATCAAGCAATCATGGGTTACTTCTCAATTGCTCAAGCCATTTGCAAACTTGATAATTCATATCAAGCAAAGATATTATTAGCCAAATATGGTTTTAATTTTAGGAAAACTAACAATTTGAAGCTCATGATGTATACATCAATTCTCCCATGAGTTCCTCCTATGGGCACAGCGCCTCTTTGTTCATATTGGGTTTTGATGAGATTTTTTCCTATGGCTATTCTTTCCATTATAGTTCTTGAAGTTAAACCATGTTTTGTTCAGGTCGCTTTAATTCATCTTCATGTATATATCAATTCTCCCATGAGTACCTCCTAAATTCTATTACACTTTAAACTTTTGCAATGTTATTGATTGATTCCATAATTAATACTGTTTTACCCATCTCCCAAATAGCTTTGTTTATCATCCAAGATAGTAAAAGGAAAAGAAGAAGGAGATAATTTTGTATCTAATTGTATGACTTAAATCAACGTTAACTTTTTAAAACTCTCTATTAGATGCTTTTTTGATTGAAACATCTATGCAATCCTTTCTCAAGTTAGTAAAACAAAGATGGTTGCAACAAAGAGTAATTCGATTGTAGTCAAGTTATATCTGTATTTTAGATTAAGATTTTATACAGTTTATTTTTATGCTATATGTATTGTTTGACATTGGATTAAAGTTCCATGTCAATCAGAGTTTAAGGATTGATACAAACAAATCCTTTTTTATATACATTTAATGCACTTTTTGATTAAATAACATCAATATTTTATCATTTCATTTAATACCTTGCAATGTTTTTTTAAAACAGGAGGATTAGCAAGAAGATAAAATTTCTCATTTTGAAAAGGGGTTTTAGCTTTGTTCTTCACGTCGATAGCCCTCTGTTTTGCAATTATCCACAGGTAATATAGTTTGCATTCTTTTGTAATCTTTTGTAACGCAACGCATTTATTCAGAAAAATATGTAACCTGCGCTTCCGCAACATAATCCAGCTAAAAATGTAAGCATTATATTACTTGGTCTATAACTTTATGTTAATTATATAATATCGGTTTATTATTATGGATTTTATTATGTCAAATTGTATACACACAAATGCCCGCGACAAAGTCTTTGTTCTTATCTTTGTCAACATCATATCCAAAAACGGTCTACATTATTAAACAACTGATTCTATCACTTCATTTTGAGCATTTTCTGATTTCATTCCATAATTGAATTGATTGCATGTGAAAATTTCTCTTATCATCAAGAATCAACATAGAATCTCTAAACATGCTTTAGGTACTTAACCTATTAATTCCAACGCAAAATTGGTTTGTAAGATCGGTAACAAAAAGCTAGAAGCAGAAATTGATTGGGTTTGGGCTTAGCATGGTAAATAGGTAAAACAATTAACCTGCTTAAAAAATAGCTTGCCATGCATGGCATTCATGTAATGCATGTTTTAAAATAGTATCAACACTTTGCACCATTGTCAATGGAAATAACTTGAATCAAGCAAATAACTAGCTTTGGATTTTATTACTTATTCTTTCTGTTTACAAGACATTTAACTAAGGCATGGGTGCCAATCAATATTAAATTAAAAAATTTAATAACTTGCAAACAAAAATAAAAGGGTTAAATTAAGATGAGATTACATTAAAATCATCATTGAAGAGGTATTATTGTTTTCAGAATTCAATTAAAACTTGATTGATAGTTTATTAGCACTTCATCTATTTTTCATTCATTGATTTATCTACGTTTGCTTTTCTTTTCAGTCTTTTAATTTCTTATTTATTACACTGTTAACATATGTTTCAGCAGGAATTGTTGTTACAACGCTGCTTTCAAGGTTCATTTATTGGCTGCGATAGTTTCTTCTCACTCACCCGTCCTTTTCTCTTCAAGCTCTGCTACACTTTTACTCAGGTTTTTTTCTTCCATCTGCTTTTACCATTTGATTATTCTTTCAATTTCCTCTTTAGGCTTAAATTCTTTATTGCATCATTCTTTGTTAATCCATGTTTCTTTAAATCTTTAACAATTGTAGCTCAGATTATGCTTTTTGCTCAAATTGGCTGCTTTATTTTCATCAGAATTTTTTCCATAGATGTTAATAAATCTTCTCATAAATAGGCTTTATCATGACAAGTCGCCGCCAACGTGAACAAACCGACCATCATATAGAATATTATCCTTATCCTTCAACTGTTTTTAATGATGAAATCTACCCTATTACGGATGATATCGATCCTGTTGCGGATGAAAGTTTTGTTGACGTTGCTGCCTCTTTGGATACTGAAAGTACCCACCAAACTGTTTTTGATTGTGATACACATCTTGGCTTTCATTACGAAGATCCCTCCACGATTGCCTCTTCATCTTCTGCACCAAGTTTAATATCAAAAAGTTATCAAATTGAGCGTGCAGATATTACTACTCCTTCATCTTCAAACAATTTGTCTTCTCTGGTATCAAACTATCAAACTGAAGATCAACCAATTAATGTCCCCTCAATCGTTCCTGACCAATATAATATCATTGGTCAATCTTTTTATCAAAAAAAGAGAAAACGTGAGTTATCTCAAAATCCTTAATCCTTTCTTTTAGATCGCTTTAGTTTCTGAATTCTTATGATTTTAATCCTCTTTTGTTTTTCCAAATTTCTCTTCACTTCAGGAACCTTGGTTGAACCCCTTGATTTCGGTAATAAATCATGGAAATGTCAACATTGCAATGCTCTTTTTTGGTTTGCAGAGCGTTTGGCACGTTCAGGAAAGAAAAACCCCTCCTTTACATCATGTTGTGCTAATGGCAAAATCAAATTGCCTGTTGCTCCTAACACACCTCAATTTCTAGATGATCTTCTAAATCCTGACAACGGGTCATTGTCCACCAAATTTCGACATAACATTCGTGCTTATAATTCAATGTTTGCTTTCACTTCAATGGGAGCACAGATTGATAATACAATCAATTCTCAACCAGGACCTTATATATTTAAAATAAATGGACAATGTCATCATCTTATGGGATCATTGCTGCCCAATGAAGCTCAATCACCAAGATTTGCACAACTATACATCTTTGACACAGAGAATGAAATTGCTAATCGACTACACCCTTTCAATAATAATAGTTCTCAATCATCTTTAGATGACAATGTTGTCAAAGAACTTATTTACATGCTTGATTCTTCCAATGTATTAGTCAAATTGTTTCGTCAAGTTAGAAATATACTTAACAATGATGAATCCCCAAATTTCAAACTTCGTTTGATTGGAAAAAGATATGGTGATTCAAAACAATATGATGATCCTTCCTCTAATGATATATGTGGTTTAATTGTTGGAGATATTGGAGAATCACAAACTGATAGAGATATTATTATTGAAAGCTATTCTAGAAATCTACACAGAATCTCTAAATTGCATCCAAAATTTATGTCTCTTCAATACCCACTTTTATTTCCATTTGGTGAAGATGGATATCATACTGACATTTTATTCACAAATCAAGACCATTATACTCCTTCCAAGCGTCAAAAAGTTACAATGAGAGCATATTATGCTTATATCATTCAAGAAAGATTAGGAGATAGTAATACTCTTACCAAAGGTGGAAGACTTTATCAACAATTCTTAGTTGATGCATTTATGAATGTTGAGCAAGAACGTCTAGATTTCATTCGCTCAAACCAAGATAATCTAAGAACCGAATCTTATAAAAGTGTCCAAGAAGCTGTTTTAAAAGGTGATCTTAATGGTTCAAGTACTGGAAAAATCATCCTTCCCTCTTCTTTAACTGGAAGCCCTAGATACATTCACTTGCAATGTCAATTGGCCTGAAATTCAAAGAGACATTAAAAAAAACCGAAATTACAAACCTGAAGATAAACCTGACATAATTGCAAGAGTATTTCGATACAAACTTAATGATATGATTTCATTCATTAAGTCAGGGAAGCCCTTCGGGAAAACAATTGCTGATATTTTTCTGTACTTATTATCTCCCTCTTAGTGCCTTTATTCAATATAGTCTGTTTTAAATTTGTTTCCCCGCTTTGTAGATGTTTGTGCGATTGAAGTCCAAAAAAGAGGCTTGCCGCACACTCATTTATTGATTTGGCTAGCTTCTGAATACAAATTTCGATCACCTGAGGATGTCGATTCAGTTATTTCGGCTGAACTGCCAAACAAAGCAGATGATCCTCAATGCTATGCAATTGTTTCAAAATTTATGCTGCATGGTCCATGTGGGATTGCTAGCCCAAAAGCCCAATGTATGAAAGGAAATAAATGTTCTAAAAAATTCCCTAAAAAGTTTAAACAATCAACAGTGTTCGGTGAAAATGGCTTTGTGTTTTACAAGCGACGAAATATCCCTACATCATTTGTTCTAAAAAATGGTATTGCTCTCTCTAATTCCTATGTTGTCCCATACAACAGAGAGCTTCTAATCCGTTATAATGCTCATGTGAATGTTGAAGTTTGTTGCCAATCAATGCTCATAAAATATCTTTTCAAATATGTTAGCAAAGGATCTGATAGATGTCGAGCTGTTGTTGAAGGTCAAAAAAACGATGAGATTCAGGCTTATCTTAATTGTAGATTTGTTTGTCCTTATGAAGCTGTATGGCGACTCTTACAGTTTCCAATCCATTCAAGAAACCCAGCAGTTGAAAGACTTCAAATACATTTGCCAATGCAACATTCTGTTGTTTTCTTTGGAAATCAAAACTTATCTTCAGTTTTAAAAAAACCTGGTCTCAATAAGACAATGCTCACAGGATGGTTTGATCGAAACAAAGAAGATGTTGAAGCAAGACTGTTATATTACTCGCAATTCCCAAACAAATATGTTTGGGATGCTGGCCAGAAAGAATGGATTTACAGAACAAGAGGTTTTTCACTTGGACGTATAACATATGTGCATCCTGCTGCTGGCGAATTGTATTTCTTAAAGATGCTTTTAAATCATGTTAAAGGAGCTACAAGCTTTGAACATTTGCGTTCTGTCTCTGGTATTGTTTATGCAACCTTTCAACTTGCCTGCAAAGCACTTGGTCTCCTTGGTGATGGCAAAGAATGGGCTGAAGCTTTTTCAGAAGCTGTTTTAACTGCTTCCTCCTCACAACTTAGACAACTATTTGTCAGTCTTACTCTATTTTGCCAAATTGCTAGCCCCCAAAATTTGCTTGATCAATTTTGGCATACAATGCATGACGACATTAGAATCAAACTATCATCTTTCTCCCCACATGATCTTCATTTCAATGATGATGAACTTAAAAATTATGTTCTTTATGAACTTGAACAACTTTTCAATGTCTCAGCAACATCCCTCAAAGACTACAATTTACCCTTGCCAAATAATCATTTAATGTCTGAAATTAGAAATAATCTCCTTAGAGAAGAACTCAATTATGATATTTTTGAACTTCAAAGCAATAATGCAGCATCAATTTCATTGCTTAACACATGCCAAAGGAAAATTTATGATCGAGTTATGGAATCAATTTCAAAAAATCAACAAACTCTTATTTTTGTTTACGGGCATGGTGGCACAGGGAAAACTTTTTTATGGCATTCACTTATTAATAGTATTAGATCAGAAGGGTTAATTGTTCTTGCTCTTGCATCATCAGAGATTGCATCTATTCTGCTCCCTGGTGGTCGCACAGCTCACTCAAGGTTTAAGATTCCTCTTGCTATAAATGAGAACTCAACATGTGAAATAAAAAAAAATACTCATCTTTCAAGGTTGATTGAAACGACAACACTTATTGTATGGGATGAAGCTCCTATGAATAACCGCTACTGTTTTGAAACATTGGATAGATCATTACGTGATATAATGGGGCAAACTGGTAATTCCAATCATAGCAAACCTTTCGGTGGGAAATCTATTTTACTTGGTGGAGATTATCGTCAAATTCTCCCTGTTATACCTGGAGGAACAAAAGAAGATATTATTAATGCTTCCTTAAGTAGTTCACCACTCTGGCCACAATTTGAAATCATGTTGCTAAAAGAAAATATGAGATTGTCAATTGATGGTCTTGGTCCAGATGAAATGAATGAAATTAAAGCATTTGCTGAATGGATTCTTAAGATAGGTGACAGAGACCTTTGTGATATACCTTTTCTTGATGACTTTGATGAATCTTTGATTAAAATTCCATGTGATTTGCAACTACATACCTCCGATGATCCAATTAAAGCTATGGTTTTAGCTATTTATCCCAACATTGAACAACCTACTTTTGAACCATTTTACTTTAAAGAAAGGGCTATTATCACACCGAAAAACATTACTGTTACTGAAATCAATAATTTCATACTTAGAGTTACACATGGTCCTCAACGCATTTATCTTAGCAGTGATTCTGTTGATGCATCTTCCAGTGATAACGACAATATCAACTTATTATATCCATTGGAATTTTTAAATCAACTTGAGTTCAGTGGTGTTCCTTCGCACATTCTTGCTTTGAAAATAGGAGCGCCAATTATGTTGCTGAGGAATCTAAGTCCAATGATAGGTTTATGTAATGGAACACGACTGATCATCACACAGCTTGCTAATAGAGTTATTGAAGCTCAAATTATAACAGGCTCACATATTGGTGACCGAGTTTTTATACCAAGGATTATCTTCCCAATTAATGATGACAAATGCCCTTTTACAATCAAACGAAGACAATTTCCAATACGGTTATGCTATGCTATGACAATCAATAAAAGCCAAGGACAATCATTAAAATTTGTTGGTGTTTTCTTAAAGGAGCAAATTTTTACACATGGCCAGCTATATGTCGCTCTTTCAAGGGTTACATCCAAAAAAGGTTTAAAAATCATTTCATGTGACCAAGAAGGAAAACAAGTTGATTATGCTAAAAATATTGTCTACAAAGATGTGCTCAATTTATTGCCAAAAGGTCTTCTTCCCATTCAAAATAATTACTTCTTTCTTCAATTCTAGCTTAATTCTCTTTTATATCCATATTGTCAACTACATTTCAGCTATTTATTTTCATTTATGTGCATCTTCTTTAGTTTTTGCAACCTATTTGTTATTTGTTAAAGATGTATGCACTTTCTTTTTATATTACCTTTATCGTCCACATCAACTTATCTTTTTCTTTTATTATGCAGATTAATGGCGGTACCTTTGAAAAATATCAAGAAGTATCTTTTTTATCCACTGATCCAGGCCAGAGTTTGTCGCGTTTGGATACCAATACAAAATGGACACACAAGTAGCTTCAACTGTCTTTTGGTTGACCACCAGGTTCTCAAATTTCACACACTATTTACTCAACAATTTTTGCTGCTTTATACTTAGATGTCCTCTATAAAGTTCACCATCTTATTTACTTTTAACTTGATATCATTTATAATTTATAACCATATTTTCTCTGCATGTATGTTTGTTTGTTTTCTTACAATTTTCCTGGAGAATACATATACAGAGAATCTTAATTCCTTTCCATGTATAAATTACATTGAATACGCTACGATCCGTATTTAGATTTTCTTCGCATGTTGTCAAAATTTCTTTTTCCATTAAATACATTATCTAATTAGCATTCATCAATTTCAACCATGTCTTAATAATTCTAATATTGTTTTTCCACTCATTTTTTCATCGTAGGGCGGAGCTATACAAGGATCATCCAAAGCAAAAGATGCAGAATTTTTCAATCTCAACATAATCGAAGGTTCCTATATTGAGATTAAAGACTTCTACACCTACGAAAATCGAGCTGCTAATATTGTTGTTGACCATGAAGCAATTATTGACTTAAAGTCAGATACCAAGATAATGCAACTCGATTCTGTTAAACATGATGTGCCGCGATACTATTTCAACCTCACTAACTTTGCACATGTCTTAACCAAAGGCAGTGGATCAAGAGTTCTTACAGGTATGAAAAATAATTTCTTATTGAAAATGGAAAAAAAAGACATTATTTCACTAACCTTTCGATTATCCTAGATGTTCTGGGTCGACTTAAAGGAATCCAGCCAATTGAAAAGATATTAGTTCAAGGTCACAGACTTGAAGATAAAAAAGAGTTCATCATTGAGAATATAAGGTATTTCCACTGCTAAAATTACATTTCTAGCTTATGTTTTCCATTGTTTTATCTAAAAAATTCCAGGTTTCAAACAGAGGAGAAGATCTCCGAGTTACTTTATGGGGCGACGTTGCTCGAAGCTTTGATGATAATATCGTTAATGCGCAAGAATCTCCCATAATTGTTGTCTTTGCCGGGTTTCGAGTTAAAGAATTTCGAGGTTTGCTGTATTGTTTTTAATACGATAGCATCAAACTATTTTTAGCTTTGTTGCCCAATTATAATTTTTTCTCATTCATATTACTTACTTCTTTTTCTCTTACTTGCATTCAGGTGCAGCAAATTTAACTGGGACTTCTGCATCACTTTGGTATTTCCATCCAAATATTCCAGAAATTCTGCCATATAAGCAATTGTAAATCCCTCTTATCCTAAAAAAAAATTCCTTTTCAGTTTTTACTTAAGCAATAAATATTTATTGTTGACTATTTGAAATTCTTTTTAATTCAGTTATAACCAAGTGCCGCATGATGCCCATAAACTTCCTCCATCTATGAATGTTGTTGTGTCATTGGATCAACAAATAAATGAAAACCGAAAAACAATTAAAGAGATCTTATGTATGGATCCGCATCAACATAAGGTTTCATTGCTAATACTCATGCGTACTCTTTTAACTGTATTTTTTAACTTCTTTTCTCACTTCTGCTTTTATCAATGCAGAATATACGATTCACTTGCATGGCATCTATTACTGATTATGATCTCTTTAATGGGTGGTGGTCCAAAACATGCCCAAGATGCATGAAAACACTCTCAGGACCATCAGACAACCTCAGATGCTTTGAACATGGAACTCCAGACTCTGCACCAATTCCATCGTAAAAAACATTCAATACCCACATTATTGTTTCGTATAGATTTATTGTTTCATGAAATTAATACATTTATATTTTACTCAATTACAAATAACTATTGATGTCTTGGTGCAGGTTTAAAGTAAACTGCATTGTAACTGATGAAAAAGATGTCACAAACTTCTTCTTATCTGGAAAAACTGCTGAGAACTTTTTCAACGCCTCAGCACATCATCTGGTTTATGACAAGAAATATGTTGATCCTTATACAGTCCCACCACAAATGACTCAAGTATTGAACAAGATGAAAATCTTCCAACTACGTTTCGGGGCTTATAAATCAGCAATCAACAGATGTGACATCTTTGTTACAAATGTTTTTGACGAAGGCATCAAGCAGTCTTCAGAAATTCAATCAGAACAATTTGGTGTTGGGTCCTCAACCACTTCTACAACCATTACTATGAAGACTCATCAATAGTTCAAGCGGACACGCTTACTCCAATAACACCACCTGACAGCACTCCACCATCTCAACACCAAGAAGACAGTTACCACCTGAAAGCTAAGAAAAGTTTAGATTTCACCGATCCTCATTCAGAAAAAATGTACGTTTCGTTTCATTACACATATATTTATATTCTCATTTTCAATACTTTTAATCATTGCTAAACAATTTCTTGCCTTTACTTTCATACATCACCTGCATTCCCTATAAATAAACTTCCTTATACAATAATATTCTCTGTTCCTTAATTTTGCAGCCATCTAAAACAGAAATCAATCATTCTCGATGAAGAAGATGAACCACCAACTAAAAGGAACAAAGACAACCTTTCTCCATCATCAGAGGTCGTTTTGCACACCAATTATGCATTCTTAATTTCTGTTACTTAAGACACATATGCATTCTTAGTTTTTGTTACTAAAGTTAATTCAAAATGCATGATACATTCAATATATATACTATATGATTAGCTATGTAGCTAAATCATGCATTTAATTGATTTTATTTCTATACCTAAACTGAACTTTAGATATATAATGAAATTCATACACTTAACTTGATATAGCTTTGATTACTTATGCTCAATGCTGCTGATTTTTGAACAATACAGCTAAGAATGCATGATTATTATTAAACTTACTTAAAAAAGCATAATACAGCCAATGTATATGCTATATAATTAGCCGTATAACTGGATTAAGCCTTTTATTAATTTTGAGTGATGCTGGTGCTTCTGTTAAAATTGATGTTTCTTTTTCTTATAGTTGCACACTGATGATTTTTTCTCTATGGTCCTGAACATATTCTAGATTAAATTATGCAATTGATTGTATTGAAAATGGATGTGATTATGGATGAAATTTTACTCAGATTGTGTGCAGGTTGTGTTATGAATAACTTGGGATCTCCCGATATAGGGGAAACTCTGCCGAAATTTCGTTAGAAATTTCGGCGATAAGAAAAAAAAATTCCCATACTTCATCTACTCCTTTTGTAAGTGGAAACATTAAACAAATTAAACAAATAGAAGAAAGAATTTAGGGTTGTTACTGATAATAATTCATTTTCTGTTATTCATGGTTTTCATCTAAATGTTTATGTTAGATCTACTTGAATTGTTTTATCATTCGTCCCATTCGCTTTCTCCAAGTATATATATGTATGTATGTGTTATCTATACATCCAAGTCTTCTCTTCCTTTTTTCTAATCTCTACAATGATTTTTATAGCATATGATATTACTTTTGAATTGTTTCTTCACTGATGTACTGCACTTATTCTTTCATAATATTTCCTGAAATTTTTGAATGCGTGACTTAATTTCTTCATCATTTCATTTATTACTTTGTAAATTTTATTTTTTCCAGGAAGATTAGCAACAAAATGATGTGTCTCATTTCGAAGGAGGGATTTCACTTCGTTCTGCACCTCAACATCCCTCTATTTTGCGCTGATGTACAAATTGTATAATTAACACTCTTTTGTCATCTTTTGTGGCACTATGTATATACCAAAAGATGTAACCTGTGTATACAAAACAAACTCTTTTATATTATAGTTCTAAACTTTTATATTATAAGTTTATTGTTTTTAATGTCATTATATTATATTATATACGCAGCAATGCCCGCGGCAACGCGCGGGCATATAACTAGTATGTATATAAACATGCTCAGTTTGGTGTTAATAAGATTAAAAATGAGGTGATACCAAAAAACAAAACTCAGTTCAATTGAAAGGTAACTCGTGTTTTTTATGGTCAAAATTAGTTGAGAAATCGACACATGATTGATTTTTGGTTGAGAAATCCACTTATGGAAATGGCCGGCCGTGCATTTTCGGTGGTGGTTTGCCATGAAAATGGGCCGACGGCAGCCTTAAACACGGACTATGGTCTCTTCTTGCTGGCTTGAATTTTGAGCAATACAGTAGTAAAGCGGGCTTAATAACATAAAAATAATCTAAAGGAAAAGGGAAAGAGGAGCAAACAAAAGTAAAAGCTGAAAAAGAAATTCATATTATATTTTATACCAAAAGGAAAAGAAAAATTCTAACAACACAACACCAAAGTGAAGCGAGAAGCAATCACCTCCACTCCCACGCCACACCGGAAAAAGAGAAAGCCCCCTCCTCTATGGCGCTATCATTACCAACACGGCAAAGACGAGGAGTAGCGTCTGATCTCCCATCACCGTCCTCCTCGCGATCAAAACCTGACGAAAAGGAAGACAAACGAAAGCGATCAGAGGAAGGGCAAGAACATAAAGCAATAGGATGGTTCTTGCCCTTATTCGCTTTAGGAATGTTGCGCTACATGAGTGCTACATCCAATATCATTCATGATTGTGATGAGGTTTTCAATTATTGGGAGCCTCTTCATTTTCTGCTCTATAATTCTGGTTTCCAAACCTGGGAATACAGGTAATTGAAATATCATCATTTTATTTCTTTTTTCTTAATTAAAATCTGATTCTAAGAGTATTGTTGATTTTGCAGTTCTCAGTATGCACTGAGGTCGTATTTGTACATTAATTTCCATGAATTAGTCGGATTACCAGCTTCCTGGTTGTTTCCTGATGATAAAGTAAGATTTCATTTTACCTTTTGGCTACTTCAATTATTCAATGCTCATGTCGAGGGTTTATTAAGGAGAGAGTTTCTTTTTTCTGTTTATGTGCGGTGCAGGTGAGAGTGTTCTATGCAGTAAGATTTTTTCTAGGTTTAGTGTCAGTTATTTCTGATGCCACGCTAGTAGTAGCACTTTCAAGGAAGTATGGTAAACGGCTTGCTTCGTATGCGCTCGCCATGTTATGTTTAACCAGTGGTTGTTTCTTTGCTAGCACGAGTAAGTGAGCATTTTTTGTCTTTGTTTATTTATTTTTTGGATATTGATGTGTTCATTTTGTCAGTTTATGCTGAGTTGGATATGATTGGCAGGTTTCTTGCCGAGTTCGTTTGCTATGTATGCCATGAGTCTTTCTTCGGGATTATTTTTACTTGGGAAACCTGCTTCTGCTGTTGCCGTTGCAGCAGTAGGAGTAATTCTTGGCTGGCCGTTCTCAATTTTGGCTTTCTTGCCGATTACAATTTACTCTTTGGCCAGAAGATTTAAACAAACATTTTTAGCAGGGGCAGTTACTTCGTTTGGTCTTCTTGTAAGTGCTTTGTTGATTTGATTTGATTTGATTATTGATGTTTGTTATTGTTACAGTTAAAAGAATGCTATTCTTCCAGGTGCTCTCGGTGCTTGTTGACTATTACTACTACAAACGATGGACGTCATCTGTTTTTAATCTCTTACAATATAATGTCCTAGGAGGTGGTGAGAGCCACTTATATGGGATTGAAGGGCCAATTTTTTATCTGAGGAATGGATTTAACAATTTCAACTTCTGTTTCATCCTGGGTTTACTCTTCCCTGCATTTCTACCCATTGCAAGGAGAAAGTATGCTCCAGACCTGCTAATTGTAGTTTCACCTCTTTATATATGGCTGGGGTTCATGTCTTTGCAACCACACAAAGAAGAAAGGTTTGTTTTTCATACTATTGCCTCCAAATTCCTTGCAGAGCTCTTTGTGCCAGATTTTTCTGTAATCACTCATGCTATCTTCCTGTACAATGTATTGATATGGATTTGAATGTTTCAGTTAATCTTTCCATCTTGGCATTCTTCTTGCCAGTAATTAAGTCTATTTCTCTCTAGTTAGCAGTGCTCGTTTACTTACCATTTAGAATGTCCAATCTTAACTATTAAGGAAATTCAGGTGGATAGAAAAGAAATGGTGCTTCAATAAATTTCTTATATTTGAGTTTGACTGACATCAATGCCTGTTAAGTTTTCTCGCAAGGGTGACTTTTTCGTATCGCTAAATTGATACTAGACCTTTCGCTTTCAATTTATTGAAGATACTCTGTCTCGGTTTCAGGAAGTAGGTTGGTCTCATGATAAGTTTGAGGTTGTCATCTGCTTAGAGTGTAGTTGTGTCCCTATTTTATGGTCTACTTTTGGTTACCTTAAACTCTAATGCTGAATGAACCTCAAGTTCGTAGCAATTGCTTTCTATTTGTGCTGCTAAATTTCCCTACTAAATATACATCAAATTGATTGGTATCAGACAAATGTGTTAGAATTGTAGTTGACTGGATGAGTAATTTGAAATGATGTAGTTTTCAGATTCCGTATTATATGTGACTTGCATTTGAATTTCTATATAAAGAGAGTTTGGGGGGATGTTGCCTAGTGCTAGAAAAACAAGAAAGGGGATTGAAAGTTAAGAATGTGTGTGAAGCATGTAATAGGGTAACTCTAGCTGAATTGAGTGGAAGTTCGTGAATTACACATTGTTCTTAAATTTTCCGCCTTTTGGAATGCAATTTGGAAATAAAGAATGAAAGGGAAAGATCTTGTCATGAATAGGAGCTATGGACTTGTTTTTCTCCAAAGATCTAGCTAGATCAACTAAGGTTTTTTCTAGAATGTCAGAGTGAACCTGATGTTCTTAGTTTGCTCTCCATGAAGAATCACGTTGCCACTATGAGATATGCATTGGAGTGAGCTTGAAAGAGTAAATGCATAAACTTTCAAAAAAGATGGATGTTATGAGGATCATGTCATCCGGTCTGAAACTCTTCCTCTAATCAGTACTTATTTAGCATGGTTTTGTTCATTCATATAGCATCAATTGGGGGAGTTATTCATTCATTTGAATGCTACTAGAACTATATTTTGTGGATGAGGAAAGCCCGGAAATTTTATAAATAATATCCTCCTTGTGCCTCCTCGCATGTAAACTACCCAACTGCACTATTAAATCTTCCCCAACAATAGTGAATCTTATTTCTTCTTGTCCAATCACACATTCATATGTGATGCTGATAGAGGGTTTAGATCATGACACAATATAATCAAACTTTATACCAGAAACCTTTGCAATGTGAAATACTTTGTCAAAGTTTGGATTGCCACCCCATGTCTTTCTAATCTTTCATTGACACGCTGTTGGAAAATGTGCTATCATTTTTCAGTTATTTGCTCTGTATAAAACAATGTGTGTTTGGTTGGTTCATATATGTTTTATGGATAAAGAGATGCTTGATTATTGTAGAGTGCAGATCTAAATAGAGAAGCAGTGGTCAAATGTTATGATGATTGATACATTTCTAACCACCACTGCAGGTTCCTTTATCCAATATACCCTCTTGTCTGTGTTGCTGCTTCAGCTGTCATTGAGAGCTTTCCTGATCTTTTCCGAGACAAATATAATCCCCATGACAATTCCTGGCCAGTTGTGGTAGGCTTCCCATCTATTCTTCTATATTTCCTTGCTAATTTTATTAGCTTTAAACTTATGTTACCTTTTCATGCAGATAGCTAAATTTATCAGGCCTGTGGTTCTTGGACTAATATTAACTGCATCCCATGCTCGTACATTTTCGTTGATTAATGGTTATGGTGCTCCTTTGGAGACTTACAAGATTTTGGAGCACTATGATGATGTAGGAACAGGTACGATCTATTATGGAGTAATACACAGCTAGAACATTCTCTCTTACCTTGTTAGTCTTGTATTTTTTGGGTGGTGGTACTGCTCTGTAACATTTAGTGTTGGAAAAAAGTCATCTGGTGATTTAGACCTTCCAACTCTTAGAAATTTATATATTATATATATAAATTGTCAAATTTTGGTTACCTTTTCTGCTGTGGCTTATTTTGGTGTTGGAGAAAGTGATCTGTGAATATTCAGCAAGTCATTTGTAATCGAGAACACTTATAATTGTGAATAATCAGAAAGTGCATGACAGTAGCTTCAGGATGGTAAAAGAACCAGTTCTACTTGTAAGATATGTTGAACTTGTTGCCCTATTTTTTGGGTCACCTGTGTTTATATAATAATGACAATAGAGAAATTACAGCATTAATTAGATTCAGGCTAATACACTTTCTGCAATTATATAATCAGTAACAGATGATCCTCTGGCAATCTTGCTGGTAGATAGTATTATTTGAGAGTTCTCTGCCTTGGTCAGGATTACCATTAAGTTGATGCAGATGATCCTTTCATTTTCTTTGAAGGAACCACTGTAGGACCTAATTGCCATTTGTTCCCCATGTTTTGTTTAGAGAATTAATTATCACAGTTCTCATTGTATTTAAGGAAACATAAATGTCATTTACATATTTTTTTGGAAGTAAACGCATCCCAGTTTTGGTTTCTGTATATTCCAGGTTCAACTCTTTGTGTCGGAAGTGAATGGCATCGCTTTCCTTCATCATTTTTTGTTCCTGAATACATCAGTGAAGTTCGGTGGATTGATGATGGATTCCGAGGTCTTCTTCCATTACCATTCAATTCTACCCTGGGTGGGACTGCAGCAGCACCTCCTCATTTTAACAACAAGAACAAGGCATCAGATGAGCAATTTGTAATTGATCCCGCACCTTGTTTTGCTTTCTTTTCATCATCATTACCTTTCTGCTAAGAAGTTAACAACACAAGTTTTGCATACAGCTCAGAGATATTGAAGCATGTACTTTCCTAGTTGAGCTGCAGCTTAATCGACCTTACCCTACTCGTGGAAGTGACTTGTCAACCTGGGAGGTATATATATCACAGTCCCCTCACCTCTGTTTTCCAGTTTTGACATTTTTATGTTCCTTAGAGAGTGTAGTAAAACTGTGCGCGTTGCAGCCAATTGCAGCATTGCCCTATCTAGACAGGGAGTTCTCGCCTTCCATGTACCGGTCCTTTTTCATCCCGTATCTGTGGCAAGAGAAGAATGTTTTTGGAATGTACAAGCTGCTCAAAAGAGTATCAAAATGACATTAATGTGAGCTTGAGCTCCGAATTTTGCATCCAAGTAAGCTGTTCATAGCTTGACTTGAACTCCGGATCTGAAAGAAAAGACAAACTTGACATTGAAATCTGGATTTGAAAATGTAGTCCCCGAACTCTCGTACATTTTTTTTATTCCATGCAAAGTTTAACCTGATTGGTCCGTGATCTGTCGACTATATATTCCTTGGATTATTTGTACCACGATTCTGCTGTGGTTATGTGCAATTGAGAAATGTGCATGGCTTTCGACCATTCATGAAAAGACGTTTACACAATGCATGAGCATGAAGTGTTCTCTTTTGCTCAACCGGAGCGTGATAGATGTCATTCAGGAAAACCGGGATGGTGGATTATGTTTGCGTTGCCTTCTCTGTTTGCTTCTCTCTTCATGAAAATGTTTTCTTTAGTTGATTTTTCCCATAAATGCATTGCATTGCATTTAAGTTGCTTTGTTGTAAACTGAAGCCAAATGAGAAAAAGGAACTAAGTAGTATGTGATGATGGATGGATGTTTGATATCAATTTTTTTTTCTAAAACTAAAGCGATCAGACAACTAATAGATTAAAACATGGAGCGCTTAAATGTACTTTTTCAAATTAATTCCAAAGAATCACCTTTGTAACATGAGTTTTTCACTTCAACCTTTTATCTTTTAATTTAACCCTTCCTATGAAAATGCAATTAAATGCTTAAAAGGGTTCAGTTATGAAAAAAAACGTTTGAGGACCAAAATAAAAAATTATTAAAAAAACACTATACAATTAATAGTTAATTGTGAGAGAGTGAACAATAGAAGAGTTTATAGTGAAAGATTCATGTCATTAATATTGTAGATGATTATTAATGTTGTAAATGGGTACCCCAAATAGATTTTCGCATCAGAATACACCTTATAAAACAAATTGGTATGTCATATTTACACCAATGTAGGAAAACTCGATCATGTCTATTTCGGGATTAAAATTTAAAATTTAATCTATCACATAAATATCATTCAAGGAATGAACGACCACAATGAAATTTAAGATTTAATTATATGCGATGGTTAATTCTAGAATAATAAAATGTATAAGTATTGTTAATTTTTTTATTTAGATGATAAAAAATCTGAAATGTGATTTTAAAGTGTGACCTTATTTGGCTATTTTTTTCTTAAGCTGTTTTTTTTTCAAAAAGAATTGATTCAAAATTATCTTTTTTATTGCTGGATAAACTTTAGTTAACCATCAAACCAATCATGAGCCTGATTAGTTGAGTTATGTTTTCTTATGAATGAAGTTTTTGATTAGCGTATACGATAAAAAAACATGTAAAGAAAAGTAATTCCATTAAATGTTAATAAAAAAAATATTATTTAGGATTGGGCATAGAGAGTGCTTGTTAATATGTTGTAATCATAATGAAAAAAACAAAGTGGGAGTTAAATCATACCCTATTAAATAATATTCCAAATAATTTTTTAAATCAATCTATTACAATGAATCTCAATCACGAGATTACGATCCAAATATGATCTATACAAGACACCCTTTGAATTAAAAAAAATCTCAAGTAGCCATGGCTTCACCTTTTTTCCAAACATTGAAACAACTATCTTTTTTGTCAATAAAACTCTTGACCCGAGTCATGAACTTGCTAGATTTTCTATTTTTTTTAGAACAAACTTTTATTTAATCATGTGACACTAAAAATAGACATTTTCAAGAAAATATCCATAAAAATTAAAAAGAGAACAACAATAATTAATTAAAATTTATCTAAAAGAAAAAAACTCTGGAAAAAAAACCACGTGTCTATGTCCGAGTGGGTAAATGTGTTTAGCCCAAGAAAACAAAAGGCAATGTGAGCATAAACCAAATTAAGTCTCTTACATCTTTAATTGTTTTTAAGAAACAAAACTCTTTTTTTATTTTTTGCAAAATTGAACATAAATAAAACACTAACCAATCAAAATAGTTTCTCAAGATCAAATGCAAAACAGTGAATTTTCTAAGGATAAAATTGAAAAGACATCAATATATTGGATTAACCTCGATCAACCTAGGTTAAACCACCAAATTCATGATCTGAGTCAAGGACATAACCACAATAAACTAACCTGGTTAGGCCATATTTCTCTTACTTTTCCTTTCCTTTCTTTTATCCTTGGTTGGACATTTATTAAGCTCAGATAGGATAAAATCCAATACTAAATTAAAGAGTTATCAAATAATCAGGGACTAATAATTTTTTTTTTTATATGGTGCTAGTAACTTATGTATCAGCATTTGAGGAAGACTACCATATTAAGAAGGTGTGTGTGACTTTCTCTAAGCTATATTGGTGGCTTTCCTTGGTGCTATTGAAATTATCTCGATAGAAGCTTACTTTTAGGGTGACACGTGATGGTGTCGTAATTATAATGTGGCTTCAATAATCCTTCTTTTTTTCTTTCTCTTAATTTGTGCGCTTTATTTCTTCTTTTCTTTTATTTAAAAATGAAAAAAAGAACGCATTTTTTCTTGATATCAAATTATATCTTTGTATTATCTGTTTTTTTAGTTATTAAATCCAGTCTAGGGGTTGACCCAACCAAGAGGCTTGGTCTCGAGTCACACAAGTTGCCCCTAGTCAACCCAAGAGAAAAAAAAAGGTTTTAATATCCCACTCAAAAAAGTTAAGAAACAATCTATGTGAATATGGGTTATAAATGTTGAAAGCAATGAAGTTTAAAAGGTTATTTCAAAGTTTTTTTTTAATCTCATTTTAAGTTATCATTTTAAGTTGAAGTATTTAGACCAAAAATATTTATTATCCCAATTTGAAAAAAAAAATACAACATTCTTCTTGTGAACATAAATTATATATACTAATGAATTTCCAATCCCACATTCAAAAAATAAAAAAATTATTTTATTTTTTATATAGTAAACTTTGATATGAATCTTTTCTAACGTATTAGTGAAAAAATATTCCCCCCTCTCTTATAGAAACTTCAACTATAGCAAGAAAACCTTGATTTGCCATTAAAGATCCCGTGATTCATCCCCAGGAGGGGTAGCGTGGCGGCAATGACCTTGCTCTTGATGTTTCAAGAGCAAGGTTCGAGTCGGGGCGCGCACACTTTCCTGTAAAAGCCTGGGACAGTTGGGGTTTTACTCGCTCACCTGGGCCCACAAAGTACGCTTTCTGGGGAGTGGGGTTTCCTCGAATCCAAAAAAAAAAAGATCCTGTGATTCGTGGACCAGAATCAGGGAGAGTAATCAAAATATAAAACTTTGTTTCCTTTTCAACCAGAAAAAAAAGTTGAAAGGTTGAATTCTAGTTATGGTAGTAGTTAAAAATGGACAATGTAATTTATGCCAAAGGATAAAGTGGAATCGAAAAAATAATATACATGCACAAGAAATCACGAGGACAACAAAAAAGCGCCTTATGATTATGAACAAAACAATAATTTTGACTAATTCATTAAATCACCAAGCAAACCACGGGAGTTGTTCTTTGAAGGTGTCTATCTAGCCGAATGATTGATTTTGTAGATATATATTTAGGATTCATTGCTTATCCAAGTTTTCTCAGAAAAGTATCCTTGGGATTGCACTATGAAAAGAGTGATAGGCCCGTGCTTTTAAAGTTGACTAAGCAAGAGAAAAACTCTAATTGCGTTCCTAACATGTACGAGACAACACATATCCTTCATGTACTTGGCTAAGATGACATTGTTCCACATAAAAATGTTTGTCGACATGTCATAACAAATACCAATAGATTTAGTGTCTCCACCTTAAATAAAAAAGGGTGACATGAAAAAAGGTCTTTGCTGGGTTTCGAGTTGACTCGATAGGTTAGACAAATTTTTTCTAGGCTTATTGCAAGTCTGATTTTTGTTAGATTCAGACCCGACAAGGGTTCTGGGTCAAAAAATAGGTTAGATCAGGTTTCATAACTATGATTTGCAATATATTTTTTATTTGAGCTTCCAAAATGCTTTTATGCCCTCAAACCATCAAACTAATGCCAACGTGACACTAAATTATTGGTAGTTCAATTTATGCTTCCCTTTCTATTTAGTGCCCGTTTGGTAACGCGGTTGAACCTGCATTTCAAACAAAAATCAATTTTGTGCTGTTTAGTAAAGCAAAAAAGCAGATTAAATTGGTATGAGTCTCATAATAAAAATCGATCAAACTGCTTTTCTTAATAAGCAGAAGATTTATGCTTTTCCTGCATTTCATTTTACTGTGTTAAGCTACTACACTGACTACTTCTTCATGATCACAAACCTTCTCCTCCTTCAACGTGATGAACCAGAAGACGTTATGAACCAGAAGCTTCAACGTGAAAAGGAAGAAGACGATGGCACAACCAGAGCTGAGAGGAAGAAGACAATGGCACAACCACTAACCAACAACCAACCTTGGTGATGGAGGATCACCAGAAGCTCTCTCTCTCTCTCTCTCTCTCTCTCTCTCTCTCTCCCGGTTGCAACTTTTTCTCTCCATAACAGCAACCATGGATGAAGCTCTCTCTCTCTCTCTCTATCGGTTGCAACTTTTTCTCTCCAAAACAACAACCATGGATGTAGCTCTCTCTCTCTCTCCTCAGCAATCACCGGTGAGCACCATCAGCTGCTCCTTCGGCACCATTAATCTCTCCTCTTCATCGTCAGCACCTGCACCGTCCAGTCTTCTCCCCCAATGCCGTCGAGCAGCAGCAGTAGCAGCTGCACCACCAGCAGTAGCAACCTTCCAACACTGCCACCAACCACAACAGTCCACCATTTACGACGCTACCACCACAAGAAGAACCACCTCGACCTCCTCTACTCATTGGTATCGGCAACTGAGCCTCTCATCACTGTCGGCCATGTTAAAGTTCACTTGTTACGTGAATAGTAATTGTGTGAATTAATTCACAACGATGAATGCAACACACCATTTTGTGTTTTTTTTAATTGTTAATTGTTGGGCTGGACCTTTCTTGGCCCAGCCCAAGTCCAGCATAGTTGGGTCAGGCCCAGTTCAATTTTTTTTTAATTTAAAAAAATTACTAAAAAAAATAAAAAAAATATAGATAGAAGTCCCGAATTTTCCAACAGTCGAGACATTGAAGTCAAGATGACGCGAAACTCACCCAGTTAATGCGTTTCGACGTGACCGTCAATAGCTTCGTTGTTGATGCATATTCTTTTTTAGCTGAATTATGTCATTTTGGCCCTGAAATCATCGTTTTTTTTTCTATTTTAGGAAAGTTTCGTTTTAGCCATAACTCTTGATTTCCAAGTCCAAATTGACTTTCATCAATTCAGGCTTGCTCAAGATTTCCAACAGTTTTAATTTCCGCAATTATCTCAATTTTGCTATTTTTGGTAATTTTTAATAATTATCCCGTTTCTTGTCCAACAAGGATTAGGGCTAAGATTTTCGTTTAAATTGTAAGCCTTCTGGCCTGGTACTGAATTATTCAATAAAATTTCAAATTTTCTTGAGAGTTTCTCTTGTTATTACTATTAATAAAATTTCTGAAATCCCAGAATATTACAAGTGGTTTGATGAGAGAATAAAAACAAATGTCTAATTACATGAATTATTAATTATATTTTATTGTTATTATTATTATTATTATTATTATTAATCTACAATATTTTAAAAATAATATATATATATATGTGTGTGTGTGTGTGTGTGTGTGTGTGTGTGTGTGTGTGAAAAGCAGATAACAAAATACACGAAACTGTTTTTCACCAACCTCAAACTCAACCACATTTTTAACCAAACACTTCAATTTCAGTTATAAACCGCAGCTAAAAATGCTTTTCATGAAACTGTTTTTAAAAACCTCAACAAAAAAAATAAAAGTAATATCAAACACACCCTTAACCATCATATCCAGCCCCAAAAGGTAACTCTGAGGTTGCATGTCTTTACTAGCACAAACAAATCCAAAACACCTATAAAATAAATGAAATTGTATTATGTATGCTAAGGTCTATTTTAAAGTATAAAAAATATTATTTTTCATAATATTTTTTATTTAAAAATTTATAAAAATAACATTTTTTTTAAAATATTAATATTAATACATCAAAACAATTTATAAATATAAAAAAAATCATTTTAAATAAAAAAATCATTTTTAAAACGCATTAACAACATACTATAAAAAGCGCAAATAAAGCACATCTAACCACACACTTATGATCAAGCAGGTCTCTTATAATTAATATATTGCTTCTGGCAACGGAATGCTTATGATATTAATATTTTTTTTTCTTAAAAAATCACCACATATCTCTCTGAGATCATACTTCTAAAGTGATAAAAAAGAAAGAAAGAGAAGTTAAAGGGACCAAATCATGACATTGATGGTTCGACTGAAATTATAAACAAATGGAAGGTCTAAATTAAAGTGTATATACTATTCAAACTAATGAAAAAAAGAAGAGAAAGCAGGCTCTCTTTTTTCCACTCAACTTTTTCTTTCTCTCCGTCCTGCTCATTTTGATAGCAAGCTGCTTTTTCTAGAGAGAGAAAGAGAGAAACGGGCTGTGATTGCTTGTGTGTGTTTTCTTAGAGATTGACCAGAAATAGCGATGGATTCATCCAAAGATCGCGAGAACTTCGTCTACGTCGCCAAGCTCGCCGAGCAAGCTGAACGCTACGACGGTCTGTTTCTCTCTCAAGATATATTTATACGCGTCTTTGTTCTTTCTCTCTCACTCTAGATCTGTGCTTTGACGTTATGTTTTTACTCATTATAGAACTCAATCGCATGATCGATCGTAGATTTATGGATTAAATAACATACATTTTGATACTTATTGCATTTGATTTAAAATAATTATTGAAATATATTTGTCTTATTTTTTGGGAGATTAGAAGTAAATCACGTTTAATTAATGTTACCGGTTTTAATTATTTTGACTGATTTCTTCTTTGATTTGCAACTACTTTATTGGTGATTTTTGTGCTTCTAAATTTCATTAATTATCATGTCTTTTAATTTAGGTTTTTGTGCTTAAATTTAGGATCTTTTAAAAAATAAATAATTAACAATAGAGAAAATTTAGTAATTACTGATTCAGTACTTATTAACTAATTAACTTGTTTTTTGTGATTACATGGGTGAAAAGTAAAATAAAAATGGAACTATTTCTGTTCATCGAAATTAATTTCTAGTGGAAATTCAAAAAAATAAAATAAACAAATTTATAATGTTGATACTTTTATTGGAAGTTGTTAGAAAACTGAGTTTGTTGTGTCATGGCATGTAGAAATGGTGGATGCCATGAAGAAAGTTGCGAAACTTGATGTTGAATTAACAGTGGAGGAGAGAAACTTACTCTCTGTGGGATACAAGAATGTGATTGGAGCGAGGAGGGCATCATGGAGAATCTTGTCATCAATTGAGCAGAAGGAGGAGTCAAAAGGGAATGAAACAAATGTGAAGAGGATCAAAGAGTATAGGAAGAAGGCAGAGGAAGAGTTAGATAGCATTTGCAATGATATTATGACTGTGATTGATGAGCATCTCATTCCGTCATCTGTAGCAGGGGAATCCTCTGTGTTCTACTATAAGATGTAAGGGTGGATGTATTTGTGTTTTTATTAATTTGTTTGGGTAGATGTCATGGTTTCAATTGTTATTTGAAATTTATGAAGGTTTTTGGGTTTGGTGCAGGAAAGGTGATTATTACCGGTACCTGGCAGAGTTCAAGAGTGGTAATGATAGGAAAGAAGCAGCTGATCAGTCACTTAAGGCATATGAGGTATGTATGCCTATTTTTTGTTCTGTTTTCCTTTGATCCTATGATTAAATTTCAGGGTTCGAAAACTTTGACTTGATGTGAAGCACTCATCTTCTCTAAACTGATTCGCAGATGGATCTTTCTCTCAGTCATTTGCACTGTTTCTGTTTGGATTATCTTGAAATGTGAATTTTCACGTGCAACCTATTTTTGAAAACCCCAGGCTTTACATCCTTTCTTTGACATATATTTCTCCTGTCTCTGTAGTTATTTCTTACAAGGAGAATGTTATTGAAACTTGCATTTAGGCTGCTGTAACTTGTTTACTGTTAAATTGATCAGGGATTGCTTTTACTCGCATAAAGTATTGCACAGCTGTGTTTTGATGTTTAAAATGGCCAGAGTCTTGTTTGATATCTAATAAGGCTCTTTACCCATATGTTTTTCCCATGGGAGAGCATTCCTTGGTTATGGCCTTTTGGTTTTCTGCCAATTTTCTATGGTCCTTTTTCATTGAATCTGTCACCCTTACCCTTGTTTTCCTTTAATTTTCCTGTCGTCCTTGTCAGTTTATTCATCTACATAAGGTTTACTATATCATTCGTTCTGCATGTTTGTTGGTTTTTGCAGACTGCCACAACAACTGCAGCAGGTGATCTATCTCCCATCCATCCCATTCGACTGGGTTTGGCTCTTAATTTCTCTGTGTTCTACTATGAGATCATGAACTCACCAGAACGGTATGCAGAATGTGATTGCTTATATGTGTGAAAAGCTCTAGACTATAATTTTATTTGTATTTTGGAAAAGCTTATACATATAAATTCTTATTGCATTTTTGGTGTCACTTAGGGCTTGCCATCTCGCAAAGCAATCATTTGATGAAGCTATTTCAGAGCTGGATACCCTGAGTGAAGAGTCTTACAAGGATAGCACTTTGATTATGCAACTGTTGAGGGACAACCTCACTCTGTGGACTTCTGATATTCCTGAGGATGGAGGTATCTGTTGATTCAATGCATGAAAGTTTGAAAGGGTCAAGTTTTCATTTTATTTTATGAAGAATAATTTTGATCTGTTCTCTCCATTTAGTATTATTTTGAACTCAGTCTAAAATGTGTTGAAATCCCATTTTAGCTACTCTTTCTCCATAACAATAAACAAATAAATGGAAAAATTGATATATTTGACATTGTCTCATTATGAGGTCTGTGAATTCCTTAGATGCTGAATTCATTTTAAGGACTATTCATGATTTCTTGTTTTACATGGAGCTGTTGGGTTTAGGAGTATCTAACTAAATCAAATTAGAGCAAAATTGAAAAGCGATGGCCCATGGACGAATGAAAATCTATATGCATTTGATTGTTTGACTTCATAGGTACAAAATGCTTCGGATTCTCTGCAAGAAATCATAGTGGCTTTTAGTGGACATCTTCTTTAACCTGAGCCTTTTGCAGCATGAGTTATCCGTTGTGCACATATGATTACCAAATGTTTGTATACTGTAGGGTTTTAGTGGACAGTTGACTTATCTAAATTTTTATATTGACAGAATACCAGAAGATGGAAACCTCTGCGAGAGCTGGTGGGGGTGAAGATGCCGAGGTTGGCCATTTACCTGTCGTGAATTGTCTATTCTCTGAATTATTTATTTGGATTTGCAGATTTATGAACATTCATTGAATTCGTTTGCTGTGCAGTGATGATGCGACTGGAACCCCTTCTGGTCCTTGGATGAGTGACCGAGGAGTAGGATGATTTTCCCACAATGTTGTGCTATTGCTATACTTAAAGAGAGGTTTTACAGATTTCTCTTGCTGTACCTTACTATTATCACTTGGTGTTAGTCTCATTGTCCGTCAACTATGTATTAGCAGGAAATATTTGTTGGGTTGTAATATGGATATGACCAACGATTATTGCTGGTTTCTCAAATTTCCTTGCAGGCCAATTGTATTTCAATTGGTTATTTTGGGTAAATAATTCATCTTTCATTAAGTGATTACCACCTCTTCATGATATGATGTCGGAGATGTCGGTGGGTTTCTATAGATGAACCTATGGACAGTTTTCTTAAAACCCAGACGGTGCGAAACTCATGCTCGCAATGCATTTTATAGACTGAGGTCGTCTATCTCGATTATCCGGTTGTCATCAAGACCCTTTAGGTCGTTGTGAAATTGAGATTTGGTTAACGAATTGGCATGCTGATGGACTTGGGCCTGTTGTGTCCTTGAAGCCCAGCCAGGTCATGTATTTGGGCCTGTTGTGTCCTTGAAGCCCAGCCAGGTCAAATACCTTGAAGCCCAGCGAGGTCAGATTCTGATCGCAGCTGTGACCAATACTATTCCTCTTGATTGGACTTGGTGTTGGCTCTTGTTTCACAATCCACATCCGATCGGAGACCACAAAATTAATGGTCATAAATATTCAGGTATTGTTCCGGTCGCCAAAGTAACTTTCTCAAGTGTCCATGGATAATTCTGATGGATAATCTAATCTGTGTTGTGAAAGCCTTAGGGTGTCCTGGCTTCACGAGATTGAAATAATTAATCGATACTGGCAAATAAAAGAATAAAAACATGTAGAGGGGTAGCAAAATTATCCAACCAATTGATTTTGCGTTCTCCAGTACGGTTGTGACCTTCTGGGTCGTTTTCATCTCGTTAGCTTCGGATTTTGTGGTTTTCATGCTATTTCTCCAAATTTCTTATCCTGGAAAAGTATTTGGTGATGTCTTGAAGGGAGTCGGTGCTCTTTATTAGCTCTTTGATGAACCACGAAGTGAACCACGAAGATCTGCAAGGGTGGCAGTAAAAAAACCAAAGTATTTTGATTAAATGCTTGCTGTCATGTATGGACCTGTTGGCCAAGGACGTGGTCTAACTTGTTGGTCATGCCCACAAAGCATGCTTGCTTAAGAATAGGTCTATTAGTTATTTGATTTTTAATAATGCCGAAGTGGCTGCTTGCCAGTAGATGGTAGTGTCCTGATTCTTAGGGATATGATCTCAGAATTAGGAATGTTTGTTATTTTCTTTCCTGTATAAAAGGACCCTTTGGGAAATCAGAAAAGAGCAACTTATTTCATTCAAATACAAGTCTTGAGGTTAATTCTCACCCGAATTAGAATAAATCCTACACTACATATTTATAGCTTGATTGGGACCTATCATTGGTATCAGAGCTATGGGAACAAATAAAGAGCGCATTGAGAGTTTAGAAGCTGGCTTGGGTGGGTTGCAAGACAATTTTAGCCGCATGGAAGCAGGTGTAACTGACAAGTTGCACCACATTGAAGATGTCCTTAGCAAGCTCTTTGAAGTCATGCTATCCAATCCGAATGCATCAGTTAACAACACCACGGTGGGCACCAATCCTTCTGACCCTGCTACCAGTTCTCCTAATGGACGTTCTCGTTCCATAAGAGAAGAGTCTAGAGATGTCACAGAAGACGGATGACCATTGTTTTCTTCGAAATTAGCAAGCTTGGAGTTTCCACGATTTTTAGGAGATGACCCTACTGAATGGTTCACTAGAGTGGATCAATTCTTCGAATTCCAAGGAACCATTGAAGCTCAAAAGGTGTCTCTAGCATCGTTCCACTTACAAGGCGAAGCTAATCAATGGTGGTAGTGGTTGAGACGATCTTATAGAGAAGAAGGCAGGGAGGTAACATGGGGCATTTTTCAGGAAGAGCTGTGGGCAAGGTTTGGTCCTACCGAATGTGAGGACTTTGATGAGGCCTTGTCTAAGGTAAAACAGGAGGGATCTTTGCGCGAGTATCAGAAGGAATTTGAATGTTTGGGTAATCGGGTGCACGGATGGCCACAGAAAGCTTTAGTAGGGACATTCATGGGTGGCCTCAAACCCGAAATCGCAGATGGCATACGGATTTTTAAACCAAAGTCATCAAAGGAAGCTAGCAGCCTTGCACAAATGCGAGATGAGCAGTTGAACCACCAAAGACAAAGTACACGATCCATTCCTCGAGCCATGCCAGACTACGCTCCACCAAACCGATTCAAAACAACTCCAAGCATGAAACAACTTTCATGGGATGAAATGCAGAAGAAACGCGCACGGGTTTATGTTTTAACTGTGAGGAGAAATTCACCCCTGGTCACAGATGCAAGGGGCCACACTTCTACTGTTAGAAGGCTGCTGTAAATATTCAGAGGAAGCTGACTGCTCGGAGGAATTTCAACTTGAAATATCCTTGCATGCACTGTCTGGATGGACGACATATAAGACTACTCGGGTGTTGGCCAAAATTGGACCCTATGAGATTGTTGTTCTCATTGATAGTGGGTCTACGCACAACTTCATCAGTGAGAAAGTGGCTAGTATGCTGCAATTGCCAGTGATTCCAACAGACTCCTTCAATGTCCGGGTGGCGAATGGCAGCCCATTACAATGTCAAGGCAGGTTTGAAAACGTCCATATTGCACTCCAGGGTATCCCTTTTGTCCTCACTCTGTATGCCTTGCCTTTAGTTGGGTTAGAATGTGGTCTTGGGGGTTCATTGGCTGGAACAATTGGGTACTGTGATATGCAATTGGAAGCAATTAACAATGGAGTTTCAGTGGCGCAACCAAAATCATACACTGCAAGGGATGGGTACCTCAATTTAGTCCACATCTAGGAAAGCTATTGCCAAGAACGTGCGACAAGGGAGTTCGATGTTTGCCATTTGCATGCAATCTTCAGCTAGTCCAGCAGCATAAAGTGTCAATCCAGAGCTAAACCAAGTATTGGAGGACTTTGCAGATTTATTTCAGGAGCCAACTCAACTTCCTCCCACAAGAGAAGTAGATCATCACATCAATTTACAAGAGGGGACAACTCCCATTAACGTGCGACCCTATAGGTATGCCTACTTTCAAAAAGCCAAAATCAAAAAACAAGTTCATGACATGTTAAAATTGGGGCTAATAAAATCTAGTACTAGTCCCTTTTCATCTCCTGTTTTGTTGGTAAAGAAAAAAGATGGTTCGTGGCGGTTTTGTACTGATTATAGAGCCCTTAATGCCGTAACCATCAAAGATAGGTTTCCTATTCCCACTGTTGATGACATGCTCGATGAACTTTATGGAGCTAATTATTTCACCAAACTTAATTTACGAGCAGGATACCACCAGGTACGAGTACATCCAACCGATATCCCTAAAACTGTCTTTCGTACTCATAATGGTCATTATGAATACTTGGTTATGCCCTTTGGTCTTTGTAACGCCCCCTCTACTTTCCAAGCTATTATGAATTCTATTTTTTGCCCTTACCTGCGCAAATTTGTACTAGTATTTTTTTATGACATTTTAATTTATAGCCCCAATCAGAGCATGCATCTTGAACATGTTACAAAGGCATTTGAAATATTACTGCAACATCAGTTCTTTGTCAAATTCAGTAAATGTGCATTCGGTTTGCAAGAATTGGAATATTTGGGGCATATTGTGACTTCTCAAGGAGTCAAGGTGGATCAAAACAAAATTACAGCGATGCTAAATTGGCCTCGCCCTACTAATGTTTCCGAATTACGTGGTTTTTTAGGCCTTACAGGTTATTATTGGAAATTTGTTCGGAACTATGGACTTATTGCTCAGCCTCTCACCAGTCTTCTCAAGAAGGGCGAGTTTGGGTGGTTTGATACAGCTGAAAAAGCATTTCAAGAACTCAAAACTGCCATGACAACCACACCCATACTTGCGATGCCCAATTTTAATGAACCATTCACCATTGAATCAGACGCGTCTGGCACTGGCATCGGGGCTGTTTTGAGTCAACAAGGGCAGCCTATCGCATTCATGAGTCGCGCATTGGGTATTACCAAACAATCATGGTCGGTGTATGCCAATGAAATGCTGGCCATCATTCATGCCATTCAAACGTGGAGACCATTTCTGCTGGGAAGGAAGTTCTTCATTCAAACCGACCAACGCAGCCTCAAATACTGGTTGGATCAACGTTTCTTATGGTTATGAGATAATCTATAGACCCGGTCGAGATAACAATGCAGCTGATGCCCTCTCACGGGTACTGGGCAGTCCAAGCTTGGATAATTTGTCTGTCTCTCACACTTCATTATGGGACGCAATCAAAGAAGAGGCCCGCAACAACCCCTACATGTTGATAATCAGCAACAAGGCTACTGCAAATCCTGGGGTTCTTTACAACTGGCATAACGGGTTGGTCTGCTACAAGAATCGGGTAGTGGTGCCACCACATTCCCACATAATTTCACAACTGCTCCATGAATTCCATGACTCTCTCAATGGTGGCCATTCTGGTGTCTTACGTACCTACAAATGATTGGCACAACAATTCTACTGGCCCTCCATGTTCCAAGCAGTTAAGACGTATGTGGCAGCGTGTGAAATTTGCCAACGCACTAAAAATGACACACTGTCACCAGCAGGTCTCTTACAACCTCTTCCAATCCCGTGTCAAGTTTGGGATGACATTACGATGGATTTTATTGATGGTCTTCCCCCCTTAGTTGGCAAAACTACAATTCTAATTGTTGTTGACAGATTGAGTAAATCAGCTCATTTCTTGGCCCTAGCGCACCCATATACAACCAAAATGGTGGCTGAAATTTTCATTACTGGCATTGTCAAGCTTTATGGTATGCCTCAGTCTATTGTCAGTGATCGAGACCCCGTGTTTATCAGTCATTTTTGGCAAGAATTTTTTAAATTATCCGGCACCAAATTGAAGATGAGTTCAGCTTACCATCCGCAAACTGACGGATAAACAGAGGTCGTCAATCACTGCATTGAGTAATATCTACGTTGCTTCACTTACCAGCAACCCCGTAAGTGGCATTCCTTTCTACCGTGGGCTGAGTTTTGGTACAACACCACCTATCATGCCTCTATAGGTATGACTCCATTCCAAGCTCTCTATGGAAGGCCACCACCCACAATACCTCAGTACCATGAAGGATTTTGTCCAGTGTACAAAGTCGATAAGAACTTGGCTTCTCGAGATGCTCTGCTTCAACAGCTTAAGAGCAATCTACATGCTGCAAATAATCGTATGAAGCAATAAGCAGATTCCAAACGCAGAGATGTTGAGTTCCAAGTTGGTGATAGGGTATTTCTGAAACTACATCCCTATTGTCAACAGTCCGTATTCAAACGATCTTATCATAAACTTGCAAGCAGATTCTATGGGCCATATCTCGTTGAAGAAAAAATTGGACACGTTGCTTACAAACTCCAGCTTCCCCCCAACTCTCGCATTCACCCTATTTACTACTCACACTAACCTACCTCCAGTAGCAGATGATGACGAATTGCTTATGGAACCGAAGTGTGTGTTGGATACTCGCGGGGTAAAACGTGGATCCAAATTTATTGAGAAAAGCTTAATCCAATGGAAACGGCTTCCACGTGATGATGCTACATGGGAGAACACTCAGGAATTACGTGACAAGTTCATTAATTTCAACCTTGAGGACAAGGTTTGTTTCACAGGGGGGGAGTATTGATGAACCACGAAGTGAACCACGAAGATCTACAAGGGTGGCAGTAAAAAATCCAAAGTATTTTGATGAAATGCTTGCTGTCACATATGGACCTGTTGGCCAAGGACGTGGTCTAACTTGTTGGTCATGGCCACAAAGCATGCTTGCTTAAGAATAGGTCTATTAGTTATTTGATTTTTAATAATGCCGAAGTGGCTGGTTGCCAGTAGATGGTAGTGTCCTGATTCTTAGGGATATGATCTCAAAATGAGGAATGTTTGTTATTTTCTTTCTTGTATAAAAAGACCCTTTGGGAAATCAGAAAAGGGCAACTTATTTAATTCAAATACAAGTCTTGAGGTTAATTCTCACCCGCAGTAGAATAAATCCTGCACTACATATTTATAGCTTGATTGGGACCTATCACTCTTGTACAATCTTTGTAGGTGATAAGTTTCAAAATTCAAGATGCTTAGTGTCATAACCTAATTTATGGGTTATTCTCCAAAATCTATCCAAAAATAACAAAAATAAAATAAAAGGAGCTGACGTCGGTAGAAAAATCAAGATAGAAATTTTGGATGTTTTTGAGAGCCTGATCGTACCTCTTTTATGCCAAAAAATGAAGGGAAATGTAGATTCAAGGCTAAATAATTTATTATTGGATAAATCTGTGTATAACATAAGTCGAAAGGCATAATTATATTTTTATGGGCAGTTTTATTTAATCGTCAACCAATTTAAAGTGTAATTATGTTAAGTGATTAATTTAGAGGCCCAAATGAAGGATTTAATTAAGCGCAATGACTTAATTATACTTTAAATGGGTCAAATTAATTTTATTCAAAGCTTAATTGGTGAGAAATTAAGTTTGGAAGCCTAATTTGGATTAAATTGAGAAGATCAGAATTTTTAGAGACGAAACTTTTTAGGTGAACTCAGAAGCCAAAATAATAAAAAAAAATTCGTTCTTCCCAGTTTTTCTCGTCAAAAAACTACTTTTTGTCACAACCGATGCTGTAACCATGCTTTGTCATGCCGACAGCCATACCCTGCGACCTACTCCCACTCTGCACCACATTCCAGGACAACACTCCCATACCTGCAAACAATCTATAAAAGGAGAGTAAATTTTAAGAACAAGGGGGAGCATATGAAATAATACAAGGTGATAAACAGGGAGAGACCATAGTTAAAGTTGAAAAAACTAGAGAGAGGAGAATATAATAATATCAGAGGGAAATAAAAAAACACACAGAAAAACTTGAACAAGACGTAGAGGGACAAACCAATTGTAAGCTTGCCCCTGATGGCAGGACATCAACTTCGTCTTCCTCAACACCGATAGGACTAGCTCTTCTCCTACAGTTCCGGTGACAGCAACACCTCTTCATCGGTAGCCAGCAACAGACATGTAGCAGCCATCTCTCTCTCTCTCTCTTTCCCCCGCAGCAGCTCTCTCATCTCCCTCGGCAGTTTGCAACAACCACAACCAGTAGTAGCCACCCACCATGACCCTCTCTCTCTCTCCTTCCTCAGCACCGACAACCTCACTGTAACCGCACATTATATTTGTCGTAACCCAATTTTTGGGTTACTCCCCAAAATAAAATAAAAATAACAAAAATAAAATAAAAGGGGTTGGTGTCGGTGGAAAATCACGATGAAAATTTTGAATAATTTCGGAGCCGAATCGTGTCTCTTTTGTGCCCAAAAATGAGAGAAAATACAAATTCGAGGTAACAATTAAGTCAAAAATCATAATTATATTTTTTATAAGCCAATTTGATTTAATCATGGGCTAATTCAAAATATTATTATGTTTGAGAATTAATTTAGGGTCCAATTGAAGAATTTAATTAAGTGCAAGGACTTAATTATGCTTTAAATTGATCAAATTAATTTTACTAAGGGCTTAATTGGCAAAAAATCAAATTCTTGAATTTAATTCGGGTTCAATTGAGAAGATTGGAATTTTTGGAGACCCAATTGAATTTTTCCAAGCTAATTGTGCAAAATTAGGGGCCAAATTTAAGACAATTGAGAATTTAATGCTCAATTGAGGGTCGAATTGCATAAATTAGAAGTAAGGGACCATAATAAAAAGGGCGCGCAAATGTAAGGCTATTGTTGAAATTTTGATGGGGATATAATTGCACAAATTACAAGTTTAAATTCAATTGAGGGTGCAATTAGAGCAATTACAAATTGAAGGACCAAAATGTATCTGCACCTTAACCATTTTCAACGCCCGCCTACCGACCGGCCACCTGCACGCTGCCGACTACCCGCCTGTGCCACTGCCAACAGCCACCCGGCCGAAAGCAGGCCACCATGCCGACGACATCCACAGTATTTCAACCACCGTGGCAGCCCAAGCTCCCTATAAATAGCAGCCATGGAACGCTGCAGAAAGGGGGGGGGGGGGAATCACGTTACGGGAGAGAAGAAAAAAATTACAGAGGAGAGAAGACGAACAGAGAAAAAACTGAAAAAAACGAGAGCAGAAATTTCACGTAAGAGGGAAGAAAATTCTGAGGAATCACGTTACAAGGAAGAAGACGAAGACACGCAGCGGCAACCACCTATCTTCCCCAACTTCGGCGTCAACAACTCTCTCTCTCCCTCTCGGTCTGCAAGTTCCCTCTCTCTCTAAACCAGCAGCTGCAGCTCTCTCTCTCCCTCTTGGTCAACCAGCTCCAACCACCTAGCTCTACACTCTTCATCTCCGGCAGCACCTCCAGAAGCTCCCCAACAGCAAGCTAAGCTCTCCCTCCCAGCTCCGGCGAAGGAGCAGCAACAACAGAGAGGGCGAACGGCAGCACAGGTCAGCCCTTCCGACGCCCCTACCCGCCACCACGGGCCACCATTTTCGACGCCACCTTGACGTCCTCTACCCGGTGGTAGTAGCGAGTAAGCCTCTCATCGTGGTTGGTCAACCACCCATATCACTGTTCACGTTCACATTCACTTGCACTGTGCACTGTGTTTTGATTTCATTTATTATTTTTTTCTTCTTTTTTAGGCCTTTGGGCGGCCTCTCTCGGCCCAGCCTAGTTGGCCGGGCCGGGCCCAAGTCCAGCAGACTTGGGCCCTTGGCCAGCCTCACTTGGGCCGGCCCATTTAGCCGGGCCAGACCAGGCCCGACCCGAAATTTTTTATTTTTTATTATTTTAAAAAACAAAAAATATCATTTAAAAAAAAACAAAAAACATTTTGTTTTCATGCATACGGCCGAATTCCCAAAGTTATTCCCATCGCATTTTTCGTAAGAAAATATGTTGCATATTTTTCATATTTTAAAACGAAAAATTTGGATATTGTAACCAGTTTACAATTATCCATTGGAAGTCGGCCAAAATGTCAAAAATAATTTAATAATTATTTTGTTTTAGCTTTCACGGTGTAAATTTACATTGTAAAGTACACCCGCAGATAAAAAAAAGATTTTTATTACGGTGTAAAATTACATTGTAAAGTACATCCGTAGATAAAACAGGTTTGTAACTGCGGTGTAAAATTACAATGTAAAGTACACCCGCACACAAAAAAAAAAGGTTTTTGAAAATGCAGTGCAAAATTTTTAACTTAGAAAAACAATCAAACAACAATGCAGCTTACCTTAGGTAGGGTGCACTGGGGGTGATGCGTCTTCCCCTTGCATAACAAGTCCCCTTACCTAGACTCTCGCAGACCAATAGGTTTCCTAATAACCTTAATATTTGGTGGCGACTCCTAATAATTATAGTCGTAATTTTTACGGCTATAAAACAACCCCTCATTTCCACCGCGAGCCATTGTCTCCCCCAAATCCAGGGGAGATGGCGGGGCGCGAAGCGCGAAAAAAATCACCGTCGCGACAGATGGTGACTCCGCTGGGGATGATCGCTGGACTGAGCTTTGTTGTTTGATTGTTTATTCTTTAGTCCTTTTTTTTCATGCATTTTTACTGCTTTAGCATGCATTTTACTTTCAATTCACGCATAACATTTGGTTTGAATTAATTTCATCATGCATTTTAATTTCCGGAGTAAACCCAATTTCAAGTTAGTTGGGGATTAGCGGTCTGCCTCATGACTTTCAGTCGGGTTCAGATTCGTCAAACATCCAACTATAAACTGAGCGTTTACTTGATAATGGCGGTCATATTGTGCCCCAACCATTTCTTGTAAACCCCTACACCATCTTCATGTAAGGCGGTCACTGGGCAGTTCATAGACCTTTTGAGACCAGATAGAAAGCTTACCCCTCATGTAATGACTTAAAACTGTCTTTCTGTATAAACTCTCCGATAATTTACCTAATGTGTATATACATGCATTTGCATCCACATGCATCCATCACTGTGCATAACATATCATCAACAGATTGAAATATAGGTCCCCGAAGAGCTCTTACCGCTTGACTCCAACAGAGAAATATGGATGACGAAGAACGTGCACACCGCGATGCTCATTTTCAAGAAGAATTGGATTCTCTGAAAGCTAGCGTGACTAGTCTTACCAGCTTACTCGAGCAAGCACTGAGAAATACCTCTGGCGAGGGTCCTTCTACTATACCCGCAACAGCTGCTCAAACACAAGCAATGAACCATCATGAAGAGGTGATAGGGGAAAGGGTTCAGGATCCACAACAAAACCCAACTTTCGTACAATTGGCAGTGCCGACACCTGCGCCAACCCCAACAATTATAGAAGCATCAGTGGGTATTGACCAAGATAAGATGACAACGCTAGAAGCCAGGATAAGGGCTATTGAAGGGGTAAATTTGTATGACCCAGTACAAGCTGCAGAAATGTGTCTAGTCCCGAATGTGGTAATACCAAAGAAATTTCACGTTCCTGAATTTATCAAATACGCTGGAACACAGTGCCCTATCACTCATCTTAAATCATACTATAACCAAATGGCAGAAGTAGTGCACGATGAAAAATTACTGATGCATTTTTTTCAAGACAGTTTGAGTCGGGCAGCTTTGAATTGGTACATGAGACTAGACAACACCAGGATCCGTAGTTAGAAAAATCTGGTAGATGCTTTCGTCAAGCAATATAAGTACAACATGGACATTGCTCCTGACAGGACAAGTTTGTCCATCTTGGAAAAGATGAACAGAGAAAGCATAAGGGAATATGCTCAGAGATGGAGAGATCTTGCTGCACAGGTACATCCCCCGCTTTTGGATAAACAAATGGTGGCATTATTTGCCAATACTCTGAGAGCCCCATATTACAAACATTTAATGGGCAGCTCAGCACAACAATTCATGGATGTTGTAGTTGTGGCAGAGCGAATAGAGCAGGGAATCTGAAGTGGGAGAATCCTCGCACCTGTGGAGAAAAATGGCTTTGAAGTCAAAAGAAAAGATGCCGAACATTTTGAAGATGACTATAAGGGTAGGAACAACCAATTCCAAAACTACCATAACCCTTCATCTCAAATTGCCAACATTAATTTTCAAGCCAAAGATCCACATAAAAATTTCCCAAAAAGAATTTCCCAGAAAATCCGAGAACAGCTACCTCCGCTACCATTGCCTTTGAATCAGATATATCAAAAGTTGGTAAGCACTAGGAAAATAGCTCCTGAACCTCAGACACCTTTGCAACCACTTTATCCTGATTAGTACAAACCTGATCTCACCTGCGAATACCATGCTGGTGCTGCAGTGCATAGCATTCACACTTGTGGTGCCTTCAAGAAGAGGCTCATGCAATTGATCAAAACAGGGTGGATAACATCCGAAGAAAATCCAGGTCCTGCACCCAATTAAGCTTCACGAAGATGAGATACCAAGTGTCTGCACCATTTAAAGTGAAATCGACAAAAGCTTTTGAAAAGAGAGTGTGCCAATATCGGAAGATGAAGTCTGCTTCCATGATTTCCTTTTGCTTTGGTCATGTCCGCACATTATATTCCTATTTTGACTTGTCGGCTATTTTGCTCGTAATGCCACAAGACCTTTTGTTAAACAAGCTTTTCTCTCCAATAAGATCATATATTTTCTTGTGTTCATGGTGTGCTCTTATTTTTTGTTTATATAACACAAGCACACATCACACCCTTTCATCCAAATTATACATGATCTCATGATTTCATTAAGATTTTTGGCAAATCAAATTCTAGTACGAAAAGAAAGGCCAATTTGATGTTTGTTTAACAAATGTGTTTTGGGAATTCAAAGGATTTCATTGAAAGGTGATCTCATACCACCAAAACCCACATAATAAAGCTAATCCTTTAGCCAAACAAATAATCCAAAAAATCAAAAAACTTGTTTCGCATGGAAAAACAAAGCTTATTTGATTCAGATTGCATGTTTTTGAAATGAGGAAAGACCATCTTTGATATGCCATCACAAAGTCTCAAATATCCCTTGCAGTCCTTATTTGAGCCTAATAATTTTTTTTTCTTGATAATTAACCCTAACAAGGATCACACCTTACACTGGGGGGCAAGTGCAAAAAAAAAAAAAAAAACTACAAAACAGTCCTCAATGACAAGTGACGCCCGAACAAAGCTGGGGGGCATAAACATAAAAAGGGTTTTAGTACACTATAGCAAATTAATTCAATATTTTGTTAGTACTAAAAACCCAACATAGAAAGCCCAAACAAAATACTTGGGGGGCATGTCAAGTCAGCACAATGTTAGTGCCAAAAACCAATAAAAAAGCCCAAACAAAATACTTGGGGGGCATGTCAAGTCAGCACAATGTTAGTGCCAAAAACCAATAAAAAGCCCAAACAAAATACTTGGGGGGCATGTCAAGATGAAAGCCCAAACAAACACTGGGGGGCATGCTAGGTCACTATGAAAATCAATCATGAGGGCTAAATGTCGTTCTAAGAGTAAGCACTAAGTGATCCTTAGTCTAGAAAACCCTTAAACACTTTTTGAGCCTACACATATCTTTTTTCATAGCCAGTAACCTAAGCCTATGTTACAAGCTTGATAAAGCCCTTTCTGATCAAATAAGAGTGATCTGGATTGATAAACAATGCTTTTCCATTTAAAACAATCCTTATAGATGTTTCACACAACCTGATTGAAACCTTCCTGACATACGAGACTTGCAAATATCATTTCACATTCTTGTCAAAGTCAACATAAAACCTAACAATGAGATCATTTGAATTCTTTCGAGAACAAGTTTGTTAAACAAACATCAAAATGGTTTTTGTGCTTGGAATGACTTTGAAATTCCAAAAGTTTTACA
The DNA here is from genome assembly GCA_964035475.1 of Salix caprea. Lineage (NCBI taxonomy): Eukaryota > Viridiplantae > Streptophyta > Magnoliopsida > Malpighiales > Salicaceae > Salix > Salix caprea. Next base: position 7,695,666 of record OZ037749.1, on the reverse strand, counting down.
TGAAAACAATTTTTGCAAATAACCATCCCTTTCCTGCAAACACTCGTAGCCTAAAACACTGGTGTGACATGGCCCGACTGGGGCAATCAAAATAGTTTTTGTGCTTGGAATGACTTCAAAATTCCAAAAATTCCCACATGTAAACAATCATTGCAAATAACAAACCCTTTTCTGCAAACACCTGAAGCCCAAAACACTTTTGGGGCATGACCAAACAGGGGGGCAATCTACAAATGCAATTGAAGCTGGCTCCATCATTCCTTTTCAAAGAATCTGGATCAGACTTGGGGGGCATGTTGATATAGAAAATCTATCATCTCCAGTGGTCAAAATCATGAAGCTGGCTCCATAATTCCTTTTCAAAGAATCTGGATCAAACTCGGGGGGCATGTGGATATGAAAGATTTATCATCTTCAGTGGTCAAAATCATGAAGCTGACTTCATAATTCCTTTTCAAAGAATCTGGATCAAACTCGGGGGGGCATGTTGATATGGAAAATCTATCATCTCCGGTGATCAAAATTTTAAATTGCTGCTCGAGTAAGCTGAAGCGAGAAGCCGTCAAAGTCGGAGATCCAAACTCCAGGAAAGGAAGGTCAGGAAGAAAAAAAGGGGACCTATATCTTTCAGGTAAGTATACATGCATCATCATGCATTACATCCCCATTAAGAATCTTGGAAATATTTTGGAGGGATCATACTTTACGAACCTCCATTCATCATTGTGTGCACGCTTTCAAGCTCTCACCCCTTTCACTTCCTTAAGCCTGCTTTTCAGCTTTATCTCTTTCCTAAATTTGGGCGTCATCATATGCATTGCATCCCCCCACTGATAATCTAGAAAATGTTTTGAAGGGATCGTAATTCACGAACCTTCATTCATCATTTTGTGCACGCCTTCGAGCTCTCATCTCTTTCATATCCTATAACGTGCTTTTCAGCCCTGCCTCTTTCCTAAATTTGAATGTCATCATACATTGCATTCTTCCACTAGGAATCCAAGAAATGTTTTGGAGGGATTGTAATTTACAAACCTCCACTCATCATTTTTGTGTGCGCCTTCGAGCCCTTACCACTTTCACTTCCTAAGTGCGCTTGCGAGCTTTTCATAAGCAGATAGAGTGTTTTTCAATCCTATCTCTTTTCTTATTTGAGTATGCTTTCTAGCCATCGACCAACTCAAATAGTGTGCTTTTAAGTCTTATCTCTTCCTAGAACATAGGTAAGCTTTCTAACCATCATAAATTAAAATAATGTGTTTCTAACCCTATTTTTCTTCCTTTTCGTGTGTGTTTTCCAACCACCAATTAAGATAGTGCGTTGTCCATCCATATCCTCCTTGTTTAAGTGTGTTTTCCAACCCTTATCCATAAGCTAAAAATAGTGTGTTTTCCAACCCTATTTTTCTTCCTCTTTTGAGTGAGTTTTCTATCCCTTATCCATCCATTAGGATAGTGCACTTTTTAGCCATTCCTTTTCTCTCTTTTGAGTGAGTTTTCCAACCCTTAACCATCAATTAGGGAAGTGCGCTTCTTAGTCGTACCTCTCCTTGTTTGAGTGTGTTTTCCAACCCTTAACCATGAACAAAAATAGTGAGTTTGCCAACACTATTTTTCTTCCCTATTTGAGCGCGTTCTCCAACCCTCAACAATCAATTCAAATAGTGCGTTGTCTAACCCTATTTTCTCCATTTCGAATGGGTTTTCTAAACCTCAACCATCATTTAGGATAGTGCGCTTTTCATTCCTATCCTCCTCCTTCTCGTTTGAGCGCGTTTTCCAACCTGCGATCACCAACTCAAACAGTGCGCTTTCCAGCCCTCAACCATAGATCCTAGATAGTGAGCTTCCTAGCCCTACTTTTCATTCCAGAAATCTTCACCATTCTCACTTGGGTAAGTCACCCATGACAATAAAACTATTTTCCTATTTCATTCACAAATATCATCATCTTTTATCCTTTAACTGTCCTCCTTAGGCTTCAATTCTTAGATAGTGTGCTTTCTAGCCCTATCTTACCATTCCTTTCTGTGTGCGCTTTATAGTCCTCATTCTCATTTCTGGATGGATCAACCATTTCTTAGTCTGATGAATCCGCTTTGATACGCCTTCTCAAAGTCTCAAATATCCCTTATAGCCCCTATTTGAGCCTAATAAATTCTTTTGATAATTAACCCTGACAAGGTTCACACCCTATACTGGGGGGCAAGTACGAGGATCAAAAAACAGTTTTAATATACAAAATAGTCCTCAATGACAAGTGATGCCTGAACAAAGCTAAAGAGCATAGACATAAAAAAAGTTTTAGTATACTATAGCAAATCAAGACAACATGATGATAGTGCTAAAACCCATGAAAAAAGATCAAACTAAATACTGAGGGACTGTGAAGTCAACATGCTTTTAATGCTAAAAACCCATGATAGAAAGCCCAAGAAAATACTAGGAGGCATGTCAAGACAAAAAACCCAAACAAAATGTTGGGGGGCATGTCAGGTCATTATACAAATCAATCATGAGGACCAAAAGGAGTTCTAAGAGTAAGCACTAAGTGATCTTTAGTCTAGAAAACTCTTAAACACCTTTTGAGCTTACAAATATCTTTTTTTAGCTAGCAACCTAAATCTATGTTACAAACCTTATAAAGTCATTCCTAATCAAATACAGGTAATCTGGATTGTTAGGCAGTGTTTTTCCATTCGAAACAAGCCTTACAAATACTCTTCACGACTTGATCAAAGTCTTTTTGACATACAACACATGAAATAAGTATCATTTCATATTCTTGTCAAAACCAATATAAAACTTGAAAATGAGATCACTTGAATTTTTTCGAGAACAACTTTGTTTAAACAAACATCAAAATGGTTTTTGTGCTTGGAATGACTTTGAAATTTAAAAAATCTTACATGAAACCATTCTTTGTAAATAATCAACCCCTTTCTTGCAAACACTTGAAACTTAAAAAACTTGCAGAGCATGACCAGGCTGGGAGCAATATACAAATGCAATTGAAGCTGGCTTCATCATTCCTTTTCAAAGAATATTGATCAAAACTAAAAGGGGCATGTGGACATGGAAGATTTTGTCATTTCCAGTGGTCAAAATCATAAGTTGCGGCTTGAGTAAGCATAAGCAAGAAGTCATTCAAGCTAGAGATCCAAACCCCAAAAAGAGAAGGTCATGATGATGAAAGGGAGCCTATATTTCTCAGGTAAGTATACATGCATCATCATGCATTGAATCTAGCAAATGTTTTGAAGGGATTGTAATTTACAAACCTTCATTCATCATTTTATGTGCGCCTTCAAGCTCTCACCTCTTTCATTTCCCTGGGCATGCTTTCTAACTCTACCTTTTTCCTTAATTTTGGGTGTAATCATGCATTGCATCCCCCACTAGGAATCTAAGAAATGTTTTGGTGGAATTGCAATTTACAAACCTTCATTTATCACTTCCTTGAGTGCATATGCGAGCCCTTCATCATCACAGGTAAGCGCGCTTTTCAGCCCTATCTTTCTTGTATTTAAGTGTGCTTTCTTGTCATCGAGTATCAATTAAAATAGTGTGCTTCCCAGCCCTATTTTCCCTCTTCTTTGAGTGTGTTTTTAACCCTCAACCATTAATTTAAATAGTGTCTTGCAACCCTATTTTCCACTCGTTGAGTGTGTTTTCCAACCCTTGACCATCAATTAAGATAGAGCGCTTTCCAGCCCTATTTTCCCCTTATTTGTGCATTTTCAACCCTCGACCATCAATTAAGATAGTACGCTTTCCAACCCTATCTCTTCCTAATTTGAGTGCGCTTTCCAGCCTCAATCTATCAATTAAAATAGTGCATTTTCCAGCCCTGTTTTCCCTCCTAATCTGAGTGCACTTTCCGGCCCTCGATCCACCAACTCAATTGGTGTGCTTTCTAGCCTTCAACCACCAATTTAGATAGTCAGTTTCCAGTCCTCAACTATAGATCCTTGATAGCATGTTTTCTAGCCCTATCTTTCATTCCATGAAATCTTCGTCATCCTCACTTGGGTAGGTCACCTATTATAACGAGACCATCTTCACTATTCTCACCTGGATAGGTCATAGGTCGCCCATTACAATGAGACCATCTTCACCATTCTCACTTGGGTAGGTCACCCATTACAATAAGACCATCTTCACCATTCACACCTAGATAGGTCACCCATTACAATGAGACCATCTTCATCATTTCCACTTGGATAGGTCACCCGTTACAATGAGACCATTTTCTTGTGTTATTCACAAACATCATCATCTTTCCATCTTTTAAGTGTCCTACTTAGGCCTCAATTCTAAGGTGGGCACTTGCTAGCCCTATTCTACCATTCCTTTCTGAATGTTTTTCATAGCCCTCATTCTCACTTTCGGATGGATCAACCACTTCTTGGTTAGGTAAATTCATTCTTTTTTTCGTTACAATGCTTACTATCTAAAGTTTCTTATAAGATTTTAGTCGTAAGCATTGTAAAGAGAGGGCAACTGTCATAACTCAATTTCTAGGTTATTCCCCTAAATCTACCCAAAAAAAAAAGGGGATGGTGTTGGTAGAAAAACAAAGGTGGAAATTTTGGACATTTCGAGAGCCCAATCATGCCTCTTTTATGCCCAAAAATGAAGGAAAATGCAGATTGAAGGCTAAAATAATTTATTATTAGATAAATCTGTGTAAAACTTAAGTCGAAATGCATAATTATATTTTTATGGGCCAGTTTGATTTAATCGTCGACCAATTTAAAGTGTAATTATGTTCAAGGATTAATTTAGAAGCCCAATTGAAGGATTTAATTAAGCGCAAGGACTTAATTATACTTTAAATGGGTCAAATTAATTTTATTGAGAGCTTAATTGGTGAGAAATTAAGTTTGAAAGCCTAATTTGGGTTAAATTAAGAAGATCAGAATTTTTGGAGACGAAACTTTTTTGGGTGAAATCGGAAGACAAAATTAAAAACAAAACATCGTTCTTCCTGGTTTTTCCCGTAAAAAAACTCTTTTTTTTGTCACAACCCATTTATTTCAAATTTTCAAAAAAAACTGTCGAGGCGATGCTGACAACCATACCCTGCGACCTACTCCCACTCTACAACACCATTCCGGGACAACACTCCTATACCTACAAACAATCTATAATAGGAGAGCAAATTTTAAGAACAAAGGGAAGAATATGAGATAATACAAGGTGATAATATGGAGAGACCATAGTTACAGATGAAAAAACTGGAGAGAGAAGAATACAATAATATCAGAGGGGAAACAAAAAAAATCACAGAAAAAACTTGAAGAAGACGCAGAGGGACAGACCAATTGTAAGCTTGCCCCTAACGGCAGGACATCAACTTCATCTTCTTCCCCAGCTCCAGCGACAGCAACACCTCTTCACCGGCAGCCGGCAGCAGTCATCTCTCTCTCTCTCTTTTCCCCCGAAGCAGCTCTCTCATCTCCCTTGACGATGTACAACAGCCACAACCAACTGCAAGCTACCCACCACGACCCTCTCTTTCTCCTTCCTCAGCACCGACAACCTCACCATGACCTCAAGTAGCAGCAATTGGTCTCCGGCGATGCCAGCAATAGCAGCTTAGACCAGCCCTCTTCCGTCACTCCTCACGGCTACCACAGGCCACCATTTTCAATGCCACCACCACAGGAAGAACCACCTCAGCTTTCTCTACCTCGGCGGTAGTGGTAGGTGAGTCTCTCGTCACTGTTGGTCACCCTATATTTTACTGTTCATGTGACACGTGAACATTGCAAGCGAATTAATTCAATGCACTGTTCATGCAATACATGAACAACACAATTGCTTTTTTTCTCTTTTTTGTTTCAGCTTCTAGGTCGGCCTACTCTTGGCCCAGCCCAGGTGGCAAAACCAGGCCAACCCAATTTTATTTTTTACTTTTTACTTTTTATTTTTGAATAAAAAAATCACAATTAAAAAAATAAAAAAATATGTTATTTTCGTGCATACAGCTGAATTCCAAGATTTTTCCAAGCATATATTTTTGTAAAAATCAAATATAGCATATTTCTCATGTTTTGAAATGAAAATTGTTGTAACCATTTTATGATTATCCGTTGGAATTTGGCCAAATTATGAAAAACAATTAACAATTATTTTGTTTTAGCTATCGCGGTGTAAAATGAATTTGTAAAGTACACTCTCAAATAGTTAAAAACAGGGTTTCTTAAATGCATTGTAAAATTCATTTTGGTTAGTCTTTCAACGCGCAGTGAGGTAGAGATTCTCTTACGAAGAGATCTATCTTATAAAAAACCAACAAATAAAAATCGACTTAGAAAAACAATCAAACAACAATGCAGCTTGCCTTAGGTAGGGTGCACTAGGGGTGATGCGTCTTCCCCTTGCACAACAAGTCCCCTTACCTAGACTCTCGCAGACCATTAGGTTTCCTAGTAACCTTAATACTTGGTGGCGACTCCTGATAATTATAGTTGTAATTTTTACGACCATAAAACACACTCATTTCACCGTGCGTCATTCTCCCTCTCTGGGATGGTGGAGCTTGAAGCACGAAAAAAACATCATCGCGACACTAGTAATAAAGGTGATATGTTGGATAATCAATTAATCTCTTAATTCAAGCAATTTGATATATTCTCTCTAGGCAAGGTGTTTGATGACTTGATATAGAAAACCCAAGTGGTTGACAACTATATCAAGTGGTGCCTGGTAAGTCAAGGTAGTAGGTAGCTGGTATTTACCGAAGGTTCTCTTTAATTGATATTAAAACTTCTTTTATGCTTAAATAAATAATTTTATAGAGAAAAGAATGCAATGATATTTTAGAGAGATAGTATTTGAAATTATGTATGCTGAAAGTGTTAAGAATGAAGAGATTGTGAACTTGTGGATTGAAAGATTCATGGTGTATTTATAGTCCACAAGTTTTACCTTTTGTGGAAAATAAGTATTAAAGTGTAATTTTACCCTTTTGATATTTAAAATTATATTCTATTTAAAATATTATATACTAAAAGTCCCATGTGGTGTCGTAGAAAAAACTTTCAAGGAAGTGTTCGTTTTAGGCAAGGTGTTTAAGCCAATTAAGGATGAAAATGGGTCTAAGTGCGTTGCCTAGATCCAATCATGTTTGGCCCAGGCATGACACTCCCAAAACCAGTTAGACATGTCATGCTTAACACCAAGGGTGTTGGGTGCATGTTTAGTAATGGGTGTGCACCCAAATGGTGGGCTCTGGCTTCCATGCTCAAGCCCATGCATCTTGGTATAAATTAGACTTAGATGTGATAGACCAAGTCCATGAAAAATGTTTTTGGAGTTTTTTAAAGTTTTTTTAGGGGATTTTGGGTCTGTTAAATTTAGATCAATATGTCTAGCATGCTAGGCATACACTCAATAATGAGTGTGCGCCCGGATGGTGGACTCAAGCTTTCATGCTCTAGCATGTGCATCTTGGTAAAATATAGGCTTGAATATGGTAGCCTGAGCTTATAAGGATATTCTTGGACCTTCTTTTAGGTTCATTTAAGCTTTTGTTTTGGGGGTGTAGACCAATTAAATTTAGATCCATTAATAGCCCTTCATGTTTTTGTGGTATTACTTTGTAAGAACCTCTAAAAATACTCGGTTACTTTGACAAGTTTATCATATTTTCTTCATACATGAAGAGAGGTGTAAAACTCAAGTAATGTATCGGGGAGCCCATGTGTAAGGGTATGTACCATGTTTGAAGAAATTTCTAAGTGTAAATGAGAACCATAAAGAAACCCAAATTTAGAATATTTCTAGAAGAGTGAAGTGAGATATAAAGGACTCTATACTTATAAAGTGTTTATAAGATATTAAGGGAAACTTATGGAAAGAAACTCATACTTAGAAAAATATTGAAGTGGCCAGTGAAAACTCATGAAAAGTGAGTCTATACTTAAGAAATATTCTAAAAGGTCAAGGGAAACCCAAGGATGGCAACGCTCATACTTAGAGATATTCCTAAAAGATGGATGGGAGCTAGCGCATGTCAATGCTCATACTCATAAAAAATTCTAAGGTGTGAAGGGGATGAATCCAAAGAGGGAGGTTCTATTGCACTAGGTAAACCAAATATATTCTTTGAAAAATGGTCGCAATGGAGTGTGGAATGTATGTGACTTCTTTATGAGGACATGTGGTATGAAAGCCCTCAGATAAAAAAATATCTCACTAAAGAATGAAAGGTTTATAGCCTCTTTAGTTCTGGTTAAAACTGTATTAGAGAGGCAAAATATCACAAACCAATCTTTGATAAATTGTTGAGAGACCTTTTAGCATTATTTGAAGAATGTAATAGTCTGAGACTACACTAAAGAATGAGGGGTTCAAGATCAACCATTGTTGAATTAGTGAGAGGTCCATTGACATCACTTGAAGAATATATTAGTCTGAGACTGTACTAGAGAATAAAGGATCTAAGATCAACCCGTAGTGAATTGATGAGAAGCCTTTTCACACAAGGTTGTCAAAATCATTTTTTTTACACAACATGCAAATGTAATATAAACTTGAATCATAAAATCATAAGTAAAATATTTTATACTGCTTATATATGACAATTCCACTCAAGTAGTTAATAATAATATAACACAATTAAAATGAATAAAATCAGCACCTTAAAATACAGAGTTCAAATAAAGATATTTAACTAACTTTAAATAAAGCTCCAACCATCCTTTTTACAACATTTAGCCTTTTTATCCTATCCAATTCAATTGCTTGTTCCTCACTGGTTATAACCTTTCTCAAGCTTCCTCTTTATACGAACTCATAAACCAAAAAAATGAGTTTTGCATGTGAGCAAAATCCATACAGCTTAATGATATTTTGATGTCTAATATTTGCCAACACATAAACTTCCTTTTTGAAAGCTTTAAAATCCAGCATCTTGTTTGCTTGTGAACGATGGAGTTTCTTCACAACAACCACCTGCTCTATTGGTAACATTGCTTCATAAACAGTTCCATACCCTCCTTCACCAATGCAGTAGTTAGAGTTGAACTCCTCAATAGCTTCAACGATATTCTCATACAACTTCTTCCCATCAAAGACCAATATCGTGAATATGTTTCGATCTTGTTCATTCCCTAACTCAACTTCACTCTAACTTGCTCTTTGATACAGAATGATGAAAGCTCCAATCACAACAAACACTAAAAGTAAAATCAAACATCTCATTATTACTTCCACCTACAATAACCCAAACCCAGTATGTAAAGAAGCATAAACACAATTACGATTTACAATAAAGATACAAGCATTCAAACAGAATACACAATATCAAGCAAACCCACTAACCTAAACACAACAAAAAAGCAGAAAAAATGAAACTTTTAATACTTACCAGCACAGGATTTGATTGTATGGATCTTAAGGAGCAAAACAAGAGCACTGGCCAAATGGGTCATATTAATTCTTTGACTTAACAGGGTAACCCCTTAAATTAAGGTCATGTTTGAGGTTGATGCCAATGGTATCCTGAATGTCAAGGCAGAAGACAAGGGCACTGGCAAGTCGAAGAATATCACCATTACTAATGACAAGGGTTGTCAAAGCCAAGAGGAAATTGAGATTTGAGCCTATGGTTTGTGAGGCAGAGGAGTTTGTTGAGGAGCACAAAAAGGTGAAGGAGAGGATTGATGCTCCTAACAGTTTAGACTTTGGAGACCTATGAGAAAGTTAATTAATTTTACACTTTTTGCAAAATCATAAATCAGTACGAGTTTATTGATTATAAAAGTTTGACCGCTTTTATTGTATCAACTCATGATTTTACCGGTTTATAAGTTTTTAATTTGATTTTACAAGATATATACATATTGACTTCTAAAATCATATAATTTTACGAGTCAATTCGCGATTTTAACAATATTGTTTTGGCATCATCTGGATAATGATATCATTACAATAAAGAGATCTCATACCAACCTCTTTAATATTGTAGGGCTATTTCCCTATGAAAACCAAGCCAATCCCTTTAAAGGAGCATGAGTGTATGCACAAGAAAGACCAAGCCAATCCATTTCTTGAAAAATATCCAGATAGCTCCACTAGAGATTTATAGTTTGAAAATGTATATCAAAGATACATTATTTTTATTTAAAAAGTAATCTTTTATTCTTATTAAAGATTATATATCTTGAGAGGTATATAAGGTTCTTAGAAGGAACATGTATGGCACCAAAATGTTTCCTTTGACTGCATTGAGAATTTTGAATAGGTGATTGTATTTTGATTCGAGAGAGTTATAAATCCTTGGATACATCAAATGTCCATGCGTTAATCCCTCATGGTTCTTCCCTAATATTTTATTTTACTACGAGAATGATTTTGCTTTAAAGGTCCCTCATGCTAATTATCTTTGTATAAATAAGAATGCATATCTCATAAAAAATTGACCTTTTCCACCCATATGTAATTTTATATTACTTGCTTCACTTTGGAAAAAACTTTTGTTTGGTAAGGCATATATTTTTTTGTAGAGAAAGCATACTATCTTACCCCTTTGATCAAGGTCTCTAAAGCTATTAGCTCAAGCAATTATTCCACCGCAAGCATCTTCTTATTGAACATCTTTAAATATGTTTGTATAGACTGACTCTCTTATGAGGTAACTCGAAATAGCTTCGTAAAGCTTTTTTTGACAGGTATGTTAGTGTTAAGTTTGGCACAAAAGTTATTAAACTCTTTGGTAGAGCTCAGCTCTAAATTATTGTATAAGACACACGTAGAGAAGGTTAGGATGATTTTACACATTGTGTCACTGTCTTAGATGTCCACCTCTAAGCTACAATGCATATTTTGTACATGCTCTCTCATGTCATCCATACCATCATAATTTCTCAGACTTATTTTTATAAAAAATTATCCTTAAGGACTCAAGTATTCAATATTCGTTTGGACAAGGGAAAACCCCTCTATTAATAGGGTTATAGTCATTCTTTTAGGGATGATAATGTACAAATTGTCTCTTAATCCTTTGTCTATTAGGCTATTGGAAGCTCATTGAGTTTGATATGGAATGATAGTTGTCATAACCCAACTTTGGGTCATTCCCCAAGTCTACCTAAAAATAACAAAAAAAAAAAGGCCAGTGTCGGTAGGAAAATCAAGGTGAAATTTTGGACGTTTTGATAGCTCAATCATACTTTTTTTTTGTGCCCAAAAATAAAGGAAAATGCAGATTAAGGCTAAATTAATTTATTATTGGATAAATCTATAGATATAATTGTATTTTTATGGGCAAGTTGGATTTAATCGTTTGCCAATTTAAAAGTGTAATTAATCGCTGACCAATTTAAAAGTGTAATTATTCGATCGTACCTATTTTATGCCCGGAAATGAAGAAAAGCGCAGATTCAAGGCTAACATAATTTAATACTGGATAAATATACGTAAAAATTAAGTTGAAAGATATGCTTATATTTTATAGGCCAATTCGATTTAATCGTTGGCCAATATAAAAGTGTAATTGTGTTGAAGAATTAATTTAGGGTTCAATCGAAGGATTTCATTAAGTGCAATGACTTAATTATACTTTAAATTGGTCAAATTAATTTTATTAAGGGCTTAGTTGATGAGAAATCAAGTTCTTGAATTTAATTCGGGTTCAATTGACAAGATTTGGAGTTTTCAGAGACCGAATTGAATTTCTTTAAGCCAATTGTGCGAAATCAGGGGCTAAATTGAACAAATTGAGAGTCCAATGGTCAATTGAGGGTTAAATCGCGCAAATTAGAAATCAAGGACCAAAATAAAAAAGGGCGCGCAAAGCTAAGGATGCTTTCAAAATTCCGACGAGGATACAATTACACAAAATTAAAAGTTTAAATCTAATTGGGGATGCAATTAGAACAATTGTAAATTTAAGAAACAAATTGTACTTTCATCCTCTCAAAATCAAATTTGCAGGTTCCTGCACTGTTACGACACCCGAACAGTGCAAGAACGGCTCTGCAACAGTAATGGCTCTGCAGCCCTCTGCAAAATGCAGGGCAACAATTACACACAATATGCATGTCCTCTTCCCCTATAAATTCGCAGCATGCAGAGGAGATGGGGCAGGAAAAAAAGGAGAGGAGAACCTAAGAGAAAAAAGTAGAGGATTTGAAATTTACAGAGACGAAGACGCAGAAAAATTTGTAGAAACAAAAACCATACACACGCAGTGGCAGCCACCTATTTGCCTCCATCCAACTCCAGCGTGATCTCTCTCTCTCTCTCCCCTTCGTCTCTCTCGGCCAGTTAAGACTCCTCTCTCTCTCTTTAAACAAACCAGCAGCCACCGTTACCTGTCTCCCTCTCGGTCGACAACTTCGGCCACCAGCTCAAACCCCCCAGTACCACCTCGTCATCACCATCATCTCCACCTCCACGCCAGTAGCACAACCACCTCCTCCGGCGAGGCAGCAAAGAGCAACAACCCTCGACAACAAGCACAGCCCGTCACCTTCTGATGTCCATTTCGACCACCACAGGCCACCATTTCTAACGTCACCATGACAGGAAGAACCACCTCGATCTCCTCTACCCAAAGGTGTTAACAGGTACACCATTCATCACACTCCAAAAATTACTGTTTATCATCTTCTTTGCATTACATGCACGGAGAGTGAATTAATTCACTCCTCACAGGGCTGGTTGGGTCGGGTTTTGTGCCCATCCTGACCCTTTGAAGAAGATAGGCTTCCAACCTGTCTGGCTAGAAGCCCAGCTTGAGAGGAGGCGGGCTCCCAGCCCTTCTGGCTGGAAGCCCAGCCTGATTTAGGTGGGCTGACAGCGAGCCCACCTAAAAAATAAAAAAAAAGAGATGGGACAGGAAAAAAAAGGAGAGGAGAACCGAAGAGAAAAAAAATAGAGGATTTGAAATTTACAGAGATGAAGACGCAGAAAAAATTGTAGAAACAAAACCATACACATGCAGTGGTAGCCTCCTATCTGCCTCCAGCCAACTCCAGCGTGATCTATCTCTCTCCACTTCGTCTCTCTCGGCCAATTACAACTCCTCTCTCTCTAAAAAAACCAGTAGCGACCATTACCTCTCTCCCTCTCGGTCAACGACTCTGGCCACCAGCTCAAACCCCTCAGCACCACCTCGTTATCACCATCATCTCCACCTCCACGCCAGCAGCATAGCCACCTCCTCCAGCGAGGCAGTAGAGCAATAGCTTACGATAGCAAGCACAACCTGTCACCTTCCTATGTCCATTCCCACCACCACAGGCCACCATTTCCTACGTCACTATGACAGGAAGAATCATCTCGATCTCCTCTACCTAAAGGTGTTAATAGGTACACCATTCATCACACTCCAAAAATTATTATTTATCGTCTTCTTTGCATTGCATGCGCGGGGAGTGAATTAATTCACTACCCACAGGGCCGGTTGCGCTGGACTTTGTGCCCGACCTGACCCTTTGAAGAAGATAGGCTTCCAACCTGTCTAGCTAGAAGCCCATCTTGAGTGGAGGCGGGCTCCTAGCCCGTCTGGGCTGGAAGCCCAACCTGATTTAGGTGGACTGACAGCCTGCCTACCCGAAAAATAAATACAAAAATACAAAATTTGCATAAAAAAGTAATATTTGTTTTATATATATATAAAAAAATATGTTGTTTTCATGTATACGGCCAACACACTAACATGTTTTGAAAAAAAAAATTCTTTCAAAAAATATATATTATCTCAGAGTTTGAAGAACAAATGTGTTTTAGCATGGATTTCTCAAAAAAAAATTGTTTTCTCGTATTTTTGAATTTTACATCATGCTGTAAAATCCATAGGGTATTGGCCAATATTCCAAAAATATCAAAATCTTATTTTTGGTGATTCATATTATTCATTGTTGATATTTGGATAAATAAATCTAAAAGGGGTTAATATCCAAAATATTGATGGGGATAATTCGTTATTACTCACTGTTGGTATTTGGATAAATAAATACTAAAAGGGTCAGTATCCAAAATATTGGTGGGGATAATTCGTTATTATTCACTGTTGGTATTTGGATAAAGAAACCTTTAAGTGGTAGATATCCAAAATATTTTTACAGGAATAATACGTCATCATCATTTAACCAATATATTTTTGAAAGATTAATAGTATAGCAATCAGAAGACAGACCAAAACACCAAGTAGCCTACCCTAGGTAGGGCGTACTAGGGGTGCTAAAACCTTTCCTTTACGCAACCAGTCCCTTGCCTTAGAATCTCTGAAAGACCAGTTTTAGGTTTCCTAGTAACCATAATACTAGGTGGTGACTCCTTTTTTTCACAAAAAAATAAAGATAAAACCCCAATATGAATTCTCCGCTCACGGGGAGGGTCGCCGCAACGCCGTGCTCTCACGGAGGCCGCGACAGGATATTTTGGATATTTACCACTTTAAGGTTTACTTATCCAAATATTTACAATGAATAACAACGAATTATCCCCACTAATATTTTGGATAATAACCCTTTTAGGATTTATTTACCCAAAAATCAACAGTGAATAATAACGAATTATCCCCGCCAATATTTTGGATATTAACCCCTTTAAGATTTATTTATCCAAATATCAACAGTGCATAATATGAATTCCGCAAAAAATAAGATTTTGATATTTTTTTGGAATATTGGCCAATACCCTTTGGATTTTACAAACATGTTGTAAAATCCAAAAATACGAGAAAATTATTTTTTTTGTTTACAAAATCAATGCTAAAACTATTTTTCTTTAAACTCCGAAATAATATATTTTTTAAAAAAGAATGTTCAAAATATGTTAGCGTATTGGCCGTATACACTAAAACAATACATTTTATATATATTTTTAAAAGATATTTTTTTATTGCAAATTTTGTATTTTGTATTTTTTTGTATTTTTTTATTATTATTTTTGGTGGGCTGACTGCCCAGCCCTAATGGGCCGAGAGGCCCATCATTTGGGGGGTGGACTGCCAGACCCGGGTGGGTCAAGCAGCCCACCCATTTTAATGGTCAGGCTGGGCCTTGTCCCCGGCCCAGCAAGACCAGCCTAGTGTTCTGCATGCAGAACAGTGGGATGGGGGGAGTGAATTAATTCACTCCACCGTGCACAAATAAGGAAGATGCACAGTAAAATAGGGATTTTGGGAGTATGATGAATGACGTACCTGTTAATACCGTTAGGTAGAGGAGGCCGAGGTGGTTCTTCTTGTCGTGGTGGCATCGTAAATGGTGGCCTGTGGTGGCCGGAGGAGGCGTGGGAAGGTTGTTGTCTTACGTTGCTATCGCGGCTGTTTCTCTTTTTTGCCTCGTCGGAGGCCACGGCTAGGCTGATGGCGTGGAGGGGAGGCTGCTAAAGATGATGAGTGTGGAGATAGGTGGTCGGAGCTAGTTGCTGGAGCTGCTGACCGAGAGGGAGAGAGTTGATGTCGAGGAAGAAGAAGGATGATGTTGTGTTTTGCTTGTGTTTTTTTTTGTCAAAACTCTCCTATGAATTCCCCTGTAAATCTTCCT
Source organism: Salix caprea (assembly GCA_964035475.1). Lineage (NCBI taxonomy): Eukaryota > Viridiplantae > Streptophyta > Magnoliopsida > Malpighiales > Salicaceae > Salix > Salix caprea. The sequence continues at coordinate 7,680,154 of OZ037749.1, read as the reverse complement.
TTCTCCCTTTGCGTGAATCAACGTTCTGCTCTCTCTTTTTGAATTTTCCTCCCCCCCTCTGTTACGAGAAAAAACCTCTTTTATAGACGCATGAGGTAACCGTTGGGTTAGAAACAGTTACCTCCTGCTGCAGCATGCCTGAAAGCAATGATTGTCGGTAGCGTGCAGGTGGTTTGCGGCGGGAGTGTGTGCTGCGACAGTTTGGGGGAAGGCAAAATTGCGATTTGGTCTCTCAATTTATAATTGTTCTAATTTCACCCCTAATTGGATTTAAACTTATGATTTTGTAAAATTACACCCCGTCAGAATTTCAATACCAGCCTTAACTTTGTGCGTCTTTTTTATTTTGGTCCTTGATTTCTGATTTGTGCGATTTAACCCTCAATTGACCATTAGACTCTCAATTTGTTCAATTTGGCCTTCGATTTCGCATAAGTGGCTTGGAAAAATTCAAATTGATCTCCAAAAATTTCTATCTTCTCAATTAAACCCGAATTAAGTTCAAGAACTTGGTCTTTCATCAATTAAGCCCTTAATAAAATTAATTTGACCACTTTAAAATATAATTAAGTCCTTGTACTTAATTAAATCCTTCAATTGGACCCTAAATTAATTCTCAAACATAATTACAATTTTAAATTGGCCAACGATTAACTAGAATTGGCCCCTAAAAATATACGCATATCTTAATTCTTATGCAGATTTATTCGATAATCAATTACTTTATGCTTGAAACTGCGTTTTTGTTCATTTCTGGGCACAAAAGAGGTACAATCGAGCTCTCGAAAATATCCAAAATTTCCGCCTTGATTTTCCTGCCGACACCAACCCCTTTTATTTTATTTTTCCTTATTTTTGGGTAGACTTGGGGAATGACCCAAAATTGGGTGATGACAATAGTTATGGTAAGTAATGTCCATTTTACCATCTTACAGTAACTAAGAGTAGCATGTTGGAGTATAGATTTTCTACATAGGTGTTACAATTGGCGTGAGTGGTCTATTAAAAAACTCTTGAGAATGTCATTTTATTTAGTCTATTCAGGTTAGTGTAATCATCCACGAGCATCGACTATGACTGATAGCCATAACAATAGGTTGTTATATGTTTTTGAGGGGTGCAAGACTTGTCAGAGTGGCAAGGCATGCTTTTGTCTTTGGGTTGCGAACACGGTTTGAGTGAGAAGTTGCACTTAACTGATAAGTTATTGAAGGTATGGGTGGGTATAAGTATTCATGGTACAAGTACATGTTTTGGTTGTATATCAAGAATGACCTGGAAATGTAAAAAAAAATAGAAATTAATGACTTTTCATCAGTTTCTCATAAACGATGTCAATTGATGAGTAATAAAATCCAATATATTAAGGAATAAAGTTGATAGTTCGGATAATTATTTAATCTCTTAATTCAGGCAATTTAATATATCTTCTTAGCTAAAGTGTCTGGTGACTTGATATGGAGAATACAAGTAGTTTATAGGTTGGTAGCGAGTGGATGTGAGGACTTTTCAATTCTTAAGTCAATAATTTTATAGAGAGAAAATGCAATAATATTTTAGATTGATAGGCTCTGAAAATATATTTGTTGAAAGTGCTATATATAAAAAGATTGTGAACTTTTACCTTGAAGGTTTCAGTGCATTTATAGCTCACAAGTCTTGTACTTTTATGGAGTGAAAATGTTATAGTGTAATTTCATCCTTGTAATGTTTTGGATTTTATTTTACCCAAAATAATATATATTAAATCAATATAAAATATGAAAGGATCTGTGTGGGGTCCTAACAAATATTTTCTATATAATTTCTTTAAAGAGTTGAGAGTGATAGAAGTCTAAATATATGGTGGCCACGCACTTGAAAATATTGAATGTATAATTTGACATGTGAATGTCCAGACGACCAGGCACTAGTAAAGCTGGGTCAAGCTCCTCTTTCTTGTTGTGACAATAATGATGAGTTCACTGACATAAGGCAACCAAAGTCCATCAATGAACTTCAACATCTTAAATACATAAAAAACGGTGTAATGAAACAAATCATTTTTCATTGCAAGTTTTTATGTGTTCTCTAATCTTTAACATATTCAGACAATAAAATTATATCAACATGTTTTTGAACTTCCTTCCTTGGTTCAAATCCCCATCTTTGATTTGATAGTGTGACCAATGAATTTATATCTTTGATGAAAACTATGGTTTTACTTAAATGATTAGCCATTGAACTTATCAAAATCGATTTTTCTATTCTAGGAGAACCGTATATCAGGTATCCATGTTTCCAAGCTTTCCTGTTTTTTTTAAAAACAATTTCCTTCAACTTCATGAAGACGTTTAAATCATTCATATTTTTTTCTTAGATTATTTTGATTTGCTTATACTAAAAATGTTTTTTTAAAAGTAAACAAATATTATTTAAATTTATTTTTAAGTAAAAAATTAATTTATAATTAACACTCTTACTAATAAGGCTCTCATATTATTGTTTGGTTCATGAATATCATATACACAATGAAAATAATAAAACTAAATTATTCAGGAGTCTCTAGAATTATATTAGACAAATTAAAGTTATTTAGGGATTCATTGCTTGAAAATCAAATCTTCTCCAACTTTGAATACTTCTTTAAAGGTTGAGTTGTTGCAGATCACAAGTTGTTCAATTAGTGGTAATTCACATGAATCATCGATGATAAATCTCTTAAATTTCTATTTATAATATAAATATTATGATGTCGAGAATGATAGCTCTCTATTCTGTGACTTGGGTAGCTTTTCTTTCAAATAGATAGCCTTTTCAAAAATAAAAGGCATAACTTTATATTGATAAGGAATCATAAAAACATTATAAATAGCAAAAATATATATATTCCCTTTAAATAATATACATATATATTATTTAAATATAATTTTAGGAATATAATCAGTCAAGTCCCCACTTGATTATTCTAGAACTAGAATTATAATCCTTGAATTAAATATTATAGTCTTTAATTTCTAAAATTATTTCCAATTAATTCATACTTCATTAATTATTTTAGTTTAATTTATGATTAATGGTTTTAAATATGTGTGACCTATTAGGTTCCTAATATGTTGGCCTAAATATAAATTATAATTCTAAATAAGTTTAATTAAATAAATCAAAATCATAATTTAATATAAATGGTATAATTGATTAATTTATATTTGAAGATCAAGTGTATCATCTAGCAATGTGTCATGGTTTTGAATATGTGTGACCTATTAGGTTCCTAATATGTTGGCCTAAATATAAATTATAATTCTAAATAAGTTTAATTAAATAAATCAAAATCATAATTTAATATAAATTGTATAATTGATTAATTTATACTTGAAGTTTGAATATGTGTGACCTATTAGGTTCCTAATATGTTGGCGTAAATATAAATTATAATTTTAAATAAGTTTAATTAAATAAATAAAAATCATAATTTAATATAAATTGTATAATTGATTAATTTATATTTGAAGATCAAGTGTATCATCTAGCAATGTGTCATGATCCTTCAAATATTAAAAGTCATAAGTGTGCTAAACTAACTTTTTAGTGACAAGTTTCTCAGTGTGATTATTATCGTTTCATCAATAATGTTTTGATTTAGACATTTTAGCATGGGGTATGTCTATCATATTAAATCATATTTGCTCGCAATATTATAGTCATTTATTATTTAAATAATAATTAAACTCTTTTCAAATCTTATTCCACTTGCGCAAGGTTTGAATAATCAATACTATTTTAGAACATGTAAAATATTTTTCCTAATTCATCAAAGGTGATGACTCTTCTCTTGACTACTCAAATATCTTTATATAATTTATGTTATAAAGAATGTATGACTATTTGTTACATTTGTCAAGATAACGTGTAACATGATCAAAACATAACACTCTCTATATAAGATAACGTGGTGATCTCAAGTCTAAGAATCACTTACACAACCATCATATGAGCCTTTCCATAGACACATATGATATCTGTCAAAGGAAATATATCTCTACATAAGGAAATATATTTCTACATTGAAGATGGGAGATTTCCAAGAATACAAACTTAATGGCAACATATTTACATATATCTCTACATTGAAGATGTCAGATTTCCAGGAATACAAACTTAATGGTAGTAGATTTACATATATCTCTACATTGAAGATGACAGATTTCCATGAATAATGACAGCAGATTTACATTGATTTCTTTAATTAAAATGTATTGGTTGTATGATATATATATATATGGTAAATATATATATTCAACTTATATATATATATATATATATATATATGGTAGAGGCTAAAAATTAGCTTGTATTTCCTTCTTTTAATAGCTTATAAATCTATATATATAGGGCTATGATAAGTAATGCAAGTCAGATTTTTGCAAAGAGATTTATAAACTATCATGGTATTGGAGCCCTTAGTCTAAGTGTCATTTGTCTCAAGTTTTCAAAGTGTTTTAGTCTCAGTTAGTCTGTGTTCAAGTTCTGTTAACATTATGTCTTCTGACAAATTTGATGTTTCCTTAATTCGGTTTATTGGAAAGAATTACTTTGCTTATTCATTTCATTTCTGGATCTTCGTGAAAGGTAGGGAGTTGTGGCGGAATGTTGATGGCAATAACCCGACTCCTGACAAAGACAAAGATTGACATGACAAGTGGTAAGTCAAGGATGCACAAGTCATGGAATTGATTTTAGGTTTTGTTGAACCCAATATAATCTTGAATCTTCAAACATCTCATGAGCTGGGAATTTGTCCCCTCCTTGGATACATGTCTCAATGATCTTCTTCATGAAGAACAATGTCTTTCCACTCAATCCACCATGGAACAAGAACATATTCCATCGATTTATATGGCTTATACAGCACAAGGTAGGCCATGAAGTAGAGATATGAGCATTGTCCAGTAGTATTGCTGCAAGGGAATTGGGCATTTTATTGTGAATTGTCCTAGAAAGTTTTGCAACTACTGCAAAAAGGATGGGCATGTTATCAAATAATGCCTAACTCGACCTCCCAAGAAGAAGGAGACAATATATATTGCCTCAATTGGCTCTTCTAGTGCTGGTAGTTTTATGACACGAACTGCTTCTGCTCAAGCTGATGCTCTTACTCCTATTTTTGCCCAATCTATAACCCCTGACATGATTCAGTAGATGATCATGTCTACTTTTTTAGCATTAGAACTCTCAAGTAAACCCTTCTCCATATCATCTCCTTAGTATTTTGATTTTGTAGCCTCTCAGCACATGAAAAACATTGTTGATTCTCTTACAAATGTTAGAAAATATTCTGGAAATCTCAAAATACAAATTTTCGATGGTAATTAATTGCCTATCACAGCCACTGGTGATGTTGCCTCCTATCTCACTAATGTCTTCGTATCCCTTAGTCTAACCACCAATCTTGTGTTTTTCAGTCAATTAGTTGAAAATGATTTTAAAATAGAGTTTTTTAAATTTGATTGTATTATGCAAGATCAACAATCAAGGAGGATGATTGTAAGGGGGCCTAAAGTAGGACATTTCTTTCCTCTTCAATTTTCTTTATCTTTTTTGCCTTTTATCACTTGCAATTTTGCTTAAGTTAATAGGTGAGCATGACATAAACGTCTAGGACATCTAAACTCTAAATCTGGTTTTCTTGGGAATAATGAAACATCATCTCTTAGTATTGTTCAATTTGATTGTCATTCTTGCAAACTTGGCAAGAGTAAAGCTTTACATTTTCCTATTCACACATCGGATGTTATCACACCTTTCCATCTGATACATAGCGATGTGTGGGGAATGACACCAGTTACATCGCATGCAAGTTACAAATACTTTGTCACCTTTATTGACAACTATCGTTTCACATGGATTTACTTTCTTCATCTTATAAGCAGGCAATGCAGCATGAGTGTTGGCAAAAAGCAATTGACACTAAACTTCTAGCACTTGAAGAAAACCAAACATGAGATGTCATCTCATATCCTTCCCATGTCAAACCCCTTAGCAGTAAGTTTGTGTTTTCTATCAAACTTTGTTCTAATGGGTCCATCGACCATTATAAAGTTTGGCTAGTGGCACTTGGGAACAATCAAGAATATGGTCTTGACTATGATGAGACTTTCATACTAGTCGCCAAGATGACCACCGTTAGAACTATACTCGTACTTCGTGCATCCCAATCTTGATCCTTTCATCAAATGGATGTCAGGAACGCATTACTCTATGGTGATCTTACAGAAGAAGGTTACTAGAAACTTCCCTATGGTATGCCCATTTCCTCACCAAATGATGTTTATAAATTAAAACGTTATTTATATGGTTTGAAGTAGGCACCATGAGTATGGTTTGAAAATTTCAATCCATTTTGCTTGGTTTTTCTTTCACTCAAAGCCAATATGATTCCTCTCTTTTTGTACAAAAGACATTAATAGGTATCGTTATCCTTCTTGTTTATATGGACGATATCGTCTTCAGTGGCTCTACTTAGAGGCAATCATTGCGGTTATGACTTTGATGGACTCCACTTTACATATGAAAGATCGTGGCAAGCTCACCTATTTCTTGGGTTTATAGGTACATCATTAGCCTCATGGTCTCTTTGTGCATCAACGTAAGTATAGTTAGGATCTAGTTTAGCTAGCAGGTCTCACCAATACTAATTCGGTTGACACCCTCATAGAACTTAGTGTGAAATATCGACATAACAAAGGAGAACTTCTTAAATATCCTACTACCTATAAAAAATGGTTGGTAGTCTTATATACCTCACCATTACTCGACCATACATATCTTATGTTGTTCATATAGTAAGCAAATTCATGCAAGCACCACGACATCTTCATCTATTTGTCGTTCACCGCATCATTCGCTACATTCGTGGGAATATTGGTCGTGGCTTATTCTTTTTTTCTTCTAGTTCTTCACTTCAACTACAAGCGTATAGTGATGTTGACTAGGCCGGTTGTTCAGACACTATGAAATCTACCACCGAGTGGTGTATGTTTCTTGGTGATGCTCTTATCTCTTGGAAATACAAGAAGCAGGACCACGCCTCCAAATCCTCTACCAAGGTAGAATATCGAGCCATGTCTGCAGTATGCTCTGAGATTATTTGGTTATGTGGTCTCCTCACCAAAATCAATTTCTCTCCTATTCACCCCCACCCTACTTCATGTAGACAACACTAGTGTCATTCAAATTATCGTCAACCTAGTCTTTCATGAACGCACCAAACACGTTGAAGTTGATTGTCAATCCATCAAAGAAGCCTATGATCATCAGATCATCACCCTCCCACGTGTCCCTACAAATTTTTAGATCACAGATATCTTTTCTAAATCCCTATTGTGCCAGCGTCATAATTTTCTCGTTGGCAAATTGCTTATTGATTTACCAGCATCAATTTGAGGGGGGATGTCAAAGGAAATATATCTCTACGTAAGGAAATATATTTCTACATTAAAGATGGCGGATTTCCAAGAATACAAACTTAATGGCAGCAAATTTACATATATCTCTATATTGAAGATGTCAAATTTCCAAGAATAGAAACTAAATGGCAGCAGATTTACATATATCTCTACATTGAAGATGACAGATTTCCATGAATAATGGCAACAAATTTACATTGATTTTATTTAATTAAAATGTACTGGATATATATATATATATATATATATATATATATATATATATATATATATATATATATATATATATGATAGGGGCTGAAAATCAGCTTGTATTTCCTTCCTTTAATAGCTTATAAATTTGTATATGTTGGGCTATGATCAATAATGCAAGGCAAACTTTTGCAAAGAGAGTTCTAAGTTGTTTGAAGGAATAGAAATAGTTGAGAAACCAAACCTATCAGGATGTCTACGAACTCGAGTATTGTGTTTGATAGAGGGAGGTGCAGGTGCAGGTACAGGTACAAGAGAAGCAGTCGAGGAAGAAGTGTGAGGGGGTTGAGAAGGTGTTGGCAGCTAGTGAGAGGTGCTAGTGGACCATCATTGATACACTAGAAGAGGTTTAGAAGGGACTGAATCTTTAGAAGAGTTAAGAAACATAGGCAAAACAGAAAATGAAGTAGAAACAAGATATTGATTGGTGGTAAAAAAAATAATGATTTTCTAGGAAAATCACATTTCTAGAAACTCGAATAAGACACTGAATTGGATCATAACAAAGAAAGCATTTTTGTTGTACTGAATATCCTAGAAAATCACATTTAGTTAACAGAACCATGAGTTTTGTGCGTTCAGATGCAGGAAAATGAACACAATAGACACAACCAAATGTACGAAGGTTAGAAAAAAGTTGGAGGATGACCAAATAACCTGACAAAAGGTGAGTCATGGTTCAATATAGGAGAAGGCAATATCTTGATGAGATATATATCAATAGAAAAACCTTCACACCAAAATCAAGAGGGCGTGGAAGATTCTAACAGAAGAGTACGAACCACATCAAAAAGGTGATAGTTTTTTCTTTCAGCCACCCCATTTTGTTGAGGGGTCGAAGGACAAGACTGTTGATGGATAATGCCATGATTTTGTAGGAAATCTTGAAACAAATGAGATGTGTACTCACCTCCATTGTCAGAACGAATGATTATGATATTGGTGAAAAATTAAGTTTGAATATATGCGTAAAAAATCTTAAAAGAAAAAAATACCTCATTTTATGGAATGTGATGGTTCAAATTAGAGATAATCTCAGAATTAGAATTGCAACTGATACCAAAAGCACAAAGAAGCTAACTCTACTATCAAAGAATGGTTAATGCTGAGCAGATTTACCACACTTGAATCAGACAATTTGCTTGATACAGAACACCGCACCCATATAGAGTTCTTATACAAGTCAATTCAGTGTACATATCTTATGACAACCATCTACATATTAGTTTTAGATATATTTACAATTATTTTATTTCATAAAAAAATACATAATATATATTAGTCTCTATAAATGTAATAAATATTTAATATTTAAGAGAGCATCGACTAGGAACATTTTAAGTATAATATTTTGATGCAATAGAGATCTTATAATTATAGCAATTTTATTTGGAAATTATTTTTGTACTATGAACTTTATCTTTAATAAAGATTCATAAATCAAATATTAAATTCATTAATATAATATTATATGAACATTAAATATAAGTTATGTATTTATTAATAATAAATATATATTTTCATGAATATAATAATATCATTTGTAACCAATTGATTGGTTAGATGACATATTACACTAACAATTACATCATAAAATTGAATATAAATACACTTACTTGTTTTCTATCTTAATTTATTTTTAAAAAAATGTTGTACTTGTATTCTATCATATATAACCATATTTTATTTATAAACCATATTTTGGTGTCTCACAATCCCTCCAATTATATATTTTGAAAATTTTAATAAAATGATTTACCGGTAACAAGCTCTCATTATATAGTTAAATAATAGGATTTACAATATGTTTTTTCTTACTCTATGTAATTATGTTTGTCACAATTAGAAATGAAAAAGATATTTACTCAGACCAAGAGGTAGGGTTAGGAAATTTCTTACCTAGTCATAGATAACCCTACCTGATCCATAAATTTAAGCTTAAACCATAAATTGCATCTCCATCTATGAATTATCATAGATTATAAAATAGAGTCTAAATTTTAAATTCATTAAAAAAAACCCATAAAAACATAAATTATAAGATAAAAATCTGTGAATTATAAAATTTTAAATCTACATAGTACTAATAAATGTGCGTGTTGCACGTTGCAAAGTAAAATTAACAAAAATATTGTTTTTTCTTTATATATATATAGATATAGATATAGATATAGATATATTGTAGTGTGATTGAAACGGTTTTTTAATGCTTTTCAAAAGTATATTTGATATGAAAAGGTATTGAATTTATGTTCGTTTTTTGGAATTTTCCATGTATTAATGTTAATAAATATTATTTTAAAACAAAGATTATTTTAAATAACACTATACACTGCAATCTAAAACACAAACACACAAAAAGTTATCTAAAAGCTAAAACAGCTTGTGATTTAGTTGTTGTTCACAGTGAGACAAATCACTATGGATGACAATGGTGAAACTCATTTTTCGGGTCGTTTTGGTTCGTTTGATTCACTAGTTTATTGATTTTTTTTGTTTTTGCACAGTAAAATAATGGTTTTGTCTCTTGAAAAAGACAAAAAATTGTTTTGCATGCAGGGGTATCACGGTCCTTACACAACGTCCATGAATAGTTTGCGATCTGGGTAACTATAGTTCTTCCCCCGCAAACGACAAAATTGTTGATTTGGCATTAGGGGTTAAGCCAAAATTTCAATTATTTCTTATTATATTTTATTTTGCATGAACAGTACCTTCAGTGTGCTAATACTAATATACTCTCATATAAGACAAAATTCATGCATTGTCTGTAGGGGTGATTGCGTAATTGACCATGTTTAAAATAATATTTTCGATTCACTGCATTAGGCGTGTTCGAAGGACGCGCTGCCGATTTTTAGGCTCACGCCCCATTCGTTCAGCGCGTGATAGACCGGACCCACTACTGATTTTCATGCTCACGCCCCATTCGTTCGGCGCGTGATGTCTACTTAGACAGTGAAAAATTACCATCCACCGTGTCAATAGATGGGCCTCCATGTCCTCCACCATTTGGTCGAGCGCGTTGCATGGAAAGGTGACCAGAGGAGTTCCAGTTGGTCGGTGAACGTTTGTTCCCTCTTTTCTCTCTCCTGCCGGTGAAAGTGCTCTGCAATCCTCGTTGTTGTAAACGTATTCATTTCAGTCCCTTATCTTTTGATTGTGTTTTATGTTCATGATTTTGAGTATAGAAGTTTTGATTTGTTTCAATTTTGTCCTCCAATGGAAATTGATTATATTTTATATTTTCATTTTGGTCCTCAATCTTTTAATTTCCGAATTGGACTGAAATCCCTAATATATTCGGTATCAAAGTTCTGATTTGTTTCAATTTGACCCTTCAATAGCAATTGATTTTAAATTTAAGTTTCATCTCGGTCCTCAGTCTTTTAATTTTCAATTTGGTTTGAAATTAATTTTTTCGGTATCAAAGTTTAGATTTGTTTCAATTGTGCACTTTAAATTAAAGTTCATATACATTTGTTTTTTATTTCGACCCTTATACTTTTAATCTTTGATTTTATCTTAATTCCTTTATTTTTATTTATATATTTCTTAAATAATTTTTATTTTTGTCTATGGTTATATATACATGCTCTTGGTTTTCGTTCTTAATTCTTATGATTTCCTCTATTATTATTATTTTAAAAATTTAGTCTTTGAATTTGAATTTGTTTTGGTTATCTATTGAAAAATGATATTTAGTATTTTTTTTCCCCTTCTAATTTTTTTATTATTTATTCTTCAACAAAAAATATTTTAAAATATAATCAATTTTTCTCTAATATTTTTTATTGCTTTTTTTATTTTATTTTTTAGTTGTGAAAATTTCTAATTATTATAAGGCATTAGAAATAATGATAATGATTAAGGTATATATTTTTTATATTTGTTTAATATGAACACCTTAATATATATATATATATGACCTATTTGTTTTCTTAAAATGAAAAAATTATTTACTATCAATATTCTAAAATACTTTTAATATAATAATATGATAAATAAATCTTATAAAAAAAATTTAATGCTATACATCTAAGTTAAATAAAAAATATCCTACGTTTCGCTACAGTCAACAACAAATTTTGTAACATGTAATAAAATTGTTAATAATCCAAAAATATTTTTTTTATACAACACGCATAAAAACAATCAACCATGAAACCACGAAGTGCAGTCTAGGTCAAGCATTCTATTATTCAATACCCATTTGATTAACAGATACATTAAACTACTATCTAAATGCCGTTGTGAATTCACTGTGGCTGCTACTGTACATATAGAGACAATGGAACTGTGGATTGCGGCAGTGTCAAGACATATTTACCCTTAATGAAAACCTCCTTTTGCTTTGTTTTCTGCCGGGTTATTTTTGCCAATTGTTCGTTTATTTTCTGCTTTTCATTTCTTTTCTCGGACAGAGAGGGGCGCGACCTTTGGCTGGTCGGTCGGGCGTTTGTGGGGTTGATGAGTTGATTTCGGGTCGATCTGGGTTGCCACGCCGTTGCTTCGTTGTCTGGGTTCTTTGCTTTTGTTAGCGGCTCGACGAGGTAAGAATCTAGCCATTTTCTTTCGTTCATTGTTGAGTTGTTCGTCAGTTCTCTCAATGTGTTAATGGGTTCCATTTTTTTGTGTTTTTCTTGCATCTTCTCTGTCGATTTATACTTCACCTGGAATGGGTGTTCAGTTATTGCATTTATTGGATTGCAATTGCTTTGGTTTTTCCATTATTTGTTTGTTGGATTCTGGGTATGTTGCTGGGTTGGGTTCGGGTTGATTGGGTTTTGTGGATTGTATGTGTTGGGTTATGGGTTATTTGCTTAATTGGTTTATGGTTTGATTAGATCTTTAATTTGGCTCATGGTTACGGTTCGATTGGGTTTTGCTCTCGGTTTGGAGCAGATTGTCAATACAGCTCGAAACAGTTGTTTTTTTGTTTTTTTCCTTATTATGGTTTGCTGCTTACGTTAATTGAAGTTTGTATTGTTGTCTTCTGCTTTCAATTTCTTTTTTAGTTCGTTTTGGTTAGTTCGTTTGGTTTCACTGTTTCGATTTAGTTACTTAACTTTAATTGATTGTTTTGCTGATTTGTCATTTCGCATTTAATGCTTCTCTGTGTAAAGTTGACAGGATTATATGATATTGTTTTAACTTCTTCTATCTGAGGCAGTGCTACAGATTCCTACGAGAGCATTCTACAGCCTTCTTTTCTCAGTTTTGTTCTATATATTACGTTGTTTGTTTAGCTTTGTATTTCCCTTTCATCTGCAAACAAAAACTAAACTTCTTCTGTCTGGTTTTTTCTCTTCCTTCTTGCTTTTCTTTTCAGTTTTTCCCTGCTGATTGTCACGTTTTCCTTTCAAATTCACGCAACACTCTTGCTCTTGCTCCTGCAACTATTGAGGTTAGTTGTTTATAGTTTTAGCTATTTGTTTGCTGATTTGTTTTGTGTTTTGTTGTGATGAGATAATCTTGCAGTTTTAATTGTTTTCTATCAGTTGAAACCGTGAATCAGCCTCCCTATTGCTTCACTCTTCAACAAAAAATGTATGTTATAAACACTTGCCAATATCATCAACCATTTCCAAGCTATGTTACTGGGGTTATGTGTGGTGATTTTAGTTATATGTTGTGGATGTGATTTGTTTAGTTAAAAAGAAAAATGTGCATTGATTGAATGTTTTGTGGTGATAACTAGCCGTTATATTGCCAGCTCTAACTTTCCATTCATGTGCTAGATTATCGACCTCTGCCAACTCAAGGGCGAGATGAAGAAAAAGGCCCATGAAATCATTGACAACTTTGTTGAACGTGGCCTTCGTTCCCGAGGAGTTGCTCGCCAGGTAGACTGATTCGATAATTTACTCGTTATTCATTTCGTATGATTCCTTGGAATACTGCAAGCTAGACGAACTAACTGAAACATCATTTATTCTGATGACATGATAAGAAAAGGCATTTGAAACACAAAATGAGATTAATTACTACTATGTTAATATCAACTACCAATTAAGCAGAAAACACTTTTTGTCTAAGCATGTGAAATTTTTAATTCAATATCTACTTCTTCATCGTATTTTGGTTTTCTCTTCCTGCAGAACATTTTTTCCACTTATTACAACTTTTGTTTTCATTTTTCTTTGCAATATATTACATATTTCTTTCTAACTCCTTCGCTGTTGTTTTATGAAGCTCTTGCCTACTAATTGTGACCTTTTGCTGCCAAGTTTGCATTAGATCCTTTCTATTAATCGTGCAACTTTTGAGGTTAGTTGTTTAAGGTCTTAAATAGTTGTGTTCTGATTTGTTGTGTGGTGCTTTTTTGTACTGTTTCTATTGTGAATTTCCTGTTTCAATTCATATATAGGGGGCTGTGTTTTTTCCCCTCAGTTACAAATGACTCTTAAAGCTCTCTTGCCTTCATTTTCATTCTTTGTGGAAGATGCTATTGTGATTTTCCTGTTTTAGTTCATATATGTTGAAAACATAATTGACGCTTGGTTCTCTCTTGCATTCATTTTCATTCTCTGTGAAAGATCCTATTGTTGATTTCCTATTTTGATTCATATATTTAGAAAACATTTCGGCACTAAGTGACAAGGATCGAATTCCTTAGGCAAGTTTCTGTCTTATGTGTCTTTTCAATCTAAAGGTCATGCAAAAAAGGGTTTTTATGTTTTTTAGCAAATAAACACTTTAAAAATATGATTCAAATGGAATCTGATTCAAATGTCTGCTGATAAATTAGAGATTTGAACAATAATTAATTAATCGCATGTTCTTGATTATGCTGGCGTATTTGGCAATCTAATAATCTAGAAGGTTTGCAATTTCAAATGGTTTGATATATAAAAACAATTTAAAAATATCAGAGAACAAATCTAAAATTATTAGAAGGCATGACACGCCGTTTCAGTTTTCTGAACTAGCAGGACACATGGTGTAATCACCATAGCATTGCCTTTGTTGCTTCAGAGTGAGTTCCCACTAACCCATCTTTCAACATCTCATGTTAAACTCTCTTACAATTTCAATTATAATATGCTCAATCCGATTCAAAAAGTCTATCTGGGTATTGTCGTTTATTTATTTATCAAAGTTCTCTCCTTTTCAGTGATTTTTTTGGCTTTTGTTTTTTATGTGTTGGGTTATTTCGATTGGTTTGTGATCTGGGGTGATTAAGTGATGTTTGAATGATTGGTTCTGTAGGTTTTATTCAGGTTTAGTTTATGCTCACCAAATGTTTGATGGAATGTGTTTTACCCATTTTTTCCTTTCCAGAAGCAGGGTAGAAATGGCTTTGAAGACGAAACTATGGGAGAATCTTGTGGAAGAATTCAGTAAAACCTATTTTATGCATTCGAGAGTTTATAGTTCAAGAGTCGACTTTAAGAAGCTAAGGCCTATGGTATTACCTTGCAGTGTTCTATTTTTAACAGGAAGATTAGCAGCAAAATGGGATGACTCATTTGGAAGAGGGATTTTAACTTTGTTCTGCACCTCAACATCCCTCTATTTTGCAATGACGCACAAATTGTATAATTTGCGCTCTTTTGTATCTTTTGTGACACACTGTATACATTCTAAAAGATGTTATCTCTGTTTGCACAGCAAACTTTTTTATGTCCTGCTGTTTAACTTTTTATTCAGTATATAACATAAGTTTATCGTTATGGATTTCATTATATGATATTATATATACAGCTATGCCCGCGGCAGCGCGCGGGCAATATGGCTAGTTAATCCCTAAAGAGGAAACAAAAGGGCCGGAGTCGGATCTAAGAGTGGTTGCTCGCTCAACATTATTGCAATTAAACCCACACCCACACTGTGGACACTCGTAGAAATTATCAATTGCAAAACTGGCAGAAGCGACTCCGACAGAAAATTCAAGTTCATCTCCGTTTCTAACAACCTCAACTATATTTAACCAAAAAAACAAACCTTCACCCCCACTCCGCTCAAATCTGTCAGCCTGTTCTCGCTTATGCAACCACTGATTGTGGACTTGTACTTAAGCTGATACGAACCCTCCAATGAGAAACTGCACGAACCGTTCAAACAGGCGAGGAATCTGCCAGTGGTTTTGTCCAGCTCGTTTTTAACTATATATAGGATAGAGATGGAGATTCCTTCGGACGATGCATAAATTAAAATAAAATAATGTAAAGTAATAACAGCCCTTCGATCTTCCCTATTCTAGTGGGGTGAAACAGGCAAAACTTGAAAGAATTTTGTGGAAAAACCTTACAGCACGGATCTCTTTTCCCTTGTGAGCCTCAGAATAGTCAACCTGAATAAGATCCACAAAAATTAAAAGAAGTTGCTTCACCTCTCGTTTTCCCTATAAAAGGAATGTTAATCCATGCATAATTCCTCGGAACCCTAAGAGTAATCATAGAACAAGATGGCAAAGTGTTTCACCATTGCTGCCTTCGTGGCTACAGCTCTCTGCTTCTCCTCCGTTCTCGTCTCTGCAGATTACTTAGACGTCGAAGGCAAGGTTTACTGTGACACTTGCCGGGTCGAGTTTCAGACCAGGATCAGCGACGCAATTCCAGGTAAGCGAATAGTTTGATTATCGTGCAGTGAGGTGTCGATCGACGCCATTCTGGTTCAGGATTCTGACTCTTCCGGTGCAGGTGCTAAGGTGAAACTGGTATGCAACAACCGTGAGAATGGCACGTTGACGTATACCGTGGAGGGTGCAACGGACAGCAGCGGAACATACCGGCTGCCCGTGGCGGGAGATCACGAGGAAGATATCTGCGAGGTAAGGTTGGTGGAGAGCCCCAGAGCCGATTGCAATGAGCCATTCCAGAGCGTTAACTCTGCAAGGATCCTCCTCACCAAGAACGTTGGAGTGGTGGATAAACTCCGATATGCCAATGCTCTCGGGTACATGAAGAAGGTGGCTCAGCCAGAATGTGGGAGCATACTCAAAGAAATGGGTTTCCTTCCTTTTGAGGCGTAGAATTGATTACTTAAATCTTCATCGTCACTGTATTTCCTCTTTTGCCTCACCTGAATAATAATAAAACTTGACATTTACTGTCGTTTCTTCTCCTCTATTGTCGTGTGTGTTTCCATGGAACTACATCCCATTTCCCCGTTTGCTCTTTTCTACTTTCTCATCTAGAGTTCTTCGAGCACCTCCATTTCATTGCCTCTATACGTGCAAGAAAATCTAGGGCTCGAAAAGGGTACGGCGAGCATGATCATATACAAGAACGAAACAATTTCTGAGCTTAAAGAAACTATCAAATTCTTTCCTAAAGTTTCCGCTGCTTGGTTAGTATCCTCATATAGAAAAGATACTAGTTACATGCCCGTACTACGTTGCGGGTGTAGTGTGAACGGAACAAATAATTTTTATAATTGTTGAGATTAAAATATAATATTTCAATATGTAAAATTTGATACAATTAAAAAGATCAACATCCTCTATCATAATAAAAGTAATATCGAAGTCTTAACTTTTTAAATTATCATCATTATCATTGTCAAAACAATAAATATTATTGAACAAATCTGAGAGGGAAACAAAAAAAATATTACTAAAAAAACACGTAAGAACAAAAACTAAAATTATTATTATTATTCTTAATATTAATATTATTATTGCTTTAATAACGAGAAGGAAACGAAATTAAATCAAAGGCTTAAAAAAAGCCTAAAAACATTAACAAAAGAGCAAATGTAAAAATACAATAAATGAAAAATAAATAAAAATTATTGATTGGGAAAAAAATTACTTTAACTGGAAAAAAAAATATCACACCACGTTGCGGGCTGAGTAAAAAAAAATATAATTGTTGGGATGAAAGAAATTAATAGGATATGCTGGTCTAAAATTAAAATATAATATTTAAATATGTAAAATTTAATATAATAAAAAAGATCACCACACCTTATTCTAAAAATAGCAATATCGAAGTTTTAACATCTAAAACTATCATTGCAGTTACTGGCAAAACAGTAAAAAACATCAAATTATCCCTAGAGAAAAAAACTGAAAGACATTAACAAATGAGTACGTAAGAAAAATAACTAAATTTCTTCTTCTTCTTCTTCTTGTGTTAATAATAAAAAAAAAACCGAAAGACAAAAAAAATCATAATAACTTTAACAAAATATCAAACAAAAAAATAAAATAAAAATTATGAGTTAAAAAAAAATTATTTGAATTGAAAATAATAATAATAATAATAATAATAATAAAACAATAAAATAAATAACATAAAGAACAAATAAAATAAATGACAAAACAAAAAGAAAAATTATTAACCGGAAACAATATCATTTGACTTGAAAATTAAAAAAATAGACCGCACTACGTTGCGGGTTAAGCAAGCAATTTTGATAATTATTGGATTTGAAGTAATTTATAGATTTTACTAATTTAAAAATAAAATATAATATCTACACATGTAAAGTTTGATATGATACAACACATCAATACACACTACCGCAACAACAATATCTAAACTTTGACATCAAAGAGACGGAAATAGGTAATTGTCTCAAAAGTTTTTCAAAAACAAAATGTTGGAAAACATAGTTTTTTTCCAACATTACATTAACCTTTGTGATGTTGTCGGTTTGCACTACGTTGCGGGTCGAATATATAACTTTTATAACTGTTGAGATTAAAAGTTTGATATAATGAAATAGATGAGCATACTCTATTATAATAACAGTAACATCGAGGTCTTAACATCTAAAATTACCATCACTATCGTGGCCAAAATATTAAGAGAAAAGCAAATAAGAACAAAAACTAAAATTATTATTATTATGATGATGATTAATATTATTATTGCGCTAATAATGAAAAAAAAAACTTAAATCAAAGACTAAAAAAAGCATAAAAACTTTAATAAAAGAGCAAATAAAAAATCTAATATATGATAAAACAAAAATAAAAATTATTACCTGGAAAAAATCATTTCACTTGAAAATTAAAAAAATTGTCAACCCTACATTGCGGGCTGAGCAAACAATTTATATAAGATTTGCTGGATCAAAATTAAAATATAATATTTATATATGCAAACTTTAATGTAATGAAATAGATTAACATACCCTATTATAACAATAGCAAAATCAGAGTCTTGACATCTAAAACTTATTATTGCTATTACTATGAAAATAATAAAAATTATCAAATTCTACCGAGAAAAAAAAACATAAACAAAATAGTAAGCAAGAAAACAATTAAAACATTATTATTATGAAAGAATAAATAAATAAATGAAAGACTAAAAAAATCGTAAAAACTTCAACAAAAGATCAAACAAAAAAATAAAATAAAAATAAAAATTATCATTGTTATTACCGTCAAAACAATAAAAATTATCATGAAAAAAAAACCTAAAAAACATCAACAAAGGAGTAAGCTAGAAAAACAATTAAATTATTATTATTATTATTATTATTATTATTATTATTATTTTGTGTGTGTTAATAATGAAAGGAAAAAAAATGAAAGACTAAAAAATCCTAAAAACTTCAACAAAACATCAAATAAAAAAATAAAATAAAAATAAAAATTATCATTGTTATAACTGTTAAAAGAATAAAAAATATTAAATTATCCCGAGAGGGAAAAAACCTATTAACAAAAGAGTAAGTAAGAAAAGAAAATATTAAATTATTATTATTATTATTATTATTATTAATGAAAAAAATAAAATAAATAAAAGACTAAAAATAAATTCATTATATCTTCCCCACCTTCTCTCTCCACGGTCTGATCCTCACCTCCTCCTCCTCATCTCCACTTTCAAAACAAAAATAAATTCATTATATCTTCCCCACCTTCTCTCTCCACTGTCTGATCCTCACCTCCTCCTCCTCATCTCCACTTTCAAAACGGCCCAGATTTTCTCCCGACTTAATTGGTATGTTTTCTTATTCTCTCTGTTTCTCTTTTTATTCAAAATTTCCTTTTTATTTTTATTAAACGTGAAAAGATTGAAACTTTTTGAGTTTTTTTTTACACAGATTGTTTGATTTGGGGTCTCTTGGTTTTGGATCAAATTGTGACGGGTTGTTGCATCTGGGCTCTATTTTTTTTATGCTCTTTGGGAGCTTGATTTTTTTATATATATGGGTTTTGATTTTAATTTTTTTTATATATATATGGGTTTTGATTTTAAAAAAAAAAGTTCTGTCTTGGGATTTTTTTTGGGAGGATTTGTTTGTTTTCGTTGGTAGATCTTAGATTGAACGCTATGTATTTTGTTTGAGATATTGTAATTTTTTATTTTAGTTATGTCTTATGTAGATCAAAACACTTTTTTCAGTTTCCATTTTGCATGTTTGTTCTTTTTTTATGTTTTAATTTATTCATCCGGGGTGATTTGGGAGAAAGTATTTGACTTTGATGGCGAAATTATTTGACTTTTGATGGCATAAAACTTGCTTGTACAGAAAACGTGATTTACTGGAAGAAAAAAAACAAGAAGAGGCGGACGAACTCGCCCGAACCATAAATCAAAAATGGCCACTTTACAGTGCAATTGAGTGTGGAGCTACAGTAAAAGAAGCTACAGTGTTCTTTTAGTATATTGTACAATAAATATAAATAGTAAAGGTAGAAACATGTCTTTGTTGATGAGACAAAGATAGCAATATAGACTTAAAATACATTTATCTTAAATAATTTTAGAGTGAATATTTATACTTTCAATACATGAATTATAAAGTGAATATATATATATATATATATATATATATATATATATATATATATATATAATATTTTCTTCTTTTTAAGTATCCATATAAAAAAATAATTCTAAAATTATCCTACTAGGGTATGTAAGAATAAAAATTATTATTATCGTAATTTTAAAATTTATTGCTTGAGTTTTACTATAATCGATCATGTTACGGTCAATGTGATTTTTTTATTGTTTTAGGCCTTTCTCTATATTCTCTTACACATGTACCGGTGTAGGCCTTGGTCAATCCAGGTTTATAGGGTTATTGTATCATTATTAATTTCAAAATTTGATATAAATCATAGTACAAAATACCATAATATATATATATATATATATAAGTTTGATAGTGATACATATTTAAAGCTAAAACTTATATTTTTTTTATATTTTATTCTAGCATGTCCACCATAAAAATCATGTACATTGTATACATAAGGTGATTAAATATTATAGTGTCTTTTATATGTTAGAAGGATGAATCACTCAATTGTGTGATTTTTAATGCTAATAAGTTTTAGAGTCTTAAACATAGTAATAAATCTCGACCTAGCTTAGCATATTAACTTGGGACTTGATCAATCCAAGACCCTGATTGGGTTTAACTATGATAAAAACCAGAGTTGCATTTGACCTATCAGGTCAACTTAAAATCTATTGTAAAATGAAGGTAATAAACATAAAAAGAAAACTTGAGGCATGTTTGAGCATTATTTTTAAGGATATTTCTCCATCAACAGGGTACCCTCTAGGATTCAACAAGTTCTTTCTCAACAGAAGAAGACAACTCATAAACGGTTTGGAAAGAAAATAGACTAGCAATGAGCAGAAAGGAAAAGTATTTCGGGTTATGTTTTGTTTGAAAAAATTACATGGTATTTATAGACAGTCATGATATAACAGTTATATTTAAATTTATTATAAAATTAAAATGGTTATTACAACACTTTAAAATATAGCTGTTAAGAAATTAACTAATGGTGACAATTATAACTGCTTAAAAAATAAACAAAAAGGGTTTAAATTTGTGAATGTTAAAAATAAATTTTCAACTATTACAAATATTGTGATTTCAGTTTAAGGGTCATCAAAAAAATATTTAATAAAATAACAAATATTTTAGAGAGTATAGGCATTGCCTCGCGCAGGGGGCCGAATCAGAGGTTGTCTTCTTACTCAACTCATCCTTATGTGTGCGAGCTCACTCTACTTCCTTTGTTGGTTACTATCTCATCTCAAGTTTTATTATATAAACACTTGATGAAAGTCTTTCTTTTCCAATGTGAGATAGTAAGTCCTATATATAGTCTTAGTACTCAAAAGGTTAGTTGTGTTTTTCTAATATGAGATAGACTTTTGAAATAGCTTTTAATATCTATAATTTTACAGCAATCCCCTAAATATTTCTAAAGGATTTTATATATATATATATATATATATATATATATATATATATATATATATCAAAAAAAAAATTGTTGGATCTCTTTCATAAATGAGTGCAATGCATCTAACTTGGTTTCTTTTGGACTATGAATCTCATTATAGAAAGTATGAGATTTAACTTACATAATTATTGATAAAATATTTAATTTTTATTAACACAATAATTCTCATTATAAGTTAGGTATCTCACCAATCATATTATACCCTCACAATTCCTTACTGTTTGACTCGGTTTTGCGCTTTTAATAGGCCATGCGCGTGCCTGATTATTCATGAGTGCTATAAAGATTTTGCTAGTATCTTATGGGAGCGACCCCACTGCACACTCATATAGGTGATTCCATCAAGTGTTCATTGTATTTTGAATGCTATACATAAGGAATATGGAACTCATTACGAACTTTATAGTTCATCCTCTCTTTGATTGCAGACTAGCACTATTCTCACACCATAGAAAAAAGCCTTGCTGTATATTGCTGTAAAATTATAAATAACTTTGTTGTTACCTATATGAACCAAATTCATGGGATCTCCAATCTCATAGGTTGGGTTACTATTATTTTAATTTCTTATTTTAGCATTAGTCTCATTCCCCTCGATGTTTCTAATATCATCTCTTCTACTGAGTGGTTTAGTTAGAGGATCGACCAAATTCATTTATGGCTTCACATAATCTATTGAAATAACTTTATTTTTTAACATTTGTTTAACTACATCATGTCTTAATTGAATATGTCGATTTTTACCACTGAAAGATTTATTCTTTGCAATTGATGTTGCCGTTTGACAATCACAATGCATGGATATAGAAAGTGTCGGTTTATTCCCAACAGAATTTCAGTTAAGAAATTTCTCAACCAATTAGCTTCATACCCTACTAATTCTAATGCTATAAATTCTGACTTCATGGTGGATCGAGCAATTAAACTTTGTTTGGAATATTCTAAGACACTACACCACCATCTAGAATAAAGATATAGCCACTAGTGGATTTAATCCCATTGAATCTGAAATCCAGTTAGCATCGTTGTATCCTTCCAATACAGCAGGAAATCCATTATATAGAATGTCATAATTCATGTTACCTCTCAAATATTTCATTAGTCGAATTATCATCGTCCAATGTTCATGATTAGGATTTTGTGTATATCTACTCAGTCTACATAGTATACTATATCAGGTCGAGTGAAGTTCATTAAATGTATCAGACTCCTAATTATTTGAGCATACTCAAGCTAACCAATGAAATCACCTTTATTTTTTTTTAATTGAGAGTTTGTATCATAAAGAGTACTCATAGGTGTCACATCGAAATGCCCAAACTTCTTGAGAAGTTTCTCTCATAATGTTCCTGTGTTAACATTATATCATTGTTTCTCTTTATAATTTTAATACCCTATATTACATTAGCTTCACTCATACCTTTCATATCAAATTTAGATGTCAAGAAATGTTTACTATTATGCACAATATTCATGCTAGAATCGAAAAAAAGCATACCATCTACTTATAAACTAATGATCACATATTCATTATCAATAGTCTTAATATAAACACATTTATCCACACTAACTGGTGAAAAAACATCACATAAAAATACTTAATTAAATTTAGGATGCCACTGTTTAGGAGCTTACTTTAAGCCATATAAAGATTTTCTTAATTTACAAACTTTATTTTTTTGATCAGGAACTGTTAAGATTTCAAGTTGTAACATATATATCTCTTTTTCTAAATCATCATTTAAAAAAGCAGTTTTAACATCCATTTGATGTATAAAGAGATTATGAATAGAAGCTAAAGCAATCAGAACTCGAATTGAAGTAATTCTAGCTACAGGTGAAAATGTATCAAAATAATCCACATTTTATTTTTGAGTGAAACCTTTTGCAACTAATCTTACTTTATATTTATCTATCTATAGAACCATTCAGAAGATATTTTGTTTTAAAGATTCATTTACAACCAATAGGTTTTGCACCAAGAGGCAAATCAACAATCTCTCAAGTTTGATTTTGTAAAAGCAAATCAATTCAACTTTAATTGCTTCTTTCCAAAACAAAGAATCAGGAAGAGATACCTTCAGTATAGGTTATTGGATCCTTATCTACTAAATAAGTGAAAAATTCATTTCCAAATGAAGTTTCTTTTCTTTGTCTCTTACTCCTTATTTCCTCAATGTGAGGTTCATTTGTCTTGTATTATTAGTAGGTGTGTGAGAAATCTTTTCATTTAATGGATAAATGTGCTCAAATAATTCTGTATTTTTTGTTTCAATAATAGTGTTTTGATCTAGCATATCGCTTTTTAAAACTAGAAACCTATATGCAGCACTATTTTCGGTATAACCAATAAACATATAATCAGAATTTTTTGAACCTATCTGTAATGCCCCCTACTCTTGGGGACAACCACATAATCTTATTAATACACATTCGTCAAGAAAAAAAGACGTAATATTTTTTTAATCTCAATAACAAGCGGGCAGTAATAAGACCCAAAACAGTAACAGGTGGGCAGTAACATAATCCTTAATTCAATCTTGACCCTTTCTTCCTGGGTCTAGAAAACCATAAACATCATCCTCGTCACAACCGTAATTAATAAACCATACATTTAACAACAGTCAACCATTTACACTAGAGTTAATATAAATCCAGATACATTTAATAAATACAACAAAATGAGTTAATTTTCTTACATTCCAATATTTTTTCAAAAATAGTGATCATACATATCGATGCCAATATTTAATTTATACAAAATACTACTAGATACAAAAAAAAACTAAAAACAATAGCTTGGCTCCTGACGTGAAGATGATGGACCTGAAACAAAAATACAAGATAATCTCATAAAGAAAATTCTAAAAAATAGTATTAAAGTTATTAAACCCACGGTATGCAATCATACATAATTAAAATAATCAACATAGCTATTTGAAATCCAAACTATCTTCCCCACTTATGTATTGTCAATACTAAGTATGACTTATACTAAGTGATGCGAACCAGCCCAGAAACACTAGCAAAGACCCATTACATGTTTAGGGGCTTGATTCGTGGTTTTGAAGGTTTCATCCAAGTCCTAATTGCAAGGACCATTAAAGTATCTATGTGTAGGAGGGGTCCAGCCCAGCTTTATTTGGGCCAGGAAGTGAGGACAACAAAGGAGCCAAAACAATCCTACTACAACTTGGAAACATGGGATTGATGGGCTGGATGGAAAAGAATAAATAAACCTTATGGGCTTCATTTAATTTAGTTAGCTACAGCCCAAGGCTTGTTTGGGCTTAATTAAGACTTTGTTTTCAGCTAGGATCCAAGGCTTGCTTGGATTAAGTCATGGGCTCTTCAATTTAGGATTTTGGGTCAGTTTTGAGTGGACCTCTTTTAAGTCCACATAAGAGGTCCATTAGGGTTACTTTTTAAGAACTATTTAAACTCATGTAACCCTAATTTCGGCAGCCATTGATTAAACTTAATTCTGAA
Organism: Salix caprea; assembly: GCA_964035475.1. Classification (NCBI taxonomy): domain Eukaryota; kingdom Viridiplantae; phylum Streptophyta; class Magnoliopsida; order Malpighiales; family Salicaceae; genus Salix; species Salix caprea. Next base: position 7,654,786 of record OZ037749.1, on the reverse strand, counting down.
CTTTTCAGTTTATGTGTGAGAGTGATTCTTGCATTCTTTAGTTCTTGAACGAACTGAATCCGACTTATCGAAGATTAACTGGCTTCATGGCATCATTCTACTCATTCCAATAGTGCTGGTGCCTTGGGGCAGGTTATCATTGTGTCACACTCCTATCAGACCTTATTTCGGCTTTCCAGGATCTTATCTCATTCTTCGCTGTGGGTTGCGTGACCACGTGATCACGAGGTTCGCATCAGGTGGTATCAGAGCTAGGCTCCGAAACGAGGTCATATCATTCTGTTATTTTTGTTCTTTTTTTTTCGTGTTCCTTGAAGTTTTCCAGTGTTTGTGTTCATCTCCTTGTTCTTCGTGTCAGCGTCATCTTATAAAAAAAAAAGAGTTTATATTTCATCGTTTTCTGTCTCTTCATTTCAGTATATTAAAAAACAAAAAAAAAAGAAAAAAAGAAAAGAAAAGAAAGAGAGATAGAGGCATTAGTTGAAATTTGAAGAATCATTGAAATCTTGCCGCAGAAAACACTACTCTTGGGAAACATAAGCAAACCACATCGGAATCAATTGAAATTTCGTATTCCGTCTATTGGGGTTAAGATAGTATCATATGTCAATTTTGGGCTTATTCTGATATTGATTTCTTGAGGGGTTATTTCGATATTCATTTCTGCCGCAGAAACTCTACCTTAGTGAACCCATATAAAACCACTTTAGAATCAATTGAAACTTTACATTCTGTGTCATGGGGTTGATATCGAATGATATATTTAATTTGGGCTTATTTCGATATCGTATACTAGAGGTTTCAATTGGAGGTTCATTTCTGCCGCAAATTGATCACACAAGGGTTTGTGTACCTAGAAGTATGAGAACGACCTAGAAATTGAGTGTTGTTTTTTGTTTAGTACTAAAATAGTAAATTTTGATTTTTGAGGTCATTTCGACGTCGTTTGGTCTGGGTTTCAATTCTATTACGTAAAAATTGCGTAAGACGTTAGATTCTGCTCAAGTCTCAAAACGTGATCCTTACTGTTTAGTTTTGTCCAATTCGCTGTTTTCGTTCTATTTTCAGTTATCTAGGAGTCAATTAATTGTTTTCGCTAGTATTTGCTTTTGTTTTATTTCGTGTCTTCGTATCGTCCACAATTCCTACGAATTTGCATTGCTACTCGCGAAATCGTAATCGTAGTTTTGTTTTGCTTTGTTTTCAGTATTTTTATTGCTTCTTGAGTCTGAAAATCATAATTAGAGTGCGCTGCGAAAGCTACTGACTTTGATTTGTTGATTTTAGTTCCAAAAGAACCAAAAGAAAGCAAGTTGTGAGGTAAAAGGCGTAGTGAGCTTCTTAGAGTGAAAAGCCTTGATTTTGTTTGTGTGATACACGAGAGTGTGAGGTAAAAGGCGTAGTGAGCTATTAGAGTGAAAAGCCTTGATTTTTTTTTGTGTGAAACACGAGAGTTGTGAGGATATATATTTTTTTTGCTACTAACCAAATTTTGCAGATTCAAAGGATGTTTGAAAATAACGAATCAGCGACACAAAATGCTGAGGTTGCTTTCCAATTGCGAGCCTTATGTAAGCAACTCGAGTTGTTGTCTAGGATGAACATGGATCTGACAAATGATGTGAAATGGATAAAGAAACAGAATATTGGGGCTGATCGCAGAGGAAATACGATCCGCAAGACCGTACCGAATACCAAATCTGATTTTGACGTATTTGTTGATGAAAACGCGGATGTGGGTGAAGAGGACTATGATGGTGATATGGAATCTAGAAGTGACAAATCTTATTGTGAAGGCAAGCCACCATTGAAGGATAGTGAGAGGGATGAGTTAGCATTACCGGTTGCGGTGTCCTTGGTTATGAGGTCTACACTCCAGGTTCAGGTCAAGGAAGATGAATCTAATCAACAAAAAGATAATATCTTCCAGACGCGTTGTTACGTACACAGCAAGGTGTGTGGTTTAATTATTGATAGCAAAAGTTGTGTTAATATTTGCAGTACAACCCTTGTTAGTAAACTGAAATTGAGTACTGTTAAGCATGCGAAACCATATAGATTGCAATGGCTGAATGGTGGTGGTGAAGTGAAAGTGACTAAGCAGGTTGTGGTCCCATTTTCGATTGGGAAATATGTTGATGAAGTTCTGTGCGATGTAGTACCAATGCAAGCAAGTCACATCTTGTTGGGGAGTCCATGGCAATATGATAGGAAGGCAGTTCATGACGGGGTTAGAAATCGTTATAGCATTGTAAGAGATGGTAAAACCATCACTCTTGTACCTCTTACACCCAAACAAGTGCATGATGATCAAATAAAGCTAAAACGTGAGTATAATGAGGCAATGGGGAGAGAAAATCAAGGTGAGGATCAAGGGGAGAGAATACCATCAGAAGCGGCCACAACCCAAACCACTACAACCCATTCAGACAGCCATCCAAACGCAAACAAATCAGACCATTCAACCCCAACTCAAAAATACCAAAACCTGGTCGAGAGTGGAGGTAAGACAAGAGGAGAGAAGAAAGTCAGGAAGTGTGATGAGAATTGTGTGGAAAAACTAGAGAAACAGCCTAACTTTTATGCTAGAGAGGGTGAGGTCAAATCTGCATATTTCACTAACAAGCCAATGATTTTACTTGTGTACAAGGAGGCTTACTTTAATACTAATGATCTTGATCATATGGTGCCTAGTGCTACTATTTCTTTGTTGCAGGAGTTTGATGATTTGTTCCTCGATGATACTCCAAGCGGAATACCACCATTGCGGGGGATTGAGCATCAAATTGATTTTGTAGGTGGAGCTTCAATTCCTAACAGACCATCCTATAGAAGGAATCCAGAGGAGATGAGTGGGCTTCAAAGGCAAGTTTATGAGCTAATAGATAAGGGATATATTCGTGAGAGTATAATTCTGTGTGCTGTCACCGTTCTACTCATGCCTACGAAGGATGGAACATGGAGGATGTGTGTTGATTGTCGAGCCATGAACAACATAACGATTTTGATTCGAGGTCGAATCCTTTCGAGGAGAGAGGGAATGATGCGAACCAGCCCAAAAACACCAGCAAAGACCCATTACATGTTTAGGGGCTTGATTCGTGGTTTTGAAGGTTTCACCCAAGTCCTAATTGCAAGGACCATTAAAGTATCTATGTGTAGGAGGGGTCCAGCCCAGCTTTATTTGGGCCAGGAAGTGAGGACAACAAAGGAGCCAAAACAATCCTACTACAACTTGGAAACATGGGATTGATGGGCTGGATGGAAAAGAATAAATAAACCTTATGGGCTTCATTTAATTTAGTTAGCTATAGCCCAAGGCTTGTTTGGGCTTAATTAAGACTTTGTTTTCAGCTAGGATCCAAGGCTTGCTTGGATTAAGTCATGGGCTCTTCAATTTAGGATTTTGGGTCAATTTTGAGTGGACCTCTTTTAAGTCCACATAAGAGGTCCATTAGGGTTACTTTTTAAGAACTATTTAAACTCATGTAACCCTAATTTCGGCAGCCATTGATTAAACTTAATTCTGAACTTTTCAGTTTATGTGTGAGAGTGATTCTTGCATTCTTTAGTTCTTGAACGAACTGAATCCGACTTATCGAAGATTAACTGGCTTCGTGGCGTCATTCTACTCATTCCAATAGTGCTGGTGCCTTGGGGCAGGTTTCCATTGTGTCACACTCCTATCAGACCTTATTTCGGCTTTCCGGGATCTTATCTCATTCTTGGTTGTGGGTTGCGTGATCACGAGGTTCGCATCACTAAGTATTGCCAATACTAAGCATTTCTAATACCCTTATCACCTTGCCGACATTAGAAATCAGAGAAGACCCCTTCCAGGTTCGTAACATACCTTATACATTTTTATTTTATTTTTGAAAGTTCAACATACATGAATGTGTGTTTAAACTTTGCACCACAATCCATTTATCCGGGATTCTAACATATACTAAATGTATATTAGCCTGTGCATAGTGATCTCTATCCCCGGGATCCTAACATAAACTGAATGTATGCAGTTATTCATGATGATCCCCTTATCCAGGATTTTAATCCTAATATACACTAAAATGTATGTTAGCCATTTTTTGGTGATCCTTTTATCCGGGATCCTGGCATACACTGAATGTATGACAGTTATTCATGATGATCTCCTTATCCATGATCCTATCAAACACTAAATGTATGTTAGCCATTTTTATCGATCCCTTTACCCGGGATCCTAGCATACATTAAATGTGTGCTAGCCACCGCCATGTTTTGTTCATGACATTTCAAAACTTCCTTGACACACATGCCTTAAATATTCTTATTGATACATCATATCTTCTCAAACTTCCACCAAAACTTTAAGCATAATTCACATATTTTCACTATGAAAATTAAATCAGAAACATAGGCATGAATCACCTACCTGCTGTGGATGCTCTGCTCGTGGTCTCTTGTTGTTGTTGTTGCACCACACTTGTGTTCCATCCTGCAATTACAAGAAATTCTCATAAATCATTTCCAACCGCAGATACTCTTCGTAACAACCACACTGAAACAATTCAATATGCCTTTAATTTTGTTATTCTTTTATTTTTTATTCTTTATAAATTTTATCAATCAAAATATCATTATAAACACCCATTTTAAAACATAACTTGTTTTTTTTTCCTTTAATGCATCTATCTTCATCTTTTCGTGACCTCCCACTTTTTTCCCCTTTTTCTCAAAGCTACCAGCAAAGGTTGGATTTTGACCTCTTCCCAGATTTTTCACTATAACAGGAGTTGTAGAACTCCGTTTAGTACAAAATTAATCTCGTTAGAAAGCTAAAATATAGGGTTACAACTCTTATGAAGGTAAGAAAACCCATTTCTACCCCCCAAAATTCACAAAATACATCACAAACATGACAGACCTGTTGTTCTGTAGAGTCTGCTGTGCACAGTCACGTTAGGTAACCCTTAACTAGAGTTATAAAATTAAAAATTAAATGAAACAAGTTTACTTGGATAGTAGACATCCATAAATGCGACTCCTACAAAGAAAACCAATCCTAATTCCCTTGTTTTCCCACTCAAATTCTCTCTGAAAATCAAGAGATGAATCTATCAAGTTGTTAACTTCTGCAACATAGCATTTGGCCAAAAGTTGGCCTTGGGAAAACAAGACTTCCCTCATTCTTTTCATGATCAATCATTCATTACACAAACATTCACATCCAACACAACATATACAATAATTATTTTGCAAAACACATAATTTTTCCCTCCTAATTACTGCTCTCAATGGCTAACCATGGCCTTTCTTAGGGTCTCCCCTTTTTCCTTTCCATTTGTCTTGTCAATTTACTCTCATTTCATCCTATTTCATTCCACATTCATCAAGTACACACAATTCCACATTTCCCCAAAAAAATTTCATGAACCCTAACCCAAAATTCATAAAGAAAAACCATGCAATTTAACCATAAAGTCAAGAATCTTTTAGATGCATATAAGAAACACCATACCAAGAAAGATTGAAGATTCTAATAGCTTGTGAAATAATAATATCCTCCTCTCCTCTTTCTCTTCCTACTGCTGCCAGCCCAAATACTCCTTCTTTTCTTCCACTTTCTTCTTCCAATAATGCTCCAAATCCTTGGGTTTTTTATGTTTGAATGTTTTGGTAACCTTTAATATCACTTTCACTTTGAAATTTTGCTTCAATTGGGTAAGAGAATATCAAAATCTTCCTCCCTTTCTTCCCCTCATTCTGCTGGAAATGAGAGAGAAGAGGGGTATTTATACTCCTTAATTTCTCTTATTGCACTTAGGCCCCCCATTTCCTTTAAATATTTTCTTTTTAGCCCACATCTTCTCTTCTTATAATTTAAATCATAATCTTTACATTTATTTCAATTCCACAAACACCCCCAACCTATTTTAATTATCTTTTAATTCATTCCTTTAATTTAACACTAACCCCAATAAATTCCGGGTTGAAAATTACGATATCTCAACTATTTTGTCTGGATGTTATATCCAAAATTTTGGAATTCTTATTTTATTTAATTTTTTTGTGAGTTCTTCCACTTTCATTTATTTATTTGTTTACTTTTATAATTCACACTTACATTTATTTTTCGGGGTTTACACTATCTTTCTTCTTTTTGGTTCAGGTAGTATAACCTTGGCTAGACACCCCCCATGCTTTTAAATACTTTAAATTTGGAGAATAACCTTTCCATAGTTTATATGGTGTTAAACCAGTTTTCTTATAAGGAATTCTATTTTGTAAATGACTTGCAGATAAAATAGCTTAACCCTATAAATTATAAGGTGTGAAAGAACTAACTAGTATGACATTCATCATTTTTTTTAAAGTTCTATTTTATCTTTCATCTACCTCATTTGACTCGAGTGAATAAGGTGGAGTAACTTCATGTATTATACCTTCCTTTTCACAATAATCATTCATTAGAACATACTCACCTCCTCTATCTGATCTAACACATTTGATTTTTTTAGTTGATTTTCTTAGTTGATTTTCTACTACTATTTTATATAATATAAACAAGTTATAAGCTTCATCTTTACTTCTAAACGGTAAAGTTTTGTATATCTTGAAAAATCATTTATGAAGGTTACACGGTATTTATTGCCTCCTTTATTCATAGTTTGTTTTAAATCTTCTAAGTTTGTGTATATTATGCTAAGTAAGTTAGTTTCTCTTTTAACAAATGTACATGTTTTCTTAGAAATTTTAGCTTCAACACATACTTCACATTTATTCATAGATGAAAAATTTAAACTAGAGATTAAACCAAAAGAGTTGATTTTTTTAAGATAAGATAGACTAACATGTTCTAATCTAGCATGCCATAGATCAATACTATCAAGCAAGTAAGTAGAAGAAGATGCATTTTCAGCAACATTGAATACAAAAAGTCTATGGTTACAATATCCTTTCCCCACAAATACATTGTTCTTTGTCATTATAAACTTATTACAATCAAATGAAACTTTAATCCTAAATTTTCCCAACAAAGCTACAAAGACCAAATTTATTCTTATATTAGGGACATGCAATACCTCATTCAAAGCTAACGTCTTTCCTAAAATCAATTTCAAAAGCACTTTGTCTTTTCCAAGAATATTTATTATCCTTGAATATTCAAGGTAGACCACTTCTTATCCATCCTTAAAAGGTGTATAAGTGAAGAATAATTCTTTATTTGCACATATGTGCCTAGTAGCACTAGATTCTACCACTCAATTTTTCTCATTGGTCACCATCTAGACTTGAGAAACAACTACAACAATGATGCCTTCTCCTTCAACCATGTAGACCATAGTTTTAGAAGGATTGTTGCTTCTCTTTATATTTCGTCTTTGAGGTGCATGGTGGTCAGGTTTACCACACACAAAATAATTTCCCTTTTTCTTAAAATTATTGGTTTTGGGTTTGAACACAATGGTATTGTTACCATTGGACTTAAAAAATTTATTAAATTTATTCTCCTACTTTTTTCAATATGAATTCCCTTCTACCAAGTTTGCTTTAGTGGTCATCTCCTTCTTCCCGATAGCTTGCAATTCCTTTCTATTTGTGTCCTCAATGATAATGTGGGTGATAAGATCAATCAATGACAATTGTTTATTGTAAACACCCAAGAGAAAATCGTAGTTAATTTTCGCTGCCGACTTTGTGACGCAGCAGAAAATCGTAAAAGAATACGACCAACGACAATATTATGTAATTAATTTTGCAATGAAACGAAATCACAAAGATTTAGAAGATTTTAGTCCACGATTTAAAAGAAAATTCGACCAGAGACTTTTCTATGATGGGTAATATAAAACCTTAACTTAATCCATGACACTTAGGAAAGACACAAAAAAAATGTCCATGAGTGACAACATTGAGATAAGCCCAAAATATAATAAGTCTACAAGCCCTAAGTAAGCATAAAGTGACGAAAGTTGATCCGGACAATTAAATCAAGAATTTTGGTTAAAACGAGATTGTTCTAAAACGACAAAAATGACAATTTCGGGGCCGAAACGAAGGAATTTGGCCAAAAACCGGTGGAACACAGGGGCTATGCCGCTGACTTCTTCCGAAAACAGCGATTCCCATCAACCGGGTAAGTTTCGCGGAATTTTGACTTTGTCAAGTAATCAGCAGCGACGCAGTTTCCGCTACCGATTTCTAGATCGGCAGCGACACAACTTTCGTTACTGATTATTTAAGGAGCTGGGTTGGGAGGGTGAGAGTAGATAAAAATAGTTTAGGATAGAACAAAACAAGGATAGAATACAGCTAAGCTAACCCCAAACAACCCTCATGTTTTAAGAGGTATAAATAGAAGGAGGAGAGAGAATGGAGGGCTGAATTCTCTCCGGAAGAGCAAACAAGCCATTCTTCCTTCCTTTGCAAATTCGAAATCCAACCAGAAAGAGAGAGAAAGAGTGTGAGAAGACTAGACAGGAAGAAGAGAGTGGAGAAAACAAAACGTGAGGGAGGAGAAAAAGAAGAAAAACATGAAGAGGAAGAAGGTGGAAGAGAAAGAAAAGAAGACCCAGCAAGAAAAGAGAAAGAAAAGTGTCAAACCCTCCTCAAACTTGTTAAATCCGAAAGGTAAGAATAAAAAAAAATAAACCCCTTCCTCTTCTCCTTAAAACTCAAGAAGAAAACCCTAAATAAAAAATTGACCCATGACCTAAGTTAATGGTGAGGGAAACCGAAATTTAACTTAGAAGTACAAGGAAAACAGAAATAAAATGTGGGATTGATGTATATTTGGCTGAAAATTTTATATGGGTTTTGGCCGAAACTTGTTGAAAATTTCGAGTAGAAATGTATGATTTCAGCTTGTGAATTATGATGAAAGATTTTGTGTGTTGAGCTAGAAATGCATGCTGTTTTTATGCTGGAATTGATGTATATTTGGCTGAAAATTTTATATGGGTTTTGGCCGAAACTTGTTGAAAATTTTGGGTAGAAATGTATGATTTCAGCTTGTGAATTATGATGAAAGATTTTGTGTGTTGAGCTAGAAATGCATGTTGTTTTTATGCTGGAATTGATGTATATTTGGCTGGAAATTTTATATGGATTTTGGCCGAAACTTGTTGAAAATTTCGGGAAGAAATGTATGATTTTAGCTTGTGAATTATGATGGAAGATTTTGTGTGTTGAACTAGAAATGCATGTTGTTTTTATGCTGGAATTGATGTATATTTGGCTGAAAATTTTATATGGGTTTTGGCTTAAACTTGTTGAAAATTTCGGGTAGAAATGTATGATTTCAGCTTGTGAATTATGATGAAAGATTTTGTGTGCTGAGCTAGAAATGCATGCTGTTTTTATGCTGGAATTGATGTATATTTGGCTGGAAATTTTATATGGGTTTTGGCTGAAACTTGTTGAAAGATTTCGGGTAGAAATGTATGGGTTCAGCTTGTGAATTATGATGGAAGGTTTTGTGTTGAACTAGAAATGCATGTTGTTTTTTATGCTGGAATTGATATATATTTGGCTGAATCTTGTTGAAAGATTTCGGGTAGAAATGTATGGGTTCAGCTTGTGAATTATGATGGAAGATTTTGTGTGTTGAACTGAAAATCTATTCTGAAATTCATGGGTATTTTTCTGAGAATTTGCATGTGTGTTTGGACTGGAATTCGGTTGAAGAATTGTGTGCCGAATTGTGTATTTTGCGGCATATGAACATATGAACTCTTGAAATGAGTGCAGTGACGGATGTAGGCCGAAAATGCAAGTGTACTGATTTATGACCCTTGATGTCGCAAGTGGTGCGGTTGGGATTGGATCATCGTCAAGACAAGCACAACCCACTAGTGGAACAGGTAGGCGACCCTTACATTCTTTTTCTTTCGTTGCATAAGGAATAACTGTGATGTGAATATTGCCCTATTGTGTTGGAGTTAATAATAAACGGAAAAATATTGATTGTCGATAAAAGATTGATTAGCTTCGGCTAATGGCATCCGAAGGGATGGCCGGGATAAAAGATTGATTAGCTTCGGCTAATGGCATCCGAAGGGATGGCCGGGTCACTAATGATTAGCCTCGGCTAATGGCATCCGAAGGGATAGCCGGGATAGGAGGTTGATTAGCTTCGGCTAATGGCATCCGAAGGGATGGCCGGGACAAAACAATGATTAGCTTCGGCTAATGGCATCCGAAGGGATGGCCGGGATAAGATTTTGATTAGCTTTGGCTAATGGCATCCGAAGGGATGGCCAAGTCTAAGATTATGGTTGTTAGGAAAGAATGGTATAGTTACAAACATATTAAGCTTCAAGTGTTAGACTGAACGATCATTAATAATATTATTAGCTCTAGGTAATTACTTTCTTTTAAGTGTTTATACTGCTGCAGGAACGCCACACCCATGAAACGTCTAAGGAGCCCGTTACATGGGAGCTTGCTTTTGCAAAGAATCGTGTATATGAAATTTTGATCACAATGTATTTTGTATGAAGTAATGTAATGAATGCTTAACTTTTATTAGATCCTTTTGTGTAAATGCTATAATGGCTTATTGTAGGATAGGAATATAAACCATGCCTATGTTATATATTTTAAATATGATATTGTAAATCATGCAATCATAAGACTATGCTTTATGTATGTGTCACTTTTAAATTAAATATTACTCGTGTAAATGGTGTTAAATGTTAAGGGGTGATCAGGTCCGTTGATTCTAGTAACCATGCGCATAGAGCAATATATATATATATATATATATATATATATATATATATATATATATATATATATATATATATATATATACCGGGTTGTTACATTTATGCTTGTGCTTAAGTTGCTGCTTATAGTCACTCCATAAGTTAGGAAGTTTTTCGATGCAATGAATGCTTAAGAAAGGTTGATATTTGAAGTCTTCATATCTTCAAGAAGTCTATCATATTCTTTAATTTGAGCTTTGATGTCTTTGTCGTCAATCATTTCTCATTGCTAAAATTTTCCAATGACAAATTTTTGTTTCCCCATATCTTCGGCAATATATTTCACCACCATGCTGCTCCATATCTTCATTGATTCCTTTAGCTGCAATATACATCAAACAATTCATTTGAGAGAGTGCTTAAAATGGAGTGTCTATAAAACTTATTTCCATGTGTTCATGCTTCGGCATTTTCATTATCCTTGTGATTGACAAGAACCCAAGCCATGTCATGCAAGTCAAGAACGCTGAAAATCCTTGTTTGTCATCTTCAAAAGTTCTCTCCAAAGAAGACCTCAATTTTAGAGATGTTGGGAAATGGCTTGGCCAACGGAACAGTGGTAGTTGGAGGAGGGACGACAATGCCAGAACCAGCAACAGCATTGAGGGCAAGGGCATTGTCAGCAAGAGTGTTTTTGTCCATGTTGAAAAGGGATATCCTTAAGATTATTGTAAAAAATGAAGATAAGGTACAGAAATAGAAAACTTGAGGCATGCTTGAGCACTGTTCTTAAGGATATTTTCCCAACATTAGAGTACCCTCTAGGATTCAGCAAGTTCTTCCTCAACAGAAGAGGGCGGCACAAAAACAACTTGGAAAGAAAAAAGACCAGCAATGAGAAGAAGGGAAAATTATCTCAGGTTATGTTTTGTTTAAAAAACTGCATGGTATTTATAGGCAACCATTGTAAAAATAAAAGTGGTTATTATCATAATTTTAAAATTTATTACTCGAGTCTTACTATGATTGATCATCTTATGGTCGATTTGATTTTTTTATTATTTTAAGCCTTTATCTATATTCTCTTACACTCGGACTACTCTAAGTCATGTCATGCAAATCAAGAACGCTAAAAATTCCTTTCTTGCCACCTTTAAAAGTTCTCTTCAAAGAAGACCTCAATTTTAGAGGTGTTGGGAAATGGCTTGGCCAATAGAACAATGGCAATTAAAGGAGGGATGACAATGGCAAAATCAGCAGCAGAAGTAGCAGCAGCAAAATCAACGGCAAAAGGGTTATCCTTAAGATTACTATAAAAAAAATGAAGGTAAGGAACATAAACAGAAAACTTGAGGCATGCTTGAGCACTGTCCTTAAGGATATTTTCTCAGCATCAAGGTACCCTCCAGGACTCAACAAGTTCTTTCTCAACAAAAGAGGGCATCACAAAAACAACTTGGAAAGAAAAAAGACTAGCAATGAGTAAAAGGTAAAAGTATTTCAGGTTATGTTTTGTTTGAAAAAATTATATGGTATTTATTGGCAACCATGATATAAAAATAAAAATGATTATTATCATAATTTTAAAATTCATTGCTTGAGTTTTACTATGATTGATCATGTTACAGTCGATGTGATTTTTTTATTGTTTTAGGCCTTTCTCTATATCCTCTTACACCTGGACCATTCTAGGCCTTGGTCAATCTAGGTCTTATAACTAGGATTATTGTATCGTTATTAATTTCAAAACTTGATATAAATTATAGTAAAAAAAAAACACCATATATATATATATATATATAAGTTTGATAGTGATACATATTAAAGATAAAACATATATTTTTTAGATTTTATTCTATCATGTCCACCATTAATCAAATGATATATAACAATCATGTACATTGTATACATAAGGTGATTAGATATTATAGCATCTTTTATATGTTAGAAGGATGAATCACTCAATTGTATGATTTTTAATGCTAATAAGTTTTAGAGTCTTAAACATAGTAATAAATCTCAACCTAGCTTAGCAGATTAACTTGGGACCTGATCGATCCAAGACCTTGATTGGGTTTAACTATGATAAAAACCAGTGTTGCATTTGACCTATTAGGTACCTATCAGGTCAACTTAAAATCTATTGTAAAAATGAAGGTAATGAACATAAACAAAAAAAACTTGAGACGTGTTTGAGTATTATTTTTAAGGATATTTCCTCATCAGCAGGGTACCCTCTAGGATTCAACAAATCCTTCCTCAACAAAAGAAGGCAGCACATAAACAGTTTGAAAAGAGAAAAGACCAACAATGAGCAGAAAGGAAAAGTATTTTGGGTTATGTTTTGTTTGAAAAAATTGCATAGTATTTATAGGCAGCCATGATATAACAGTTATATTTAAATTATTATGAAATTAAAATGGTTATTACAACAATTTCAAATATAGCTGTTAAGAAATTAAGTAATGGTGACAGTTATAACTGCTTAAAAATTAAACGAAAAAGGTTTTAAATTTGTGAATGTTAAAAATAAATTTTCAACTATTACAAATATTGTGATTTCAGTTTAAGGGTCATCAAAAAAATATTTAATAAAATAGCAAAAAATTTAGAGAGTATAGGCGTTACCTCACGCACAAGGAGGGGCAAATCGAAGGTTTTTCTTTTACTCGACTCATCCTTATGTGTGCGAGCTCACTCTACTTTTTTTGTTGGTTATTATCCTATCTCAAATTTTATTATATAAATATTTGATGAAAGTTTTCATTTTCCAATGTGGGATAATAAGTCCTATATATACCTTTTGTACTCAAAAGGTTAGTTATGATTTTCCAATGTGGGATAGACTTTTGAAATAGTTTTTAATATCTATAAATTTTACAACAAACTCGGGTGAGACCAAGGTTGTCAATTCCGTTTTGTTCTGCCCGAAATGGCCGGTACATTTTGTTCCAATTCAAAAAATAGAACAAACCAGAGCAAATTTTATCTCACTCGGAATCTCGGGTCATTTTGGAAATTCCTCCCAAATTCTGGTTGGAACATTCCGGTTTTGTTTCGCCCGTTCTGTTCTGGTTGAATAGTATTTTTTTTTTTAAATAAGGAATAGTTTTACAATATCAATCATATCTTTTAATTCGCCTTTTAGATTGATATGCAATTTTACGAGAAATCTCTTGACATATTTATATATATTATGTTAAAATTTTAGAGCAATCAGAGAAGGTAACAAACCTAGCGATATTGATGATGGCATTCTTGTAATATTATACAAGTTCATAATTTTGTTCTGAAAAATCATTTTATTATGTCTCTTTCTAGATGAAATTTTTCTCAATTTCATTATTCAATAACAAGTTTATTATGAATTGAACTTTATAATTTAATTTGATTTGTTTTATTTAAGGTTATCATGATTTTATAATGCAGGTCACACATTTGAAAGGTTAATTTAGGTTGACCCTGGTTGATTCAATATATCGTTGTTTCAATATTTTTTATGTCAACTTGATTTTTTTTAGTTAAACTATATTTTTATCTATTTTTCATGATATCTTTGAACTCATCGAGTCGGTCGAGTTATATTAGTTCAACTCTCATTTTTTTTACTTATGTTTGAATTTAAATTGCATAATTCTAAATAATTATATTTTTGGATTTGAACCAACTTGAATTATATATATATATATATATATATATATATATATATATATATATAAACAGTACAACCTAGAAACGGAAAGCCAAAACGCTTTGAAATCTAAACATTTTGTTTCAATAAAAAAAACAAAATACCAACCGAAACAGAATTGACAAACTTGAGTGAGTTTTAGGGATACAAGTCTATATATATATATATATATATATAACCTAGAAACGGAGAGCCAAAATGCTTCGAAATCTAAACATTTTGTTTCAATAAAAAAAACAAAATATCAACCGAAATATAATTGACAAACTTGAGTGAGTTTTAGGGATACAAGTCGCAACCCTTTCCTCCTCCTCCTCTTCTTCTTGCTTTCTTCTTTCCAATTCCTTCCAGCTGGCAATTAAAGAAAAGGGTCAATGCACTTGGGAAAACCACCAATAATCTCAACAACTAGAGCCACAAAAAAGAGTCATAAACTTTAATCTTCTCCCTATGTTTTTCAATTCAGGTTATTTTCCTTTCATTTCTGTTTCAAAAATTATTTTATGGCGCATTATATCAAGTGACAGGATCACTATCAAAGATAATCCAACTAGTTAAGTATCTTTTTTTCTCAACAAAAATAAAATAAAATTTGAAGAGGAAAATGAATATATGTGTGAGTGTTTTGATAAATGGAGAGAAGGTGGTAATATATAGGATCCAAGAGATCTCCTATTTTATACTCTATTTTACATTATCATATCCTACAAGATGTTTTGTTTTCAATCAAGCAAGACAAAAACATAAGTTTTATTTATTGGAATTGTTTGATTTCCAAGCATATAAACCACAAATTTATTAGCCCTTATCAAGATCGTGGGCACCATCTATTTGATGTGGTGTTATTAATTAATCAGGGGCTCTTTTTTATTTTTTAATGATGGCAATTACTCAAGCTTTTGACAATGGAGGTTGCATTGGAGGCCTCATTGGGCATATGACAACCTTGCATTATCAAACATATAACTTTCATGGCATTGACGATGATCAAATTTAGTGTACACATGAATAAAAGAATGTTGCCTTTTAGAAATATTGTATGCATCCAGATCCCTATGAGATCAAGTGCATATTTCGCATTACGTTAGGAGAGTGAGTGCTTTTGAAAAAAAAAATATTTTTATTTTCTTACTTTAAATCAAGTTTTTTATGTTTTTAGATCATTTTTATGTATTGATGTCAAAAATAACTTTAAAAAAATAAAAACATCATTCTAATATTTTTCTCAACAAAATACACTTTAAAAAAACAGTTTCAACCACTGTTAAATACCCAAAAGCCTTGGTTTAAAATAATTTAGATTTGACTCAATGTTTGGGGTCTATGAAATACTACAATACACATGATTGGGGTATATTGTTGAGGGTCTAATTAAAAAATGTAATTTGAAAGTAGGAGCCAAATTGGTTTTAAAACAAAGATTGACAACAAATTGTTAAATATGGAGGAATAAATCGATTCAATTAGGGAAAAGATTGGAAAGAAAAATGAGATTAAGGGATTTTGGGGGACTAGAGACTAAATTGAAATTATAAAGATCAATTGATTCGATTGTGGTTTAAATTGAAAGAAATTTCAATGTTATGCATTTTAATTAAATGTAATTGGAAAATTCAAATCTATTAAACCCATAATTCCCATCTATTCAACAAAAGAAACATCTTAATCCATTTTAGTCCATAATTTAATTGAATTAAGCAATCCCATCTATTAAACCAAAGATTGTAACATCCCATTTCCCAGATTTCAATCATGATTAAAGCCTCGAAATCCCAATTTCAGCTCTCCAATCTCAGAATTACAGCCGAAATCCTCAATCAAACCTCCAGGAATCAAAGTCCCATAAATTATGCCAAACTGCATTAATTCCAGCCTTTTCCCTGCATAAAGGGCAAGGAAATACACAGCACGGAAGCGATGAAAACAAAATCACAAGGATGAATCAAGGTTATCAATATCATTCTGTTCTGGCTGGAATGTTCTGTGTTATTAAAAAAACTGAGATAAAACAGCGTTGTTTTCATCTCGGTTTTAATTCCAGCCCGTTCTGGAAATATCGGTCAAATTCCGGCCAAAAGTCTCGGTACCGTTCCGGCTTAAAATCCTCCTTATTTTGATTAACTTGTGATTGTGTTTCTAATTTTAAGATTATATTTGTTTGACTTTGTATTTATATTATATAATTTAAAATTAATTTATCTTGAATTTTAATTATGCTTGTTAAATTAATATTTTAATTTTTTTCATATATATATATGAACAATATAACCTCAAAAAAACATGCCAAAATACTTCGAAACCGAAACGTTCCGTGGCAACAGCACCATAAACCCATTAACCGTGGCCAATAAACCATATCTTTTCTCCAACCGAAAAAATAAAAAAGAACCAGACCTCTCCTCCCAGCACACTCTCGGCCACAACTGACCTAGTTGTACCCGTTGCCACAACCATCATCACTGCCATCCCGCCTTTCCTCCATAGACTCCACCATCACAGTAGCCACTTGAATCTGTGGAAACAAACCGAAAGGGAGAAGACGTGGTGGAGAGAGAAAGATGAAAGGTAAAACCGACTGTTTGTGTTGATTATTTGGCTTTACAGGTGATGGTGAGATTCACCGATAGCATAAAAAGAAAGAGGAAGAAGATCTGTTTCAGACCCGCCAATTTTTCATTTCCACTGCCAGCGGTGCGTGGATCCACCAGCCCACGCACTGCCAGTGTATCCCGGCAGCTTCTCTAAACATTCAGGCCCTGTCCCGAAGGTGTGTCTGCAATTCTGGGATGGTGTTTCATATGATTGCTGTCTAAACTGTGTAATTGTAGGGTGTGTGATCCCTAGAGGAGGAGATGTAATAAACATGTAGTAAATGTCATTCTTTCTTTGTGGGCCTGTTTGGAGGGCGGTTGTGGTTGTTTTTTAAAATACTTTTTATTTAAAAATATATTAAAATAATATTTTTTTTATTTTTTAAAAATTATTTTTAACATCAGCACATCAAAATAATTTAAAAACACTAAAAAATTAATTTTAAAAAAAAACAGCATTTGTACCGTGCTCCCAAAAAGCTTCTAAATATAAATTAGTGCTAATATTTAGGATTTATAATTTCCTCTAATTGCTGGGTGATGTCATCAATTGTCCACGATGGATTTTTTGCCCCAGCCACGATGTCTATCGAAAGCGACAAGGCTAATAAAAATCGAAGAAAATTAACCACCTAAAATGGAGTATAGTTTTTTCTTCATGGGAGAGAAGAAAGAATTGACCAGGGTAGATTACAATTTATTAGAAATTTATGAGATGAATAAATTTAAAAAATATATATTAAAAGAAGTTATAAGGGAATAATTTATTATAAATTTAACAGTACTAAATATTCAAGATAAAGTTGATTTTCATATATTTTGTTATGTGTCATTCTTAATCATCCAAATAGAATAACAATCATTCTATCTTATATACCCTTGCAAGCACAATTTTATTTTTATTTTCTATTTCATCTCATTATATTTATTATTATTATTATTATTATTTCAAGACAATAATCAAATATTATTAAAATATATATATATATATATATATATATATATATATATATATATATATATATATATGTTGTATATGTATCATGTCATGTATTTAAAAACTCACTATGAGTTGATGACTAAGATTTTTATCAATCTTTTAGTTTTAACTTAAATTCTATTTTGTAATGCGTTTCAAAAATATTTTAAAAATATATTATTTTTATTTTTATTTTTTAATTTAATTTAATTTTTTATGTTTTTAAATTATTTTCATATATTTATATCAAAATAATTTTTAAAAATAAAAAGATATTATTATAATATATTTATGAAAAAAAATACTTTTAAAAACAATTTTATTATTAAAACAAAACAAACAAAGAAAAGAGGATTGGAAAGACTTGTTATAAAAGCCCCCCTTTCCCTTGAAAAAGCAGCGAGAAGCAAGCCATCTACCAAACAGGGCCTAAATTTAATTTCAATATATCGTGTCTAGAGAGAGAATAAGGAAAGCTCTTCTCTCGCTCTAAAACCCCCCTTAAGCAAAGTAGCGTGGTTTGCAATCGACCTCGAGAACAAAATGGCCAACAGTAATCTCCCTCGTAGAATCATCAAGGTTCGTGCTCGATCTCACTCCTCATTCTTCCCGATCCATCATCGCTTTCTCACTGCTCCACAACGGAATCTGATTTCCCTAATTTTCAATTGATTAATTATTAATCTGTATTTCAAAGATTTTCCTTTTCTCTTCGTTATTTTGACTTCCGTTAATTTCGGTGATTTAATTTTAATTGTGATCTAACAGGAAACTCAACGCCTCCTCAGTGAACCAGGTGGGAAGTTGACTCCTTTTCTTTTTAATATTAGTGCTATGTAATATATATATATATATATATATATATATTTTTTAGTCTTGTTTTCTTGAAATAGTAATTTTGGAAAAAGAACTGTGAAAATTATTTATGGGATTTAGTTTGTTAATTTTGTGATTTATTGATACCACCTGCAGCTCCAGGAATTAGTGCTTCTCCATCGGAGGATAATATGCGATATTTTAATGTCATGATTCTTGGTCCAACACAATCTCCTTATGAAGGTATTTTAGCTTAATGTTTTTTTTTTTAGTTATTTGTACTGTATAAATAAATTCGCAGTCGAAATTTTGATTTTGTGGTGAGCATCATGCTTTAAATTCTTTTTTCCCTTAAGTGTGTTAGCTTCTAATTTCATTTGGGAGAGTAAAGTTGTAGTATTGGTTGAGATTAATAGAAGTATATCGACAGCACCTAAATTCTCACGTCTTTTTCTGGGATTATATCCTTTGTCTCCTCCAGCTTTCAGTTTTTAATCCAATAGCTTTTAATGCAGATCTTAATGACACTAGTCATCTTAATATTAGAGTGGCTGCAGGGTCCTACCCAACTTGTAGTGTTATGAATGCTTGAAATCTTTGTTCGTTAAGGGATTGTCAATAATTTCTCTGCACTAAATGGAAATTTTGTAACCGTGTTTTCATTTGTAATTACTGTTTGCAGCATAAATAAACTAAACAAGATCTGGTAATTTCAATGCCATGGATAAAAATACTTGAATAAGGGAGCGCACCAGAAACTGGAAAAATAGCTTATCATGCCTTCTTCTATATCTCCCTTTGTACATTCAGTAATGCTTGTGCTTAGTGATGATTAAATCTGATTGTTGATTTGAGGTTAATTTTGTATTTCATATTGCAAATTGATGTCAATGTAGCTGATGTTCTGTGAAAAAATTAAGATTTTTAGGTTCACATCATTGATTACTATTTAGTTCAATCTATTGCTAGCAAAATTTGATGTTGGACCCTTTGTTTATTTGCTAGCAAAAATAAATTATCATATATCTTTCTGTAGTATACAGTAGCTACAGTTATTTTTTAGTATAACTCTCAGTTTTTCTATTCTGTGTGAGCCATGAGGCATGTTGTTTGATAACAATGTAAACAAGGTCTAGGGAACTGGAAATATTCAATTACATCATGTGGTGTGGAAATCCACAGTGAGGGGAATAGACTTTAGTGCGCTGTGATATGGCTAGGGTGAAATAGTGTTTGGACAGTCATCTTGTTTTTTAGGAGTATTACATGAACCATTCCTTCATGAGCATTGGTGTGCTGCTGAGGCCATATATGTGAAGAATCTTGTAAGGGTGGAGACAGGTGTTGGCTGTCAACAACTGCATATTGTTTATTGGGACTTGAATAGGCAATTATACTGATTTGGTTCAACAACATAGTTTTTATGCAATGGATAATTTTTAGCTGTCTGTCTCATTACTTGTTCTGCTTGGATGCCAGCTACTGTTCATTGTACTACTTTCATTCAGCATTTTAAGCATCAGTAGCTAAAGCATTTTCTGAGTTGCTAAAACAGAAAAGTTCTTGTCATGTTCAAAGAAAGCATAATTGCATTTCCTTTCAAGGCATTCAATTGCTTTTCTCCAGTGCTTAGAACTTCCAGGAATAGTTAAGCTACATTTAGTATACTGCAGAATGGTGGGTTGGATTAGACGTGCCCCCCCATGAATGTTTTTGAGAATAGTTAAGCATCTTATAGGGTTGAGTTTGAGATAAATTATTGTGGAGGAGATGACTGTAGTTGGACATGTGTTTAATCTTGCTATTTGCTTAGGAAACTAGACAGTTATAGCATTCTGGAAAGAAAAATTTATTTTCCTTGATAATATGTTAATCAATTTTCTTTCCTGCTTTTTGTGTCTGTTTTGATGGGTGCCTTGGCTGTCTTCTTTGTTTAGGAGGGGTTTTCAAGCTGGAATTATTTCTTCCCGAAGAATATCCAATGGCTGCACCTAAGGTAACTCAAGTTGGTGTTTTCCATTGTGGTGCCTTTTCAAAATCTCACTTTTATGTTACATTGCATGATGAATTACAAATAATTTAGAATTTTTTGCAAAGGTTTGAAATGCTTGGTTCTTGGTCTTGTGGATTATTTTTTTGAGTAACAGTTGCTTTTCATAATACTGAATTTGCTTATATTAGTATATGGTTTAATATTTTTCTTAGTTATTTGATTCTTAATTAATCGCAATACGTCATCCTCTTTTATTTATTTATTTTCTCTTAACTGGTTCTCTAAGTTTATGGTAAGGGTTATAGCTGTACACCCACTTATCCCAGGTGCATGTCAACAAAGTAGATTCTTAAAATTACGGATCTGGGTGGTTAGACTTGGAAGACAACATTCTGGGTTGAATAAGCATAGTGTTGGGTGAGCTTATTAAGTGGCCCATGCTAGTTCTTTTTCCATTTAGGTTGATGATAGCATGTGTATTTGTAATAAATATGTTATAAGAAATTTGCTTGAGCTTGTTACTACGAGTGTTTTGGCCTTGTGAAACCCAAAAATGGAAATGAGCTGGAAACAACCATGGCATCCAATTAATTAATTGAGAGAATTGAGACCCGAGTGATGTCCTATGTGGACAATTTTTTTAAACAAGCCAAGTATCTTTTTACCTGTAAATATAAATGTTTCTCTCGCATCTTAACCAAGTTGATGTAATCAAATTGGTAAGTGGTGCGGTTTTGAATTCAACCTTGAACCATACAAATTATGCAACCTTAGCCTTCTGATATTGCCTGTATATCCTAACATGGTCTAATTTACAAAATTGGTCATGTGGTGCTGCTTTTGGTTCATTCTAGCTGGGATGCTCTATGTATGAGATCTTTCCCTGATTCACATTCTTGAGAATGTATTTTTATGCCGGGAGTTCTCCACTGTTACTTGTTTATCATTGTTTGCTCCAGCATTGTTTTTCCTATTTTTCTTATAATTACTCTGTTACAGGTTCGATTTCTGACCAAAATATACCATCCCAACATTGATAAGGTAGGCTCCCTTACCCTTTTCTTCCCTCTTTTTTAGGCTTAACATTTCATGTTTCTCTACTCCAACACTGTAATCTTTTTTTAAGCTTGGAAGGATATGCCTTGACATTCTGAAAGACAAATGGAGCCCTGCTCTTCAGATACGAACTGTGCTTTTGAGGTACTATGAGCTGCTGTTTTATATTTTGTCAGACTTGTTATTGAGATCAATCCCATGTTGAAGCTTATGGGGGCAAGCATTCATGTTTCAAATGAATGTGAACTAAACATGAAAGGATTACAACCTTGTACTCCTTCGTATCGCCCCCCCCCCCCCCCCCCCCCCCCCCACCTATAATTAGTTTTGTAGGAAGAGTTATTTTATATGTTAGATATGAGAGTATCTAATTTTCTAATGTTGGGTTTAATAGCATCCAAGCACTTCTTAGTGCCCCAAACCCTGATGATCCACTTTCTGAGAACATCGCAAAGCATTGGAAAACAAATGAAGCAGAAGCTGTTGAGACAGGTAATACACACACACACACACACATACATACATGTGTTTCCCATTATTAAGTTTACACCAATTCCCATGGAATTTACTTTCCGTAAGCTTTACAATAAACAGCACTGACAGCTGTGTTGGTTTAGTCCTGATTTTGTTTCTTGCACGCATCTCTGTTGAACTCTGCAGCTAAGGAGTGGACCCGTCTATATGCAAGTGGTGCATAATTGCATGGTGGTACCTTCAAATGACGTTGGATGTATGCTTTTGACTTGATTTGAAAGGAAATTTGGAAGAAATGATGTTGAACAAGCTATAATCTAATATTTTTCAAAGCTTCCAGATACTCTGTGAAATTGTTTTGTTGTCGGAAGCATCGTCATTGTGACTTGTATGATCAGATAAGATACGCTATTCATCTTTATTTCACTCTGCAGCTATCTCAATCCCTTACCAATTGCAAATTTCATGAATTTTACCATAAGAATCCGAACCTGTGTGCATGAGCATCGAGTGTCTTGGATATCTATCATTTATTTCAATCATCTTTATGCTTTTATCTTGGTTATTTAAGTTCCTATTAGGTTTATTCTATCTATCACGGTCCCATTTTTATCGTTGAAGTAAAACCAAATGTATCTGAAATCGCTGTGCACTTTGTTCATTTGGGTTTTTGGTTGTGTTTAGCCTTGTAAAAGCTAGGAGATGAAATGAGGAATAAGCACTCTGCAATGCTAGGAGATGAAATGAGAGGAAAACACGAGGGTGTCGAAAGAGTCTAGAAATTCACAGCTTCTATTTCCAAATTCAAAGACTGGGGTTGACCAGATGAAGACCCGTGACTTCGGATGGGCAGTTGTTGGCCATCACTAGAGGAAATCAAGAAACGGCAACATTTGGCTTGGTCAGTTTGTGACGGTCTAGATAATATATTTGGCTAGCTAAGATCTCGATTGCGTTTTGAATTTCAAATCAATTATAATCAGAGAGCTATTTAATTAGATATGGAAGGTTTAAGATGTTAGTTTACTTCTTGGGAGGCTCGACAATTGGTCACCAATTTACTTTTCTTTTTCAGTTATATCCCTTATAATTAAAGAATTTTTCTCACTCAATTAAGTCTTTTCAATTCAATCCAAGTTTTGAATTACATCTATTCCACAAAAAAATTATAACCCAAAATTCCAGTAATCAAATTTACACAAACTCAACTAAAGAATTATAACAAGTTTAGTACCAAAATGGCGATTCATAAGCTCAAATGTCTCAGCTCTAGTCTACAATTAAAGTAGAGATTGGAATGTTGAACCCTAGTCTACAATTTAGCTAGGATGCAAAGGAGTATCTCTCAATATTGCATCAAAGATTAAGGCCAAATACAAGTGTAGGCTACGGTTCAACATTCAAATCATTACTTAAATTTCATCCTTAAGAAACAAAAGTTGAGAGATTCATGTTTCAATAGTCATCTATTTTAATACCAAATTTATCAGTTTAAAGTTATTAGATGAATCTTGTCAGATTTTTATAATAAATTTTTGTGTATTGTTATGACATGATTAGAGATACAAGTGGAATTCTTCCATGATTCAAGTTGTGATGGAGGAAATCTCAAGCTTCCCAAAAATACATGGTACGCTAAATAATTCATCTACGCAAGAGGGAAAAACATATTTGAAGTCAAGGCTAAAATCTGCCAATAATATATAAAAAAATAGAGATTTAGATTATATAGAAAAATCTTATCATGAAAACTATTTTTTATTATCTTATTTTATTTATTTAGTCTTGAGTAATTATTTTAAATTAGAATTTGTATGGCTCCTTACATATTATCTAGAGGTTTATCTCATTATTAAATTTATATTGATTGATTATTAATTTAGACACATTAGATGTGACAAAAAAAACTCAATCCGTGTAAAAAAAAAAATAGCGTATTTTTTTTTAGCTACAAATTTAAGTTGCAAGTTGAAGAATAAACATAAATTTTATTTTTTTATGGCAAAACAACTAACTCGAAATCATATTGGTGATGTAGTGTAGATGGGTAGATGACTATTGGAAATAAGTAAAAGAGATGGGCATTTCCATATAGCCTATCGCACACCTATCCATTTAAAATTTATAATCTCATTTTCAGAGGTTACATTACCATGGGTTTCTTTTGATTATTTTTGTTTTCAATTTACATTATCTCGTGTGCAAAGCTTTGAACTATTTTTGCATATTAATTTGGAATCAATTTAGCAGAATCTAATTTTAATATTATTAAAAAATAGTGATTAAGAAGGAGGGTCATCTTTAAGAAATAACAAAAGAATATACCCCATTACTATTTTCTATCATTTGGTCTCTGTTATTTTGAAAATTCATGATTTGGTAAGAAACAATATCTCATGTTTCAATATTTTTTAATATTAACGTTGGTGTCAGCTTGGTCGTACCTCGATTAATCTTATGAAATCTAAAGTTAATGACCATTTAAGTTTTTTATAGTCATCATATTAGCAACCACATAATTTGAATCTAAAACCACAGGAAAAATAAATTCTCTCACCTCAACCTGTTATTATTGGGTTATCTACTAGATGGTTCTCATGTTTCAATACTTGTATATCAAAGAGAAGAGAAAAAAAATAGTTAAAAAACTTTATTATAAAAGGTTAATATTTGTGTCAATAGGAAATTCAATGGAGGTTACATTTCCTTAAAAACATGTTGTAAAAAATAGATCAAGGTTCATTTAATTTTTTATATTCAGCTGATTTTAATCTCGTGAAGTGATTGGAGGGTTTTCAGGGTTGAATTTTTTTTATTAAGACCCATTTAATTTTATTTGAAAACAGATTTAAAAAATTAATTTTTAAAATCTAAAATCTTGTACCTCAATTTTCTAATCAACTAAAAACAGCACAGCATGTGACAGTTTGTCTGCCACAGCAGGCATGAGGAAAAAACAATATACAGTAGACATTGCATTGTCTACTCCTTAAAAAAAGAAAAAAAGAAATACGAAGTCACACAACCTGGCTCTTTGATGGTTTGTCAGGCAAGTGGGTTGACCTTTCTTTCCATTGCTTTTTTTTACTATTTAATTAATACCCTCTATTATTTTTAAATTTCCCTTACATATCTAATAATCTAATATATTCATTCTATCAAACTCTATTTTTCTTAAGGAACTTTTATTTTTTTTAATTATAAATTGTGGTTGTTATTGGATATTTAAGACTTTGAGTTTGATTTTTATTTAGAATATTTGAATCATACATATTGATTAAAACTATTAAATCTTTAAATCATTATTTATTCCTTAAATTATATTTTTGCTTCGGCCAAAACGGCCGAAATATTTCGTACCAGTCAAAAAAATAAGACAAAATTGTATCATTTTTGTCTCGATTTAAATTTCAATCTATTCTGGATTTTTCGACTAAATACCGACCGAAAAGCACCAAAAACACGTTGCATGCGTTGTTTCGGTCATGAAAAAAATTAAAAAAAGAATGAATTATCTAGTCATTAATGATTTTAAAGTAAAAGTGCAGTCATATTGATTAGGTACTTTTTTATTGCAGCTCAATAATTGCTTATGGGTGGGTCCATCATTATGGTTTCATGTTCTTTGTGTTTTGTTTTTATTATCAACTTGTAGAGTTTCTTTAATTAAAATTATATTTTATTTTAGATTTTTTATGTGAATATATATTCTCTTAGTTTTTTTCATATAAAAAGAAATTTAAAAAATACAAAAACAATTAAAAATTAAACCCACCTGTAATTAAAAATTTCGAATAATTTTTAGTTTTCAAGTAACATTCCAATAACAATAATAACAAAGAAAATCATTTATTTTGTTTTTTAATACAATCTATATTTAATATAGAGATAAATAGTATTAAAAATTAAAAGTCAAAATTAAGAGTATAGATATCCAAATACAAATAAAAAATAAAAACTATCATAAAAAAACCAAAAAAAATAAAAAGATCAAAACTAAACCAAAAAATAAAATAAAAAATTACATTTATTAAAAAGAGTAAAAAAACTCTCGTTTTATTACAGGACAGGAGCTACACTATCCCACTAGATTGACAATTGAGACCTTAATTACTCTAGAATTTTAATTATGTCTGTTAAATTAATATTTTAATTTTTTATATATATATAATTAATTAATTATATATATGAACAGTACAACCCCAAAACGGCGCGCCAAAACGCTCCGAAACCAAAATATTTTGTACCAATAAAAAAACAAAATGCTAACTAAAATGGAATTGATAACCTTGATTTGAATATTTAAGGCTAACTAAAATGGAATTGATAACCTTGATTTGAATATTTAAGACTTTGAGTTTGATTTTTATTTAGAATCTTTGAATCATGCATATTGATTAAAACTATTAAATCTTTAAATCATTATTTATTTCTTAAATTATATTTGCTTTTTCAAATGTGATTTGGATATTCAACTGGTGTCTATTTTTTTCATATGGGTCGATAGATCATACAATGATGTCTAATAGCAAGTATAGTTTTTACAAAAAAAAATATTTTTATTTTTTTGTTTTAAATTAAAAAAATTTAGTGTTTCTAGATTATTTAACATGATGATATCAAAACATATTTTTAAAAAATAAAAAATATCTATATTATTTTTATATATTTATAAACAAAAATAACTTTAAAAACAATGATAAATAAGTTAATATCTACAATAAGACTAAATTTTCTGACTTATCAGAATTCTAGTTGGAACCCATTTTGAGTGTATCAGTGAACAATAACTTTACCACTTGCCCGTGCACAACACAATGTGTGTTCAAGTGGGAGGATTCCATGATTGGTGGAAATAAATAAAGTAATGATCATATCAAGGAACATAACATATTGAGGAGTTTAAGTGTCATAAGAGCCAAGTGAGAGAATGTTAGAAATTATCGTTATGCCTCTCATGACACATCCATGTTTTTGTTTATTCAAGCTCATAATCATGGGGATCAATTGTCTAATTTTCTCCTTGATGTGAAGAGAAAATTAGCTAATAAATTGATGAATGGGGTCTTTGATTTACCTATAAATAATAGTACTTCATCTACAACTACTGGTAGACATAGATCAGAAGCTTTCTCTCAGGAAAAAAAATTCTATTATTTTGAAGTGGTGCTGTTGTTGAATAGGAAATTTTTCGGAGCTTGAGCAAAAATGGATGAAGGTATTTATAATCTAAATTTTCGTTGCTATGTATTTAGCATTCAATTATATAAAGTGTCTAACAGATCTTTTATGGTAAATCTGTGTATTGTGTATGACATGTTTAGAGATACAAGTGGAATTCTTCCATGATTCAAGTTGTGATGGAAGACATCTCAAGCTTCCCAAAAATATATGGTTTGGCCAAATAATTTATCTAGACAAGAGAGAATAATATATTTAAAGTCAAGACTAAAATTTGCCAATAATATATAAAACTTAAAGATTCAGATTAAATGAAGAAATTTTATATTATCTAGAGGTTTATCTCATTATTAAATCTATATTAGTTGATTACTAGTTTAGATCGTTGACTTGTAACCCAAAGAAGACCCAATAGATCAGTAAAAGGAGACTGTAATTTGTTTTTTAGCTACAAATTTAAGTTGCAAGTTGAAGAATAAACATAAATTTTATTTTTTTATGGAAAAACAACTAACTCGAAATCATATTGGTGATGTAGTGTAGATGGGTAGATGACTATTGGGAATGAGTAAAAGAGATGGGCATTTCCATATAGCCTATCGCACACCTATCCATTTAAAATTTATAATCTCATTTTCAGAGGTTACATTACCATGGGTTTCTTTTGATAATTTTTGTTTTCAATTTACAATATCTCGTGTGCAAAGCTTTGAACTATTTTTGCATATTAATTTGGAATCAATTTAGCAGAATCTAATTGTAATATTATTAAAAAAAATAGTGATTAAGAAGGAGGGTCATCGTTAAGAAATAACAAAAAAAAAATATACCCCATTACTATTTTATTTGATGGGAAACTTCAATTTAAACCTTGAAGTTATAGTTTTTCTATCATTTGGTCTTTGTTATTTTGAAAATTCATGTTTTGGTAAAAAAAAAAAAAAACTCATGTTTCAATGCTTTTTTATTAACGTAGATGTCCATACCAGTTTGCGCGTATCTCGACTAATCTCACGAGCTCTAAAGTTAACGATCATATAAATCTTCAGTGATCATCATATTAACAATCACAGGGTTTAAATCTGAAACCACAGGAAAAATAAACCTTTCAATTTGAAATTCTTACTACTAGGTTGCCTACTAAATATTATGATGTTTCAATACTTGTATATTGAAGATAAGAGAAAAATAGATCAAGGTTCATTTACTTTTTTTATATTCAGTTGATTTTAATCTTGTGAAGTGATTGGAGGGTTTTTAGGGTTGAAAATAAATTTATTAAGACTCATTTAATTTTATTTGAAAACATATTAAAAAATTAATTTTCAAAGTCTAAAATCTTGTACCTCAATTTTCTAATCACCTAAAAACAGCAAAGCACGTGACAGTTTGTCTGCCACAGCAGGCATTAGGGGAAAAAACAATTTGCAGTATTCATTGTCTACTCCTTAAAAAAAGAAAAAGAAAAAGAAAAAAGAAATAGGAAGTCACACAACCTGGGCTCTTTGACCTTTTTTTTTATTGCTTTTTTTACTATTTAATTAATACCCTCTATTATTTTTAATTTCCCTTACATATCTAATATATTCATTCAATCAAACTCTATTTTTTGAATTTAAGGAACTTTTATTTTATTTTAACTATAAAATGTGGTTGTTATTTGGATATTTAAGAATTTGAGTTTGATTTTTATTTAGAATATTTGAATCATGCATATTAATTAAAACTATTAAATCTTTAAATCATTATTTATCTCTTAAATTATAATTGTTTTTTCATATCAAAAATATTATTTAAAAAATAAAAAAATCCACCATTAGCTAATAATACCTACAATAAGGCTAAATTTTCTGACTTATCGGACCCAGAACAAATTTACCACTCGCCCGTACTGGGTGTAACAGTAACTTTACCACTCGCCCGTACACAGCACCGTGCGTGTTCAAGTGTCAGGATTCAGGAAAAAGAATGCTCTTATTATTGCTTGCTACCCTTTTTGCCACCTTCCCTACTTTCCTTTTTGTCTTCTCTTTCTTTTCTTCTTCTTTTTTACTTTGACCCCCTTTTTATTTTACCACTCTCTGCCCCCACCTCATCGTCAAATTTAAAAAAAAAAATCATAATTATATATTTTCCTTGCTTTAAATATATTTCTGCTATTTATTGTCTGCCGGTGTTATTTTTTTCTTCCAACGTTTTAAGTTCTAAAAAATAAATAAACAAATGCTCCGGTTATGGTAAAAAAAACCCAATTACTCGTAGTAAATAGGGTACGGTTTTATCAGCGGTTTATAATATAATGTATTTTATCAAATAATGTTATAAATATATATAATATATTTTATAATATAATGTTATACGACAATTACATGTGGAGCCCATTAAATAGTATTTGGCTAAGCACCTTGCTAGTAATAATAATATAAAGATTATTTAGGCTGCTGCGAGTTTTGTTTCTCGAAGGACAACAGCACGAAGGGCTGCTGGACCCTCTTGGAAACTTCAACTTGTACGATAGCTCAGAAATCACCCTCCCCTCTCCTCATTATTTACCACATGCACGTAGCTAAAACCACGAAGAACTATTTCCCTCCCCAAACTGCCCTCGCAGCTCCAAAAAACGACAGCACTCATTCCCCTTCTCTTTTAGAAATTAAGGAAAAAGGGACACGTACACGTGGCCACCAGTTGGCCGAGGACCACCGAGGACGGTGCCGTCACCTCCAGGACTGCAGACGTAAGCTGGCACCGACCCCATCAGCACTTTCTGGACTTTTATGGGGGTGAGGGGCGTGGCAAGAAGTTGAGAGCTCACATGTGAACGGCTAAGAACTACGCATTATATATCAGCGTGCCACCACATTCGGGCAACATCAAAAGTCTTGTGACAATGCTGTCTCTCTAATATTGAAGGTTGTAATGTAATTTTACAAGAAAACCCATGTTCAGACAGTGTAATCGTGCCGTAGAAACCTTCTTCTACTAGATGATTCAAAATGTGGCCCTCGATGAACACCCGATGCAGATGCAGAGCATGGGAATGCTAGATATACAAGGCGGAGGGAAACAATGGGGGGGGATTATTGATTGATAAAATGGCTGGAATAAGAAACAACAGTATTGATAAATAACATATTCATCCTTCTTTCACTAACCCAGTAAGCACCCACCAGGCATATCCAATCTCACTCATGGCTTCCGATATTTCTGTATTATATCACATAAAATGTACAAGACCCTCCTCTACCAGCCTGCCATCTCTCTCTAAAACATAGCCAAGGAGATAACTTAATCAATTGTACACATCTCTCTCTCTGTGCTTTCTTTTCATCTGACAGGAAATGGGGGTTCAAGAACAGGCTGGTCGACAGCAGAAGAAAAAAAGTGACAAAAGGATGAGGAAAAAGAATAACAATAAAGAGACGGGAGGAAGGATCATGGAACCGCAGAGCAATGAGGAATGAAAAAATAAATTAAAACTGCAAAAGATGAACTAAGCTATCCCTCTGGGTTCCTTCCTGGCATTGGCCGCTAATAGGATTATTATGTAGCTCTGATTTATGTCATGGGCATCTGGTGGTCCTTATACTGTGGGAGGAACAGATTGGAAGGGCAGTGATGAGTTCCCATCATGAAAGAATTGGGAGTGGTAGTAGTAGTACAGGTACAATCACACGAGTTCTAAATGCTGTAATGCCTCACCGAATGTTCCAGCACATCATGACTTGGGCAGACAATCTCCTTCACTCGGTTACCATTTTTGTATATCTTGAATGTTGGAACAATCCTCACATTCTCGGCATTCGCAATTGCTGGATGTTCCTCCATATCCACCTTTAAGAAAAGAAGAAGAAGAAGATGTGTGTAAACTAAAGAAAACAGCATGTTGATTTCATTTCTGACCAAGGTAGAATACCAAAACTTCAGACGGGGATGGTCATTTCACCTTGAGAAAGTTTATGGATGGATACCGAACACATAATGTATCCACTAATGGAGATATTTGCTTGCAGTGCACATTAGAGGATGATTTGAAATGAACCACTGAAACACCTGTAGTCCACAAATTCAATATCCATTAGAATTTTGGAACTCAAAATATGGAAGGAAAAGAAGCAGGCAAAGAAAATATGAATGTTCTGAACATGGAAGGGAAGACTTGCAAGGTAATGATATTGCAGCTCTGAACTGTTCAAAACCCAACACTTCCTCTACTTCACCGCCAAACTTCATATTATACACTTCTTCGCCACGAGATTTCTTCAATGCAACTTGAGCATGAAATAGAGATTCAGCTACTCCATTGTAATCTGGAAGTTCCCTTCTCAAAACTTCATAATCTCTCACAGCATCAGCCCACCTTTCTAACTGCAATTTACAAGAGCACATCAAATTTCAAGAGAAAAAAATATGAGCCAGTGGGTCAGTACATAGAAAAGCAAATTATACACAGAAGCTAAGTCTTTTTGAGGCGACTTTACCTTGCTGTATGAGGCAGCTCTTCTAAGTAGAGCTTTTGTGTAGTTGGGTTGGATTCGTAAAGCTTGGTTGCAATCATCAATGGATCTCTCCAACGATCCAAGCTTAAACCAACAAGCTGCTCTGTTGCAATAGAGAACAGAGTTTGCAGGATCAAGCCTAAGGCCTTCCCCATATGCTGAACAGGCTTCAGTGAATCTTTCTGATTTGAAGAGATCATTCCCACGGGTACGAGCTCTAGCTACTAATCGCACATTGTTAAGTAGCACTGCTACTTCAACATTTCGTGGATCAATCTGTCCAGCTTTCTCAGCAGCTGCAACTGCATTCTCAAACCTGCAAGGCATCCATCATCCAGTCTCAAGCTCTCCAAAACTTACATTAAATCATTTGGTGGTTTGAAGTTCTGAACTCACCTTCCTAGAGCCATCTCAATCTGTGCTTGGACCAAGAACAGGTAAGCTTCAGAAAGAATCCCAAAAAATCTAGTCTGCACGAACTTGGCATATGGTTCTAATTTTGGAACCTTCGATAGGCTTAATTCAGAATCTTCTAGTTGGTGGAGCTTCAAAAGTGCTTCAGCTCTACACATAAAGAGCTGTGAATTCAATTTGAACCAGTTCAGACATTCGTTAATTTACTCTGGTCATCAATTTTGCCAGTTTTACACTAAAAGTACAGGTAACCATTTTACCTGGGGGCAATAGTCTGCTCCAGCAGCAATTGAAGCTTCTGCTTCCCTTAACGTACCATTCCAATCATTAACCTTCCGTGCATCAGAACATTTGCTCAGATGTTTCTCTACTAATTGGAACTTCTGCAACTCAACAGGATCTAGACGCTGTCCAGGGAAGCATAGGTGCTTCCAGGCACTCTCAACCAGTCCTAACCTGCAATGAAATCAAATTCAATGCTTCCTGTCCCAACAACATAAATTAAACTATTTGCAGCATACTGTTGAGGAAATCAATGGAAAATTAAAGCTCCATGAAAATTATAGAACATGATAAAAAATGTGAATCTGACACACAGCTAAAACAAACCAATAAAAGACCAAAACAGATGGATCAAAGTTATAACAAATGGTTCTAGAATGACAAAGTGTTTGAACAGTCGAGACTTCTTAATCAGGAGAGTGCAGGTATATGAGAGCTCAAAAGTATAGTGTAAGTTGTTCAGAAGCAACTCAGTAATCAGCAAGCCAAAAGCTAAATCAATCACAGCCATGTTTCTAGGTCATCAATACAAAGAAACAAATTAACTCAACACTCTTCGAAAAATTACACCACGTAAGGATCTGAATCAAACAAGATTAGAACCAGAAATGCAGTATGATCGATAGCATGTGAGGACAAAATTAAAGCATCCTAAATCCAAGGAGCAAAAAACAACATAAAAATGGCGTCAACAGCCATAACAAACAAAAGAAGCAAATATGAACAAATGTATCAGCTTTGGTAATCGATCAACAAATTATTCGCACCTAGTGTATTACACATTACAAAATAGAAAAACTTACTGCAATCCACAACAGCTTATTAAATTCTCAAAAAAAATAGAAGCTGTAATGCAATTATTCAACAAGCAACAGGAAAGGGGAAAAAAAGAGGTTTTTCTGTGCACATCCATCCACCCATCAAATCCTAATAAATGAAAATCAAACCAACACCAAAAATGCAGATCATAAAACATCACATTCACCTACTAAATGCTCACAAATTCAGCAATCACAAACTAAATAAAACAGATAAGATCAACAAAACATAGAACCCAATCAATCTAGACTCATCATCGTCTTTATCATTCATCATATTCCATAAAATCAATTGAATGGTCAAAATCAACGAGAAAGAACAAAACTTCTTTAACTTCATTAAGAAATATAACAGCCAATAAAAAAGCATCCCAACAATGCAGATCAAATCACCGCAAAAACTCGGAAATCCCCCCAAAAATCAAGATCCCCGCCACAGACACATCCCAGAGGAAAAGATAAAATCAAAGCCCCATCATCAAGCTCACCTAATTAACAAAGCCCCCAACCTCTGATGTGCTCTCCAATAATTAGGATCCAACCTAACAGCCTCCTCGCACTCTTTCACCGCCTCCACAACTCTCCCTAATCCCATCAACGCTGCCGCCCTGTTACTCCTATAAGCAGCATTCCCAGGTGCCAAAGCAATAGCCTTGTCATACAATCCTAAAGCCTCCCCAAAACACCCTTTTTTATACATCTCATTTCCAGTCTTCTTCAATTCCTCCGGATCCACACCCCCTACACGCACACTCCAAGCATTCCTACTTGCCGAATTAACAGCGTCCGAGTTAGCACATTTTGCGCTCCCTCCGCCCCGCATTATGCTCCCGTGACCATAATTTGCGGTCCCGGATCCTAAAACATCCGCTTTGGCACTCCGATTAGCCATTCCCATGCCTGTCTTCAAGATCCTGCCCGAAGGACAAATGTTACCGGTAGGTAACACATTGCCGGTTAGAGGAGAGTTAACAGCACTCTGGCTGCCAAATTGACCTGAATGAGTTAAAGAGTCGGATCTAGAATGACCCGGTTGAGCCTTTTTGGCACTAGCAGTGGGGCTGCTCTCACTCGAGTTTGATAACTCGCCTGAGTGGTTGCTATTGTTGGGTTTGTGAAGTGGGTTTTGAGTACCGGATGCGGATCCAGAGGAGCTGGAGCTGGAGGAGGTGGTGGCGGTGACGGTGGTTGTAGTGATGAGTCCACCACGAGTTCGGAGAGGTGAAACTGGTGAACCCAGATCGAGTTCACGGAAATCAGGCTTGTTGGCTTCGAATGAGGAGAATGAGTCACGGAGATGATCAGTTAGTGAATTGAGGTCTAAGTTTCCTTCTCCAGTGGAGGGTTTCGGTGAATGCGACATCATTTTTGTTTAATTAATGGTAACAGTATTCAATAAAAAGAAAAGGAAACAAAAGGATATCTTCAATACTGGGTATGTGATGTTGTGTTTTAGTCAGATGATGTTCGAAATGTGAGCGAATGGAGATTGAACAAGGAAAGGAAAGGAACCAGAACTGGAAAATGTTGTCTTTGAAGACATGAGAGAGAAAAAGAAAAGAAAGGGAGGGGGGGATCTAGTGGTATATAAAAGGAAGACGCAAGGAATGAATGCGAGAGAGAGAGAGGTTTGTGTGTGTCTGCTGCCTGTTTGGTTTTGCAGGGAGAGAAAGAAAGAAAAAAAGGAGAAGAAATCTTTAATTTTCTTTTTTCTTTATATTTTTGGGCTACAAAACTTCACGAGACAGGTTTCTCTCTCATCACTTGTCGTTGTTGCTTGCTTCTCTCTCTAACCTCCCTCTCCTCCTCTCCCTCCCTCTCTCTCTCTCTCTCTCTCTCTCTCTCTCTCCCCCCCCCCCTACGTTCTAACAAGAAGAATCCTTCACTCTCTCTCCCCTAATTCTTGAATCGATTTTTGTTACTTATCGTCTCCTCTTGCCTTTGCTGACGCTAAAATCTTTAACTCCATAAAGTTTTGTCCACTCTCTTCGGTTGGAATTCGAAATTCGGTGTTATATTTTTTATTTGAAATAATATTTATTTATTTTAAAAAAATATTTTTTCCATTAATACTTCAATAAAATTTAAAACATTACAAATTTTATTTTTAAATAAAATAAAATAAAATTTTATAGTTAAATAAAATAAAATAAAATAAAATTTTAAATATTATAAAATGCAGCTTCGATCGCAAAAATAAATATCTTTTAGGATAGTGTGGTCGATATTGCTTTTCAAAGTGTTGTTTTTATTCAGAAATATACCAAAATAATTTTTTTACATAAACAAATTTGACATAGCATATAAAAATAATCTAAAAATATAAAAAAATAATTTGAATAAAAAATTTATTTTTATTGAAAAACATTTTTAAAACACAATTCATAAATAATAAGTTTTTTGGTGTGTCTTGCAATTTTATAAATCATATTTTTTCACAAAAAAATAATCAACTATTCTAACAAAATAAAAAATTCAAATCCATAATAAGACAAAATTATTTTTATGTTTTTTTTCATAAATCATTAGAAATCCAAATCATTTCAAATCCATATAAAACAATAAACCATTAGATCAACATCAACTTTTCATGAAGCTAAAATTAGATTTTACCTATATTCAGTTTGATTTTAGTTAAATCAAGTGTAAATTATATTTAATTAAATCAGATAATCTCAAATATCTAATTACATTTTTATTTATTATTAATATTAATTTTATTTAAAAGAATTAAATTTAGAATAAAAATTACATGAATCATCACAATTAAATCCGTGTATCACAAAATGCATCAAAAAATATAGGTTTATTTGAATAAAAAAAAGTTATTTCAGACGATATAATTCAGATATTATTGAGTATATAAATAATTATTTAACACAAAAGCAAGATGACCGCATGAGCAAATAGTAGTCTTTAGTCATAATCTTTTTATTCCATCAATTAAACTAAATTAAATTAAATTAATGGGGTTATTCTCGTTAAGGTTTGAAACTTTGCTTTCATATGAAACTGATGTTTTATTAACTTTTTAAATTTTTGTTTGACATTTCAATAATTTATTTTAAATTTGCATTTTCTATGATAAATATTAATATTACGTTCCATTCCATGAAAATAATGAAAGAGTCATCAACATAAAACAAGAAAAGACACTACATTTTGCATGCTCTTATCCTTTTTTTAATTATATGAAGTACATTGAATTTTGCTAATACAATATCTCAAGCGTGGTAGATTAGTGAAAACAAAATTCTTGAATTTTATCTGAAAAATCTAATAAATCCTTAATTAAAATTTTATTTCTCTAAATCCTTAATAGAAAACTATCAACAAAAAACAAATGACAATATATATATATATATATATATATATATATATATATATATATATATATATATATATTAACTCCTTGACATTATATTTAAAAAGAAGAATTTATTTTATTTTTATTTGTTATTTTAAATTGATTTTTTCTATTTTCTTATATCATTTTCATGTGTTGTTATCAAAAATAATTTAAAAATATAAAAACATCATTTTAATGTATTTTTGAACAAAAAACATTTTCAGAAACGTGTTTCAAAAGAAAAAAAAATAAAAAAAATATTTTTATTTTTTATTTAAATTAATTTTTTTGGTATTTCATATCATTATCATGTGTTGATATTAAAAATAATTTAAAAAAATAAAAAAAAAATATATTATTTTATTACATTTAAAGATAAAAAATATTTTCAAAATTTTAAACAGTCCCTACCAGTACCAGGCAAACAACGAAACTATTGCTGTCGATAAAATTTGATAATTTATTACAGAAGTCGTCCACTGAACGTGCCAGAAATGGTGCGTGTGAAGATAAAATGCGAGAGAGAAAACACAGAGAGAGAGAGAGAGACTATTTCTAACTTCAGTATTTTCTTCGAGGGTGGTTTGGTGGTAGCGAGGTGCGCAGGTTATGCCTCTTGTGTACAGGGGCTCATGGTAGACTCCACTCCTCCTTCCATACAATAAATACCCTTTTTGTGCACTCCGACAACAGCAATGAATCACTCACCTATCCCAAACAAACCTTTTCACTCCACGTGTCAGTCATCAGCCTGATCTTGACCCCACAATGGAAACTCCCGCTAGAGCCGACACGGTATAACATTGTATCAAACTCGAACCTGCCGAGTTTTAAGGCCGTTTGATTTGCATACATTTGACACTATCCGATTTATCACGGGACCCACACTTTGAACCTGTGTCAGTGCCCACAAGCTAGACTTTCTAATTTCTCACTTCTATTATCATAGATTCTTGTGCTTTCTAATTCTGTTAGATGTTCTCTCTTTCTTGCGCAGGACAAAAGCCTCTACATGATTTAAATACCCCTCTCCGAAATTACTAAAACACCCTCTCTTCATATCCACATTCATGCAGACGATTTTGCGGTTTGCATTAAAAACTGGAAATGCTTAAAACTTTTATCTTTCTTTCTATTTTTAACAATAAAATACAGTTAGATCAGCTAAGCTGACTGCGGCTATTGGATCAGTCCTTTATATATATATATATATATATATATATATATATTCTTCTGTAAATTACGAAAGCAAAGCACCTCATGAGTACTTTACCATTAATTACTAACCATCTTCTGTGATCGCTACCCGTTTATCATCTACTTAAAAAGTCTTCTGTAGATTAAAAAATGAAATTATTTTTTTTAGATACTTTTAACATCAATATGTAAAAATAATCTAAAAAATTTAAAAAATTATTTTAAAATAAATAAATTAAAACAAAATATTAAATAATATCTGTAATGTAAAAATAATGATATAAGAACTAAATAATATTGTTTACTCTAAGAAAACCCTCTTTTAATTTAAAATCAAAGCAATTTGCTTTTAAAATATCATATGCATGTTTGGCATTGCGATCCCACCGGCTTTTGGCCGAAATTTGAAGAAAAAAAAATCATTTTAAATGAATATATTTTTGTGTGTTTTATATCATTTTGATGTGCTGATTTCAAAAATGATTTTTAAAAAATAAAAAAAATATCATTTTGATGTATTTCGGTACAATAAGCATTTTGAAAAGCTACCATAACCACACTCCCAAACAGGCAAATGATCATACCTCTTGCCATTAAGAACAATTTCATTTTTTTCTCTTAAAAAAACAATTCTTTATCCAAACACTGATTATATATGAGGTATGATATGTTTTTAAAAGTAATTTCATATAAAAATAATTTTTTTATTTTTTAAAATTATCATAATTTAAAAGACAAAAAAACCCAGTCAGCTTCTCTTATTCGACAACCAAAACCAGGCGCCAAGTTGAAATCCGGGCAATCAGAGAAGATCGTCATCTGAATATATTGTATTGACGCAATTACCCCTGTCAGGATTGAGTACGGAAATAACTTAAAAGGCACCACCAGATGGGGGCACTTCGATAAGCTCGAGGGAGAGGGGAAAGGGTACTGTAGTAAATTGATAGTGATATTTGCGGTGTCCTGGTAAATTAGGGTGCAAGACAGAAGTAGCTGGCCACGTGCA
This sequence comes from Salix caprea, assembly GCA_964035475.1. Lineage (NCBI taxonomy): Eukaryota > Viridiplantae > Streptophyta > Magnoliopsida > Malpighiales > Salicaceae > Salix > Salix caprea. Next base: position 7,615,746 of record OZ037749.1, on the reverse strand, counting down.
TTAGGAAGCAGAGTGCCAGCTGGCCCCATACAGAGGAAGCCCACAATGTCATCCAGCTAAGCAAGTAACGGAGAATGGTGACGACGTTAGGAGGATACCGTGAAATCGTGAATATTCCCAAAATAGAAAGGTGAGGCAGTTGTTTGGGATTTAACGGGGAAAGGAAAGGATGGTGACAGGAAAGAAGACCATCCCCAGCGGTGGCAGAAGAGAGGGGAGGAGGAGCCTTTTAAGTTTTAATGAGAGAAGATTGTAGGGAAAGATGCGATGCTTTGTGGTGCATATAAAACTATTATTATTAATATTACCATAAACTAACATGGTATTTTTTACTGTATAATCATTTTGGATGGTTTCTGAAAACACTATAAATTATTATAATATTTTTTTATTTTTTTTCTTGATTTGTTTTTCAATTTTTCTTTTCATGATACTTGCCTATTTATTTCTATTTGGTAATAGTTGTGTGTGTATATATATATATATATTGTGAATGATATTACAAAATAAAAAAAAAAACACTTAGAGGTCATTTAAAAAAAAGTTTATGCATGCTGGCCCGAGCTACAAAATCTAATAGGGACATGCCCCTATATTTTTCTTTTAAAAAAACGTATGGATGATGCTCCATTTATATAATTTTTTCATGTTTGAAATTAAACTCTAAAAACCAAGTTTTTAACTTTCTGAAAAACAAAAGGAAGGGAAAAGATATAACATGGACCCCTAAAAAATTCATTTCTGAAATAAATAAAAAGTCACTTTAATTGAATTAAAAAACAAAAAATTAAATTAAATTTAAAAAAACTTAAGTCCTAATCTACATTGTGATGTGAGGTATTATTGAAGGTAGAATCTATCTCAATCGAGTTCATCTCTTGAATATGAATTCATAGAAACCAAAATTATAGTTATTAATGATTGAAGTATAACATTTCAAGAGATTTCTCTCTTTTTATTTTCGAATAACTTTCTCTCTCTTGATATTTAGGAACTGGAACATAAATTAATTAATTTAAGGACCAAATCATAAAAAAATGAAGAATAAGAATTAAATATGAAAAAAAATGAAACTTGAGATAGTAAATCTCAAAATTTCCATGTCTTTTGAACAATATAATCATGATAAGGACATGCTTGTTTTTTAAAATCATTTTTAATCATTGATATTTAATTTTGTTTCAGAACAACCATAGTTTCAATATTGTAAAATTGATTTTTAATTTAATACTTTAATATTAAATTATTTATGCAGGATGTGATATCATATAAATCAAAATATATAACAGCATATAAAATCATGTAAATATAACTTTCAAAATATAATTAAAAACATATATATATATAAACTATTTTTAATGTTTTGATTCCTATTTTATAATAATAATAAATAAACAAATCAAGATATAAATTGGTCTGTTGTAAGTTAAAAATGAATTGATTGAGATTTGAGGAAATCTTTCTTTATTGATGTTTCAAATAATATTATCATTTTTACTCATGCATGCTTACACATAAATTGACTATTTGTGACTGTGGTTGAACTTGTTTTTGAAATTGTTTTTCTTTTAAAAATGCATAAAAATGATATTGTTTTTTAAAAAATTCATTTTAACATCAGCACATGAAAATTATTTAAAAATACAAAAAATATTTAATTTAAAATAAAAAAGAATAATATAAATTTATATTACTAAAAAGAATTTATTGGTCTATTTAAATTTATTGGTCTTTAAATGTTATATAGTTCTACTTCACAACTCTTTTAGTCCCAAAACAACATAATATAATATAATTTATAAAAAGAATAACTTTTGTTAACATCATAGCAAAAGATTTGAGATTCATGCTCAAGCAATTATTGAAGAATCAAATTAAAATTTCAATTTACAGTCAATCGGTGCACATAAAGGTTATTTTATGAAAATTATGCTATCATACTTGGTGTTTACTTCTACAATACATTTGGTATTGCATTTACATAGAAAGTGGTGATAAGCCTCGCATTAAATAGACTCACTCATGATTCAATGTCTACCTCAAAGACAAATCTTAATCTCTCTAATATTATTCGGTCTTAGTTCTGCCTTAATTTACTATGAAGAATAACACTATCGAGATATATTTTTTTTATTTTTAAAAAGTATATTTTATAAATCTAAATGAGCGGATAAATTTGTTTTTTTCTATCCCTTCAATTTATGTGTTTCTCTAATAATCATGCACATTGAATTTAATCTATATCAGATGGATTCTAACGTGATTTTGTGTGTAATTGTTTATGAGGCTTGCCGTGCGGCACATTTTGTAAGCAAATGAGCTCTTACATTTTAAACACAAATATTTAAGACGGTCAAATGTAAAAAGCTTTTACTTTTCAATGCCATGTAGTACGATGATAAAGAAAGTGATTTCCATGATTGGTATTTCTTGTTTTTCTCACGGTTTAGGGTTTAGTGGTGAATGATTTATGATGTGTTTATTTTTGTGGTAATACTATTTTTTTTTTGTTTTAAATTAGTTTTCGATGTTTATGATTATCTTGATTTGATTTATTGATATAAAAAATAAATTTTAATTTTTTTTAGAATTATTATTGTAATAAATTTCTAGATGATAAAAAAGTTAGGTGGCCTTGGCAGCCCTATTAACTACGATCCAATGATTAGAAAAACCCGGTAAGAGAGCTAAATGCTATAGAGGTTAAAGAGGGAAGCCATAATTTTATTTTTTTTGGTAATGAGGGAAGCCATAATTTTTTTTTTTTGGGAAGCCATAATTTGAGGTTTGATTCAATGCATTTAATCCTTCATTTCCAAAAACACCCACCCACCCACACCCACACACAAAAAAAAAAACAGCTAGGTGGTTGACACAGCCAGCAACCAGCCTTTTAATTTTAGCATGATCATTAATTGTCAAAACTTGGTTCACAAGCAAAAGTTTACTTTTTTACATCGCTACACGAATTAGATCTCGACGGTGTTTGAGATTATATTTTTTAATTTTTTTTATTTCAAATTATTGTTATAGTGTTTTCGGATTATTTTGATGTATTATATAAATAATAATATTATTTTAAAATATTACCTCCTGCACTTCCAATCAGGCTTTCTAGTTCTTCTTATCTAATATACTAAAAGAGGTCAGGTTCGATTATTGTTCATTATGAGTGAAATCACTGTGGATTATATTAGTGATGCTCAGTTTTTGGTTCAAGACGGTTCGTTCGGTTCGCAGGTTTAATGATATTTAGTAAGTTTTGCACAGTAAAATGCAATGAAACGCCTGTAGCTCAATGGATAACGCATCTGTTTTCTAAGCATGAGATCATGGGTTCAACCCCTGTCTAGCGCGCCTGACCTGATTTTTTTTCTTTTCATTTTTCATTATTTTCACTTATACATTTTTTTTCTTTGTTTTTTATTAGTTTTTTTTATATTTATTTTCATGTCAAATTAATTTTCTTTTCTTATAATTTTATTTTTTCATTTTTATTTGCTCTTTTATTAAAGTTATTGCTCTTTTTTTGTTTGATTGAATTTCCCTCCATTATTAACCCAATAATAATAATAATAATAATAATAATTTTAGTTTTTTTTCTTGCTTCCTCTTTTATTAATGTTTTCGAGTTTTTTTCTTCTCGAAATAATTTAATAATTTTTTTTGTTTTAGCAATAATAGTAATGATATTTTTAGATGTTAAACCTTCGATGTTATTGTTGTTGTAATAGGGTGTGTCGATGTATTTTATTATATCAAACCTTGCATGTGTAGATGTTATATTTTATTTTTGAACTAGCAAAATCTATTAATTATTTCAATCCTAACAGTTATAAGAAATATTTACATTGCGGGCAATTAACTAGTATTTTACTAAAGTTGAGCAACCTTGCAAGATATAAGATATTCCTGCCATTTTATTTATTTTCTTAATCTTAACAATCAAGAAGCTTCATACTTTTATAAGCAGTATTATAATTATAAAAACTTATTCTTATTAATGGCATGATTCCCAGCAAATTAAGTGCATGTTTGGAAGAGTAGTTAATATTGTATTTAAAAATATTTTTTGTTCAAAAATGCATCAAAATAATTTTTTTAAAATAATTTTTGATATTATCACATCACATGAAGTTGATCTAAAAATATTATTTTTTAAAATTTAAAATAAAAAATAAAATAAAATTTATTTAAAATAAAAATATTTTTGAAACGGAATGATAAACAAGTCTAAGTTTAAGCACAAAATCAGGCATTCCAGGGAAGGTTCAGTGCATGCATCCTCACAGTGCATGCATCATGTTTATACACATGATTAGATAATTAGTCTCTTGATTTCGACAACTTGATTTCACATCGGTTCTTAAGCAAAACTTGGAAGGCAGTGAAATACTGTTTTCATTTTCATTTTTATATTCCTTTAAGCACACACATGCGCCTTGGCCCTTATACATGCACCTTGCTAGCTAATCGCTACAAGCAATTGACCATCAGGTTTGACTTTTTGACCACTTGAATTGAATACTGTCAGCGTCCGTTTTTTGCAGATCCTCTTGAAGATCTGTAGCTTGTACTGTTTCAGACTATCCGTTGTAAATTATAGGGTCGTCATTTCCGTTTAAATGATCGAAATATTTTATATTAATTTAAAGAATGAAATAAAACGATGTTATTTTTATTTTGGTTTAAATTCTGATATGTTCTAGATTTTTTTATTAAATACCGGACGAAACATTCCGGTTTCATTCTGCCCGTTTCATTTAGGTTAAATAATATTTTTTTAAATAATAAATAATTTTAAAATATCAATCATATCTCTTAATCCGATTGTTGGATTGAGATGAAATTTTACAAGAAATCTCTAGATATATTTATATATATTATATTAAAATTTCAAAGCAATTAGAGAATGTAATGACCTTGCGAGATTAATAATGATATTCTCGTAATATTATACATGTTCATAATTTTGTTCAGAAAAAATATTTTATTGTGTCTTTTTTTAGATTAGATGGTACAATTCTAAATAATTTTATTTTTGAATTTGAATTATTATTTTTGAATTAATATATTTAATTATATACACACACATAAACATTATAACCCAAAAACAACATACTAAAACGCTCTAAAATCAAAATATTTTATTTTAATTGAAAAAACAAAATATTAACCGAAACAGTATTGATAATCTTGATAAACTCCGAAGAGAGACGATGACATAGAACTCGAAATAATCACCATCAGGGGCTTGCTGTCTAGTGATGGATTGATCATTTTATTCTGGCCTGATTCAGCTGAAGGGTCAAAGTGTAATTAACCAGCCATTATCATGCTAACCTGCTGTTTAGAGGCATGCTAATGGGTCTGTTTGAGAGAGCTATTGCGGTAGCTTTTTAAAGTACTTTTCGTGCTGAAATACATTAAAATAATAATTTTTTTATTTTTTAAAAATTATTTTTTACATCAGCATATCAAAATGATCTAAAATTATCAAAATATATTCATTTAAAATAAAAAAAAAATTGATTTTTTTAGAAACGACGTCTGAAACGCCGTCCAAACAGGCACTAATGACCTCAAACTTTGGATAATCGATCGATCTGTCTGACTCCCTGATTACCAGATGAGTCCCGATTATGCGAGCTACGAGTTTTTTCTTCCTTTTCTTGCTCGACAAGTTATTCCCGCAGCGCCGCAGACCATCGGTGTCGTCTTTGTTTTTCATCCGCCGCGTGTTCCACGGTGCATGCATATGCCTGCATGGCTACCAGATAGGGTTTGTTATGTCAAGTTGGCAGAGGACCATGCCTCTCTTCATGCGTCACGCTGACAAAAGGGCCATGGCTCATCGAATTGCAGGCCCAGCTCAGTTTTCATAGCACTAGATGCAATTTAATGGGTGTAATTACAATTAAATTACTCTTTTGCTATTAGATAGAAATTGATACTGGGATAGTTTGGTCTTTTTCATGGCTCGTTGATCATTATACGTTTGTTTGTTTGAGGGCATTCAGATTTTTTGTTTTCATAATAAAATCATGTTTCCCCCCCTTAAAGTATACAAAAATTAAAATTAGTGACCAATGGCGTTTTCATCTCTTCAAAAAAACATACTTCTTTGCTTTTAAGGGTAAAAAACAACAGAGCTATAGACCAAAGACTGTTTGTTTTTCTCTCATAAGGATATAATTAAAATACATTTATTTTAGAAAATACAAAAAAACAAAGTATGCATTTAGCCATGTTTTTGTCTTTCACAAGAGTTTATTTGTAATTCCCAAGGCTAAGAGGAGTGCTTTAGTATTTTTATGTTGAGTTTTCAAATATATATATATATTTTTTAATCTGTACAATTTCGTTTTTATTTATCATCAATTTTTTTAACGAATTATCTTAACCATATGATCTTTGACGCATGAAATATACATAATCTTAACATGCTGTCGGTCTAAGTTATGAACTTCTTGTGTTAACCCAGCTTTGCCTAGAACGATGTTTTTTTCTTTTTATTTTTTGTTGTTGCTGTCCTATATTGTATTACCAAATTAATCAAAATTTAACTTAATTATAAAATTTCTCTGTTCTTTTTAAATATAATAACATTTTATTCTTAAATTAAAAGAATTTGATCTGATGTTACGCGGGCCACCAATCTATTTATTAGCTTAAATATAGGTTTTGTTTTTTTCAATTTCCAATAGAATGTCTCGAATTTTGGATCCTCAGTTTGTGTAAGAGTATTATTTTTGCAGACCCTATAATCATGGCTTTCAGTACTACGTCCCAAGTTCATCACATGAGAGAGAGAGAGAGGGTGGAGGGAGAGTCTTCCTGATTTGCCAACCTAGTCTCGCATGCTGTAAATTTTGTCCTCATTAAAGCATATTGAGGTCATGCTACTTCACCAATAGAGTAGAAAAATTAACTTGTTTTTTTTTTTATATTATATTATTATTAATGTTTCCTTGCCTCTTTTGTTCTCACTGGATAAAATATTAAACCCAGAAAAGTTTAATCTCAAGTTTTTTGAGTTAATAAAAAAGAAAAGGAGTACAGCTGATGCTGCTGATAGAGTTAGGAACTGGAAGGAAGGGAGTCAGTCTGCAAAGCTACCAAACACACATGGCCAAAACTCTGACCTCTCTCTCTCTCTGCACCATTATATTTTTTCATATTATCTATCTTTCATTCTGAATCCTGAAACATAAGATTTTGTCATTGAGCTGCAAAAACACACGTGATGGTAACATGGTGATGGAAGAGATACCATTATATTGTTTTTGGGAACTGATCGATGGCACTGTTGAGCTTCTGACATAGAAAACCCATTTCTATATCGTCCCCAATCTTCAATCCTTATCTCTGATCAGAAACTAGTTTGGAATACCCATGATTTGCTTCTTATCCACCTTGTTTGAGCACTGAAATGCCAGCCCTGCTCTTTTGTTGTTTTTGCTTTTGATGATTTGAAATTCATCAGCTTGTAACCTTGACTAATGGTTAAATGCTCCTAGTGCTGTCATTTCCCAACCTTCCATGTGAAGTGGGCTAGCTAGTGACGAGCCTGCAGCAAAAAAAATAGAGATAAAATTGGAGGTATCCAATATTTTCTACGTCATCATTGCTCTTATCGAGTGCCAGTCGATGAATTAGCATGACCTGGAATTATAGTACTTGGAATCTGGCAATTTCACCTAAAGAGAGGAGGATGCCATTATCTGGAATGTCTGGTTAGTGAGGAACCTCAAATGACAGGCAAAAGGGTACGGGTTAGATAAGTTTAAGGTATTTTTTAGCCACCAGTGATCATGGGTTGCGGTTCCATTTGAACACTGAAGGGCCAGTTGGCTTTACGATATTGTTTGTTTAAATCCTAAATCAATATTGTTTGCTTGACGATGTTTCACAGGGAAGGCAAGAACCTTTTAACATATACTCAGCTGGCTAGCATAGATTGGCCCCGCATCTTACAAGTCCCGTTTCTCTTCTGGGTCATGATCCGATTACAAGAGGAGGTTTTCATTATGATTTTACCAAGCTGATGCCTCAGTGACATGTCTGAAAAATAAAAAAAGTAGCAGCATTTATTGATATTTGATAGTTTACCAACTTTGCTGTCCATAAAATGGTATAAATGCCAACTGAAATCACTCGCGCAAACCATGCAAGGTGACATGAGATTTTAATATCCCATCAGAGCACATTGGATTCCTCCTCGGTGGATGGATGGAGAGGGAGAAAGACTTGATCAGGATAATACAAGGTCTGTTGTTTTGTCCGTTTGGCTCTCCAATTGTCTTTTATTGATGGGATTTTCTTACATTCCTTGAAGATTTACTTTATTTCAACTAGCTGTCTCTGAACAGCCGAGAGATCCCTTCCAATGAAGAAGCATCCGGTTAAATTTCAAATAAAAAATCACTGATAAGTGCAGTGGGATGCAAGCAATCAGAATCCAAGGAAACATTCAATACTGTGTCGTCTCTCTCCCCCCCCTCTGCCTCGTACGATGAAGTAAATGCTAAGGCACATGGTGCCCATTGGGCGAGGGAAGAAAACTCAAATATATTTCTTGTCCTTTTTCCTGTGTGTTTTTGCAGAACTCAGAATTATTGTATTTTGTATCTAATGTGAAGAGCAGCTAGTGTTTTCTTTGTCACTTCCTCTTCAGGATGATTAAAATGACAAGAATTTGGCGAGGAAATTCCTCTGGTTGCCTTAAAGCAGAGACATCGAACCAAATATCTTGTCGTTCTTTTCTTTGATTTAAACCCTACATGCTTTATTCAAGATTAAGAATATTTCCAGCTCCATGATGAATTTAGTCATATCTTTGGAGATCAAAAGTGCTTAACTTTTTAAAGGGTATTGAAATATTTAAATAAAGATACATGATTTTTCCCAAATAAAGTTCATTTTGGCTGGTAAAATTAGAAATTCTATCAATGTCAACCCGTAAAGAAAACCAGGCATTCTTGAGCTTTCGCTGGTGCCACTGGTGGGGGCTAAAGTTAGCTCCAACCCTCTTACTTCTCTTTAATAAGAACCGAAGATGAAACCAATTTATTTTGTTGAAACCAGTTTATTAATGGCGGTTCAATGTTAGTTGAAAAATAAATAAAAAATAACACCGTAGACTCTGTGTAACTTCTCCCAGCTAGTTGAAAAAAAAGCCGATCTGCAAGTGGGATCTTGACCTAGCGGTTGAAAAGACTTGTTTCCTTCCTTTACATCAGGGTTCAAGTCCCACCATGCATGTCTGTCACCCCCGCGGTGTCTTACATGCTCACTGGGTTTGCAGGATGTTCATTGAGTCCTGAAATTAGTTGTAGTACACGTAAGCTGGCCCAGACATCCAGCTATATACAAAAAAAAAAAAAAGCCGATCTCCAGAGTGGACTGCTACTAAATAGATTTCCCCAAAGTCTAAATTGAAAGCAACTGGGCATGATTGTAGTTTTATGGCCCAATCAAATGCCCTCCACTGTTCCTGGGACACTCCCCACCCCGCTATTTGACGAATCATTTCCATATCACTTTCTTATCATTACCTTAATTGCTCTGTCTGTCAATGCATCACTTCAACCACACTCTTCCGAAACCTAAACTAGTAATGATTCCAAGGCCTGTGATTTAATCTGAAAAGTTATGTTGGAAGGTGATCTTCACTTTGGATGATAACTTTTAATCACAGATATAATTAAAGTGTGCATAAAAGTAAATTTAAATCAGCATCTTTCTAAGCTGTCAGGTAGGATCAGCTGATTTTTACCACTTCACATCAGAAAGAAATTTTCAAATTTGTACGCAACTCATATCCCACCACAAAAGAAGGATATGACTGAAGATTCATATAGCTTGATGGCAATTCATCAGGTTTTCCTTTTCACCCTCTCAAAAAACCACGATCACTTCTTAATTCTGGACTCGGTGGAAACAATTTCTTGAATAGAATAGCAGTAGATGGTTTTCTCTAGTCATTGTTGCCTATTTGACTATAAATTATTAAGCAGCATGTCAATGAGCAAGCCATGTGAAGCAGACGCAGGAACAAGAAAAGTTCAGGCAAGAATTGTCTAGCCAAGTGGTTCAGAAATAATATAAAACGGAGTAGGAATTTTCTGTCTGCTATTTTTGTGGAAAAAGCACAAAATCTTTCACATTGTATAGCAAATCCATGTGACGTTAATCCAGTACCGTATCCAGGAGTTTCTCGGTGGGAGAGAGTGAGTGGATTATGCCTTGCAGAAGATTAAACTCCAGTCTGCTTTGCATTCTTTTTAAAAATACGTTTGGCTCGAAGAAAACATAAAATTGATGATCATGTTCTTAGTGATTTTTAATGGTTCTGATGTAAGAAATAAAATCAGAATTTTAAAAAATTATTAATATATATTTTTAATCCAACCCTCTGCACTGCAATAACAAGCATATCACCCTGAAGATGGGATCATGCAGCATAATTCTATTATTAAAAAATCACATGGTGCTTGTCGCTGTTTTTTCAGGGAGGAAAGAAGCTAACAAAAATGGCTGCTATTATATAATTGACATCTCATATTTCCACCACCAAGTATTTTCAGCGAGCGTTGTTTTCCTTTTCTAATGATGTTCATGAATACCCATCGTCTGGTTAGAATCTGAGTTTGCCAGACAAAAACAAAATGCAGAAAGCAACGGGGCAACTCGCAGCATCACATGGCAAACACTTGTGTAAATTATTGAGCGAATAGCACATGGCAATTATCGAAGAAAAGTGTATTTTGCAGAGAAAACCTAGCTAAAAACAGGGCTTAGTTCATGTGATTCAGGAAAACACAGCCACCTTGAGTGTGCCATTATTCCTACAAAACCATTAAACATCTTGCAAAGGCTATTTTGGTGCTGGGAAAATACCCCAAACCATCATTACATGTAACAGACGCTTTACCTCCCATAACCTAGGTTGTCAATTCTGTTATGATCTGTCCGGAATAACTGATACATTTCGTTTCAAATCAAAAAAATGAAACAAACCAGAATAAATTTTATCTGGCTCAAAATCTCGATTCGTTCAGGAAATTCTTCTCGCTCTGGTTCCGTTCCGACCAAAATAGTGTTTTTTTAAATAATTAATAGTTTTACAATATCAATCATATATCTTAATCAGACAGTTAGATTGAGATGAGATTTTACGAGGAGTCTCTTGACATATCTATATACATTATGTTAAAATTTCAAAGCAATCAGAGAATTTAACGACCTTGCGAGATTGATGATGACATTCTAGTAAGATTATCCAGGTTCATAATTTTGGAGTATATTATGAATTGAACTTTATAATTTGTTTTGATTTGCTTTATTTAAGGTTATTGTGGTGTTATAACGTAGGTCACACATTTGAAAAGTTAACCTAGTTTGACCCAAGTTGATCCAATATATCGTCATTTCGATATTTTTTTTAAGATGTCAACTTGATTTTTTTTAGTTAAACTATATTTTTATTATTTTTCCATGTTATCTTTAAACTCATTAAGTCGATCGAGTTATATCAGTTCAACTCTCATTTTTTTACTTATCTTTGAAATTTAAATTGTACAATTCTAATAATTTTATTTTTGGATTTGAACTAAATTTTTTTTGTCGAATTATATAAACATAAATAGTACAACCCTAAAATGAAATGCTGAAATACTTCAAAACCAAAACATTTTTTTTTAATTAAAAAAACAGAACACCAACCGAAACGGAATTGACTTTATTGCCTAAAACTATGATCTGGCTTGAACTTTCATGAGAACATGTCTCGGTTCTGATCTTGGCCAGTATGGAGTCTGGATAGAACTCGATCGTTCTCTTCCATTTCATCTATGAATCTATAAGAAAATTGATGCGGAACACGAAGAACAATATGAAATAAACAAACACAAAAAAGAAAGAAGCTTAGAGGGAAGAGAGAAGCTTAAGAAGAGAAAGAAGCTTAAAGTAGAGAGAAAAGGAGATTGGAGATTTGCAAAGTCTGCATTTTTATCAATATTCATCAAAAGTGTCTTCTCAAATGAATAAAGGACATATAAATAGTAAACCCTAAACATCCACTATTGGGCTCGGCCCATCAAATCCAAATGTTCAACATAACATAAATAAATAAAATAAATAACAATGATATGGGCCCAAATGGGCTTAGTCTCCCAACCAAAGCGTGACAGGCTGGGCCATCCTACGTCGTCTTCGTCCATATACTCGAGTAATTTGCGGTGTGGGTCTGGTGTCCCCACCAACTCTCCCGGGGTTGGAAAAACTCGACCCCGTCGAGTGTAACTCTGGCCGACTCTGATAGTACTCCCAAAGATCTGGATAAAGCTGCTGTAAAGTGTCTTTAGTGTCCCCACCATCCTCATTGCTGAACATCCGAAAGCTGATAATTCAAGAAAACAGGAAGGGTTACATGGAATGAAGTGACCGTCTCTAACTTACATTAAGAATCTAAAAGTTCCTTAGTATACATATTATGATTGTCTACTGAAAATTTCCAAATATAATGTGGCATTTCATGATCTTATCTTATCTATACAACAAGCAAGCAGGGGGACCACTCATGGCATGTTCTTGCTATTTCAAGTCAGAAGCGAGGCAAGTCCCAATCAAGCTTCAATAGGTCGTGGGCATGGTAAAATCAACCAAAAAAGGCTTGTTAGCATAGTTGTCAATACCGTTCTGGTCGCCGTTCTGGTTTTTCGACTGGAACGGAACGTTCCGGTTTCGGACCGTTCCGGCGTGCCGTTTCGGTGTCGTACTGTTCATATATATATATATATATGAAAAAAATAAAATATTAATTTAACAAGCATAATTAAAATTCAAGATAAATTAACTTTAAATTATACAATACAACACAAAGTCAAACAAACATAAATAAATATACTTTTTATTTTTTATAAAATCAAAATTGATGCAACTATTTTATTTTTTTATAATATATATTTTTTATTTTTATTGTTTTGATTTTGGTTTATTTTTATTTTTATAATAACCTTAATTTTTTATGCTAACTATTATTATAATAACTAATAATTATTATAATATAATAATTATTATAATATAATAATTATTATTAATTATTATAATATTATATTATAATAATTATTAGCAATCAAAGCTGTCAATTTTTAGCATGAAATTAGCCCTACCCGTCCATTCCTCTCATTTAGAATCCCACCCGTCCATTCCTCTCATTTAGAATCCCACCCGTCCATTCCTCTCAAAGTTAAAAAACAAAAAGCCACCCCATCCGTTCATTCCTCTCAAAGTAAAACCCTACCCTCATCCTTATCTCTTCTCCTTTTGGCCGCCGCTCCCACCCCCCACCCACCCACACACTCTCGTCCACTCCTCTTCAATCGCTGCCCCCACACCCGTCTGTTTACTCCCTTCCCCCGTGCCATACTTTTATCTCCTCCTCCACCATTCGTGCATTCAAAGGCTGCTCAGCCATCATGGGCCATGCTAGAATCGGCACTCCTGCACATATGCTTTCCAACACCGAGTTCCATCCACAGTGGCTCAGAAAACATTGTTGAGATTTGAGGTGAGCTGATGGAAGAATTATGGAAAATTGATTTGGGGAAGAATTTTTGGGTGTCGGGGCTGTATGTGTGTGATTTAAATCGGAGATAAAATTGACAAATTGAACGGCGTCGTTTTGATTCTGATACCGGAACGGCACACCCAGAACAGAACCGGGGCGTTCCGACCGGAATTAAAACCGGGACGGGCCGGAATTCAAACCGGGACGAAAACGACGCTGTTTTGTCCTGGTTTTATGAACGGAACGGAACGTTCCGGCCATTCCGGCCGGAACGGAACGGATTTTACAACTCTATAAAATCCAACAAAGGTTTTTCCTGGTTGACTTGGGCATTGGGTTTCATTGTGCCAGTTTGATTGATCACACAGTTTGTTTGAGGTGAAAAACATCTTTTCAGCTACTTTGTTTATTAAAAAAACAAAAATTCAACCCAATGGTACTTTGACATGAGGCTACTTGACTACCATGAAGGATTTGTTAAAAAACATGCATGAGAACTACAACAAAGAACATTTTTATGCAGTGAAGAAAGCTCACAAATTTAATTTAGAGCAAGAAACTGTGTGGACTGCATGTGTGCTTGAGTGAGGGAGAGGAGAAACAAGCAAAGTATTCTCTCTATATGCTTGCCACTTTAAGTTTAAACTACAAAAAATGTTTTGGGGTTAGCCCAAACCCAACTTTGAGATTAAGACTATCGGCTCAAGCTCACACCAATCATTAAAAATTGAGCTCCAAACTTAAATTAAATAGTTAAACACAAGTTGAGAGTATTTGGTGCTAAATGGATGGCTTTAACTTGACTAGTTGAAAAATGATAGTTTATCAAACAGCACAAGCCCCATCCTGTTGCTTTGGTGCAATTTGGCAAGAGTCAACCTCAGAGAATTGTGCTGCTATCTTGCTTGTGTTACTACTCAGAGAGAAGAAAGGCAATAGCATGGCAGGGAAGTGATATGGAAGATTAAGCAGGCAATGTTGACCAAGACCAAAACCTCGAGGTATCTAAAGTAAGGTGAATACTTATATTCCCTAACACGCAAAATATTAAATAAAATGTCAGCTTGCTTTTGGATGCAGAACATTCAAGGTCGACAAGTTCTTGACCATCATAAGTAATATATCGACATCCATCCATCCATTTTTTATTTGTTTTTGCTTTTTATGACCTAACAAGCCCATCATCAATGAAGTGCCAAAACTAGAGCAGAGCTAAAGAAAAATTTATAATAAATTAACAAGTCATTGAAAATTTACAAATATTAAAATTGTGGAATAAAACTAATTTGAAAAATAAATTATGTGAATTTTTTTATGCATATGAAAATGCAAAACATTTCACAAGACTTTTATACTAAAATTATGTGTTTTCAGGAGCTAAACCAGTTTCTATCCAGATTATTTAGTAACTAAAGAGGTCTACATTAAAAATTAAATCCATGATATAATAATAATAAAAATTATGGTCAATGATTAAAATTCTTAAATAGCGATAAAGCATAATTTTGTGTCAATAACATATCTCTAATTTCTTCTTCAAAAGAAAAAAAAACTTTAATTTCAATTCCAATAGACCAAATCATTTGAATTATTTTTTATCAACATATAATTAAAAGATTTGAAATATAGAGTTACCTTGTGTTAAGAAAATGTGAAAATAAATGAATATTGGTTTGTAGAGAGGATACATTTTCATTGTTTACATATATAATATATAATTAGTGATGTTTATACAACTTAAATAAACTACAAGGACACCAGTTACGAAGTTATAACTCTAAACAAACAAGTTCATAGAATATATTCTACGCATATTTTTTTTGTTACATTTCAATGATTCTCGTGGTGGAATTTGCTTGCATACCCCAGCATATTGGCATAATATCATCACAAATCACTCATTTGCTTGATATCTTGGTTTGTTTGTTTAATGCAATGTGTAAGGGCTTTATGTTGGGAAAAAATGGAAATGTAAGTAGTAAAGCAAGACAGATTTTACAAACACTTAACATTATACAAAGAAATATTTTCTAGCAGGGGTTGCGAGGGACCCCCTAGCCACCTCCAACCTCTGCCATTGTGCTAAAATAACAAGAGATAATTCTGTCACGGAATTTGATTCTATCAGTTACGGGATTTGATTTTGTATTAATTTAAGAATTGATTTTCATTTATTAGGGCTGTAAATACTTACCCTGTAAAAGATACATGGAGATCTATATAAAGGTAGAGAAACCCAACAAATGGGGTATTTAGACCAATTTTGTCATGGTATCTACTGATTTATGAATCATTGTGTGTAACGACAAATTTTTTTTCTTTCGTTCTTGATCTGTGTCAAGCAATTTGTGTGGGTTCTTTGGTGGTGGTTGTCGTCTTATTGTTCTGTGGTTGTGGTGGAGATCGGTGATTTTTTTGGCCAGGTTTTCTGTGGTGGTCGTGTGTTTGGGTCTTCTGGTCTGTTCTATTTTGGGCGTGGTTTCCTGTTGTGGCTGGGTTGTCAGCAGTCTCTGTAGTAGCCGAAAGTCTTGTTATGGTTGAAGAGATGGTCAGCATTTTGGGCATTGTCGTCGAAGTTCACGCCGCTCTACTCTGTGAACGCTTGTTAAAGAAGTCTCGAACGACATCATTTTCTATCACTTTCCTTTCTCTTGTGGGCTCTGTTTTTGTTGTGGCGTGGACTGACAGCAAAACAATTGTTTTGTGGGCTTCTCTTTTGTTCTATGGGCTCTTTTGTAGTGGACTTTGATTTGGGTTGTGTCTTATGGGCTTTCATTTATGCAACCCCTCTCTTGTGTTTCTGGGTCTGATTCATTTGGGTCTCAATAACAGGGCTTGTATAAATTAATTGGGTTGAATTTTAACTACTTGGGCTGATTTTCCAAGATTTGCATCATGTTTGTAGAAAATAATATTATTCGTTTTACTGAGAAAATTTTTTTTGCGTGGGAATTTCAATTTAAAATGTTCCTGAAAAGAAAAGAATTATCAAATCATATTGATAACTCTACCCAAATTCTCATTGATGAAAATGAATTTGCTCAATGGGAGGTCCATGATGCTAAGGTGATTTCCAATGCCAAGGGGTTGGCCTGGCGGAGGAGGCTTGGGTCTCTTTGGTGTGCTCCCAAAGAGGTCTCAGGTTCGAATCCGCTCAGGTGCAAACAATTCCTTGGGGCCATCGGACTTGGGCGAAGCCCATGAATTAACCGTGGTGCACTTGCGGGAAACTCCTTGCCGAGGGCCTGTGCACCCCCGGGATTAGTCAGGCCCAGCGGCCTGGATACCCGTGGTTAGCTTCGGCTATTCCAAAAAAAAAAAACTATTGAGCCTCATCTTGTCACCAATCTTCGATGTTTCACTACGGCTCAAGCTATGTGGGCCTATCTACATTGCATTTATCATCAAGATTACAACGTTCGCAAATTCCATTTGGAATTGGAAATTAGCAGTTACAGTCAAGGTAATTTGACCATTGAGCAATTTTATTCTGGTTTTATCTTTCCCTGGATATCTTCTTAGAGGATTTATTGCGCGAGGTGCAACGATTATCCACTCATATAGGTATAATTTCTAAGAAGGTTTTTCATGAGACTGTAACTATAGCCTATGCCGTGCAAAGGAGGGATGTACAAGGTAATTTGACCATTGAGCAGTTTTATTATGGTTTTATTAATATCTAGAGTGAGTATTCTGCTATTGTTCATGCTAAGGTTCCCACAGCGACTCTGGCGGCATTCCAAGCGGTTTATGCAGAGTCAGAGTGATCAATTTTTGATGAAACCTCATCATGAATTTGAGCATGTTAGAGCCAGTTTATTGAACCGTGATCCGGTTCCTTCCTTGAATATCTGATTGGGGGATTTATTGCGTGGGGAGCAACAATTATCCACTTAGATGTGCATAACTTCTGAGAAGGTTTTTCTTAAGGCTGTAACGGTAGCCTAAGCCGTGCAAGGGAGAGGGGCGCACAAGTTGCAATGTTTCAGTTATAAGGAGCTTGGTCACATTGCTCGTCAATGTCTGAAGAAAGTTTGCAACTAATGCAAGAAATATGGTCACTTCATCAAAGATTGTCGAGTGCGACAATCTCAAGCTTTTCAAGCTACTGTCAAGGCTTCATTTCCTGCATTCCCCACTGTAAGCTCTGAATCATCTGTTCTCACACTTACTATGATTCAACAGATGATTATGTCGGCTTTTACGACTCTAGGCCTATAAGGTACACCTCTTGTCTCCACTTCCTCTTGGTTGCTCATTCGAGTGCTTCTAATCATATGACGGATAGTATGACGGATCTCTATGATGCTTGAGTATGACAACACACAGTCTATTCAAATTGCTGATGGCAGTACACTTCCTATTATTACCAAGGTTGTCAGTACTGTTTTGTTTTGGCCGAAGCATTTCATACCAATAAAAAAACAAGACAAAACAAGATCATTTTCAACTCGATTTAAATTTCGGTCCATTTCATAAATTTCAGCCAAATACCGGACAAAACACTAGTATTGCTTCGTTTGTGCCATTTCGGCTACATAAACAAATTATTTTACTTTTCAACTCTTAAGCCAGCACACATCCCCAATGCAATGGATGTCACCGACCTAAGCCATACACCCATCTAGGTGTTTATATTTATACACAAAATCCCTTACCTTCTCAGTTGTTTATCCGATGTGGGATGAATTGAGTGAGGCAAAGTGGAAACCATATTTTTGCTGATTGACACAAAGGTGAAGAATATTTAACTTGAGGCAAATATGTGGGGAAAGCCATTTGTCCGATGTGGGACAAATTTCATTGATTTGTCCAGCTAGGCAAATCAATACAATTTGTCCCACATGGACAAATCAATTTGTCCGAACAAATTGTACGTGCGTGTGTGTGTGTGTG
Organism: Salix caprea; assembly: GCA_964035475.1. Taxonomy (NCBI): domain Eukaryota; kingdom Viridiplantae; phylum Streptophyta; class Magnoliopsida; order Malpighiales; family Salicaceae; genus Salix; species Salix caprea. The sequence continues at coordinate 7,597,277 of OZ037749.1, read as the reverse complement.
TGTATATATATATATATATATTTAAAATATATTATAAATAAATAAAATTGTTGTGTTGATTTTATAATTTTTTGGTTTTTAATTTTTTCATATATATAATTAATTAATTATATATAAATAGTACAACCCCAAAACGGCGTGCCGAAACGTTCCGTACCAATAGAAAAAACAAAACGCCCACCGAAATGGTATTGACAACCTTTGTTATTACTGTTGATAATTTGGGTTCTTTATTTAAAAATGTTTCTCTCCTGAATTATCTACCAGCTTGATTTATATTGGACAATTTGTGGATGATAACTATATTGTTCATTTCTCTCGTGGTGGTTGTATTGTGCAAGATCAGGTGTCGGGGACAATGATCGTGAGAGGGCCTAAAGTGGGATTTCTTTTCCTCTATATTTTTCTATTCCTAATGTTATTTCTTTTGCTTGTACTGCTAATAATAATGAAGTATGACTTAAGAAATTGGATCATCCCAATTCTGTTGTCTTAACTCATCTTTTGAAACATGGTTTTTAGGGCAATAATAATTCTTTTTCCACATCTTTTGATTGTGCTACTTGTCTTGGTAAGAGTAAAACTTTACCTTTTCCTATGCATGGTAGTCATGCTTCCACTTGTTTTGAAAGTGTGCATACTGATGTTTTAGGTGTTAGTCTTGTTGTTTATCATGGACAATATTGTTATTATGATGAAGGTTAGCTAAAGAGATCAATTTATGATGAAATTGAGATCTGAATATGAACCATTTCGTGTCTCCCTAGTGAATAGAGATCCAATCCCATTTCTAGATGTTTGTTTTGGAGAACTATTGCGTGAAGAACGTCTCCATACTCAGAACATCATGGAACAAACCAGAGTTACTCATGTGGCCTACAATAGAGGGAGAGGATCTAAGATGAAGAAAACACAGTATTACAGCTACAAGAGGTATGGACACATTGCACCTCACTGCCCAAACAAGGTTTGCAATTATTGCAAACAACTTGGACACTTTGTTAAGGAGTGTCTCATTCGACCACCTTCACGATTCAATAAGAATCAGCACACAACCAACATTGCAAGTGTGGTCACTAGTAATGTGTCTTCTACAGAAACAACCTTAACCAGAGAAATGATGCAAGAAATGATTGTAAGTGCATTTACCACACTTGGCCTTTCTACTTGGATATTAGACTCTGATGCTTCTAATCACATGACAAATTCTTTGAAAGGATTAAGAAATCTTAGAAAATACCATGGAATTTCAAAGATCCAAACTTGTCATAACCTAATTTTGGGTTATTCTCAAAAACTACCTGAAAATAACAAAAAAATAAAATAAAAAAGGCTGGTGTCGGTAGGAAAATCAAGGTGAAATTTTGGATGTTTTTGAGAGCTCGATTGTACCACTTTTGTGCACAAAAATGAAGAAATCGCATATTCAAGGCTAAAGTAATTTATTATCGAATAAATCTGCATAAAAATAAAGTCGAAAGATATAATTATATTTTTATGGGCCAGTTAGATTTAATCGTTGGCCAATTTAAAAGTGTAATTATATTTGAGAATTAATTTAAGGTCCAATCGAAGAATTTAATTAAGTTCAAGGACTTGGCTATACTTTAAATTGGTCAAATTAATTTTATTAAGGGCTTAATCGATGAAAAATAAGTTTTTGAATTTAATTCGGGTTCAATTGATGAGATTGGAATTTTCGGAGATCACATTAAATTTTTTCAAGCCCAATTATGCGAAATCGGGGGGCCAAATTGAGCGAATTGAGAGTCTAATGGTCAATTGAGGTTTAAATCATGCAAATCAGAAACCAAGGACCAGAATAAACCAAGGCGTGCAAAGCTAAGGTTGCTCGCGAAATTTTAACGGGATGCAATTGCACAAAATTGAAAGTTTAAAGCCGATTGAGGGTTCAATTAGAACAATTATAAAATAAGGGACCAAATTGATTTTTTGCCTTGTCCCAACTTGCAGGGAGAAGAAATAATACAGATAATGCCTCCATATCCGCAAAGCAAACACCACAGCTGCTAGCTCCAAATCATGTACTGGATAGTTCACCTCATGTGGTTTTAATTGTCTGGATGCATAAGCGATTACCCTTCCGTGCTGCATAAGTACACAACCCAAACCCTTACTGGAAGCATCGCTATACACGACAAATCCCTCTTGTTCTTTTGGTAAAGCCTATACTGGGGCTGAAGTTAACCTGGATTTTAACTCTTGAAAACTTGTTTCACACTCCTTTGACCATTCAAACTTAACTTCCTTCCGAGTTAGCCGAGTCATTGGAGAGGCTATCATAGAAAATCCATCTATAAATCTTCTATAATATCCAGCTAAGCCCAGAAAACAACGAATTTCAATCACATTCATAGGTCTTTCCCATCTCAATACTGCTTCTATCTTCTTTGGATCCACATTGATACCCTTCTACGATATCACATGACCCAAAAATACTACTTCATTCAACCAAAATTCACACTTACTCAGCTTCGCATACAACTTATTTCTCCTCAAGGTCTCTAACACTTCTCTCAAGTGATTTGCATGTTCTATTTGTGACGAAGAATATATTAGTATATCATCAATAAACACTACTACAAACTTATCCAGATAGGATCAAAAAACTTGATTCATCAAATCCATAAATATCGATGGGGCATTAGTTAATCCAAAAGGCATCACCACAAACTCATAATGCCCGTAACGAGTTCTAAAAGCTATTTTCTGCATATCTTTCTCCTTTATCGTCACCTGATGATACCCTGACCTCAAGTCTATTTTTGAAAATACACATTCCCCTTTTACCTGATCAAACAAATCATCAATTCATGGAAGGGGGTACTTATTTTTTACAGTCACTTTATTGATGTGACGCCCCCAACTCCCTTGCCAGTTACCTAACTGGCGTGACCAGGTTCGCCACACTGTTGGGACTAAGTCCCCTATTTCCTCCATCATAAACAACAAAATACATAGATAACTACATTGTTGAAAACGCACGGGATAATTTACAACATCCTTAGAACAATTCTATAATTTACAAAATACTCAAAATGCCTAGATATTTAATTTATAAATTTGGCTCGTACCCCTTTTTTTCCACAAAAGATATTCCTATTTTTATCAGTGACACATGAGCCTCTTTTAGCGAGAACCGGTAGCATCCTCGATCAGCTTAACCTTACCCTTGCCTGAACAACACACAAATACAATAACAGAATGAGCCAAAGCTCAATAAGTAGGGTGATGCACGTGATATGCAATGCTATTGTGTTTCCCACATTTTCATCTATTTTAATCCGGGTACCCTAGGTATATGCAAGTCTGTGCGAACTATCACTCGGTGATCATGTTATCACCTACTGCTCTATTACTTTCTCTTAGTGATCTCAATATCACCTACTGCTCGCAACGGCATTATCCCTCGTTGTAGCACACGGTTAGCGGGATTATCCCTCGCTTAACGGTGTTAGTAAATAGAGCTCGCACTATAGATTCCTTGCTATTACCCATTCCACTCAATTCGGTTATCAAACCGTGTCAATTCAAGACTCAATGATTTTTCTCAAATTAATTTCCCCCAATGCACGTGATGCACGTGATGACATGTTTAATCACATTCAAACAAAATCGGGTACCAATTCTTATTTCTCAAACCATACTCACGGTCCAACTCACACTCGGGATTCACCCATCGTTCACATACCAATCATGATACTCATAGCGGGAACACAACCTCCGCTCATTAATATTGTTCATTAATTCCATTAATATTAAGATCTAAATATTTTCCTTATTAAAAGAATAAATTTATTTATTTATTTATTTTTTTCCAAGCTCATTTCTTTTAATCTTAGCACATCTATTTTTTAAAACCAAGCTTTTTACTTGTAGTCCAAGTCCATTTAATTTATTCTAGGCCCATTAGCTTGATCCAAGTTTATTAACTTTATCTTAGTTCAAACTCATTTCTTTTAATCCAAGCCCAAATCCATTTGTTTTGATCTAAGTCCACCTTAGTTATAAGTTTAAGTCCATCTTGTTTTAACTTAAGTCCATTTAATAGAATCCACACTTTTTTTTTTCAAGCCCATATGTTTTAGGTTAAGTCCATGGGTTTATTTAATGCCCACATTCATCTGAATCTAAGCCCACTTAATTTTACAAATTTTTTTTTCCAGCAATGGTATGCCTACATAATCCATACCAATTTGGCCATAATTCCTTACATATATATCTAAAAATTACGAAATTTTAAGGAGAAATAGTAGACATATAGATCAACAACTTTCCTTCTTTATTTTTCCTAACAAATCACTCTAAGATCCCGAAATAATTCACACACAATTTCGGACGGAAAATATTTTTCCAGCAGGTATCCATTTGAGCAACCCACGCCATATCAGTCATAACTCCATGTCTATTTTTCTAAAAATCACGACATTTCACAGGGATGTAGTAGACATATATATCCACAACTTTTATGCTTTGCATTTTTCCTAAAACTCACTCCAATATCCCGAAATAATTCACCCTAAATTTGTGTTTTTCCATCCCTAAAAGAAATCCAGAATTTTCACACTAAGCACACTTCTCATCATGCATGCTTAACCATCCATCATCAAACATCAAGAGTTCAAAATCATTACAAAACCATCATAATCACATTTTACATTAATTAAACAACTCATAAAAATGGAAAGCATAAACAAAACAAAAATAAAATGAAACCTACTTACTTTAGATTAAGTTTCCCTAAAATCTTTTTAGCTTTTCCTTTCTTTTCCCTTCTTCTTCTTCCCTTTCTCCCTTCTCTTTCACTTTTTTTTTTCTTTTTGTAAAGTTACGGGATGCATAAAAAAAAATGCCTCCTTATCCCACATATTTGTTTTACTTAAATATCTCTTACATTTAATGCTTATGCCATGTGTCAATGAGTTATGGTGAAATGCAAAGTTAAATTAGGCTTAAATTGTGATGGATTTCAAGGCAATTTATTTAGTTAGGTTCTATGAATTTCCACCCAATTTTTTTTTTTTAGGTATATATATTGTTTTTTTATTATTATTATTATTATTATTTTTGGCTATCATCATTTTACATACTATAATTTATACTTATTACATATACAAAGGATTTACTAATTAATTCATCTAAAATTATTTTTCCTAAATATTTACGTACATTAATTAATCCCAACAATCACGTACATAAACACCAATTACGTACATACCATATTTTCTCGTACATATTTTTACCTGGTTACAGATTGTCACGTACGTACCCTATATACTATATACATATGTACGAATATAATTATCCCAATCAGTACACTTATACGGCTACGAATTTTACGCTAGTTACATTTCTCCCCTCCTTAAAAGAAATTTCGTCCTCGAAATTGACCTATTCGAATAATATCGGGTATTTTTCTCTCATCTCATCCTCCAGCTCCCAAGTCATTTCTTCGCGATCGTGATTCTCCCACATAACTTTAACTAGCCTAATCTCCTTGTGCTTTAACTGTTTGACTTGACTATCCAAAATCTGGACTGGTCTCTCTTCATATGTCAAGTCAGGAGTAAGGTTTGGTATGTCTGTCTCCACAATTTGGCTAGGCTCTCCAATGCACTTCCTTAGCATAGATACATGAAACACATTATGCACACCCGCTAAGGATGATGGTAGCAACAGGCGATATGCCTTATCGCCTACTCGATCCAGTATCTTGAATGGCCCAATGTATCGGGGACTCAGCTTTCCTTTCTTTTCGAATCGCAGCACACCTTTCATCGGTGAAACCCTTAGGAACACATAGTCACCGATTTCAAATTCTAGATCCCTACGTCTCCTGTCGGCGTAGCTTTTCTGTCTGCTTTGAGCCATTTTTAATCGTTGACGGATTTTATCCACTGCTTCAGCTGTTTGTTGCACCAACTCTGGTCCCAGCAACTTTCTTTCTCCTACTTCATCCCAATGCACGGGAGATCTACATCGACGTCCATACAAAGCTTCATACGGAGCCATTCCGATTGAAGCTTGGTAGCTATTGTTATACGCAGATTCAGCTAAGCGTACATATTTCTCCCATTTTCCGGACCAATCTAGAACACATGCTCGCAACATGTCTTCTAAAATCTGAATTACTCGTTCGGATTGCCCGTCAGTTTGCGGATGATAAGCTGTGCTGAAGTTTAGCTTCGTGCCCAAGGCTTTATGCAGACTCTTCCAAAATACAGAAGTGAACCTTGGATCTCGATCAGATACAATTGAGATTGGAATCCCATGTAATCTTACAATCTCATCAATGTACAACTGGGCAAGCTGGTTCAGATTATAGGTGGTCTTAACTGGAAGAAAATGGGCTGACTTGGTTAACCTATCCACAATCACCCAAATAGCATCAGACCCCTTCTCTGACCTTGGCAATCCCATGATAAAATCCATAGTTACATGCTCCCATTTCCATTCTGAAATTGCTAGTGGTTTTAACGTTCCCGAAGGTCTTTGGTGCTCCGCTTTCACTTGTTGACAAATCTGACATCTTGCTACATGATTTGCCACGTCTTTCTTCATTCCAGGCCACCAATAACATTTTCGTAAATCCCGATACATTTTTGTACTTCCTGGGTGTATCGAGTATGGAGTTGCATGTGCTTCCCTTAATATCTCTTCCTTCAAGTCCTTTACCAAGGGAACACACAACCTTCCCTTAAATTTGATTACGCCTTTTTCATCCATCGTAAAATTAGACTCTTTCCCAGCCTCTATACTCTGTTTTATTTCAGTCTGCTTTACATCCTTCTGTTGCTCCATCTTGATTCTCTCTTGCAGAGTCGGCTGGACTATCAAAGCTGATATAATATTCTTGTGACCCACAGGAATCACTTCCAGTTCCAGCCTTTGAAGGTCCCTCGCTATCGGCTGTTGAATTAATCGCATCAGTGCCATCGATTTTCTACTTAAAGCATCGGCAACAACATTGGCTTTTCCCGGGTGGTAGTTGATTATACAGTCATAGTCCTTTACTAGCTCTAACCACCTTCTTTGCCTCATATTCAGCTCCTTTTGTGTGAAGATATATCGTAAGCTTTTGTGATCCGTATATATCTCACACTTTTCTCCGTATAAGTAATGTCTCCATATTTTTAAGGCAAATACTACCGCCGCTAATTCCAGATCATGTGTTGGATAATTTCGTTCGTATTCTTTCAGCTGCTGCGATGCATAGGCTATTACTCTTCCATTCTGCATCAACACCGCTCCTAGCCCATTTTTAGAAGCACCGCTATATACCACGAACTTTCCACTTTCAGACGGAATGGTTAGCACTGGGGCGGTGACTAGTCTTTGCTTTAATTCTTGAAAACTCTTCTCACAAGCATCCGTCCACTGAAACTTAGCATTCTTTTTCATCAAGTTAGTAAGAGGCCTGGCTATCTTAGAGAAGCCCTCCACAAAGCTTCGGTAGTAACCAGCTAGCCCTAAGAAACTTCGTACCTCTGTCACGTTCTTTAGGGTAGGCTAGTTTTGGATAGCCTCTACTTTTCTCGGATCTACTGTTATACCCTCTTTTGTCACCACATGACCAAGAAAAGCAACTTGCTTTAGCCAAAATTCGCATTTCTTGAATTTGGGCGTACAATTGCTGCTCCCTTAATAGCTGTAAGGTAGCTCTTAAATGTTCCCTATGCTCCACATGGCTTCGAGAATAAACCAGAATATCATCGATGAATACAATGATAAATTTATCCAAGAATCCTTTAAAGACTCGATTCATCAAGTCCATAAAGGCGGCTGGAGCATTAGTCAATCCAAACGGCATTACTAGGAATTCGTAGTGGCCGTATCTCGTTCTGAAAGCTGTCTTCTTCACATCCTCCGATCTTACTCTCAGCTGGTGATATCCTGATTGCAGATCTATCTTGGAGAACACCATCGCACCTTGCAATTGGTCGAATAAGTCATCAATTCGGGGCAACGGATACCTATTTTTAATTGTCGCTCGATTCAACTCTCGATAGTCAATGCATAACCGCAAACTATCATCTTTCTTCTTCACAAACAGTACTGGAGCTCCCCATGGCGAGGAACTAGGGCGTATGAATCCCTTATCCAGTAAATCTTGTAGTTGCACCTTTAGCTCCTTCAACTCCACTGGGGCCATCCTGTAGGGAGTCTTAGAAATTGGAGTCATGCCCGGCTCTAATTCAATCTCAAATTCCACCTCTCTCTCCAATGGCAACGTAGTCAAACTTTCTGGGAACACATCTAAATACTCCTGTACAACCTCTATATCTTCCGGCTTCGACTCTTGTTCTACCTGACTATCCAGCACATGTGCTAGGTACCCTGTACACCCTTTTCCTAGCATCTTTCGAGCTTTTACAGCTGAGATGATCGGTATTGGTTGAAACTTCATATCAGCCTTAAATTCTAACTGCTCACCTCCAAGTAGATTAAAAACTACTCTCTTACCCCGACAATCAATATGGGCACCGTACTTCGATAACCAATCCATTCCTAGAATCAAGTCAAAATCTTGAAGGTCCAGTACTATCAAATCTGCCTCCAAACTCCTATCCTCAATCTGTATTGGACACTGTTTTACTAGGCTTGTCGACTCCATATACTCTCCAGAAGGGACTACTATCAGATATCCTACTGCCAATGTTTCAGGTTTAATACCTAGGCTTTCTACCAATGTTTTTCGATATGAATGAATGAGTAGCACCAGAATCAATCAAAACATAAGTAACCAAGCCAAGGAGTGAAACATTACCACAAATCACTGTCGAGTCCTTCCGGTCAGCCTCCTCTTGAGTCATCGTATACACCCGGGCAGGTACTCTTCCCGGTCCTCGCTTCTGTACTTGGGGACAGTTAAAGGCTATGTGCCCTTGCTTGTGACAGATATAGCAAGTTCTCAAATCCGGTGGACACTCCCCAGTGTGAAACCTCCCACATTTATTGCACCGAGGTTGGTTACCCAACATGGTCTTGGTTGACTACCTGGTAGTAACCTTGGGGTATATGGTGTTGGTCTGACAGCTCGTGCACTTCCTGGACCACCGCTTCGGTTGAAGTTTCTTGGCAAGGCTCGTCTTAATGGCCCAGAGGAAGAAGTTTCAGATTTAAATGTTTGCCTTTTCTGTTGTATTTCCCTTGAAATCTCTTTCTGATCCTCGTCTGCTAGCAGTGCTTTGTCTACCATTTCCGAAAAAGTATTAGCAGCAGACATCCGTACCATACTCCGGACTCTCGGGTTCAGTCTTGTTAAAAACCGATTCTTTTTCAAGTTTTCATCCTCGGCAATGAATGGAACAAATTGACACCCTTGTTCAAATCTTCCTACATATTCTCCTACCGACATTCCATTTTGCTTCAATTCTAGAAAATCCTGAATCTTCCTAGCCTTTACATCAGCAGTGAAATACTTGTTGTAAAACATTTCCTTAAGCTTCACCCAGGTTAAAGTGGGTACATCAACTGTTACTCGTGCACTTTCCCACCAGGTGCGGGCATCTGTGGTTAGCATGAAGATAGCACACGACACTCTTTCGTTATCATCGAAGTGTAGATACTCAAATATTGCCTCCAAGGATTTAATCCACTCTTCCGCTTTCATCGGGTTATCACCTCCAGAGAATTCTTGAGGATTCATTTTGCGGAATCTCTCCACGGCGTCATTCCTATGCTGAGGCGACGGAGGTGGAGGTTGTTGGCGCATAGCCAGAAGTTGTTCCATCTGTTCCGTATGAGTTTGTTGTTGTTGTTGTATTGCCTGTTGTTGTTGCTGCAGTATGTCCAACATACGATTCAACGCATCTTGTTGGTTTACGTTGTTATCATTGGAGATTCCTTCTCCTCCTTCTCGCACCGGGTTCCTTCTTGGCGGCATGTTTTAGCTTTATACATGTCATGTTATAGTTAGTTATGATATCGATAACCTTTCATATCATATGCAATATATAACAAAAGTCATTCAGATATATATACACGAAAATTTATATATTTTTCATATATATATATTAAACATTTCATACAAAATCGACTTTTATAAGCACATCAACTCCTAAAGGTTTTCGTACCATAATTATAACCAAAAAGGGTATTCCTATTCATATCAAAAGGGTACGGAGCCTACTACATCGTACTATTTCTTAGTAGTGCGGCTCATAAATCAGAATATGCATCGGACGCGTCGTGGAAAGGCGCCCTCTACCCTCCACCAATCGATATCATCAACTGATGCAATACGTCCGATCTCACGAGCAATCTCCACAGGTAGACCCCAATTGTACATCATCCTATTGAGGGTCCGTATAATCTAGATTGGTAAGAAGGCTCGGATTATGTTCCGATAACAATTTTGGTTGATTTGACCCTCCCATACCTCATCCAACAACTGCTGATCCCTGGGTAGGAGAGTCCTGCGTAAAGTCATCCGCATATAATCATGGTTGCGGTACTGGGTAAAACTGGCATCAGCAAGTACTATCTGCTGAATCAAATCATGTACTCTAATCACGTGAGTAACTATGTTCTGATCCGGTGTCATAGCAAGGTTATTTAGTTCCACCTAATAAGCAGCTAGAGTGACCCTCTGCCTACGGGTCCTAGCAACCTGGGGTACGCGTCGTATATACGGCATCTACAACGCGAATATTTATAATCGTCATTATTTTACGGTGTATAATTGTATAACAACACAAAACATATACAATTATTGAACCAAACAGGAAATAAATCAGAAATTTATTTATTTATTTACCGTCGAAGAGTGTACTGGTTCTCGGGCTCATGTGACACTTAGGACTCTACCCAACTTACTAAACCTAAGCTCTGATACCACTAAATGTGATGCCCCTAGCTCCCTTGCAAGTTACCTAACTTGCGTGACCAGGTTCGCCACACTGTTGGGACTAAGTCCCCTATTTCCTCCATCATAAACAACAAAATACATAGATAACTATATTGTTGAAAACATACGGGATAATTTACAACATCCTTAGAACAATTCTATAATTTACAAAATACTCAAAATGCCTAGATATTTAATTTACAAATTTGGCTCGTACCCCTTTCTTTTTTCCACAAAAGATATTCCTATTTTTATCAGTGACACATGAGCCTCTTTTAGCGAGAACCGGTAGCATCCTCGATCAGCTTAACCTTACCCTTGCCTGAACAACACACAAATACAATAACAGAATGAGCCAAAGCTCAATAAGTAGGGTGATGCACATGATATGCAATGCTATTGTGTTTCCCCCATTTTCATATATTTTTAACCCGGATACCCTAGGTATATGCAAGTCCGTGCGAACTATCACTCGGTGATCATGTTATCACCTACTGCTCTATTACTTTCTCTCAGTGATCTCAATATCACCTACTGCTCGCAACGGCATTATCCCTCGTTGTAGCACACGGTTAGCGGGATTATCCCTCGCTTAACGGTGTTAGTAAATAGAGCTCGCACTATAGATTCCTTGCTATTACCCATTCCACTCAATTCGGTTATCAAACCGTGTCAATTCAAGACTCAATGATTTTTCTCAAATTAATTTCCCCCAATGCACGTGATGACATGTTTAATCACATTCAAACAAACTCGGATACCAATTCTTATTTCTCAACCATACTCACGGTCCAACTCACACTCGGGATTCACCCATCGTTCACATACCAATCATGATACTCATAGCGGGAACACAACCTCCGCTCATTAATATTGTTCATTAATTCCATTAATATTAAGATCTAAATATTTCCCTTATTAAAAGAATAAATTTATTTATTATTATTTATTTATTTTTTTCCAAGCTCATTTCTTTTAATCTTAGCACATCTATTTTTTAAAACCAAGCTTTTTACTTGTAGTCCAAGTCCATTTAATTTATTCTAGGCCCATTAGCTTGATCCAAGTTTATTAACTTTATCTTAGTTCAAACTCATTTCTTTTAATCCAAGCCCAAATCCATTTGTTTTGATCTAAGTCCACCTTAGTTATAAGTTTAAGTCCATCTTGTTTTAACTTAAGTCCATTTAATAGAATCCACACTTTTTTTTTCCAAGCCCATATGTTTTAGGTTAAGTCCATGGGTTTATTTCATGCCCACATTCATCTGAATCTAAGCCCACTTAATTTTACAAATTTTTTTTTCCAGCAATGGTATGCCTACATAACCCATACCAATTTGGTCATAATTCCTTACATATATATCTAAAAATTACGAAATTTTAAGGAGAAATAGTAGACATATAGATCAACAACTTTCCTTCTTTATTTTTCCTAACAAATCACTCTAAGATCTCGAAATAACTCACACACAATTTCGGACGGAAAATATTTTTCCAGCAGGTATCCATTTGAGCAACCCACGCCATATCAGTCATAACTCCATGTCTATTTTTCTAAAAATCACGACATTTCACAGGGATGTAGTAGACATATATATCCACAACTTTCATGCTTTGCAATTTTCCTAAAACTCACTCCAAGATCCCGAAATAATTCACCCCAAATTCGGGTTTTTCCATCCCTAAAAGAAATTCAGAATTTTCACACCAAGCACACTTTTCATCATGCATGCTTAACCATCCATCATCAACATCAAGAGTCAAAATCATTACAAAACCATCATAATCACATTTGAAATTAATTAAACAACTCATAAAAATGGAAAGCATAAACAAACAAAAATAAAATGAAACCTACTTACCTTAGATTAAGTTTCCCTAAAATCTTTTTAGCTTTTTCCTTTCTTTTCCCTTCTTCTTCTTCCCTTTTTCCTTTCTCTTTCACTCTTTTTTTTTCTTTTTGTAAAGTTACGGGATGCATAACAAAATGCCTCCTTCTCCCACATATTTGCTTTACTTAAATATCTTTTACATTTCATGCTTATGTCATGTGTCAATGAGTTATGGTGAAGTGCAAAGTTAAATTAGGCTTAAATTGTGATGGATTTCAAGGCAATTCATTTAGGTATATATATTGTTTTATTATTATTATTATTGTTATTTTTAGCTATCATCATTTTACATACTATAATTTATACTTATTACATATACAAAGGATTTACTAATTAATTCATCTAAAATTATTCCTAAATATTTATGTACATTAATTAATCCCAACAATCACGTACAGAAACGCCAATTACATACATACCATATTTTCTAGTACATATTTTTATCTGGTTACAGATTGTCACATACGTACCCTATATACTATATACATACGTACGAATATAATTATCCCGATCAGTACACTTATACGGTTACGAATTTTACGCTAGTTACAGAGGAAATCTTGGATCAGGCGGTACATCGAGTAGACCTATGCAGAGCTCACAGGGAGGGTGGTCATGACCACAGACTAGTTTACCAGGAGGAGTCGCAGAGGGCTCCAGGATGACTACTTATCCCCTGTGTGTGAGATGCGAGCATAGACATCCTGGAGATTGTTCGGTCACATCCGGCAGATGTTATATATGTAGACAGGAACATAGATGGAGGGATTGCTCCTATCTAGATGCTGCATGTTATTATTGTGGAGAGTCGGGGCATCGTAGGAGGGAGTGTCCTCAGAGGACTATGGGGCAGACGTAGAGACAGGGTTTTTCATGACAGAGTCAGCAGCGGTCTGTGACCGTGGACAGGCCGGGTAGACCTGCCCAATCTGGGACTAGTGCCGTTCAAGGCCGACCACGAGTACAAGGAAGGGGAGCTCAAGGAAGAGTTTTCCGTATGACTCAGGAAGATGTGCAAGCTGCCACTGATGTTGTTGCAGGTACTTTACTACTAGAATCTCAACATGTATATACATTGATTGATCCTGGTGCTACCAATTCCTTTGTAGCTAGAAAATGGAAAGATAAATTGAAAGTGCAACCTATGAGAGTGGAGAAAAGGGTAGTAATTGGTACACCTCTAGGGGAAATGAGGGTAGATTTATTACCACTAGACTTGTATGATTTTGGGAATGGATTGGCTAGTAACATACAGAGCCCAAATAGATTGTTTTACTAAAACGGTAACTCTCCAAGATGAGGGTGGTAGGAGGGTAGAGATTAGAGGAGAGAGGAACATCATACCAAATAGTATAATTTCAGTCATGACGGCTAGGAAACTATTAAGAAAGGGATGTACAACTTATCTTGCCTATGTAGTAGATTTGGAAAAGAAAGGAATAGAGTTGGATAAAATACATGTAGTAAGAGAGTTTCCAGATGTATTTCCAAATGAATTACCCGGGCTACCACTTGAGAGAGAAGTAGAAGTTTCGATAGAAACACTGCCTGGAATTACACCAGTAGCTCAGGCACCGTATCGAATGGCACCTACAGAATTGGTGGAATTGAAAATACAGTTACAAGAATTGCTGGATAAAGGTTTATCCGCCCTAGTGTTTCACCTTAGGGGGCTCCTGTGTTATTTAATAAAAAGAAAGATGGAATATTACGGCTCTGTATAGATTACAGGCAGCTCAATTGTAACTAGCGTAAAATTCATAACCGTATAAGTGTACTGATCAGGATAATTATATTCGTACGTATGTATATAGTATATAGGGTACGTACGTAACAATCTGTAACCAGGTAAAAATATGTACTAGAAAATATGGTATGTACGCAATTGACGTTTATGTACGTGATTGTTGGGATTAATTAATGTACGTAAATATTTAGGAAAAATAATTTTAGATGAATTAATTAGTAAATTCTTTGTATATGTAATAAGTATAAATTATAGTATGTAAAATGATGATAACCAAAAATAATAATAATAATAATAATAAAACAATATATATACCTAAAAAATAAAAATTGGGTGGAAATTCATAGAACCTAAGTAAATAAATTGCCTTGAAATCCATCACAATTTAAGCCTAATTTAACTTTGCATTTCACCATAACTCATTGACACATGGCATAAGCATTAAATGTAAGAGATATTTAAGTAAAACAAATATGTGGGATAAGGAGGCATTTTTTTTTATGCATCCCGTAACTTTACAAAAAGAAAAAAAAAAGTGAAAGAGAAGGGAGAAAGGGAAGAAGAAGAAGGGAAAAGAAAGGAAAAGCTAAAAAGATTTTAGGGAAACTTAATCTAAAGTAAGTAGGTTTCATTTTATTTTTGTTTTGTTTATGCTTTCCATTTTTATGAGTTGTTTAATTAATGTAAAATGTGATTATGATGGTTTTGTAATGATTTTGAACTCTTGATGTTTGATGATGGATGGTTAAGCATGCATGATGAGAAGTGTGCTTAGTGTGAAAATTCTGGATTTCATTTAGGGATGGAAAAACCCGAATTTGGGGTGAATTATTTCGGGATCTTGGAGTGAGTTTTAGGAAAAATGCAAAGCATGAAAGTTGTGGATATATATGTCTACTACATCCCTGTGAAATGTCGTGATTTTTAGAAAAATAGACATGGAGTTATGACTGATATGGCGTGGGTTGCTCAAATGGATACCTGCTGGAAAAATATTTTCCGTCCAAAATTGTGTGAATTATTTCGAGATCTTAGAGTGATTGTTAGGAAAAATACAAAGAAGGAAAGTTGTTGATCTATATGTCTACTATTTCTCCTTAAAATTTCATAATTTTTAGATATGTAAAGAATTATGGCCAAATTGGTATGGGTTATGTAGGCATACCATTGCTGGAAAAAAAAATTGTAAAATTAAGTGGGCTTAGATTTAAATGAATGTGGGCATGAAATAAACCCATGGACTTAACCTAAAACATATGGGCTTGAAAGGAAAAAAAAGTGTGGATTCTATTAAATGGACTTAAGTTAAAACAAGATGGACTTAAACTTATAACTAAGATGGACTTAGATAAAAACAAATGGATTTGGGCTTGGATTAAAAGAAATGAGTTTGAACTAAGATAAAGTTAATAAACTTGGCTCAAGCTAATGGGCCTAGAATAAATTAAATGGACTTGGACTACAAGTAAAAAGCTTGGTTTTAAAAAATAGATGGGCTAAGATTAAAAGAAATGAGCTTGGAAAAAAAAATAATAATAAATAAATAAATTTATTCTTTTAATAAGAGAAATATTTAGATCTTAATATTAATGGAATTAATGAACAATATTAATGAGCGGAGGTTATGTTCCCGTTATGAGTACCATGATTGGTATGTGAACGATAGGTGAATCCCGAGTGTGAGTTGGACCGTGAGTATGGTTTGAGAAATAAGAATTGGTACCCAAGTTTGTTTGAATGTGATTAAACATGTCATCACGTGCATTGGGGGAAATTAATTTGAGAGAAATCATTGAGTCTTGAATTGACACGGTTTGATAACCGAATTGAGTGGAATGGGTAATAGCAAGGAATCCATAGTGCGAGCTCTATTTACTAACACCGTTAAGCGAGAGATAATCCCGCTAACCGTGTGCTACAACGAGGGATAATGCCGTTGCGAGCAGTAGGTGATATTGAGATCACTGAGAGAAAGTAATAGAGCAGTAGGTGATAACATGATCACCGAGTGATAGTTCGCACGGACTTGCATATACCTAGGGTACCCGGATTAAAATAGATGAAAATGTGAGAAACAATAGCATTGCATATCACGTGCATCACCCTAGTTACTGAGCTTTGGCTCATTCTATTATTGTATTTGTGTGTTGTTCAGGCAAGGGTAAAGTTAAGCTGATCGAGGATACTACCGGTTCTCGCTAAAAGAGGCTCATGTGTCACTGATAAAAATAGGAATATCTTTTGTAAAAAAAAAAAAAAGGGTACGAGCCAAATTTATAAATTAAATATCTAGGCATTTTGAGTATTTTGTAAATTATAGAATTGTTCTAAGGATGTAAATTATCCCGTACGTTTTCAACAATGTAGTTATCTATGTATTTTATTGTTTATGATGAAGGAAATATGGGACTTAGTCCCAACAGTGTGGCGAACTTGGTCACGCCAGTTAGGTAACTGGCAAGGGAGCTGGGGGCGTCACATCCTCCCTTCTTTCTGAATTGACCAAAATGTCCTCCTTTTCCCTTTTTTAGAAATGGAGGTCTCCATGTAAATGATGTAGGCTCCTTACGCTTTTCTATTCCCATAGTACCATATTCATCACCTTCCCGTCGCCCTGCGGCTGCCACGGCCTCTATAAAATCTCTTACTGTCGGATCTACCAGGCAGCCAATCCCATCCTCAGCTCCTGTCGGAGTCCATCTCGGAGTCTCTCGATCCGATGCTGCTCAGTTGATAAATAAACAAAAGCAAACATAGACATGTCTTGAAACCGCCTCTCATATTCCAATACTATCATATCTCCCTGTGTAAGAGCCAAGAACTCCTGTTCTTTGATCTTTCAATATTGTCGAGAATAATACTGGTTCTAAAACTCTATCCTGAAATCCCTCCATCTAAGCGTCTCAGCAGCCCGTCTCTCTTTAACAATATCCCACCATGTCTAGGCTCTATCCAATAATAGCTGAGTAGCACAATCCACTCGGATCTCTGCTGGTACTGCTATTTGATTCATAGACCTCTCTATCTTTTATAACCATCGCCCAATTATCTCAGCATCCTCCTCTCCCATAAATGTCTCACAACCTAATTCTCTTAGACTCTTTACCCATCGAACTAAGATAACCACATTATCCCTGAGGGTAGTACTCAATGGTCCCGCCATCTCTATCATCACTGCACGAACCAACTGTGCAAAATAAACTGGATCTGGATATGGTGGAGGTGCTACCCCAGGGGGTGCTGCGGGTGCTACTGCAGGCGCTATTGTTGGTGGGGGCTGAGTCCCCTGCCCATCTCCATCAAATATCCTCCGCTCATTGAAAACAAAACATAGTTTTCTTATTGTTTTTCCTTACTTTTCTCTCTTTCTCTCACGTTATGCTCTGTTTCTCTTTTCACCTTTTTGTTTCTGCCCATTCGACAGTTAATAGAAGAGAAGAAGAGCTTATATGTTTTGTTTTCAATGGCATTTAAATATTCATTAAGGGTAGATTTAATGGCAAATTACTATTATACCCTTAGATCCAGTTTATTTTGCACAGTTGGTTCGTGCAATGATGATAGAGATGGCGGGACCATTGAGTACTACCCTCAAGGATAATGTGGTCACCTTAGTTCGATCGGTAAAGAGTCTGAGAGAATTAGGTTGTGAGGCATTTATGGGAGAGGTGGACGCTGAGATAATTGGGCGATGGTTACAAAAGATAAGTCTATGGATCAAATAGCAGTACCAGCAAAGCTCCGAGTGGATTGTGCTACTCAGCTATTATTGGATAAAGCCCAGCCATGGTGGGATATTGTTAAAGAGAGACGGGCTGCTGAGACACTTAGATGGAGGGATTTCAGGACAGAGTTTGAGAACCAGTATTATTCTCGACAATATTGAAAGTTCAAATAACAGGAGTTCTTGGCTCTTACACAGGAAGATATGATAGTATTGGAATATGAGAGGCGGTTTCAAGACATGTCTATGTTTGCTTTTGTTTATTTATCGACTGAGCAGAATCGGATCGAGAGACTCCGAGATGGACTCCGACAGGAGCTGAGGATGGGATTGGCTGCCTTGCAAATCCGACAGTAAGAGATTTTATAATGGCCGCTCAATCTCTAGAGGCCGTGGCAGCCGCAGGGCGACGGGAAGGTGATGGACATGGTACTATGAAAACAGAAAAGCATAAGGAGCCTACATCATTTACATGGAGACCTCCATTTCCAAAAAAGAAAAAAGAACATTTTGGTCAGTTCAGAATGAAGGGAGGAAATCTTGGATCAAGCGGTACATCGAGTAGACCTATGCAAAGCTCACAGGGAGGGTGGTCATGACCACAGACTAGTTTACCAGGAGGAGTCGCAGAGGGCTCCAGCATGACTACTTATCCCCTATGTGTGAGATGCGAGCGTAGACATCCTAGAGATTGTTCGATCACATCTGGCAGATGTTATATATGTAGACAGGAACATAGATGGAGGGATTGCTCCTATCTAGATGCTGCATGTTATTATTGTGGAGAGTCGGGGCATCGTAGGAGGGAGTGTCCTCAGAGGACTATGGGGCAGACGCAGAGACAGGGTTTTTCAGGACAGAGTCAGCAGCGGTCTGTGACCGTGGACAGGCCGGGTAGACCTGCCCAGTCTAGGACTAGTGCCGTTCAAGGCCGACCACGAGTACAAGGAAGGGGAGCTCAAGGAAGAGTTTTCCGTATGACTCAGGAAGATGTGCAAGCTGCCACTGATGTTGTTGCAGGTACTTTACTACTAGAATCTCAACATGTATATACATTAATTGATCCTGGTGCTACCCATTCCTTTGTAGCTAGAAAATAGAAAGTTAAATTGAAAGTGCAACCTATGAGAGTGGAAAAAGGGGTAGTAATTGGTACACCTCTAGGGGAAACTATACTTATAGAGTATGTTTATAGGGGTTGTCGGGTAAAAATAGGAGATGTTGAAATGAGAGTAGATTTATTACCACTAGACTTGTATGATTTTGGGAATGGATTGGCTAGTAACATACAGAGCCCAAATAGATTGTTTTACTAAAACGGTAACTCTCCAAGATGAGGGTGGTAGGAGGGTAGAGTTTAGAGGAGAGAGGAACATCATACCAAATAGTATAATTTCGGTCATGACGGCTAGGAAACTATTAAGAAAGGGATGTACAACTTATCTTGCCTATGTAGTAGATTTGGAAAAGAAAGGAATAGAGTTGGATAAAATACCTGTAGTAAGAGAGTTTCCAAATGTATTTCCAAAGGAATTACCCGGGCTACCACCTGAGAGAGAAGTAGAAGTTTCGATAGAAACACTGCCTGGAATTACACCAGTAGCTCAGGCACTGTATCGAATGGCGCCTACAGAATTGGTGGAATTGAAAATACAGTTACAAGAATTGCTGGATAAAGGTTTATCCGCCCTAGTGTTTCACCTTAGGGGACTCCTGTGTTATTTGTTAAAAAGAAAGATGGAACATTACGGCACTGTATAGATTACAAGCAGCTCAATAAAGTGACTGTAAAAAATAAGTATCCCCTTCCATGAATTGATGATTTGTTTGATCAGGTAAAAAGGGAATGTGTATTTTCAAAAATAGACTTGAGGTCAGAGTATCATCAGGTGACGATAAAGGAGAAAGATATGCAGAAAATAGCTTTTAGAACTCGCTACGGGCATTATGAGTTTGTGGTGATGCCTTTTAGATTAACTAATGCCCCAGCGATATTTATGGATTTGATGAATCAGGTTTTTCGATCCTATCTGGATAAGTTTGTAGTGGTGTTTATTGATGATATACTAATATATTCTTCGTCACAAATGGAACATGCAAATCACTTGAGAGAAGTGTTAGAGACCTTGAGGAGAAATAAGTTGTATGCGAAGCTGAGTAAGTGTGAATTTTGGTTGAATGAAGTAGTATTTTTGGGTCATGTGATATCGGAGAAGGGTATCAGTGTGGATCCAAAGAAGATAGAAGCAGTATTGAGATGGGAAAGACCTATGAATGTGACTGAAATTCGTTGTTTTCTGGGCTTAGCTGGATATTATAGAAGATTTATAGATGGATTTTCTACGATAGCCTCCAATGACTCGACTAACTCGGAAGGAAGTTAAGTTTGAATGGTCAAAGGAGTGTGAAACAAGTTTTCAAGAGTTCAAATGCAGGTTAACTTCAGCCCCAGTATAGGCTTTACTAAAAGAACAAGAGGGATTTGTCGTGTATAGCGATGCTTCCAGTAAGGGTTTGGGTTGTGTACTTATGCAGCACGGAAGGGTAATCGCTTATGCATCCAGACAGTTAAACAACATGAGGTGAGCTATCCAGTACATGATTTGGAGCTAGCAGCTGTTGTGTTTGCTTTGTGGATATAGAGGCATTATTTGTACGGAGTACAAGTACAGATTTGTACAGATCATAAAAGTTTAAAATACTTGTTGTCACAAAAAGAATTGAATATGCGATAGAGGAGATGGATGAAGCTGATCAAAGATAATGATTGTATTATTGACTATCACCCGGGGAAAGCAAATTTGGTGGCAGATGCTCTGAGTCGAAAGAATAAAGCTTTTATTGGTGGCTTACTAGTGCGAGGTGATAAAGAACTCTTGGAACTTGGTGGGCTAAATGTGCATTTGGATGTGACTTCAGGAGGAATGTTACTGGCAATGTTAGTGCTACAATATGATATTAGAGAAAAGATACGTAAAGTTCAAGGTGAAGATCCCGAAGTAAAGAAAGAAATGAATAATATAAAAGTCAGCCAAGACTCTTTATTTCGAGTGTCGAATGATGGGCTCGTAGTGATGGGAAAAAGAATATATTTACCTGATGACAAGGTTTTAAAAGGTGAAATTTTAAAAGAAGCTCATGAGTCTAAATTGGCGATCCATCCAGGGAGCACGAAAATGTATAGAGATTTGAAGGAGAGTTACTGGTGACCAAACATTAAAAAGGAGATAGCAGAATGTGGCCAAGTGTGCCATATGTCAGCAGGTGAAAGTAGAGCAATCATTATTGGATATCATATTTAGAGACACTTTAAATGCAAGCCAAACACCTAAGGGTATGTCCTGATGAAGGTAATAAGCAACTCACCTGTTGTTTCTGAGTACAACTAAACTTGCGACAACATCTACAGAAAGAGCATATATTGGACCATACGCATGGTAAAAGTACTCCTCACCAAGCAAATAGGATAATGGTTCATACCTAAAAAAACAGAGATTACATGATTAGTGAAAAGTAATGGCTAACAACAATTTGGCATACAACTTTTGAAGATTATTAAGCCCAACAGTACTCATGTCATCTCCAATAGAAATAAGCATTATGCATGACACCCCTAAAATGCTTACAAATAGTTTATTTAAAAAGGAAGACTTTGAAGTGGATAAAATTTGTGTATGATTATGGTACTAAATTTACAAAATAAAGCAATAAATAAGGCTGGATGATTGGATTTCAAATAGAGTCCAAAACCCTATAAACATTAAATCCTGATGCTACAGAACATCAAATCATGATGTGAGATTCTAGTTAAATAACTAAAAAATACAAGAAAAAACTTTAGACAACAACAGCAGCATTGTGTTGGATTAGTAAACAGTTTCTGCTATGGTATCACTTTAGGTCAACTTTAAGTATAAAATCCTGAATCTAGTAAGAACAAGATTCAAACTGCCTAATAGAAAAAAAGTAGTGTGATTGCTGTACAAATTGTAGTGTTTAGATATATCCATTGGAAAACAAAAAAAGGAAAATGAACTTGCCATTTGAGCTTTGGATCTGTGAAAACTGGTCCCTTTTTCATGCATCCAAGGTAAGTTTGAGAATGAGAACGCTCTTTTGCCAAAAGAGTCGAAAGACGATCTGAAAATATATTAAAATACAAAAAAATGATTTACATGGGACTACACTACCAAAGTTGATCCCCAGAATAATGCTACTAAATAATATCAAACATCAAAAGGTTCACATTGTACCCACCTGGCCTCAGATATATGTCATCATCAGCTTTGACATAAAACTCAGAGTCAAAAAGTGCATAGGCAGCTTTCAAGAATGCTAACCTGCAAAAAACCCAGATCAATGCAACTATCCAATAATAAACTTGATGGGGGAATGTAAAAAAACAAAAGAAAACTATGCAGTTCATCATCAGCACTAACGTTTTATATGGGAGCTTACTATACTGTTCCTCTATATCCACTAGCAAGAAATCATCATATTCTGCAATCTCCTTTCTGAGCTCTGCCATCTTTGATTTATCATTAGTTCTGCCAATAATAAACCTGAAAGCCAAACCAGTAGATTCTTCCAGCCTGCCAGCCGATTAATCTATAAATTACCAAAATATGATGGGAAGGAAAGGCCTTCTACAATTGACTAGTTTTCAGCAATTTAGAAAAGCATGGACAACTAGAGTGTAAGAAAAAAGAAACTACACTGCACAGTTTTTGACAGGAAGTACATCAAGAGCTCAGCAATTGCAACAGTATATTATATAATATAAACCATCCAACTAGACTATATTGTACACATTGATATGTTACATCAAGATCACATTTATATTATAAAATATAAATTACCTCTTTTTGATTTTATTGTCCTAAAATTTTATAGAAGAGTAACATATCAACATTGTTTCTTTCTTTTAGAGTTCCTTGTTTTCTATCAAGAAAAAAATGTATATAACTAGATTGAATTAAAAAGAAAGAAAGAAAGAAAGAAAGAAAATCCTAATTCGTGAAACAAGAAAACCCAGAATTCAAGCTCTCATTTCTAAATCTACAGGCAAAAGAACCTGATAAGATTCAAGCGATAACTAGCTAAAATGTCAAAGATTTTCTTTTTTAAGAAAGAAAGAGAAGGAATTGTTCGATACCGTTTAAGTCCCTGTCGATCGGACGGCATCCAAGTGTTCCTCAAAGACCGCCTCCGACCCGATGACTCGAACCCAGTTTGAATCCCAACAAGCCCCATAACCTTATGCCTCTCCTTCCTTTCCCCACCATCCAAAACGAAAGCTTTTTCACCACCGTTATCATTTCGATTGTTGCTGGTTTCCCAGACAACACGGACCGATCGCGGCGGGGAGTTATTGAAGCAGCGGTAGCTGTTAGAGGAGGTAAGAAAGGAAGTGAGGCCGAAGATGAAACCAGAGATCCCGATGAAAAGGAAAGAGAGAATCAGAGCCGTTGATCTGAGGAAATTAAAGGGTTGTGATACGCGGGAGTGAAAGAATTTAAGAGAAGAAGGCATTCTTCGAGTCTGAGATAATTATTAATAGAATGTTTGTTATGAGCCGCGATCATTGACACTTGGCAGCTCAATGTGTGGCAACGTGGACTCTACGGGAAGATGAGTTTCAGTTGGATGTGTGACAAGTGGACTGTTCTTGGGAAAAGGGGAGCCGCGGGATGGAAGACATGGGGCGTTGTCAGCAAGATTTATTTTACTTTATCAATAAACTTTCAGTTATGCATTTTAATTAAGTATTTTAGTTATGTATTTCATTTGGTATTTATGTCATTATGTAGAGTTAATTAACGGGAAGTTAAAAGGTGAACTGTTACCTTCTTGACTTGTATTTAAGTTACCTTCAGATGCAATGAAAATCATCAGAGTATTATTATCCTGAATTGCCGTGAGCAAAGGAGGTTACTGGAATCCTCGAAATTTCAGAGTTATTTACATAAAGTTTTGTTATTTAAATACATCCAGAAAAACACCTACCAAAAATCCAGGAAAATTAGCAAAACCATAACAATGTTTGCTTTGGCTATAAAAGAAAAAAAGAAAGAAAGATCATGGCTGGAACAGAGAAAGAACAGAGAGAGAGATTTTTTGTGAGGCTTCTAAGAATCTAGTACTAGAAAAAAGTGGACAAGACTGGAGTTCAGTTTAAAAGAAAGAGGAACGAGTTTGGTAAGAAGAGAGCGTGGAAGAGGAACGAGGTATCTTCGTCTCTGTTAATGGTAGTTGCTATTGTTTGTACCTTACTTCATTATTCATGGCATTTGTATAATTTGATCGTTTGTTTTTCCCACGTTAACTTTAACTTTAATTATTATTATTATTATTATTTATTATTTAAGCTATGCAAAAAAACTATTTTTTATTTTTTATTTTCAGCATCTTAATGTCATTATAAAAATATCAATAAGATAAATCTATAAATACTAAAAAAAATTAATTTTGGAGCAAGAGATTGACTCACATGCATCATTTAAAAACGATGACATCCTTACTTATTAACGTGTTAGCCATATGCACTATGCAAAAACAAAAATTATATGATGGCTTAATTGATTTTTTTTAATTTATCTTTAAATATTTGATATATTGATAATTAAGTTTTATAAATTTTTTTATAAGGTTATATTGGTCTAATGATTTAGGTTTTATTGTTTAATTGAAGTTTATTTTTGTCTTTTTTTTAATTTCATTATTTAACATTGAGTTGATTGATATTGTCTTAATATTTTTTTTAAAAAAAAAGATGTTGTCTTGAAATTTCTTTTAGTCAAATTATATTTATTTGAAATTGCTTTTAGACTTGTCAAGTTAACCGGGTTACATCAGATCAATCTCCATATGACATAAAAAAAATTTCCTTTTTGAAAACACGTTAGCAATGCTTTTTTTAAAAAAAAATAATTCAACCTGCAACATAGTGTAGCTAAATAATCTAATAATTTTACTATATAGCATTAACTTCATGTTGTGACTTAAATTGTCTAGAATGAGAATGACTTGAATGTTGCGACAATGTCCTTGCCTTTCAAGAATTTAGCACTTCATTAAATGATTCTCTCTCCCTTTCTAACATGGTTTGGAAATGTTTTAGAATACTACCATCGATTAAAAAATATTTTGGAAAATATCTTAGTAAAAGTTGCAGTGGAGAACAACTTTTTTAAAAGTCATGGTTGAAAATATTGATATTTAATGTCACTCATTCATATTTTTTTTTACATATTTTTTTATGATAACAATGAAATAGAATATGAACTAATGATATGCTTGGTTGAGAATAAGTTTTGAACAAGTTTTATATGAAGAACATCTCAAATTTCATAAAGAAATCAATAAAGAAGTCTGAGAATGAAGCAAAGTGAAGATTTAGATAAAAGAACATGTAATTCTTTATATCCTATTTGATATAATAACAAAAAAAATAAACTCACACAACTCACTTTGCATGTATTAAATGATTGATTAATTATCTAATATAATATAAGATTGGCAATTCTACGAATTCACTAAAGTTAATCTCTTAAAACTAGGCTTTTGTATTAATCAGTCAATCGTTTGGTGTTACTAAGTGAACTAGTTAATCGGTTATTCATCAAGATGAATACCTAATAATTATGTAGAAATCAGATGACAGATTAGCTTGGCCAATTTGAATTAGTTGACTGTTTTAGTTGTCGCGGGATTATAATGCCTATAAATGTCTATTTGTTCTTCGAAACATACATACATACATAGAGGAGCTATATATATATATATATATATATATATATATATATATATAAGTTATTTAATGTTGGTATAAATTCTCTCTCTCTCTCTCTCTCTCTCTCTCTCTCTCTCTCTCTATATATATATATATATATATATATATATATATATATAAGTTATTTAATGTTGGTATAAATTCTCTCTCTCTCTCTCTCTCTCTCTCTCTCAATTGACTCTTGTGATGGTTAGGTTTCAAAGGGTTTTTTTTAATGTCCTTCCCTTCCCAGCCTTTTAACTCTTTATTTAACTCTTTATTTTTCTCTATTAACTTTCTATGATTGAGGATTATAGGATTTATAGGATCCCAACTCCTTTTTCTCTCTCTCTTTTTAGAGTAATTGTTGTTATTAAATTTCTAAAATTATATTTTATTTAGTGGGTTTTCATAACCTAGTTTTTCAAAAAAAATCAAAATAATAAAAAATATTTTTTTCATAAAAAATAATAATGCTTCAAATAGAAACATTTACAAAAGAAAAGACTTTGGGTTTGCAAATAAGCAAAGATCTAATTTTTAGTGGTAAAGAATTAATGTGGGTTTAGGGTTTGATTGAATAAAATTAGGAGAAATGGTTGAAATTGATTATAATTGCATAAAGTGGGAGACTAAGGATCAAAATAAAAAAGATGAGAAAGTTTAGGAATCCAATTTAGTCCACTAAGAGCCTAAATGAAGAGAAAAAATAGAATTTTGGAAAAAAATTAGTAAATTTATAAGTTAATGACCAAAATCAAAGGTGGTGAAAATTTAAGATGTCTTAATTAATTCAATCAAAGACTCCATTAGAGAAAATAATCAAAATTAAGAGTCAATTTAACCAAAATTAAAAAAAATAAAGGTTAATGACTGAATTTAAAAGGTGTTAGGAATTAGAAGGGAATTTTTTTGCTTCAATCAGGGACTTAATTGAAGAGAAATTTTAAAAATAAAAAGTCAATATAGTTGAAGTTATATAATTTTAGAAACCATGGACTATATTTTAATTGTGTACCAAAACTCATAACCCTAATAAAAAATGTTCGAGGGAAAAATAAAAATGATTCGAAACAAAAGCCCAATTTCATATTAGAATAATGATCTTTACAAAACAAAGACCACAATTATAAAGGAACTAAAAATTTATAATCAACTTAGTCTTTCCTAAAACGACTTAGTTTCTTTTAATTAGAGAGAATTTCAATCATTTCTCATTCCAAAACCCCCCAAAACCCTAATTAAAAGAAAGGAAGGAATGTTGCATCACCTATTCTCATTCTTAACCTTGAAATTATGTGTTACTAACAAGAGTGAAGGGGGATATTTGGTGTAAGAACCTGAAATTTTATAAGGTAATGTATTTTTTCAAATATGTGTGTTCTTGCAAAATGGTCTACAAGATTTATTTTTAAACAGCCATTCCATTTTTTCCACAAAATAATCTCATCATTTTAGTCACTAAAAAATTCTAACCATTTTATATGTATTTTGGTCAATTTATTTCTCCCAAATAGTCTAGCCAATTTAGCGTCTTAAATCTTATAAGCCATTGCCTCTTAAATCCTTGGGTTTGTTTAGGTGCACTATACCTATAACATATATTGCATTATAATATATACATTTTGGTGGATGAAACATTGGTTTATATCTTTAATTTATTCTCCCACATTTTGGAATTTAAACTTTCAAATCTAAAGACATTTATATATTGAAATTTTGACAAAGTTATACCTACACAAAGGTCTTACCTAAGGTTGTCAAAATTGTTTTTTGACACGACATGAAAATGTAATATAAACTCAAATTATAAAATCATAAATAAAATATTTTTGGATGTCATGTAATATGCAATTCAAGAATCAATATAATATATTGGAGATAAAGCTGACTAGAACTATATATATATATATACACACACACACACACATACACACACAAGTCATAGCATGTTTCACAAAGCAACAATTTGTGCTAGCATTTTATCGAACAAGTAGAGAGCAATGTCCAACAATCCATTTTTCGCATGTTGTTATTGCAATGTTAAACAAACCACCTATAAAGCAATCCAATATATTCTTAAACAAGC
This sequence comes from Salix caprea, assembly GCA_964035475.1. NCBI lineage: Eukaryota > Viridiplantae > Streptophyta > Magnoliopsida > Malpighiales > Salicaceae > Salix > Salix caprea. The sequence goes on along the minus strand of OZ037749.1, from coordinate 7,569,182 downwards.
AAACTACTAAAACTATTAGCTTTCCAACCATTTATTCATTTAAAGCAATACAGAATTTGCAAGAACTATGAGAACCACCAGCATATCTTGCCAAGTAAAACTTGAAGGGAAAAGGTACACAAGGGTGGATCATTCATGATTAAAGTCTTAGAGGAATAAGAAGAATCATATATGAGGTTATAAAGAACAATGAAAGTAATCACCCAACAAAATAACTGAATTGATACACATGTGAAAATGAAGAGGAGAACTCTCAAGTTCTAAATCTTAAAGAAGTGCATGAACGAATTGGAAGTATCGAGGTTAATTCACAATGGCCCAACTCACCCAGCCATGGTGCATGACAAAAGAGAGCGAGCACAATAACCAATAGTAGCAAACTTAGCTTGTCAAAAAAAAAAGGAGAAGTGTCAAAGTTTAACAAATTTTAAAGAATTAAAAAACTAACCTTGATGAGTTGTTGGATGTTGGTTGCATCAGTTGAATAGAAGGACCGACAACGACGAGCATATAGATAATTGACGAGAAGCAGATGATTGCCAATTGATTGAGAAAAGGAAAGGGAAATGAGGGCAACAATGCAGGTTGACTAATTCGACAAGATAAGGAAAGGGAAACGAGGGAAAGAGAAATGACTCAAATGAGGGCAACTGGAAAAAAGTTAATTAACTTATAATTGCATATTTTGCAGGATTGTAAACTCAATGTGTTTACTGATATTATGATTTTGACCGATTTTACCGAGTCACTCATGATTTTATTGAGTTTCAATTTTTAAACTGATTTTACAAGGTTTATAGATTTGACTCGTAAAATTATATAATTTTAAGGGTCAAATCACGAGTTTAACATCTTTGGTCTTACCTAAAATAACTCAAGTCACAAATCATCATCATAAAGGTGGTATGAGGCTCATGAGTTATCAATTTAATCATAATATGATTATTCATAACATAAATATGTAAAGCAAACAAGGAATGTCTTTAAATAAATACAAACATTACCAATATAACTGAAAAAATCCTTGTGTCTTTCAAAAAACTCATATAGTATTTTTACTTAATTATATATAATAAGTTTATTAAATAATATAAGTGAGTCTTTTTTATAAAGTTCTACCTAATATAAAAAGATTAGGAATAACATATGCATTGTATCATAACTAAGGTGATGGATGAGATGTATTTGTAAAGAATATAAAGAGAGAAATATACATGATAAACATGTTCATATCCATTATTTCTAAAATATTTTCTACAACTATAAGAAATATATAAATCATCATTAGTCCTTTTATAAGCACATTAAAAAATTGTAATCCTTTCAATTTAATTAATTATCTTCACCAAATGGTAAACTTCCCTTCCCTTTACTAATTATGCTATATTTTCTATTTAATATGTTTTATTCTGGTTTGACCCATGACTTAGGCGATCTAGGACCTAAGTAGGACAAGTTCGAACAAAAATAACGAAAAACATTGACCTAATATGATCCAATTAAAAAACAAGGGTGACGTAGGACCTAATTAACCATTATAAAACTCAATCAAAACTTGTGAACCTTTTCTTTTCTTTTCTTTTTTTCAAATTAATGTTAATTTTACATTTAAACATAATTTTAAAAAATAAGTTGACCTAGGCCATCCTACTTAACCTGGGTCAACCTACATGATGAAACTTGTCATGGTCCAACTCTCGAGTCAAGTTTGATAACAATATGATAGATAACTTTTAAAACCTATGACACAAGTAAATAGAGTTGAAGCACCATGCATGAAAAAAATCAAGAAGTCAAATCCTAAACAATTCAAATATCAAATGATGAAACTAGGAGAAAAATCAATTATATGAAAGGATCTAAAAATAAATAGCAATTAAAAGAATGATAAAGTAAGTCAAAATAAAAAATAAATTGGAGGGCAAGAACAATTCTTTAATCAAAAGGTTACATTGAAAACAAAACAAAAAGATAAAAAAGATTAAAAGTATGAGGAACATATTAGAAAAAAAAAACAAACAAAAAACACAACAAACTTGTATTGAATGAAGAAATCGAAAACCAACAAAACCTTGACAAAAAAATCCAAGAAACAAAATAAAAATTAAAATAAAAAGGATCAAATTGAAAAATATTATATATGACAAATTAGAAATGAGGATTACATTTAAAGTAAATAAATACTTTCCAAAAAAGACAAAGAAAAAATTAGGAATATAAATAATAAGGACTTCATTGGAAAAAAATAAAATGTGTTAAATTAGAATTAAATGACTAAATTGAAAAAAAATAAAGTTGGTATAAAAAGGTGAGAAACAAAATCTGACACAAATACCTTTAGATAGAAATTAGGGGTCATTAAGTTATTTAGTTGTTTAGAAAATGATAGGAAAACATGTATACCCCTTATAATCATAAATGACCAATGAGCGGTGTAAAAAACACATATACCTCAAATTAAAAAAAAAACTATTTTCTTAAAGAGAAAATAAATAAAACTATACTATTGTAGTGAATAGTGATTTGTGTTTGAGTGTTCCATATTATATTACTAGCCATTTGACCGCGCTTCGCCACAACCAGAACTATATTTTTTAAAACTTAAAAAAATAATATTAAGAGTGTGAATTTTTTTTATAATGCTATAAATTTTGGAAAAATAATAAATTTGGGAAAATATTTTGTGAATCGCGAGTTTCCAATAAAATATATGAATTTTAAACATATATGAATTTATTTGTTTAATAGGTTTCAGCGAAATTATCATCATAAAATTATCATTGCCATTAAAAAGCATGAAGATTCGGATACTTGAATCATTGAGTTCATTGTATTAGGATCAATTTATTTAATAATTTAATTTAAATTAAACACAATAATAAAATATAAATTATGTAAACACCTACAATAATGAAACAACAAAAAATTCGTTGAATTTATATCTATAAAAAGAAAAGAACATTATTGAAAATCCATTGTTATGTCACTATTATTATCATTAATATAACAACTAAAATTATCATTACTGCCCAAACAATAACAATAAAAATATTAAATTATCCCGGAGAATAAAAAAAGCAAAAAACTTTAATAAAAAAGAAAACCATAAAATTATCTTGAAGAATAAATAAAACCTCAAGATCAAAAATATCAAAGGAATTTAAAACAAACCAAAAATCAAAAGAATAATGACCGAAATGAAAAATAACATATATGATCGATTTGAATTGGAGGATAAAATTCAAACATATCAAAATCTCAAGAACAAAAAATTAAATGAATTGAAAAAAACAAAAAACAAAAGAATAAAGGATAAAATGAAAAATAACATATATGATCAATTTCAATTGAAGGGCAAAAAATTGAAAAAAAAAAAAAACTTTCTATAGAAGAAATCAAGATGAAAAAAGAAATCAAAAGACCAAGAACTGAAAATGAAGCACCCATAAACAAAGAGAACCTGTATGTATTTTTGGTTGTAGGAGAGAGAAAAAGGTAAAAAAAACAATCAGCAACCAACAAGTGTCTGCTTGTCATGAGACGACACACGCACTACCATGTGGAAGAGGACATGACAGCGCATCCAACGAGATGACGGTTGAACATTTTCAACCACCGCATGATGCCGCATGTGCTGCCTAAATGGCATAAATAGGAGAAAATTGTTTGTATCAGGCAAACACACCAACATTTATTTAAAAAAAGAATTAAAAAATATGGAATTACTTAAACACCCTTTGGAACTTGTGATAATAATGAAAAAACCGCATATGAAGATACCATCATACCCCTAACACCAACCCTCTGTTTTTGTCATTTTTGAGGGAATTTAAATGTTTTTATTGTTCACCAAATGTGAAAAACCAAAACCAACAATACCCTCACTGACAACTACCAAACAATCAAATAATGACAATGTGCAGTGAAAAGTCTAAAATACTCTCGAGGTCAAGAGTTAATTTTTATGGACTGATGGACAAAATAATAATTACACCATTAAAATTCATAATAATATGTGTTTAAGACTACAATGAAACACCCACGTGTTTTATGTTCTGTTATATTATTATAAGTACTATAATGTTATGTTATATTATTATAAGTACATGTTTAATATTATATTGCAATAATGTTATGTTATATTATTATAAGTACATGTTTAATATTATAGTGCAAAATGCTTTTTAAAAGTATTTTTACCTAGAAATATATCAAAATTTATTTTTTACCATAAAAATGTTAAAATTATCAATAAAAAAATTAATTTAATACTTTTTAAAATAAACATGTAGTTGAAAACACATTAATGTTTTTACCTAAGGGCTTATGCCCTCCAAATCATGAAGATAAATGTTATGTTAGACTTTATAGTCTAATTATTTTTTTTAAATAAATTATTTTAATTTTAATTTTTTTTATATTTTTAAATTACATTAATATACTAATATTAAAAATACATTATAAATAAAAAATACATTAAAAAAAAACTACAATCAAATAAAAAAATAATAATCAAAGTTCATTTCGATTAAACCGATGATGTGTTGTGTACACATCACACCCACAAATCTGAAATCTGAATCAACTCGACACAGCCCAAGGGCGAGCCCAAATTCAAAAGCAGAAGACACGGTTTTTTCCAGCTCCGTCACTCGAGTTATTATTAACAATTAACAAAGAAAAATGTCAACATTATTACGCCACGTAATCCCTCCTCCTCACTCTCTTCTCTACACCACTTCGAAAAAATCTAAGCTCAACATCCCTTCTTTCCGTAATCGTCCTTTCTCTTTCTCATCGATCAAAGCCACCGCAGCAACACCAATGGCTTCCACCACCAAGAAGGTTTTTCAAACAACGTCCTGTTTTATATGTCGAAAGTGATAGATGATTATTAACTATGGAATTCATGTATTAGGTTTTGGTGCCGATTGCCAATGGAACGGAGCCGATTGAGGCCGTCATAACTATCGACGTCTTAAGGAGAGGTGGTGCCGACGTGACGGTCGCTTCTATTGAGAAACAGACCCGTGTTGACGCGACTCACGATGTTAAACTCGTTGCTGATTCTCTTCTTTCTGAGTGCAGCGACGCCGTTTTCGACCTCATCACTCTCCCTGTAAATATATATATAAATCTTTAGTTATTGTCTCTATTTTTATGCACGCCCTCTGTGTTTTTTTTTTTTTAATTAATCAATTAATTTATTTTAGGGAGGGTTGCCCGGAGCCACAAATTTAAAAAATTGTCAGCTTTTAGAGAAATTAGTGAAGAAACAAGTAGAAGATGGGAAGCTTTACGCGGCGGTCTGTGCTTCTCCTGCAGTTGCATTTGGTTCTTGGGGTTTGCTAAATGGATTGAGAGTGAGTGTAGTGTTTGATAATCGATCCTAATTTGTTAATGAAAATCAAATATAATATGTTTTTATTTTTAATTTTTTGCGATAGGCGACTTGTCATCCGCTGTTTATGGATGAATTGAAATCAAGCGGTGCAATAACTGTTGAATCAAGAGTGCACGAAGAGGGGAATGTGGTGACAAGTCGTGGACCAGGAACTACTATGGAGTTTGCTGTTGCTTTAGTTGAGAAATTGTTTGGGAAAGAGAAAGCTGATGAGGTTTCAGGGCCTATGGTAACACATTTTCACTGGACTTGTATTTTTTGCTTGCTTTAGTTAATATTCGTGTTTGATGGTTGTAACCGTGATTTATTAGAGGGTGTTTGGGAGTGTGTTTGCATTTGCTTTTCACATAGAAATGCATCAAAATAATATATTTTTATTTTTTAAAAATCATTTTTGACATCAGAATATCAAAATGATCTAAAAATACTAATTTCTTTTCATGTTGAGCAAAAAAAAAAGAAATTCATTTTTTTTCGAAAAGCACTTTTTGAGTGCTTCCCAAACGCCCAGTATGTACCAAACTAATTAGGTTGCTTTGTTCTGTCCAATACAGCAATTAATAGAGAAGCCAAATTAATAATATAGCTTTTTGAATAGTGTAAATATGATGTTTTTTTATATTTGCACTCCAATGGAAAAAAGCCATTTAGAGAAGCCAATTCTATTTTAATATAATATTGATATAACTATTTATTAATAATAAACAACTAATACAAGTACAATCAAAATCACTTTTTTGCAAAGAAATATATTAAACAATTTTTGGCTCTTATGATTAAACATGTAGGAATAGCTCTTCAACTTAGAAATGCTATTTTAGCTCTTCAATATAGCTCTCTCCTTGGAGCTATGAAAATGAAGAATAAAAACTAAATTTTTTTGTCTTTTCCTTTTAGCTATCCCATTGGAGTTGCTCTAAAAGAAACTCCCTTCTTGTTTGTATATTGAATTTTGCACTTGAACTAGTAAATAGTAAATGTGAGTATGAGTTCAAGTTTTCTAATGGCAATTTTTGATTCATATTTTCCATTTACTTTATATGCATCAGTTAAAGTTATTGGCATCTTAATCTCATGCTATATGCGTTTTGAAGTTTATATTATATGAAGTGATATTCTTCGAGATTAAAAGAATAATTTCAAGTCCTACCACAAATGATGAACTGTTTTGAACTTTGACACCCAAAGTTTGGCTTAGAGTGCAATGAGGAGTTTGGAGCAAAATGAAGGGTGCACATAAGAGCACTCGGAGCTGATGTTGAGGAATCTATAAATGTATGCTACCCTTAAAAATATTGTTGGTCTAAGGGAATCTGTAAACATGAAAGCTTTATACATAAAAGATTTTCAAACTAGAGCACTGATCTTTGTAGAGTGGTTGAATGTGCGATTGAGTATTTGATTTAAGCATTCTTTCCTTGGAAGTTATTGAAAGGGAAGTGGGAAATAGCAGGATAGTTTATCGTGTGTTTCTTCACCACAACTCTGCTGTATCTTCTAATATTATTAATTTACAGTGATTGCAAAAAGACTCCTTGTTATTGTCGGTGGGTGTTTGCAGTGAGATGAAAGAAGTTGTATTTATTTTAATCCTTGTCTGAGACATATTGTTTTTTGCTGGGGTTTCTTTTCTGCGCTTCATCTAATTTGAGTCTTGTCTTCTGTTTTGTGCTCTCCAATGTATTTATCATCTATCAATGAAAGAAATGTAAGGCCTGTGCTTTAGTTATTGTTTTCCTCTATCTTGAATATAGTTTGTAGCATGATAGAATTATTTTCATGGAGAATTGCCCCTGCAGTTATGAACATGCATTTCTTGAATTTTGCTGCATTAAATACTTCCATACATGTAATGTGTTTTTAATTAATAATATATCTCTTCTGGTTTATTCATCATTGTTATCTTGTATGTAGGTGATGCGTTCCAACCATGGCGATGAATATAGCATAAAAGAGCTGAATCCAATGCAGTGGACTTTTGACAATGTTCCTCGGGTTAGATTTCAGCAACTTTTAATTTCCTTCTTCATCTTTTATTCCCAGATTCACCCAACCATTAATCATGGCAATCTTTGTTCTTTTCCATCAGACATACTTGTATAGATCAATATATAATAAGCAAAAATGAAATTTAATGGGTTCAATGATGTCTGGTTCAATTTTTGAGTAGCTACTGTAGCTGAGAGAGTAAATTCTTGCAGTCTAATGCTATCTATTGTCAACAAGTACTTGTTAAATAATAACTACCATGTTTTATATTGTTGATGGTGTGTCTCATACAATGAGAGGCATTGTCTAGCGATTGTGAAAGGGAAAATCCTATTCATCTCCATAAATGTAAGACGGAAGAAGTGGAAACATATAATTTATACCACATAAACTAATTTCCATGTGACGTTGTATCCACAACTGATATAACTGTTGCTGAAGTTATCCGGGTTCCTAGTAATGTCTTGGCATATTATATAATGTAAAGCCCAATTCCATTACTATAGAGTCTAGACTTCTTGAAGTAATAATTTGCAATGCTTTATCTTGACTGTTCCGGTGACCTGAGTTCATCCAACTGGTTTTATCCTGATGTCAGAACTAGATAAGAAGTTTAGAACAATCATAAATAGCTTGTTGTTTCCTGTTGAAGTGGGGGTGAGAAAGTGGTTATGATACTTTCTGATGGTCACAATTCATATCCAAATGATGGGAAGCAATTAATTAATGCCTTGAAGTTAATCTTCAACCCATTGCCATCCTTCAATGTTATGACATTGCCACTTGTGCAAATTGACATTGCTTGTTTGTTTGTGGAAAATGTTTTTGATGTTCTATTTATATTTAAATTTTCTTTCCATGCAGGTTCTTGTACCCGTTGCTAATGGAACAGAGGAAATGGAAGCTATTATAATCATTGACATTCTGCGACGAGCTAAAGTAAATGTAGTGGTGGCCTCAGTTGAGGACAACTTGGAAATTCTGGCCTCTCGTAAAGTTAAACTAGAGGCTGATATGCTCCTTGATGAGGCTGCTAAACTTTCATATGACCTAATTGTCTTGCCAGTAAGAAGTTTTATTTTTCCTCTTTTGCTAATAAGAATCTATTGGCATTACCACTTACCAAAACTTTTGCGTAATTGCATTGTGGCAGGGGGGGATTGGTGGTGCCCAAGCATTTGCGAAGTCCGAACAGCTGGTGAATATGCTAAAGAAGCAGAGGGAATCAAATAGACCGTATGGAGCTATGTGTGCATCTCCAGCTTTAGTCTTGGAACCTCATGGCTTACTTAAGGTATCACCATAACCAGCATCAATTTAATTGAGCATCAACCACATTTCTTGTAAAAAATCGAGTTATTTAATATTATCTATCTGGTTTAATCAAGATAGCACAAGTTGATTATAGAGCTGTTAGGTACTGATTGATTTTGGTGTTTATGATTATTTACATGGTGATTATTAAATATATTACTGTGCGGCTTGGCAGCTGAGGTGGAACGAACCTGGTTACTTGCTTATCATTTGGATTGGTTACTTATCATTTGGATCAGGCTACTTGGCCACCTCTATTTGTGCTATAAGATTTTATCAGTTTTTATTACCATATTCTTGCTTCTAATGTCTCTTTGGAGCTAGTTGGTCCTTTCACCAAAAACAATTTGCTCCCCCTCCCTTCCCCCACAGACTCGAAGAAACACTCTTACCCTAATGAATTAAATATGTTTTACTTGTCACACATCTTTTAAGTGTGCTAAAATGGAAACAACTTTGTTCAAATATGTACATTGAACCTCCAAAGAGAGATGTACATGAGAGATGATGATAGTAGAAAAATCGCTGGTTCTTCAGCACATGTAAACCTTGAGACTGAATGGTCAGATTCAAATTACATCCTAACAGCCACGTGACCTTGCAAACTTAACTGCCAAGTGGCTTAGAACTAAATTTGGTCATGATGTGCAGCATATGCCTTTGCCTTCTAATACCATGTGGATAGCTCATTTCTTCACTATTGATATCACTGGAGTGAAAATTCTGGATTTCAAGGTGTTTGCAGTAAGTAATGTGGCTTACTATTGCATATTATGAGATGGATAATTTTACTGAGAGAGAGAGAGAGAGAGAGAGAGAGAGTTTCATATTCATTTCCTTGCATATTTACGACATCCTAAATTGAAATGAGGAATGGTTGCAAACTATTAATCAATGGTGTTGTTTGATGTATTGAGATGGTATTGAAAGTCGGTAGAAGCTACAAGGGCCAAGTTAATTTCCACTTCCATTTCATGTATATACTAGTTACACGATTAGCATATGAAACTGTGTCCTACTTAATAAGCTGCAAGAGCGCAGGTTAATCATGATTCATGGTGACAAGTCTTTTTCCCCCTCCTATTTTCGGTCTGAGAATTTGCCATCACTGCATTGAGATCACAAATTTGTTTTCCTTGGGTACAGGGTAAAAAGGCCACAGCTTTTCCTGCACTGTGCAACAAGCTGTCAGATCAAAGTGAAATCGAAAATAGGGTTGTGGTTGATGGCAACCTCATCACCAGCAGAGGTCCTGGCTGCACAATGGAGTTTGCCCTGGGAATGGTGGAGAAGTTTTTTGGGCGTGATAAAGCGCTGGAGCTTGCGAAGCCATTGCTTTTCACACATCCATAGTGCTGTTATGTTTGCAACAGGCTATTTTCGACTCCTTGAAACATGTGTTCGATATGAGAAGATGGAATGGTTGAATTCATATACGAGTATGAATTCAATTGCTGTCATTCCCTGTATAATGGTTTGTTTTTCATATATGTTTTGAGTGTTTTCTTCTCTTTTCTTCCGAGGATATAAAATATCTGAGCTTAAAGGACTGAGTTGATTTTATGTTTCTGTAAATCCATCCACGAGCAAGCAAAATTGGTTTAATCGAAAGTCTTGTAGGGTTCATTGGCCCCGTCTATTGTATCGAAAGTCTCCCCACCGATGGGTTTAATCGTCTATGGCTTTAATGAGTCTTCCTTTCCTTGAAACTACCTGGAAAGAATGGGACTATGGTGGAATTCATTTCTTTTGGTTGGCTGTCGTTTTCCTCTCCTCGTACAGAGTAATAACATTGGGATTATGGTGGAATTCTTTTCTTTTCGTCGGCTGTCATTTTCCTCTCCTCGTACAGAATAAGAAAATCTTGTTCATGTTTGTTCTTTTTTAAAAATAATTATTTTTTTTATTTTAAATTATATTTTAATATTTTTAGATTATTTTAAATTATTAGTTTAATATTTTTTAAAATAAAAAACACTTTAAAAATAAATTTTAATGGTAAGCTTCCTCGGACAGCTTTTCTGACCTGGCTTGGCATTTACTCCTTCCAGGTGCCCCATTCGGGGGGGGATGTAAGGCCGCGTCTCGAAATTCCAACCTAGCTGCAAGCAACTCTTCTGCAATAATGATGCAAGTAAATGTAAGTTTGGGGTTGGGTTGGGGTTGGGGTTGTTTTTTAAAATATTTTTTATTTAAAAATATATTAAAATGATATTTTTTTTATTTTTTAAAAAATATTTTTAACATCAGCATATCAAAATGATTTAAAAACACTAAAAAAAATTTAAAATGAAAAATCAAATTTTAAACAAACAGCGGTACAACCGCAGAAACAAACAGGGCCTCTTCTGATAATTGCAGTGGTGTGGTTATTATTTGACTGGTCGAAACTGAATTGCAAATACTTTTTTTTTTGTTTTAAAAATTCTTTTAAATCATAAAAAAAGCTCTATATATATTCACCATCAACGCCACCCTTGTTCCTTCCGTTATAGTTCAGAAAAATCCATAATGAAGAAGATAATGTTAGGCGGATGGGGACTTTTCAAACCGGAGTTGCAGATGTTTCCATCCTCTTTCTTTTAACACCCGTCTTATTTGGTGTACTCAAAACTAAACACTCAAAGTAATTAAACTTGGATTTTATTTATTGATTCGACATTTTAAAATTCGGAATATATTATTTATAAAAAGTCAGAACCTCTAATTATAATATTTTAGACATTTCTCTTTCATAACTCAATTAGACACCCTTCTTCTCCCTCAACTCAACACATGTTGCAATAAAAAAAGAAAAAAACAAGAGTCTAAATCCATTGAAGACTTTGAATAGAGTTTTATCCTAAGTTGAACTTTATACTACGAAAGTTTCTCTAAGGGTTCCTCATAGAAGAAGGCAACAAGTTATGGTTTGTGCGACAATCATTATAAGTGAATTTTAAAGGCGTGTGTATGAAAAATAGTATGGTTGTCCATTTTATTAGAAACACCATTTTTTTAAAATTGAAGTAAAAATTAATTTTTTTTTTTTCAAAAGTACTTTTGAAACGCAATGTCAAACACATATCAGAGGTTCAATCACACGTCCACTCATCTCTTCAAAAAAAAAAAAAACATCTAGTAAATGTTCCAGTGGTAAGAGCCTGAGACTAAAAGATTTGTTCCTAGAGGGTGTTAATATGATGACCACTGGAGATTTACATAGTCGTTAACTTTAGGACCTGTAAAATTAGTCAAGATGCGTGTAAGCTAGCTGGACACTCATATTAATAAAAAAAAGAAAACATAATAAATATTTTGTTTTTTAATTTTTTTTTGGAGATGACAGTTAGTGTAACTGTTCAAAGGGAATATATAATCTTTTTTTTTTTCTACGTCTAACAAAATTTTCACTGAAATGCAAAATTTGGTGATCAAATAGAGTGTGCCGTCGACCTGTAAACTGAAATGCAAAATAACACCACAGAGGATAAAGGTGGATGATGGTGAAGGTAACGGGGGAGGAGGGGAAATAATTCAAAAATGTATCAAAATATGTTTTTTTATTTTTAAAAGTGTTTTTTATTTAAAAATGTATTAAAATAATGTTTTTTATTTTTTAAAAATTATTTTTGACATCAGCACATCAAAATGATCTAAAAACACAATTTTTTTTTTTAAAATTAAAGTAAAAATTAAAATTAAAAACTTTTTTTTAGGTATTTTTAAAACGCAGTGTTAAATACATATAAGAGGTGAAAACATACAAATGTCATAATAAAACATAGGTGAAAATGAAACAGTAGCCAAATCATATGATAAATAGATCTACTAAATAATTTAACCAAGATCCATTAAATAATATATTTAAGATTTACAAGATTTGTTTTCATCTTTTAAATAATATATACAGACATCTTCGCGTTGAGTGAGCTAGGGTGTCAAGAGAGCATTTAAGCAATCGCCACAGGAAGTGCCTGGAGAGTTCCGAGTTGCATGGTCGCGTCGTGATTCTACTTTGTGTTCGTGTTGTGGGTCTACTCAACTCAGTTTTCTCAGATAGTACCGTGTCTAAAAGTCCATGTTTCTGTTTTCCTGTTCTCTTAGCTGAACGGTGGGATTGCTACGAGACTCTTCCTCTCCCCCTCATCTGCTTCTGCCTCCATAACAACTTGCTCTGATCTCTACATTTCTGCTACTACCATTAGCCAACACCAACCGATTAAGGTAATCCAGAGTCGTTTATTTGCTTGTATTTTTGATTCCCAATGAACTGCTGCATGATGGAGAGACAAAGAAAAGTCAACAACTTGTATTTCAACAACAACAGAGTCGGAATCTTTATTTCTTATTTTTAGTTCTGTCTTTCCAGCAATCAAAGGAACAGGAAGGAAAGTTTCTTGCTTCTCAATCCTTTTGTTTAATGATGTTGAGCTAGTAAGGTGGGGTCGAGATTATTATTTCCTGTCGGCCTTGGAATCTTTTGGATAAGGAGTCTTGTTATCGAGGGTTTAGATTGAACAAACTCCATGTACAAGCTTACCTCGTAATTTCTGATCCATGTTTTAAGTTTAATTCCATAATGGAGTCGTCTGGTTCAGCTCAATGAACACCGCCACCTTCATTTGATTCAAGCTTTGTTCTCTATTTATTTCTCGTTTTGGCTGTTCGACGACCATTATCTACAGTCTTAGTGCCCTTATTTGAATTTGTTATGCTTATTTACTCATGCTCTTTGAAGATATATGTGCTCATGGAATTTGATTTGGATCTGCTTCGAGTGCTTTTCAGGTCTTTTTAATTCATACAACTATTTTTCTCAGTATTTTGCTCAAAACGTTTATGGAAGACTGTCAAATCATTGAGACACCATGTTCATTTGGATGCTTTAGAAATTGGAATCTGCCAAATAATTCAATCGGTTTTTTGGGTTCAATTATTGGTTTGCCAACAGTTTTATACCTCAATATAATAAAACTGGAATAGTATTTTATTGTTTTCAATTTCTCACTAAAGGATATTCTTACTGGTGTCTAAATGTGATGAGGATCTTCTTGGAAAATTCGAATGCCTGCCTGTGATGAAAAAAGCATTACAGTATTTCCTGTAATTTGCTTTGCTGGTAGTTTGGGCACTCATATTTAAGTCCTTTCGGTACCATATTGATTGAGAGGGGGGGAAAGAACATTTGCAATATGATTATCGTTGCCATCATCATTTGACTGACAAATGATTTCATACCTTTTTTCCCTTTCAATGCGTCAGGAAATACTTATCAAGTTTTGACTGGGCAAGAATAGGCTTACGCGAATGGGATTTCATAATGACATGATTTATGATTTTTTTTTTGGCAGGGCCGGGACTTGATTTTGGCGGAGGCCATTCATCTATCCTAACAATCCGCTGATGAGTTGTTTTTCTTTATTTTTCAAGAAGAAGGAAGTTTCCAGAGCTACACACACCATAGAAGTTGAAGATGGTATGCAACTGAATAGACTAATTGTTGTCTCTGTAAAGAGAAGATTTTCGTTAGCTGACACTCTTCCTTTTATTATGATGGTCTGAGAATTTACTGAATCAATTTCTCCCAGACCTATTTCTATGACCAAAATGTTTCTGAGGTGAAATAGTAGTAGTCACATAAGCTGGCCACAGCATGGTTCTCTTACATGCTTTTCCTTCTTGTTTTCCCCCCTCTCCTTTTCTTCTTCTGCAAAAATGGGCACTTTCTCAATCACACACAAAGCTCAGTCCTCATATTAAGTTTTTTTCTCTCCTAATACTATGAAAAAACTTTTATGGCACAGAGGTTTCAAGTGTGCAGAACGCTTCCTCTTACACTTACAGGGAACTGCAAAGGGCCACTGACAATTTTAAACCAGCCAATAAAGTTGGAGAGGGAGGTTTTGGTTCTGTTTACAAGGTGATTTTACATGATTATTGCTTTGTGAAAAACCTCTAGTTTTAATGCATTGCTATTAAATTTCTCCATGATCTGAATTCCAGTGATTTAATGGACAGGGAATGCTGAGAGATGGCACCATGGCTGCCGTGAAGGTACTGTCAGCTGAATCAAGGCAGGGTATAAAGGAGTTCCTGACAGAAATAAAAGTGATTGCAGATATAGAGCACAGAAACCTGGTTAAATTGTATGGTTATTGTGCAGAGGGAAACCATAGAATTTTGGTCTATGGCTATCTTGAGAACAACAGCCTTGCACAAACACTTCTTGGTAAGCCCACCATTCATTAGAGATTTCTGTTTGTAAACAGCTCATTTTATAAATTTCCTTCATCTTTTAGGTGGTGGAGGCCATAGCAATATCCAATTCAGTTGGCCTACGAGGCGCAAGATATGCATTGGAGTTGCGCGAGGGCTCGCATTCCTTCACGAGGAAGTCCAGCCACATGTTGTTCATAGGGATATTAAAGCGAGTAATGTTCTCCTTGATAATGACCTTGAACCCAGGATTTCAGACTTTGGTCTTGCAAAACTTTTCCCAGCCAACCTGACTCATATGAGCACAAACGTTGCTGGAACTGCGTAAGTTCATAAACTCGTAGCAGTTTGTTTTACCAGTGTTTAGCCTAATTGTTGCTGCTTAGTTGCCTTAACAGATAAGATGGGTGGCCTTAACAATGTCATACTATTGCATCTCCTCTCATATATTTCCCATGCTATGAGGTGGGTGGGATCATTTAACATTGGCTCATACCTTCCTTCATAAATTGGGTGAACAGACTGTTTCTATGCTTACTGTTTTATGCATTATGATTTAATTGAACAATTTAATATGCAGAAATTAAATTAAGACAAGCTACTGTGGAGCCTGCCAAAACATGCATGCTTATCGAAAAGTGATAATATGAGACTTAGCTAAATAGGATTTCTTTTTGCATATTTGACCACATTGTCTGTGGAGCCATAACTAAACAATTTCCTGCTCTTGCTTCACATGTGCAGAGGATATCTGGCGCCAGAATATGCAATTCGAGGTCAGTTGACAAGGAAAGCTGATATTTACAGTTTTGGTGTTCTATTGTTGGAAATTGTTAGTGGGAGGACCAACACAAACAGGCGATTGCCTCCTGAAGAGCAATATCTGGTTGAAAGGGTATGAGCCTGCTGAACTCACTTCAATTCTGTCTTGAGTGCTATTAAAGAAAATTCAGGTCCTATTCTTTATAGAATATTAAAGACAATTCTCTTTAACAAAGAGCAGAGATTCTTTCCTTTATAGCTAATCATTATCGAGTACATGCTAGCTAAATTGCTCCAATTTGATCACTCACATGCTGGGTTATCGATTCCTTCATCTAGCATTATTTCAGTAATGCTGTATTTTTCCTGAATTGATATATCTTTGTAGGCTGCGTTCGCATTGACGCTTGGTTTCTTTTCTCTGTTGGGTTCATGTAAATGGACCAAATCTTCATTTTCAAATGGTATGGAGTCTTAGAGTGTTCTTATTTTGTGCATATGACTATGATATGGAGTAATTTCCTCGTAAGATAGGAATCCATAGGATTGTAAGACGAAAACAGCTTTCAGTTTTAATGAGGCAGCCAGTTCCTTTTCCAATGAGACAAATGTTAGTTGAACTACGTGTTGGGGGGGGGGGGGGCTGCTGTTCTGATGTCGTTTCTTATGCATTATTCTTCAGAGTAACACTGCAACTGTATCTTTGCAGATCACTTTAAGTTGAAGCATCATCCATCAAAACCCTCTAGAATAATTGCTCATTTTTTTCTCTCAAATGGTGCAGTAATCTTATTTCATTTCTCCAATCAAGTTTTAAATGGACTTCAAAGTAGTTGTTTGAATTTGATCACACAGAGGTGTTGTTGAGTAAAAGATGCAATCTGCAGGTATGGGAATTTTATCAGAAGCAGGAGCTGGTTAATGTGGTGGACACATCGCTGGCTGGGAATTATGATGTCGAAGAGGCTTGCAATTACCTGAAGATAGGTCTTCTTTGCACCCAGGACGTGCCAAAGCAGCGTCCATCCATGTCCACTGCTGTCCTGATGTTAATGGGTGAGATAGAAGTGAGTGACAAGATATCAAGGCCTGGCATGCTGTCTGAATTCATGAGTTTTAAAGGTGACAAAATGCGGAAACACGGAGATGAAAAAGACCAGAATAACAGGTGGGAAATGAAGGATTCAGGCAAGGGCGAAAGTTCATCCTCATCATTAGGACTGGCAGAAACTTCAAACGCTACCATGACCTTCAGTTCTATATATGACCGGGACAATTAACAGCATTCTTCAAGTCTTATTGTCGGGACCAAATATGAGAGCCAGGTTTGCTTTCAAAAGAATGTTTTTGTTTAGTATTAGTCAGCACGTTAGCTTTTCTGGGAGTGAGAATTGTTGAAATTTGACGAACAATTCTGGAAAAATTGTAAAAACAAACACTGTTCAGATTTGTACGGACAAATGCCCAAAAATCCTGAAGAACAGTTACTGTAGAGATCAAGAACTGAGAAGGGAATTTTCCAGAAAATAAGAACTTGTGAATTTGCTTAATTGAACAGAGAAAAACGTAAACACATGGGCAGAATACTTTGATATGGTTACTGCCATCCCATTAACTTTATTTATATGAAACAAAAGATTACAACGGCTAGAATTACAAAAATCAGTTACAAATTGCAACTTATCCAAACTTTGACTTTTAACTGAAAATGTTGACTAATTGACTAAGGATATTAATTCATCCTGAATACAATATAAATTTAAACAGAACAACATAAACTTGATTTGCAATACTTCAATTCTTCAATTCTTCATCTTCTCCAGCTTGTGATTCTTCGCAGACCTGGAATCATAATTTCTAGTTTTCAACACTCCCCCTTGATTCCTGAGCTGTGCATTCCCACCATGTTGCTTAGTTCCTCAAACCTTTCCTTTGCTAGAGACTTGGTGAACAAATCAGCTAGTTGTTCATTAGTGCTGCAATACTTCATCACCAATTCACCTTCTTGTTGAAATTGCCGAAGAGCATGAAACTTAATTTTCATGTGCTTTGTTCTATCATGGAACACAGAATTTTTTGAGATAGCTATTGCTAACATATTATCACAGAATAGATCAGTAGGTTCTTCTTGTTCACAATTTAAATCCTTCAAAACCTTTCTCAACCATACCAACTGGTTTGCAGCCACATATGCAGAGATATACTCTGCTTCTGCTGTTGAGTGTGCAACAACTGGTTGCTTCTTCGAATTCCAGCAAAATATGCATTCACCTATAGTAAAGCAGTAGCCTGAGGTACTCATCATTTCTTCATCACTCCCAGCCCAATCACTATCACAGAACCCTTTCAATTTCACAGTGTTCATGTTGCTGAAATACACACCTAAGTCCAGTGTTCCTTTCAAATATCTCAACACTCTTTTTGCTGCTGTGTAGTGTATTTGAGTGGGGTTTTGCATAAATCTTGAGAGGTAATTGACTGTAAATACTATGTCTGGTTGAGTTGAAGACAAGTATAACAGACTCCCAATTAAACTTCTGAAAATCCTTCCATCTGCATTTGGTGACCCATCCATTTTTATCAACTTCATCCCCAGCACCATTGGTGTGCTGACAGGTTTGCAATTCTCCATTGCAAACCTGTTAAGCAATTTAGTTATGAATTGCTTTTGACATACAAAACACCCTTTCTTAGTTTGTGAAATTTCCATCCCTAAGAAGTGTGCTAACAAACCAAGATCATTCATTTCAAATTTGTTCTTCATGTTTCTCTTAAATTCATCAATAAACTGCTCATTGTTACCCGTGATCAACAAGTCATCAACATAAACTGATATTATCATGATTTGATCTCCAACTTTCTTGACATATAGAGTAGCTTCATTCAAGCTTTTCTCAAATCCTAGACTTGTCAAATATTCATCTAACTTGCTATACCAAGCTCTAGGAGCTTGTTTTAATCCATACAAAGCCTTCTTCAATAAGTAGACTTTGTTCAAGTTTGATTCATCCTCAAAACCTTGTGGTTGTTCCACATATATTTCTTCAGCTAATGTACCATTTAGGAAGGCAGACTTGACATCCATTTGCCAAACTAACCACCCCTTTTGAGAAGCCAACATAAGCAGCAATTTAATGGTATCCATCCTTGAGACTGGTGCAAAAGTGTCTTGATAGTCAATGCCTTGTTCTTGTGCATAACCCTTAACTACCAATCTTGCCTTGTTTTTATTTATGCTTCCATCAGCATTGAGTTTAGTTTTGTATATCCATCTAACTCCTATTACTTTTCTATGCCTAGGTCTGTCCACCAATTCCCAAGTTTCATTTTTCTCAATCATATTTAGCTCTTCCTTCATTGCTGCCACCCATGGTTTTAATTCCATTGCTTCTTCAACATTGGTAGGTTCAGTAGCCACTAAGTTACAAGTGTTGTAAATGTCACTTAACAACCTAGTTCCTCTTACAGATTGTTCATCTTCATCTTCTTGTATTTCTTCTTTATCTTCAGCTGAATGATTTTCTTCATCAATTTCAGGTGAAGCTTCAATTTCAACTGGCAAATCCAATCTGTTTTCAATTAATTTTCCAGTTTCCCAATTCCAAATTTGATCTTCAGCAACCTTTACATTCCTTGCTATCACTGTTAGGTTTGATTTCAGATCATACACCTTATAGCCACTTGATTTTGAGCTATAACCTATCAATATTCCAATCTCGGCCTTTTGGTCTAATTTTCTTCTTTTCATATCAGGTTGCAGTACATAGCATGGGCTTCCAAACACTTTTAAGTGATCTAGTTTAGGTTTATCTCCATACCATTCTTCAAAAGGAGTTGTATCACCTAATGATCTTGAACTTAATCTATTTAAGATGTATGCAGCTGTACTCACAGCTTCTGCCCAAAACTTCAGGGGCAGTTTCTTCTCATAGAGAAGGCATCTAGCCATCTCCATTAGGGTCCTATTTCTCCTTTCACTCACCCCATTTTGTTGTGGGGTGTATGGGACTGTGAGCTGGTGTTTAATACCTTCTTTAGTAAGGTATTCCTCAAATTTATGGGAGGTGAATTCCCCCCCATTATCAGTCCTCAAGGTTCTTAGGCAGCAATTTGATTCCTTCTCAACTGCAGCCTTAAACCTTAGGAATGTTTCAAATACCTCACCTTTTGTCTTGAGAAAATAGACCCAACAATATCTACTAAAGTCATCAATAAAAAGCACAAAATACCTAGCACCATTCAAGGATTCATTGTGCATAGGTCCACATACATCCGAATGCACAATTTGAAGTTTATGAACTGATCTAGATGCAGAATTGTTAAATTTAGTTCTAGCTTGTTTTCCCAATTGGCATGCTTCACATACATCTTTTAGTTCACATATGTTAGGTAAACATAGGTAATCCCTCTACTACTTTCAATTCTGCCATTTTCTTTAGGGATGCATAATTGAAATGTCCCAAACATTTATGCCATAAGGTAGAATTTTCAGTTGTGTTTGTATTCATGCTTTGGTGTTCTAGTTGTCTCTCAATACTAAAACATTTATTTGACATTTTTGCAGTGAATAAGGGAGCACCTTGATCATCTTTGATCGTGCATATGCCATCTATAAACAGCAATGAATATCTATTCTCAAGTAGCTGACCAACACTTATAAGATTTTGGTCAATTTTTGGTACATACAAGATGTTGTCAAACTTCTTTGCACCAATTAAAGTATCAATTTTAACTTCCCCTTTACCCTCAACACCCACATACTGTCCATTTGCAACTTTAACTCTAGATTTGTAGCTTAATTCTAGATTTTCGAACAAGCTCAATTCTGCAGACATGTGGTTTGAACAACCACTGTCAATTAACCAAGTTAGATTACTTACCTCAGTTTTGTTGCAGTTGTGTGCTTCAGTGGCTGTGAATAATATTTCATCTTTATGCTCCTCCACTTCAGCACCATGAGCTTGATTTGCAGTGTTGTTGTTCTTGCAAAATTTCTCAATGTGACCGAATTGCTTACATTTTCTGCATTGGGCATTCTTGAGCCAACACCATGACTCAAGGTGATTTGTCTTTTGACAGTGTCTGCATGTGGGGAATTGCTCTCTCTTTTCCTTTCCTTTTGTGTTGAACTTGTTGGTATGGTTTTGATTGCTGTTTTGCCAATTCTTATTCTGCCAAGGTTTTCCAGGTTTTGGCCTATTTTCTGGATTTCTGAAGAACACCTGGGAATTTTGAAACTTTGTTCTTCCTTTAAATCCAGCAGTGAAGGCTTCCTCACTTGTGTTTTCTTGTCTAAATGCCTGCCTTTGCTCCACAGTTTGCAGGGCATTGATGAGTTCTTGAAGGCTCATTGTAGTGAAATCCTTGGACTCTTCCAATGAGCAAATCTTGTTTTCAAATTTTTCTGGTAAGCTGACCAGAACCTTCTCCACAACTCTTGATTCTTGAATTTCTTCTCCAAGCAGAGTCATTTGGTTTACAATTTTGGACACATTTGATGAAAATTCCTTGACAGTTTCTGATTCTTTCATCTTTAAGCCTTCGAATTGTCTTTTTAAATTCAGAATCTGCATCCTCTTGGATTTCTCATCACCTTGGAACTCAGCCTTCAATTTGTCCCAAGCTTCCTTAGCTGTTTCACACGCCATGATTCTTGAAAATATTTCCTCACTTACTGCATTGTGAATGCAAGTAAGAGCTTTGAATTTCTTTGCTCTTTGTTCATGAAAATATTTAAGTTGAGCCATTGTTGGATTGTTATTCAAGGGAGTTGGTTCCCTGTCAGCCTCCACATCTTCCCACAAATCAAAAGCTTTCAGATATATCTTCATCTTTACTGCCCAGACTCCATAGTTCACTCTTGTGAAGATTGGAGATTTTGAAGAAAATGAAGCATCCATCTCTGTCAGCTCGAATTTCTTCTCTAGTCTTGCAATTCACGTTCAAGACTTCAAAGAATGGAGAACAAGGATATCAATTGATAATTCTTGTCAATTGTATATCCTTTTAAAGAACAAATCAAGACTAAATTCTTGATTTAAAAATTCTGCCAATTCACGAAAAAAATCCTTCTTTCCCTTTCAAGATTGATTAACCTTGAAAAAAACTAACTTTTTCTAATCACTCGTGTTTCACTATCAATCCCTTTTCAAAGACCTAATTCTGCTCTGATACCATGTTGAAATTTGACGAACAATTCTGGAAAAATTGTAAAAACAAACACTGTTCAGATTTGTACGGACAAATGCCCAAAAATCCTGAAGAACAGTTACTGTAGAGATCAAGAACTGGGAAGGGAATTTTCCAGAAAAAAAGAACTTGTGAATTTGCTTAATTGAACAGAGAAAAACATAAACACATGGGCAGAATACTTTGATATGGTTACTGCCATCCCATTAACTTTATTTATATGAAACAAAAGATTACAACGGCTAGAATTACAAAAATCAGTTACAAATTGCAACTTATCCAAACTTTGACTTTTAACTGAAAATGTTGACTAATAACATTATTTAACTAGTTTATCCAACAACAATTGGATATAAATTATTCAACAACAATTGAATTCCTCTAATGGACAAAGAATGTTATCAACAGTTAATTGGGAAGTTAATATATCTACCACATACAAGATTAGATATATCCTATACAGTAAGTATAGCAAGTCAATTTATACTCTCGTCAGATAAAGAAAAATTGAAGGATATACAGATTCAGACTAGAAAGGAAATACAGAATCAAACTATGACGGCAAAAAAGCTTTCATATTAATTTTAACCCTTTCTGTTTAATTATGACATTTGATTTTCCAATCATTGGTTCCCACGTGCTAACCAGCATGGCTGCGTGGGATTTTAAATGCTCTCGCCGAAAACAGAGTCTGTTGCGAAGTTGGGGCTGTAAGAGAGATTCAAGTAGAAAAATGTTTTCGTGAAAGAACAACCAGCATTACAAGTTACAAGCCGAGAGAAAACAATTGTAGAGTCTTCACTGCTCAGAGCATCCCTCGATCAAAAACAAGAGCTCTTGTTCAGAAGAACCTAACTGAAACAAGTTGAGAAAAGACTATCTAACACATTTGTAAAACCCGATCGAAAACTTACTTAAATTCCCTCTTTTTTTTACTCCCAGAAAAGACTATCAATTAGAAAGAAACCCTTGCTGATCACAGTGATGAATGGGAGATGCTCTTATTCCAAAACAGAGCCCAAAGATTTTCTTTAAAGATGTCTTCAGAACTTGGCCTCGTTTAGGGACATAACGAGGAGCCATTGATGGTGAATATGGTGCAGCCATGTCGAATTGCAGTCTATCTATCCTGGTTTTGAACAGGTATTCTCCGCGTTTTCCTGTCGTTTTGGGAAAACAAAAGGTACGAACCATCAGACTCCTTCCATCTTCTTAGTCAATGGCCTTGCAGGACCTTTTCTTTCCCTGGTTAATACCATAATGATCCCTGTAATATGAAAATTTGTTAAACAGGACCCTTGAACTGGTGAAGAAGAGTTAATCGAGCCCCTCTCACACCAGCAATTTGTTGGGTTTGGGTTTCCCTCCTAGGAGGAGGATGGCCCAATATCTTGTGTGGATCTAGCCCACATGAAAGGACCCACTTAGAAGGGTAGGGCTCAGTTCTTTTGAGCTGCTGAAAAGAACAAAAAAGACAAGAAAAGTGGAAGAGAAAAAGGGAGAGAGCCGAGAGGAAAAGAGAGAAGTTTGCAGCAGAACACTCTGTCTTATTCCTTGGATTGCCAGATCGTTCACCGTTGGATCGGGTTGAGATTTGGACAGAAGCTTCTAGACACATTGATATTCATTCTGAACGGTTGAATTGAAGATTGAATCTGTGGAAGTTGATCTTTTTGACAAAGATTGGGGCTGTCAGTTTGTGAGCCTTCTCTCAACTTTGTTCTCTTTAATTCTTGTTGTATTACAAGAATAGTTTAATCTTGATGATATATGTTGTAGACCTTATTTAAATCTGAGGAAGAATATTGTGAGCCCATTATTTGTGATAGTGAAAGTGTTTGAGTGGACTACGGTCCCGTGGTTTTTCCTTCTCATATTGGGAAGGTTATCCACGTAAAAATTTGCGTGTTGTGCTTGTGGTTTTTGGATATATATTTTCCGCATATATTTTGCTCTATTTAGGAGTTTCCTATAGATTCACACAAAGAGAGAGTGTTGAGTATTGTTGTTTCTCCCAACAAGTGGTATCAGAGCTTGGTGCGATCGAGCACCCTAAATATCTTGTGTTGAATAATGGAGGCTAATCTAAGTAGAATGGTGTGTTTGAATGGTTCAAATTATCATATATGGAAAGGTAAAATGGAAGACCTACTTTATGTGAAACAATTCCATTTACCCGTGTTTGCGTCTGAGAAGCCAGAAAATAAATCTGATGAAGAATTGACTTTGATGCATAGACAAGTATGTGGATATCTTAGACAGTGGGTAAATGATAATGTGTTGAATCATATTGAGGGTGAGACACATGCACGCACACTTTGGAAAAAACTTGAGGAGTTGTATGCTCGTAAGACCGGGCATAGTAAAATGTTTTTGATGAAGCAATTGATGTATTTGAGATACCAAGATGGAACTCCCTTAACGGATCACTTGAACACTTTCCAAGGAATTATTAATCAGCTTGCTGGGATGGGTATCAAGTTTGACGAAGAGGTTCAAGGGTTGTGTTTACTTGGTAAATTGTCGGACTCTTGGAAGACATTTAGAATGTCATTATTTAACTTAGCCCCGAATGGTGAAATCAATATGGATCTGGCTAAAAGTAGTATATTGAATGAAGAGATGAGAAGAAAATCACAGGGATCCTCTTCACAGTCAGAGGTGTTGGTTATAGAAAGAAGGGGGAGGAGTAAGAGCAGAGGTCCGAAAAATAGAGATAACAGCAGAAACAAGTCCAACAGGTTTGCCAATGTTGAGTGTCATCATTGTGGCATGAAAGGGCATATCAAGAGATATTGCAGACAATTGAAGAGAGAGAACAAAGAGAAAGGGAAGGAGATACAAAATGACGATGGCAAGAATGGTAATCGAGTTGCCACCACTACTTCCGGAGATTTCTTCGCTGTTTATGATGATGATGTCATTAATTTTGCATGCCATGAGACCAGTTGGGTGATTGACAGTGGTGCTTCAACTCATGTTACATCTCGACAAGATTTCTTCACTTCCTATACAGCCGGTGACTTTGGGACAGTGAAGATGGGCAATGATGACTTGGCCAAAATTGTCGATATTGGAGATGTGTGCTTGGAGATGAGTAATGCCATGAAGTTAGTTCTTCATGATGTGAAGCATATTCCTGACATCTGCTTGAACTTGATATCTGTAGGCAAACTTGATGATGATGGGTATTGCATCATATTTCATAATGGTCAGTGGAAGCTCACTAGAGGAGTTATGGTTATTGCTCGAGCTTATAAGCTTTCTACTTTGTATATGTTAGAAGCAAAACTCTCCAAAGACATTATTAATGCAATGGATGATGAGTCTTCTACAGAGTTATGGCATAAGAGACTTGCTCATGTGAGTGAGAAAGGCTTGGAAATATTGGCCAAGAAGAATTTGCTATCAGGAATGAAGAGTGCATCTTTGAAAAAGTGCACACACTGTTTGGCAGGTAAGCAAAACAGGGTTTCCTTTAAGAGTTCCCCTTCTGCTAGAAAGATAGATATACTTGATCTTGTACATTCAGATGTATGTGGTCCTATGAAGACTAAAACACTTGGTGGTTGCCTTTACTTTGTGACTTTCATAGATGATCATTCAAGGAAATTATGGGTATATACCTTGAAAAGCAAAGATCAGGTATTTGATGTGTTTAAGCAATTTCAGGCTTCAGTTGAGAGACAAACTGGGAAGAAGTTGAGGTGCATCAGAACAGATAATGGGGGAGAGTATTTGGGTCCCTTTGATGAGTATTGCAGGCAACAGGGTATTCGGCATCAAAGGACACCTCACCGGAGATACAGTAAAACCTGAACTTGGAGACCCGTGATTGGAAGTATGGATCACCAAGAACCATCGTGTGAAGAGTTGGCTCATCGACTCAATGAACCCAGCAATGATGCAACGGTTCATACGCCTTCCCATGGCCAAGGAAATCTGGGAGGACGTGGCTCGAACCTTTTATAACGACGCCAATGAGACCTATATTTTCGAACTAAAATAGAGGTCCTTCACTACTAAACAGAGTGGTCATCCACTGCCCACATACTACAATGAGCTAGTGTCAATCTTCCAAGAAATCAATTGTCGGACTCTTGTCACAGGATGACACCGTTGACGGCGTGCTCCACCTCCACTTGACCATGACAAGGTTTCGGGTACACATTTTTCTCAGTGGACTCGACCCTATTTTCGAGCAGATCCGTGATGAGATTTTAAGGAAAGATCCAAAGGTGCATCTAGAAGGAGCATACGCTTGCGTCCGACGATAGCTCCAGCAAAAACAGACCATGGCCGGCAAGGGTCCTCCACTGGTTTCGAGAGAATGGTGATGTTTACAAGAAACCACCGAACGGTGGGGGGCATGAAAATGACAGAAAAATGGTGAATCCGGGTTATAAGAAAACTGATAGGTTGTTATGTACTCATGGCGGTCACTCCAAACAAAGATGCTACAAAATTAGTGGGTGGGATTTTAAGAAAAAATCCTGGAAAAATATTGGAAAAAATATAGTAAATTTTATAGAAATTGAACAGGCACAACTTATGATGAATGATGTTCATCCAACAACAATTGGTAAATTTTATATAAATTATTTAACTAGTTTATTAACTGAAACTGGAATGGCAGCATGTCCTATAGAGATGAATCATAAGCTTGGAAAGTTGCAGATCATACTCTAACGGACAAAGAATGTTATCAACAGTTAATTGGGAAGTTAATATATCTACCACATACAAGATCACATATATCCTATACAGTAAGTATAGCAAGTCAATTTATACACTCGTCAGATAAAGAAAAATTGAAGGATATACAGATTCAGACTAGAAAGGAAATACAGAATCAAACTATGACGGCAAAAAAGCTTTCATATTAATTTTAACCCTTTCTGTTTAATTATGACATTTGATTTTCCAATCATTGGTTCCCACGTGCCAACCAGCATGGCTGCGTGGGATTTTAAATGCTCCCGCCGAAAACAGAGTCTGTTGCGAAGTTGGGGCTGTAAGAGAGATTCAAGTAGAAAAATGTTGTCGTGAAAGAACAATCAGCATTACAAGTTACAAGCCGAGAGAAAACAATTGCAGAGTCTTCACTCCTCAGAGCATCCCTCGATCAAAAACAAGAGCTCTTGTTCAGAAGAACCTAACTGAAACAAGTTGAGAAAAGACTATCTAACACATTTGTAAAACCCGATTGAAAACTTACCTAAATTCCCTCTTTTTTTTACTCCCAGAAAAGACTATCAATTAGAAAGAAACCCTTGCTGATCACAGTGATGAATGGGAGATGCTCTTATTCCAAAACAGAGTCCAAAGATTTTCTTTAAAGATGTCTTCAGAACTTGGCCTCGTTTAGGGACATAACGAGGAGCCATTGATGGTGAATATGGTGCAGCCATGTCGAATTGCAGTCTATCTATCCTGGTTTTGAACAGGTATTCTCCGCGTCTTCCTGGCGTTTTGGGAAAACAAAAAGTATGAACCATCAGACTCCTTCCATCTTGTTAGTCAATGGCCTTGCAGGACCTTTTCTTTCCCTGGTTAATACCATAATGATCCCTGTAATATGAAAATTTGTTAAACAGGACCCTTGAACTGGTGAAGAAGAGTTAATCGAGCCCCTCTCCATGAACGAGGAGATGTATTTGCACCGTCAATAATAACGTGACATATTTAACAACGTTAAATAATCCCGCCAACCTCATAGATATAGCATGGGAAATATATGAGAGGAGATGCAATGGTATGACATTGTTAAGGCCATCCACCTCCATTATCTTATTTTCTTTGTACAAGTTATCTAAGTTTTATGATTGATAATGAATTTTATATGCTAACTCGAGCTATTTTTTTGGTATTTTTAATTAGTTATTAAATATTTGATTTATTGATAACAGAGCTTCAAAAACTTTTTATTTTTCTCTTTATGAGGTCATGTTGTTCTTATTCAGTTTTTCTTTGTTATCAAATAAGATCGTTGAGATCTCTTAATAATATTTAAAATATGTGATATTGTCAAGTGTTCGTTATTTTTATTAGTCATTTTTTTTTACTATTGTTAATAAATTTTTTTATAATCATGTTATTAATCAAATTTATTGAACCCCTTTAATTAGTGATAGAGATCCTGGTTTTTTTTAATGCTTTAAAAACACTATCATTGTCTATGCATCCTTTTTTGCTATTGAGAAAAAATAATCGGCTCAGGCATAACACAAGCCACGTATCTAGTTAACTAAAAACTAAATGACATGGGGGATTCATTGTGAAAAATGCATTGTGGATCGATCCTCTCATATAGCACTATGGATAGGTTGTTCATAGTATAATATTTTTTGGTCCCTTCTTCAAATTATAAAGGGGAGGGTGAGATTAAAAAATAGAGGATCAAAGTATAAAACATGTAGAGAATGAGTGATTTTAAAAGTTTGAGCAAACTATTTATTGTATTCCTAAATTTTTTAAATTATTGATATTGGGTTCCTTCAATTTCCAAAAATTAAGAGAAAATAAATAAATTTGATCCTAAATTTTATTTTTCTTATTTTTAGCCCTTAATTTATAAAGGGGAGGGTGAGGTTAAAAGACAAAGGATCAAAGTACAAAACATTTAGAGAATGAGTGACTTTAAAAATTTAGGCATACTATTATATTTATTGTATTCCCTGTGTTTTGCAATAAACTTTAAAAGTTTAGGCATACTATTTAATTTCAGAGAGGTTAAAGAAAGCTCTTGGAATACAGTGTTAGAGAAAGAAAAAAAATCTTTGTTTGCACCATTTATTAACACCAAGAAGGTTGAAATAAATGTCAAAGGATTTGTTTTTACCTTGAAATTGCTAAGAAAAACAAATATGACCTTGTTAAGATTTTAAATTTCAAGTTTTAGGATGATTTTCTGGGTTTTTTAAGGCCATGAATGAATTTATCAAGTTTCTTATGATATTTTGTAGATGTTTTGGGTAAAAACAGAATTTTGAAAAAGTTTTTTTTGGGTCTAAAACATCATTAACCTATTTTCTGGTTATGACAAAAAATAGGCAATATAAATGATGCGTCATCTGTCTCAATAGGCAACACATCGTCTAATTTTCTTTTAAAAAAAAATAGATTGAAAAACATGTTATCCACCCCAATTGTAACGAAAAAAAAGAGTCCACGTGCATGGGTCCTAACAAAATAGGTTAGGCACGGTGACTTGATTTTTTTTTTAAATATTTATTAAGTTTTCTATTTTTTAAAATGACTTTTTATTTTTTTTTAAGTAATGTTTTTTATATTTAGATTAATGTTGTTTCTCTTTTTCTTTTTTGTTTAAAGAGTTTATTTTAAATGAAAATTGTATTTGTTATACATTTAATTTTTAAAAATAGTTTTCTGATTCATCTATTATGTTTTTTATTTATAACTTTTGTACACATGAGTTTTATTTTTGAAAATAATAAAATATTATTTTCAGATAATATTTTAAATATGTGAAATCTTGCATGGAATTTGTTTTTCTCTTTTATTTCATTTAACCAATTTAATTTATGTGTCTAATTCTAAGAGTATTTGATTGAGTAAAAAAATATTTTTATTTTCAAATTATATTTCTAATATGTGCAACTATGATATATTTTTTTCACTTTTATTTTATTCAATGAATTTAATGTATGTCTATTTGTATTATTTTTATTGAATAAAAACACATTTTAATAAATAAATTTAACAAACATACTTGGATAAATATCGATTCTTGCAAGACCGAGTATCTTGATCTCCATCTGTATCTCAATTTTTTCAATGTTTTTTTTTATATTGTTTATGACTTTTATTTATTTATTAACACATAATTATTTAGAACTAATATGAAGGTCATATCATAAAACACATAATTGGAAATAGGTGTTTTAATCTTAAAATTGACTTCGAAATCACCATCACTACGTGAGGAGTTTTAAATTAGCCTTCGAGATTGGGGGCGTGCCTTTGTTTCCTTCATTTTAAGCTACCAGAAAGGGTATAGCTTATGTCAAAGCACCAAAACTTGTGCTGTGATTTGTGAAAGTAAACAATTCCAAGAAATCCGAGGTGGTAGTTTATAGAATTTATGAGCATGTATTTTAAATACCGTGACATGATGATAAAAAAATTATGATATATATAATAGATTTCAAGTTCGATTCAAAACATTTATTTTTTATAAAAATCTGGAATAATCGAGGTTTTACTCGCTCACATAAACCAACAAATTATACTTTCTGAGATTCTTACGCTCATTTGAGTTTTTGACAGACACAAACACTGGTCAAGCTTCTCTTTTAATCAAATCATGTTCATGAATACAAACATTTCTTGTTTTCTTTATCACATGTAAAATTGTAAATAGACAAATCATTTAGAAAGATCATATAGGCTGGCTTGATCTTCAAAGAACATCAAGTAAAAAACAATAAAAATAGGAGAAAAAAATGAAAAACATCAGCAGAAGGCTGGTGTACAACTTCATCTTCTTCTGTAACATCTAAACCACAAAATCACAAAACAGAGCACTCGGTACCCGATAATAAAACCCAGCATCACAGCTAAATTGCTCCATTTTTGTGAATCTTTCAGGCCTTGCTGTCTCAGGAACCCACTTCCATAAAGTCTGCATTCCCCTTCATCATAGTCTATGCACCTCCTGCTGCCTTGCTCCCCTCCATATTCATTTATTAGAAAACATTCAAACGGGTACTTGAACAAGCTCAAATAGTGCATGAAAATCCAGTAGCTAGGAATCTTGTTCTTCGATATGAAGTAGCCGGAGAAAAGAAAGAAGGATCCCATCAGCCCTGAAATCACCGACGTCCCCATTATGAAGTTCGGCACGAGCGCACTGAAACAAGCTACGAACGAATTCGACATCAAAATCACCATCCACACCACCAGAGAAAAGTAAAGAAATCCATCAGTTGCCCTCCTCAATCCGACAAGCCAGTAAACGGGGGTGGAGTAGAGAAGAGCGACCATTAAAAGGAAAGGAAGAAAGACGAGTGTGTTTGATAGAACGTAAGAAGAAACTCTGTAAGCTCCTCTTGAAGTCTCCCTCGTCAGTATTCTTCTTTCTTGCAAGAAGATAGGCAGCCCTTCTGTCGCGGAAGATAGCAAGAAGGTGAGACTGAAGGCAAAAAACCCGATTCGAGTCTGCAGAGCAACCTGTCCTGTTTTTTTCCCAGCATTCAAGTATATGGTTCCAAGTATGAGTCCAGCCACCAGGGCCTGTATCACTCTCGTAGCAAATAGCTGCTTGGTCCTGAAAATGTTGCGGCAAAACCTTTGTCCCAGTATCAAAACCTCCCCCGGTATGGAATTGGGATGGCGGAGAGGTTTTTCTTGATGATTTTTATGGTGTGGGGTCCTCATGGTAAGGTCTCCCCTGTTCCTGGTCTCATGAGAGCATTCATTGCTGATAAACACCGAATTTTGCATTGCCAGGCTTTCTAGGGCATCGATGGAAAACTCAAGCACGTTGACATGGAGAGGAATTTGATGGCCAGAAAACCTCAGTCTTTCTTCGAGAAAATGCAATGAGCCGTCGTGGACAACGTATCCATTGGAGAGCAAAACAAGGCGATCAAACAGCTCGAGTATTCGGAAACCTGGTTGGTGGATAGTTAAGACAATGGTCTTACCTTGATTCATCACCATTGACTTGAGCAGAGTCGCTACATGAAGAGCTGATGCTGAATCCAGACCTGAAGTCGGTTCGTCTATGAAAACAACGGCAGGGTCATGGACTAATTCAACTCCAATCGAAACTCTCCGCCTTTCGCCACCCGAAATGCCCCAATTTGATCCCTCGCCTATCCTTGAATCTTCAACATTTTCCAGTCCAAGCTCCTTCAGTAGCCTTCTCACCCTATTAGCAGCCTCTTTTTTCCCTCCCGGGAGCCTTAAAAGTGCGCTGTACAGTAGAGTTTCTTTGACTGTCAGCAATGGAAATAGAGAATCATCTTGCGTCACGTACCCGGATATTCGTCGAAAATGTTCTGCTTTCATCGGCTGGCTATTAACCAGAACCTGACCAGACACCTTACATGAAGATATCTTTCCAGCAAGAATCTCTAGTAATGTGGTCTTCCCTGCTCCACTGGGACCAGCAATTGCGGTGATCTCCCCAGACCTGGCTGCACAGCTCACGTCCCTCAGAATGAATTTTGGAACTCCTCTCGGAGCCTCTCCGCAGCAAATCCAATCGAGCTCATCAAATTTGCTGCATAACTTGTAGGACAACTTCTTGGTCTCTATTGTATAGGAGGTTTTCCGGCCACCAGAAACCGGTGCCTTCACTGGCAATTCCATTGAGAGGATGGAGGTCTAAGGAAAGTCCAAGCAGAAGAAGATGAAGATGGCATCAGATGCAAGATATGTGGAGAAAAGACGGGAGATGAGCTAACTCACCAAACTGGGAGTTAGACACACTAAGCTTGAAAAAAGAAGCATTAAAATGGCATTCATGGGCTTAGGCAGTTTACGCAATGGACTTGACGTGGGAGAGCTTTCTATTTTCGCTCGGGGAAGTGGATTTCTGGTAGAGGTTTGGAGAGTTGCAAGAAAACTCAAGAATGGAAGAAAGAAAGAGTGGAAAGTGTTGAAGTATTTCAGGTGAGCTGATTATTGACTGTGTAAGGCTGGTGTTGGTGGCCTTACCATCCTCCCCCTCACCCGAACTTGCCAGCTCAGTATATTGCTTGTAGAATAATAAAAATAGCTTGTGTAATGCTAAAATGGTCAAATTGGGATTTGTGCACTGCTCACAAGGAAATTACAATTAAAAATAAAATAATAATAATAATAGGGCTCATGAAAACATTATAGATTATGAGAGGAAACACTCTGAAATTCAGTAACTATTAAAATATCATTTGTTTTTATTTTCTTCTAGAAAAAGCATGTCATCCACCCATTTAAAAGTAAACAATGGATGGTCATGCAGGCGAGTCTAGCCTTGTAGACTCATGCTCATTTGGCTTCCTTTATCAAGGGCAACTCCAACTGTAATTTAAAGAGCTAAAAATAAAAATAAAAAAGTATTTTTTTAGTATGTTTGCATAATTATTTATACTTTAATAGAAAAACTATTTTGATAACTAAAATTTGAACCGATAAGGTTGACGATATATATATATATTAAAAAGTAATGTAATTATATCAAAAATATGTGTTTTAATTTTTATTTAAAAATATATCAACAAAAGAGTAAAAAATTATATATAAAATTAATAATTATATTGTTGGAGGGTTTTTAAAAGCAATTATTTAATTATTAACTTACTCTTATTAATTTTATAATTAATTGCATAATTAAACTACATACAAAATTTTGTACTATATTTAAAATAATATAAAAAAATAGCTCTCCAACATGGCTTTTATCATTAGAGTACACATAAAAAAACCATAAATACACTATTTAAAAAACTATTTTAGAGATTTGGCTTTCCAAAATGACTTTTGTTATTGGACTTGCTCTAAGGGTCACATAAGCTAGCTTGTCTAGTTTTTTTTTTTTTTAAAACATTTTTATTATGATTTCCCTTTTCTATCATAATTAAATTTCATCAAAGGCAATTGATAAAAAAAAAATATTAGAGATATTGTTTTATTAAATACCATTTGACTTTTACTTGGTTTTTGAATCAGACTACGACATTTGTTTTTGGCACACCCTTGAAGATGCTCTTTTTTCATTATTTCTTCTTTTTTTGGTTGATTTTCTACACTTTTTTGTTCTTATTATCATGTAATTTGATAAACAAAAAAGATAGATCTAGAAAACAAAGTTATTAAATTTAATCGGGTCCAAACCCAAATCATGATTTAATGATTAATCTAATTGATCAAATCTTGTTTAAGTCTGATTGGTCGAACGATTTACATAGAACAACTCAACTTCAAACAATATGATGGTACAAGAACGTCTCCATGTTAAGTTCTTGAGTCAAGTTTAATAACTTTGGCAAGAAAGTTTCCATGACAATGCGCATACAAGGTATTTTGTTATATTTTTTATTTAATTTTTTTTATGAATATAATAAGATGTTATTTTTTGGTTGAAAAAATTAAAAAAAAAAACACGTTAATAAAATAAATGGGTTTTAATTAGAGAAATTTTTTATCCTTGTTTCAAATTGTCCAAATTTGTTTTCATTGCTTTTGATTTTTGTTAAATAAAGAACATAGAGCAAAACAAGTTATGTTTTTCTTAAAAAAATATCAATATGAAAAGAAGGAATCATATTGTTGGTTTGATAGAATTTAAATTATTTATCTTCTTATAAAAAAATTAAAAACATTTTCAAATAATTAAATAAAAAATATTAAAGGGCTCCTCATGGTACAAAATCAAATATCTTAATTTATATTAATCTCTCAACTCCCCTACATAATATTTAGTTATCCTTAACAACTCTTTTCAACATTCATTAATACATATGATTCTCTATTATTATTTTTTATTAAACACATGCATTATGCTTTTAATCCTAATTATTTATTTTGTTGTTTTTTATCTGACATGCATTTAGCTAATTAATTAATATAATCCCAAGAAAACCATTACCTTTCATTATTCATATTAACAGCTTTGTTTTAGATAGCAAAACCATTTAGTTTTTAGATGACAAATGATGTAGAAAATGATATAATTTTATATTTTACTTTGTTTTTCTGATATACAATATAGTTCTTAATATGGGCCCTAGCATAAAGGCCTTGTTATTTATTTTTTTCTTTCTTTTATTTCTTCTTAATTCGTTTTATTTTCAACTCTTTTTAAGAAAACATCTATATTAAAATATTGAAAGTTATTTATTCCCATTTGTTTTCTTTAACAAAACCTTATAAAATTACTTGAGATATAATGCTTTCTTTTATTGATTATATTTTTTTTCATTTATGTTAGTTAGTAAAAAATTGTAATATTTCATTAAATAATAAAATCTAACTGATAGTTATTTCTTATTTTAATGTTTTAATTTAATAAAAATTAAAAAATAAATATAGTGTTATGTATATGGTTGTCAAAGGATGAGATCAATCACATAAATCGAGCTTCATTTTTTTCATCAGTTTTAATCAAATAAAATATAAACATAGATAATATTTACGATCAAGGTTTATAACCAATTTTACATGCATATTTTACAGGATATTTATTTTCAATCATTCAATATTAAAACTAAAATGTTTAAAATAATCTCTTCAAGATAATCTTAAGTCTTTGATGCTTATGTGATCGTGAAGTTCAGGGGTGTTTGACATTGCGATTCAAAAGTGTTTTTGAAATATCTGAAAATTTTTTATTTTTATTTTTCACTTTAAATTAAAAAAAAAAATCAGTGTTTTTAGATCATTTTTATATGCTGATGTCAAACATCATTTTGATATATTTTTGAATAAAAAACACTTTAAAAAACAACCTCAATCACACTACTAAATAGCCATGAACATAAAAATAAAGCTTGTATTCTAGAGTTTTTTTAAATAATAAAAAAGAAAAATCACAATCATAACAGTGTGTCATACATTGTATTTTAACCTAAATACTCAAAGCAATTTAATTAACTATTTATTGATGCATGGATTGGGTCGTGGATCCTTCCAAATGAATTGAGTGATGTTTTCTTCTTCTTTTTCTCGGGAAAGTGCAAAACGAATTCTAAATTCGATTCATTTGCATTTGGAGTTTCAAATTTTACACTTATATGATAATTTTGACGCTGATATAAGTCATTGCACTTTTTAATTTGTTGTAATCTAGTCCCTATCCTTTTATATTTCATAATTAATCAAATTCATTCATGTTATTTTATACCCAATATTAATATTCTTGTAGTTTAATCAACCACGTACAATGCTATATATATATAAAGAATAAACTTATTTCAGTGAAAATAAGAATACTATACAACAAATCTTCATTGAACCTTAAAAATGTATAAATTTTGATTTATTACAAAGGGTGTTTGTTCGAGTGTTAAGAATCATGATAATCAATTCAAAGGGATTAGAGCTTAATTAGAGAAGAAAAAAAGGGGGTTGGGGAGCTTATCTTATTTTATGATTTGTTTAGTTTAATGAAATGGTTTGTAATATTAGTAAATATTGTAAAATTTAAAAATATAATAGACCAGTAATCTTTTTTTTTTTTATCTATGTTTAGTAATATGTAATAATTAAAGAGAATCTTGAGAGAGAGAAAACCCAAAAAATAAAACATTGGATCTTGTAAACATAGATTATAATACAAAAATAAACTTATTCTCTTATTAAAATCATTGTCATATATTTGAGAAAACCTCACCTCTTAAAAACATAATTTATCAGTCCAGATGAGCTTGTAAAATCCCGGTTATCCTAGGCTCTTACAAGAAATACACGTTCTAACTCGAACTCAAGACTTATTGTGTTAAGATTACTATATTCACAAATTATTTTTTTCTAATGAAATTCTTAATTACAATAAAATCTTTACATAACACAAATATATAAGATACTTGATGTGAAGGGCCTTGTTAATTTAACATGATAATTTGAGTATTATGGTTTTTATTAATTCTTTTATTTGAAGAGTCTGGTTTTAATATATGTAAGACAAATAGGAAAGATATAGATATGAATAAAAAGTTTATGCTAACTTTTTTTTTAAGAGTTTTTTTTTTTAATATTAGTTGAGTTTGGCAAAAAGCATAAAGTCATTCCTCTAGAATAACATAAGACAAGTAACCTAATATCCATTATAAGAAATAACTAAGATCCAAGTTAATGATTTGATAAATTTTGATTTAATTTTATTATATTTAGATATTAATTAAATACGGGTTAAGATAAATTAAAATATAGGAATAAATAATTCTTTTATAAATTGTTTGGTTTTAAAGATTCTTATGTTAATATTAGTAGGGACTATGAAGAGGAATAAAAGAAAAATGAATTGATTTGTCTAAAAGAGAAAAATAATTAAAGATAATGTCAGACAATAACCAATAGTATTTTATAAATTATTTTAAAGAATTTAGTTCAATAATTTAATAAATTTTAATATCATTTTTCATATTCTCTTTATGGGATTTAGTTAAGTGCTAAAAGGTACTTGGTTAAGGATAAATTAAGAGGCTTATTTTATATCATTTAAGTTTTTATGTGATGTATGAATACACATATAATGATAAAAAAAAAAACTAAGATTAACCTATTTTTTAGGAATTTTATTAATGTGTTAGTCTAATTGTTTTTTAATTAGGTATAACATAGAATTTTCATATTAGAATTAACATATATTTTATATTGTCATATACAAAAATAAATTAATATTTTTTCTTAGATGAAGTAAAAGCCTTTTTAATTTTAATATATATATATATATATATATTAAGATAAGATAGTTATTTAGTATTTACCAATTAAGTATTTTAGAATCTTGTGATTTCATTAAAATTTAAAGATATTTTTATTAAACTTGATATTTTGATATGAAGTTGGTGTTTTTGTATATGGTATGAATTATGGATACAAGACTTGCAACATTGTTACAACTTACAACAATAGACACAATGAAAAGTTAATAACAAAAAAATATTCTGAAAAACAAAGAAATTGATCCAAGTAATGGGACGAATTACAAAACCAAATGCCAATTAGAGTATTGGTAAATAAGAAGAAAAGGAAGGAAATAAAAAGAAAACGAAGGAAATTAAAAAGTTCAAAAAAAAAAAAAACTAAATAGCTTGCCATAATCTCTTCTACTATAAAGTTTATTATC
This sequence comes from Salix caprea, assembly GCA_964035475.1. Lineage (NCBI taxonomy): Eukaryota > Viridiplantae > Streptophyta > Magnoliopsida > Malpighiales > Salicaceae > Salix > Salix caprea. The sequence continues at coordinate 7,531,527 of OZ037749.1, read as the reverse complement.
TAAAGATTCATTAAAATTCATCTTTTCAATTTTTAGAAATTGAGTTTTAGATTTAACTCGATAACTAGTTTATGCTCCTTAAGGAGATAGTTTGACTTCATTAGATTCTTAAAAGCACATTTTCTAATCATAATGTTAACTTTTTTAGCTAGTTTTGCAAGGTTTTATTGGGTATGTTGGAGAGTAAATTGATATTTTTTACTACTTGTTATCCATAGTGAAGTAGTTAATACGACTTTAACTATATTATTAAGACTATAATTCAAAAGAATTTAAAGAATTGGAAAGATTGTTTGCCGTTTGTTGAATTTGCAGATAAAAAGAGTGCATTTTATTACTAATTATTCATCTTTTACAATTGTTTATAAATTTTATCATTTAATTTATTTGGATTTAATTTTTGTATCTGTTAATGAAAGGATTAATCTTGATGACAATACAAAAACAAAGATAGTGAAGGCTCTTTATGAGACTGTACGATGACAAATAGAAAGACATAAAAAGCAATATACATTTAAAGCTAATATAAGCATAAGAAAGGTTATCTTTCAATTATTATGCTTAATTGTATATATACAAGGAGAGATTCTCTAAACATAAAAGATATAAGTTGATCTTGAGAGGAGACTTAGATGACAATGTCTACAAATGAATCTACTAGATAAGTATGGTATTAATAATACTTTTAATGTTTTTGGTTTTTTTTTGTTTGATGTAAGTGACAATTCGAGGTATAATCATTTTTTTAAAAAGGATAATACAATCCAAACTACATCAAAGGATCCATTAGAAATTCTAATTTGACCAATTACAAGATCAAAAGTAAATAAATCCAAAGAGACATTTAATGAGCTTATTTAGAGTATTTGAGACAAGGTGAATTTCAAGAAAGCTACTTCTTCAACAAGTGATTATCAAGACTTAATCAATTTAATCTATGTACAATAAGGTGTTCATCCATTTTTTTTCATAGGCTTAACTTATGTTTTCTAATACACAATTTTACTCTAACACGCATAATGTTTAATCCAATTGTTGGGTCAAACTGCAATTTTACCAAAAGGTTTTAGATATATTCTTTTATATTGAGTTAAGTTTTTAGGTCAATTAGACATCAAAAAGTCCTTTAGATAATTACTAGAATCTACAGTGCAAGATTTATATTAGTTTTCTAGTTGATTTATTATTCTTCTATTATTTTTTTAGCCTTATTTAAGATGTTTTTACCTATTATAAATAAGGTTAGTTATCTTGTATTTAATGTTTTTACACAATTTGATTCAGAATAATCTATTATGTGATTGTGAGAGGATTCTCTTATATACGTTTTCAACTAATCTATGTTTTTTTCTTTAAAATACATTTTCAACTAATCTTAACCTAAAACAAACTAATAAATACAATTAGAACCTTAAAAAACAATTTATTAACCTAAAAAATAGTCCAAAATACATAATCAATATGGAAAAAAAGTTCTCTCTCTCGATCCCAATATATATTTTTTTAGGCAAGATGAAAGTGGTCATTTGCCAACTTTCACTTTTCTTTTTTTGTCTCAAACTTACATACCAATGTTAGGAAAACAAACTTATAGACCAGAATCAAAATTGTAAAAACTAAAAATACTAAAGAGTAAAGAAGGTAGGCTAAACAAATTTTCTCTAACAAATTCAAGATTGAACATACAATTTCTTCTTGTTTTAGAATTTGATCTTCTTTTATTATTATTTTTTTCTTTTCTTAACAAGATTTAAGAATTATTTATTAATTTGGGCATAAAAATATTACAATTGAAAAAACAATTTGAGTTATAATGGATTGCTATAGTAATTTACCCATGCATTTTAGTAGATTTTGTGAATATAATATGATTATAGTTTTAAATATTTCTTTTATCACATTACAAGTTGAAATTAAGTAACCATAATACAAGTATATTATCTAAAAATTATCCAAATTCATGATTTCTACTTCTAGAAAATGGATATTAGATTTAATTATATCGTTGCCTAGCGCTACACTGCAGGTCAAATAAAAAAAATTAAACGTTAAAAAATATCTAAGTATTACTAACATTTTTTTACTAGAGAAAATAAATTATACAGGAGATGACCCGATATGACCGGACGATTAGTAAATCCAAAGGCAACTTGAAAGATTAGTAAAAACATAGTTTGACTATAAAAAATTCAAGACGATATCATTTTGTTAAATATTTAGATGACAATATATTGAATTCACTTCGATTAACTTGCCAAATCTATAAGCTAGTTCATGATATCATGATAACCCCATATAAATAAGATTGAAATAAACCATGAAGCTCAATTTTTATTCAATTCCATGTTGATAGATGAAATAAAATATAATAAAAAAAAACCCTAATAACTAAAGTAAACTAGTCAAACCCACGACTTAGGTTATAAGACCAAAATAATCTCTTAGAAAGTAAATCAAAATAAATTATGAAGTTTAATTCTTATTCAATCCAATGTTGAAAGATGAAATTAGAAAAAAAATCAATTAAAAATAGAAAAAAAAAAAAACAATTCGTGTCAATCTAGATTAAACTTTCAAACCTATTGTCGTAACCCAATTTTTGGGTTACTCCCCAAAATAAAATAAAAATAACAAAAATAAAATAAAAGGGGTCGGCGTGGGTAGAAAAATCAATCTGGAAATTTTGGCTGTTGTCGCAAGTCCAATCGTATCTCTTTGGTTCCAAAAATAAAGACAATACAGATTTAAGGCAAAAATAATTTATCATTGGATGAATCTGTGTAAAAACTAAGTTAAACGACATAATTATATTTTTTATGGGTTGATTCGATTTAATCGTCGACAAATTTAAAGTTTAATTATGATCGGGAATTAATTTAAGGTCCAATTAAAGGATTTAATTAAGTGCAAGGACTTAATTATACTTTAAATTGGTCAAATTAATTTTATTAAAGGCTTAGTCAATGAGAAATCAATTTCTTGAATTTAATTCGGGCTCAATTGTTGAGAATGGAATTTTCGGAGACCGATTTGAATTTTTAAGTCAATTTTGCGAAATCAGGGGCCAAATTGAACGAATTGAGAGTCTAACGGTCACTTAAGAGTTAAATCGCGCAAATCGGAAACCAGAGACCAAAATAAAAAGACGGGCACATTTAAGGTTGCTATTGAAATTTTGACGGGGATACAATTGCATAAAATTAAAAGTTGAAAACTAATTGGGGGTGTAATTGAACCAATCAAACATTGAAGGACCAAACTGTAAAAAAACAATATAGCCATGGCAACCCACGGCCTCTCTGCAAATTCTTTGCAGAGACAGCCTCTGCAACGAATTTGCAGAGGCAGCCTCTGCAACGAATTTGCAGAGGCAGCCTCTGCAACGAATTTGCAGAGGCTGCAGCCTCTGCAACGAATTTGCAGAGGCTGCAGCCTCTGCAACAAATTTGCAGAGACAGCCTCTGCAACAAAATTGCAGAGGCTACAGCCTCTGCACTGCAGCCTCTGCAACGAATTTGTTGCAGAGGCTGCAGCCCCAGCAACGAATTTGCCTCTGCAAATTCGTTGCAGAGGCACCCTCAGGCTGCCCTATAAATAGAGAGGCGGTTTTGAAGCAAAGGGGAGGAAAAGATTGAAGTGAAAAACTGAGAGTAAGACTAGGAGAACACTGAGAGTGGAAGAGAAAAAGAGGGAAGAAAAATAGAATAAAGGTGACGAAAAAAACAAGTAACAGCTCCTGTTTTAGCTCTTCTCTCTCCCCGACCGCTTCATTCTCTCTCTAAGAACTGCCGTGAAACAGCCACCGTCTCTGTCCCCCATCAGCAGCCTGAAAGCCACCACTTGTAGACCACCATCAAGTCCAGCTTCTTCTCCAGCTCCGACGAGTGCACCAGCAGCAACGGCGAACCCAAACCAGTAGCAGACCGGCGACTTCCAGCTCCTCCTCCGGCCACCACAAGCCACCGTTGACGACGCCACAACCACCAGGACAACCACCTCGACTTCATCTACCCGACCATACCAACAGGTGCGCTTTTCGCCACATTTGAATTTTGCAGTATTCATCGCCTTCAACCTCGTCCCTGCATGCAGTGGGACGTGATCGTCCCACTGTTCATGCAGGGCCAGGCGTAAGTCTATTGGGCTGGGCTTTTGTGCCCGGCCCGAAAGTATGGGCCGTCATTTCGGCCCAGAGCCGAATGAGTTGGGCTCCCAGCCCATGATGGCTGGAAGCCCAGTCCATATACTTTTGGGCTCCAGCCACGATGGCTGGAAGCCCAGTCCATATCCTTTGGGCTTCCAGCCCAAGATGCTGGAAGCCCAGCCCACTAAGACTGGGCTGTCAGCCCACTGTGGCTGACAGCCCAGCCACAGCCTTCTGGGCTTCCAGCCCGTGAGGGCTGGAAGCCCAGTCAACTAAGGCTGGGCTGTCAGCCCATTGTGGCTGACAGCCCAGCCCAGAAAAAAATAAAAAAAATAAAAAAATTGAAAAATACAAATTGAAACAAAAAATGTATTTTTTTTTTTTTTTACTATTATCATTATTACAAAAAATTCAAAAAATATAAAAAATGTATTTGTTTTTTTGTGCATACGGCCGGATTCCAAAGCTTTTCTCATTGTATTTTTCGTAAAAAATATGTTGCATCTTTTTCCATATTTTTAAAAATGAAAAATTTGGATATCGTAACCAGTTTGCGATTATCCGTTGGAAGTCGGCCAAAATGTCAAAAATAATTTAACAATTATTTTGTTTTAGCTTTCGCGGTGTAAATTTACATTGTAAAGTACACTCGCAGATAAAAATATTTTTACTACGGTGTAAAATTACATTGTATAATACATCCGTAGATTAAAAAAGATTTTAACTACGGTGTAAAATTACATTGTAAAATACACCCGTAGATAAAAATAAAAGATTTTTACTACGGTGTAAATTTATATTGTAAAGTACGCCCGTAGATAAAAAAAACTTATAACTGCGGTGTAAAATTACATTGTAATGTACACCCGCAGACAAAAAAAAATGTTTTTTTTTTGAAATGTAGTGTAAAAATTTTAACTTAGAAAAACAATCAAACAACAATGCAGCTTACCTTAGGTAGGGTGCACTGGGGGTGATGCGTCTTCCCCTTGCACAACAAGTCCCCTTACCCTAGACTCTCGCAGACCAATAGGTTCCTAGTAACCTTAATACTAGGTGGCGACTCCTAATAATTATAGTCGTAAATTTTACGGCTATAAAAACCCCCATTTTCACCGCGCGCCGTTGTCTCCCCCGAATCACAGGGGAGATGGCGGGGCGCGAAGCGCGTCCAAAAATCGCCGTCGCGACAGATGGCGACTCCACTGGGGACTTGTCGGACTGAGCATTGTTTGTCTGATTGTTATTTTTGAGTTCATTTTTTTTACTCGCATTCTTACTGCTTTAGCATGTAATTTGAGTTTCAGTCAATGCATATCATCGGATGTGAATTATTTTCATCATGCATTTTAATTTCGCAAATAAACCCAATTCTAGGTTAGGTGGGGATTAGCGGTCTGCCTCATGACTTTCAGTCGGGGTTCAGATTCGTGAAACATCCAACTATGAACTGAGTGTTTACTTGATAATGGCGGTCATACTGTGCCCCAACCATTTCTTGTAAACCCCTACACCACCTTCACGTAAGGCGGTCACTGGGCAGTTCATAGACCTTTTGAGACCAGATAGAAAGCTTATCCCTCATATAATGACTTAGAACTTGCCTTTGATTACAAACTCCCCGATAATTTGCCGATGTGCATGTACATACATTTGCATCCACATGCATCCATCACTGTGCATAACATATCATCAACAGGTCAAAATATAGGTCCCCGTAGAGCTCCTACCACTCGACCCCAGCAGAGAAATATGGAGGACGAAGAGCGTGCACACCGTGATGCTCATTTCCAAGAAGAACTGGATTCTCTGAAAGCTAGCGTGGCCAGTCTCACCAGCTTACTCGAGCAAGCACTGAGAAATGCCTCTGGCGAGGGTCCTTCAACTAGACCCGCAGCGGCTACTCAAACACAAGGAATGAACCACCAAGAAGAGGTGACAGGAGTTCAGGATCCGCAACAAAACCCAACTTTCATACAATCAGCAGTGCCGACACCTACACCAACCCCAACAGTTATAGAAGCATCAGAGGGTGTCGACCAAGATAAGATGGCAACGCTGGAAGCCAAGATAAGGGTCATCGAAGGGGCAAATTTATATGACCCAGTGCAAGCTGCAGATATGTGTCTAGTCCCGAATGTTGTAATACCGAAGAAGTTTCGTGTCCCTGAATTTATCATATACACCGGGACACAATGCCCTATCACTCATCTAAAATCATACTGTAACAAAATGGCAGAAGTAGTGCATGATGAAAAACTACTGATGTATTTTTTCCAAGACAGTTTGAGTGGGGCAGCCTTGAATTGGTACATGAGACTAGACAACACCAGGATCCGTAGCTGGAAAAATCTGGTAGATGCTTTCATCAAGCAATACAAGTACAACATGGACATTGCTCTTGACAGAACAAGTTTGTCCAACTTGGAGAAGAAGGACAGAGAAAGCATAAGGGAATATGCTCAAAGATGGAGAGATCTTGCTGCACAGGTACATCCTCCGCTTCTAGATAAAGAGATGGTGACATTATTCGCCAACACGCTAAGAGCACCCTATTACGAACATGTGATGGGCAGTTCAGCACAGCAATTCATGGATGCTGTAGCCGTGGCAGAGCGAATAGAGCAAGGAATCAGAAGTGGTAGAATATCTGCACCTGCGGAGAAAAGGGGCTTTGAAGGCAAGAGAAAAGATATCGAGCATTTTGAAGACGACTATAAGGGTAGGAACAACCAATTCCAAAACTACCATAACCCTTCATCTGAAATCGCCAACATCAATCTTCAAGCCAAAGATCCACCTAAGAACTTCCCAAAGAGAAATTACCAGAAAATCCAAGAACAGCTACCTCCACTACCATTACCTTTGAATGAGATGTATCAAAAGTTGGTAAGCATTAAGCAAGTAGCTCCTGAACCTCAGGCACCTTTGCAACCACCTTACCCTGATTGGTACAAACCCGATCTCACCTGCGAATACCATGCTGGAGCTGCAGGGCATAGCATTCACACTTGTGGTGCTTTCAAGAAGAAGCTCATGCAATTGATTAAAGCGGGGTGGATAACATTCGAAGAAAATTCAGGTCCGGCATCCAATTAGGCTTCACGGAAATAGGATATCAAGTGTCTGCACCATTAAAGTGACGTCGGCAAAAGCTTTTGAAAGGGATTGTGCCGATATCAGGAGATGAAGTCTACTTCCATGATTTCCTTTTTGTTTTGGTCATGTCCGCACCTTATATTCCTGTTTTGACTTGTCGGCAATTTTGCTTGTAACGCCACAAGACTTTTGTTAAGCAAACATTTCTCTTTAGTGATCATGTATTTGTTTGTGTTTACGATGTGTTCTTGCTTATTGTTTAAATAACACAAACACACCTGATATCCCTTTCATCCAAATTATACATGATCTCATGATTTCATCAAGATTTTTGGCAAATCAAATTCTAGTACGAAAATAAATGCCAATTTGATTTTTGTTTAACAAATGTGTTCTGGGAATTCAAAGGATTTCTTTGAAAGGTGATCTCATACCACCAAAACCCACATAATAAAGCTAATCTCTTAGCCAAACAAATAATCCAAAAAAATCAAAAACTTGTTTCGCATGGAAAAGCAAAGCTTATTGATTCAGATTGCATGTTTTTGAAATGAGGAAAGGCCATCTTTGATATGCCTTCACAAAGTCTCAAATATTCTTTGCAGTCCCTATTTGAGCCTAATAATTTTATTTTCTTGATAATTAACCCTGACAAGGATCACACCCTACATTGGGGGAAAGTGCAAAAAAAAAAAAAAAAAAAAAAAAAAAAAAAAAATCTACAAAACAGTCCTCAATGACAAGTGACGCCCGAACAAAGCTGGGGGCATAAACATAAAAAGGGTTTTAGTACACTATAGCAAATTAATTCAACATTTTGGTGGTACTAAAAACCCAACATAGAAAGCCCAAACAAAATACTTGGGGGGCATGTCAAGTCAGCACAACGTTAGTGCCAAAAACCAATAAAAAGCCCAAACAAAATACTTGGGGGGCATGTCAAGTCAGCATGACGTTAGTGCCAAAAACCATGAAAAAACCCAAACAAAATACTTGGGGGGCATGTCAAGTTACCATAATGTTATTGCCAAAAAACCAATGAAAAAACTCAAACAAAATACTTGGGGGGCATGTCAAGTCAGCACAATGTTAGTGCCAAATACCATCGAAAAAAAAACAAATAAATACTGGGGGGCATGTCAAGATGAAAGCCCAAACAAACACTGGGAGGCATGCTAGGTCACTATAAAAATCAATCATAAGGGCTAAATGAAGTTCTAAAAGTAAGCACTAAGTGATCCTTAGTCTAAAAAACCCTTAAACACTTTTTGAGCCTACAAATATCTTTTTTTCGTAGCAAGTAACCTAAGCCTACATTACAAGCCTAATAAAGCCCTTTCTGATCAAATACGAGTTATCTGGATCGATAAGCAATGCTTTTCCATTTGAAACAAACCGTACAAATGTTTTACACGACCTGATCGAAACCTTCCTGACATACGAGACTTGCAAATATCATTTCACATTCTTGTCAAAGTCAACAAAAAACCTGACAATGAGATCACTTGAATTCTTTCGAGAACAAGTTTGTTAAACAAACATCAAAATGGTTTTTGTTCTTGGAATGACTTTGAAATTCCAAAAGTTTTACATGAAAATATTTTTTGCAAATAGTCATCCCTTTCCTGCAAACACTCGTAGCCTAAAACACTGGTGTGACATGACCCGACTTGGGCAATCAAAATACTTTTTGTATTTTGGAATGACTTTGAAATTCCAAAAATCCCACATGAAAACACCATTTTTGCAAATAACCAACCCCTTCCTGCAAACACCTGAAGCCCAAAACACTTTTTGGGCATGACCAAACAGGGGGGCAATCTAAAATGCAATTGAAGTTGGCTCCATCGTTTCTTTTCAAAGAATCTGGATCAAACTCAGGGGGGGCATATCATCTCCAGTGGTCGAAATCACAAGTTGCGGCCTGAGTATGCAGAAGCGAGAAGCCGTCACGAAGTTGACTCCATAATTCCTTTTCAAAGAATCTGGATCAAACTCGGGGGGCATATTGATACGGAAAATCTATCATCTCCAGTGGTCAAAATCACAAGTTGCGGCTTGAGTATGCAGAAGCGAGAAGCCGTCAAATCATGAAGTTGACTCCATAATTCCTTTTCAAAGAATCTGGATCAAACTCGGGGGGCATGTTGATACAGAAAATCTATCATCTCCAGTGGTCAAAATCACAAGTTGCGGCTTGAGTATGCAGAAGCGAGAAGCCGTCAAATCATGAAGTTGACTCCATAATTCCTTTTCAAAGAGTCTGGATCAAACTCGGGGGGCATGTTGATATGAAAAATATATCATCTCCGGTGGTCAAAATCTTAAGTTGCTGCTCGAGTAAGCGAAAGCGAGAAGCCGTCAAAGTCGGAGATCCAATCCCAGAAAAGAAGGTCAGGAAGAAAGGGGACCTATATCTTTCAGGTACGTATACATGCATCATCATGCATTGCATCCCCATTGAGAATCTAAAAAATGTGTTGGAGGGATCGTAATCTACGAACCTTCATTCATTATTTTGTGTGCACGCTTTCAAGCTCTCACCTCTTTCATTTCCTTGAGCATGCTTTCCAGCTTTATCTCTTTTCTAATTTTGGGTGACATCATGCATTGCACCCTCATTGAGAATCTAAAAAATGTTTTGGAGGGATCGTAATCTACGAACCTTCATTCATTATTTTGTGTGCACGCTTTCAAGCTCTCACCTCTTTCATTTCCTTGAGCATGCTTTTCAGCTGTATCTTTTTCTTGATTTTGGGTGTCATCATGCATTGCATCTCCCTAGGAATCCAAGAAATGTTTTGGAGGAATTGTAATTTACAAACCTCTACTCATCATTTTTGTGTGCGTCTTCGAGCCCTCACCACTTTCACTTTCCTAAGAGCGCTTGCGAGCCTTTCATCAGAACAGATAGAGTGTATTTCAATCCTATCCCTTTTCTTATTTGAGTGAGCTTTCTAGCCATCAACCAACTCAGATAGCATGCTTTTTAGCCCTATCTCTTTCCAGAATTTGGGTGAGCTCTCTAGCCATCAATTAAGATAGTGCGCTTTCCAACCCTATCTCTTCCACTCTTGAGTGTGTTTTCCAACCTTCAGCCAACAATTAGGATCATGCGCTTCTTAGCCATTCCTCTCCTCTCGTTTGAGTGAGTTTTCCAACCCTCAACCACCAATTAGGATCGTGCGCTTCTTAGCCATTCCTCTCCTCTCATTTGAGTGAGTTTTGCATCCCTCAACCATCTTTTAGGATCATGCGCTTCTTAGCCATTCCTTTCCTCTCGTTTGATTGCGTTTTCCAACTCTCAACCACCATTTAGGATCATGCGCTTCTTAGCCATTCCTCTCCTCTCATTTGAGTGAGTTTTCCAACCCTCAACCATCCATTAGGATCGTGCGCTTCTTAGCCATTCCTTTCCTCTCGTTTGATTGCGTTTTCCAACCACCAATCAAGATAGTGCGTTTTTCATCCCAATCCTCCTTGTCGAGTGTGTTTTCCAACCTTCGACCATCAATTAAGATAGTGTTTTTCCAACACTATTTTTCTTCCTCTTTTGAGTGAGTTTTCTAACTCTCAACCATAGATCCTAGGTAGCCTGCTTTCTAGCCCTATCTTCCATTCCATCATCTTTACCATTCTCATTTCTGGATGGATCAACCATTTCTTGGTCTGATAAATCCACTTTTCTTTTCTTTACAACACTTACTATCTAAAGTCTTTTACAAGACTTTAGTCGTAAGCATTGTAAAGAGGGGGGCAACTGTCGTAACCCAATTTTTGGGTTACTCCCCAAAATAAAATAAAAATAACAAAAATAAAATAAAAGGGGTCGTCGTGGGTAGAAAAATCAATCTGGAAATTTTGGCTGTTGTCGCAAGTCCAATCGTATCTCTTTGGTTCCAAAAATAAAGACAATACAGATTTAAGGCAAAAATAATTTATCATTGGATGAATCTGTGTAAAAACTAAGTTAAACGACATAATTATATTTTTTATGGGTTGATTCGATTTAATCGTCGACAAATTTAAAGTTTAATTATGATCGGGAATTAATTTAAGGTCCAATTAAAGGATTTAATTAAGTGCAAGGACTTAATTATACTTTAAATTGGTCAAATTAATTTTATTAAAGGCTTAGTCAATGAGAAATCAATTTCTTGAATTTAATTCGGGCTCAATTGTTGAGAATGGAATTTTCGGAGACCGATTTGAATTTTTAAGTCAATTTTGCGAAATCAGGGGCCAAATTGAACGAATTGAGAGTCTAACGGTCACTTAAGAGTTAAATCGCGCAAATCGGAAACCAGAGACCAAAATAAAAAGACGGGCACATTTAAGGTTGCTATTGAAATTTTGACGGGGATACAATTGCATAAAATTAAAAGTTGAAAACTAATTGGGGGTGTAATTGAACCAATCAAACATTGAAGGACCAAACTGTAAAAAACAATATAGCCATGGCAACCCACGGCCTCTCTGCAAATTCTTTGCAGAGACAGCCTCTGCAACGAATTTGCAGAGGCAGCCTCTGCAACGAATTTGCAGAGGCAGCCTCTGCAACGAATTTGCAGAGGCTGCAGCCTCTGCAACAAATTTGCAGAGACAGCCTCTGCAACAAAATTGCAGAGGCTACAGCCTCTGCACTGCAGCCTCTGCAACGAATTTGTTGCAGAGGCTGCAGCCCCAGCAACGAATTTGCCTCTGCAAATTCGTTGCAGAGGCACCCTCAGGCTGCCCTATAAATAGAGAGGCGGTTTTGAAGCAAAGGGGAGGAAAAGATTGAAGTGAAAAACTGAGAGTAAGACTAGGAGAACACTGAGAGTGGAAGAGAAAAAGAGGGAAGAAAAATAGAATAAAGGTGACGAAAAAAAACAAGTAACAGCTCCTGTTTTAGCTCTTCTCTCTCCCCGACCGCTTCATTCTCTCTCTAAGAACTGCCGTGAAACAGCCACCGTCTCTGTCCCCCATCAGCAGCCTGAAAGCCACCACTTGTAGACCACCATCAAGTCCAGCTTCTTCTCCAGCTCCGACGAGTGCACCAGCAGCAACGGCGAACCCAAACCAGTAGCAGACCGGCGACTTCCAGCTCCTCCTCCGGCCACCACAAGCCACCGTTGACGACGCCACAACCACCAGGACAACCACCTCGACTTCATCTACCCGACCATACCAACAGGTGCGCTTTTCGCCACATTTGAATTTTGCAGTATTCATCGCCTTCAACCTCGTCCCTGCATGCAGTGGGACGTGATCGTCCCACTGTTCATGCAGGGCCAGGCGTAAGTCTATTGGGCTGGGCTTTTGTGCCCGGCCCGAAAGTATGGGCCGTCATTTCGGCCCAGAGCCGAATGAGTTGGGCTCCCAGCCCATGATGGCTGGAAGCCCAGTCCATATACTTTTGGGCTCTAGCCACGATGGCTGGAAGCCCAGTCCATATCCTTTGGGCTTCCAGCCCAAGATGCTGGAAGCCCAGCCCACTAAGACTGGGCTGTCAGCCCACTGTGGCTGACAGCCCAGCCACAGCCTTCTGGGCTTCCAGCCCGTGAGGGCTGGAAGCCCAGTCAACTAAGGCTGGGCTGTCAGCCCATTGTGGCTGACAGCCCAGCCCAGAAAAAAATAAAAAAAATAAAAAAATTGAAAAATACAAATTGAAACAAAAAATGTATTTTTATTTTTTTTACTATTATCATTATTACAAAAAATTCAAAAAATATAAAAAATGTATTTGTTTTTTTGTGCATACGGCCGGATTCCAAAGCTTTTCTCATTGTATTTTTCGTAAAAAATATGTTGCATCTTTTTCCATATTTTTAAAAATGAAAAATTTGGATATCGTAACCAGTTTGCGATTATCCGTTGGAAGTCGGCCAAAATGTCAAAAATAATTTAACAATTATTTTGTTTTAGCTTTCGCGGTGTAAATTTACATTGTAAAGTACACTCGCAGATAAAAATATTTTTACTACGGTGTAAAATTACATTGTATAATACATCCGTAGATTAAAAAAGATTTTAACTACGGTGTAAAATTACATTGTAAAATACACCCGTAGATAAAAATAAAAGATTTTTACTACGGTGTAAATTTATATTGTAAAGTACGCCCGTAGATAAAAAAAACTTATAACTGCGGTGTAAAATTACATTGTAATGTACACCCGCAGACAAAAAAAAATGTTTTTTTTTTGAAATGTAGTGTAAAAATTTTAACTTAGAAAAACAATCAAACAACAATGCAGCTTACCTTAGGTAGGGTGCACTGGGGGTGATGCGTCTTCCCCTTGCACAACAAGTCCCCTTACCCTAGACTCTCGCAGACCAATAGGTTCCTAGTAACCTTAATACTAGGTGGCGACTCCTAATAATTATAGTCGTAAATTTTACGGCTATAAAAACCCCCATTTTCACCGCGCGCCGTTGTCTCCCCCGAATCACAGGGGAGATGGCGGGGCGCGAAGCGCGTCCAAAAATCACCGTCGCGACAGATGGCGACTCCACTGGGGACTTGTCGGACTGAGCATTGTTTGTCTGATTGTTATTTTTGAGTTCATTTTTTTTACTCGCATTCTTACTGCTTTAGCATGTAATTTGAGTTTCAGTCAATGCATATCATCGGATGTGAATTATTTTCATCATGCATTTTAATTTCGCAAATAAACCCAATTCTAGGTTAGGTGGGGATTAGCGGTCTGCCTCATGACTTTCAGTCGGGGTTCAGATTCGTGAAACATCCAACTATGAACTGAGTGTTTACTTGATAATGGCGGTCATACTGTGCCCCAACCATTTCTTGTAAACCCCTACACCACCTTCACGTAAGGCGGTCACTGGGCAGTTCATAGACCTTTTGAGACCAGATAGAAAGCTTATCCCTCATATAATGACTTAGAACTTGCCTTTGATTACAAACTCCCCGATAATTTGCCGATGTGCATGTACATACATTTGCATCCACATGCATCCATCACTGTGCATAACATATCATCAACAGGTCAAAATATAGGTCCCCGTAGAGCTCCTACCACTCGACCCCAGCAGAGAAATATGGAGGACGAAGAGCGTGCACACCGTGATGCTCATTTCCAAGAAGAACTGGATTCTCTGAAAGCTAGCGTGGCCAGTCTCACCAGCTTACTCGAGCAAGCACTGAGAAATGCCTCTGGCGAGGGTCCTTCAACTAGACCCGCAGCGGCTACTCAAACACAAGGAATGAACCACCAAGAAGAGGTGACAGGAGTTCAGGATCCGCAACAAAACCCAACTTTCATACAATCAGCAGTGCCGACACCTACACCAACCCCAACAGTTATAGAAGCATCAGAGGGTGTCGACCAAGATAAGATGGCAACGCTGGAAGCCAAGATAAGGGTCATCGAAGGGGCAAATTTATATGACCCAGTGCAAGCTGCAGATATGTGTCTAGTCCCGAATGTTGTAATACCGAAGAAGTTTCGTGTCCCTGAATTTATCATATACACCGGGACACAATGCCCTATCACTCATCTAAAATCATACTGTAACAAAATGGCAGAAGTAGTGCATGATGAAAAACTACTGATGTATTTTTTCCAAGACAGTTTGAGTGGGGCAGCCTTGAATTGGTACATGAGACTAGACAACACCAGGATCCGTAGCTGGAAAAATCTGGTAGATGCTTTCATCAAGCAATACAAGTACAACATGGACATTGCTCTTGACAGAACAAGTTTGTCCAACTTGGAGAAGAAGGACAGAGAAAGCATAAGGGAATATGCTCAAAGATGGAGAGATCTTGCTGCACAGGTACATCCTCCGCTTCTAGATAAAGAGATGGTGACATTATTCGCCAACACGCTAAGAGCACCCTATTACGAACATGTGATGGGCAGTTCAGCACAGCAATTCATGGATGCTGTAGCCGTGGCAGAGCGAATAGAGCAAGGAATCAGAAGTGGTAGAATATCTGCACCTGCGGAGAAAAGGGGCTTTGAAGGCAAGAGAAAAGATATCGAGCATTTTGAAGACGACTATAAGGGTAGGAACAACCAATTCCAAAACTACCATAACCCTTCATCTGAAATCGCCAACATCAATCTTCAAGCCAAAGATCCACCTAAGAACTTCCCAAAGAGAAATTACCAGAAAATCCAAGAACAGCTACCTCCACTACCATTACCTTTGAATGAGATGTATCAAAAGTTGGTAAGCATTAAGCAAGTAGCTCCTGAACCTCAGGCACCTTTGCAACCACCTTACCCTGATTGGTACAAACCCGATCTCACCTGCGAATACCATGCTGGAGCTGCAGGGCATAGCATTCACACTTGTGGTGCTTTCAAGAAGAAGCTCATGCAATTGATTAAAGCGGGGTGGATAACATTCGAAGAAAATTCAGGTCCGGCATCCAATTAGGCTTCACGGAAATAGGATATCAAGTGTCTGCACCATTAAAGTGACGTCGGCAAAAGCTTTTGAAAGGGATTGTGCCGATATCAGGAGATGAAGTCTACTTCCATGATTTCCTTTTTGTTTTGGTCATGTCCGCACCTTATATTCCTGTTTTGACTTGTCGGCAATTTTGCTTGTAACGCCACAAGACTTTTGTTAAGCAAACATTTCTCTTTAGTGATCATGTATTTGTTTGTGTTTACGATGTGTTCTTGCTTATTGTTTAAATAACACAAACACACCTGATATCCCTTTCATCCAAATTATACATGATCTCATGATTTCATCAAGATTTTTGGCAAATCAAATTCTAGTACGAAAATAAATGCCAATTTGATTTTTGTTTAACAAATGTGTTCTGGGAATTCAAAGGATTTCTTTGAAAGGTGATCTCATACCACCAAAACCCACATAATAAAGCTAATCTCTTAGCCAAACAAATAATCCAAAAAAATCAAAAACTTGTTTCGCATGGAAAAGCAAAGCTTATTGATTCAGATTGCATGTTTTTGAAATGAGGAAAGGCCATCTTTGATATGCCTTCACAAAGTCTCAAATATTCTTTGCAGTCCCTATTTGAGCCTAATAATTTTATTTTCTTGATAATTAACCCTGACAAGGATCACACCCTACATTGGGGGAAAGTGCAAAAAAAAAAAAAAAAAAAAAAAAAAAAAAAAAATCTACAAAACAGTCCTCAATGACAAGTGACGCCCGAACAAAGCTGGGGGCATAAACATAAAAAGGGTTTTAGTACACTATAGCAAATTAATTCAACATTTTGGTGGTACTAAAAACCCAACATAGAAAGCCCAAACAAAATACTTGGGGGGCATGTCAAGTCAGCACAACGTTAGTGCCAAAAACCAATAAAAAGCCCAAACAAAATACTTGGGGGGCATGTCAAGTCAGCATGACGTTAGTGCCAAAAACCATGAAAAAACCCAAACAAAATACTTGGGGGGCATGTCAAGTTACCATAATGTTATTGCCAAAAAACCAATGAAAAAACTCAAACAAAATACTTGGGGGGCATGTCAAGTCAGCACAATGTTAGTGCCAAATACCATCGAAAAAAAAACAAATAAATACTGGGGGGCATGTCAAGATGAAAGCCCAAACAAACACTGGGAGGCATGCTAGGTCACTATAAAAATCAATCATAAGGGCTAAATGAAGTTCTAAAAGTAAGCACTAAGTGATCCTTAGTCTAAAAAACCCTTAAACACTTTTTGAGCCTACAAATATCTTTTTTTCGTAGCAAGTAACCTAAGCCTACATTACAAGCCTAATAAAGCCCTTTCTGATCAAATACGAGTTATCTGGATCGATAAGCAATGCTTTTCCATTTGAAACAAACCGTACAAATGTTTTACACGACCTGATCGAAACCTTCCTGACATACGAGACTTGCAAATATCATTTCACATTCTTGTCAAAGTCAACAAAAAACCTGACAATGAGATCACTTGAATTCTTTCGAGAACAAGTTTGTTAAACAAACATCAAAATGGTTTTTGTTCTTGGAATGACTTTGAAATTCCAAAAGTTTTACATGAAAATATTTTTTGCAAATAGTCATCCCTTTCCTGCAAACACTCGTAGCCTAAAACACTGGTGTGACATGACCCGACTTGGGCAATCAAAATACTTTTTGTATTTTGGAATGACTTTGAAATTCCAAAAATCCCACATGAAAACACCATTTTTGCAAATAACCAACCCCTTCCTGCAAACACCTGAAGCCCAAAACACTTTTTGGGCATGACCAAACAGGGGGGCAATCTAAAATGCAATTGAAGTTGGCTCCATCGTTTCTTTTCAAAGAATCTGGATCAAACTCAGGGGGGGCATATCATCTCCAGTGGTCGAAATCACAAGTTGCGGCCTGAGTATGCAGAAGCGAGAAGCCGTCACGAAGTTGACTCCATAATTCCTTTTCAAAGAATCTGGATCAAACTCGGGGGGCATATTGATACGGAAAATCTATCATCTCCAGTGGTCAAAATCACAAGTTGCGGCTTGAGTATGCAGAAGCGAGAAGCCGTCAAATCATGAAGTTGACTCCATAATTCCTTTTCAAAGAATCTGGATCAAACTCGGGGGGCATGTTGATACAGAAAATCTATCATCTCCAGTGGTCAAAATCACAAGTTGCGGCTTGAGTATGCAGAAGCGAGAAGCCGTCAAATCATGAAGTTGACTCCATAATTCCTTTTCAAAGAGTCTGGATCAAACTCGGGGGGCATGTTGATATGAAAAATATATCATCTCCGGTGGTCAAAATCTTAAGTTGCTGCTCGAGTAAGCGAAAGCGAGAAGCCGTCAAAGTCGGAGATCCAATCCCAGAAAAGAAGGTCAGGAAGAAAGGGGACCTATATCTTTCAGGTACGTATACATGCATCATCATGCATTGCATCCCCATTGAGAATCTAAAAAATGTGTTGGAGGGATCGTAATCTACGAACCTTCATTCATTATTTTGTGTGCACGCTTTCAAGCTCTCACCTCTTTCATTTCCTTGAGCATGCTTTCCAGCTTTATCTCTTTTCTAATTTTGGGTGACATCATGCATTGCACCCTCATTGAGAATCTAAAAAATGTTTTGGAGGGATCGTAATCTACGAACCTTCATTCATTATTTTGTGTGCACGCTTTCAAGCTCTCACCTCTTTCATTTCCTTGAGCATGCTTTTCAGCTGTATCTTTTTCTTGATTTTGGGTGTCATCATGCATTGCATCTCCCTAGGAATCCAAGAAATGTTTTGGAGGAATTGTAATTTACAAACCTCTACTCATCATTTTTGTGTGCGTCTTCGAGCCCTCACCACTTTCACTTTCCTAAGAGCGCTTGCGAGCCTTTCATCAGAACAGATAGAGTGTATTTCAATCCTATCCCTTTTCTTATTTGAGTGAGCTTTCTAGCCATCAACCAACTCAGATAGCATGCTTTTTAGCCCTATCTCTTTCCAGAATTTGGGTGAGCTCTCTAGCCATCAATTAAGATAGTGCGCTTTCCAACCCTATCTCTTCCACTCTTGAGTGTGTTTTCCAACCTTCAGCCAACAATTAGGATCATGCGCTTCTTAGCCATTCCTCTCCTCTCGTTTGAGTGAGTTTTCCAACCCTCAACCACCAATTAGGATCGTGCGCTTCTTAGCCATTCCTCTCCTCTCATTTGAGTGAGTTTTGCATCCCTCAACCATCTTTTAGGATCATGCGCTTCTTAGCCATTCCTTTCCTCTCGTTTGATTGCGTTTTCCAACTCTCAACCACCATTTAGGATCATGCGCTTCTTAGCCATTCCTCTCCTCTCATTTGAGTGAGTTTTCCAACCCTCAACCATCCATTAGGATCGTGCGCTTCTTAGCCATTCCTTTCCTCTCGTTTGATTGCGTTTTCCAACCACCAATCAAGATAGTGCGTTTTTCATCCCAATCCTCCTTGTCGAGTGTGTTTTCCAACCTTCGACCATCAATTAAGATAGTGTTTTTCCAACACTATTTTTCTTCCTCTTTTGAGTGAGTTTTCTAACTCTCAACCATAGATCCTAGGTAGCCTGCTTTCTAGCCCTATCTTCCATTCCATCATCTTTACCATTCTCATTTCTGGATGGATCAACCATTTCTTGGTCTGATAAATCCACTTTTCTTTTCTTTACAACACTTACTATCTAAAGTCTTTTACAAGACTTTAGTCGTAAGCATTGTAAAGAGGGGGGCAACTGTCGTAACCCAATTTTTGGACGGCGATTTTTGGACGACAGATCGCGACGGCGATTTTTGGACGCGCTTCGCGCCCCGCCATCTCCCCTGTGATTCGGGGGAGACAACGGCGCGCGGTGAAAATGGGGGTTTTTATAGCCGTAAAATTTACGACTATAATTATTAGGAGTCGCCACCTAGTATTAAGGTTACTAGGAACCTATTGGTCTGCGAGAGTCTAGGGTAAGGGGACTTGTTGTGCAAGGGGAAGACGCATCACCCCCAGTGCACCCTACCTAAGGTAAGCTGCATTGTTGTTTGATTGTTTTTCTAAGTTAAAATTTTTACACTACATTTCAAAAAAAAAACATTTTTTTTTGTCTGCGGGTGTACATTACAATGTAATTTTACACCGCAGTTATAAGTTTTTTTTATCTACGGGCGTACTTTACAATATAAATTTACACCGTAGTAAAAATCTTTTATTTTTATCTACGGGTGTATTTTACAATGTAATTTTACACCGTAGTTAAAATCTTTTTTAATCTACGGATGTATTATACAATGTAATTTTACACCGTAGTAAAAATATTTTTATCTGCGAGTGTACTTTACAATGTAAATTTACACCGCGAAAGCTAAAACAAAATAATTGTTAAATTATTTTTGACATTTTGGCCGACTTCCAACGGATAATCGCAAACTGGTTACGATATCCAAATTTTTCATTTTTAAAAATATGGAAAAAGATGCAACATATTTTTTACGAAAAATACAATGAGAAAAGCTTTGGAATCCGGCCGTATGCACAAAAAAACAAATACATTTTTTATATTTTTTGAATTTTTTGTAATAATGATAATAGTAAAAAAAATAAAAATACATTTTTTGTTTCAATTTGTATTTTTCAATTTTTTTATTTTTTTTATTTTTTTCTGGGCTGGGCTGTCAGCCACAATGGGCTGACAGCCCAGCCTTAGTTGACTGGGCTTCCAGCCCTCACGGGCTGGAAGCCCAGAAGGCTGTGGCTGGGCTGTCAGCCACAGTGGGCTGACAGCCCAGTCTTAGTGGGCTGGGCTTCCAGCATCTTGGGCTGGAAGCCCAAAGGATATGGACTGGGCTTCCAGCCATCGTGGCTGGAGCCCAAAAGTATATGGACTGGGCTTCCAGCCATCATGGGCTGGGAGCCCAACTCATTCGGCTCTGGGCCGAAATGACGGCCCATACTTTCGGGCCGGGCACAAAAGCCCAGCCCAATAGACTTACGCCTGGCCCTGCATGAACAGTGGGACGATCACGTCCCACTGCATGCAGGGACGAGGTTGAAGGCGATGAATACTGCAAAATTCAAATGTGGCGAAAAGCGCACCTGTTGGTATGGTCGGGTAGATGAAGTCGAGGTGGTTGTCCTGGTGGTTGTGGCGTCGTCAACGGTGGCTTGTGGTGGCCGGAGGAGGAGCTGGAAGTCGCCGGTCTGCTACTGGTTTGGGTTCGCCGTTGCTGCTGGTGCACTCGTCGGAGCTGGAGAAGAAGCTGGACTTGATGGTGGTCTACAAGTGGTGGCTTTCAGGCTGCTGATGGGGGACAGAGACGGTGGCTGTTTCACGGCAGTTCTTAGAGAGAGAATGAAGCGGTCGGGGAGAGAGAAGAGCTAAAACAGGAGCTGTTACTTGTTTTTTTTCGTCACCTTTATTCTATTTTTCTTCCCTCTTTTTCTCTTCCACTCTCAGTGTTCTCCTAGTCTTACTCTCAGTTTTTCACTTCAATCTTTTCCTCCCCTTTGCTTCAAAACCGCCTCTCTATTTATAGGGCAGCCTGAGGGTGCCTCTGCAACGAATTTGCAGAGGCAAATTCGTTGCTGGGGCTGCAGCCTCTGCAACAAATTCGTTGCAGAGGCTGCAGTGCAGAGGCTGTAGCCTCTGCAATTTTGTTGCAGAGGCTGTCTCTGCAAATTTGTTGCAGAGGCTGCAGCCTCTGCAAATTCGTTGCAGAGGCTGCCTCTGCAAATTCGTTGCAGAGGCTGCCTCTGCAAATTCGTTGCAGAGGCTGTCTCTGCAAAGAATTTGCAGAGAGGCCGTGGGTTGCCATGGCTATATTGTTTTTTACAGTTTGGTCCTTCAATGTTTGATTGGTTCAATTACACCCCCAATTAGTTTTCAACTTTTAATTTTATGCAATTGTATCCCCGTCAAAATTTCAATAGCAACCTTAAATGTGCCCGTCTTTTTATTTTGGTCTCTGGTTTCCGATTTGCGCGATTTAACTCTTAAGTGACCGTTAGACTCTCAATTCGTTCAATTTGGCCCCTGATTTCGCAAAATTGACTTAAAAATTCAAATCGGTCTCCGAAAATTCCATTCTCAACAATTGAGCCCGAATTAAATTCAAGAAATTGATTTCTCATTGACTAAGCCTTTAATAAAATTAATTTGACCAATTTAAAGTATAATTAAGTCCTTGCACTTAATTAAATCCTTTAATTGGACCTTAAATTAATTCCCGATCATAATTAAACTTTAAATTTGTCGACGATTAAATCGAATCAACCCATAAAAAATATAATTATGTCGTTTAACTTAGTTTTTACACAGATTCATCCAATGATAAATTATTTTTGCCTTAAATCTGTATTGTCTTTATTTTTGGAACCAAAGAGATACGATTGGACTTGCGACAACAGCCAAAATTTCCAGATTGATTTTTCTACCCACGCCGACCCCTTTTATTTTATTTTTGTTATTTTTATTTTATTTTGGGGAGTAACCCAAAAATTGGGTTACGACACCTATGACTCAAGTTATAAGACTAAAATACTCTCATGAAAAATAACCTATGTAAATTTGAGTTAATCTATCAAACTCGTCACTTAAATCATAAGATTGAATAACTCTTAAAAAGAAAATAAAGAAAATTAGGAAATTCAATTCCCAATAAACTTGTTATTGAATGATAAATTGTAAAAACTCAATATAAAAAAGAATATAATAAAATGACTTGTTTATACTAAAGTTAGCCTATAAGAACTCAATGATTCGAATAGTGAGATTAAAATAATCATATAGGAAGTAAAGTGAAACAAATCATGAAATCTAATTTTTAATCAACTCATTGTTGAAAGATGAGATTAGAAAAACACATCAATTAATCTCATAGAATGTAAACAAAAAAATAACCCGAGTAAATTTGGGTTAATTTGTCATCGTGATTTAGATAATGAGACTAAGATAACCCTATAAAAAACAAATCAAAATAAATTATAAAGTTCAAGACTTAATCAACTTGTTTTTCAAGGATGAAATTGGAGAAAAAAATCAATCTAGAAAAGGATATGATAAAATGACCCTAGTTTACTAAGATTAACTTGTAAATCTTGTGACTCAGATTATGATATCATGATAAACTCATTGAAAAAAAACTAAAATAAATCATAAAATCTAATTCCTAACAACGTTGAAGGAGAAAATAAAATAAAAATCAAATTAAAAAAAATATTCGAGTCAGTTGAGTAAACCCTTTAAATCCATAACACAGATTATGAGATTAGGGTAATAAGATAAAGAGCAAATTGCAACAAATCATATCATATAATTTCTAATAAACTAAATATTGAAAAATAAAATAAAATATTATTCTAATAAATAATATTTGATGCACATTAAGAACACCACATCTTCTAATTTGTTTTTGTTAAATTAAATTTCAGTTTTTTTTTTATTATATTGGAAAGACAAATTAGTTATAAACAAATGCACTAGTCAGCATATAATCTTTCAAATTAATTATTTAAGATTATGATTGAGTTTACTTTTGAAAATACTTTTCGTTTAGAAATACATTAAAATAATATATTTTTTATTTTTTAAAAATTATTTTTTATATAACACATAAAATAATTTTAAAACACTATTTTTTTTTAATTTAAAATAAAAAATAAATAAAATTTAATTTTTTTACAAAAATAATTTTAAAACTTACTTCCAAACAACCGATACCCTTTCCTTAAAAAAAAAAAAAAACTGCCATTCCAATTAAATTGAAGTGCATTTCCTTATCTTCCTCTATAAAAACCCCATCTAAAACCCTGCCTCATTTATCTCCGTCAGGGTTATAATTCCAGAAATGGCGACTTCCCTCCTCACTCGTTCCCTCCTCCTCCAAAATATCACCTCCAAAACCCTAATCTCCTCCATCCTCTCCCGACCCTTCACTTCCCTCTCCGCCACCTCCTCTACTCTACTCCGCCGTTCTCTTCGTCCTCTCTCCGCTGCAGCCAACATCAATCGCTCTGTCTCTCGGATTTCAATCAGGTCGTTTTCTGTCAAGCCATCATCGTCTTCTCTTAACGACCCAAGCCCTAACTGGTCCAACAGACCTCCAAAAGAGACTATCTTGCTTGATGGATGCGATTTTGAGCACTGGCTCGTCGTCATGGATAAGCCTGAAGGAGATCCCACTCGTGACGAGATCATCGATTATTATATTAAAACCCTTTCTGAAGTTGTTGGAAGGTAATTTGTTAAAGTTTACACCTTAATTTCATTTCTCGTTCACTTTAATTGTTTTTTTAATTTAATTTTTTTGTGTTAATTGTTAGTTTTAGTGGATGAAATATTGATATTCATTTTTGCTTAGAAATTACGGGCTCTATATATTGATTAATTGTTATTCTATTTCAATTTAACAGACTGCTTGGAAACGAAGGAATTGGCAAGAAATGATTTTAATTCTTTATTTTTTTAGCAGTTCTCAAGTTTGGAACTAAATTTGCATCATGAAATGAAGTCAATGACTTAAAAAAAGATGTGATTTTCATATAATTCAAAATCGCACCCAAAAGATGTTATTTACTTGGAATTCCACACAATTAGTCGTTGTGTATTTCCATTATCCGAAATGCCCCGCAATATGTTGTTTTGAAACCTACCAAATATAGGTTTCAGCTCTTCACTGCCAGCAAATTATAATGCTATCCAGTTATTAATTTACATCAAATATAAATGTTAGGCTAAATCCAAATGAAGTAATTGAATAGAAATTACCTCTTCATGTAGAATTGATTTCATTTTTATCTTAGAATTTGTATAAGCTAGCTGTGGGTTAATTGGTTGTAATTTTTTATTCTATTTTATGTATTTATGTGTTGGATTTGGTTACTTATTATGGAGGGTTTGTGCATGCTTCCATGCATGTTATTGATGTCTTGTGGTTTCTTTGTGATTTGTTATTGTTTGAAGGGTTGCAGTTTGCAGTTTTGTAAGTGTGTTTGAGGCTTATGAGTTGTACCTAACCTTTTGCTAGAGGGGTTTGAGTGCATTTCAAGTATACTTCTCTAAGAATCAAGAGTTTGATTGCTTAATTGTTCTTGTTTCTGACTTTGATGGCAATCTTGTTTTATAGCGTAATATGTGATTTGTGTTTTGGATTACAGTAAGTAGAGTGCTATTCTCAGCGTTTGAATATTCCTGCTGCTTTGAATATTTAGCATCTCTATCTGTGTTTCAGTGCAGGGGAGCTGTATATTTTATTTTTTAATTTATTTTATCTTACTGGAGGAATCTGGAATTAAATGGGTTTTTGTGGTGCAAGTATTGGTCATTTAAATTTTGTGTCTGTATGACAGTGAGGAAGAAGCGAGGAAAAAGATCTATTCAGTTTCTACTCGATGCTACTTTGCCTTTGGAGCTCTGGTGTCCGAAGAGGTTTCTTACAAGATTAAAGGTATATTTGCTTTCAAGCTGTGGAGTAAAGGGGAGCTGGGGTTGGCCATGGCCTTACCAAGGATTAAAACTCTTCCTCTTCTGAACTAATAATATCTTGCATTTGGCCCATTTTAA
Source organism: Salix caprea (assembly GCA_964035475.1). Classification (NCBI taxonomy): domain Eukaryota; kingdom Viridiplantae; phylum Streptophyta; class Magnoliopsida; order Malpighiales; family Salicaceae; genus Salix; species Salix caprea. The sequence continues at coordinate 7,506,319 of OZ037749.1, read as the reverse complement.
CCCAACAAAACCCTTAACTTGAATTCTTTAAATATGTTTTTAACCATTGTTAAATCCTAGATGTAAATTACCTCCCTTCACCTTAACAAGATGACATTTGGTTCCTTTCAAAATCTGGAAAAACACAAAAATGGACAACTTTGCTCACTTCTATTTTTTATATTTTTTTATTAAAAAAAATGTATTCAAGTGTGTAATGGTAATTGCTTTTAATGGGAAAAAATGGGCCACTGCGCAGAATTGATTGGTATAGGATGTTACTATTTTGAAGTTTGAATGTGATGGATGTGTTCTGTTGGTAACTTTTTCAGAGCTGAAAAATGTTCGCTGGGTTCTTCCAGATTCGTACTTAGATGTGAAGAACAAAGATTATGGAGGTAAGGGATATTTCCCCCCCTTTTTTGTATATGATATCAATATATTGTTGTAGATGCGTGATTTTTTGCATTTAGCAGTACTGTGTGCATCTTTTTTTTTAGTATCTTTTTTATCCTTAGGGAACTTCTGGCATAAATGTTTTGTGCACCAAGTAATCGTTTTTAATATCTTGCCTCTCTATCTACAATTGTTGAAGCTCATCCTGGTAGGTTGGATGCTATTTAAACCCTTCTAGACATTGACCAAATTAGGATTTTACTAGAATATCTCTAACTTCACTAGGGTTTTGCAGGCAATATTTCCAGGATTGGCTTTGCTTTGTGATAATCACATTTGAGTTGCGAGTCTTGGTTTTCCTTTTTTTATTTTTTTAAAGTAGAAGGTAAAAAATGCAAAATTCCATCAAGATCATATCTCGCCAAATAGTCTCTGATGCAGTTGTCTAATGATTGCATGTATTTGTTAATAACAGCTTAACAATCCTAATTTTAAATGCAAGTGCTCAAAGAAAGCAGCATGCTTTCCTTTTGAGTTAGGGTAAGATGATGGTGCCCTGATTATGTTTTCATACTGCTAGGATTTTGGTCTGTTTCTGCAGAGTCCCACATTCAGAAGTGCTCATTTCTTTTTGTTTGAAACTTTGAGGGTGAATGCTCCTTTTATCCGAAAGTCATGATTGTTACTATTTATCCTTTGTGATTAGCAAGTCATGACATTATGCTATAATTGATTGTTGCGTGATCCTTTTTTTCCTTTTAGGGGAGCCATTTATTGATGGGAAAGCTGTGCCCTATGACCCAAAATATCACGAGGAATGGATAAGGAACAACGCGAGGGCAAATGAAAGAAATAGGCGCAATGATCGACCACGTAATGTTGACAGATCAAGAAATTTTGACAGAAGAAGGGAAAACATGCAGCAGCGTGATGGAGCTCCTCCTCCTCCTATGGCTAACCAGGGTTTTCAGAACCCTGCTCCCAATGTGGCTGGACAACCACAAAACATGGGCAGACAAGGTGGACCGCCACCATCGCCACAGAACAGCTACAGGGTGGGACCTGGTGGACCACCACCTAACAACTATAATATGGGTGGACCCCCGAACATTGGTGGACCACCGCCTAATAACTATGCAGGTTGGCAACAGAACAATATAAATAGGGGGCCGCAGAATGTGCCACCACAAAACAGCATGCCACCGCAGAACAACTACGTGCCTCCTCAAAACAACTACATTCGCCCACAGAACATGCCTCCACAGAACAACATGCCTCCACAGAACAACATGGGAGGATGGTCCAATGACATGCCTGGGAACATGCAGCACAACTTCCAGAGTGGGCCTAATGATGGAGGCTATCAAGGTGGGCCACCAAACTACCAGAACAGCTACCCTCCAAGCAGGGATTGAAGCATGCATAGTTGAAACACTTACCCAGCTTATAAATTCCCCCGAATGGACCCTATTCTTGAGGCTGTGTAGATAATGCAAGATATTTCAAATTTCTAGGACTTGTGGTGTTGACGGTACTTGTCATTCTACCCGGCACGATGCTGTTTAAGGCAGTCTTTAATGTGAGATTTTATATATTGCAATTTGAATGGTAGGATTCAGTGCCTACGAGAATAGTGAAGGCTGTCCGCAGGTACGAGGTAGCATTTAAAAAGGGTGGAATTATTGTTGTCTACAGCGTGTTTTGCTGCTTTTAGTTTGTTCCATATTTGCCTGTCACGATGGTGTTCAAGACCTGGTTTAACGTCTGGATCGGTAGCTCATAAGTTTAAGGAAAGGATCCGGTATCATCAGTGAATAAAAGGAAACCTCCCCGCAAGTAGAAGGCAGTCCTGAAGCGGTTTTTAGCTCATAGCTCTCTATCAGATTGCTCTTGACCATATCTTCTTTCTGCTTGAATGTGAAAGGAACAGATGGTGGGCGCTTTGAAAGTGCTAGAAATTTCTCTCGGTATATTGTATTGTGGTTTTGTGAACCCTAGCTGCTGTGTTATCTCGTTTTCTTCGCATGCATATTATCATTTGTGATGCATAAACTGCATCCTATGCAAGCCATACTATTGAGTTTGCCAACAAGCACTTCAGTTTGGTCGTTGTGACCGCGGCCTGAATGTGATAATGTCCTAGAACAGTACATTTGAACAAGATATTCTTGAAATCAACTTCAGATACCTATGAGAGAACAGCTACATCATTCTCGGAAATTAGCTGAAACACTGATAAAATAACAGAGACATACTCGTCGAAATTACAGTCCAGGGATCCTGCCCTTCCCCAAAAGGATTTCATCTCTTCACAGACAGCGTCTGCGTAGCTGACAATTTCTAAAGGATAGGCAAAAACAGCTACCAGATGGAAGTCATAATTAGAAAAGTGCAACTCTTACTGCATTCATCTCCCAGCAAATAAATGCTGAGTAGATGGTGCTGCAAAAGCTTCTTTGGTAACGGATTCAATTCTTTTGTTTTTGGCATCTCGGATCTGCTCAGCAAGTGAAGCTTCAGTTTGAGTTTTTTTTTGCTCTTTTTAATCTCTACATCTAGTTTCTCCCAAGCTTGGCTATTGAAAGTCAATGATGCCCCTTGGCGAATCATCTGGTCATTAATGGATTTTCTTTTTCGAATCTATAGAGAAAACATATAGCCTTGTTAAGACAAACATGTAAAAGAAATGAGAATGAGATAAAAAGAAATTAAACAATAAACATTAATGTGAACAACATTTGATGTATAGGACCCCCACAAAGCATGGTCTCATCATGGAATTGCTTGTTTCATGCGAAAGATACCAAGAACAAAGATAGCAGTTGGATCGTAAGAGCATGTCCAGCCTCTATATATTAGGTTTTAACAAAAAGGGTTGAAGTATATGAATAGCTAGAATGAGTAAAAGATAGCCTGCAGTGTAAATGTCTTCCAGGGTGTGGCTCCAACATAGAAACCAGTTCATAAGATTCTCCTCTTTCTTGTATTTTCCTTGTTTTGTATCTTCTGCTAGTTAATACTGCCTTGCATCAATTTGTAACAGTTCATGGAATTATCATCTAACTTTGTACCATTCTAAGAATTAATTCTAAGTTAACTTCAAAACATATGATTCCAAATTGACTAAGCTAATCAGAATCAAATATTCCTAATTCAATTCCTTGCATCAATGTGCATCCCAAAATATAAATGTCATACGCTAATCCTCAAATTAGCGGTGTGGTTTTTCAAGTTGACTGTTGTTAATAGCAGCATATGACTTCTGTTTTTTTCTTTGATTTTCTGTGTGCCTCTCTTTGCTTCTTCTCTTGCCTTCACTTTCTCTTCCCGCTCTACTCTTTTTTGAGTCCTCGCCATCTTTTCTTCCCTTTCCTTTGATTCTCTTTCAACTGTTCTCTTTGCTCTCTCCTCTGCCTTTTCCTTTCAATGGCACCCTGAAGCTGCTTGAAAGTTTTTTCTTTTATTTTATCATAGCCATCCCAGTCTAGCTCTTGTTGGTCAATGCCTCCTTCCTCAGCTGCTCTTACTATACTTTTGGACCATGACAGAAAGAATTTCTCTCTCAACCTTTTCCATTTCAAACGTTTACCCCAAATTTGCAGAGTGAAGAGCTTATCTTTGCCCGGATTGCTTCACTGCAAGGAATTGGTTTGAATTGTGATTTTCAGTCTGAAAAACTTGTGTGGCTGCAGAGCCTATAGAGGTTATAGAATACTCCCATAAATATTAAAGCCAGTAATCCTTGAGTTTCATTTAAACATAGTCAAGTTTTCATAAAACCATTTACCGGGTATTTTTAGCGGACTTATCCATGTAAGCTTGCAAGTGGATGTCAACAGAAATCTGGCTTATGTAGAGCATCATCTATTTGTCAGTCCCCTTTTTCCACACAACTTTCACAACATTGCTTAGTAGATTTATAAAGATTGAGACCAGAGGGCATCAAGTGGATGTCCTGACATCTTCTTCCTAACCTGAAAGTTGTGATGGAAGGAGATTAAGCTTTGGATGAAAAGGAGGTGTAATACAAAGTAAGACAGTTAATTATCTAATAGGAGAGTATTCGTTACTGTCTCTGACTGAGAAATAAAGAATATGTAGAAATCAAAAACACACAAAGTCAACTATCACTGTTTTATTGATTCAAGAACATGCATTGTTTAAATCAAAATCTATAATTTGCACAAAACTAAAGAACACTGAAGAACAAATTTTGAATATCAAGAGGCAGAATCGAGTGAGGTTACTGTCATCCCTTTTCTCTTATTTATAGTAAAACTTGAAACATTACAAGAGTTATAGTTAAATACAACTTCTTGTACTAGACTAGCTAAGAATTTAAATTGCACTTAAACTAAAAAACTTGATCAAACATTGATCTTATTTAGGAAAGGAAAGAACAAGCTAATTCAATACTGATCTAACACTAACACTTGAGTTAAACTAGGACTCAATACACTGATCTTCAATCTTCAGTAGTCTTGGAATCCATGATTTTCAACACTCCTCCTTGGATCCAAGGCTGCACATTCCTATTTTCTTTCTTAGCTCTTCGAATCTGTCTTTAGCTAGGGGTTTAGTGAACAAATCAGTCAATTGTTCTTTAAAAGTGCAGTATTTCATCTCTAATTCCCCTTCTTGTTGAAATTGCCTTAATGCATGAAATTTGATCTTCATGTGCTTAGTCTTATTATGGAACACAAAATTTTTAGAAATGGCTATGGCTGACATATTGTCACATAGCAAGTTTGTAGGAGTTACTTGATCAAGATCCTTTAGCATCTTCCTTAACCACACCAATTGCTTTGCTGCCACATAAGCTGCTACATACTCTGTTTCTGCCGTAGAATGTGCTACAATTGTCTGTTTTTTTTTAAAGTCAGTTGAACACATTTGATCCCAAGGCAAAACAATATCTAGAGGTACTCATCATACCTTCATCACTCCTTCCCCAATCACTGTCAGTGTAACCAACAAGGCTGACAGGTTTGGATTTCACAAAATGCATGCCTAGGTCCTTAGTTCCCTGCAGATACCTTAGAACTCTCTTGGCTGCCATGAATGTGTTTGACTAGGCTCCTACATGAACCTAGAAAGATAATTAACAACAAATAAAATATCTGGTCTTGTGCTGGTAGATATAACAAGCTTCCAATCAAGCTTCTATAAGTCTTTCCATCAGTTTTTGGTGTTCCATCATCTTTTGTTAATTTCAGTCCTAGTATCATAGGAGTTGGGACTGATTTGCAATTTGACATTGCAAAATTGTTCAAGATCTTTAGAACAAAAGACTTTTGACAGAGAAAGCATCCCTGTTTTGATTGAACTACCTCCATTCCTAAGAAATAGGATAGTAAGCCGATCTCATTCATCTTAAATTGCTCTTTCACGTTGGTTTAGAACTCTTCTATCAACTGCTCCATGTCTCCTGCGATTAGGAGATCATCCACATATACTGAAACCATCAGTACATGTTCATCAACATGCTTTACATACTAGCTCCCAAGTCCTTTTTTTTTCAATCATTGCAAGATCCTCCTGCATTGCTGCTACCCAAACTTGTGATTTCAGAGCTTCTTCAACTTCAATTGGTTCTGCCTCAGCCATGTTGCATTTACTGTAGATATCAGCCAAAGACCTCGTACCCCTTGTAGGTTGGTCATCTATGTTTTCATCATTTTCTTGCTCATAATGTTGAACCTGTTTGGGATATGTCACAGCTGTATTTTCCCAATTCCATATAGCATTTTCTATCATTTTTACGTCTCTGGCAATCACAACTTTGTTAGCATTTACATCATAAATTTTATAAGCCTTAGATTTTGAGCTATAGCTTATAAAAACTCCCATATCAGCTTTTTGATCTAGTTTTTTCCTGCTAACTTCAGGTTTCAATACATAACAAATACTACCAAACACCCTTAAATGAGTTATGCTTGGTTTAGTATCATACCATAATTCATATGGAGTTTTGTCTCCCAAAACTCTTGAAGCCACTCGATTCACAATATATGATGATGTGTTGCCTGCCTCTGCCCAAAATTTCAATGGCATTTTCTTCTCATACAACAAACACCTTGCCATCTCCATTAGTGTCTTGTTTTTCCTTTCACTTACCCCATTTTGCTGTGGTGTGTAGGGTATAGTTAGTTGATGTTTGATGCCTTCTTTCACCAAATATCCTTCAAACTGCTGAGAGGTATACTCACCTCCATTGTCAGATCTCAAGTTCTTGATTTTGTTTCCAGTTTCCAATTCAATTGCTGCTTTAAACTTCAGAAACTCAAAGAACACATCAACTTTTGATTTCAAAAAATAACTCCAGCAAAACCTGCTAAAATCATCAATAAACAGGAGAAGGTACTTTGATCCATTCAAAGATTCATTAGTCATTGGGCCACACACATTAGTGTGCACAAGTTGCAATTTAGATGATGATCTAAATGTGCTATTAGGGAAAGCATTTTTAGTTTGTTTCCCTAGCTGACAGGCTTCGTAAAACACCTCCTCATTTTGTATGTCAGGCAAACCATATGCCATCTGCAAATTAGCCATTCTTCTCAAGGATGCATAATTAAAATGCCCTAACCTTTTGTGCCAAAGAATCGATTCATACACCCTACACGTGTTAGCCTTCAAATAGGATTTCTTCCAATCAATATTAAAACTTCTATTCATCATCTTAACAGATAATAGCAATACTCCCTTATCATCCTTAATTTTGCATAATCCCTTTTTAAAAGATGCTGAATGTCCAGTTTCTAATAACTGCCCCACACTTATTAGATTTTATTTCAGTTGAGGTACATACATGACATTCCTTAGGATTTTTGTACTAGCCATGGTGTCTACTGCAATTGCCCATTTTCCTTCAACTTGCACATAATCTCCATTAGCAATTCTGACTTTGGACATATAATTTCTAGTGAGAGAAAGTAAAGAGAGATGCTCCCAGACCCCTTCTCCGGCTGATTTCTGCTGTCCAGGCAAGTTGTCTCCGGCCTACAACCCTCTTCTCACCATCCCGAGTCTCAGACCCCAAACACTTCTCCCCTCTTGTCACCAAACATTTCCCCCCTTTTTTAAATCCTGCTTTCGCCGGTTCTCTACCAATCAACCGTCCCATAACTGCTCCCTCATTACCCTAAGCAAAGCTCAGATGGCAGCCCCCAAACCCACAAAAATCAACCCACCTAAGGAAACCACAAAAATCAACCCACCTAAGGAAACCCACAACCCACCCACAACAAAGCAACCCCAAAACAATCACACGGAAACCTCATCCAAGACTATCTCTTGGGCTGATAGAGTGAAGGTAACAGACTCTACTACGAGGTATACTCTGGATCATATACCCCAAAGTAACAGGGACTGTCAGCTTGAAATCACAGATGACATGTTGACAGAACATGCAGAACAATGTTCTTTTTCCAAGCTTTTCTTATTGGGCTGGTCCTTGTTTGGGTTGGGCTTTTTAGGGGGGCTTTGTTGTATTGTTGCTTTCCTAGGGCCTTTGTTTCGCGATAAGGGAGCTCGTTCCCTTTTCATTTTTTGTTTTTGCTGTTCTCTCCGAGGTTTCTCGGTCTTGTACATTTTTTGTTTTTTTTAATATACTTACATTTTACCAAAAAAAAAAACATGCAGAACAATGGAGCAGATGTATGGTGGGTTTTTTCCCAGGCTACCGCATGAACTATCACGCAGTAAACAAGATAGCTTCGCGTGTATGGAGATCCCATGGTCTAGAGGATGTAAGAACTAATGCGACTGGTTTCATCATCTTTCGTTTCAAAAAGGTGGACCAGATGTTGGAACTGCTAGAAAAGGGGCCTTGGATCTTTGGGGGAAAGGCCATTATCTTGCAGCAATGGCATCCCCATTTTATTTTTGACAAGAATAAGATTTCCAAGATCCCAGTCTAGGTTCGCCTTCATGGCCTCCCGTTTCCTCTGTGGTCTAGGAAAGGACTTAGCTTGGTGGCGAGTAAGGTTGGAAGGCCTCTGGCCTGTGATGAAGCCACTTTCACTTGTTCAAAGCTGGATTTTGCTAGGGTCTGCGTGGAATTAGATGCAGCGACACCCTTCATAAAAAAATTCAGTGTTCTTACTCCTCTTTCCCAGGACCCTCTGAATATAGAGGTAGATTATGAATGGAAACCGCCACGATGTGCAAAATGCCGTTTGTTTGGTCATTCCTGCGCTCAGGGAGATAATGGAAAAACCACAGATGAGGTTCCAAGTGGTGGTGCCGTGCAGGAGACGGCGGCTGAACTAGGTGTTCTAGATGATAAACCTATTCACGTAAAGGGACAAGTTTGTGCTGCCTCTGAGGGGACCTCTGCCAAAAGCCTCCATGCAGATATGTCAGAAGGACATGCAGCAGCAGGCGAGTCCCAGGTTCCAAGCCAGTGTTCCGTAGCGTCTCGTGGGAAAGACAAGATAGTTTGTCCATCAAGTAAGAATATGCACCCGGGTAATGCCACGTCAACCACGGGGGGAAAGCCCACCCACGTAATTGGGCCTTCACAGGAGCCCACTAAGCAAGCAAAGACCCAATCAGATAGTTCTACGAGCTCCAGAACAGAGGCCTCCCGCGAGCCAATCCAAGTTAGTATAGCTAAGAAACCAGACAAGGGGAAAGCAGCTATCAAGGATTTGGAGTCTTCCAAAGGTGACGAGATTTCTGGCAAAGGGATCCTTCCTAAAGGCACGGTTAACACAATGGCTTCTTACAACGACCAACCATGTGACAGTGAAGAGGATTTTGAGGTGGACTCCAGGCAAGTTCAGAGTGACCGAAATGACGTGGAAACCTCCTTCATGGCTTTCGCCACAGTGAAGAAGAAAAAGGGAGGTAAGAAAAAGCATAAGGAGGCTCGCCGCCTCTAAGCTTCTTGGGTATATTGCTATTGGTTCTTTTCTTTCATAATAATTTTATGATAGGTAGTTGGAACATTAGAGGTCTAAACGACCACAATAAATAAAAAGCAGTTAGAGACTGGATTATTAAAAATCAGTTGGGTATGGTGGGTCTTCTGGAAACCAAGATTTTGGCTAGCAATCAGAAATCAGTTGAAGAAGGTTTGCAGCTGCAGTCATGGTCTTACATAACGAATGTTCAACAAGATGGGAGAGCTCGTATAATGGTTGGGTGGGACCCAAATAAATTCCATGTGGTTTGCATCTCCATTGATCAACAGTGGATTACTTGCAATGTGAATTCCATAGCTGCCAGCTTGCAATTCACTGTCACCTTTGTGTATGGCATGCACTCTCCGACAGACAGACAAAAGCTTTGGGACTACATTATTTTGCAAAGCTCTTGCACTCCGTAAAGTTGGATTCTGATGGGAGATTTCAACGCTACCTTGAAGGCTTCCGATAGCAGTGGGGGTGACCCTTACTGGGCAGGGCACAGGTTGGATTTTGGTCGTTGCTTAGAGCAAGCTGAGTTGTCTTCTCTTCCTTATCGTGGTCTAAAATACACATGGCATAACGGGAGGGATTCCACTAACATGATAATCAAGAAGCTGGACCGGGTCCTTAGCAATTATTCGTTCATGGTTGATTGGCCTCTAGCGCAGAGCCATTTTCTCCCTCGCACAGTGTCCGATCATAGTGCCATGATTTTGTATCTTCAGCCTAACGAGCCAACCAAAGTCCCTCACCGGTTCAAATTCCTCAATCTTTGGACTTGCCAGGAGGATTTCATTCCCCGAATTTCTTCCATCTGGCATCGGCCGGTGCATGGCAATGCTTTCTATAGATTGACCAGCAAGTTGACTATGGTGAAGGCTCATTTAATTGTTTGGCATAGGAAGAACAGAAGTGGAATTTCTGGCAGAGTGGTCAAAGCTAAGGAAGATTGGTCTAACGCTCAGATTCAGTTGGATAATGATCCTCAGTCCGAAGATTTAAAGGAGGTCGAGCGTGCGGCGGCGATAAATTTCAATCAACTGACCAGGGATGAAGAGGCTTACTATAAGCAGAAATCTCGTATTAACTGGTTGACATTGGGGGATCGGAACACTACTTTTTTTCATCGCAGCATGCGTCACCGCCATGCTCGTAATAGAATTAGCAGCCTAGTGGATAAGGATGGCATCCTCATTGATGATCCAGATAAGATGGGGGAGGTTGCAGTTGACTTCTTCAAAGGCATTTTAGCCCGTGAAGGCACGATGGGAGAGCATGAAGGTAGCAGCTGTTTCCCGAATTCTATAGGAGAGAGCACAAAAATGGAGCTCTCGGATGACATCACTGAAGCGGAGATTAAGCAAGCTTTGTTCTCTATCTCTGATGATAAGGCTCCGGGGCCAGATGGGTTCTCTGCCCATTTCTTCAAATGTTGTTGGAATATTGTGGGAACAGATGTGGTGGAGGCTATCAGATCTTTCTTCAGTACTGGAAAATTGCCTAGGGGGATAAATGCGACTACTATTGCTCTTGTTCCTAAAGTGGAGAATCCCAATTCGATGGACGATTACAGGCCTATTTCTTTTTGCAACGTGCTCTACAAGATTATTTCCAAAACCATTGCCAGCTGTTTAAAAGGAGCCCTAGCGGAGGTTATTAGTCCTTCCCAAACAGCTTTCATTCCGGGCAGGCAAATCTCGGATGCTATCCTGTTATCTCAGGAGCTGATGCACAGATATCACCTGACTCATGGCCAGCCTAGATGTGCGCTGAAGATTGACCTTCAGAAGGCTTTTGACACAGTTCAGTGGGAGTTCATCATTGAGGGGCTGCAGAGGATTGGCATTCCCCATATCATGGTTCAATGGATTCGGGCCTGCATCACTAACCCGTGGTTTTCGGTCAGCATTAATGGTTCCTTGCATGGTTGGTTCAAGTCAAACCGTGGCCTTCGGCAGGGAGATCCGTTGTCCCCTTATCTCTTTGTCCTCGCTATGGAGGGGCTTAGTGGATTGGTTAAAGAGGCAGTAAAGAACCCTCTTTTCAAATTTCATTGGCGATGCCGCAGGTTGGAAATTACCCACATAGGTTTTGCTGATGATTTACTAATGTTCAGTCATGCAGATACTGCTTCAATCTCAATCATAAAGCATACCCTGGATAAGTTCTTGGATCTCTCCGGCCTTAGCATCAACTATCCTAAGAGTTCTATTTTCTTAACAGGGGTTGACGAAGCTGCTGCTAGTGAAATCCAGAATATTTTAGGGTTTACTCGCAAGGCTCCTCCAGTGGCTTACCTGGGAGTTCCTTTGCTGTTTACTAAGCTTTCCAGAGTAGATTGCAATGCTCTCCTGGAGAAGCTCACAGCTCGTATCAAGCTTTGGACCACGACCACTCTTAGCTACGCGGGTAGATTGCAGCTCATCAAGTCCGTTTTGTTCTCTATGCAGGTGTACTGGTCTTCCATTTTCATTCTTCCAGCCTCGGTCATTAAGTCTTTGGAAGGTATGTTGGCAGCTTTTTTATGGCGGGGCTCTTCTATGACGTGCCATGGGGCAAAGGTCAGCTGGAATCATATTTGTTACCCTAAAAAGGAAGGAGGCCTAGGGGTGAAGAGCATAAGAGATTGGAACATAGCAACAACGTGCAAGCACCTATGGAGAATCAGTACAACTACTAATTCCATCTGGGCCGATTGGGTTAAATCAGAGCTCTTAAAAGGTAAAAGTATCTGGAGGGGTCGAGCGACGGGTCCAATATCCTGGGCTTGGAGGAAAATCTTAGAGAGTCGCATATGGTTTCGTGGGATGTTTAAAAGCAAAATAGGAACCGGAGCCAACACTTCCTTATGGTTTGATCCTTGGCTCCCTGATGGTAGTTCCTTAATTAACTCTTACCGAGCGAGGATCTTAGCCTCCACTAGTCTCCCCTGGGATGCGAAAGTTGATAGTATCATTCAGAATAGGAATTGGTTGTTCCCTTCGGGTCATCAGGACCTTAGTGTAGTGTGGAACTCTATCAATTTCCAGCCTAGGGTGCACAGGTCTGACCATTTGGAATGGACTGGGCATCACTCAGGCAAATTTAACATTGCTTCAGCTTGGGATTACATTCGCAGGAAGCGGCAGGTTCACCCTCATGCTTGGATAACCTGGTTTCCAGGGCATATGCCAAGGCACTCCTTCATTTTATGGTTGGCTATGAGAGGAAGACTAGCTACGATGGACAGGCCCCATGTGCAGCGGATGGTCACAGTTAATTCATGTGTGCTTTGCGGGGTGCAGCCTGAAACTCACACGCACTTATTCTTCCAATGTGGTTTTTCTAATGCCCTGTGGGCTCATCTTTCATCTAAAGCAGGAGTGATTTGCCCTTTCACTCAGTGGGATGACATCCTTCAATGGGCTTCGTCGAACTTCAGACACAAGAAGAATTCAAGTCACATTTTGGGCTGTTATGCGTTATCTACCTCTGTGTACCTCACGTGGCAGGAACGCAACCATAGGGTTTTCAACAACAAGCACACGGCGGTGAGTATGCTCAAGGAGGAGGGCATGAAGATTATAAGAATAATGCTGCTCAACCACAACAAGCCGATCCCGGCGAGAGTGCGTTCGGAATGGAACTTGTAGAGTGGTTGTCTTGTGGTCTGCTGGGATTGTTCTCTTGGTTAGGCTTTGGTGCTCCGGCTAGTTTTGCCTGGTTGTTGTAGCCATTTGGCTTGAGGCTTAGTTTGTGCAGGTTCTCTTCTTTGTTGTCTTTTGGGAGGAGTCCTCTTAGGTCGTTGGATTTGTTGTTGTCCCTCAGTCTGGGCCCTTTGTAGCCGGCTTTTGGGTTTCTTTGTACAGCTCCCTTTCTCTTAATCCATATGAACTTTGTTAAAAAAAACATATAATTTCTATCCAGCTCTGTGAATAGCTCTAGGTTTGCTGTCATGTGGTTAGTACACCCACTATCAATAAGCCAAAAAGAATTTTTACCTCAGTTATGTTGCACACTTGCTCAATGGTTGCCATGAATAATTGCTCTTCTTTCTCCTCAACATTTTTTGCAGTATGTGCTAGTCTTGCAACTTCTGTTTTCTTGCAAAAATTTTGCATGTGGCCAAATTCTTTACACCTTTGACACTGAATGGTCTTGAGCCAGCACCAAGTGTCAAGATGATTTGTCTTCTGACAGAACTTACAAGGAGGAAAGTTTTCCTTTTTCTTCCTTCCTGAGGTGATCAACTTTTTGTTGGATGTTTGCCAATTATTTGACTTCCAATTGCTTCTCTTTTCTCTTCTACTATCAGAATTGTTTCTGTAAAAAGGTTTAGGATGATGTTTGTCTTTAACCTTTGCCACAAGTGCGTCTTCACTTGATTCTTGATGTCTGTAAGCCTGTCTTTCCTCAACAGCTTGCAAGCATTTATCAACTCTTGAAGACTTATTTATGAAAAGTCTTTCGAATCCTCCAATGAACATATCTTATGTTCAAACTTTTCTGGTAGGCTTACTAGAGCCTTCTCCACTATCCTTGAATCAAGAAATTCTTCTCCCAAAAGTCTCACTTGATTTACAAGTTTTGAGATTTGAGAAGAGAACTCCTTAATTGTGTCTGTCTCCCTCATCCTCAAGGCTTCAAACTGCCTTCTTAGATTCAAGACTTGCATCTTCCTTGATTTTTCATCCCCTTGGAACTTAGCCTTCAACTTGTCCCAAGCTTCTTTGGCAATTTTACAAGCCATGATTCTTCTAAAAATCTTTTCACTTACTACATTATGAATGCATGTAAGTGCCTTGAATCCCTTGGCTCTTTCTTCATTAAAATACTTCATTTGAGCCACAATTAGATTATTATTAAGAGGAATCAACTGGTTCTCTTTCTCCATAAATTCCCGCAGATCAAAATCCTTCAGGTAAGTCTCCATCTTTAAAGCCCAAACACCACAATTCAATCCTGTGAATGAAGTTGTTTTGGCTGGAAAATTTGCAACTGAATCCATTGCACAATAAATCACACACTAAAGAGCACACTCTGTTTTTTCTTCCAAAGAACCCTGCAAAGCTGCCAGCTTTGATTTCTTTTAAAAAGACCTCACTTTAATCTCTCGTGTTTCACACAAACCCTACAAAGAACAATCTGTTGTGATACCAATTGTAGAAATCAAAAACACATAAAGTCAATGAAAGTCAACTGTCAATGTTTTATTGATTCAAGAACATGCACTGTTCAAATCAAAATCTGGAATTTGCACAAAACGAAAGAACAAATTTTGAATCTCAAGAGGCAGAATCAAGGTGAGGTTACTGCCATCCCTTTTCTCTTATTTATAGTAAAACTTGAAACATTACAAGAGTTATAGTTGAATACAACTTCTTCTTGTACTAGACTAGCTAAGAATTTAAATTGCACTTAAACTAAAAAACTTGATCAAACATTAATCTTATTTACGAAAGGAAAGAACAAGCTAATTCAATACTGATCTAACACTAACACTTGAGTTAAACTAGGACTCAATACACTGATCTTCAATCTTCAGTAGTCTTGGAATCCATGATCTTCAACAGAATTGTTGGTTATTAGGATTGATCTGGTTCGCCCTTGAGGGATGAACCCAGTCTATATATCTAGAGGTGCGGTTTGGCATTGGTTCACCCATGAGGGATGAACCTAGTCTATTTATCTAGAGGTGTTACTTATTGGTAACCGCAAGGTAACCGCTAAGTAACTTCTCCTCTCTAGTATAAATAGGGACTTTTCTCTCTATAATTGAAATAAGTTATTCATATAAGTGAATATAGTTGTCTCTCTCAATACTCTACATTAAACTTGCTACGATCTGTTAAGATGTTAGTGTCGTAAAACATAGCTTTGGTTCTAGTAATCGAAGTGGTCCCGAAGCCAAGATCCAAGAACAAACAAACGGAATATCACAAGTAAGTTTTCCGTATTGAATCTACATTGGTATCAGAGCCTTAGATCATAAATTTTTATAATTAAATGATCATGTAATAAATGCATGCATATACATGAATATTATTAGAATAGTATCAGCTATGTATTTAATTCTATAAATTATTATTGTGCTTGTTCGATTAGTACAAATAAATAATAATGTTAGAAAAATACATGATGTTCGATTATTCATGTCAAAGAACTGTGCTTGCATTTTTATTATGATTATACATGTCACTGTCACATGCCAAATGAATTGTTATGTGTAAATTAATTAATTGTCAAGAGTCAAAAGTTGCCAAATCTTTTTGATTCTAAATGTTGCTGCCAAATTGAGTCCAATGGACAAGAAGGATGCCGAATGTGGGCATGCAATTAAACTGCCAAATGGCAGTTTATTATATATTTACATATAACATATTTAAAAAAAAATGTATGGCAGTTTATTATTTAAGAGAGAAGACCCTCACGTCCTCACGTATGTGTCTTCTCCTTCTAGCATTTCAACTGCAATATGGAAGTTTACATATATACACGTTCAGGACATCTGGCATTTTACATATATATGACAGTTTATATATATGTCTTCTCTATTTGTCATTAACTGCAAAATGACAGTTAATGGAAGTTTATTATTAATATAATAATGATAAAATAATAATAACAATTTATTATTATAATAATAATATAAATTATTTAAACTATGATGTTAGTTTAATTATTGTTAAACTAAATTGCTTAATTTTATTGGTAATTTTGTTTAATTAATGATGATACATGCCTTCATTACATATTGGTTGTAATATTAATGTGTTTCTGGATATTTTGCTGTAGTGGATAGGGAACAACAAATTGATCATTTATTGAGTTATGTGATTAATCCTGTTCATAAAATCCGAGAGCACATTGACTATATGTATCATTGGATGATTAGACTGGCCATGAGTGATGTTTATGAATTCTACATCGAACAACAAATGTTGATCATTCTCAATTCTTTGTCTACGGAATGGTATTCGGTGCGACAATCATTGGAAAATAGGT
This sequence comes from Salix caprea, assembly GCA_964035475.1. Taxonomy (NCBI): domain Eukaryota; kingdom Viridiplantae; phylum Streptophyta; class Magnoliopsida; order Malpighiales; family Salicaceae; genus Salix; species Salix caprea. The sequence continues at coordinate 7,490,045 of OZ037749.1, read as the reverse complement.
TGAAATCCTTAAATTTCAATAATGTCGCTAATGAAATGTTGTTTGAGAGGAGCGTCTGTATGCCAAAAAAGGTATACAGTGCACTGGAAGAAGCGCAAGTCATTTGGATGTTGCTGCTAAATTAATTCCATGATTTGAGCAGGCTGAACTTGGAGAAGATGACTTTGATGAAATAGATGATGTAATTGGAGACCCCACTTATGTTCCTACAATATAAGATAATTCTAAGAAGTTTATTATTCTTAAAATTGTAATTTTTTTAAAGACAATTGGTTGTTTATTTTTGCACTGCATAAATTATGTAATTTAAATTTTTATTACACTGTATGCATTTGTAATAATATAAACAATGAATTGATAATAATTCATTGATAATATCTGTAACCAGATCATTGGGAGTTGTTAGTTGAAACTAATAACTATAATGTTGCACTCATTTAAATGTTCAATAATAATTAGACCATACAAATGGGAATTGATTAAGTGTTTAACATTTTTTTGTTTCCATAGTATGTGTTCAATTATTATTTGTTTAATTTAGAATGGAGTGACAATATATATGTCATTGAAATTATACTATACTCTAATATTTGTTATTGGTGTCAATAGCGCTTAATATGGCTGCATCTAAGAGCATTATTGCTGATTTGAACCATGGAGACAAACTAAATGAAAAGAATTATGTTGTTTGACATCGTAAGATTGAATATCTCCTGGAAGAGCAAGAAATACTGGAAACAATCACACAACCAATGGTTGAACCTGAGCAAGGAGACACTGCTCAGCATAGGCTTGATATGGAAGCATATCAAACCTATAAACACAAAGATCGTGTAGCTCGTATTTTGATGTTGAGTAGCATGCAAAATGATATAATGTTGTGTTTTGAAAGGCATCGTTCAGCTCAATCTGGTTGGACGCAGTAAAAATTCAGTATGGAGGAACCTCCACTCCTAGACTTTGTCAGTTAACCCTGAAGTTCGATGGCTACAAGAAGCGCCAAAATCAGACGATGAGGCAGCATCTTATAGTCATGTCTAACATGATCAGTGAATTACGGGGTGTTGGGCATGAAATGACTGATGAACAACAAGTCCAAGCAGTTATTCGCTCTTTGCCAAGCAATTGGGAACACATGCGTGTTAACCTTACCCATAATGAAAACATCAAAACATTTGATGATGTTGCTCGTCATGTCGAGCTTGAAGAAGATCGACTTCACGCTGAAAAGCCTATAAATGAGGTTTTTATGTCTGAGACAAAAATGCATGGGACATATGGGTCCAAGTATAAGATGGGTAAGGCTAAGGGCCCAAAATATGGCAAGAGAGGAAAAGAAGCAAGTAATAATGGATACAAATGCAAGCGTGGAAAACGTGGCGGTAAGAAAGAAAAGAAAATGAATTGTTTCAATTGTGGTAAACCTGGTCACTTTGCTCGTGATTGCACTGAGCCAAAGGTACTATTTAACCACGATTATCACTCTAACTTGTATGTTAGTAGTTGTTTAATGCTTGCTGAATCTGTTCCTTTTTCAACTGTAGATTCAGGAGCAACCGACCACATAGCAAGGGATCAAACTGCCTTTGTGGAATTTCGTCGAATTCCAAAGGGAAGTAGATACATATACATGGGGAATAATGCTTTCGCTGCAGTGCTTGGGATCGGTACCTGTAAACTGGATTTGCGGGGTGGTCGCACACTTTATCTTCATGATGTACTCTACGCTCCAGAAGTTCAACGGAACCTTGTATCTGTTCTTGCTTTACTTCAATTAGGATTTAAAATTAGATTTGTTGGTTGTTGTGTAAAGATATATCTGGATAATGTTTTTTATGGTTCTGGCTTTGTATTAAATGGTTTTATGGTGTTAGACACCGTTAATATATCTATTAATAATGATGCTTCAATTTATGTTATTCAAAATTCCAACACTATTAAAGATAGTAATATCATAGCTTGGCATGCTAGATTAGGACACATTGGGCAAGATCGATTAAATAGATTAGCATGAGCTGGTCTTTTAGGATCACTTTCCAAAGAGGAATTGCCCGTGTGTGAGTATTTCCTTGCTGGAAAAGCAACTAGATTACAATTTGGCAAAGCTAAAAGAGCTAGTAGTCCATTACAACTTATTCATTCAGACATTTGTGGGCCAATGAATGTGAGGGCAAGACATGGAGGAAATTATTTCATCACATTTATAGATGATTTCACACGGTTTGGCCATGTTTATTTAATCTCCCATAAGTATGAAGCATTGGATTGCTTCATTCGATACACAAAAATGGTAGAGAATAAACTAAGCACTAAGATCAAAACTTTAAAAACATATCGAGGACATGGATACTTGTCTGAACAGTTCAAAAGTTTTTGTTATGAAAAAGGTATAGCTAGATAGCTAACTATTCCTTATACTCCATAACAAAATGGTGTGGCAGAAAGAAGGAATAGAACCTTGTTTGACATGGTTAGGTCAATGATGGCGCAACCTAACTTACCAATTTCCTTTTGGGGAGATGCATTGTTAACTGCTGCTTACATACTTAATCGTGTGCCCTCTAAATCTGTCTCATCCACCCCATATGAATTATGGAATAGAATCAAACCTAATCTAGGTAATTTCCATCCATGGGGTGTGCAGCTTATATTCACAATACTTCTCATGAATATGGTAAACTTGGTCCTAGGGGGAAGAAGTGTATTTTTATATGCTATTTTGAACATTCCAAAGGATTTGTATTTATCGGTGAAAAAGCTGATGGAAGAGTGACAGAGATTGAGTCACGTGATGTTGTATTCTTAGAAGAGGTTTTTCCAAAAACAGGTGAGGTTAAACAAGATTTTCAATTATATGAAATGGAAAATCTAGACTATGGCACAACAAGCCATTTAGTTGAGGATTTAAATGAAACAAGTAATCCTCCTAGTAATAGTGGGAGTGATATTTTGTCTATTCCTACTCTCATGGAGCAAGATCATGAGCAATCTCAACCTCGTCGAAGCATTCGTGAACCAATTCCTCGTCATCGATTTGAGATTTAAAGGGAAACGTTCATGATTGCTTCACAAGATGATGAAGAGCCACAAACATTAAGTGATGCTTTATCTGGTCACAAAGCCAAAGAATGGATTCAAGCTATGGAAGAAGAAATAGAGTCGATGAAAACTAACCAAGTCTGGGACTTGGTTGATTTACCATCAGGACGAAGATCCATTGGAAATAAATGGGTTCTTAAAATTAAACGTAAGGCGGATGGGTCAATAGAACGCTATAAGGCTTGACTAGTAGCGAAAGGATATACTCAAGAAGAAGGAATTAACTATGAAGATACATTCTCACCAGTTGTGAGAATTACTTTAGTTTGTCTTATTTTAGCTATAGTCGCATATATGGACTTAGAGTTATACCAAATGGATGTTAGAACTGCGTTTCTCAATGGAGAACTAGAGGAGGAGATCTATATGGATCAACCTTTAGGATTCGAGAGTAAAGGACAAGAGCGCAAAGTTTGCAAGCTTAATAGATCTATATATGGTCTTAAACATGCCTCTAGACAATGGAACATCAAGTTTCATCAAGCTATCTTGAAGGATGGTTTTGCAATGATGGAAGAAGATCATTGTGTATATTTAAAGCGTTCTGACAATATTTTTGTAATATTGTCCTTATATATTGATGACATTTTAATTGCTGGAAATAACAAAGAGATGATTGATACTACCAAAAAGTGGTTATCATCAAACTTTGACATGAAAGACATGGGTGAAGCCAACTTTGTTCTTGGTGTGAAAATCATTAGAGGTCGTGCTAAAAGACTTTTGGGTTTAAGTCAAGAGACTTATATAAAAAAGATGTTAGAGCGCTATCACATGTAAGACAGTAAGCCAATAGACACCCCTGTTGATAAAAGTTTGAGCCTAAGCAGTGATATGTGTCCCAAGACTCTAGAAGAAAAAGAGAAAATGTCCATAGTACCTTATGCCAGTGCTATCCGTAGTTTGATGTATGCAATGATGTGCACACGTCCTGACATATGTTATGCTGTTGGATTGGTCAGCCGATATCAATCAAATCCTGGTCAGAAACACTGGATGACAGTCAAAAGGATTCTAAGATATCTAAAAGGAACTTCAAATTACATGCTATGTTACCAAGAAAAGAAAGATTTATGATTGATTGGTTACTCTGATGCTGATTGGGGAGGAGATGTCGACCAATCTAAATCAACTTCAGGATGTGCTTTCTTGCTTAATGATAGTGCAATACTATGGAGGAGCAAGAAACAATCCTGCATAGCCTTATCTACCATGGAAGCTAAGTATGTAGCTTGTTCTGTAGCAACACAAGATGCTGTTTGGTTAAAAAATTTCTTGGATCATTTGAAAATTGTCAAATCAGCATCAGATCCTGTGACTAACACTGCTGCAATAGCTATGCCCAAAGATCCAAAATACCATGGAAAGACCAAACACATCAAGATGAGATATCACTACATTAAAGAAGCGATTAATGACCATGATGTGATCCTAAAACACATTTCTAAAAATTCTATGGTTGCAGATCCACTCACAAAACCAATAGCAAGGGATGCATTTATTAGACATGTGAGATCCCTTGTTCTGTGTAGAATGTAATTAAGTAATGAATAAATATTATTTGGATATCATTTTATTCATTATTTGTTTATGGATATATTGAGTATCGTATAGTACAATTTGTTAAAGTACGTCAATAGACTAAGATTGGCTCACTCACATGAGCAATCGCCTCTAGCATTTGGAAAATGCGTAGAGATGAGACTATTTGAGTTTTAATGCTCAAAAGGCGACTTGGGCATAGTGGGAGCAATTTTAACTCAAATGATTATTAAAAGTCACCTTGGTTGGAACCAAGATGAGATTCTTAAATAAAAGAATCAACATGAATGAATTCCCACCATTCATTTGTCTATTATGATTGAAGCCGAGTATGAAATTATTCATTTGTCATTAATGACGATGAGCAAATGAGAATTTCTGATTTGAAGTCTTTGTTTTTTGTGACAACACTAAGACTCGTATAGTGTATTTCCCCTAACAAGGAGAGCAACGACATATACTCTTTGTCTTTGGAAAAGGAAAAGAGTACGCTCCACTATAACATGTATTTCATACTATATGTTCTAACGACCATTATAGGAGTAAAGAATGGATCCCTGCTTCTTTATTATGTGAGTCCTGGATATCATATCTAAGATCTCAAAATCTTACCCTTTGTGACTTTTGACTATATCATGAGGTGATGAATAAATGATCGCTACTTTAGGAGTATATCCCATGGTCATGGAATGATTCGACTTGAAGGAATACTCTTAGGAAAGCGAGTTAATTCAGATCTATGTGATGTGAGTGTGAAAGAAAAAAGTAATTTTAGTTCTACACTTGTTGCATGTATTCACCGGTCGGGATCATATCATTTAAATAAATTTGATATGATTTAGAATACATGTAATTGTCATGATGGATAGAGTATGAAATTCTTGAGGGATTGAATTGTACTTATTCATGTATAACTAAAAGTGCTTGGGGTATATGAGTACACTCTAAGGAATAATTAATCATAAAGTTGATGTCTCCTATATGGCCTATATTAGGTTTGTATAGATTGGAGCTCTTTTCTCTGTGTGCTTCAGGTCGCACGGTCCGTTCGTCAAGTATGAAATTTCTATGCAAGTTTGATAAATAATGTATTAGATAAATCTAGCCCTTCATGGGCGAGTGGGAGATGTTGGTTATTAGGATTGATCTGGTTCGCCCTTGAGGGATGAACCCGGTCTATATATCTAGAGGTGCGGTTTGGCATTGGTTCACCCATGAGGGATGAACCTAGTCTATTTATCTAGGGGTGTTACTTATTGGTAACCACAAGGTAACCGCTAAGTAACTTCTCCTCTCTAGTATAAATAGGGACTTCCCTCTCTATAATTGAAATAAGTTATTCATATAAGTGAATATAGTTGTCTCTCTCAATACTTTACATTAAACTTGCTACGATCTGTTAAGACGTTCGTGCCATGAAACATAGCTTTGGTTCTAGTAATCGAAGTGGTCCTGAAGCAAAGATCCAGGAACAAACAAAGGGAATATCACAAGTAAGTGTTCCGTATTGAATCTACAAGAATAAACCAAGCAGGAAACAAATTCATAGCTTTCATCAAGAGGAAAAAAAAGAAGTTTAAAGTAATAATGGTAAGTTTTACTACTATTCTACAAGCTGCAACATATCCGAGTGATCATACTCATCAATCAAGATCTTAAATTTGAGAAAAACAATTGTGTAATATCATAGCTAAACCATGCAGTAGGAACCCATACTGTTCCAAGAATTCCCATGTACAAAAGTGCTGCAAGTTAACAGGAAGCTCCAAGGAATGGAGAGAAAAAAACTTAGGGGAGAAGGTAGTGTGGGAAAGAAGGTAAGAAGAAGAATTGCTTTTTGCATGTGACAGAAAGGACAGAGGCAAGGATTCAGAAATTCTGTTATAATTCTCATGCTTTTCTGTTACTATTATTAGGGAATTTAAAGACAATCATGCATTTGCCAGTGTGTCATTGTTTACGTGGCCCAGCTATTGGAATTTAAAAGAACAGCACAAACGCAGTTGTTTTGATTACAAGCAATTTGAATTTCAAAATCATATTTCAGTTTCCCTCTGGTCATCTTTCGCTTGCTTCCCCTCTTTGATTCGTGACAATACCCCCTCCGTGACTTTAACCTCGTCCTCAAGGTTAAATTGAGGGAACCTCTAGCTAAACTCCTCAGCTTCTTCCCAGGTTGCCTCTCCCAGTGGTAAGTCCTTCCATCTAACCAAGAACTGAGTTGTGGCAGCGTTTCCTCTTTTAACCATTCTTCTCTTTATAATTTGATGCGGTTGTAACAGGGGATTCTTCGAAGGAATAGGGAGATAAGTTTGCACAACATGATTACCCACATGTTTCTTTAGCTGGGACACATGGAATACCGGGTGTATCATAGCCACAACAGGTAATTGTAGTTTGTAAGCAACCTTCTCGATTTTCTTGATGACAAGGTAGGGGCCGTAATATTTTGCTGCTAATTTGTGAGATTTCCTTCTATGCACTGATTGTTGTCGATAGGGTTGTAGTTTTAGATAAACTAACCTTCGGAGAACATCCTTTCACTTCTCTTCTTGTTTGCTTGTTACGTCATTCTATTTTGGGATTGTAGTAGGTTGCTCCTGATGAGCTTGATCATCTCTTCCCTTTGAGTTAACACTGATCCACAACTTCTACAGGTAAGTCTTTTGGAGTGTAAGGAATGTGAATTGGAGGTCTAAACCCATATAGTACCTCGTAAGGAGTCTTCTTGGTGGCTGTGTGGTAGTTTGTGTTGTACCACCACTAGCAAGAATTCAGCCATCATCCCCATTGTGTAGGATTTGCCCCTGTCATGCACCTTAGATAACCCTCTATGCATTTATTAACCACCTCTATCTGGCCATCAGATTGGGGATGATAAGCAGTAGAATACTGCAAGTTGACCCCCTATTGATTAAACAACTCTTTCCAAAATTGGCTAAGAAAAATGTTGTCTCTATCACTCACAATCGTTGCTGGCATTCCATGCAATTTATAGACATTGTCCATAAAAACCTTGGCTATCGTAGCTGCAGAATAGGGATGAGATTGGGCCATAAGGTGGGCATACTTGCTGAACCTATTGACCACCATGAAGATTACCTCTTTCCCATTTGATTTAGGTAGTCCATCGATAAAGTTCATGCTAATGTCTATGAAAGGAGCATATAGCAATGCTAAGTGTTGTAGCAACCCTGGAGTCTTGACATTTTCAGCCTTGTTCTGTTGACATATTGGGTACTCCTTGACATATTGCCTTGCTAACTTCTAGAGTTTTTTCCAATAAAACACCTGCCCCAATTTCTTTGAAGTTGCCATGGCTCCTGAATGTCCACCTACTGCCGAATCATGGTAGAGATGAATAAGTCGTTTCTGCAGGTCTGGTTCGTGTCCCGCTACTACTTTACCCTTCCTAATCAGAGTGACATTGACCCATGAATAACTAGGATGAGATTTAGCATCGTTGTTTAAGTTTGCTATTAACTGTCTTAAGTTGAAATCAGTCTCCCATGTCTTCTTATTGTCATCCATGATCTTGATGGAAATTGATGAGAGGGTTAAGGCACATAACTCATTGTGGGAAACCCTGGAAAGGGCGTCTGCGGCTAGGTTGTCTTTCCCCCTTCTGTATTCAATCTCATATTCAAATCCCAAAAGTTTAGTTAACCATATCTGCTGAGCAACATGAGTAGCCTTCTGGTTTAACAGAAACTTTGGGCTGGAATGATCTGTTCTTATGAGAAACCTCCTGCCCCACAGATAGTGTTTTTTCATAGGTTGATAAGGCTAACTATCGAGGGCCCAATGATTTGCTCACATATGCAATGGGGTGTCATTCTTGCATCAAGACTGCTCCTATTCCCACTCTTGAAGTGTCTATCTCCACCACAAAAGTCTTGTCGAAGCACTGGGGTTGGGACATTGCTTGTTTAAGTTGTTCAAAGGTTGCGGTAGCTGTGTCTGTCCACACAAACGAGTCCTTCTGCAATAACTGAGTGAGGGGTCTGCAAATAGCCCCATAGCCCTACACAAACCTTCTATAATATCCTGTTAGTCCAAGAAACTTCTAAGTTGTTTAATGGTGGTAGGTATGGGCCATTGCAATATGGTCGTCACCTTGTGTGGGTCGGTGGCAACCCCCTTCTTGGTAATCACATGTCCTACGTATTTGATTTTGTTTGTACCGAACACATTTATTTTTCTTTGCTACTAACTGATGAGCACTTAATAGATCAAAAACCAGCCTAAGGTGGTGTAGGTGCTCTGTTATGTTTCTACAATAAACCAAAATGTCATCAAAGAAGACTAAAATGAACTTCCTCAAATGATCTCGAAATACATAATTCATTAAACTTTGGAATGTGGCTGGTGCATTGGATAGGCCAAAGGGCATGACTAGGAATTCATAGTGGCCATTATGGGTTTTAAAGGTTGTTTTAAACACATCTTCTGAAACCATCTGAATCTGATGATATCCTGCCCTTAGATCAATTTTTGTAAAAATTGTTGCCCCTTCTAGTTCTTCTAACAGTTCATCAATTATAGGGATTGGATACTTATCTTTGATAGTCAGCTTGTTGAGAGCTCGATAGTCGACGCTAAACCTCCATGTCTGATCCTTTTTCTTCACCAGTATGACTGGTGAAGCAAAAGGGCTGGTGTCGGGTTGCACAATGTCTGCTTCCAACATTTCAGCCACTAGAGTCTCTAGGGTATCCTTTTGTAGCCCTGAATACCGGTAGGGCCTCTGGTTGACAATCTGCTTCTCATCCTGGAGGGGTATCCAATGATCGTGTCTCCTGGATGGGGTTAATCCTTTTGGGTCACAGAAAATGTGTTGATAGGCTGTTAGTAAATCTTGTAACCGTGAGTCCTCTGTTCCCTGAGTTCCCATGGGCATCTCTTGAGTTGTGTTATTCAGGTTGTCACCTCCCATTACTCTTAAACTACAAAGCCTCACTTCTGACAGTAGAGTCTCTATGTTCAACAACCCATTTAATTCTTCCAACCATATAGATTGAGCTATTTTTGGATTTTCTCCTTTAAGAATAACTTCTCTGCCTTGCAACTGAAAAGAGACCCATCTTTTTTCATAGTTGGACAATACATTTCCCAACAATTTCAGCCACGAAATTCCTACAACCATATCATAGTTTTGTAACTTCATCACAAAAACATCAGCCTGAAACTGAATCCCTTGCATATTCCATTGTAGGTTTTTACAAATTGCAGTGCAAGAAATGGTGTCTCCATTTGCTGCTTTGACTTCCATCGGTTTAATTGGGGTTCTAGGACACCCTAGTTTGCTAGCTACTTCACTGTGAAGGAAGTTGTGGGTGCTACTATAATCATTCAAAATTAAGATGGGACATTTATCTATCTTTCCCCATACCTTAATGGTCTGACACCCTGAAGTACCCTGGATTGCTTGGAGTGACAGATGGGGAGTGAGGGCTTCCACATTCATTGTCTCCATTAACTCCTCCTCTTCTGAGTCATTCCCATTGTCCTCTACTATACATAATGAGTATAGTTTTTGAGTTCTGCATCTATGCCCCGACACAAACTTCTCGTCACACCAAAAACATAGGCCCTTGGCTCTCCTTTCATCCATTTCCCTAGTTCTGATCAATTTGGAAGGTTTATGGCTGGAATAGTTGTTATTGTTGTTGGGGTAAAAAGTAGTAGGGGTGGGTAGTAAGGCTTGTGAATGGGTTTTAAAATGAGTGATATTTGTCTTATGGGTGTTTGCAGGATAGTTAAGTTTTGTAGGCGGTGGATTGGAACTCACCTGACCCTGTGACCTTGGATAATGAGGGGTTATTTTTCGGTAGGTAAGGGTATTGTTATGAAGTCAAGCTAGGTTGTATGCTTGTTTGAGGGATTTTGGTTCGAATATTTTTACAAGATTCTTAATCTATCTCTAACCCTCCCAGGAAGAACACCAAGGCTTGCTTCTCGAATATCTGTGCTCTGTTCCACAGTTCATCGAAGTCTTGGATATAACTTTCTAAGTCCCTCCTGCTTGAGCTCGGTGAGCTCCTCTAAGGGATCTTTCTGCCCCCCAAAACGGCAGCAAAAGGCATCTACATACTCTGCCTAAGTTATCTCATGCCCCTCTAAGTTCCGGGTATAGTTCTGGTGCCAATAGAGTGTCATGTCATCCAGGTAATACGAGGTCAGTTTCAGTTTGTCAGATTCAGGTACCTCTTCTAGGTCGAAGTATTGGTTGCATTTGTACAACCACTTGTGCACTTCCTCTCCTTCAAATGTTGGGAAATCCCATCTGGATCTGCGTGACTTGTGGATAGATTGGGATCCTTCTCCTACCTAGTCTGGTTCGTTGGCATTAGCAAGGTGCTGGACACTGCGAGTGTTCTGAGATGAACTTGCTTCACCCGATAAGGTTTGTAGTGTTTGTTTAATAGCGATTTGTTGAGTCGTTATTTCCTTTATCATGGCATTAAGTTGTGCTAGGTCATCTGATTGAGCATGTAATTTTATGTAAATGAAATTAAAACCATAGAATTAATCAACTTCACCAACCCTCATAGGGACAAATTCAATGTAAAATTGAAGAAAGTTAACTACAGTGTGTTTTCTGCCTTTGTTCCAGGGAATTCTCCCTTTAATCCCATGTTTTTTCTTTCCTTTTCCCTTTTTTGGGAAGGTCATTGATACTGATTTGAACCTCGTGATTACGTGGTCACGCAACCCACAATCAAGATTATGATCTGATCCCAGAACGCCAAAATAGATCTGATAGAAGTGTGACACAATGGAAATCTGCCCTAAGGCACCAATACTATTGTAATGAGTAGAATGACGCAACAAAGTCAGCTAATCTTCGATAAGCTAGATTCAGTTCGTTCAAGAATTGAAGAATGCAAGAATCACTCACAAGTTAAAACTAAAATATTCAAATGTAAGAATCATCAAAGGCTGCCAAAATTTTGGTTACATGAGTTTAAATAGTTTTGAATAATTAACCTAATGGACCCCTTATGTAGACTTAATGATGTCCACCCAAAACCCAAAACTGAAAAACCCATAAGTTAATCCAAACAAGTCTTGGATCCTAATTGAAAACAAAATATTAATTAAGCCCAAACAAGCCTTGGGTTGTAACTAACAAAATAAAATAAAGCCTCAAATATTAAATCTATGTTCTGCCATGAGAAAAAAAGAAGGAAGTAAAATATTATAAAGCTGATTTAAGACTTATTTATAGCCTTCCCTGCAACCCTTTAATCCTAGAAACAAAAAGAAAAGGTAGACACCCATGTTGTTTCCAAGTTGTAGTAGGATTCTTTTGTTTTCTTTATTGTCCTCACTTCATGACTTAAATAAGATTGTACTACACCCCTCTTGCATATAGATAAGATGTATTAGGGTCTCCTCTTGATACTCTAATGGACCTTGCAATTCTGACTTGATTGAAATCTTCAAAACCAATGCATTCAATGTTTCTTCCAATGTCTGTCTTAGATCGAGTCATTGGACCATTTGGAACATGTAATTGGTCTTTGTTGATAGTTTTTGGTTGGTCCACATCATCGATACTTTCTGCAGTCACGATACCCATCCAATTGAACTCCTTACTGAGAGTATGCTTCTCAGCTGAATCTAGGCTAATTTTTGAATGGATATGCTTGCTAGAGCCTATTGTCTCCCTGACATCAACACTGATTTGCAAGGCTGCATAACCATAAACTCTTGGGAAGGTACTAATAGATGCATATGTGGGACATATGTTCTTCATGATAGAGGTACGATGGTTTGTCTTCTGTACATTTGGTTGAAAATGAGTGTTCCAACACGTAACCCAGAGTTGGCAACAAAAGATTGTTCGAGACATGGTTGCATGGTAGATGTAGAGTAGATAAGCTCTTGACAGATGGTTGAAAGGAACCAGAGTCACACATCTTATAAAACTACCTATCCAAATACTATTGTCACATCCTAATTAGAATCATCCATTCAAAATATAGAAGTTGCAGACATCCCTAATTACTATGATTGCAATGGATGCAGACAAGTACTCTAGAACTCACCATAATGTCAATCTGATGAAGTCCTTCAAAGAATTTGCAAGAAAAGATAACAAACTGGATAAATCATTCAATTGAATCCAAACAATTATAAATAAAATGACATCTCCCTGTATATGAGAAATTGATGAATCATATACACAAAACTTAATAGAAGATTTGAAAGAGAAAAAGCGATCAAATAATCGCCCATTGCCTTACAAATCATAAAGCATGAACCTAATTTTATATGTATTAGAGCAACTCCAACGCTGCAGTTATTAGAGGAGGCAAAGGCAAAATATTGTCCTTTTAGCTTTTTTGTTGAACTTTATCATTTCTAAAAATCAAATAAACAAAAATTAAATCCCTCATGAAAATCATTTGATCCTGATTCTGAGCAAGTCCTAGTATTTTCATCCACTAACCCACAAATCACTTCTTGTTCTACACCCATATGGTGTCAAGAAACAGAAAAACAAAGTCAAGAAAGCAAGAGATAGAAAATAAAAAAGGTTTAGAAAACAAACTTTTTGTTTCGCTTATGTTCTTCTTCTTCTTCTTCTTGTCAGATCTACAAATCCCTTGGAGAAAGAAACCGGTTCTTGTTTGGCTTCTTTTTCAACTGAGAAAAACATGTCTGCTTCGGGGTGATTTAATTATGTTGAACAGTGTTTCAACAGGAATATGTACTATGGCTTTTATGTTCGTTGCAACTACAAATAGCAATTGAAACAGAAAACAACTATTTTAGTTATTCAAATAGTTGTTCCGTTAGAAATGATAAAGTTAAACACAAAAGCTAAAAGGACAATATTTTGCCTTTGCCTCCTCTGATAACTACAACGTTGGAGTTGCTCTAATGTTTGAGACTTGTCTTTTTCTAGAATATAAGCATTGATATGATCATACAGAATCCTTGAAATTGGAACTCTAAATTTACTGTTTTGAACTTGATATTTATTTAAAGGTATCATTGAATTTCAAAAGTAGTTAAGCAAAATTGTCATACTGCTAGAATCAGTAGCAAATGCATCCTTCATCCAACCAACAAGTGCAATGCATTGTATGAGCAAATAATGGTTGTAAATTCTATTGAAATCGATAGGTTCTTAAGACTTGAATCAGTTTTCCCTTTTCAGTATCATATATGGTTTACAAGGCAACTTTAGCTTTTTCCATAAATGTTGTATGTTGTCTAATTTGAATTACATGGACTATGCTATTGCAGCATATGGTGAGAAAACTTGTGTGGTTATTTGTTAACAGAACAACCATTTTATCAATATAGAATGTAGCATATCAACTAACACAATTCTTTTTTTGTTAGATAGACTCAAATTTGCTAAACTCATTCACAAACTTTCTTATAAGTGAGTCTGAAGATATTGTAACTCAACCAAGTGATTATACTCCTATGTCTTATTACTCCAGAGACTCTAATTTAATTGTCCATACAATTAAAAAATCACAACAAAGTAAGAACTTCTCACAAGAGAAAGATTGTTTACTTGTGTCTGCATGGTTAAATACAAGAAAAGATCCAATTACAGGAAGTGAACAACAAACAAGACAATTTTGGGATTGAGTACATGCTTCCTTTGTCGAGAACAGAGGAAACTTGAATAATCGTTCCCAAATAAGCATCTCAAATAGATAGCAAGAAATAAATAGAGAAGTTAGAAAAATTATTGGATTTGTTACCCAAATTGAAAATCGTCTACAAAGTGGAATGATTGAAAAATCAAGGGTATTTTTTTTTTCATTTCCATATTAAATTGTTTGTTTCATATATTTTTTAACATAGTTTAATTTATTGACTTTGTTTTACCAGATTAATATTATTCGTCAAATGTATGCTTCATGTGTTGACAAATGATTTCAACTAGAACATTGTTGGGTAATCTTAAAAAAGGAACCCAAATGGCAATTTGAGCGTGCAAGTCAACATCAAAAGTCAAACAAGAAACAAAAAAAATCATGAAAATACAAGTCCAGCTTCTTCAACTTCATCAACCCCTGATTCTGTTAGTTTAGGAGAAGATAGTGAAACATTTATTTATCAAAATAGACCAATTGGTCAGAAGGGTGCAAAAGAACGACTTAAATGTAGACAAGAAAAAGAGAAAGTTGGGGAGATAACTGTTACAAATATCTTACAACAATTCAAGGATACTTTAGTTGAAATTGTGGATAAAAAAACATGACAAAAAAATTATGTTAGAGCAACAAGCTATAATGATTAAACAAAGTCAAGAGAAACAAGAAATGGATAGGATTGAGAAAGAAGAACAAATTATGAAAATAGATACTTCTAAATTGGATCCAATTTCTGCTGCGTATTTTCAAAATAGAAAGTTGGAAATTATGACAAATAAGGTTTTAATTTGTAATTAATTTGATTTAATTATTTGTAAGGGAATTTATTTTTAATTAATCATTTTTTAAACTTATTGGTTACTTTAAATATATTGTTTAGTGTGTTAATTTTATTAATTGATAATATTTTATCATGTTATACAATTGATATCAATTCAATTTTTTTTTTAAATTCTTCTAACACTCAACAACAATAAGTAGAATTAATTAACTTGAAATATAACAACCACAAAAAAACATACAATTACTTGAAAATTATGATAACATAAGAAGCTTAAATCTAATGATCATTTACTCATTATCGTATTGTTTCCATAAATGTTCGATCAGATCTTGTTGGAGTTGGGAGTTTGTTGATCTATCCCTGATTCAATTATGAGTTTGAAAAAAATCATGTAGTTCTGGTGTTTCATCATGTGACACTGATATAGAAGAACTAACTTCACATTCATGGTCAAATCCAAGGTTCATTACTCTTTCATCCTCAATAATCATATTATCCATAATTATGCAAGCTTTCATAATATTTGCAAGAGTTTCTTCATCCCAGTATCGCACAGGTCCATGCACTATTGCGAAACGAGATTGTAACACCCCAAATGCCCTCTCCACATCCTTTCTTGCAGACTCTTGCTTACTTGCAAAAAAAATTCTCTTTGCTCCTAATGGCCTTGGGATTGTCTTACAAAGGTTGACCAATTCGGAGAAATCTCATATGCTAAATTGCATATTCATGTCCATTGATTGTGTGATTCACAAGAGGAGCTCGACCTTTAACAAGTGTAGCAAAGACAAGTAACCGATCAAGAACATTAATATCATTTAGTGATCCAGACATTCCAAAAAAGACATGCCATATCCAAAGATCTTATGAAGCCACCGCCTATAGAATTATAGGCAATTGGGCATTTCTCTCATTTTCAGTGCATGCAATTGGGCATTTCTCTCATTTCCAGTGCATGCAATCAATGCTCCCTAACATCCTTGGAAATCCACGATGCTCGCTAATTGATAATAATCGACCAATATCTGATTCGTTTGGTGTCCTTAAATACCAATCCCCAAAATCTGCAACAATTGATTTCACAAAAGCTCTAAGAATTTATATTGCAGTGCTTTCCCCAATCCAAATATATTCACCAGTAAGATCTGTAGGAATATCATATTCAAGTATCCTATGAGCTACAGTTACCTTTTGAAGACAAGATAAGCCAAAAACACCAAATGCATTTATCTTTTGTTTGAAATATGGATTGTGAGCTTCCACCACATTTGCGATCCGAAGAAAAAGACAATGACTCATCCTAAATCTCCTTTGAAACTGACTTTTCATGAATTTAGGATTTTCTGCAAAATAATCATTATACAACCTCAATTCACCTTCCTTTCTATTATGATTGACAATATTGTGTCCAAAAACAGAGCCATGAGACTCCGTCCTCTTCCCTTGATCTATCGATTCTTCTTCAGCAACCACGCAGTAGCAACTTGGAAGGTAATCATAAAAATTCAAATTCAAATGATTCATGATGAACTTTAATGAAATAAAATAAAGATTGGAAAGAAGAAAATGATGAAGAAAAATGTTCAAGTTTATACGAATATTTATAAATGAATTTATTTTTCCCAAAATTTGAAATTTTAAAATTTAAAATGTTGGCGGGTTTTTTTTCAATATTTGAAATTTTAAAATTTCAAAAGTTGGCAGCTATTTTTTTAAGAAAAAAAGAAATTTTGGCGGATTTTTTCATTATTTTAAAATTTAAAATGTTACGAGTTTTTTATTTCAAATTTGATTTCTTTATTTAAAAAAATTAAAAATTAATAATTATAATGTTGGAGGGTTTTCTAAAAGGAATTATTAATTATATAAATTACTCATATTAATTGTATAATTTATTGCATAATTATATTATATACAAAATAATTGCACTATATTTAAAATGATATATTGTTCAAACATTTAGAGGATTGGATATCTTTTTGAGTGTGCATATCATTGTCTTCGACAAAAGTTTGGTACCAAAGCCTGCATCATCAAATGTGCAAAGGCCTGATATAGAAGCATAATTTCATGAATCTCGGATATTTCTAAATACAAATTTCATGATGTTGGATTATTATAATTATAATATACAAGATAAAAATATGATAAAAGAGATAAAATAACATGGGGGTATTAAAAATAATAAGAATTATTTTACCTATTTATTTATATTTAATTCTTAATCATTATTTTTTATGTTTATCTCTCTTCAATACTGTAAATATCTAGTAGTTATAACTTAAACATTATAAAATTTCTTAAACTTTAAGAACATCAATTCCTAATGGAAAAATTATGAAAAAAGTAATTTTTTCTGCATTTTTTTAAAATTTATCTTTAATTTATCAGTTTGTATAGATTTTCAATCTTGGTTGACTCAGTTTGACTTTTTATTTTTTTCTCAAAACATCATTTTAATTATTAAAAAAAAATCTTAAAACATCCTATTTTGGATTAACTTGAGTTGACTCAATTAACTCATGGAAGTGCCTTGGCTAGACCATGGTGAAGGAGAAGAGAACTTGGTGCAGTTTTGAGGGAAGACAATGAACATTGTTAGACGACATATCATTTAATCATTGTGTTAGACCAGACAAGATAATGTCTGACCACTCTTTTTTTAATTCTTCACCAAAATAATGTCGTTTAACTGATTTTGGTCAAAGTTCAATTTGATCCTTTAACATTTAATTGTTTTGATTTCACTTTTAATTGACCCAAAACTTTCATTTTAAGCAATGTTTCCCCCAACAAAGTTCAATGAAACCCCTAGATTTATGTGTCTTTTTTTCTATGGTCCTTGATCTCAAAATTATGCAATTTAGCCCCTAATTGACCCTTAAGCTTTTAATTTCTTCCAATTTCACCACTGATTTAGGTCTATGTAGTTTGACATCTTTTACAAAATAGTCCTTGGTTGCGATTTCTTTAATTTTGCCCTTAATTGACCTTCCAAGCTTTGATTTTCTTGTAATTTTTCTTGTATTTACAACCAATATCAATTTATCTATAGTTATTTTTAAAACTTTCTAGCTAAAAAACATGTTTACATATATTATAATTAGATTGTATGTTTTTTAATATTTATATTGTATTTAATTTTGGTAAAGAAAAATTGAATTCAAGGATATACTTCACAAATAATTTTATAAGGTTTTATAAAAAAAATATAAATAGGAATTAATTTAACCAAACTAAAAAAAATATGCATCATATTGTTTATTGATAATAACTAGTTTATTTGCCTATGTTATGCTACAGGTCAAATAAAAAATTCTTCGAATGTGAGAAAACAGAGCCTAGATCATACGGACTATTTTTTATTGTTTTTAATTTGACTTAGCAAGTCAACCTTGAAATCTCTCGTCCTAATTCTCTGTCTTAAAATTAATACACAGTATATTTGCCTTAACAATATCAAGTTGACTTGACGAGTCCAAAAGTAACCCAATAAAAGCATGGTTTGTCTTTACAAAAACTCTAGTTGATATCTTTTTTATTTTAATATTGAGGCAATGACATATTGAATCTACTTAAACTTTACGACTTAACCTGATAAAGTTGATACACAACAATGGCCTCCACTAGGTTTAACAAGTTTTGTTAAAAAAAACCTATATTTTTAAATTGTTTTTTTTTTAATTAATGATATGATAAAAAAATAAATATTTACAAAATCTAGAACCAATAAAATACCAAGACTTTTTTGAGACTACGAGAACTAGATAAAAAGCAAACCGAAAAAGTTTGTGAATATAAATTTATAATCAACCAATTATTTAAGGATGAAATTGAAAAATAAAAGCAAAATGGATTCAATCGAAAGAAAAAATGGAAGATTGATTTTTTTCTTAAAAAAAAAAGTTGAAACAAAATCAACCTTAAAATCTCTTTACCTGACTTCTTGTCTAGTCTAAGTTTAAAATTAACATGCATATGAGTTTCCATGACATAACTGATGAACTTGACAAGTCCACGGATAACCCAAACAACTGATATAAAACTGTGGTTTAATTTTAAAAAATAAATTAGGATGACACCTTTAGTATTTTATTATTATTATCGAGACAATAATATATAAGATTGATCTAGACTTCTTGACTTAACTCACCAAACTCACGTTTCGAATCATGGACTTCACTAAATCTAATAATTGTTTTTTTTCAACTATTTTTTTTACTTAAGAACATGATAACAATAATAGATGTTCATACAATTCAATATCAAGATGTTTGTTTGAGACTGTAATAGCTCCACACAAAGTAAACCATAATAAATTATGAAGATATATATAAAAAATCATCATAATATAAAAATGAAATGGAATGGAAAAAAGAAGAAGCTAAAAGGGATTTAATAAAAAAAATATAATTAACAAGAAAAAAGGTAGTTAGCTCACCGTTTTATATGAAAAGTGGAGTAGGGGCTTACCATAGTTCTTTCAGTGGAGTGTAATTTAATTTTTGAATCAAACCTATAATAAAAAATTAAAAATATTAAAATATATATTTTTTAACATATATTTAATTTCATCAAAGAAAATAAATTATTAGTTTTACCAACAATTATGCACGACTCATAGCTATGTTGTCTTGTATTTTGTGCTGGCTAATCACACTAAATATATGTTTTTTATTGTAGTTGAGTTGAGAAGAAACAAACATATTGACTCAAAAGTAATTATTTGCTAACCTTTTCAAAACCATGATTTTTATATATATATAAAAAATTGATTCTTTTTCAAAACAATGGTTTTGAAAACTTAGGAGCACATAAGACACATCTTTTTGACTTGTAATTGAAATTATTTTTAGGTTAGAAATGCATCAAAATAATATTATTTTTATTTTTAAAAAATTATTTTAATATCAGCATATGAAAATGACCTAAAAACACTCAAAAAAATCATTTTAAAAAAAATTTAAAACACAATACTAAACAAATTTTTTAGCTAATTTAATTTCATTTTTAAATAAAACAATAATAACAGCAATAACATATCCTTATATTTGCAGTCACCTATTATTTGCTTTATCAACCATAGGATAATCGGAAATTCAACCTCTCCCGTCCATGGAGCTCCTAAACACCATTTATGTCCCATTTTTAGCCTAACATACCATAAGTTTATCATCACAATCTCCATAAACTTTTTATAACTTAAAATCAATTTTAATATACCTTAAGACCTTAAAAAAATCATATTGGCACCCATGTCTTCAACCCTCTTGGCTATATATATATATTGGGCTGGATCACATCTGGCCAGAAACCAAATAATTTGGGCTGGCCTAGAGCTTGACTGTTGAAAATGGCTGAAACGAAGCCAGGCCATCATTTGTTGAAAGAGAGACCTGAAGCAAGCAAAGGGAATGGAGCATTGAAAATAAAAATTTAACCGATTAAAATAAACAAATCATGTTTTTTTTTGGGTTATCTTTATTAGAAAATACATTACTAAATTATGAAGGGAGCCAATGATAGCATTCTAAAACTAAAGGGAAAACCAGCAAAGACGTGTTGTTTAGCCAATGAAATATGAATTTCATCCATTTTAAAAGCTCTTAGCCAATGAAAATATATAAATCAAAATTCGAAGACTTGGACGTTAGAAGATGTTAGAAGCGACCCAAAGCATGCTGCCTCACATCATGCATGACGTCCGTAAACCAAGAAATATCACCACCTGTCCTAAATTAGATATGAAGAGATGTTTTAATGCGGTTCCAAAATATTTAAAAAATTAAAATATTTTTTTTATTTTTAATATTTAATTAAATATTTTTAGTGTTTTTAGATTTTTTAATATGCTAATATTAAAAATATTTGTTAAAAAATAAAAAATAAATACATTTTTAAATAAAAAATATTTTCAAAAATAACCCAGTCAAACTTCCAACACCTATATCTTTTGATCAAAGGGTGGAAAATCCCAAAAATTAACCAACGGAAGTACTTTTGAAGTCCTTAGTAGCTACTTTAAGTAAGGGGAATGAATTATTAGAAATCTCTATTCATGAAGAGACTCAACTCACATGCAAAAAGACCAAAATTCTCCTGATATTTGTAAGACACATGGCAGCAATACATTGGCTGAGACTCGAACAACTTTAAACAAAATAATTAAAGATCCATTGATCGGCAAAGTGGAGCTCCACCACGACTGCATTTGCTTTCGAGCTTTTCCCCTAACACGGTTTGGAGGTTAAGATATATGTGACCGTTGAATTCTCTTAGCCTCCCAAACAAATCCATTTGATTTGTAAGCCTTTCCTTTTCAATTCAGGCTTGAAACCAATATATAGATGTAGATGTGGGAGTTTGTGTGAGGGATTCTAATTTGACATTTTATTTATTCTCCTAAACAAATCCATTTACGCCACGTTGCAATATCAATATATAATATAATATAATAGATTGAATAATTATAAATGCAAAATTATAATTATTATCAAAATAATCTCCCTTCAACGAGCATTTCTCGGAAACTTCCGAAACCCAAATTGCTTCCACGAAAGAATAATAAATATACAGACCCACATCAAGGTAGGTAAAGCCAATAAAAGAAGGAAGAGGAACAAATCTTGGTGTGGTCGGTGAGGAAAGGCAACAGCAGTACATACTTTTTTCTCCTCAATAGTAATCATTACAGAAAGTCGGTTTAAGCTTCCTGCTGATCAGTTCGAGTCAACACACGGTGTTGGACACGTGTTGTGAAGCGTATGGTTATTGAAATCTTCGAACACGTTTCTCCATGTGTCGAATTATTGTCGGAAAATCTGAGATTGACGTGGCGTGATTTCACGGCTATTATCCTTGGCGGCAGTTTTGACTTTTAAGCCATGAACTGCTAACGTTAGTTAGAAGTTAGAAGGGCGAAATTAACAGTCCTCCAATCAAGGAAGTTGGTCAAAGATATCGACAGCCATGATGCGTTAGATTATTTACCATCTAATATTGTATTATAGATTGATTTTTAAAGTATTTTTTATTCTGAAATATATTAAAATAATATTTTTTTATTTTTAAAAAATTATTTAAAAATAATCTAAAATCAATTAAAAAATTTAATTTAAAATAAAAAATAAAAATAAATTTTTTGAATTTTTTTCAAAAATATTTTTTGAAATAGACTATCAAGCAAGGTCGACGTCATGAGCGTGTAATGTAACGAGAGTATCTCTTTGAATGTTTTGATTGGACTTTGGAATGGGTTAGTGTCTTGAGATTAATGATCTTAGTTGGAAGTGTATAGTTACTCTTGCTTTTTTGATATATATATAAAGAATTGAGGCAAACTATATAATTCAATATTCTTCATGTTAATCTTAATGGGAATAATGTGGGGACCAATTTTGCATGGGGTTAAAATTATAAGGAACTTTATGAGTCTTCACATAGAATGACCTTTAATGTGGAAATCTAGAAAGAACCTTTACATAATTTAACATTTAGGGGTCAGAAAGATAAGGCTAGACAAGCCATTTTTTCAAAAACTTTCGGCTTCTCTTCTCTATTTGCGGGGAGGAGAGGTTGAAAAGGAGTCATAATTATGTTTACTCATCCCTCTCTCCCGTGGCATGACTAACCTCCTCAAGTTTTCTACTTTTGTCCACATGCATGTATATAAAGAGATTTTGATCAATTTTATTATATTTTTAATGCTCGTGATCTCACATTTATAGAATTCTCAATCTCATTGATCAAAACTAAATTAAATGTAAGAAGTCTTACCAAACTTTCAACCTATATATTTAAAATATGATATAAAATACTCCAAAAATAAAGAGTACTAGAAAAGTTTGGAAGGGTTCTTTTATCATATTCTTACTAATTTTTTGTCTATGCTTTTTTAGATAAAAATCCAGCCAATTTCTATACTTTCAAAAAAATAATTCCAAGGATTAAAAAAAATCCAAAATTATTATTGAAAACATATCAAGATTCCCATCTCTACCCAAGATTTCAACCACTAAATGCACAACATTCAAATCCAACATTAGATTTGAAAATCCCAAAAATAGAAAAGAAAAGTTATAAAACAATATATATTAGGAAGAGAGAAAAAGAGAGAGAGTTTTTGGCCAAAGGGAATTCAGTCTTAAAACCATCCAATGGGAATTTCATCACAAAAGAATTTATAAATATAAAAACTACACAATCTAGCCACGAGATGTGAGAAATATTATAGAGATTTAACCTAAAAGCTTCATAATTGAATTTTTGTGTTGATTTGTTGGCTCAAATTACTTTTAAAAAATTAGAATAGTGCTCAGAAGGTTTTTTTTAAAAAAAAAAGGTAAAATTTTGAATTTTCGTGGTTTCTGACGCACTAGGACGAGTGTAGGTTAACGGTTGTCAATACATGAGGGGGGAAGAAATTAAAAAATAATAATTAGTGCTTCCCAATTATATATCACCACATGCTCTTTATTCAATATAAATCCGCCCCCCGCACACTTCTACAAGCTCTTGTTAAAAGACATGCACGATAGGTGAGTAGTCACCCTAGATAAGCTGCTCGTTAAAGTGTATTAATTGTCACCGGAAATAAATAAATCATTAAAAGAAATGGGGGTCTATAATTGACCATGCTTGGCCGTTTGAAGTTTTTAAGTTGGAAAACGTGTATCACTTTTACGATTATAGATTAAGGGATGTCTGTGAGTTTATAGATGTTTTTGAAAGAAATGAATTTTTATTATTTTTTAAATTAATTGTTTTTTGATGTTTTCATACTATTTTCATGTGGTAATGTTAAAAATAATTTAAAAAAATAAAAAAAATTATTTTAATATATTTCTAAAAAAACACTTTAAAAAATAATTTTAATCACTTTCAAACATTCACTAAATCATTCCTAGGCATTATCATTTAATTAAGCATGAAGATGATGTCTAACCGATTAGCGGAGTGAAAAAAGTAAGGATATAAAACTCAAATTAATTATTAAGATAAGGTCCACTAATCTAAGGCCATGGAGGATCTTACGTGATGAACTTGTTGATGTTAGGCAAGGAGGATTTAGTCTTAATTTGCTCGTAATATATATATTAGTGGTTTTCAGGGGCTATTAATTAAAAAAATTAAGATCGTTATCTTTAAATCGACTTTCAACAACAATGAATGTGGATAGAAACTCATTGCACGGGCTCAATCCGACAACTACTGCCGACATTTCCTACTATAGGCTTTCAAAATAATGGTAGGTACCATGTGCTCATTGTCCAATATCAATATAATATTTTTTTAATTTATTTTTATATCAGCATAATAAAACAATTAAAAAACATTAAGAAATTAATTTGAAGCAAAAATAAATAATAATTGTTTTAATAAAATTTTAAAACGCAAAACAAAATATACTCTTAGGGTGGAGCAATCTTATTCCTCAACCTACTAGATTAATAATATTACACTAATTGTTTTAATAAAATTTTAAAACGCAAAACAAAATATACTCTTAGGGTGAAGCAATCTTATTCCCCAACCTACTAGATTAATAATATTACACGTAAGCTCATGTACTCGTATGGTAAATTATCATTTTAACTAATGATTTGAGACTTGAATTGTTTTTAATATATCTTTTTCCTTTTATATTAATTTTTTTTTCAGCCAGAGACAAAGCGCGTGCAACATGTATAGCGTATAAAAAACAAAGATTACAAGTATGCTAACAAGCATTACATACTATAATATCTGCCACTCACCATGGCCCAATTCACTT
This sequence comes from Salix caprea, assembly GCA_964035475.1. Lineage (NCBI taxonomy): Eukaryota > Viridiplantae > Streptophyta > Magnoliopsida > Malpighiales > Salicaceae > Salix > Salix caprea. Next base: position 7,465,219 of record OZ037749.1, on the reverse strand, counting down.
GATGGTATATAAAAAGGAACACGAAAATATTGGATGATAAGTTCATCTCCTTTTTTAATTATGCTCATGTAGTATCTCAATATTATAATGCCCAAATCACATAATTGAAGTGTCGAAGGTGTTTTCTATCATAAGACTTTAGCCTCTTCCCATTTATCCTTATAGATGGAAGGCTGAGGTCTTGTTTGACAATGTGTTTTAAAAAAAATTAATTTTTTTTTATTTTTTATTTGCAATTATATTTTATTGTGTTTTTAGATATTTTCACGTGCTAACATTAAAAATAATTTATAAAAAATAAAAACTAAAATATTAATTTGATACATTTATAAATAAAAAATATTTTAAAAAACAATCACAAAATACCAAATAAAAAAACAAGAATCACTATTAAAAAGGCAATGGCAACATCTTTGGGTGATGTTTTCCAGAGAGAGAGTAATTATCAAGCTAGTTGTAACTCTTTCATGGCAACACTTGCCATGATTTGACCCGGCCATTGTATTATGAAGAGGTCGATGGAAGCAATACATAATTGGTGCTCTACAAGGTCATTTCAGCAGAGAAAACAGGCCCCTTGCCCCCCGTGGCATCTATGAAATTGTCTTTCTGACAGTCTCTGGCATTAAAAAGAAGACATAATTTATGATTTTCTTCAATGAAGTGACTCGAATGCTTTGATAATTATACAGCAGTGGAGATTATTCCTTTTATATAATCCACGATTCGAAGAACAAATTTGTTTTGAATGCTTTCACCATTATTTATGGATAAAGATTCCTTCCTTTTTAAGGTGTGTGGTTTAGCGGTTATGTCTGTTTTTTCTTTTTGTTAAAATTTGATTTTTTTTATATTTGTAAATTGTTTTAATGTTAAAAATAATTTTTAACATAAAAAAAATAATATGTTAAGCTACCTTTACCTATTAGCACAAAACCCAAAATAGTCTTGGGCCCAGAAATATCTTGACTCATTTTCAAATACTTTTATAGATTTTAATATCATACGAGAAAAGAGTTTTGCTAGGGTTTAAAGGTGAAAACACCTTTAATTGAAGCTCGAGCCTAGATGCTAGGCAAACCCAACACCTCTTTGTGGGGACGAGCACACCAAATGAAGCTAATTTGTAAGAGATATTTGTCTTTCATAAATTTCATCATGATAAAATCACTCTCCTCTACCTCAAAAAAGAAAGAAAGTATAATAGTTATAAATACCCTTCAACCACAAAGTAAAAAGGACAATGGTTTTTATTATATTAATTCAACAAAAGACAGCTTAAACCTTAAAATTCAAAGTTGTTTAACTGTAATTATATTGGAGGGTCCTCAAACACCTATAAAATGGACTTTTCACGGGTATCTAGGCATTCATCAAGAGAATTTACCTCATCATTGATGAAATGAGCTATTCAATCAATTTATGATTCAACCATTAAAAAAATCTATTCTATAAATATCTTTGATTTTAACATTTCTTTAATCATAAATTTAAAACAAATATATATATATGAGCGTGTTATTTTTAAAAGAAAAAAACTTACGGAAAAGATGAGGTTGAAAATAAAAACTCGGATTCAGAAGTTATTTGGAAAAGTAGAAAGTGGGCCATTAATATTTTCTTTCAAGGGAAGGGATACTCGCTGCATAGAAAGCTAACAAAATGACCCTTACCATCTGAATAGATTTCGTTACACACACACATGTTAAAAGAGCTTTATGTTTTTTGAAAAATTTAATTATATAATTAAAAATAGTATGTCATGTTTTTATTGGTCATCCAAGTTATCTTTAAATTTATTAAATTGATTTATTTGTTTTGGATCAACTCTCAGACAATTAAATTCAAAACTCAAGCTAAATATGAAGTCAAGATAGTTGGTTTGAATATTGAAGTGCCTGATTAGATTTAGTGATACTCCTGACAAAATATTTATGATTTTAATATTTTTATAAGTTTTATTAAAGAAATTAACTCGTAAAAGAGCGAGGAATTGACTAGTTACGTTCCAAAACATGTCCCTAGCTACTAACATTCTCTGAATGGCTATTGGCAGGACGGCTGCGAACAGTCTAGTAGGCGGCCCCCCAGACAAAAATTCGACATCAATGGACCCACTTCTGGAAGCCCATTTTGGCCCCTTGGATAGGTCCATATAACTATATTGAGACTGCATTTAATTTTAATTTTGACATTACTTTCTGTTTTAGATATATCCCATTTCATGTACGAACAGAATTTTACAAGCTAAACCACCCGGCACTCATATCTTTTTATCTCCCTACGTTCTCTTTTTTTTTCTGTTTTTTTCAATCAGAACATCATTTGGTTCATGAGCCACGTCAATAAAGCAGCACCAGGAAAGTGAGGTATCACCTGGCCAGAGCTCTGTAAAGTAGTGGGCGGGTGGACAAAATCAGCGAAGGTCCAAGTGTTTGCTGGTCGTGACGACAACCTGCCACGTAAGTGAATTTCAAGGCAGGCTCGCGGGGATTTCGACACTTGGAAAAAATGACGTGGAAAGGTCTTCATTGACCAACAGTATTCGTAAATTATATGCTTTGTGTGATGCAATCAGGGTCATGGACATTGTCTTTTCCTTTTCAGAATCATACGTACACGTGGCAGTCACATATAGGCTATTGATGGCACGTAGACCACTCCGTTGCAATCCACGGGGATTAGTTTCATTAACGTAGTCAAGTGACTCTCTTCTTGCTTCCATAAAAATCAAGAAATGGCCCAGGATTGCAACGTCAACGAAGCTAAAGAAGGAATCCTGATTGTGTGTTATAACAAGGTTTTCAATTCAGTTCCGTTCCACTCGGAACGGTCCTTATATTTCGTTTTAATTTAAAACATCAAATAAATTTGAGCAAAATTTATTTCATTCAGAATCTCTGATTATTCAGGAAATTCCTCTCAAGTTCCTTCCAGAACATTCCGGTTCCATTATGTTTATTCCATTTTGTTTAAATAATATTTTTTTAAATAATGAATAGTTTTACAATATAAATCATATCTCTTAATCCAACCGTTATATTGAGATGCAATTCTATGAGAAGTCTCTTGACATATTTATATATATTATGTTAAATTTTTAGAGTAATCAAAGAATGTAACGGCCTTGCGAAATTGATAATGACATTCTTGTAATATTATGCAAGTTCATAATTCTGTTCAAAAAAATCATTTTATTGTGTCATTTTTAGATTAAATTTTTCTCATTTTTATTATTTAACTAGTTTATTACGAATTGAAATTTTATAATTTGATTTGATTTGTTTTATTTAAGGTTATCATGGTCTTATAACACAGGTTACACATTTAAAAAGTTAACCTAGATTGACCCGAGTAAATTTAATATATCATTGTTTCAATATTTTTTAAGATGTCAACTTGATTTTTTTAATTAAACTATATTTTTATCAATTTTTTATGTTATCTTTGAACTCATCAAGTCGGTCGAGTTATATCAGTTCAACTCTTATTTTCTTACTTATATTTGAAATTTAAATTGCATAATTCTAAATAATTTTATTTTTAAATTTGAACTAATTTTTTTCTTGAACACAAACATAAACATAAACATAAACATAAACATAAATAATATACATAAACATAAACATAAATAATATAATCTTGAAAACAAAATACCAAAATACTTCAAAACAAAAATATTTCATTTTAATTGAAAACATGAATCACCAACCGAAACGGAATTGCAAAACTTGATTTATAAGGTGATTGTTTTGTATTTTAATTTGGTAGAGAGTGTAGCTTGGGACAAATGCTCGTGTCTTGCGACAAGCCAAATAAGTGAGTCCTCCTTTCATCTGTCCTCTCATTTTCAGGTGTCAAAAAAGATAAGTCTTCTTTGTATAGAGAAAGAGACCCCCACTCTCTTGTTTCAGATATCCAACCACCTCACATTTGCTGTCCCTCCATGTGCCTCATCTCCAACACAATCCTTTCAGATGGGCCTCGCCGAGACACCATTTCTTGACACCTCATCTCTCTCTCTCTACAAGCTTATCCTGCTCTGTCTCCCATTTGTACGAGCATTTTGAGAATAAGGTTTCTATCTTTATTTTATCCTTGCAAATCGATGAATCTCTTCTCCCTACGTGACTGCCCACCAGAAGTATGCAATGTACACATTCAGTGAAGGAATCCCAAGACAGAACAGGCACCCATGGTTTTCTTGAACCTTAATTTCAGCCTTCCATTAAGGCAAAAGAAACGGAAACTAACTCAGAGATTAACGTTCCATGTGGTCGAAAGGAGCAGAATAATTAGTCGATTTATTAATTACTAAGACTGGGTCCTGCCGGGTTCGTTGGTCTTGGCAGTTGGTCAGTTTTTTCAGGTAAAGTCGGTTGGTCCAACAAGGTCAACTAAACACTACCTCCAATTATTTATGGATAACCTGTCCATAACCACGTACAGACACTAACCTTCCATGCTATCTATCTAAGAAATATACTTGTAGATTTCGATCTGGCTATGTATCCGCACAATAAAGAACTCCAATTAACTAATTGAGAAAGACACGCATCTAGCAAAATACAAACTGCTTTTCAAGATTTTGGCGGCTATATATATATATATACACACACAGACAGACACGAGTATATGTTCTTGTGTCTCATGCGAAGCAAGTTTTGTTTCTCGTGTGAACATGATGGGAGATTAAAACTCTGTAAATAACTCATCGTCAAAGATTCTGTTCAAACAATACAAAAGCAAATGAAAAATGGAGTTTAAAAGAATATTTCAAGATTCGTATCCCAACCGCCACGCCTTGCTGTTCAATTACCCTTATTTAGATTAACCTAATCTTACCTTCCAAGTCTTCACTCGCTATAAAATACTCCATCGGAAGAAATAAACAAAGTTGTTTTTTTCCTTTTTGCATTGACCAAGAAATTAACAAAACTCTTGCCATTAAAGGGAAGATGTATGCAGTATTTACTCTCCCCCGTCGATTCTTCCTCCTTTTTTAACAATAATTGATCGAGACCGTTGATATTGGATGGTAAAATAACAAAACTGAAGCATGTGGCACCATGTGCATATGTAGATCAATCCTACGTACCCTACACTTAGAGTGCCCATATCATGAGGTCCCTTGCACGTGTTACATGTGCGGCGACCCTACGATGGTGAATTTGCCCCAGTGGCGGAAGATGATCATGCTGTGTTGAATTACATAGATTTTGAAATTTAATTGACGTAGTCTTAGCATAATCATTATCACAATTAATTAAACATCGGCCTTTGAAACTTTCAAAGGTTCACAGGTTTTTTATTCTCCTTGCATTAAAAATAAGGATATATAATCAATTTGTTTCAAGTATTTATGTTCTTAAATTGAAGCTCCTTTCTCTTCTTCGGGGGAGGTTTGACGGGGGAGTAGGCTATATGATCATCAATTGATGATAGCTATCTTCCAATTGGTACAATCTTGATGATATATATATATATATATATATATATATATATATATATATATATATATATATATATATATATATATATAAGCGATCAAATTCTCCAAGGAAACGCATCTCATGTGCCGACTTAATCAATTCCGGCAAATAATTATATAACTTTACTTATTTATAATCAAATCGAAGATGTAAAGCCTGATAAATTTTTTGATGCACCCCATAATGTGATAGGCCCCATGCAAGTCGACTGTATAACTAATTGTAATTTTCATTAACGTATAATCACGTGAATTTTCCACTTCTAATGGATCTCGGGCATCAATAATTTATCAGATTAAATCAATTCATCCTTTAATTATGTCTAAACCAATTTCTATTTATTATAATCATCACTATAAAATCGGTTCATTCATTGGGATATACAAACAATTTTTTGTTTTGTTTTTGGCTTAGAGTATTACCAATGACATGTTATCATTGTCATTTCTGTCGGTATTTACTTACGAGTATTTTTGTCGGTATTTTTTCAGACACCATTACCTACAAAATGATTTCGTTGGTAAATGTCAGTGGTAAATGCCAAGGAAATTACACTGAGATTCAAAACTTATGATGTACGATGACAAGACACTGGTTTTGACAAAATTATTGACGGAGTTACCAACAGATATATTCTGTCAGTAATTCCATTGGTAAGTACAGATGTATTTGCATGTTAAATTACAGTGAGATTAAAAAATCTATGAAATATGATGACATAATATATTTACCGACAGAACTACTACGACGTTACCACCAAATATATTTCGTCGGTAAATCCATTGGTAATTGTTTATTTTATGACCTGATCATTGACCCTTCTTTCTCTCTCCTTCTTTCTTCTGTATTTTTTTCCTTGCAACCCCTAGCCACCCTCTCCCTCCAATTTCATCACAATGCAACATCTCACAACAAATTCAACAACTACATCATTAAGTTTATGAGTATATGTATTATGATTCAATATTTTTTAGTATTCTCCACTTTAAGTAAGCAAATCTACCATATGTTTTTTGAAATTTAATTTTAATGCGTTAATTTTTGTCGCATATTTTTGAAGTATAGACACAACACTTGAAGAAGCTTGAAATGAATATCATACAAATAATCTGCAAACTTGAGATGATATTTCCTTAATTACTTTTGATTTAATGGAGTATTTACTCATACATTTACCATATAAGGCAAAAGTTGAAGGCTTTATCCAATATAGATGGATATATCCATTTGAGAGCTTCGTGATTATACATACATAATAATTAATATTCCATTGTTTTTATGCATAAATTTTAATATTTATTTAATTCCATTCAAGTATTTGTACAGCCTTAAAAGAAAAGTAAAAAACAAGGTGCAAGTTGAGGCCTCGATATCTGAGGCCTATATTGTCAAAGAGATCATAATATTTATCTTGTTTTATCTCGAGCCTCAATTAACAGTAAAAATCAACCGTCTTCTAAGGCATGATGATGGTAGGGAAGTGCCATCAAGTGGAAACTTGTCAATATTCTCCTATCCTAGATGACCCATTCCAAAAAATGTTATCGGGACAAGATATTTGTCAGAGACAAAATTCAAACAAACACATAATTACGTGTTTTTCAATTGCAAATTGAGACCTTTTATCTAGTAAGTATATTACCGAACATGTTATTTTCAAACAATTATTCTCTTACAAATATTGTAAATTGATACATTATTGAATTCCTCATAGACAACATCGTTATTTTTTACTGCCACAAATTCCACAGCTGACTGAATCTCAATCTTTTGATTACAAGATTAACAATTTTCCACGGGGTTTAGAACACATGTTAGTACTTTATAATTATTTTTATCTAAGCATACTTAATTTCATTACACATTACTCAATTGTTCCTATGTGTACTTCATGTACTGGGTTTATAAACTAGGAAAAAATGCTAGTGATTCCTTGTCTTTACTAAGTCTGGGTCCTAAATGAAAAGTTAAATGCTACAACGAGTATTTAATCAATGGGCACATGTTTCATAGCAAAGAATACGAAGAGGGTAAAATGATATATAACAGTGGGGTTTGTGTAAAGAGATTTATTTGCAATGAGTTTGAAGCTGACTATTACGAAACATTTGAAAAGATTATTAAATTACAATATCATAGTGAGCAAAATATAATTTTTTTTTATTCAAATGCTATTGGTATGAAACAACTGATAGAGGAGTTATAATAGATACTCATCATAGCTTGATCAAAATTAATTCAAAGCTTAGACTATGCAATGTCGTCGATATCATTGTTTTCACCAAACAATGCTAACAAATTTATTACACATACACCTCTTTCTTTAGAAAGGACCATTCAAGAGTTGATTGATTATTCATAGTGAAAACCAAATCTAGAGGTCATGTCAAGGTTATTCAAGACAATGACAACGAGTTCACACAGGGAGATGATGTTTATCAACTTGGCGAGTTAATTGATTGATACCGAGTTGCTCTCTCTAATGAGCTGGAAGAAAACTTAAATTTTTGCATTGCAAAGAATATTTTTATTGATATTGATGTTCAGGAGTTGAGTTATATATTAAGCTCTAGTGGACATAGATGATGATGATGATAACAAAAAAAAAAAATCAACATAAAATTTGAACTTATTTTGGATATGGAAAATGTCTTTTATGTTATGTTATTTTGTAGAAATTTGATTTCAGTTTTCAAACTCTATAATGTTGGTTATGAATTTTTATTTGATGGAAACATTTTAGTATTTTGAAAAATAAAGTTTCTATAGGTATGATATTGATTGGTGTTTTATATATAATTGGTCTAAACCCTACTTTTGATATTTTTGCTTGTCCTATATGTCAATGATATTTTTTTTACAAGTAATTATTTGTGTTTACTACATGAGATAAAACAATTTCTTCCTAAAAACTTTGATAAAAAGTATTTAGGTAAAACCTGTTATGTCATTAAAATAAAAATTCATAAAGATAGGTCTTAGAGACATTATAATTGTCTCAAAAACCTATATTGAAAAAGTTTTGTAAGGATTTAAGATGACAAATTGTGCACTTTTAGTAGCGCCTATTGTTAAAGGGAGCAAGTTTAATTAAAAAAGTGCCCACAAAATACATTGAAAAATAAGGATATGAATAATATTCTTTATACATATATAATTGGCAATTTGATGTATGTACAAGTTTATAAAATACCTGACCTGACATTTGTAATAGGGATGTTGGGAAGGTTCAAAAGTAATATAAGAATAAACCATTAGAAACTTAATAAGAAAGTCATTAGGTACCTATAAAGAGCTAAGAATTATAAGTTGACTTAAAGATAAACTAATTACCTTGAGGTGATTAGTTATTTAGACTCAAATTTCAATGGTTATATAGATAAAAAATAGTCCACTTCAGAATATATATTTTGTTGTTGTTAGAGGAGTTGTAACTTAGAGAAGGACTAAACAAACTATTGCTAATTTATCTATTATGAAATTAGAATTCGTTGCATGCTATGAAATAATGACATAAATATTCTGGTTAATAAATTCTAGTTTTGACCTTAAAGTTATCGATTACATATGAAAATTAATAAAGATATGTTGTGATAATTCAACTATAGTTTTTTTCTCTAAGAATAATAAGAGTGAAAGCCAAAATTAGTATTTTGACATAAAATATCTTATTATGAGAAAGAAAATAAAGGAACATGAAGTGCTAATTGAGCATATTATCCTTGAGCTAATAATCCTGGATCCCATGACTAACTAAAACATTGATGACAAAACAATATAAAGATCATGTATTGGTACCATGGGTTTAGCTAAACCATTTGATGTTTGATTTTATTTTCTCTTTGTTGACTTTCTACATATTTTTCTTTATGTTATTCTTAGAGATTAAGTGATGTTTTGTGAACATAAAGTATTGTTTTTTTTATATTTGTTGAGATATATGAAGTTGGACTTGAAAGGCTCTTTGGAATATTTTTCATAAAATTTATTTACTTATTTTGAGGATGCAATATATTATAATTTTTAATACTTAATCAATCATAACAAATGTATGTGTCATATTAATTTTTCAATGTGCATATCATTTATTTTAAACATGTTGATCTCTTAAAAACAAATATATATACACGGTTGCAAGTTGCAAATTATGTGCCTGTTTGGGAGTGTGACTGTGGTTGTTTTTGAAAGTGTTTTTCGTTCAAAAATGTATCAAAATAATGTTTTTTTATTTTAAAAAAATATTTTTGATATCAGCATATGAAATTGATCTAAAAACACATTTTTTTTTTAAATTTAAAGTAAAAAATAAAAAACAAAGAATAAAAAATTTCAATTTTTTCTAAAATATTTTTGAAACGCAATGCCAGACATCATCAAAGAGACTGACTATGATCGACATGAACCTATTTGTATATTCAATAGATAATTTTATTAGAAACAGGTGGGTCGGTTAATGTTAATGGCCGAAGAGCTACTTTGGTAGGCCAAGCTTAGTTAGCATTGATATCATGAATTCAAAAAGGTTGTGAGAATGGAACACTCACACAGAGCACAAAACAAAGTATGCATGATTTTGCGGGATTAATCACTAACCTTAAACAACTATTGATTAGTGGGATAAAATCCACCATTATGTTGATTAGTAAACACCTTCTGACGCCATTGACACGTCATGATAATACAATCTTCTTAAATTGTAAAATATATATTTTGTAACCTTTCTCACAGCTTCCATATCCCATGAATACTCCTTTCTTAGTTTTATCATTAAACATTTATCATAGACAAGCTAGAACATGAGTGTAACAGATGCATCCAAATACTTTTAGATGCTTGATACTTGGTTTTCTATCTGTTAATACTTCAAATGGAGTCTTGTTTGGTACTGCCTTTGTTTGACTCCTATTTTGTATGTACACAGCTGTGCTAACAACATCTTCCAAGAACATAATAGTTATTCCCTTTTTTATCATTATGGATCTAGCCATCTCACATATTGTTCTATTTTTTCTTTCAGCTACTCATTTTGCTGAGAGGAGTAAGCAATTGTCAGCTGTCTCTCAATTCCTATATTGGCACAGAAGCCATGGAATTCATGTGAGGTATGCTCTCCACCTCTATTACTCCTTAATTTTTTCAATTCGTATCCACTTCGTAATTCAACAAGTACTCTGAATTTCTTAAACACATTTAGAGTATTAGATTTATTCCTAAGGAAATATACCCAACACATTCTTGAATAATCATCAATGAATGTGATAAAATATTTATTACCTCCAATTGATTCATTCTACATTTGTCCACACAAATTTGTGTGTACCAATTCCAGTGGGTGACTTGCTCTCCAACTTTCTTCTTTGTCAAATTTTTCTCTTTGATGTTTCCCCATGATACACCCTTCACATACATCTTCTATTTTTGTTAACATAGGTAATCCAGTAACCATCTCCATTTGCTGCATCTTCTTTATGCTAACAAAATTCAAATGTCCAAGTCGTCTATGCTAGGTCCAAGAATCTTCAAGTATCGATGCTCTTCTTGTTGCAGGTGTAATGGATTCAAGTGAAAGAGGAAAACATCGATATCCTCTCATATTCACTCTTTCTATAACATTATTAAGCCTTTCATCATCAAATATCATAGTCTTGTTCCCATCGAACAAAATATAATATCCATGCTCAATCATTTGACCAACACTTCCTTTATATGTCGTTTCCTATGTTGAGTTTCAACCACTAGAGTGTCTTTACTAGTTGCTTGAACAAGATCTCCTGAGCCCATCTTCACTTTGCAGGTAACAATTCTATCAATGTTTACCAAGCTTGACTCCTGTGAGGTCATGTGATTACTACAAGCACTATCCACAAACCACACACTTCTATCTTGTACCCTTGCTGCATAACAAATATAGAACATGGTTGTCGTGGATACATCTTCTTCTTTTGCACAATTTACCAATTGTTTGTTGTTGTCACATTCTTTTATTTTGTCCAAAATGATTGCATTTCCCATATTTGGTCTTCCCTTTATACCAGCACACGCCAAAATGGAATTTCTGACATACATGACATTGTGGCTTCACAGTTGCTTGACTACGACTCCCATATTTGCACTGTGGATTGAAAGCATTGTTGTAGCTAGCTCTAACTTCATGATTTCAGTTTGAACTGTGATGGTTGCTCACATTTCCACCTTGAGACCAACTTGGAAATCTTTTATCTTGTCCCAGCCACCTTGGATTTGATCTTCCCTGTGAGCCCTTGCTGCCATGGAAATGATTATTTCCTACTTTAAGGCTACTGAAAGCTCTTTCAGTAGCCATTATCTTGTCCCTTTCACCATCTACGTCTTCTCTTGTATCATATACTTTGATAGAGGCTATAACTTCTTCAACCCTAAGTACAATAAGATCCCTTGTTTCTTCAATGATTAAGACAATTGATTTATATCTCCTGCTTAGGCTCTTTAAAAGTTTTTGCACTATTCTTATTTCAGGTACATGTTCTCCAAGTAATTTTAGATTGTTTATAGTTTCAAAAAACTTGGTTAGGTAATGATCTAGACCTTCACCATCTGTCATTCTCATATATTCAAAATTTGCTCTTACTACTTGAAGTTTTACTGCCCTTACCTTCTTATCTCCTCTGAATTCTCTCTTTAATACATCTAATGCTCATTTTGCAGTTTTTTCATACGTGGGAATAAATCATCTGACAATGCTCCTTGAATAAGGCTCAATGCCTTGACATTCTTGATTATGTTCTCTCTTGAGGCAGCATGTGTTTCTTCTGGAGTATATTCCTCATCTGCTTCAGGATTTTGGTGAGGCTGATGTAGTATAACCTCTACTACATCCCATAGATCGTATGCTATCAGGATAGTCTCTATTTTAACTACCCAAAAATCATGGTTTGTAGCATTCAACTGTGGATTTCTTAGATCTCCTCCAACATAGCTTGATCCCACCATTTTGTTTATGTTAATCTCATTGCTGTTACGCCCCTCTCAAGATCAATTAATCAAGCTCTGATACCATGTTGATTTGTTTGTTTTAATTGTGATTTGCAAGTAACCTTGGTTGTTATTGAAGAGACAAAGAAAGGAGACACATAGAATTGGAGAAGATAAGATATGCAGAAGAAAGGTAAACAATTTTCTAATTGTTTGCATTCTGTTTGATTAAGTATATTTTGGGCAAAACATATGTTACACATTCTATAACAACCTGTAACTGATTTATAACTACTCTAGAGAAATCAATTACATCTTCTCTTATACCTGAGTCAGTTACAATTAAAATGAATTACAATCAATAATTGTTAAGTTATCAAAACATAAACTTCTCCTTCTTCGTAGCAGCCAATTTGTAGAATTAATTTCTTGAAAACATATTATCCACATGAGCATCTTAATTGTCAATAGTCAGGGTTTCACTAACTTGTAACAAGTATATATATATATATATATATATATATATATATATATTAACAATAAAAACTACAGTTTATAAATCGGAGAAAACCAACATTAAAGAAAATACTTTGGGATCTTACAAGAAAATCAGTTTTTCTTTATATTAATTGCAAGCCCATTAGAAAGTCCAAAAATCAGATTCGGTTTTTTCAATTTTTGAATCATAAAAACCGGACCGAACCGAACCGGACCGAAAATGGTCGATTTTTAATAGGTTCGGTTTGGTTTCCGTTTATTTTAAAAAAAAATAACAATTTTCAGTTGGTTATTTTTTTTTGATAAAAATCGAACCAAACCGAAAATACTCATCCCTAATACTAATAATAAAAACTACAGTTTATATATCGGAGAAAACCAACATTAAAGTGTCTTGTTATTTGGAATCATTTAATTTAAAAATACAATTATGAAAGGTGTTGCATACAATTATTCATCAAAAGATTTTTTCTGCGAATTTGACCCTGGAAACCCCCGGTCTGCCGCCCCTTTCGAGGATAATGGAGAGCGGTTCCATTGGGAATGGGTGCCATCCAATGAATCAGCAGTGCATGGCACTCGACAGCTTTTTCTAGCCTCCATGTAATCGAATCGAAATGCATGAACCAGGAAAGTCAGCATGTTACTGTCATTTACTTTCCGCGAAACGAGATGACAGTCGCAGGAACAGGAGACTGAGGTTGCTGCCATGGATCGAACGAGTCTTAAGAAAAGGGTATGAAAAATGTGCATTCAAATTCCAAGCACAAATAAATGCGCGAATAAAAAAATGGTGGGAGGCAATGGCGTGTGGGGTACGTGAAAGATTTTCATTGTAAAGGGCAGCGGCAGCGGCTGCACAGCAAACAAGGACAGAGAGCCACGTGTTCAGGCAGTTACACTTGTAAGAGGCAAAAACGCGGGGTTTGACGTGTTCCAAGTAGAAGTTGCTAATTTTATTTCGTTTCTGCGCGTAAAATGCTTTGGATCAGTTAAACAAATAATATAATTTTTATCATTTTAAAATTTAGGTTTGTTTCGGAATATTCTAGTTTTATTTTGCTTATTCTGTTTTAGTCAGATAATGTTTTTTTTAAATAATAAATAATTTTACAATATCAATAATATCTCTTAATCTGACCGTTATATTGAGATGAAATTTTACGAGGAGTCTCTTGACATATTTATATATATTATTTTAAAATTTCAGAGCAATCAGAGAATATAATGACTTTGCGAGTTAATGATGACATTCTCGTAATATTATAAATATTTATAATTTTGTTCAGAAAAATCATTTTATTGTATATTTTTTAGATTAAATTGCTCAATTCTAAATAATTTTATTTTTGAATTTGAACTAAATTTTTTTTGAATTAATATATTTAATTATATATGCATAAACAGTACCACTCCAAAACATTTCAAAATTAAAATATTTTATTCAAATTGAAAAAACAAGCAAGTGACAACGTTGGTTCCAAGAGACCATCATCATCCCTCCCACATCCCACCAACGCTCCAATCCTAAACACACCATTATCACTGTCTGCTCATCTTCTAAGTAAAAATGATCTAAAAATATACAAGATTTGATTGAAAGCGAGGAAAAGAAAACTCCAAATTTTTCCAAAACACAGAAATAAAGAAGTTTTTGCTGAGATAGAAATAATGTAGAGAAGGGGTAGCATGACATGATTCAAATACACGTTCAAAATCAGGAATTTTATAACAGGGATAGAGAGCGAAAGCAGTGTGGTCGTGTCAAAGTCTTAAGCAGCTATGTCCCGCAGCGGCTGCACCTCGATTATTAATATCACTTGGTCCCTCTCCCCCTCTCTCTTTCTACTATTCTCCAACACGTGGTGCTCTGTAACAGGTTCGAGGTGGGCCCTCTCCCCCTCTCCTCTCTCTCTATATATACCCCTCCTCCCACCCCTCTCTCCTCAGATCACTCAACTCTAAACTCAAAACTTAGATTACATCCAACCACTCTGGTCTCTAATCCTGTTTCTTACAGCCAAAGCCAAAGCCAAAACCAAAACCAAAACCATACTGCTCTCGTGTCCCAGCAAAGCAGCATACCAGAAAAAAAGCAAACTTTAGCCAATAAATACAGGAGCATGGCAGCGGCGGCGGCAGCAGCAGCAGCTACAGCAAACTTGGGCTCATCATCTTCATCTTTAAACAGGCCTGGTAGAAAGCCCAACATCAATTCCGCTCTCCAAACTCCTTCCATTCCTCATTTCCCAAAGCAATCCACTACATACACGCCATCATCCACTACTATTTCCACTCCCACCACCAAGCTGCTCCCAAAACAGGACACTCCCTCTCTTGTTGCGCCGTCCCCGAAACAACAGCAAAAGCAATGGAATTTCTTACAAAGTGCTGCAGCTATGGCCTTAGATGCTGTTGAGAGTGCTTTAGTCTCGCATGAACGTCAACACCCTCTGCCCAAAACAGCTGATCCCAGCGTCCAAATCTCTGGCAACTTCGCTCCGGTACCGGAGCAACCTGTCGTTCAAGATTTACCGGTCACCGGGAAAATCCCAGATTGCATCCAAGGTGTTTATCTAAGAAACGGGGCCAATCCATTTCATGAGCCTGTAGCCGGTCACCATTTCTTTGACGGGGATGGCATGGTTCATGCTGTTCAATTCAAGAAGGGTTCCGTCAGCTATTCCAGCAGGTTCACAGAGACTAATAGGCTTGTTCAAGAGCGTGAATTGGGACGTCCTCTATTCCCAAAGGCCATAGGTGAGCTCCATGGTCATTCGGGCATAGCTAGGCTCTTGCTCTTTTATGCTCGTGGAGCATTTGGTATTGTTGATCCTAGCCATGGCACTGGTGTTGCGAACGCTGGTCTAGTTTACTTTGATGGTCACTTACTGGCAATGTCTGAAGATGATTTGCCTTACCATGTTCGTGTACTTCCCTCTGGTGACCTTGAGACTGTTGGACGATATGATTTTGATGGTCAGCTTCAGACAACAATGATTGCTCATCCAAAAGTTGATCCAGTTTCTGGTGAATTGTTTGCACTGAGCTATGATGTTGTTCAAAAGCCTTACCTCAAGTACTTCAGATTCTCCCCAGATGGTAAGAAGTCGCCCGATGTTGAAATCCCGCTCGATCAGCCTACCATGATGCATGACTTTGCCATCACAGAGAGGTTTGTTGTGGTACCTGATCAGCAAGTTGTGTTCAAACTGCCTGAAATGATTCGGGGAGGATCTCCGGTGATTTATGACAAGAATAAGATGGCAAGGTTTGGGATTTTGGACAAGAATGCCACTGATGCTTCCAAGACTAGGTGGATTGAAGCACCTGACTGCTTCTGTTTTCATCTTTGGAATGCTTGGGAGGAGCCTGAGACCGATGAGGTTGTTGTGATTGGTTCATGTATGACCCCACCAGACTCCATTTTTAATGAATGTGATGAGAGTTTGGAGAGTGTGTTGTCAGAAATTAGGCTCAATTTGAAGACCGGCAAGTCTACTCGCCGTCAAATCATGTCTGAAGCTGATCAGGTCAATTTAGAAGCTGGAATGGTCAACCGGAACTTGCTTGGCCGAAAGACCCAGTTTGCTTACTTAGCACTGGCTGAGCCATGGCCTAAAGTTTCAGGTTTCGCAAAAGTAGACCTCTCAACGGGAGAGGTACACAAGTACATGTATGGAGACCAGAAGTTTGGTGGAGAGCCTTTGTTTCTTCCACGAGACCCCAATTCAGAGAGGGAAGATGACGGGTACATTTTAGCTTTCGTGCATGATGAGAAGGAATGGAAATCAGAGCTGCAAATTGTGAATGCAATGGATTTAAAGTTAGAAGCCACAGTTAAGCTTCCATCCAGAGTTCCATATGGCTTTCATGGCACGTTTATTGGTGCCAAGGATTTGCAGAAACAGGCCTAGAGGATGAGATGATACAGCCTGGAGACCAAAAGGGATTATCTAATTTTTTGTTAGCGTATTAAAGAGATGAGATTTTACCAGAGGGATGCTTGCGGATACGTCCCCGGAATCTACTTCTCTATACAGAATTATCAAACCTGTTTCTGGGTTCTTTTTCAGTTTTCTTACCCGTTTCTTTTTTTGGTTTATCTAAGAGTGAGGCTTTGAGGGGCCAGCTTGTAGCTTTTGGGTGTAGGTAGATTTGGAGCTCAGCTGGTTTTCTTCTTATTCTTTCACTTTCACTTGTTTTTTTTTTATGTGCATGGATATATATTATTATGACAGCTTATGTACTAAACCTCTCTGTTCTCTCTGTTTCATTCTGTTCTCACTTGCAAATTCTCTGTTTCAGTTTCGTTTTCCATAATCAATACTGTTTCTTGCTCAAAATGATACAGGATCATTAATACTAATATGGGAACAATGAAATGGAAGATTTTTATTCATATTCCCGTTCCTCTTGTCGAATATGAGTTAGGTTCAGCAGGCCTAAAGACGTGTCGGTCAAATTATCGTTATCTGCAGATTTCCCCCCATTAAAATGGACCAATGAGAGTCCAAGGAAAGGCAGATTGATAAAGCAATCAAATTTCAAATGTGAATCGTGTGAGATAATTGGCCTGAGGTTAGGTGGAAAGATTACTGTTGGGCAATTTTAAAAATAAAATAAAAGGGGATTCGAACATTGAAGAAACGAGATGGGTTCATGACGAAAGATGTTTGTATGATTGCTAATAAAATAAATAAATAAATAATTTGTAAGTGACCCAGTGGATTAATCCGAAATGCCATCAACTTTGTGAAACAGTGACGTGCTTTTCTTGATTAATGTGAGCGTTGGCATTATTGATCGTGTCGACTTGTTATTGGTTGTGTCGCAATCGTTAGGCTCGTCCACCTCCCAATCACAGGAGCGAGCATCATGGTACCCAGCAATCGGGAATACTCAACAAACCCTACACTTTCCACGTAGGTGCATGCTTGTTTTTCGGAAAGAAATTGTGTTTACAGAGAAAATGATATTTATTTCTCTTCCTGTTTTAGATTATTTTAATGTTCTTATGAACCAGAACCAGCTGTTTATGCAGAACACCAAAGAAGCACTAGGCATCAATGAGTGAGATTTTGAAGTGGGCTTGCCATGGTGATTTGACCCAACAAGGCTCAACTTGGAGAGGGGAGGATAAAGTTTTCCGAGTCAACCTTGTGACGTCGACGGAGTTTCCTTTTATGCAGATTGCGTGTAAAGAATGATGAGGCCGGAAAATGTGAAATGAATGTCAGCTGCAATTCCAGCATAATAATCTAAAACAAGAAAGATCGAGCTTAAGATAATGTTTCGGCGATCTGAATGGAACAGCAGATATAAATATATAAATGCAACAGCGCCAGACAGAGTTTAATGGGATTACAAGTGTGTATTGGAAAAACTCTCTCCAATAAGTTGTCAAGTGCTTAAGAATGGGTGCTTACAAGGGCCAATGAAAACAAGACGAAGGTTTCTCATCATGTTCCTGCCCACTACAGAAATCCATGGAGTGGGAGTGGAGTCTGCTTAGGAGGGGATGGGTTTCTCTGGTCATTTCTAGCTCGGACAGTGCTTCTCCATTGAAGATCAGCAGCATGAAGTGTTTGGTTCAGTGATTGGGAGCAGTCCAGGGAAATTCTCTCGTCCATATAGTGGAGGCCCAGTCATGGCCAGGTTTTGTTTCTACTGAGAATGAAATCAAAAGGCCAATACAACTTGATTGCTCTTCTGTCTGTCACTTTCTGCTACTTGCATGGTGCTGTCTGCATATGAACAGTGATCGGTCTGAGGTCAACTTGCATCCACCATGGTTGGCCTCTCTCGCAAATGAAGTCCACAACTTTCTAAATTCATCATGTAGTTGCCCATCGACTGGTGCTTTGGCAGCGAACTCGCAACATGTCAAAACCAAACGTACCCTTCACGATCAGCGCGCGCTAGCTGTTGTCTGCTTAGCCGCATGAGCTGTTCCACATTCTCAAAATATGAGATATCAGGTTTCTTTTCTGTCAAGGGACATTCTTAGTTCACACCATAATTTAATATTATATTATATTTATATATATATACACACACACACAGTGTTTAGCCTACTTCCTTTATTGTTTCTGTTAATATAATAAAACAAATTGTATTATTAAATGATATAAGCAATTTCCTGATTGTCTTGAGGTGTTGAATTTTTTTTTTTTTTATGAATTAGGAAATAATTGAAAGTATTTAACAGCGACGATGCAGATTATTCTGAATTAGGTAATTGAAAAACATGTTTCTCAGCATTGTGCCCACACAACTTATGGGCCTGGAGAGTTTTAGTAAGCAAACAGTGAAAGAGATGCGGTGGAACTTGAAGATTTGCTTACGTGCAGCTTGCTCATTCACGTATATAAAAATATTAATTAACATTTCTAAAATTAGTTAAAGTGAAAAACGGATAGTTTTGATTACTTTTCAGCTTCTTTCTTTTTCTGGATCACACGTAAACTAGGTGACTATTTGGGATTAAGGTGGTGATTGTTTTTAAAAGTATTTTTATTTAAAATGTATGAAAATGATATTTTTTTATTTTTTAAATATTATTTTTGACATCAGCATATCAAAATATCTAAAAACATAAAAAAATAATAATTTAAAATAAAAAATAAAAATAAAAATTTATTTTTTTCAAAAACAATTTACAAACACATTACCAACACCCCCTGTGCTAATAGCTAGTGATTTTTTGTTGTTTTTTTATAGACAGCAATGGAAGATGAGGGACAAATGGGGAAAGAAGGCCGACTATTAGGTTATAACTTAAAAATTATTGATATATATATATATATATATATATATATATATATATATTTGAATTTCTTAGTTTTCTTATAATAAATATACAATCGATGCCCAGGGTAAATTTACAGTGAAATTATGGGAGGGTAATCTTGTTTGATTCATCTCTATCCTTCCTTTTGAATTATTCGCATGTTTTCTTTCTCCTCGTGAGTTCTATTTTCTCATTAGATGCTTTCAACGAACTCCATGCTTACAGAAAAAAACAAACCTTAAAGCACCGACCCTTTGACCTGAGAAGTCCAAAACCAATGAGTTTATCGTGTTGGAAACATCTTGTGATTCAGGTTTTCTTACGGCATTTTGATTTTGAGACCAAGTTTACAGGATCGCCATGTGAGCATGGGCCACCTCGCAGCTTTAGCTTGACTACAATGTGGAAAAGGGAAACCACTGCAATATATTCTCACCATTAATAATAAAAGAAGACAAAGATTCCTGACTGTGATGTTGTAGGGCTCCAAAACTTCCATTCAAAGTTACTATGAAGTTTGCCGTGGCAGTGATTGCACAGATTTTACCTCATTGCTCTCGCGAAACATTTTGGATTATTAATTGGAAAGTCAATTTAGCACAAGATAGATCCCTCCAGAAATCCCAAAAAAACATAATATAGAGGAGGTGGAAGACATTGCATCTGGTCATATTCATGTTGGCCATGGCAGGCGCGTCAAATACCTGAAATTCATGACTCATATCATTTTTTTTTTGTGGTCTTGTAGCAATGAGCAATGTTTATTGACAAAGAGAATCATATATAGAGAACAAACAATTATATATGACGAATAACATGATTCCTATTCTTCATTCAATTATATATATAGAAGTGTGTGTGTGTGTGTGTGTGTATAAGCATGATCAATCAATTGCTGGCTTCTCAGTTGCCCATGCAGGATTTCAGCCTCATGGCTTTACTATGAATCATGCTTCAACCGAAAATCAGCCAGAAATGTGTAGTGACTACCATATGTACGCAATCTGAGTCAAACTTGTAACATTTTATGAATTGAAGTATAAATCCAAGAGAAGTTTCCACAGAAGCTTCGTATTTTCCACATGAGTTCTTGTGATGAAGTTATATGTTCCTTTTGACCATTACTAATTGCAATTTGATTTGTGCATAGAGATACTATCCTATTCGATGTAATTGATTATTTTCTTTTAGAGTGAGCGAGTTTCACGATGAGGCCATTCGTCAATTATGTAGAAATTTATAGAGTTTTATCGGGTATTTAAAAGTATAGTAATGATTATTTTTTAAAATATTTTTTGTTTTAAAAAATATTAAAATAATATTTTTATTTATTTTTTAAAAATATTTTTAACATCAATATAATATATAATGATCTAAAAAAATAATTTTTTTTTAAGAAACACGTTTGTAAACAAGTTTCAAAACAATTCTTGAATGGCTAGACCTAAAACGCATACATACCTAAGGAAAATAGGCAAGGTGTTGAATTAGCCTACATGGATTGTGATAGGAGTTGATGGTAAGTTCATAAGTGTGAAGAAAAACCTTGAGGAGAGAATAGGTCCAAGACTATTTCTCACACGTGATTGGCAGGCTACGTTGAGTTTAGAATTTTCCAAGGTTTTTTTTTTTTTTTTTTTAAATTCATGAACATAACGAAATAGGAAAGAAAAAAAAAAGAAAAAGAAATAAAAAACTGTTTTGACAACTTTAAAAATATATAAATTAAGATTTATTTTTAAATTTTTGTGCGTGTCTCCAGACTCTACACAAACACACAAACATAAGCACATTATGGTAGAGGGTAATATAAATTAAATTATGGGACCTCATCTAAAAACTTAACATTTTAAATGAGATGGTTTCTTAACATGGTATCAGAGTCTTGTTGACCTAGTGGTCTCGAATTCGAATCTCACCACTCTCATTCTATTTGATAAAAATCAAACACAAGGTAGTGTGGACCTGTATGCAAGTTTCAAGCCCAAAGAGCTTTCACTTGAGGGAGATGTTGGAGAATAATATAAATCATATTCTAGGGCTTCATCTAACAGATTAAGCTTTTAGATGAAATGATTCTTTAACACATTATGTGTACTTCAGATAATTGCCCGAGTTTAAGAAGAAATCATTATTAATATATATTGAAATGGCAGCTGAGCTTCGAGAAGGGATTAATTTTACAACATGGATCGATTCTCTTACACTCACACACGAAGAGCAATGATGTGATAATTCATCAAAAGAAATTCCATCCATAAAATGAAGTAGGGTCTCAAAAATTGTTCTGGGTTTCAGCAGCCAAAGGTAGCTGGATTTGATTAAAATTAACATGGGACTAAGACTTTGCCTCACCCTTCAAGCAAAGCAAGCCAGGATACACAAATTCTGTTCCAACAGTAGCTGCTGACAGCCCTTGACCGGCAGCCATTTTCAAGCTGTAGCTGCTGCCAGCCCTTGATCGGCAGCCATTTTCAAGCTGTAGCTGCTGCCAGCCCTTGACCGGCGGCCATGTTAGCTCAGTAAAGCTATCTTGGAAACAGCAGACAATCAGGAATCGACCTGCTTGCCATCAAGGCTGAAAGCAACTGGATGAGAAACGGTCCAGCATGAACCTGAAGGGAACAAAATGTATTAATCAGGTGAAGTGTTGTGCAGGTAATAGGGAATGGAAAATAGCTTTACAAGAAGCTGACAAACCATTAAATATATATATCGATACTCCACCGCTACTGATTCTACTTTGGACCACACTGTCACCTACACCTTTTCTATACAGGCTCCATTGGAGTTGGACTGGTCCAATCAAAAGCTGCTTTTTCTCCGAAAAATCTGAAAGCTCCAAATTCTCCCATGATCCGAAGGAAACAATAAGAGAAAAGACCACTGAAACCCACATGTCAAGAGCCTAACGGCTGGTCGCTTTGCATCAGTGGTGACAGAATATTTTTGCAGAATTGAGAAAAGTAATGTTTTCTGTTTTTTTCCCCTTCGAAAAACGACTACCTGTCATCCATCTATATTCAGCCACCTCCCATATCCACCTTTACCTTTTGGTGACTTCATTGCATGCCTCATCCACACGAGTGTAACCACATAGAAATCCAGCAGATAAAAATTATAAAATATCACCATCATATTTATCCTCATCTCTTAAATTTGTGTGAGTATAATATTTTACTTTGGGGGTTGAAATAACTATACAGGTTCACGGGCTTAACCTTCTGCACAATCCAATTCCAGACAGTGTTTTAAAAAAGAGGCTAGCTGGGAAGGATGGCAAATCAAACATGCTGTCTGCTGAAGATGGAAGAATGCGACAACCCAACACTCGTTTCCGTCGACTTAGACATCTAACAGTAAGTAACATGCATGGCGTTGGAAGACAAGTATACATTGCCATGTATCGAATGCCAGCAGCCATATAACGTTAAATTAGACTAAGACCAGATCGGTATATGTTGTTTTATGCCTTAAGGATGAAAAAAAAGGGGAACCACGAATTGCTAGTAATAGCTTCTTTTTTTATGGCAGCAAAAAGTGTATTTTGAGAGTCTAGATAAGTAAATAAAACTCTGATTATCCTAATTTTTTACAAAAAAATATATGTAATGACTCAAATTTAAAACATGTTATATTGATTGATTCAATATTTTACCATTACACCATGCTAGTCGGAGACCTTGATAGTAATAGCCGCTAAATGCGACAGAACAAAGTGGTAGATATGCAATCCATGCACGTGAAGTTTTACTTGTATTTGCCATGAGGCGTCAGCATTTGGTCAATTTGCAGCCGGAGAGAATTTTGGGTGTCAGCCAATCATTTATAAGCTGAGCATCTTTCTTTGAAACGGTAATTATTTTGCATCTTAACTCTCAAGAGTGGCTGCTCATTCATGAATGTCGTCTGGAAATATATCTGAGATATGTCCGTAACATAAAAAGAAATTAAAAAAATATATGCATGTTTGAGACCACACCGAGGGTATTATCAAATACACTAGGACACTTTGTGATGTCATGGACGAGTTATTGTGCATTGTGAGATAAATTATTGTGGATTATAATAATATTGCTTAATTTTTGGGCCGAGTTGGGTCGTTTTGGGTTGTTTGGTTCATCGGTTTACTGGTTTTTTTTCTTTTTGCACGGTAAAATAATTGTTTTGTCCCTAGAAAAAGACAAAAAAAAAGGTTCTGGAAGGGGGATTCTGCGGTTATTGCACAATTTCGGTCCGGTTTGGTCCAGTCCGCCGCATTTTTTTATATTTCTTTGAACAGTAAAATAACTATTCTAGCCCTCAAAAAAGACAAAAAATATCTCTGGACGGGAGGGGTGCCATGAGAATTTCACATATTTTGAAAATGGCTAAATACGGATCTAGCTCCTAACAAGACAAAATCGGTGACTTAGACACAGGGGTCGACCGATTATTGACCATAATTGTTTATTATTTTTTTTGGAATACTGACGACGCGTGTGGCACACGTGACCGACAGCATTCCGCCTCATGCCCTGTTCGGGAGGCGCGTGAGGCCTTTTCAGGTCGACGGAAATGGTCTTCTAGTGTCTCCATCGATGCGCCGCCGTGTGGGCTTCCTCATGATGCGGCGTGTTTTGGAAAATGGTGGTTGTTACCACAACGGTGGCTGGTTAAAGCTTGTTTTCCTATTTTCACTCTCTGCACGCTAAAGTTCAGGAGAGGCCCCCGAGTTTATTGATGTTTCACTTTTGTCCCTGTACTTTTAATTTTGTTTATGGTCCTGATTTCTGTTATATAAGTTTTGATTTAGTTCAATGGAGTCCTTCAATTGAAATTAATTATATATTAAGGTTTCACTTCGGTCCTCCTTCTTTTAATTTCCGATTTGGGTTTAAATACCTTAATATATTCGGTACAAAAGTTTTAATTTTTTCAATTTTATCCTTTGATTGAAATTGATAATATATTTGATTTTAATTTCGGCCCTTATACTTTTAATTATTGATTTTAATCCTTTTATTTTTTTATATTTCTGGAATAGTCCCTATTTTTGTCCATGTATATATAAGTGTGCTCTTAGCTTTGGTTTTTAATTTTTGTTCTTTTTTATTTGTTGAGGTGGTATTTTTTGAAGAAAAAAATAGCTCTTAAATTTTATTTTGTGTCTATAATCATTTAAAAATTGATATTTATGTTTTTTTCTCTCCCTTTGTTCTTTCTTTTAGTTTTTTTTATTCTTTTTTTTTTAATTTTCAAGTCAAATTATTTTTTTCACCTTATAATTTTTATTTTTTTTTTTTTTTTATCTTTTGTTAAATTTTTTAGGATTTTTTTTTGTCTTTCATTTATTTAATTTTTTCATTATTAACACAATAATAATAATAATAATAATAATTTTAATTATTTTTCTTGCTTACACTTTTGTTAATGTTTTTGAGTTTTTTTCTCTTGGGATAATTTGATAATTTTTATTGTTTTGACAATAATAGCATTGATAATTTTAGATGTGAAGACTTCGATATTGCTATTATTATATAGGGTGTGTTGATCTGTTTTATTATATTAAACTTTACATATATAGATATTATATTTTAATTTTGAACCAACAAATCCTATTAATTTCTTTAATCCCAACAACTATAAAAATTAGTTGCTCAACCCGCAACGTATTGCGATCAATGTTTTTAATTTTCAAGTCAAATGATTTTTTTCCAGCTAATAATTTTTATTTTTGTTCTATCATTTATTTTATTTTTTTATTTGCTCTGTTGTTAATGTTATTAGGCTTTTTTTAGTCTTTGATTTATTTTATTTTTTTCATTATTAACACAACAACAGCAACAACAACAACAACAATAATAATAATTTTAGTTTTTGTTCTTACTTGCTTTTTTGTTAATTTTTTTGTGTTTTTTTCTCGGGATAGTATAATAATTTTTATTGTTTTGGTAATAATATGGATGATATTTTTAGATTTTTAAGACTTCATTATATCAAACTTTACATGTATAAATATTATATTTTAATCTCAATAATTATAAAAATTATTTGCTCCGCCCGCAACATAATACAGGCAATAACTAGTGTTATGCTATATTGAGGAGGCATGCGATGAAAAGTAAGTTGTGTAGATAGATGGATCAAATGTTCTTGGTTTAGGCCGAAATAGAAAGAAGTATGCGTTCGGATCAAGATGCGTCGTACAGTCCTTATAGCCCTCGTTACGGGCCTCGAGTTTGATGGGTCATTAATGACATCTTAGAGCTCCTTCAAAACATGGAAGAAAACTAGCAAGCAGTCCAGCACATCGAAACAGAAAATTCAAGAGGAGCTTGCATTGAGACCGTACTGACACGAGTTTATATTCATCTACAGGATCCTGAAGATTCCATGTCATCAAATGCATATATTTGTTTAACAGGAGAAAACATTCGTAGTCTGTTCCTTGTATCATACTTGCAAGCATGCCTGGCTCATGTACCAGCTAGGTTTTTGGGGCATTAATAACCTTTCACGATGCATTAAAGAGAGCATTTTAGTAAACAAAAACGATTAACCATGAATCCATGGTTTGCCATCAAGCATCAACTTGTATAATGCAGTAATCTACAAGTTAAATGCAGAAATGCATGATGCAAAACAAACCAAAACAAAAAAAACTTGATGTTTGTTGTAGGAGGGAAAAGGAAAGAAAGTTGCATTAAAAAAATCGTACAAAATCAGAGCGTAAATAAACATTACACAGATCTGAGTAATAAAAAATGGATACAGGAGTGAAAATTCCAAAACTGTTTTGCTATATCTGAAATTCTTCTGGTCTCTTAATATCTATTTAAATGCATTTAATATATTAATTCACCCAAAAAGCATCCATGCATGTCGCTTCATTATAAAATCATTGGGAGCCTGCAAAGGGAACATGACATTCAATTCAGCGCCATACTCTGGCAATTAAGCCGAGATTAACTCTGAAGTTGTTGAATGATTACATCCATACAAGAAAAAAGTAAGCTAAAAGTTTTTTGCTTAACATCAAACTAAAGAGAGGATGATTGTCATACCAAGGGTAAGCATTCAGTCCTCCTCCATGGGTACCTCCGGAATATCAAACCTGTCTTCCTCAATTGTTTTATTTATCACAGAAACAGGAGATAGTGATAGGGAAGTCAAGGAATCAAAAACTCATCCAATTCAGTATAATTGCAGGACCAGGGGACAGAAAAGGCATAAAATGTCACTAGCAGTAACTACAATTGTAGTTTTTATTTTAAGAAAAAAAATATCGCTCCGTTATAAAATCATTGACTTCATGCTTATGAAAAGCAAATCAACACCTTCATATAGAGGAGCATACCATTCATTTGTGATTGAAAATCTCATAAACCTTGAATAAGGAGAATATACAAACATGACCGACTTAACCAATTGCATGTAAAATCATTGCATTACAAGCATGTAACACAAGGGTTAAAACCATCAATATCCAAGAATAGAAAGAAAAAATGATTTATAAGAAGACAGGCAGGCAGGCAATTGTCTTTCACCCAAATATTTCTAACATGCATGACACAGGACTAGTGAAAATACACTTCTTAGTTTCTAATCAGCAAATTAAATTCAGTCTACCCAATCTCTTCACTATTCACAAAAGACATATAATGACCATGACTGACAAACCTTAAGAGTATTACAAGCATGCAACACAACGACTAAAACCATCAATAGCCAAGAATAGAAATGAAAATGAAAAATGATTTGTAAGAGACAGGCTCAGTTGTAAGACATGAAGGTATGCAATTTGTTTTTTACCAAAATAATTTCTAACATGAAAGTCACAGGACTTGTGAAATACTTCTTAGTTTTTAATCAGTAAATCAAATTCAGTCTACCCAATCTCTTTACTATTCACACAGGACATATAACATGGCAAACTTTAAGAGTAGAATCAAAATCAGAGACCTTTAGACACCACTGATCCATCTCATTGTCATCCGTATGACTTCTAAAAAGATTGCATTTCATGAATTGCTGATAAACCAACACCAACAAGTTGATATGCTGGAATATCAATAAACAATTGTTACCTCATACAAGCATAACATAACAAAAGATAAATAAAGAGAACAAGCAAATGACCAATAAAAGAGGTTTAAAGTTCCAAATTTTGCAACCAAAGGATATTTATTGACATAGGATCATCCTTCTCTCCACGATTGAGGCTATTGTCTAACTCTCTGATTATTTCTGGAGATACCTGCAATCAAAATGAGCACAGTGATTAAACATTTCTGTGAAATAAACAAAATCGACCCATTTTCAATATTATGTATGTGTAAACGAATAAGAGAACTATCAGATGGATGGTCTCACTAGTTTATGCTTTTGCCTTAGAACTAGTCTTCTAAGGTTATCTTTATCTTCCTTCTGCAGTTCATTCTTGTACCTGTGAGGATTTCAACAGCAATTGTACGAGTGAAAAGGCAAGTGTTAATTGTTTTGATGCAGCTACTAGATTTTAATAGCACAAAAGTTAACGATGCAAGAGAGATATTAGGAAACAACATCTCATGTCATACTGTGATGCTCAAAAGGAGAAATTGTGTGATTTTCAAGAAGGGCTGTTTTCAGGTTATTAATGATTTTGTTAATTGTATAGTTTTATAATTACTTAGAAGTTATCTGATTGCAAAAGGTGCAAATAACCAAAATCTCATTATTGCCGAGGATGCTTTTGGTGGATTTTGTTTCCTTCATTAGTTTAGGTAACTTCAAGAGTTCTCATGTGCCTTTACAAGCACATTCTATGTAATTGAATGGCCATTTTAATCAATGAAATCAATTATCAAGACCTTGATCCACTGCATAAAACATCTGATATTGCAAGATAGCAATAATAATAGATCTCATTCATCAAATGACTTCCTAAATATTGCAATTATTTTCAAATGGAGAACTTGCTATAGATTCCAAAAGTACACAATAATTACACAATTTGAAATTGCTAATTATTTGTAATTTCTTTTCTTGACCTGCAATTGATTAATTTGGAGAAACATATCACATTAATTACTTTGCTAAATGAATTGTTTCTCCTGAGGTATCAGATAGAAAAGGAAATCTGTGAAATACATGAAAACATAGAAAAACAGAAACATCTCCAATTAGCTACTGCTCCCCTTTCTTGGTACCTCAGGTTAAATGTATGCATAATAAAACAAAGCAAAAGGGAATAGCCTGTGCATATAACATAAAAGAGCACATCTGAAACAATGCAAAGGAGGGACAAATCTAAAAAAAAATACCCTTTAACTCGCATTCAAAATTAAGCATTTATTGATTATACACTCCAGATAAATTTCACACAACTAAAAAGCAAAGAGGCAAGAGAAAAGAACAAGGAAAAATTATCAACCTTTGCACAAATGAAAGAAGTGATTGATGCCAAATTACAGGCATTATTCTTGTATCCTCGAGAAATCTCATAAAATGACCAACAACTGCATCAACTACACGATATGGCAAGGCATATTTCTTGTCCAATAGAAGCTTGATAAAATAACTGCAAATGGTTTACCAAAGTAAGTAATATGAAGATCATTTAGCAGCTAAAAAAGCATGAGATCCAAAATGGAAAGGAATTTTTAAGCAGGTCTGCTCTTGAATTAGTTATTGGCTTATCCTTTCTTGAATTAAACAATGGAACCACACTACTAAGGTTCATGCATCAACAATTGTTTCATTACTGGGAAGAGTACTATACTTGATATTGCCAATCATTTCATTTTCATCTTCTCTTGTAAGTTTTCTTCTCAGCCTTTTCTGATGAAGTTTATTTGTGACCATTAACAATTATTTGGAGTAGCATCACATAAAGAAAGCCACAGTACATATTGCTACGATTTCACTACATTAATCATGACTCGTTTTCCAGAATCCATGTTAGGCATGCAATCTCTTGTAAGGTATGAGCTATGAACCATATTTATATATTATTCCAGCTCATTGCCTCTTTGTATGACAATTACTAGTCAAATGATATATGTGAAAGCAAGGATCAACATCATTCATCACATTGTGCTTCACATCAAACATGGAAAACTTTCTACAGAGCTTTCACACACAATAAAGACCACAGGCTGTTCAAGTGCAGAGGCAAACTAAATGCATACATAGCACGGATGAGCAAGTAAATCTGCTAACTGTTAAACACTCCTTTATATCTTTATTTTTGATACCTGTTAAACATTTACATACCTTGTTGTGCCACAATAATCCATTTCTGCAAGTTTCAACAGTGTAACACTACAATGCCATTGAAATGATTGAGTTAGACTCTTTCCCAAGTATTTGAAACTTAGGAAAACAAAAGGTACATAGTTTCAGCTGCTACAGAAGCATCTTATCCATGTGTGCTGAATGTTGAAAATATCACTTGGATGTCTTAAAATGAGAAGGGGGGGGGGGGGATTAAAGCAGAATGGTTTGAGATGTTTAAAAGCGCTGGTGTAATGTTGTAAAATGATATGTAATGGTGTAATGTTGTAAAATGATATGTAAATCATGAGACTTGGCAGAATAAAAAGTGCAAAGTTCCAGCTGCTACAGAAACATCTTATCGTCGTGTACTGAATGTTGATATTACCACTTGCATGCCTCAAAACGAGAGTAAAAAATAAAGAGGAATGGTTTGAAATGTTTAAAAGCAATGGTGTGACTTCAATTTATCCATTTGTAAGTCATTAAATTCTCATCTTTCTCAACAAGAAATTCCAACTATACAATGAAAAGGTGTTAAAAGGTAAAGGAGTCATGTTGATTTACAGTGGGTCAAATATGCAAGTGATTCAAAAGCTTTGGGATATGGAAATTAGAATTGGATCCACTAGGTTTGAAGGGTCATCAGGAGGATTGTGCAAAGGGGTTATTGTGTCTCCCTAACAGGTAGCAAGATGATTTTATAACTAAACATAAGGATCCTTTCAATCACCAATTAAGAATGTTTGTCAAAGTAATCATACCATGAATGAAGCATGGGAATGGAGACCTTCTGAATAACACTTCCAACAATAACAGCTTCCCTAAGATTGCAGGTCCTTGACTGCATATCAAGAAAGGAAAAGGAGTTTATATTAAAACTTAACCATTGGTTCATTAAATAAAAAAATTATCATAACCAGACAATCATATGAATTGAAGGCCAATGAACTTCCTGACAGAGAGTTTAGTTTTGTCTATCCTGTGAGGTATTTGTTAGCCTAATTTGTTTTGCAATCACTAATTGGAATACAAACTTTATTTTCAACTCTCCACCAAAAAAAACCATAAAAGACAGAGAGTTTAGTTTTGTCTATCCTGTGAGGTATTTGTTAGCCTAATTTGTTTTGCAATCACTAATTGGAATACAAACTTTATTTTCAACTCTCCACCAAAAAAAACCATAAAATGTAATTTGTCGAAGCCCTGAGTGGTCCAGCCACCCTGTCCAGCAATAACACATAAGTTATAAAATAGCAGTTTGGATTTAAACAAAAACAGAAAGTGTAGAGACAAAAGATAGCAGTGAACTAATGCATCTGATCAATCTCAGAAGAGCAACATCAAGAATTTATCATGATTAAGAGAAGTGGAAGTATACAGAGACTAAACCATCACTGGTTAACAAATCAGACAGAAACCAAAATCCACAGCTTAAAAAAAAGGACATGTAGAAGATTTCTGTGCTAATAAATACCTTACACAGTGGAAGCAATATTCCCTTGTTGAATGCAGCAGGTTTATATAGAGACTTTTTTAAAGCTTGATACAGACTGAAATGCAATCTCTTATTCATCCTAATATCATCTCTCACTCTAGGAAGCAAGACAAGCCTATAGAAGCGCTCAGCCTTCTTAGCACCCAAATTCGAAGAGAAGATTCTTGTGGCTTGATACATTGCACTTGGTGACCATTTCTGAGGTTCAGTCAGGTACAAGACATCCTCCCAGAGTTGCATAGAGGGGATGTGTTTAAAAGCTTTAGGTATCTTTCCAGCTGTGTATTTACTAAGATACTCACCAACTCTACACATAATCATACCAAATGATTTCATTACATTCAAAATTATTTCGTTCACAAATCTGTTTTGAAGAAAGGTTCTAATAAGAGAAAATGGAAAAAATACTGTCAAGAAGAGGATAGCTAATATACCCCTTGTACAAATCTATGAGAGACTGGTCCAACTTAGGCATAGGCTGTGTCTCTGCAATCACACAAACATTCAGTATAAACACTTAACTATACAGATTCAAGAATGTGTATTAGAGTAAGCACCAGTTAAAAAACTAAATAAAGGGTTCGTAAAATAAACAAAAACTGTTTTTTATTAAAAAAAAAAAAAAAGGGAATCATGTAATAATATGAACCTGAAGAAACTTGAGCATCCATCTTTTTGATTTTTTCAATGATAAGGTCGGTAAGTGTTTGTTGTGGACCAGCATCCTTCGACAAGAATGCCTCCAGCAATTTCTCATCGTTCTCATCAATTTCCTCCTGTCAAAACTCCCAACTTTACTTCTTTTACAATCAAACTAAAGCTCCAAGAAAAATCAAATGAAAGAAAACATATATTCAACAAAATTACAGGAAAAAAATAGCCGGAAGAAAATAATTTATGAAAACAAAAGGAAATGCTGACAGGATAATCATTAAACTGGCTTTGAGTCTCGGAAAAACCACTAAAATCGTCAATTTCATCCTCAGCATATTGCTCTTCCTCACGCTCAGGTAATTCTTCCTCCAAATCATTAAAATTGGGGTTCCTCTCTTTCGCTTCCTCTGCTTGAATCTCCTTCTGTTGAATTAACGCTTCTTTCAAGATTTTCGAGCTCATCCCCGACGATATCATCTAGTACAGAAAATCATTAAAAAATCAGAAACATAAAATAACGGGGGGGGGGGGGGGGGGGGGGGGGGGGGTTAATGGCATCAGAAAACAAAGTGCAGATTACTTTTTGTTGTTTCTGGTGGTGTTTTGATGCTTTGGTTCGTGTCTTAGTGGAAGCAATAGAGTCTGTATCCTCCTTGAGGAAAGGCTCTCGGTTTTGCTGCCTCTCTCTTTTCTTCGCCATTGATGGAGGATAGAGTGGCTCAGAGAGACTTCTGCTTGGTGATGCGAAGAGGGCGATTGATGATACGAAGGTAAACCCTTGTGCGAGAGAGGTTTTAGGGTAAGCTATATCTTTACGCTTATAAATTTATCATACTCTATTTCTAGCCCAATATTTTAACTATGTTTAATGTTACCCTTATAATTCTTAACAAGTCTCAATTGTACCCCTCGCTCCTCAGTATCTAATAAAAATCAAGGAATCCTATGGTATCGATGGCGGTTTTTATTTTCTGCTTTTGTTTTCATTTTCTATTTTTTAGGAAAATAAAAATAAAAAGTGAAACTTGTTTAGTTACCCTAGCATAATTGAAAACAAAATTGTATGGTTGCATTTTTTTTTTGTGAAATAGGATAATAATAAATTTTGAAATTAAGTTTGGACTTCATGGTTTTTTAATTTGTTGTGCTTCTAATCTAATAACATAGATCACAAGTTTTAGAAGTTGATACATTTAGGTATTCTTTTTTATTTCTTATTTACTTTTATGGTTTATCATTCTAATTATTTAAAAAAAAAATGATTTGTGGTTATCTTCAATTTTTTTTCTATTGGTTTCATAACCTAGACCACCACGAGTTTTCTAAACCTTTTTTTAATAGTTTTTTTATGTTTTTTTATTTTTTAATTTTATAAAAATAACCTTTCTTTTATAAAAAAAAAATATTTATTTTAAAATAATATTTCTGATATATCAAGGCTTGCATAGTATTTTTTTTATTATTCACTCAAATTCCTGTGTTCTATTTCTATTATCTTTTATTGATTTTAATAAATAAATTTGGTAGACACAAATATGTATATGTTTTATTTTGTAAAATTAAATATCTTAATCTACATTCATCTTTTAATTTTTCTATTTTCCCTTTTATTTATTGTTAATATTTTTTTCTTTATTTACATTGATGATTATCTATTTGTTTAATTATATACTTGCATAAGTTTTTTTATTTATACTTTGAATTTTTTTTTATGTAAAAGCATATTGACATAGGTTGTCTACCTATTTTATTTTATTTTTAAAATAAAATCCATGGCAAAATACAGGTCAAATATCTAGTTCCTGTATATATCATGCATTTAGACATTATTAGATAGGGATGTCCACACTTCCCTACGAGTCAAATCATTATTATTTTCAAAGAAAAAATAATTATAAACTAAAAATTTGTACACAAATAAAAAAAAGGAAGTATATATGACAATATATATATATATATATATATATATATATATATATATAATTATAAAAAAAAAACAATATTCTATTAATTCAACATTGTTAATTCAACACGAGCATGTTAAAAAAAATGAGAACAATACTCCATTTGTGTATTGTCATTAGAAATAATTTGTAATTCTTTTTTCATGACTTATTTTAATGACTAAAAATAAGATTTGCATGCAATGTAGGAACTAGAACAAAACGAGGCTAAATATTTATTTTTGTTTTAAATTCAATCTCTAAAATTTTAACTGTTTTGAATTAATTAACTTGTACTTTGCCAAATTGAACATTGGCTCAATATTAAGACTCATTTTTTACATTGTGAGAACCGTGCATCAAACTAACCAAAACAATTCAAGCCCAACACCAAATTAACTCAATTTGAAAGGATCAAATAAAAAAAAGTCAAGAGAACAAATAAAAGAGAGAGAGAAACATCGTGGGCAACTATTGCAATCCACAATGGATTATCTTCCTCCTATATTGCATTAAAATGTTCTTTTTTTTAATATTTCTTCCACCTAATATTTTTTTGGTCTGCTCATGATTTCGAACACCATTCCATGATTTATTAAATGATAAGATATGAAACAAAACTATAATTGTTGTTATAAATAATAATTAAAAGAATAAATATCAAATTTGACATAAACAATTACAATTCATTTTGCTATTATTAATAAAGAAATATGTGAAAACCAAGGAGAGGTGTGGGAAAAAAAATTGTTATCGGGGCCACATTGTATCTCCTTCATCATCATTCATCATTCATCATTGGATAAAGAAGCCACCACTCCAATACACCTAATGAAGGCCACCTTTGAAGCTTGGAAGAAGTTGTTTTTGCCTCCACAAAGTGATAGCTTTCCTCATATACTAGTGCATATATTATATATGTCAACCAATTCTCACTTGCCTGTTGGATGTAGTTCTTGATCTTATAAAAAGGGTTGAGCATTTATTTTATTTTCAAATTTAGTCCCTAAGAATTCAATTGTTTTAAATAAATAAAATTTAATTTGTCAAGCCAGGTGCCATAATCTTTTCTTTACATCATGAGATTCTTATATCTAGGCAACCATACAAATCATCAAGTCCAATACCTTATAAACTCAATGTGAAAAGATCAAATTGAAAAAAAAAATCAAGTGACAAAAAATGAAATCAAAAGGCCAAAAAAAGGTTGAATATTTGTGCAATTTCTACTCTCATAAAAAAATGAGTTGAATATTTGTTCCAGTTTTGAATTCGATTTTTAAAGCTTTAATTATTTTAAATCAATAAAACTGAATTTTATTTTGTCAAGTTAAGTATCAATAAAGCACAAGAATCTTTTCTTGATACCATGAGATTCTCATATCTAGACAATCAAAATAAATCATGAAGCTCAATCCAAAATTAACGTAATATGAAAAGATTATATTGAAAAAAAAGAGTGATTATATATATATAAAGAATCATTATGCACAATATTACAATCCATATTATATTATGTTTGTGTACAGTAAAATCAAGAGGAGATTTATTTTTTCTTTAATTTTA
Source organism: Salix caprea (assembly GCA_964035475.1). Lineage (NCBI taxonomy): Eukaryota > Viridiplantae > Streptophyta > Magnoliopsida > Malpighiales > Salicaceae > Salix > Salix caprea. The sequence goes on along the minus strand of OZ037749.1, from coordinate 7,429,585 downwards.
TTTATGGTTCTACAAGATATTGGGAATAAGATGTGAGTATTGTTTTCTTTGAATATTACTTATATTTACCTTAGTGATGATGCTCCAAAATTCAAAATGCTTGTGATAGGTACTGGCTTTCTTCTCTTTTGGAGATAATGGTCAGTGAACCCGGTAGAGGTTAGTAGGTTAATGACTCATGCTAAGAGCAATGCTGAGTTTCTAACTGAAGTTAACGAAGTCCTGAGTCATCACAAATCTAGCGTCAACCACATTACCACCACCATGCAAGTCGTCCTTTCCGAACTCCAAGCATTACGTGTTAGCGGTAATGGTATTGAGTTTGATCCGTTTTCCTCCACCAAACCTTCACACTGATACCAACTCACATATACCATATGCAACTAGTAATATCCCAAACAATCTCCACCATCCAACCCCGCTAAAATTATCATTTCCACCCTTTAAAGGCATTGACGTTATTGGATAACTCTTCAAAGTCGAACAATACTTCAATTTTGTGAGTATCACAGCTCCACAATAGGTTCATCTAGCTTATTTCCATCTAGATGAACACATATTGCAATGGTATCGTTGATACACCAAGTACACATGACCATCTTCTTGGGATGAATTTAAATAGGCCATCCTCCATCGTTTTGGTCCAACGGACTATGATGACCCCTCTAAGGCATTATCCCATCTCAAACAAAACTCTACGGTGATTGAGTATCAAGAAGCTTTTGAAAGAAATTCCATCGTGTTGATGGCCTACCATATAATTTTCTTATTGATAATTTTATTATAGGACTCAAGGATGAAGTACAACTTAAGGTCCGACTTAAACAGTTATGTACCATTTTGGATGCCATTAATACGATCAAATTAGTGAAAGATCACAACCAATTGCAACACAGACCAACGCCTACCTTTCAACACCAGAATTCATCAGCTCTTCCATGAATATCACCAAGTCCAACGATACATCTTATTGCCCCCCCCCCCTGCACTTTAAAGATGTCAATCATACCAGGTACACCAACTATCCCGATCCAATGTATTACGGGGTAAGAAGTGGAAGCACGAGCATGATGGGAAAAAGGGTTGTCCTATTATTGAGATAAGAAATTTGTTTTAGGACATCATTAAGAAATCCTAATTCTTTATGATGGAAGACACTAAACTATAGTTAAGGAACCAGGCAAGTTTATGAAAGATAATACACCTCCAGAAATTCTCCTAGAAATTTTGATGCGATCTAACCATCAAAGGATCCATTGGAGGTTCCAGTTGGTCCAGTTACTAGGCTTAGCTTTCAATGGATTTCTTCAAGATACATGGGCTAAGGTGGACTTCAAGAGGATTTGTAATAATAAAGAGTAAGCCTTGATTAATCTCATTCATGTTCAAGAAGGGCTGTTGGTGGAACCAAGACCATTACACAAGGATTGGGAGAAGAAGACTAGATTCAGACAGTTTGACCTTTGGTTACTCTTTGTAATAATAAAGGATTAATCTTACTTGTTATTGCTTTGTTGAACACTTAATCATAAGTTAGTGTTCTTGCCAAAATATATACATATATAGATAAAAAAAAAAAAGGTGCTTGATCTTGAAATCTTGATTGTTGCTACATAGAAAAAAAAGAAAAAAAAAAGCGAAAAGAAAAAAAAGAAGAAGAAAAATCACTTTTTTTTTGTTGTTGTTGTTTTGGCCAAATACATGTTTGAGAAAACCTTGAGCATTGGGAAATTAGTTAGTCTTCCACTTAATAGTATTGTTTGTGTACCTTGAAAATTTGGGTAGTTTAGTTGATTTTTTTTGTTGAGTTGTTGGAATTTTCTTGATAATTCGAAATTATTTCACTCTTTTCTGATATTTTTTTGTTTGTGTCTTCAAATCGTCATATTATTCGTACAAATTTGCATTGTTATTCGTGAATTTGTCATCGAGTTTCGTTTTGTTAGTTTCGTAATTTCTTGTTTCTAGAGTCTATATCAAATTTATAAGTTCACTGCTTGGTTGCTTTTTTTTTCCTGAATTGTTGCTAAGTGATCTCAAGAACTAAAGAAAGGCAATTTGAGTGGAAAAAGGCATAGGGAGCATATTCAAGTGAAAAACCTATAAATTTGTGTGAAACACGAGTGTGTGAGGTGATTTTTTTTATTGCTAATGATTTTCGTGCAGGTTTAAAAAAAATGTCTTCCAATAGTGTGCCAAAGAAGATCGGTGAAATCCAGGAAGATGGGATTTCGAGAATGCAACAACAGATGGAATTTATGTTTGGTGAGCTAATGAATAGGATTGAAAAATTAGAGACTAGGTCTGATGAAGGACGAAGTAAAAGGGGTAGAGAAGCTAGGAAAGAGGAGAGTGTTGCTGGAAACTTTGCAGATGAAGTCGAGGATGATCTTAACTATAGTGGTGGGTTCCGTACACATAGAGGAGAGAGGTATGAGAATCGACCAAGTAGGGGACATATTCTGCCACATAGGGATTTTGAGCATAGAGGGGATTATGATGATTTGGGAGATATAGACCGAAATTTGGGTAGTATTAAGTTAAAAATCCCAGCCTTTAAGGGAAAAACTGATCCGGAAGCTTATTTAGATTGAGAAAAAAAGGTGGAGATGATTTTTGACATCCATAGGTACTCTAAAGAAAAGAATGTTAAGTTAGCTGTAGTGGAGTTTACTGACTATGCCATGGTTTGGTGGGAGAGATTGGTGGTAGAAAAAAGTAGGAATAGAGAAAGACCAGTCAACACATGGGAGGAGTTGAAAACAGTAATGAAGAAGAGGTATGTTCTTAAACATTATTATCGGGAGTTGTTTAATCGTTCACAAATGATTACACAGGGTAATAAGAGTTTGGAGGAGTATCAAAAAGAATTAGAGGTGGCTATGATTAGAGCTAATGTTAATGAAGATGAGGAAGTTACAATGTCTAGGTTTTTGAATGGCTTAAATAAAGACATAGCTAATGTTGTGGAGTTGCAATCATATGTTGATTTGGAGGAGTTAGTACACTTATCCATTAAGGTTGAAGGACAATTGAAAAGGAAGGGTAATACATGATCTGGAGCTTATACGGGTCTTCTTCGGGTTGGAAGATGAATTATAGGAGAGAGGGTAATGAATCCTCGAAGCCTTTGGTGACTTCTAAAGTTGTTGAACCTAACTCCATGAAGAAGCAGGTTTCAACCAATGATCAAAAACTTAAGGGAGAAGTTCAACCGAAGCGTAATCGTGATATAAAGTGTTTCAAGTGTCAAGGATTGGGACACTATGCATCAGAATGTGCAAATCGTCGAGTTATGATTCTAAGGGATGATGGAGAGATTGTGTCCACTAGTGAGGAGTCTGATTGTGATGACATGCCCCCACTTGAGGATGCTAGTGATTTAGAGTATGCTGTTGGTGATAAAATTTTGGTGGTTAGAAGGTCACTTAGTATTCAAACTAAGGAGGATGATGTGGAGCAACAAAGGGAGAACATCTTCCATACTAGATGCCTAATCAACGATAAGGTATGTAGTATGATCATTGATAGTGGTAATTGTACTAATGTTGCTAGTGTTACTTTGGTTAAAAAGTTGGGATTGAATACCATAAAGCATGAGATACCTTATCAACTTCAATGGTTAAATGAATGTGGTGTTGTTAGCGTGAATAGACAGGTGATGATTTCTTTTTCAGTAGGCAAATATAAGGATGAAGTGTTATATGATGTTGTGCCTATGCATGCTACTCATCTGTTACTAGGGAGGCCTTGGCAATTTGATAGAAAAGCCAAGCACGATGGGTTTAAGAACAAGTATTCATTAGAGAAGGATGGAAGGATTTATACACTTGCCCCACTCTCACCAAAGCAAGTGTATGAAGATCAAATTCAGTTGAAGAAGGGTTATGAAGAAGAGCAACATGCTTTGGCCAAAGTGGAGGAACAAAAAGATTTGGCCAAAATGGAAAAACAAGCTGAAAAACATGGTGAGGATGTGAGAAAGAGAGAAAAGAAAGTGAGCCATGAGTTGAAAACCAAAGGGAACAAAGTTTTGGCCCTTAAGACATTAAGGGAGGGTCATGGCCAAGAACAAAAAAATGAAAAGAAGGCCGAGAGTGGAGAGAAAATGAGTGGAGAGAAGAAAGAAAGGGTGAGAAAAGAAGAGTGAGTAGAAAAAGTGGGGAAACACCTTAATTTTTTTTGCAAAATCTAATGATCTTAAACATGCATATCTTTCTGACTTGCCTATGATTTTACTTGTGTATAAGAAGGCATTCTTTAACTCAGATGAGTTAGATTCTTGTGTTCCTAGTGTTGTTAAAGTTCTTTTGCAGGAATTTGAGGATGTCTTTCCAGATGACATTCCTAGTGGTTTGCCGCCAATTAGAGGTATTGAGCATCAAATTGACTTTGTTCCAGGAGCATCTATACCAAATAGGCCGGCTTATAGGAGCAATCCTGAAGAGACTAAGGAACTTCAAAGGCAAGTGGAGGAGTTGATGTCGAAAGGATACATTCGAGAGAGCATGAGTCCTTGTGCAGTTCCCGTGCTTCTTGTTCCAAAAAAGGACAAAACTTGGCGAATGTGTGTGGATTGTCGAGCCATCAATAACATCACTGTAAAGTATCGACATCCCATTCCTAGATTAGATGATATGTTGAATGAATTACATGGTTCTAAATTAATTTCAAAAATTGATTTGAAAAGTGGTTATCATCAAATTAGGATGAAAGAAGGAGATGAATGGAAAACTGCTTTCAAAACTAAATATGGTTTGTATGAGTGGTTGGTTATGCCTTTGGGACTTACTAATGCACCTAGTACTTTTATGAGATTGATGAATCATGTGTTGCGTGCTTTTATTGGTAAGTTTGTAGTCGTTTATTTTGATGATATCTTGATTTATAGTAAGGAGATTGATGAGCATATCAGTCATTTGAGACAAGTTCTTGATGTGCTTAGAAAAGAGTCCTTATATGCTAATTTGAAAAAGTGTGACTTGTGCATGGATAGGATTGTTTTTCTTGGATATATGGTTAGTGCAAAAGGTATAGAAATGGATGAGGCTAAGGTTAAGGCTATTCAAGAATGGCCTACACCAAAATTCATAACAGACATTAGAAGTTTTCATGGTTTGGCTAGTTTTTATAGGAGATTTGTCAAAGACTTTAGTACGATAGCCTCTCCATTGACTGAAATTGTTAAGAAAACCGTGGGTTTCAAGTGGGGAGAAGAACAAGAAAATGCTTTTATCTTGTTAAAATCAAAGTTGATTTCGGCACCTTTACTATCTTTACCTGATTTTAATAAAGCTTTTGAGATTGAATGTGATGCTTCAGGAATAGGTATTGGAGCCGTTTTAATGCAAGAAAAACGACCCATCACTTATTTTAGTGAGAAACTCAATGGTGCAACTCTTAACTATCCCATTTATGATAAGGAGTTGTATGTAGTCGTGCGGGCTTTGGAGACTTGGCAACATTATTTGTGGCCCCGGGAGTTTGTCATACATATTAATCACCAATCGTTGAAACATTTGAAGGGTCAAGGTAAGTTAAGTAGGAGACATGCTAAGTGGGTTAAGTTTATTGAAACTTTTCCATATGTGATTAAATACAAGCAAGGTCAGGAAAATGTGGTCGCTGATGCCTTATCGCGAAGGTATGTTCTTCTTAATACTCTTAATACTAAATTGCTAGGATTTGAGTATATTAAGGAATTGTATCTTGATGATCATGATTTTGGTGCTATATATGACACATGCAAGGTTTTGGCCAAAGATAAATATTTTAGGCATGATGGATTTTTGTTTAAGGAAAATAAGTTATGTGTGCCTAATTGTTCTTTATGTGAATTGCTTGTGAGGGAAGCACATGGGGGAGGTTTAATTGTTCTTTATGTTTATTGTTGAAACATGGCAATTACATGTTCTAGTTGAAATCGACGAGCACCATCAACTTGATGGTACACTTTCTTCAAGTGATTTCACATGGTATGAGCAGTACGATGTGCTCGTAAATTTGGAACAATGTGTGGTTCCGCCAAACTCAGAAGCCAAGATATAATCTGGGCATCAAGCACAGCCCATGAGGGAGAGTCCTTAGGTTCTTTTGTTTTATCATCTTTTGGAGCAATATTTGTGCCATCAATATGGCCCCAAAGATCTTTTCGTAGGAGGAAAAGTTCAAACTGAAATGCCGAGGTTGAGTAATTTGTTCCCGAAAATTTGACACATACAGGTGCTGAATCCATCACAAATGAATAGATAACCCAAGACAAATAAACGCAAAGAACTGATTTTTTTTTTGCTGAAGAACCACAAGAAGCCGAGAGTTGAACCAAAAAAATAGAGTTTGGCTGGGAGCAACTAAAGAGAGTTTCTGAAACACAACCGAGAGCAAGAAGAGAGCAAGAAGAACCTGTTGAGATTTTTGCCAAAATCAGAAGCAACCGAGAGTTGAACCAGAAGATCCAGAAGATGTCGAGAGACCCAAAGAAACTTAAGCAAAGGTAGAGTCCAAGAAACCGAGAGCTGCAGAGGGTGCTGACAGCACACCAATAGCCAAACCGAGAGGTGTTTTAACAGAGATTACTTACAAACCGAGAGAGCTCTGATACCATGTCAAAATAGAACACAATATTGTTTGAAATTGTCTGTCCTTTGCCCTTTGATTTCTGCTTTCATATATAGAGATTACACAAGTGTTGTATATGGAAACTCAATAAGTTTCTGCATGATTCTAGGCCTAAATATGTAAACTATAATCTGATACATAATGCTAGATATACAAAATAGGAAATAAATCAGCTGTACAAATAGAAAAGAAATAAAGGAGCAATGGACAGCTGTTGTCCGTTGACAGCCCCCCCTCAAATTGATGCAGGATGGTCAATCAACATCAATTTGCTATTTAGGAAACAATGTCGATGACGTGTGAGGGCTTTGGTGAAGATATCAGCAATTTGCAGGTCGGTGGAAATATGAGGACGAGTGATAACACGAACATCATAGGCTTTACGAACAGAGTGACAGTCCACCTTAATATGCTTTGTTCGCTCATGAAAGACAGGATTGACCGTGATCTAAATAGCACTTGTATTATCAGCATGGAGAGGTGTAGGATCAGTGGCAGAAAAATTAAGCTCAGCAAGTAACCCTCGAAGCAAAATGATTTCAGAACAAGCAGGGGACATTGCCCGATACTCAGATTCCGTAGAGTACTTAGATACTTTGTCATGCTTCTTACTCTTCCAGGAGATCAATGCATCTCCTAAAAACATACACCAATCAGTGACGGATCGACGAGTATCTGCACAACCAGCCCAATCCGCATCGCTATATGCAGTAAGGCGAAAAGGGTTGTTTGTAGGAAAGAACAAGCCACGAGCCACAGTTCCCCGAACATAGCGTAGGATCCGATGAACCGCAACCAAATGAAGATGGCGAAGAGCCTGAAGAAACTGACTAACTTGCTATACAGCAAATGAGATGTCCGGTCTAGTAATGGTAAGATAGACAAGACTACCTACCAACTTCCGGTATAAACTGGGATCAGCAAGTAAGTCACCCTCTTCTTTGCGAAGCTTTATATTTAATTCCATAGGAGTATCAACCGAAGTAGCCTCTTGTAGGCCCGTTGTAGCCACCACATCACTAGCATACTTATGCTGATTTAGGGAAATGCCCGAGGAGCTACGATGCACTTCAAGACCAAGAAAATAAGTGAGAGATCCCAGATCTTTCATATGGAATGCCTCTGAGAGATGAGTCTTAAGATCACCAAGTAGAGTCAAATCAGAACCCGTAATCACAATGTCGTCAACATAAACTAAAAGGACAATAATACCCATGGTTGATTTTCGAAGAAACAGGGAAGTGTCATGCTTGCTCTGTTGAAATGAGAACTGTAGTAAAGTGGTGCGGAATTTATCAAACCAGGCCCTCGGCGTCTGTTTGAGACTGTAAAGAGAACAACAAAGCTTACATACATGTGAAGTCGGAGATGAAAATAATCTCGGAGGCGGCTTCATATAAATGCATTCTTTAAGATCTCCATGAAGAAATGCATTTTTGACATCCATCTGATGTAGCGACCAATGACTAGAAGCAACAAGAGCCAGAATCATACGAACAGTAGTCATTTTAGCCACTAGAGCAAATGTCTCTTCATAATTGACCCCATATTCCTGATGATTTCCAAGTGCAACAAGCCTGACCTTGTAACGGTCTAAACTGCCATCAGACCAGACTTTGACTGAGTAAACCCACTTGGAACAAGACATAATCCGGGCATCAAGCACAGCCCATGAGGGAGAGTCCTTAGGTTCTTTTGTTTTATCATCTTTTGGGGCAACATCTGTGCCATCAATATGGCCCCAAAGATCTTTTCCCATGAGGAAAAGTTCAAACTGAAATGCTGAGGTAGAGTAATTTGTCCCCAAAAATTTGACTCATACAGGTGCTGAATCCATCACAAATGAATAGATAACCCAAGACAAATAAACATAAAGAACTGAATTTTTTTTTGCTGAAGAATCACAAGAAGCCGAGAGTTGAACCAAAAAAATAGAGTTTGGCCGGGAGCAACTAAAGAGAGTTTCTGAAACACAACCGAGAGCAAGAAGAGAGCAAGAAGAACGTGTTGAGATTTTTGCCAAAATCAGAAGCAACCGAGAGTTGAACTAGAATATCCAAAAGATGCCGAGAGACCCAAAGAAACTTAAGCAAAGGTAGAGTCCAAGAAATCGAGAGCTGCAGAGGGTGCTGACAGCACACCAATAGCCAAACCGAGAGGTGTTTTAACAGAGATTACTTACAAACCGAGAGAGCTCTGATACCATGTCAAAATAGAGCACAATATTGTTTTAAATTGTCTGTCCTTTGCCCTTTGATTTCTGCTTTCATATATAGAGATTACACAAGTATTGTATATGGAAACTCAATAAGTTTCTGCATGATTCTATGCCTAAATATGTAAACTACAATCTGATACATAATGCTAGATATACAAAATAGGAAATAAATCAGCTGTATAAATAGGAAAGAAATAAAAGGAGCAATGGACAGCTGCTGGATAGCTGCTTTCCGTTGACATGCATGAACACTTTTATTGGCCTAATATGAAAAGAGATGTGCAAAGAATATGTGATAGGTGCATAACATGTAGACAAACTAAGTCTAGGGTAATGCCTCATGGATTATACACACCTTTGCCTGTTCCTAAGGAACCTTGGGTTGATATTTCTATGGATTTCATCTTGGGTCTACCTAGGTCTAAGAAAGGGAGAGATTCTATATTTGTTGTTGTGGATAGATTTTCTAAGATGACACATTTCATTGCTTGCCATAAAACAGATGATGCAATAAATATAGCTGACCTATTCTTTAGAGAGGTCATTTGGCTACATGGTCTCCCTAGGAGCATTGTATCCAATCGAGATGTTAAGTTTTTTAGTTACTTTTAGAAGGTTTTGTGGGGTAAGTTAGGAACTAAACTTTTATATTCTACTACTTGTCATCCACAAACAGATGGCCAAACTGAAGTTGTTAATCGGACTTTGATTCAATTGTTAAGGGCTATCATTTATAAGAACCTGAAAAATTGGGAAGATTGTTTGCCATTCATTGAATTTGCATATAATCATAGTGTGCATTCTACTATGAAAGAGTTAGTTTTGATGGTAATCAAAAAGCACAGGTGGTGAAAGACCTCCATGCAAAGATCCAGCAACAAATAGAAAAGAAGAATGAACAATATGCAAACAAAGCCAATAGGGGATGAAAATTAGTGAGATTTGAACCAGGTGATTGGGTTTGGGTGCATATGAGGAAGGAAAGGTTTCCTGAAAAAAGAAGATCAAAGTTGATTCCTCGAGGAGATGGTCCTTATCAGATCATAGAAAGGATTAATGATAATACCTACAAAGTGGATCTACCAGGTGAGTATGGTGTAAGTGCTACATTCAATGTTTCTAATCTTTCTTTGTTTGATGTAGGTAATGATTCGAGGTCGAATTCTTTTGAGGAGCAAGGGGATGATGTGATCCAACTATCAAAGGATCCATTGGAGGTTCCAGTTGGTCCAGTTACTAGGCTTAGGGCTAAGAAGTTCAAAGAAGCTTTCAATGGACTTCTTCAAGATACATGGGCTAAGGTGTACTTCAAGAGGATTTGTAATAATAAAGAGCAAGACTTAATTAATCTCATTCATGTTTAAAAAGGGCTTGTTGGTGGAACCAAGACCATTACACAAGGATTGGGAGAACAAGACTAGATTCGGATAGTTGACCTATGGTTACTATTTTAGTCATAAATGGAGCTACAGATCGACTTTTGATGTGATTCTAGTTGGGATGGAAACTAGACTTCAATACCTTTCCAACGGTATATGGAACGCCTTCTAATTCATTAAGATGAGAGAGAACCATCCATTTTAAGTTGGATCTTGCTGGTGCCCGACAAAATGCGGAAACAATGAACTTGTCTTATTTAATTAGTTGGGCTATCAAATTTTAATTATTTTGAGAAGAGAAAATTTGTTTGGGTTTCTAGACTTTTTTATTTGTTTATTTTAATTAGTTTGGGCTAGTTTTAGCTTAGGTTGATTATTATTTATTTTGGGCTTATGTGAGACCCATTAGGGAAACTATGATTTTGGCTTGGAGTATAAATACTCTTTAGGGATAATGTTTGTCGCACCCCATCGCGAGAGCGCGGCGTCGTGACGACCCTCCCTGTGTGCGGGGGATTCAATCAATGTCGGGGGTCTTATCTTTTATTTCGTGAAAAAAAGGAGTCGCCACCTAGTATTATGGTTACTAGGAAACCTAAATCTGGTCTTTCAGAGATTCTAAGGTAAGGGATTGGTTGCGTAAAGGGAAGGTTTTAGCACCCCTAATACGCCCTACCTAAGGTAAGCTGCTTGACGTTTTGGTTGGCTTATGATTTGCTATGTTTTGATCTTTCAAAGAATATATTGGTGAAATGATGATGGTGTATTATTCCCGCCGAATATTTTGGATATTAACCCCTTAGGATTTATTTATCCAAACACTAACAGTGAATAATAGCATATTATCCCCCACCGAATATTTTGGATGTTGACCCCTTAGGATTTATTTATCCAAACACCGAGCATTGAATAATAGCATACTATCCCCGCCGAATATTTTGGATATTGACCCCTTAGGATTTATTTATCCAAATACCGACAGTGAATAATAAATTCCCAAAAATAAGATTTTAATATTTTTGAAATATTGGCCAATACCCTTTGGATTTTTACAAACATGTTGTAAAATCTCAAAATGCAAGAAATGATTTTTTCTTTGCGAAATCCATGCTAAAACACATTTTCTCTTTAAACTCATAGATAATATATATTTTTTGAAAGAAAACAAATTTTTAAAATATGCTAGTGTATTGGTCGTATGCAAGAAAACAACACATGTTTTTTGTCTTTAATAAAAATATTTTTATGCAAATTTTATATTTTTTTTGTATTTTTTATCTTTTTTTATAGGCTGGCTGTCAGCCCACCTAAAATCGGGCTGGGCTGGCAGCAGCCATGCTACCACGGGCTGGGCTTCCAGTCCAGATGACTGGAAGCCCAAAATCCATTTGGGCTGGGCTCCCAGCCCAGATTACCTAAAGAGGGTCGGGCCGGGCATCCAGTCCAGATGACTATAAGCCCAAATCCATTTGGGCTGGGCTCCCAGCCCAGATTACCTAAAGAGGGTCAGGCCGGGCACCAAGCCCGGCCCGACCAGCCCACTGTCCACGTGCAGGGACAGTGGGCACCCCGCATGCAAAAATGCAAATAATGAAGACGAGGAACAGTAAATTTTAGAGTGTGATGAATGGCGTACCTGTTAACACCTTTGGGTAGAGGAGATCGAGGTGGTTCTTCTTGTCGTGGTGGTGTCGGAAATAGTGGTCTGTGGTGGCCAAAAATTGCGTCGGAAGGTGACGGGTGGCGTTGCAGTTGTTGGGGCTTTTCTGCCTTTGCTTCACCGGAGACCACAGCTGGGTTGCTGGTATTGAGGGGATGATTCCGGTGATGACGAGGTGGAGCAAGGTGGTCGGGGTTGGTGGCTGTTGCTGCTGAACCGAGAGAGAGAGAGAGAGAGTCTTCTGGTTTTAGAGAGAGAAGGTGACCGAACCGAAAAAGAAAAGAGAAAAAAAAGAGAAGGGAAAGAGCTGATGATGCCGGGATTGTTTTGACAAAAAATGCTAGAGTTTTTACGTGAATTCTTCCCTCTTTATCTTCTATTTCTTCTTCGTGTTTTTTTTTCTTTCTGTTCCTCTATTTTTTCTCTGTCTTTCTTTTCCTCCCTTTTTCACTCCTCTGGTTTTTCTTTTCTGTGTAAAATCTCTTCTCCCTCTTCTCTGTTAACTTCCCCCTTTTCCTTCTTTTTCAAAATACCACCCCCTAATCTCCTCTGCACGCAGCTATTTATAGCAGATAAAATACAAACCTTCGGCTGCCAAAATTTGAATGCAGGTGCCGTTGAAATTTTAATGCGGGACGCTCCTGAACATTTAAGGCTGAGCACGTCGGAACATGCATGCAGTGCAATTTTCAAGAATATTTGAAGGTAAAAGTATGATTTGGTCTCTCAATTTATAATTGCTCTAATTATAACCCCAATTGGATTTAAACTTATGATTTTATGTAATTATATCTCATCAAAAATTTCAATCTCAACCTTAGCTTTGTGCGACCTTTTTATTCTGGTCCTTGGTTTCTGATTTTCGCGATTTAACCCTCCATTGGCTATTAAACTCTCAATTTGTTCAATTTTTCCCTTGTACCAAGATATATTTTTTTTTGATATATTTTTTCGGAAACATAAAAATAATGAGTCAAAAATTAGGTAGCAACAATGTTTAGGGGACTTTTTGAACAATATTTTCAGCATTGTAGCCGTCTTTGGTTGCTTCATCTTTGTTCTTGATTGAACTTTTCAACTCTTCAAAGAATTGACCATTCTTTATTGTGAATTTATACCTCCTTTGCTCGTCTGCAGTGTAGGCGTTGTGATCGAGTTAGTTTATTGTCTTGTTGCCTTGGAGCAAGTCTTCCATTGTGATAAGCTCATTCAATTCTCAACAAACTTGAGTTAGATTGATCTTGGGGTCGTGAATACCATTAAATTCTGCTAGGATTCGCATCAAATTTCCCTCCACAAAATGGTAGGTATGTCCCACCCGCAGACCTTGTGAGTACATGGTAGAATGAAGAATAAAAACATTACCATTTTAATCGATGGTGGAAGCACTCATAACTTCTTAGATCTATCAGTTGTCACCAAGTTTGGATTGCCGGTAGTTTGGGACAAACTGCTTTAGGTCATGGTTAGTAACAGAGAAAAGATTGATTGTTCCTGGCCTTGTTTGGCTCTTACTCTAATCATCCAAGATCATCTAATTATGGCATATTTTTATGTGTTACCAGTTGTTGCGTGTCAAGCTATTGCGGGAGTACAATGGTTGGAGATGTTGGGTCCGATTGAAACTAACTATCGATAGTTAACAATGACCTTTACATAAGTCGGTAAAACTCAAACTTTTCACAGAGTAAAAAGTTCTCCTCTTGCTTCTTTATCCAACAACGAACTAGAACAGATGCAAGGAATGAGATTTTTGATTGCATATGGTACCCAGTTCACTCGTAGAGGAACCCATTTCCTTTCTCATAGATATGACCCAGTTATTGACAGATTTTTCACATGTTTTTAACACACCAACATAGCTACCACCAGTGCACGCATAAGACCACCAAATTCCGCTTCAACCTATCGGTAATCATCAATGTTCGTCCCTATCGATACTCATTTTACCACAAGAAAAATATCAAAAAAATGGTACACGACTTTCTTGACTTGGGCTTTATTCGACACAACCATAGCTCTTTTTCTTTGCTTGTGCTTCTTGTAAAAAAATTAGATGGATCATGGCACTTTTGTATTGACTACCAAGCTTTTAATAAAATTACAATAAAAAATAAGTATACAATATCTATCATTGACAAATTGCTTGATGAATTACACGGTGCAAGATATTTCACCAAGCTAGATTTACACGTAGGGTATCAGCAAATATGTGTCCATCCTGACGATATACATAAGATTACCTTCTGTACTCATGAAGGGCACTGCGAATTCATAGTCATACCTTTCAGTCACATGAACGCCTCATCCACCTTTCAAATCCTTATGAATGATGTATTCCATCCACATTTTAGGGAATTCGTGTTTTTTTTATGATATCTTGGTATACAGTAAGAACTGGATGAACCACATATGACATTTGTGAATGTATTGGAAATTTTATCAGTTAATTGCTTGTTGGCAAAATAGCCAAAATGCAAGGTTGGAGTTCTACAAGTCGAATACTTAGATCATCTCATCTCTTTGGACGGAGTCGTCTTTAACCCAACAAAAATTCGAGTTGTTCTAGACTGGCCAACTCCAAGTAATGCTCGTGGAGTCCGTGGATTCCTTGGCCTAGTAGGGTATTATAGAAAGTTCATTCGTGGATTCGCTATCATCGCTGCTCCATTAACATGTTTGTTGACAAAGTAAACATTTCATTGGACACTAGAGACTGGACAACTTTTCATCATATGAAAACAACCCTCACTTCCCCTGCAATTTTGCAACTACCAGACTTCTTCATTCTCTTTGTTGTTGAATGTGATACTTTGAGTGTGGGACTTGGTGTCATTCTTACACAACACAGTCGACCAATTTCTTTTTATAACGAGGCACTCAAGGTTCCATCCTTCCACTTATAAGGTATGAAAAAGAGATGCTAACCATCGCGAAGGTAATATGCAAATGGCATTCGTATCTTCTAGAAAGGCCTTTTGTCATCTAAATTGATCAACAAAGTTTAATTTTTTTACTAGAACAACATATCACCACTCCGGCGTAGACACAATGGTTGCCAAAAATAATGGGGTATGATTACTCTATTCAGTACAAGAGAGGAAATGAGAATGATAAGGATGCTGCATTATCACGGGTAGTTGAATTTTGGCTCCTTGCAATTTCAATTGCGCAGACAAATTGGTGGAACACACTAGAAGATGATGTTGTTAATGACCTTTTTTACATTAAGTTGGAGACCTCTCTTCCATCTAGTTGTTTCAAGCATGAGGGAATTTGGTACAAAACTAGGAGGTTATTCTTGAGTCCTAATTCCTCCCTATTTCCTACTATTATGAAAAGGCTTATTCAACGTCTACTGGTGGACATTTTGGCTACCATAAAACATGAGTCATCTCAAAACTTGTTTTGTACGACCTAGAATGCAATCATCGATCAAGAAGTTCATCCGTGAATACGAAATCTGCCAACGTTGCAAATCAAATAATTTCAGACTCGTTGGTTGTTGCAACTATTATAGTTACCGAAGGAAGTATGGACTGAAGTATTAATGGATTTCATTGACAGATTTCCACCATCCCAAGACCATATTGTCATCATGGTTGTTGTGGATCGCTTATTAAAATACACACACTTCATAGCAATCAAACATCCATACACGGTTGTTTTAGTAGCAAAAGCCTTTGTCTGAACAGTTGTTTGCTTGCACGGTGTTTTGATTTCAATTTTTAGCGATCATGATCATATATTTATTTGTGCTTTTTGTAAAAAAATATTTTGATTACAGGGGGAAAAACTTTGTATGAGCTCTAGCTACCATCCTCAAACTAACGGAAAAATTGAAGTAGTCAATCGCACCTTAGAGCAATACCTGTGGTGTTTTACATGTGATCAACCTCAGAAGTGGGTTGATTGGATTCCTTGGGCAGAATACAGCTATAACACAACCACTCACACTTCCATAGGAGTATCCTCTTTTGAGGTCATGTATGGTATAACTCCCCCAACTTTACTATCTAATATTCCTAGCACAACTCATGTTCAAGTTATGGATGAGTTTTTGCGCACAAAGGAGGAGATCTTGTGTGAGTTACGCCACAACTTAATCGCTTCTCTTAACCACATGAAATCTTAGGCGGACCAACATTGTCGAGACCTTACCTACAGTGTGGGTGAGTATGTATATCTCAAACCTCATTCATACCATCAAAAATTGATGGTCTTTCGCAGATCCCTCAAGCTCGCACCTTGATTTTTTAGACCATTTAAGATCCTTGCTCGTATTGGACTTGTGGCCTACAAGTTGGAGTTACCTATTGGTTCCTTAATTCATGATGTTTTTCACATTAGCCTTTTGAGAAATACTTGGGTTATAGTTTTCCCATTTACTCTACTCTGCCGCCAACTAATTCGAATTCAATAATTCTTCCACAACCTGAAATCATATTGGCTTCTCGTGTTATTAACAAGGGGAACTATCATTCCAAAAAGAAGTGTTTGTCAAGTGGTTACGTGCACCACCGGAGGATGCAACATGGGAAAATCAACTTCATTTTGCCAAGATATATCCAAATTTTCTCTTTGAGGACAAGGAGCCTTCAAGGTGTGGGGAATGATAGGTACTAGCTTCGTTCTCTTTTGGAGATCATAGAGATAATGGGTCAATGGACCTGGTAGAGGTTAGTTGTTTTGAATTCAGAGCATTATTGTGTTAGTTTTTTTTTTGGAGACGGGGAAACCCCACAACCCGGAAAACGCACTTTGTGGGCCCAGGGAGTGGGTAAACCCGGCTGTCCCAGGCTCTTACGAGGGGAGTTAATATGCAGGGCTCGAACCTGGGTGATGCGCTGGCATCCCCAAGCCCTTACCGCTGCACCCCACCCTCGGGGACATTTATTGTGTTAGTTACTTGTGACTTTCTTCTCTTTTTGTGTCATTTAGTTAGTGGGTAATTGTTTTTGGTTTTCAAGAGATTATGTCTGACCACTTGTTACTTGTAAGCCTATAAAAGGCTTTTTGAAATTCAATGAAAGATATGAAAAGTATTATCTAGCAAACATCTCTCTCTAATTCTTTCACTCATGCCATTCCTTTCTTCCTACTAAATTGATCGCATCAGCTAGGTAAATTACTTTTCACCATGTTTGGATGGTTGATAATCACGTGTTCATATCCATCTTTTATTCTTCATAAGTAAGAATTCCAGGAATTGGTGGGAGGGGTCGGATTTCCAACAAAAAGATTCTTTTTGAGGATTTAGGGACCCTCCACTTATTAAGTTAGTATTTTTATTAAGAGTAGCTGCAGTAAATGAGCATTAAATTCTAAAAACAAGAAAGTTTTTTCTTAGTTTATGTATGACAAATATTGAAAATAAGTTATAAGAGAATGAAGATAATGAATATCTTTTCCGAGCCATTCAAAGAGTATTAATGGCCTTAAGTTTTCCTTTTATTCACTTAGGGAGTTGTAGGTCTTTTTCTTTTTTATATCTAAGTGGAAGGAAAACACTTGCAATCAATATTAATCAATATAGATTGTATACGTCTCCTTACATTATATTAATTATTGACGAGAGTATTGCGTGCCTGTAAAATACGATTCTATATTGATTTTTACATGATATTAATATCGATGATATAATTTCTTATAACCTTCAATAATAATGATTGATATATGAACGACCATGAGATGACTTCTGAACAACTTGGGTGTAGAAGGATGATGACCCTAGATCTCCATCTTAAATGCTTGTATATGGAGAAATCCTTAGCCTAAAAAGGGTTGATTTTGGCATTTTAGGTCTGACGCGTAGCCAAACCCAATAAAATTAGGTATGATATCTTGTCAGACCCATAAACGCTTGAATTAGCCGTATAATTGAATTTAAAAAAATCGAGTTTGACATTTTACTAAACCGAAATTGGTTGTATTGGGTCTACTGGGTTTGAACAGTAAATCATTCATGCCACCAATTGGGAACAAAAATGGAGAAAAACAAAATAAATCAACGTGCTGCAAGTCCAGGTCTGCTTCCTCTATCATACTAATTAAGCAAATTGAGCCCTTACGGATTGAGGCAGGATTTCAATACCTGTGAACCTCAACACTTCGAGCAGCTTCGTAGAATAAAGTGAAACTCTAAATGGGAAAGTCTCGTGTTTGTTTCACTGTATGCTTACTCATCGAATTTGTGCGAGAGGTATACAGCTTTTCAGCACAATATTGGCAGTCTGGCATCCAAACTATTGAAGCCTAGCAACTTACAGATCATGCATCCAATATGAACACCTCAAGGAGAAAGCTATAGTGTATGATAATCTTGTTTAAACAAAGAATATACAGTGAAGGCAGCAGTATCCATAAGATTGTAACCATCCATCATCCATAAAAAAGCTTAAAATCTCCAGAAGATAACAAGGCATGCTCTCAAACGCCCAGATCGAGTAAATTATTGCGCATGGGGCTGCTGGGATTTTTCTATAACTTGGGAGCTAGCAGGCGAGCACGAGGATGGTCCCAATCTGTTGCAATGTGGTCACGAGTGATTTCCTTGAGGGAACGACAACCACTTAATGCCATTGTAAGTTCAAACTCCTCACGCAACATTTGAAGCACTTTTCTCACGCCGGCTTCTCCTTCAGAAGCAAGTGCAAACACCACCGGCCGGCCAATCTGTCATCAACACCACCGCCAAATAATCCTTAGTTTCTTCAATAGATGTTAAAAATGGAAAAGGTGCATCTTTTTTGTTAAACGAATGTTGTTCGAAGTCTTGTGCGTTAGAAAAATGAGTTGAATCTACAAATTGATATTGATCCCCTATTTGTTTTCAGGGAGATATTGTCCGAAGTCTAGTGAGTTAGAAAAATGAGTTGAATCTACAAATGTAGTTGGATCATAGTCATGCAGCCCTTTCTCTTATGATTTCCATATGAAAGCTGTGGTTAAGTCAGTGTGTGATACTTACAAATATGCCAGAGGCTCCAAGTGCCAATGCCTTGAAGACATCAGTTCCACGCCTTACCCCACCATCCAAGAACACTGGAACTCGTCCTTGTGCAGCCTTCACAACCTGACATTATCAATGTAGAGATGAAATATAATACCCCTTTTAGAGTTCATTCGTTTTCTGATCGATTTTGGCTGTGTCAGTTATAAACATGTTGAAATACCTCTTCCAGCGCCATAATGGTGGAAGGCACGTAATCAAGTTGGCGAGCACCGTGATTCGACACAATGATTCCTGCTGCTCCAGCTTGAATTGAAAGCCTTGCTGCAAAACCATGCAAGAAAAGAAAATGTTCAAGCATTTGTAAAAATTAGAGAACTACTGTCGATATTGCTACTGTTTGTGTTGTTCTTACCATCCTCTGCAGTGAGTACACCCTTCACAAGAATTGGCAGTTTGGTGATTGTCTGAAGCCACTCCACATCCTATATATATATATATATATATATATATATATATATATATATATATTCAAAATATATAAATATATCAGTGGAACAACTCATCTACATATACAAAGAATTGGCACATAATGATGCTATATCAATATCACAGGCTAAGACTCACAAATTCTGAAAAAAGTCTGGTTGGATTGCCTAATAATCCTTAACAAGCTTTGATAATAATTCTTAATTGTCAATGAAAAGAACTCGAAAAGAAATTCTATTTAAAATGATAATATCTTCAAGTCTTAATCCTCAACCTCTTTTACAAATAATGTTTCTAATTCAATAAAAATATCTAAATACTTTGTCCAGATTAAAGTGGTGGCATATACTACTAATACAATTACAAAAAAAAACTTTAAATCCATGTTAAGTTCACTTTACATCTAAGACACAATTTACTATTCACCACAACAATATAATTATCATTTTCCCTTTAACAAAAAAATCAATTAGTTCTAGGGGTAAAATGGTCTTTTTACAAATAATTCATTAGACATTATGAGATTAGTAGGGGACAATTATGTCTTTTTACTTCTTAAATGCACAATATAATGACTATATTGCCTTCACAAGGATTACATAGGAGTAGTTCGATCTTTTTATGTTTGAAGAGAATAATGCAAATACTATATTACCCTCACATGTAAAAAATATTGAATTACAAAAAAAATGTTTTTTCATCTTTTCATATATTTTTTTTATAATTAACAAGCTAACAAGAATTGATTTGATCTTTTTAATAATATAAATATTATTAAAAAAAATCATCAACAAATATGGGATAACATTGCAAGTGTCTTGCTATCAATTTTCCAATGATGCCACACGTTTTGACGGCATCATGGTGGTTGAGCTTATGAACTTCTTAAATTTTTCTCTTTTTTCTCCTTGCTAAAATATAAAAGTGTCATTTAATTTGTTTTTCTTTTTCAAAACGGTTATCATTCTCTTGTATGCTATTTATTTTGTTTTTTTATTTATTTGTTTTTTCAATTCTACCCCCTCATCATTTAGTTTCATTTAATTCTTATATCAAATTTATTCCTCATTTGTTTTTATCATTGTTTGTTTATTTTTAATCCTTTCTCTAATTAGATTTTGTTTTCAATTTCTCCCCTTAACATTTGATTTCAAATTATTTTTTATATCAAATTTAGTATTCATTCTTTTAATTGTTTTTTTTTTCTATTTTGGATCCTTTTTTTTTTTTTGCTTTTTTTTTTTTGCTTTTTCATCTCTTAGCATTTTGATGATTTGTTTATTTTCTAAGGTTTGTCTTTTATGGGGTAAATCTAGAGCTAATGACTAGAATCATAAGTTTTGAAGGCTAACACATGTTGATTTGTTTTTTTTATCTTTTTTTTAACTTGATTCTTTTCTCTCCTCAATTTTATGCTTTAACACTGGATTTATTGGGAATTGATTTGTTTTCTATGAGATTATTTCAATTTTGTTTTCATAATCGTGGGGTTAGAGAGGTAATTTGAATTGACTTAATCTTTTTTTTTTCCAGTTCTTTCTTTCTTTCAATATTTAGTTGTTTGATGATTGAGATTTATAGTTTTATTTAATTTTATTTTTATAGGAATGACCTATTATTATAACTAGGTCCTAGATTTGATATGTTAACCGAGATTAACTAGAGTTGAGTTTTTTTAGCCTTTTTACGCTATTAATTTTTATTTTCATTGTATGTTTTTAAATGTATTATTTAAATTAATCAAACTTATTAAACACAATTAAATTAATAACCTGCTTCCTTAACATTTTTTTATATTGAAAAAAAAAAAAAATTGTCCGCAGCATAACATGACCCGCGAAACCCCTGTCCAGTATTAAGTTATTAAGCAGAACAAATCAAGCATACCTTCCAGCTCAGAGTACGATCAATTTGACCGGCAACATATGAAGCCAGTCCAGAGTCATTCGCCTGTACAGCCCAACAAAGCCAACTATGATTTGTGTATAAAAGAGAGTGATCAAATAATCTTTAATTTGGGAATCATGTAATTATTCCGCATAAGAAATTCATTGGAACTCACCTTGTCCATCTTGCCAAGGTTCAAACCCTCGAAGTTCTTCAATGTCAAAAATGGTGGCAAAGTAAATCTTTAAGAGAAGAAATCAGCAGAAACTATATACAGTCAGAATCAGGATATATCACTCCTTCGCACTGATTAAGGTAAGTGTTGATTTGAAATCTGTACCTGTTCTTGATGTCAGCCTCCCGGCGGCCTAACCTTGGGGTATCAACTGTAAGAGCAATGGCTTTGAAACCAGCCCTTTCAGCTCTTCTGACAAGCTGAGCAACAACATTCCTGTCCTTGTATACCTGCGAGAACAAACAGTAAAATCAAGGCATGTTGATCCGACAGATAAATGGACACCAGACATATTATTCCAAGCTTACATAGAGCTGGAAAAAGCGGATGCCAGGTCCCGTGGATGCGACCTCTTCGACACTGGATGTAGCCCATGAGGATAATGTCTGAAATAACATTTAAAAATCAAGCACAGCAGAATTTGTCTGAAACTTTCCAAAAATGAAGAAAAGGAAAAATGAAAAAGTTCAGAAGAGATTTCTGAAACACTCTTTCAAAAATGTCGTCATAGCACCATTTCAATGTTTGAGGGTATACATTTCAGCTAAGGGTTTCTAGTAAAACCATTTGCATTTGAAAGTTCAAACAATTAAGTATCCCATAATTGTAAGCAAGAACTGAACATGAGAACAGTCTTCCATAAATCGCAATCAGCAAAACTAACAGGGAAGAATGTGATATAACATGAACAATCTGGCACATGATGTTAAGTAGCTCCTCTATTTTGGTGTCCATTAGTTGAATTGATTCTATCTATCCAATTCAGGCCTTGAATGCTTGCAGTGCACATATCTAAATGAAACACTGAAAGTGGTGAAGAAACAAACCATGATTGTCCCAGCAGCTGACGCAGCTCTTGCCGTAGCATACTCGCCTGCATTAAACGAAAAGGATTCTATCAAACTACGGAACATGCCCTTCTTTCAACAGATCCAAGGTCCAGATCAAACCATTAGCAGAAGAGATCCGTGTTACCAATGGAAAACCAAAACCGAAGCAGCATACCTTCAGGATGAGCCATTTTCTGGAAGGCAGTTGGAGCGATCATAATTGGCATTGATATTTTGAAGCCCAGAACAGTGGTGGCCATGTCTATTTTGCTCACATCAATAAGAATACGGGGTCGAAACCTATGCATCATTCAAACCAAAGGAAACACATTACTAAACATTGTTGTAAAAGGGTTCCAACGACAATCAAGTTCCACATCCAGCGTTATATGTCTGTAAACTAAAAAGATAAATAGACAAAGGCTCACAGAATTCTTGAGAATGCATTTGTGTTTTCTGCTAGAGTCCACTGGTCCTCTGCACCAGAAGCATAGTAGTCAAAGGCCATCTTTGGTAACTTTTGCTTAGCGATGGCCTCGTACTCGCTGACATTGGTTACCTCCATCTTTAAAATCAACGGTTAAATCCCCCCCTCTGCGCAATCTGTATCTAAGAATCAACACGTTGATCACCGATCAATAAACACAAAAGGTCGTCATATCAAAGTTCAGCGACGGGGACAAAAGCACAAGTTAACACATGATGGGGCTCAACTCTCAACTAATATGTACTATTATGATCACACTAGTCATGCTGAAAGAATCTTCCCCAGAGCATCTAAAATCACGGATACAAAGAGAACAAAAACACAGAAAGAAACAAAAGGTGATTTTTATGGACTTGAAAAAAGACCTGCACTGTCCAGGTACAAGGAACCAGAGTGTATCAACCTACAAGTGGAACTCCACATACGATATATAGGTGTATAAAACATAGATAAAGAGAAAAAGGAACAGACATATCTTTTATCTCTTATCTTCAAAGTAAGTACAAAAAAGGTCTAAAGCATAAACCAAGAAACTTTACCACTTAAATTAAGTATGCAGTAAGAGAAAAAAATCGCCCCTCTCCTTGCACAACTTAAAGTTTTAAGAACACTCAACGACAAACACAAATCTCAAAAATGAAACTGAAAATTATTGATTAGCTTATCTTGTAGCACCATGAAAGGAAATGAAAAATCATAGCTATGAAGGCATAACAAGCAAGTTAAGAGAAGTGAGAGCGAGAAAAACAGACCTTTGATGAGAGGAGTGGAGTGGAGATTTGAGTTGGAGAAAGAAAGAGAACGCAAAGATGAGGTTAATTATATGATGGCATTTTGCATGGAGACAAGAGTGGTGGGGCTTAGATTTATACATATTTGGGATTGGGATATGGGAGTTTAGGAGAGGAGAGCGTGGTGGTGGGAGTGGATGAGCATTTGGAGGTGAGAATTTAAGATCAAATCCTATCACTGCAAATTGGATGCTTCTCATCCACAAAGCATTCGTGTGTTTCACAGCTTTTTCTCCTTCATTATCTTTTCCATCCCTAATTTTTGTGGACAATCCGAAAACGAAACCACGGTCAGGGTGGCTCCCCGTTCTCCGTTCCTATGACGTCCGGGTCGCAATTGGCGGCTTTCCCGTGCCCGCCCGAACCAGAGTTCCCATGCCTATCGGTACCAAGGATGTAATTCAGTTTCGATTGATGTTTTGTTTTTTTATTGGAATGAAATGTTTTGATCTAATAGTTTTTAATTAAAATTATTTAAAATTTTGTAATTTAATCTAAAAAACATAACATAATAATTTTTATAAACAAAATTATAATATTACGATAATGTTATCATCAATCGTGCAAGGTCAATATATTTTCTGATTGCTCTGAAATTTTAATATAATATATATAAATATGTCAAGAGACTAATCGTAAAATTTCATCTCAATCTAATGATCTGATTAAAAGATATGATTTATATTATAAAATTATTCATTATTTAAAAAATACTATTTGACTGAAATGAAACGAGTGGAATGAAACCGGAACATTCCAGCCAAAATCCGAGCAAAATTTCCTAAACAAATCAAAATTTTAAATAAAATAAAAATTATACCATTTTATTTTGTTTTTTTAATTGGTATAAAACATTTGGTTCTTTCAATTGATGGTTTATCTTTATCCTTAACCACGGTGACGTAAGGCCGAGTTGAATAGAGAGGCCATCTTTATCTTTCATCTTTCGATCCCATTTTCTTTCCAAATCATTATTAGAATATTATATCCTGGAAAATTAACGTAAAGAATATAAAATTTTAACTTAGTTACGTGAATGCGTCGGTGTTTGTTCGTTCGATTATTTATTTATATATAATAAATTATGTACTGTTATTAATTTATTATAATATGACACGTTGACGTGGTCATAGTTAATACCTATATTATTCGATCAATTTATGTCAAATTTATTTTTTTAATTATTCTCAATTATGTAAAGAAATACCATTGTTAACTTGATTGCATATTTTATTATGAAAAGAAAAGACTTTGATTAAAAAATAATAAAGGATTAATAATACATAATTTAGCTCTACACTGCTATAAACTTTTTTAATAACTTAAAGGATCATGATATTAGTTGATATAGTATAGAAGTTTTTTTTAAAATTTATATACGTTCATATTTATAAAAAAAACATCAATATGCATTTTAAATAAACATCTGTTTTATAAGATTTCAATTGGTTTAAGTAAGAAAAAAACTTAAAAACATATATTAAGAAACTATTATTTAAAATATTTAGTTGAGAGTTTTTCTCAATTTGTTTTATTTTTATTTTTAACGTGGCACCAATAATTTGACAGAGACGCAAACCAATCATTTTGAATATTGCATCAATTTTAAGAATCTTATATAGGGCAAAGGCAAAGGATAGAAAATTGTCCAACTGTATAAATAAAAAAAAGCCTCTTTAGTTTTTTTATGTCATGGGACCGAAACGAGGTTCTTTTATTTATAAGTGGAGATTAATTAGAAAAAAAAAAGTAATTTAAAAACAAAATGCCTATTTAATA
This sequence comes from Salix caprea, assembly GCA_964035475.1. Classification (NCBI taxonomy): domain Eukaryota; kingdom Viridiplantae; phylum Streptophyta; class Magnoliopsida; order Malpighiales; family Salicaceae; genus Salix; species Salix caprea. The sequence continues at coordinate 7,404,260 of OZ037749.1, read as the reverse complement.
CGAAAAAATTTGAAAATAGAAAACAAGGACCTTTTTGGATTAAAATGAAATGTTAAAATGAATGGCACAAAACATTAGACGAATCAAATAAGGCTTTTATTTTTATAATTATAATGGATAATTTGAAGAACAATTATTTTCATGCATTTTTATATATATAAATGGAGAATTGAAAAACACCTTATTATAAGAAAATAATATACATTCGCTTTAATTTTATGTTTTATAGAAACTCAAAATATTTTGGCAAGTAAATGCGGTGTAATTGTTTAGACCGTGTTTATAGTGTTTTGAATAATCATATTGTTTATACAAAAAATAAACATGTACATGTCAATAAAATAAAAACAACAATTTTCATGACAAAATAGAGAAGAAAATGCTAATATCGATCATGAATAATAGGATCTAATAACCTAAAAGAATCTTGGTCTACTAGAAGGGTTGAAGGCGGCTAGAAGTCATGATAATAAAAAGAAAGTGGTTGACAATAGGATTTAAATTTCAAAAAATAACAAGATTCAATCCTATGTAGAGTAGCAATGCTAAAAAAAAAACTGGTCAAATTTATGAATTAGTCAATGATTCATATAATTATCAATAAAAGAGAAGGTAAATTTATATTAGGATTTAATAAGTCTTATTATTTGATACAAAATGCTTTTATATGATTATAATTACAAGTTTAGATATGATTCAAATTTTGTACCAATATAAATAGGGTTATACAAATAAGATTTAGAAAAATTGTATACAATAGACCAATAACTCTTTAGACATATATAAATAAAGGCAAATCCCAAGAGAGTCTATAGTCATAAGCATTTGAGTGGAGGTGTTTGAAACTATTATACCTCATATATAGTGATACATGTTAATATATCAAGCACAATAACAACAACCATAACCTAACTTGGGCACAGGAGACCCTAATGCACTAGTTACTCCACAAGTATACAAGCAATCATAAACAATTTTATAGCTCTTAAACTTTATTATCATGTGTAACTAATTGTAATTAGGTATTTTAATGCCATATAAGTCGTTTTACAACAAGGAAATCTTATTTCTCTTGCTCAATAAGCCTCTACTATCAATCAACAAAGGATAAAATAATATTGAACTAGGCCAACACTTAAGAGAAATTAGGCAAGCAAACAAACTTGTATACAATCATTAATATCTTGAATGAGTTGATAAGTTGCTTCTAATTCTTATAGGAGTAAAGATTGCATATTTAAAAAATCATTTCGGGAAGACAATTAATTTATATGGGAATATAACATCAAGTTCACATATCAATATAATGATGGTGTAGTGAAAACTTTTATAACATTTAGGGAAGACACTTAATTTATTTGGTTTGTCGTTAAACAAAACAACTTTCTACTAGTTCTCTACATTGCTTCCTAATTTAATTAATAACTAGAAAGGGATGGAAACTCATTTTCACATCACTTTTATAGTATCCAACTAGATGTAATAGTGGTTGACTTCACCAGGATAGTTTAGGACCTAAAGGAGTCAATTAAAAGTTATGTCTTGCGATTTAGGATATTGAAAATGAAGTGTAATGTTGCTATAACAAAGTAGCGATGCATTAAACTCATTCTAAAAAGGATACAAAGGAATATAAAAATTAGTTTTTAGGCACTAATATTTAAACATCTATACCTTGATAGATGATGTTTTCCTATAAGAATATGCTTGCAAAAAAGTCATTCAAGGAAACATACCTGGTTGGCTACTCATATAATTTTATGAATATTTATTCATTAATTGATTAAACTTAAATAATGCTTTTCATAAATTTCAACAAGTACTTAAGATATTGGTATTAAGAAAGCTTAGAAATGCTGTTGGATTTAGTTGTAAATGAACAATGACTACTAAAATGGTTGAAGAAAAAAAAGAATACTATTTTGATATTAAGATGGTTGAGAGATTCTTTGATCAATTGATGTGTAAGGGTAAATTAAATTTATTGGAAATCATAACATTGAAGTCTAAAATAGCCTAAAAGGGTGGAGGCATTTGGGCTAAATTGAATGTCTTATACTTTAACAAAATTAACATTTTGAACAAAATTAAATGTTTCTGCAAAAACAATAACACAATTAAGAAATAAATACATAAATGAATAAGATGGATAATGAGAAAAATACAATAATTTTTACAATGGTTTGGACAACCATCTACTTCAATCCGTTAACCTCTATCTAAGTATTCGCTATCAAATTATAATCTTCTTAGCGAGTAATACCGTATTGACTACACTAATATTTTTGCAGGATCAAGAATAAAAAACCTTATAACTATAATCTTTTGAAGGATCAAAATTTGAACCTTTTAAGTAGTTTAGAACTAAAGATTACCCACATGGTTCAAATGGTACTAACATTTTTACAATAGATAGAACTCTCATAAATATTATCACACTTCACAAAAAAAGATTATCAAGGATTAAGTTTAAGTCATTATAAAGTTGTAATATAGCTTAAGAATATGAAATAAAGATTTGGTTTAATTTAGGATTTAATGCTTTAAAGCAATGGAAAAAAGGATGAAAGCTTTTTGGAATATTAAAGCATCAATTATATAATATTGTAAAGTTGAAAGCATTTTCTCATGAAGTCAAATAATAGTATTTATAGGTGAAAAACCTTGTATAGATATTACTCACATGTAAGAAATTTTAGTGTTTCAAAGTTCTCATCTACTTTGTTAAAAAAATGGCTAAGTGTTTTTTTTTTTTTTTGGAAGAAAATGAGTTGTTACAAACTCAGTTAATCATGTCAAACAAGTTTACTCTGAAGTGCTAAACATATTTTTTGATAATATTTTAATTATATCACTTTTGCTAAGAATGGATGATAAGCTTTTTCGTGATTAAAATTGCAATAACACATGTGATAATTTTTATATATCATTTAAAAAGAATTGATGATACCAAATTATTTAATAATATTATTTAAAATGTTTTTCAATCATGTATAAGTTTTGGCGATATAAATGTTTTACATGTTAGAATTTAATGATTACAAATAAGTTTTAGATAAAATTATTTTTGTGATGCCAAATAAAGTTATATAGGTTAAGGAACCATCTCACCTAAAAGCTTAAGCTTGTAAGTGAGGCCCCATAATATGATTTATATTATTCTCTAACACACCCTCTCAAGTGAAAACCCTTTGGGCTTGAAACTTGCATAGGCCCACATCACCTTGTGCTTGGTTTTTTTTTTTATCAAATAGAATGGGGGTGGTGAGATTCGAACTCGTGACCGCTGGGTCAACAAGGCTCTGATACCATGTTAAGGAATCATCTCACCTAAAAGCTTAAGCTTGTAAGTGAAGCCTCATAATATGAATATTCTTACAAAAAAATAATACAATCCTCTAATTCTTTCCTTGTATTTGATAAATGGTGACTTAATTTATTTGTTAAATCAAGTCTAGATTGATGCGTTGCAAGAATATGAGTTTAGGCACTTGTTATGGAGCGAGATTTGGTGATTTGATTATTTAAAGATTATTTTTTTATTTGTCTTTAAAATTCTATAAGAGAAATCTTATGGGTTTTTTAGGCTTGATCCTACAAAAAATACATATATTTGTACACTTCAAGTATAAATGATAAAGGCTCAAAGACTTTTGAGAGAGCTTTCTTACTTGAAGTACTTGACTTAAAAATGATATTTTATAAGAAAAAAACTCTTATGGGATGTTTAGGCTCATGAGCTTTTAGAGAGCTTTCTTCCTTGAAGAGTTTGTCTTGAAAAAAAAATTATTGAAGAATTCTTATGAGGTATTTAGGCTTAATCCAATAGAGCTTTTATCTTTGTAGAATTCAAGCATATATGAAGGAGACTTGAGAGCTTTTTAGATAGCTTCCTTACTTGAGTTTATTTTGAAGAAAATCTTGCATCTCTAAGAATTCTTCTCCCCTTTTAATTTAGGGTGAAACCCTTTATTTATAGAGATTTAATAGTTAGATTGTTTGCACTACGTTGTGGGTTGAACAAACAATTTTTATAACTGGTGGGATTGAAGCAATTAATAGGTTTTGCTAGTTAAAAAAATAAAATATAACATCTAAACATGCAAGGTTTGATATAATGAAACACATCAACACACCATATTATAACAACAGTAATATCGAAGTCTTATTATCAAAGAAATGAAAATAGGTAATTGCTTCGAAATATTTCCAACACAAAGGTGTGGGAAACCATAGTTTCCCCCCCAACTGTTGTATCAACCTTAATGCTTTCATGACTTCACAAACATGGTTTGATATAAATAGAAGACAAAATACATAATTGTTGGAGCACACTAACATATTTAAGGATAACAATATCTGCAAAAAAGTGTCATCATTGAAGATATGGAAATGGATAATTGCTCCAAAAATAATTTAGCACAAAAGTGAGGAAAATAACATAGATTTTCCAGCAACTGAATAAACTTTTACGCTGCCTCGAGCCTTACGTTTCTGCAATAAAAGAAAAGACAATCATTTATCTTGAAAATTTCTGCAAATCTAATATGATTATATTGGTAGATATATAATTAATTGTCACAATTCAACGACGATGATATACAAAAAAATGAGAACAATAGGCTGCCACTTAAAAACTGAAATTGTAAAGTTTTATCAACGTAGAAAAAGCATTAGCAACATTGCATCGAAATGAAACCCTATGAAAAAAAAAACATAACATGTTAGTTGTTTAAATTTTTCACAAAACATTTAACATTTATCAAAAGAAAGAAAAAAGTGGGGATAAAAAAAAGGTGCAAAAATCATAACTATAATAGTAGTGTTGTTTTTAATTTCTTTTAAAAGAAGAATGCATCATTATATAATTAGAACGGTTTGTGACAATTATAATTTGTTTTTGTTAGATCGTTATGAACATAAGAACAAACTAGGAATAAATGCAAACAAAATATGATTTAATCTATAAAAAAAATATGTGTTTGTTGTTATTATTATATAAATGGTTCTTAGTTTTTTCCAAGCATCCAACCAATTTTCTCCTATTAGTTTCTTGTTATGACCATTATCATTTGTAGTTTCAAGTATGACATATAAGGCAAGAACAATACCTTTTTTTGTTAAAGCACTTGCTTTTTTGTTTCCCTAAAAGATCATTTGTTGATTGGCCTGTTTGTGTTGAATATCCTTTTTCAAAAGGTTGTCAAATTGTGAATTAGTGTGAAATAATGTTTCATTAAACGGATAAGCTAAATGTGCAGATCAAAATTTTTTTAATTAAAATGATTTATTTGTTTAGAGCAAAAGAGAGGCAAATATCTATTGCAAATCATCTTAATTAAAATCGAGTTTCCTCTTTGCTCCAGCATCCAAAGTAATACTTTGCACTTGTTGTGTGTTAGGTGGATTAACTGTTAATGGTGTAGTTGAGAAACTGATTTTTTTAGTAGTATTTGCTGGTGTAGGGGGGTCAGATGAAGTGTTGCATGCAACGCTCAATACAATTGACACATCGATAGATTCATCAACATTTGATGTTTGAGGTGGTTGTTCTTACTCGATGTGATCTTGTTCAATTGGAACATCATCGAATATATTTGTTACGAGAATGTCACATTGATTTGTTGTTGATCAAAATGCTCCAAATCGCAATTGAAAAATATATATCTTGTTAATGGTGTAGTTGAGAAATTGATTTTTTTAGTAGTATTTGCTGGTGTAGGGGGGTCAGATGAAGTGTTGCATGCAACGCTCAATACAATTGACACATCGATAGATTCATCAACATTTGATGTTTGAGGTGGTTGTTCTTACTCGATGTGATCTTGTTCAATTGGAACATCATCGAATATATTTGTTACGAGAATGTCACATTGATTTGTTGTTGATCAAAATGCTCCAAATCGCAATTGAAAAATATATATCTTGTTTAGATTGGTTGCCATAGGTGGTGCGATTATTGAGGGGCAATCAAAACCTCTATCATACACATAGTGATGTGCTGATGATCCAAAAACATTTTCTAAAACTTTGTCAACCATGAGAAAGTATATCACATCTATTTCATCGGTGACAACACAATCAAGACGAAACCTGCATAAATTGTAAAAATGGTGTATGAAAGTTAATATATCAAGAAAATATTGTATGTGCATAAACCACAAATACTAAATCATTAAAAAATTTATTTTTTCAAAGAACACCTTCCATGGCACAGGCAATGATGTTATTGAATCATGATCCATGCAAACTGGATTGTTAGTAGTGTCATCTAGTTTTTGTTGCAATGAGGACAATTGGGGTACCACCATCCATTAAAAATGTCAAAATCAGTAATTGATGCACAAAATGTGAATATGAAATTCTGATTGGGGGGGGGGGGGGGGGGGCAAATAGATTTAGCGATGATTCACATAAAAAGTAGTATGGATAAATTTTGATACATTTTAAATGGTGCACAAAGTATAGTAAGAAAGAGTAAGGAAATAAAAAAAACAATATGAAGAAAGAAACTAGACCTTATGCTAAATTTAAATGCAGAGGAAGAAACTCGCTGATGATGGTAAGGCAACACTTCTGGTATATCAGGATTTATATACCAAAGAGAAGCAGTTGTCCCATTTAAATTAGGTTGACCTGGTGGTTGAAAAAGTTTTCATTGAATTGAGACATGGATATAAGAAAATATGCTAAAAAACAACAACATTCAGAGAAAAAATAGAGTTTTCAGGCAACAAAAGATGTTGAAACCTTGGTATTCCGTTACACAAAATCTTTCAAAAGCCATCATAATTGGCGATTTGAGAGTTTGAAGAATTGAAGCGTCAAAATCCCTTGCGCGATCACTCCATATAGTTCTGCGCATTTCAGCACCCCTTTAACAAACATCAACAAAACATGTTAAAAAATAATATAGTATAAAAATGGATTGAGTTTGTTAGTAAACCTTATATTTTCATGTATAAACTCTCTTTTATTCTCCAATGTTTGGCCCCGAACCAATACTTGCTCATGCGGTTGAATAACTTTAAGCCTTCCTAAAACATTTGAATAAAAAAATATATACATGTTAATTTTAGATTGACATACATGGATAATAAACAATAAATCAAAGTCATGTATAAATTAGACATAACATAGAAGGATCCAATTAAACCTATAAGAACTCTTCAACCCTATTTTAGAAAAGAACATGTGCGAAGTGAATGAAGTTGAATAATATCTTGACACGACAGGAGCAAGAGGATCAATGGTTTTAATTTTGACGGAAAGTTTAAACTCGACAATCACATCGTTATCAACAACTATATTTGTTGATATGTTTTCATAGATGTAAGAACCCCTGACTTCGTAGTAAAGACCCTCAATAATTGCATCAGTGAAATGAGCAACATCTCTTGCTTTTGATGATCCTTGGATAACTCCACCCTTTTAACAACAATGACTATGTTATGTATAAAAAATAAACGCAAAATTAAAATTAAAATCCAAATAGATGATAACATTTGCATTGAGAAAGAAACTAATACCAAAATAAAAGGAAGGATGAGTTAGAACAAAATGAAGAATAAAGCAATCAATAAATTTTGTTTGATTGTTGGATACACTTGAAAAGAAAATGGAAAAGAATATATGTGTACGTATCATTTTCTACTTTTAACACAAATGAAAGAAAAATGTGCAAAAGAAAACAATTGCACCTGATTATCGCAGAAAACACAATCAAAATTGTTGGCTTGTTTCTCAAATTTTGAAATTCATACACGAAAGACTTGTGTACTTTTTAATATCCTTAATTAGCACAACCATAATTCTGCATAAAAAAATTGTTATGTTGATAATGGAAGAATAAGATTGAAAAAATATGCCCATAACAAAGAAAAACAAAAATAAAAAAAGAGCTAGACAACGACATACAAAAGAATACATACTTGTATGAAATGTGCAAAGCAAAATGACAAACACATATCATAATTAAACATAATCTGAAAGTTTAAAACATATCTAAGACTTGATGATGAACTTGTGAAGGAGCGATTCAACTGAATGCACCATATAAAAGATTTTGATTAGCATTTCGAGTGCAATCATATCATCTTTTTATGACCGAGCTAATAATGTCTCTGTAGACAATATTCTTTACATAATCAATAGGATTGCCTTTATTATTAAGGGTGATTATTTCAAGTCCTTTTTTCGATGTAACTCTTGAAAGAGCATCATAAAGCTGATCATGAGTAAAAACTTGTTCTTGAAGGAAAAAATCTGACAACCTTTAATCATTGCCCTTGACTTTTATTTATCGTCATTGCGTAACATGGACAAATAGGAAACTGTCTTATTTTAATTGTGTATGCACATCTTTTGTCATTTAGTGGGAATGTAATTCTTGGAATGAATATATGGCTACCAATATTAGAACATGTTATTATCTGCGCTTCAATGACTTTATCGGCTAGTTGCATCATGAAAAGCCTTGTTCCATTACATAAACCTGTTGATGGGTATTTCATAATAACATGATTGGTGTTCCTACTTGAATGAAAGCTTATGTGAAGGAACTCCACTAGATTCAAGCTGATTTACAAATTCAACTGGATACAATAAATCAACATTTTCTACATTACTTGACGATGTGCAAATATTGTCGCAGCTTAAATAAACATGTTTGTTTTTTGACAACATGTCAAGGATGAAATCATTGATCATGGATGTCGCACCCCATCGCGTGAGCGCGGCGTCGTGACGACCCTCCCTGTGGGCGGGGATTTCAATGTTTGGGGTATCATCTTATTTTCATGAAAAAGGGAGTCGCCACCTAGTATTATGGTTACTAGGAAACCTAAAACTGGTCTTTCAGAGATTCTAGGGTAAGGGACTGGTTGCGTAAAGGGAAGGTTTTAGCACCCCTAGTACGCCCTACCTAAGGTAAGCTGCTTGGTGTTTTTGTTTGGTTAAGATTTGTTATGATTTTGATCTTTCAAAGAATATGTTGGTTAAATGATGAATGAGATATTACTCCGCCGAATATTTAGGATATTAACCCCTTAGGATTTATTTATCCAAATAACAACAGTGAATAGTAGCATATCATTCCCGTCGAATATTTTGGATACTAACCCCTTAGGATTTAGTTATCCAAATACCAACAGTGAATAATAGCATATCATTCCCGTCAAATATTTTGGATACTAACCCCTTAGGATTTAGTTATCCAAATATCAACAGTGAATAATAGCATATCATTCCCGTCGAATATTTTGGATACTAACCCCTTTTAGGATTTATTTATCCAAATACCAACAGTGAATAATAAATTCCCAAAAAATAAGATTTTTATATTTTTTGAAATATTGGCCAATACCCTTTGGATTTTACAAACATGTTGTAAAATCTCAAGATGCAAGAAATTATTTTTCCTCTTTGCAAAGTCCATGCTAAAACTCATTTTCTCTTAAAAACCCAAGATAATATATATTTTTTGAAAGAAAAAACAATTTTTAAATATGCTAGTGTATTGGCCGTATGCAAGAAAACAACATATATTTTTTAGATATTTTCCTAAGAAAATATATATGTATTTTTGATATTTTTTTATATATTTTTTTTATATTTTCTTATTATTTTTTTATTTTTTATTTATTTATTGGCGGGCTGGACTGCCAGCCCACCAGTTTGGGGCCTGGGCTGGCTGCCCAGCCCGCCTGTGTGGGGCTGGGCTCAGCCCACCTGCACGGCTGGGCTGCCAGCCCGCCTGCATGGATGGGCTGTCGGCCCACCACCATATTGGGCTTGGATCGGCCCATTAACTCTATACCTGGGCTTTAAGCCCATTTAACATCGGACTGGGCTTCAGTCTAAACGGGCCAGAAGCCCGTCTGCTCTCGGTTTGGGCTTCCAGCTCAGTGGGCTGGAAGCCCTGTTTTTGCAACAGGCCGGGTTAAGCCCGGCCTGTACGGCCCAGCAGGAGTGAATGAATTCACCCCCGCTGCTGCATGCAATGCAGAGATGAAGACGACGATAAATAGTGAAATTTTGGAGTGTGATGAACGGTGTACCTGTTAACACATTTGGGTAGAGGACGTCGAGGTGGTTCTTCCGGTCGTGGTGGCGTCGGAAATGGTGACCTGTGATGGCCGGAAATAGCATCGGAAGGTGAAGGGGTTGTCCGGCTGCGACGGGTGCTGCTGCTGCTACCTTCGGCTGAGACCACGGCTGGACTGCTGACGTGGAGGGGGAGCTTCTGGCAACGATGTGGTGGTGCACGGTGGTCAGAGACGGTGGCTGGAGTGCTGGCCAAGAGGGAGAGAGAGAGAGAGCTTTGGGTCTGGTTTTATCTTGAGAGAGAGAGAGAGAAACCGAAAGAAAAATGCGAAGGAGAGAGAGAAAGAGCCTAGAAACAAAAGGTTTGAAGATTCAGAATTTGCACGTAAAAATTTCGTTGGTATTTCTGTTCTTCTCTTTCTCTTCGTTCCTCTGCTTCGTTCCTCTGTTTTTTCGTCTGCAACCTCTATCTTTTCATCATCTTCCCGTTAATTTTCTCCCCTCTGTTCTGTCTCTCCCTCTTTTATTCCATCTTTTTTTTTTCTTTTGTTCTCGCCATTTTATAGGCATTGCAGAAGTTACTGTTGCAAGCAACAGTGTGATTCTCTTTTTTTCTTTTTTTCTGCGATGACAGGCTTGCCGGTGGCTACTTGCAGGCGGCTGGTCGGCAGCTATGTCTGCTGCTTTGAGGGGTCAAAGTGTGTTTTAGTCCTTCAATTTGTAATTTCTCTAATTGAACCTCCATTGGATCTGAGCTTTTAATTTTTGCACAATTATATCCCCTTAAAAATTTAATCTCAACCTTAACTTTGCGCGACCTTTTTATTCTGGTCCTTGGTTTCTAATTTTCGCGATTTATCCTCAATCGACCATGAAACTCTTAATTTGTTTACTTTGGTCCCCGATTTCGCAGCATTGGCTTGGAAAAATTCAAATCAGTCTCTGAAAATTCTAATCTCATTAATTGAGCCCGATTTAAATTCAAGAACTTGATTTCTCATTGACTGGGCCCTTAATAAAATTAATTTGGCTAATTTAAAATATAATCAAGTCCTTGTACTTAATTAAATCTTTCGATTGGACCCTAAATTAATTCTCAAACAAAATTATACTTTTAAATCGGCCAACGATTAAATCAAACTGACCCATAAAAATATAATCACATCTTTCGACTTAATTTTTACACAGATTTATCCGATAATAAATTATTTTAGCCTTGAATCTGCGATTTCCTTCATTTTGGGCAAAAAAAAAAGTACGATCGAACTCTCGAAAATATCCAAGATTTCACCTTGATTTTCCTACCGACACCAGCCCTTTTATTTTATTTTTTGTTATTTTCAGGTAGTTTTGGGGCATAACCCAAAATTGGGTTACAACAATGGAAACTGTAGAATTTGTAGGTGTGACTATTGCCCTCTCTTGAAAATAAACAGAATCTAGGCGATGATTATTGATACAAGGGTAAACTAAAGAAACTATAGATGCAATAGGGTTGGAATTTGCATCTAAAAGTAGATCTTGTGGTATCTTGATTAAAGATGTATCATAGTCATCTTCAAATGGGATGTCAGATATTTCTCCATTGTCGATCATAAGAATCCATTTGGGAAATAATTGTAGTTCAATCTTCTCAGCCTTAGATAGTCCATTTGATGAAAGACATATGTTTTCATTTAGTGTGAAAATTTTAAATTCATGCCATAATGGTGAGCTACTCAAAGAAGCATGGATAATATCTTCTCTTATTCCTCCAGCAACCATCTACAAGATTTTCTTCAAATCCATACCCAGTAATACTGACTTGCCACCAAATGGCTGATTATGAGTGTGTTGGCCATTACATGCAAGGACATCTCGTAATGAACAATCCAATATTTCGAAGCAATATCGATTATTCATTGGAGCCTCATCCTAAATAATGAGAGATGTCATCTCTAAGAGATGTGAAAGGTCTGTGTTCTTTTGGAAACCATTAGTGGGATTTTAAAGCGCGAGTGCACTGTATGAACACTTGACAATAACAATGATGTTATTCTAGATGATGCAACTGCAAGGACAATCAAACCTTCGAATCGAATCTTGCTTATTATTGTATTTCATAAAAAAATATTTCTTGTCCCTTTATGTCCATTGACAAATACTAAAGCTTGTTTTTTTTTTCCATAACAACTGTAATAACATATTCATAGACATTTCTCTAGCACTAGTTAAGCAATGGGAAAGCTATGGAATGTTGAGATTTAAGATCAACTATATCATAGTTTAGCTCCTCCCTCAGCAACTTATTTCTTATTTCTGCTAGCAACCTTCCATTAGCATCGAAAGCTTATACTTTTTAAGAGAAGTTGATGCAACATTAAAAAGCAATTCAAGTTTATAAAGCACATAGTTTCTCATCTCATCATCATACATTAAAAGATTTGGCATGTTCAAAGTTAATCTAAAACGGTGTATAATATCATCATAGATGGATCTCCAAAATTGAAGGAACAATTCATTTGGGTCACTAACTTCATAAAAAGAGCCAGACTAACAAATAGTTCTCTAATCCGTGGAGATGTTGCAGTTATAATGGCTTTACTTAAAGCATCTACCCATTCCTTATCATCTCGTAAAAGCCCTAAGCTTTTGCAAGCAAGTTGGAATGTTAGATACAAAATTCCCGAAACTTTTCTAAGGTCATCAAAACTTAATACTCCTTTAACATAACTTAAAAGTAATCTTAGGATGAACATATGTCAAACGACCAAGATTGAAACCCTTTTTCTTGTGGACCACTATTTCTACTTGGAATCGCAAACAAATTTATTTGGAAAATCCATATATTATAGGTTTTGTGCAACTAAATCATTTTTATTGCATTCAAACCATTCTGTAAGCATTGGTTTGTGAACCCTAGGTCTTTTCATTACAGTTAGCAATGATTCATTTCCTGAGTAGACAATATTATGTTGTGATGGCAGATGAACATGTAAACACTTAACTGGAGGATTTCTTGAATGAATAGGAAATTGAAAAGGTTGTCAAATAGCCTCATATGGGCATATAAAATGACAGTTAAGATAGGCTTTAATTTCCTCATCATTCTTTTTTTGGACAACCATCTGACACCTATTTGATCCTTTACTAACATATTTGAAAAGATACTTGGTAAGCATTGACTAATAACATATCTCAACATTGATGTGCGCATTATATCTTAATAACAACTCTCTATTATATGGAACAACATAGTTGTTATGTAGTTGTATTCCATCTTTAAGCATAAAATTATCATGTTGCTGGCAACACTTGTAGTAAACAATACCATTGTCATAAAAAATCATTGTTGTTCTAAATGTCTTCGGAAAAGATTTGGAGCACTTACCCTTGTTCATGCACTTAGATTTCTAATTTGGCAGACCACATGGCCCATGGATCATAAATTTGGATACAATATCATAGCAAATGGGATCGGTATTTTTGTTAGGAATTTCTGCTGAAACAATAGAATCAACATCTTTGGCGCCTTGACATTTAAATTTTGCATTTAGCCAAATGAGAAAGTGGGTGTGTGGAAGTCCTCTTTTTTGAAACTCAACTGCACAAACATTTTTTTTGAAATGAAGAAACATAAAAAAGTATGAAAATGGTATTGAATGTATAATAAACTAATAATAGAAAATAAGAATAAAGAAGTTATAAGCAACTGCGATTGTCCTGTCAAATAGTTTGCCTAATTTTATATAGGCAATCATATCAATTACTTTTGCTTGGAAGACTCTTGTAACAATGTCAGACATGTCTTCTTGCCTATAAGGCCTATTTTTTCTAATATCTCTTTGATTATCTGGTCAATATGTATTGCATGTAAAGGAAATAAAAAGATATAGGTTTCTGTAAGCTCTGTAGATAGTCATTGCATCCTGATAATTATTTATCATATAACGTGGGCTACCAGTTAAGGAAGAGGGAACAATAATTTTCCCAACAGCATTACCCTCAACATCTCCTCTAAGAATTGCTTAATGTATAACTTTATAGATTTCTTATCTTAGATCACTTTGATTAGCCTTTATATAATCAAGTCGATCTTCCTCTACATTGACAAAAGCATCAACCAAAAATTGTTGATAATGACGTCCACCTTTGATGATGTTGTTTTCAATATTTGTCCTTTCATGAATAAAATAAGTATAATATGCTCTCATGGGGACTCGTGAATGTTTTCTTTGTGGATGATGATCTTGAACAACAAACATTATGTTACATCGATACCCATCATCGCCATAAAGAAAAAGCAATGGATATTGCAAGGCCATGAATTTTGGGTGTAGCTTAGAAACTCTTTAAAGAGAGACACAATAATGCTCAATGATAATATCATTTTCATAGTGAAAAAATATCAATATCCCCAACAATTAAACCGTTAATATCATTCGAAGATGGATCATCATATTGTCGTAAGTCATTATCTCTTTTACCAATTAGCTGTAATTTATAATTTGACTAACAATCACCGGAGAGCCTTTGCTTAGCATATCTAAAAACTTTGACCAGTTGATTAATATCATCCAACATCTAAATTAAATCGCCAACAATAGTTGCATCCAAAGAAGATGAACCGTTATCCGTTGTTAATGCGCTCATTCGCAAGCTAATTTCATCTGTTGTGTCATCGACATATAATTGTGCAAATTTGGTGCATTTCCTTCAGTTGGCAAAAGTAAACCCATTAAATCATGACAATGTCCATTAATCTTAAAGATATGTGGACCATGCCCTTCATATAAAATTAATCTTAAAGACACAGGGTGGTCAAGCTTTGCTCCAATTGATGTGAAATCAAACAGAGAGTTGTACACTTGTACATTATTTCAAATCTTTTTTTGATGTAGAGACATATGATGGATTAAGAAGATAGTCAAGAGGCTCTAGGGTTAGATGTGCGTGTGGCAATGAAATTGTACCGCCAAGGCAACAAAGTGAGAATGCTAAGTTTGTTTCTCATGAACGTATAAGATGTTCTTGAAGCCAAAAAAGAGCTTTATAGTGCCGACACATAAATTTCTTCTCACCAAAATCGATATAACAAAGAGAGACTCCTAAAAAAGCATCGCTAGTTAAAAGAAGATATAAGAATCTAAACAACATGCAATGCGATAGAAAAGCAAAGATGGGGAAAAAGTGATAGAACCTAAAAGAAATAACATACCTTTTCTTTTTCGTTGATATTTAGCTTGACCATATAACACAATTGATGATGGCTGAAAATTAGAGTCATGATTGCTTGAATTGAGAAAAACATATTCAATAGTGACATATGTATCACTAGAATCAAGTGAGTTAGATGTCGAAGTCTTTGTAATTGAACTATGACACGACAATCAGAATCATAAAAAGCTTCACTGAAGTTATGAGATAAATACAGATTAGTGTCAGTATGTTGTAATGGTTGTAGTCTTTGCCAACGACTTGTCATCTTACAATTTGTCTATAGGTTGGAAAAAATCAACAAAAAAACCTATTATTTCTTTTGAAAACAAAACATCAAAAAAAGCAATGTGAACACATATAGCTAATTGAAGGTAAGCAAATAACGAGTAAACACAACATATATGCAACATGAAAGAAAAAGGCATGCTTCTCTACAAAGATGATTAATGATTACTGTAAAAAGAAGCTTGGAGAAAAAAAATATAAGCTTTTTCATCTACAACGTAAAAAAAATAAAGCATGAAAAAACAACAACACCAAATAGCTCAACCCTGGTTAGAACACGCCTTAACACTCAAAAGAAAAAAATCTTGTAGAAAAGCAAATGACAAATCACTTCACCAGTTAATTCCTAGCATGAGAAAAGGGATTGTTCTTTCATGCACACTCAGTTTTTTTAAAACACATGATGCTTTAATCGACATTACAATTGAATGAGCAAAACACTGAAAAATTAACACTGAATATATATTTTACAAAAAACAAAACAAAGGTGCAGCAAATAAACCCCTCGACCATTAAATCTAAGTTGTTTTATCTATTAAAAAGCAAACACACTTTCTCCAACAACATGCAAACATGAATCAATATTGTTGATAATCGCAATATATGCACAAAAGTGAACACCTGTAACAAAATTAAAAATCCATTTGAAACACAACAAACTAATTATGTAGGCAATTAAACATCAATTTATCAAAGAAAGAAGAAAAGAGAAAAAAATAGGTTTATAAAAAAAACTTTTCATAGAGCAGCATTGACACGACACTACAAAGTAAAGTTGCGCAGCACAAACATGTTTACAATCTTAAAAATTCAGCGCAAAAAAACAAACAAACGAATATATTCTTGCAAAAAAAAAGGGTGAAATAAATGATTAATTAAAAGAATTAAATGGGAGAATCCATGAACATAAATGGATGTTATGCCAACAATTTTATTTTGCTTGGAACTTTTTTGTGATTTCAATCTCTCTTTGCTTTTTCTTTTTTTATTTTTTTTTAATCGTTTTCTCCTCTTATTTTACCCATAAAACTTATACCATTTCATTCTAATAAATTCCTTGAAATATTGTAGTTTCCAAGTTACTGCCCAGTAAAGTCACGGAATACAAACATGTCTACAATCTCAAAGATTCAACACAAAAAAAGAAAGAAACAAATGAATGCCTAATATATATTCCTCACAAAAGAAAACAAATATCCAATAAAATGATTCAATCAACCGCCTAATTTTCTTTGTCAATAAAACAACACACTTTCAGTTTACGTGTCATTATAAAAAATACTTTATTCATTGTAAGATTTTGTTAAATAATTTAAATATTAAAATTTCGAAATTACTTAAAAAGTTATTCAATCATCAGAAAAACCTAAAAAATATTAATTGAATGCTTAAAAAAAAGCTTTTTAAAAAACTATTTTCAACATACGTATTTATGGTTTTAATGATATATATATACCATGGTTTTTTTAATGAAAGAAGTTTTTATTAATTTATTACATTTAAAAGAAATTGAAATCTAGTGGAAAATAACACAATTAGAGAAATTGTGTGGTTTCCAAGTGTGATATTTTTTTAAAAATGGAACTTGTAATCTCTAGTATTTTAAGATATGTATAAAAATAAGTTGGCATGAATTCTACCACGAAGAGAAAAAGAAAGAGAGTTCACCAACACATTAAAATTTCAATGACAATATCCAACAATTATTAAAAAAAAGAAGGGAGAATCCATGAACATAAATTGATGCTATACCAATAGCTTTATTTTGTTTGGAACTTTTATATTATTTTATTATATTTCCCTTTTCTTATCTTTTTATCCTGCTTTCCTCTTTTCCTATCCTTTAAATTTATACCATTTATTTTTAATAAACACCTTGAAATGTCATAGTTTCCAAGTTTGTTTTTTCTAGGACATTTTGCTTAAAAAATGTGATATTTTTGTGATTTAGATATTTTCAAAAAAGAATTTTTCATCAATACTATTATAGCAAAGCTCTCTAAAAACGGTGTTTGAAATGAACTCTCAACTCAAAAATATATTGGCATATCATTTTTTTTATTTTGATGATTTAATTTAATATCATCGAAATAATTAAAAAATGATTCATGTTTATAAAAGGCATCATATGCACATAAGTGCATACTTGCAACCAAACCACAATTAAACTTGGAAAAGAAATTACCAATCATCAAAACAATAAAAAACCAAGTTAACCAATAGGGAAAAAAGAAAGAAAATAGCCCAGCAAAAAAAATGGCAATAATGAAGACTGTATTGCTCATAAAGATGAACAACATAAAATATATTGATAAATGCAAAAATAAAATAATACTTGCAACCAAACCACAATTAAACTTGGAAAACAACAAACCAATCATCCAAAATAATTAAAACCAAGTCATCCAACACGAAAAAAAATAGCCGAGAAAAATACTTCAAGGGCAACGACGAAGACTACATTGCTTACAAAGAGGAACAACATAAATATATTGACAAATGCAAAAAAATAAAAAAAACAGCCATATTTTCCATGAACGAATGACAAAAAAATAAAAAAAAAATCAAGGAAGTAACCATAAAAGTGAACATCCATAACGTTAACCATACCTCCCTTAAATACCAAACTAAACATTAATTCTCTAATTCTATAACTAATTTCAATACAAAATTGTTCACTGAAGGAATACGAAATAGAGCAACCTAATATAACATTAATTGTCTAATTTCATAACTAATTATAGTACAAAATCATTCACCAAAGGCATATGCAATGTAGGAAACAATATTTGATCCACCAAACAGAAATGTATACTTGATCCGGAGGAGAGGATGACAGTTGAGAATGAGATGAGAACTTGTCCAAAATTAATTAACATGCACAGTGCACTCGCATAGTAAACAGACCAAGACCATAAAATCGGACCGATTTTACGTTTCTTCCTGATTTTACCGAGTTTATACTTATTTTAGTGAGTTTCAATTTTTTAACCCGATTTTACAAGGTTTATACATTCAACTCTTAAAATCATACGATTTTACGAGTTGAAACGCGGTTTAACAACCTTGATGATGACATACTAGATTGTCTTTTGCCAAATATGGTTACCTTGAAAATTCATGATATGGGGTATGAGATTGTGATAAAACCATGGAAGCCATAACGAAACAAAATTGAAAGCTCGATCATAACTAACCAAATATTTAAATGTTAAAGGTGAAAAAAATTAAAAAAAGAAGAAAAAAATTGACTTAAGTAAACCTATATCAATGGTCAACATAACCTCATGGGGAGGGACAAATTTTTCTAGATGCAAAAATAAAAAAGTTAAGATTATGCTATGATTTTCAAAGAAGTAAAAGAAAATCGAGACTTGAGTCATTGAGTTAATTATGTTTGATAAGTTTGGTGTGTGTGTGTGTGTGTGTGTGTGTGTGTGTGTAAAAGACAACCTCAATTTAATAACATGAAAAAAATAAGCAAACTCAGGGCGAACCCTTTGAATCATGATTAATCTTGCAAAATTAAAACCCATGAAATCTCAAACTCCATCTCAAGCAAGAAGCCAAATTCCTAACTGATTTAATTTTAAAGGATATAATAAAAATTATCAATAAAATTAATGATGACCAAACATGAATAAAAAGAATGTGAATGGAATTAAAATAAATTATAAACCATCTCGAATAAGAAATTAACAATAAGAAAATACGAATAAAATCTGAGAGGTAAAAGACTAGAGGAGGATACAATTGAAAAACAAATCTAATTTGAAGTGATTATTTCAAATAAAATAATTACAATTCAAAGAATAGAGAATAATTTTGAAGGGAAAAGAAATTAAAAGCATGGTGTGATTTTTTTTCATAGAAAGGTGTAAATCAAGGTAGAGGAGAGAGAAATGAAAGGAAAATAAAATCAAATTGACATCAAACAAGATAGATTCACCATACACACATTTCAAATAGAAAAAAGAATGCTAAGACACATCAAATAACATGACAAAACAAATTTTTTCACCCTTAGAATCATCTGTATGCACTGCTTGAAAAAGATAAAGTGATTGACGCACTAACAAATGCCATATACTTGTCAACATTTTTTTTTCATTCTTTGAAAGACAACATTACACCCATAACAAACTAGATATTGCAAAAACAAAAAAAAAAAACCCATTAAATGATGAATTAGCCCTTGTAAACATGCTTTGAGAATTTAAATTTTAAGAGCGATAATGTTATTACACTATGCTTAAAAAATGAAAAATCTAAATCCTCATAGCTATAGATAAGTGATTTTTTCTTTTAAAGGGTATTAAAGTAAATCTATTATATATATATATATATATATATATATATATATATATATATATAAAAAATAACAAAGTTGCCCTTAATAATTTTAGGATGATAAATAAACTCTATAAAAATATAAATCTACCTCAAATTCAATGGATTTTTAGAACAAAATATAAATCCACTATTCTAATCCAATAATTTATATCTATTATACAATACTTAGACCATGAAGTTTAGATTATGTTAATTTGGATTTGAATGATGATGTGCCTTAAATGCAGTCAACTTTACTACATCAAGTCTCTTTTATGAGATATAAATGCTAGGTTGATTTATTCGTGGAAAAGTTTTTAATTTTATAGTTTTTTTTTTAAATAAAACAAGTTAACTAAACATATTTTATTAACTAACAAATGTACATTATTTTCTTGAAAATACATGTTTTTTGTATTCTATATTTTTTTGAAAATTGAAAACATCAAAATAATTATTTTTTTAACTCTTTATTATAAATATAAAGGCTTTGCTTGGTTCAAGCAATGTTTTATGATAGTTTTCTTTTAATATTTTCAATCTAAGTTCAACAATACTTTTTTATTTTATTTAAAAAAAATTATATTCTTATTTTTTCAAGAAAAAAAATCTCTTTAGAATATATAAAAAGATTTAGAGGCTAAAATATATATAATTTTTTTTAAAAGTAAATTACTTAAGATTTTAATTAAAAACAAAAAAGAATATTTGTGCCATACCTTTCTTTGACCTATTGATTAAAATCAAGTGGAGTATATATTTTCGAATTGCGTGTGGCAGGCGATGAAAAGTATGTGTGAAATATATATTTTTAAATTATGTTTGATAAGAGATTAAGTGGTGTTTGACATTAAATTATGTTTGATAAGAGAGTAAACGGTGTTTGACATTGTATTTTATATTTTATTTTAAATTAATTTTTTAGTGTTTTAATTTTTTTTAATATATTGATGCAAAAAATATTTTCTTAAAAATAAATAAAATATTATTTTAATATATTTCCCAGTAACATTCCCAAATATTTTCTAAAAAGTAAGAAACAAAACTATTACAATAGTAAAATACAAGGATGAAGTTATTAGAGTTGAAAAAAATGTTCAGGCGAGTCCTTAAATTAAAGTAGCTTTTTTCTTGGTACATATATTTTTTTAAAATTATATAATACAGTTTCCTTAATTAAATTATATAAAAATAAAGTTAAACTTTAACACCTTAAAAACTATATTAAGTTTTAATAAATTTGAATTTAATTATAACCAATTAAATTTGCATATTTGAAATAAAATATTAAACTATAAAAGTAAATTGGATTAACGATCTTAATTAAAAAAAACCTTTAACAAACCTGTTAAAAGATCGGCAACTTTTATCTCCTCACTCCCTCTATCAGTATTGGAGATTTCAATTTTAACTGCCACAATTCTTTTTGTTTCTTTTTTGTAAAGAGCCTTAATTTTTCACAATAATATCCCAATTTTTAATTATGAAGTAAAATAAATAATAAGTAAAAAAGAAAGAAGCCTTTTTTCGGGTTTGGTGATCTTGGCCTGCCGCCTTTAAAAAAACACTTCAATTTTTAATCCCCTTCCCGGTCACCAATCCCTAATTCTTTCTTTCTTCGCCTTACCATAAAAATATAAAGAAAGAGGAAAAAAAAGTAAGACTCGTCTCGATTCTATTCGATTCGTTTCGATGCGATTCGCCTTCTCACGGCGGCTCTGGTGGTGGTTGACGACAATAATCGACATCATTTCAAATGAAGAGGAAGAAACAACATAATCGATTTCGTTTTGCTATTAGTGAATGGGCGGGTTTCAGCTGCAAAAATTGCAAATGAGTTGGCAACCGAGTTTACTGAGTCAGAAACGAAAAAATGGTCCGCCTTTAGGGTTGAAGAATCTCGGCAACTCTTGTTATCTCAATAGCGTCCTTCAATGCCTCACTTACACTCCTCCTCTTGCTAATTTTTGCCTGCGCCTCCAACACTCCTCTCGCTGTAAGCAATTTTCACTTTCACTTTCAGCTCTTAATTTTTTTCAATATTTTTGTTGATCTCGTGAAGATTTTTTCAAGGTGATTCCGTTGCTAACGGAGATAGAAAGAAAGACTGTCCGTTTTGTATTCTCGAAAAACGGATAGTCCGTTCACTCAGTTTGGATCTCACGCTTGATGAGCCAGCGAAGATTCAAAGCTGTTTGAAGATTTTTGCCGAGCATTTTCGCTGTGGACGGCAGGAAGATGCTCACGAATTTTTGCGGTATGTGATTGATGCGTGCCATAATACGTGTTTGCGTTTGAAGAAACTCAGAAGGAAAGGGATTGAGAACGGTGGTGCGAGTGTGGTTAAGGAGATATTTGGAGGTGCATTGCAAAGTCAAGTGAAGTGCTTGTATTGTAATTATGAGTCGAACAAAGTTGATGAGATTATGGATATCAGTTTAGATGTTCTGAATAGCTATTCCGTAAGCGATGCAATGCAAAAGTTTTTTCAGCCGGAGGTTTTGGATGGGAATAACAAGTACAAATGCGATAAGTAAGTAATTTTAATTTATTTGCTCTTTGTTTGTGTTTTTTTGTTGTTGTGTTTGATAAACTTATGCTTGTTTAGTTGCAAGAAACTGGTGGCAGCTAGGAAGCAAATGTCAATACTTCAAGCGCCAAATGTTCTTGTTATCCAACTGAAGGTGGGTTTTAACTTTCCTTGATACTGTTGTTGTTGTTGTTGTTGTTATTTAGGCTTTCGCTGTTCAATGTTGGTTGTGTTGCTGCTTTTGAGTAATGACAGTTATTGTTGGATTTTGGTGTTTGCAGAGATTTGAGGGTATATTCGGAGGAAAGATTGATAAAGCCATTGCTTTTAAAGAATTTTTGATTCTTTCAAGCTTCATGAGCAAAACAAGCCAGGTACTGATAATTTGATGATTCAATCAGTCTGTCGATTAGATTTGTATGGTTGGACTTAGGTTCTTTAAGATGAGTACAGTTTGTTATAAATGCACTTCTCATTGCTATGTGCTTAATATGCATGCAGCCATTCAATCTTTCTGACAACACACAGTTACCTTGTTTGAAATTAAATTAAGTAAACTATTAGACTTGCAATTTCTTGATGATGGAGTGTAAACTGTAGATTATATCATTATCATATTTTTCATATCTCCTTGAATTTAAAAGATTCAAAAACTTAATTAATGGGTTCAGACTTCAGAACCAGGATTTAGCTGGCAGAGTTGCATTTGCCTAAAACAGAAGGTTCTTGCAGTGGTTTCAAGTTTTAGATATCCTGTTATTTGCAGAATTGAAGTCTTAGACATCTTTATGCTAGACTGTCTTAAAACATGCAGTTCAGACTGAATGTGTATATAATGAGAATGGAAACACAAGCCCCTAGCCTGTCACAAGCGCCATTTTATGGATAAGACAAACGCCCACTGTTTTCAAAAGCTCTTTGAAGTGTCCTTCTATGTGGTTATTTTCCATCTCTCTTCTTTAAATATTAAAGTGAGCGATAACCAATCTGTGGCTCCATTTGCAGCAATTATATTCCATTTGTTATTGTACTGTCATAAAGAACATTAATTCCAGCCTTCCTTTTTAATTGTTAATGATAGTCTTAATTGTCAAGATTTGGAAAGGTTGTCATAGCTTGCACCATTTTTTTCCCCAAATTCATAAAGAAACTACTTTGACAATTTTGTGCACTTGGGCATCATGATTTTGGAAACATTGGAAAGTGTAGCTGAATCATTTTAGCTATCCTCACAAAACATTATTTGAATTTTTTGGAATAATATTTTGTGTTTTTTCCCCATATTTAGCTGCTGCTGCTTCTTACATTTAATTTCATCATGCAATGCTAAATTGTGTTTAATAAAGAAAAATGGTGCGATTGCTGCATCAAATAAGTTGGGGTGATTTTTATGAATCTCCAATTGGAATTAATGTTCTTTATGACAGTACAATAGACTCCTCTAGCACTGCCTTTCAATTTAGTCTTCATGTCATAATGAATTTTGCTGTTAGAGAGCATACCATAAAAGAATGTGACTGTTTTCTTGCTCAACTTTCCACTTTTGTCATAAATTGATCCCTGAATCAATTGAATCTTATGTCTGAGGCTGATAGAACCAATTTAGGGTGTCAAGCACAAATGATTGAGCAATCTGCCATTGACTTTCAATATCATCATTTGCAGAAACAACAGAGGATAACAGTCCCATACAACTTGGGGATCTTCTATTAAACTAGTTTGCTGATGGTTTATAGAGTTCCTCCTATTTATAGAGATTGTATGCCAAGCCATTGCCTCCATGCTTTAACACTCCACCTCAATCACCATTTAGTTCTCTTTATTGCCTCATTCTCTTAGAAATTGAAAAAGAATGAGGGCAATACAACCTTTTGGTGCTTTGAGACAAATAATTTTCATCTTAAGTAGAAGAGGACTATGTTTATCAATGCTTTGAGCCTTTTAATGCATTTAATTGATCAGAACCTTATGCTGCATAAGGGTTGCTATTTCATTTAAAACTGAAGGTGCTTTTACAGTAGAAAACAAAATTAACAGATATGACATCTGACCGAGAGACAAAATTCATTGTTTTAGCATGTGTACCTTCTCTTTCAAGATCAATTATTTGGTATTTAAGTATCTTATTTATGATCTTTCTTTTAATTTACTAAGATTTGGTTACTGGTGACAAATTGACAGTAGAGAGAGATTTCAGTTTGATGGTGACTGCCACCTCCCAACAAATAAGAAAAGGAACAATAAAAGTATACAAAGAAAAAAGCTACATGATTGGTACACATGATCCATAGTTTACATTGACTTCATTTTGTTTTCTCCCTTTTTTTTCTTGTTTGTAAGTAATCGTTATCAATATATCCTCTGGCTAATTATTCTCGTGATTGCATATAAAAATGATAAGGAAGTACATATGTTTAGGGCCCCAAATTTCTTTGATGCACTGCCTCGTTAATGATTGAAACTCTAATGTTTGATTGAGCATAAGGTTCATCCATACTATAGCTGTAGGGCCTCTGTGTCTTGCTATGGGATGTTCTATATATTTATTTATTTCTCTTCCTTTTTTAATCCATCGCAGGACCCACAACCTGAGTATAATCTTTTTGGTACCATTGTGCACTCTGGATACTCTGCAGAATCTGGACACTATTATGCATATATAAAGGTCTGTTTTCTGGGTTTATATATACTTCATTATTAAGTCTGGTCTGTTCTAGTTGTAAAAGCTGCAACTTCAACTGTTACTGATGTTATTTCATTGTTGTGTCCGCAGGATGCAATTGGTAGGTGGTATTGCTGCAATGATTCATTCGTGACAGTCTCTACCCTGCAGGAGGTCTTGTCAGAGAAGGTCTATGTTCTCTTCTTTTCTCGAACTAACCAAAGGCCAGCATCCACTGCCTCCTCTTTTGCTTCCTATGGAGTAAAATCACGTGAATCAAATGGATGTGTGGAATTTAAAAGTTCAAAGGCTGCTGTTCCTCTGAAAGCATTGCCTACAAAACCACAAGTTGAACAATCTTCAAAAAAGGATATTTCAGTCATGTCTAAGATTGATAGAGTGCCTTCAAGCCCACCGGTAAAGTTTAGCATTTGTGGGAACTCTGGATCCAAAAGCACCCCTCTATCCATTAATGGAAAGGTTGATCATCTGAAGGGTCAAAACAAGGAAATGAATGGGAATGTGAAAGCGATGGTTCGTGTGGAGAAATGTGACAATGATGTGTCAACAGTAACAATCAGTAATGGTTTTGAAAAGCATAAAAATGTTGATGCTGTAGAAGGTGAAAACTGTCATGCATTTGCAACAGCAAGTGAAAATGGTCATTCTCAAAATGGTGCTTTTAATTCTGTAAAGCCGCTTGTATGTGACAGCAATGGTACGGCAAGTAAGGTGACAACAGGAAGAGGACTTCATCACCTTGAATTGCAAAATGGTGGTATGAAGAGTTGTGCTGACATTTCACGTTTGAAGAGAAAGCTAAAGGATGATACCTGCATTTTGCTTGCCCAGGATGCTCAATCTCTAGCCAAAGTTGAAGATTTCAAAGAAGTGTACGCTACATTATACTTAATCTGTTTTGAAATCTTTTATTAAACTGATTGGCTTCTGTGGCATAACCTAAATTTCTCAATTTATATTGAAGATTATTTTACTTGATTTGTGCTTATTAAATTTTGTGGTTGTGATTATTTGGTAATTTTAAACTCTCAAGTTAGATCCTGATCGTGACTAGTTGGATTGGAGCTGTGTTGGACTTTTAGATCTTAATTCTAAAGCCTAGTATTCTGATGAATTTCTTTTGAAATTGTTTCATTGGTGAGCCATGTCATAAATCAGCTGTTGACACTGGATCTTGATACGTTACACATTATTTGAATTGCTGAATGTTAATTATGTGCTTGCTAAAATTTTGGTTAATCATCTTTGCTCTTCTTACCTTTTTTTGTGCTTTATTCTGTTTCAGTCTCAAGCAACAAGCATCTTTGATTTTGGGATCATGTGGTTTGTTTGATGAGGTTTATGATTTTATGCGCGCGAGAAAGAGGTTGTGTGTTCAAGAAGAAGGAAACAAACCAAGTGGTATTGAATTAAAGTAAGTCTCATTAAGTTTGACTTTCTGTACAGTTTGATATATGTTCAAAGCTTTGATGCTAGTAATTTCCCTTCATATTCAATGTCACTTGTAATATCAGCCCATGTTATTAGCAACATCTTTTATAGGTTCATTGCATTTTATGGCATTAACTTTTAAGAAAGCCATTTAGATTCTGTTAATTGTTTCTTGTAGGGAGGAGGGGGAGCACTGCCTATGCAAGATCAGAATATGTATAAATCTCTGTCAAAAAGTTTTGTAGTGAACTTGCATGATTCTTGTCATGTTTCTCTGGTGGTTGCATGATTTGTACAATTAAATAGAGTTATCTAACTAAGATTTAATGTTATGGCTTTAAACTGGTGTTCCCTTCTGAAATGCAGGAAGACGTTGATTGCCGATGCCAAAAGAACCTTTATTTCACAAATACCTGAGTCATTGAAAGAGGACCTTATCAAAAGCCTCCAGTCATTTAGTCAAGAGAAACGACTATCCTTAGCAGTTATGGGGAGCTCAACTGGTAATTGAGGTTTTTTTTTCTTTGTATTTTCATTCATTTATATGGAGTCCTTGCATCACAGTTTTGCTGGTAATTGAGGTTTTTTTTTCTTTGTATTTTCATTCATTTATATGGAGTCCTTGCATCACAGTTTTGCTGGTTGCATGACCATTACTTTTCTGCTATGATATTTTTGCAGTCTCTTGATTATGTAGCTGGAGGAGCTTGGTGTATAATCTGTATCACTAATTGATGTTTTAACAGAGATGCCTGTTCTAGAGATAATAGCTGGGTATCTGCTGTGACCTGTATCTTTGAGCAATTGCTGGCAGTGACAAGAGGTCATTATCTCATCTTTTTTATTCTTAATTGCGGCAATATGTTATACTGGTAGATGCACCATTGTTGGTGCTGAGAAGAGAAGGCCGGGTTCAAAATCCAGCCAATATTTTTCTTCCTTGAGGCTGTAAAGTTGGTTTTTGGCCGAGAACGAGTTAGAAATCCTGTAGATTCTGTACTATACCTTTTTTTTGGCTATATTCTAGCATAAGATCCTCATTTTATGGATGCATTGCATTTATTTTCAGTAAATATGTGCCGGGATAGTCCTTGAATCTTACATACTATCATTGAATTTGCCTGTAAAGCGTGACATGGTGTTATTCCTTCTATTGCCCTCCCGCTCCAACCTTCTTTGATAACATTGATGCTCAATCAGCACATAGTTGTCTTTATTATTATTATTATTATTATTTTGCATTTGTCATGCATACATTTTGATTGCATTCTTTTTTCTGGCTTTTTTCTGGGACTTGCACGTGCATCTGATCCGAGGGATTTGATCTGTTGTTGGTTGGTTTGTTACATGCCAAAAATCCTTTTCAAATTAAACATTTTTCATGGAAGCTGAATATGAATCTGGATTCTGGAGGCAAGGGGAGTATCCCATACTATATCCTTATTTGGCGTTATAAAGTAGAGATGATGCATTGAATATATACAATGGTCATGGAAAGTCACGGAGACCTAGAGCGACGTTGCAGGTAGCTGGTATCCTCTTTTGGCTAATCTCCTTGGAAGAGTGATGTTATAATGCATCTAATTTTTTTCATTTGTTGCAGATGGAATTAAATAAAACATAAGTGGAGGGATTATCTTCACTGAGTACAGATTTTTCATTACTTTTTTTTTTAAAAAAAAGTCAGTTTCTATCAGTCAGGCATTTGATGATTATTTATTTTGCTGGGCACGTTAATCTGCATATCTTGAACAAATTCCAATGCCATTCATTTGATAGAATATGGTTCTCGCGTGCTTGGTATGTCGGTAGTTGGATTAAGATCCTAAATAGCAGGCTCGGTTTATGCTTCTTTTTTTTCCTTACATTTATTTTAAAATAATAGATGGTTTATTTCAGACTCAATCGAGGGCGTTGAAATTGGTACATATATATATATATATATATATATATATATATATATTTGGTACATATATATATATATATATATATATATATATTTGATTGTGCGTGCAGCAATTAATTTTTATAACTGTTAAGATTAAAATATAATATTTATACATGTAAAGTATGATATAATAAAATAGATCAACATATTCTATTATAATAACAGTAACATCGAAGTCTTAACATCTAAAATTATCATAAAAAAAATAAATTATCTTGAGAAAAAAAAAAAAAAGTAAGTAAGAACAAAAACTAAAATTATTATTATTATTGTGTTAATAATGAAAAAAATTAAATTAAATTAAAGACTAAAAAAACTTGAAAACTTTAACAAAAAACAAACAAAAAAAAAATTAAATTAAATGATAAAATAAAAACAAAAATTATCGGTCGAAAAAAATTATTTGACTTGAAAATAATAAAAAAACTAAAAGAAATACAAAAGAGGAAAAAAATATTAATTTTTAAATAATCATAAAAAAATTCTAAAAACTTTAACAAAAGATCAAATATCAAAATAAAATAAATGATAAAATAAAATTAAAAATTATTAGGTTAAAAAAATTATTTGACTTGAAAATTAAAAATATCTAGTTAAAAAAATTCATTTGACTTGAAAATTAAAAAAAAAATACAAAACCTAAAACAAAGAACAAAGAGAGAAAAAAACAGAAATATCAATTTTCAAATGATCATAGACATAAAATAAAATTTAAGAGCTAAATATTTTTTAAAAATACCACCTCAATAAATAAGAAAATAATAAAAATTAAAAATCAAAGCTAAGAGCATACTCATATATACATGGACAAAAATAGGGACTATTCTAAAAATATAAAAACAATAAAGGGATTAAAATAAAAAATTAAAAGTATAAGGGCCGAAATGAAAATAAAATATATTATCAATTTTAATCCAATGACAAAATTGAAAAAATCAAAACTTATGTACCGAATATATTAAGGTATTTAAACTCAATCTGGAAATTAAAAAAAGGAGGATCGAAGTGTAACCTAAATATATAATGAATTTCAATCGAATGACCCAATTGAAATAAATCAAAACTTATATAACAGAAATCAAGGATATAAACAAAGTTAAAGTAAAGGGATGAAAGTGAAACTCTCACAAAATCAGGGGCCTCTCCTGCACTTTAGCGTGCAGGAGAGAGAAAACAGTAAAAAAAGATTTAACCGGCCACCGGCACGGATACGGACATCACTGGATGAAACGTGCCAAACCAGGAGGACGACCACACAGTATCGCATCAGAGGAGACGACGGAAGCCCATTTTCGTCCACCGTAACAGGCCTCACGCACCTCCCGAACAGGGCGTGAGGGCGAATACGGTCGATCACGTGTTCCACACGTGCCAACAGTATTCCGAGAAAAAGAATAAAAAATTAAGGTCAATTACTGGTCTGTCCTTGTTCCTAAGTCATCAATTTTGTCTTATTAGGAGTTATATCCATATTTAGCTATTTTCAAAAAATATGAAATTCCCGTGGCACCCCTCCCCCCAAAGCTGATTTTGTCCTTTTCGAGGGATATAATTGTTATTTCACTGTGCAAAGGAATATAAAAAAAATCAAAAAGTGTGGTGGACCGAACCGGAATTATGCAATTACCGCGTAGCCCTTCCACTCAGAACCTGTTTTTTTGTCTTTTTCGAGGGACAAAACCGTTATTGCACTGGACAAAAAGAAAAAAAACACTAAACCGGCGACCCAAACGATCCGAACCAGACCGAAAAATTGAGCAATACTATTGTAATCCACAATGATTTGTCTCACATTGCACAGTAACCAACCCATGACATCAGATCCTCTTTTAGAGTATTGTATATATATATATATATATGTGTGTGTGTGTGTGTGTCTAAAACATTCTTAGAGCCTGTTTGAAAGTGTGATTGAGATTGTTTTTAAAATTATTTTTTATTAAAAAATACATCAAAATAATATTTTTTTATTTTTTTTAAAAAATATTTTTGACATTGTAGATCAAAATGATTTAAAAACATCAAATAATTTTTTTTTTTAAGAAAAAACACTTACCTTTAATTTAGCGGTTGAGTTGTGTTTTTTTCTCTTTTCAAGTAATACGAGGGAGGGATAAAATTCTAAAGGGTGAAATATTAATAGGAAAAAAAACTACATAAGATGAAATTGTATAAAAAAGTGTTCAACTTTAAAAAATATTTTAAATGAAATAAGTAGTAATAATAATAATATGGCATAAATTTGATATAATTTTTATTGAAGTTAAATGAAACTGAAAAATATTTTCAAATTCATGAATTATTTTAAATAAAATATCTAATAATAAAAAATATAAATTATTTTTAATGAAAAAAAAATTGAAAAATTGCTTTTTATAGATGAGTTAAATAATAAATTTCCTTACAAAACAAATTGGAAATTGTGAAAATGAGTTATAGATGCGAAACTAGACGGGTCACCAAAATGATTTGTATGTCGCATATCACTAACTTTATGTAAATGTTTTTTTATATAATTAAAAGATAACATAGCTCTTGGACATTAACTTTATGTAAAAGTTTGTTTATTTTAATGGCAGTTTTGTTATTTTAGTGTGAAAAAACCCTTGTTTTGCATTTCATTTGTGCTTGACGTTTTCGAACGCGACAAGACTGCTTTTCACAAGAGAAATCTGAGAGTGGATCTCTGGCATTGATTTTCTCCAGGTGTAAAAGTCGTAAGAAATACCGTCTGTGATGACTTGTGTTTTTTAGAATTAAAAAAAGAGACAATGAGAATTGAAAGTGAATTATTTTAAATTTTTTAGTCAACAGTGGAAGAGGGATCAGAATAAAAAATACGTCCAGCATAGATGGTGTCCCATAAAGTTCAAGAAAAATACACTTTAATTCTCAAACTTTAAAATAACATAAATTAGATCCCTTTATTTTGTAAATATGTGAACAACGCTAGCCATGGTGAAAACCCAACCCTTTATTATTATTATCCGACTGAACTAGCCAAGCGATTGCTGTTCAAGAATTTTGAAGTATCATTATATATTTATTGAATCCCCAGTTTCTGTTTGATCTGCAAAATGACTTCGTAAACCTCCTTTTGGCCACTTAAAGACTTGGATACACTCTCCTTTTGCAAGCATCTCTCACCCCACCCCACGAGCTTTGGGAACTCGGCCACCATGCTCAGCTCTCCCAGGATCTCGAACGTGTAGAAGAAGCTGTAGAATGGAATAAGTGCCAGGTCTATATAGCCAAAGCTCTCATCCCCGAAATATGGCTTCTCTCCGAGTTCTTCTTCCAGAACTTTGAAGCACTCAACCAAGTCCTTCTTCGATGATTCCTTGACCTCACCTTCGGATGACCATAGATTCCTTCCAATAGGGTAAATCTGGACGAAACCAATTTGCATGTCAGTAAACAGATTGTTTCATTAATGTTTCCTTTAAAACATTAAAGACAGAAAAAGAACTTTGATCAGTACTAAGAACTCACCTTCTTGTCGATATAGTCAGCCCAGAACCTGGCATGCGCACGTCGATAAGGATCAGAAGGCAGCAGCGAAGATTTTTGGCTCCAAACCTGATCAATATATTGAACTATGATCATTGATTCACAAATAGGTCTCCCATTATGGATTAAGACTGGAATCTTCTTATGAACTGGGTTCATCTTGAGAAGAGTAGAGCTCTTGTTTCTCAAGTCCTGCACCTTCGATTCATATGTTATTCCCTTCTCTTCCAAGGCTATCCTCACCCTTGCTGCAAAAGGACTAAACTTCAAATCCAGCAGAACTACTTCATCAGCCATTTGTTGCGAATGAAAAGGCAAGATTTTTCTAAGTAATTTGTTTCCTTTTTCAATTTGCAATTTGTGAACTGAGGCGAAAGCAAGAATTTATAGCAGAACATGAGTATTCTAGGTGCTTCGTTTCCGGTGTCATTGCTTGCATCAGAATGGTCATCATTGACTATGACAGGTTGGGATTTGTCTCAGGGCAACCTCCTCGCATCATTGAGTCAACAAAATCTTTTAAATATTCTTTTTTTAAGAAAATTAAAGTGAAGTAGACTAGTCATCACGAGAGAAAGGAAATCTTGGAGAACAATGCCAACATCCCCGCCATGATACACGTACCATGGCAAACTAATTTTAAATATTCTAAAATTTACCAATCTTAATTATTTTATTTTAAGTATATGGGTTTCAAATTTGTATGGATCTTAATTAAATTATACAGTAGTTTTATTTATTAAAAAAAAAAAACATGGGTAATAAGAAGAAGAAAAAGAAGTCTGACATCAAGGGTTTTTTATTCCTTATTCTACAAGGATGCAAAGCCGACAGCATTTCAATATCCACAAGGCGGCATCGCATGTGCATACGCAAGGGTAAAAGTTAGTGGCATTATTTTATATGAATTCAGCAACTTATTAATTTATTTGGAATTGAATTATTAATTTTATAATCTTTTTTTTATTGATTGGGTTTTATGTTTAGCACATTAGTCCATTAAGGTTTATTTATTTTATAAACTATGAGTGACGGGTCAAACAAGTTTGCTTTGATTTTTTATCCATAATAATATTTTTTTTGTCATGAGATCACACTTATATTGTTGATTCTCTATTGAACTTCCTGGGACTTTTCAAATATTAATTGTTTTTGTGGTGTTTATCCTTATACCTTTAATTTTTAATTCTTTATAATTAAAGGATTGAATTTTCATCTAATAACTTCGATTTCTTGATTCAAGTAATCACTAAGTCGATTTATTTTTATGAAGTTTTGTGTGATGTTGTTTTTATGCATGCAAGTCATTTGTTACTAGGAAAGTCATGTTGATTTGATAGGAATGTTGGACGTGATGGGTTATGCAATAAGTTTTTTTTTTTGTAAAAGGTGAAAAATTCATCACTCTTGTTATTATCACATAAACATGTTTTTCAAGGATCACTTGAAACCGAAAAAGAGAAAGTGAATTTGACTATAAGCCATAAGAGGAGAGACAAGTTAGATTCAATCAAGAGACAAAAAAAAAAGAGAGTTGAGAGTGAAAAGAAAAAATCAAGGAGAGAAAAAAAGAAAGAGAAAGAAAAAAGAGTGTTGAGGAAAAAACAAAGAAACATGTGAGTTCTTATACAAAAAAATGTGATATTAATAATGGTTTTTATACTAATCATCTATGTTTGCAGTTTTTTTACAAAGAGATATATTTAAATAATAATAAAATTGATCCTTTGATTTCTATAGTCATAACCCATTTCTGGGTCATTCCTCAAATTCTACCCAAAATCAAATAAAAATAAAAAAAATAAAAGGGGCTCGCGTTGGTAGAAAAATCAAGATAGAAATTTTGGACGTTTTTGAGAGCTCGATCGTACTTCTTTGTGCCAAAAAATAAAAGGAGATGCAGATTCAAGGCTAAAATAATTTATTATTAGATAAATCTGTGTAAAAAATAAGTCAAAAAGCATAATTTTATTTTTATGGGCCAATTTAATTTAATCGTTGACCAATTTAAAATGTAATTATGTTTAGAAATTAATTTAGAGCCCAGTTGAAGGATTTAATTAAGCGCAAAGACTTAATTATACTTTAAATGGATCAAATTAATTTTATTAAGGGCTTACTTGGTGAGAAATTAAGTTTGGAAGTTTAATTTGGGTTAAATTAAGAAGATCAAATTTTTCAGAGATGAAACTTTTTGGGTGAAATCATAAACCAAAATTGAAGAAATAAAATCATTCTTCTCGGTTTTACCATAAAAAAACTCTTTATTGTCACAATTCATTTGCAATGTTATTTCAAATTTTCAAAAAAAAACCTGTCGAGACCTTGTCGGCAGCTATGGTTGTCCCATGCCGGCATCCATGCCCTGCAACCTACCACTGCAACATGCCATCTCCTGGACATCACTCCCATACATGCAAATTGCACATTTCAATCTATAAAAAGAGAAGAAAATTTACACAGGGAGAGCATGAAATAATACTGAAAAACTGGGGGAGAAAACGCAGACAGAAAAAAAACACAACGAACATAATAGAGAACACGATATTACAGTGTAAAACAAATTTCAGCAACCACCACCTTTTCTCTTCCTCTTGCTGGTAGGACCACCCATCATCATCTCTCTCTCTATACTACCAGCGACAACAACCCTCTCCATCGTCACTGGAAGCCTCTAACCATAGTTGAACCCAATAGCAACAACCAGCGCCAACTCGTCTCCCTTGCCAGCTCCAGTAGCACCCCTCGTTCGGCGAGCACCAACTATTGCCTTAGAATTGGTTGTTTGTCCCCCGTGTTTGCAGCTCTCCTAACAGGCTCAACCCTTCTTCTCCAGTTCTGGCAATGCACAGCGGCAACAAGCTCCAACACAGACCAACCGCTTCTGATGCTCCTCCAGCAACCATAGAAAGAACCACCTTAGCCTCCTCTACCCGACGGCAGTGGCAGGTGAGTCTCTCGTCATGCTCGGTCGACCACTATGTTACTGTTTACGCAATACGTGAACAATGCAACGTCTTGTTTATTTTTTCTTTTCTTTCAAGATTGTGTCTTAGGCCGGACTATTCTCGGCCCAGCCTATTTGGCTGGGTTGGGCCAAAGTCTAGCAGCTGGGTCGACCCATTTAGTTGGGTCAAGCCTAATTAGTTTTTTTATATTTTTTTATTAAAAAATAATATTTTTAAAAAATAAAAACAAAAATGTGTTGTTTTCATGCATACGACTGAATGTCAAAGTTTTTCCAAGTATATTTTTTGTAAAAAATATATCTTGATCTTTCATATGTTTTGAATAAAAATTGGATATCATAACCAGTTTATGATTATCCATTGGAATTTGGCCAAAATATATAAAAAAAACTAACAATTATTTTGTTATAGCTATAAGGGTGTAAAATTACATTGTAAAAAGTATAACTATGGATAGTAAAAAAATTTTCAGTGTGAAAATCTCCAAATTTTAGAACGGTTCGGTTTTCAACCTACCAATGAAGTAGAGACTCCCTCACGAAGAGAGATCTACTTCGAACCTTAGAAAAGACAATGTAGTTTATCTTAGGTAGGGTGCACTGAGGATGATGTGGTTAGGTTTTCAACTTACCAATGAAGTAGAGACTCTCTCACGAAGAGAGATCTACTTCGAACCTTAGAAAAGACCAATGAATAAAAAATAATCATTCAACAATGCAATTTATCTTAGGTAGGATGCACTGAGGATGATGTGTTTTCCCTTGCACAACAATTCCCCTTACCCAAACTCTCGCAAACCAATAGGTTTCATAGTGATCTTAATACTAGGTGGCAACTCCAAAGAATTATCGTTGTAATTTTGTGACTATAAAATCCCCTCCTTTCACCACGCATTGCCTCTCTCTACGACGTGAAAAGCACATCATTGCACATCTATTATTGTTGTTTATTGTTATAGGAACTCAAATATATGTTTCCTGAAGATCTGTCAGTGGTTTGCCACCAATAAGGTGAATTAAATACCAAATTTATGTTGTACCTTTAAGTGTAATTCCTAACCAAACATCTTGTAAAAGTAATCTTGAGAAGATAAAAGTAGTTTCAAAAGCAAGTTAAAGAGTTGAGATCTAAGGGGTAAATAAGATAAAATATGAGTCCATGTTTTATTCCAGTATTATTGCTATATAAAAAAGATGAATCTTAAAGGATGTATTGATTTTTGAGCTATCAACAACATTATAGTAAAGTATAAACATCATATTCTAAGTTAAATGAATTGCATGATTCTGGTTATTTTAATAACATCAATTTAAAAAGTGAATATCATCATATTAGAATGAAAAAAATATGATGAATGGATGACTATTTTAAAGACTAAATATAGATTGTACAAATGGTTATGTATTATGATTGATCTTACAAATATATTTACCACTTTTATGAGATTTATGAATCATATTTTGTACTTTCACTGGTAGGTTTTAGAGGGGATTTTTCAAAGCTTAAAGAATCCAAGAACATATACCAATAATTTAACACTCATATTTTGATGGTTAAACAAAAGCAACTAATAAAACATCTTTTGCATGAGGTTAACCTAAGTAATAGTCAAGGTGCATGGCTTTGGTAAAATGGTGGTATAATATCAACTATTATAAACCCCTAAATTCCATCATCTTTAAGATTGCCTTTGAGTACACTCTACCTAGTTTAATTAGTAATATCGTATAAGACACATAAAATCAAACACAAGAGGCTTACTTAAAGTCATAGCATACCAAATACAATATATCAAGTTTGATTTGTAGAAAGCTTAAGATCATTTTAAAGGAAAACATGAATAAAAAAGAAAAGAGTTAGAATTATAAAAAGGTGAATTGATGTATCTTAATACAAATATTTAAACATATAACATAGAAAGAACCAAAAGTTAGCTAACATGTATTTTCATAAATTTTAAGAATGATCTAAAATCATTCTAAGAGCTAGCTAACATGAGGGAGATGACTTACCATATGGACTTGTTTGAAGGATCTAAAATCCACTTGACTTTTCATGCCTATCTATTTAAGAGGACAATTGATAAGAATGATCAACTTTTAATTAAGAAAAACAATAGTAGCCCAAACCAATAAAAGGTTTAAGACTATGAATAAATGGTTATCAAAAGAAGAACCTAATGAGAGTTACTAATTATATTGGATGGATAAAACAAGAAGGATGCAAATTGGGTTAAGAAAGATTAACTTTTAAATTTTTTACCCAGCAAAATTCTTTTTATGAAGGATGGGTTACAACAAATCTAAAAAGATTAAAGTAAAAATGTTTCTTTCTTAAACAAGGATGGATAAATTTTTGGATGATGATTGTCATAACCCAATTTCTGGGTTACTCCCCAAAATCCACCCAAAAATAACAAAAATAAAATAAAAGGGGTCGACAAGGGTAGAAAAATCAATGTGCAAATTTTGGTTGTTTTCGCAAGTCCAATCGTATATCTTTTGTTCCAAAAATAGAGGAAAATACAGATTTAAGGCAAAAATAATTTATCGTTGGATAAATCTGTGTAAAAATTAAGTTGAACGACATAATTATATTTTTATGGGTTGATTCGATTTAATCGTCGACTAATTCAAAGTTTAATTATGATCGGGAATTAATTTAAGATCCAATTGACGGATTTAATTAAGTGCAAGGACTTAATTATACTTTAAATTGGTTAAATTAGTTTTATTAAGGGCTTAGTCAATGAGAAATCAAGTTCTCGAATTTAATTCAGGTTTAATTGATTAAATTGGAATTTTTGGGGATCGAATTGAATTGTTTTAAGCCAATTATGCGAAATCAGTGGCCGAATTGAACAAATTGAGAATCTAATGGTCAATTGAGGGTTAAATCGCGCAAATCAGAAACCAAAGACCAAAATAAAAAAGGCGCGCACATTTAAGGTTGCTGTTGAAATTTTAACGGGGATACGATTGCATAAAATTAAAAGTTTAAAACTAATCGGGGGTGCGATCGAACCAATTAAACATTGAGGGATCAAATTGTATTTTCTCACACCCTCTTTAAAATGAAATTTGCATGTTCCTGCACTATTCTGACACCTGAATAGTGCAGGAACAGCTCTGCAACTGACGCCCCTCAGCCCGGGCAACCAACAAAATCACACAACATGCATGCCTATCCCCTCTAAATACCCTGTTCACAGACGAGCACAAGAGAGGGGGGAGGAAAAGAAAACGACGAGCAGAGAGGAGGATTGAAAAAAAAGAAGAGAAGAACGAAGGGTTTCACGCAGAGACAGAGGAGAAAATATTTGCGCAGAGAAGAGAAAACAACGAGCACAGCACAGACCAGCAACTTCAAGAGCTCCCTTCGGCCATCACAGGCCGTCATTTTCGACGCCACCACGACAAGGAGAACCGCCTCGACGTCCTCTACCCGGTGGCAGTGGAAGGTGAACCTCTTGCGGTGGTCGGTCGACCACTGCTTTACTGTGCACGTTGCATGAATTCAGCGTGAATATATATATATATATATATATATATATATATATATATATATATATATTCTGTGTGTGTTGGGTGGGCTGGGCTGTTCTTGGCCCAACTTGGTTGGGTCGGGTCCAGCCCACCAAAGCCCAAGCTCTCATAGTTGGGCCCTTGGCCCAACTTGACTGGGCCGACCCACTTGGATGGGTCAGCCCAGCTCAAAATTTTTATTATCTTTTTTAAAAAAATATTATAAAAAAAAACAAAAAATGTCTTTTTTTTTTATAAAAAAAATGTATTTGTTTTCATGCATACGGACGAATGCCATGATTTTTCCATACATATTTTTTGTAAAAAATTATGTTGCATCTTTCTCATATTTTGAAACGAAAATTGGATATCGTAACCAGTTTATGATTATCCGTTGGAATTTGGCCAAAATATCAAAAAAAAATTAAAATTATTTTGTTTTATCTATTAAGGTGTAAAATTACTTTGTAAAGTACACCCACGGATAAAAAAGGGTTTTTACTACGATGTAAAATTACATTGTAATGTACATCCGTAGATAAAAAAAAAGGAGTTTTTACTACGATGTAAAATTACATTGTAAAGTACATTCGTAGATAAAAAAATGTTCGTAATTGTGGTGTAAAATTACATTGTAAAGTACACCCGTAGACACAAAAAAAATGTTTTTTTTAAATGCTGTGTAAAAAATAAACTTAGAAAAAAAAAAACAATCAAACAACAATGCAGCTTACCTTAGGTAGGGTGCACTGGGGGTGATGCGTCTCTTCCCCTTGCACAACAAGTCCCCTTACCCAAGACTCTCGCAGACCAATAGGTTTCCTAGTGACCGTAATACTAGGTGGCGACTCCTGATAATTATAGTCGTAACTTTACGACTATAAAACACCCCTCATTTCACCGCGCGCCATTATCTCCCCCGAATCAAGGGGTGATGGCGGGGCGCGAAGCGCGTAAAAAAACACCGTCGCGACAATGATAATGGTTAGGTGGACAATAAAGATTAACGATATGAATAAAAGATTATTGGATTTCTTAGGGATGAATGACGTACTATCACAATAAAAACAATAATGTTTTAAAGAGAGAGTCATTTTAAGGTGACAACTAACATAATCAATCCAGATTTGCCTTTAAGCTCAAATTACATTTATTTAAAGTTTGAATTTTTAGTTCTAGTTTATAATTAGAAATGGTGTTAGGAATAATATCATATTCAATGCTATTAAACTATTAATTAGCAATTGAAGGCTTGGGCCACCTCAGATTCTCCTAAAAAAACTTATATACTTTTTAATTAAGTCATTTAGTAAGAAAATTATTAATTCAATGAAAGTTCTAGTTTCAAATTTCCTTTTAATTTGGATCTATCAAGTGTCATTATCATGACATAACTTACTTTCTTTACATATGACTAACACATTATACTGACCAGAAATAAGTGTTATTATAAACACCTACCTGTTTAGTGTGGCATTTACATTCGATAACATACTTTACAAGTTATTTGCATGGAAAAATAACTATTCTTTATGATTACTTATATATGATATAGTTGCAACTTTACTCATTATGTGATATTTTTATATGAACAAATAGTATAAATACCTCAAATCACTTGATAATAACAACTCAAAACAATATAATATTCACTCTTTTACACTATTTATTCTCATGAATTTGTTTCTATACATTATTTGTTTTGGATGTACATCTCTTGTAAGAACCTGAGACAACCGAGGTTTTATTCGCTCATCTGGGCCTACAAAATATACTTTCTGAGAAAATAGAGTTACCTCGAATTAAAAAAATAAAAATAAAAATCAGGAGTATCCCCTGTATAAGTGCTTGATAAATTTTGAACCAAAATCAAATATTTTCGGGTAGAACCGAGAAATTCAAAACTATCCAAATTATTAGTCGTGCTTGTTCTGATGGCTGTGCTCATATTTTAAATAGCTAAAGGTTGAAGGAGTTCATGGCGCCATATATATAAAAACTAGACCACACGCACTGCTGTAGGATAATGTTCTTTATTCAATAATGAAGACTACCTTTTGGTATGTTACCTAAAGATTTAGGTATATTTATATATATAAATCCAGATATTTTCAATGTCTATCTCATTGACCTAACTTTTAAAATAACAATTCACCCCTTCTTATACTGCCACTGGCGAAGGGGACACAAATTTATGTGGTACGTGCTAAAACAATTTCATATTATTTCGTAGGTTTGAGATTTTTTTTTATGAGAGAAAAATTTATTTTTTAGAAAAATGTATTTAGTGGATCCAGGTGATCGAGTAAAAACCTGACTATTCTAGTATTTTACAAGGAGTGCACACTCTGACTTGAGCTCGAGACCTGCTATACATATCACAAGTTCTTTGTCGTCACGCTACGCCATTTAAAGACTTCTCATGTTTGAGATATTATCATATAATAAATAAAAAGAGATTGAATGTCTTTTAGCCAAAATAAAAATTCAGTCGAAGACCTTGATAAAGAAATATAGTAGTGAGGAGTATGAAATACATCTTAAGGTT
Organism: Salix caprea; assembly: GCA_964035475.1. Classification (NCBI taxonomy): domain Eukaryota; kingdom Viridiplantae; phylum Streptophyta; class Magnoliopsida; order Malpighiales; family Salicaceae; genus Salix; species Salix caprea. The sequence goes on along the minus strand of OZ037749.1, from coordinate 7,363,257 downwards.
TTTTTTTTGTTGAGTAAAAAAATAGCATGAACATTTTGAATTTCAATGGTTTTTTAGTTATATTCAAATTCCAATTTAAAACTCAAAATTATTATGGTGTTTATGTTAAAGATAGAATGAGTTACATTTTGTATCCATGGTTAGCTAGCTAGATCGATCTGAGTTTACCGTAATCATCGACTCCTTTTCATTTCTGATGGCTATCATCAAATTTCTCAACTTCATGTTCATATATGCCAAGAAAAAACAATGAAGGGCAGAAGAGAGGGTGAATCCAAGCAGACTATAATCCAATACATTAATATCCGTAAACCCTTTATTATTATTATTATCAGACTGAACTAGCCAACCGATTGCTGTTCCAGAATTTTGAAGTATTATAATATATTTATTGAATCCCCAGTTTCTGTTTGATCTGCAAAATGATTTCATAAACCTCCTTTTGGCCACTTAAAGTCTTGGATACACTCTCCTTTTGCAAGCATCTCTCACCCCACCTCACGAGCTTTGGGAACTCGGCTACCATGCTCAGCTCTCCCAGGATCTCGAACGTGTAGAAGAAGCTGTAGAATGGAATAAGTGCCAGGTCTATATAGCCAAAGCTCTCATCCCCATAATATGGCTTCTCTCCGAGTTCTTCTTCCAGAACTTTGAAGCACTCAACCAAGTCCTTCTTCGATGATTCCTTGACCTCACCTTCGGATGACCATAGATTCCTTCCAATAGGGTAAATCTGGACGAAACCAATTTGCATGTCAGTAAACAGATTGTTTCATTAATGTTTCCTTTAAAACATTAAAGACAGAAAAAGAACTTTGATCAGTACTAAGAACTCACCTTCTTGTCGATATAGTCAGCCCAGAACCTGGCATGCGCACGTCGATAAGGATCAGAAGGCAGCAGCGAAGATTTTTGGCTCCAAACCTGATCAATATATTGAACTATGATCATTGATTCACAAATAGGTCTCCCATTATGGATTAAGACTGGAATCTTCTTATGAACTGGGTTCATCTTGAGAAGAGTAGAGCTCTTGTTTCTCAAGTCCTGCACCTTCGATTCATATGTTATTCCCTTCTCTTCCAAGGCTATCCTCACCCTTGCTGCAAAAGGACTAAACTTCAAATCCAGCAGAACTACTTCATCAGCCATTTGTTGCGAATGAAAAGGCAAGATTTTTCTAAGTAATTTGTTTCCTTTTTCAATTTGCAATTTGTGAACTGAGGCGAAAGCAAGAATTTATAGCAGAACATGGGTCCTTAGTGGAGTTGTGAGTTTCCCTTGTACACTTCTAGGTGCTTCGTTTCCGTTGTCATTGCTTGCATCAAGATGGTCATTTAGTCAACAAGATCTTTTAAATATTCTTTTTTTAAGAAAATTAAAGTGAAGTAGACTAGTCATCACGAGAGAAAGGAAAAATCTTGGAGAACAATGCCAACATCCCCGCCATGATACACGTACCATGGCAACGTAATTTTAAATATTCTAAAATTTACCAATCTTAATTATTTTTTTCTAAGTATATGGGTTTCAAATTTGTATGGATCTTAATTAAATTATTCAGTAGTTTTATTTATTAAAACAAAACATGGGTAATAAGAAGAAGAAAAAGAAGTCGACATCAAGGGTTTTTTATTCCTTATTCTACAAGGATGCAAAGCCGACACCATTTCAATATCCACGAGTCGGCATCGCATGTGCATACGCAAGGGTAAAAGTTAGTGGCATTATTTTATATGAATTCAGCAACTTATTCATTTATTTGGACTTGAATTATTAATTTTATAATCTTTGTTATATTAATTGTGTTTTATGTTTAGCACATTAGTCCATTAAGGATTATTTATTTTATAAACTATAAGTGAAGGGTCAAACAAGTCCATTATGATTTCTATTGTCATAACCCATTTCTGAGTCATTCCTCAAATTTTACCCAAAATCAAATAAAAATAAAAAAAATAAAAAAATAAAAGGGCCTCGCGTTGGTAGAAAAATCAAGGTGAAAATTTTGGACGTTTTCGAGAGCCCGATCATACTTCTTTTGTGCCAAAAAATAAAGGGAAATGCATATTCAAGGCTAAAATAATTTATTATTAGATAAATTTGTGTAAAAAATAAGTCAAAAGACATAATTTTATTTTTAGGGGCGAATTTAAAATGTAATTATGTTTAGAAATTAATTTACGGCTCAGTTGAAGGATTTAATTAAGTGCAAAGACTTAATTATACTTTAAATGGGTCAAATTAATTTTATTAAGGGCTTAGTTGGTGAGAAATTAAGTTTGGAAGCCTAATTTAGGTTAAAATAAGTCAATAAGTTCTTTTGTAAAAGGTGAAAAATTCATCACTCTTGTGTTATTATCACATAAACATGTTTTTCAAGAATCACTTGAAACTAAAAAAGAGAAAATGAGATTGATGGTAATGAAATTGTAAATTTGACTATAAGCCACAAAGGAGAGACAAGTTAGATTCAATCAAGAGACAAAAAAAAAATAGAGAGTTGAGAGTGAAAAGAAAAAATCAAGGAGAGAAAAAAAGAAAGAGAAAGAAAAAAGAGAAAAAAGAGTGTTGAGGAAAAAACAAAGAAACAAGTGAGTTTTTATGCAAAAAAATGTGATATCAATAATGGTTTTTATACTAATCAATATATGTTTGCAGTTTTTTTACAAAGAGATATATTTAAATAATAATAAAATTGATCCTTTAATTTCTATTATCATAATCCATTTCTGGTTCATTCCTCAAATTCTACCTAAAATCAAATAAAAATAAAAAAAAATAAAAGGGGCTTGCGTTGGTAGAAAAATCAAGGTGAAAATTTTGGACGTTTTCGAGAGCCCGATCGTACTTCTTTTGTGCCAAAAAAATAAAGGGAAATGCAGATTCAAGGCTAAAATAATTTATTATTAGATAAATCTGTGTAAAAAATAAGTCAAAAAGCATAATTTTATTTTTATGGGCCAATTTAATTTAATCGTCGACCAATTTAAAATGTAATTATGTTTAGAAATTATGTAATAATGTAATTATGAAGATTTTTAGTAAACGCAAAGACTTAATTATACTTTAAATGAGTCAAATTAATTTTATTAAGGGCTTAATTGGTGAGAAATTAAGTTTGAAAGCCTAATTTGGGTTAAATTAAGAAGATTAGATTTTTCGGAGATGAAACTTTTTGGGTGAAATCAGAAACCAAAATTGAAGAAAAAAAATCATTCTTCTCGGTTTTCCCATAAAAAAAACTCTTTTTTTTGTCACAATTCATTTGTAATGTTATTTCAAATTTTCAAAAAAAAAAACTTGCCAAGACCTTATTGGCAGTTATGCTTGTCCCATGCCGGCATCCATGCCCTGCAACCTACCCCTACAACATGCCATCTCCTGGACATCACTCCCATACATGCAAATTGCACATTTCAATCTATAAAAAGAGAAGAAAATTTACACAGGGAGAGCATGAAATAATATTGAAAAATTGGGGGACAAAACGCACACAGAAAAAACACAACGAACACTGTGGAGAACACGATATCACAATGTAAATTTTTTTGTAGCAACCACCACCTTTTCTCTTCCTCTTGCTGGTAGGACCACCCATCGTCATCTCTCTCTATAGTACCAGCAACAACAACCCTCTCTATCGTCACCAGAAGCCTCTAACCATAGTTGAACCCAATAGCAACAGCCAGCAACAAGCCAATACCAACTCGTCTCCCTTGTCAGCTCCAGCAGCACCCCTCGTTCGGCGAGCACCAATTATTCCCTAAGAATTGGATGTTTCTCCCCCGTGTTAGCAGCTCTCCTAACAGGCTCAACCCTTTTTCTCCAGCGCCGATAATGAGCAGCGATAGCAAGCTCCAACACAAACCAGCCGCTCCTAATGCTCCTCCAACCACCATAGGAAAAACCACCTTAGCCTCCTCTACCCGACGACAGTGGAAGGCGAGCCTCTCGTCACCCTCGGTCGACCACTATATTATTGTTCACGCAATACGTGAACAATGCAACTTCTTTTTTATTTTTTTCTTTTCTTTCAAGATTGTGTCTTAGGCCGGACTATTCACGGCCCAGCCCAGTTGGCTGGGTCGGGTTCAGCCAAAGTCCAACAGCTAGGTCGGCCCATTTAGTTGGGTCAAGCATAATTAGTTTTTTTATATTTTTTTTTATTAAAAATCATATTTTAAAAAAATACAAACAAAAATGTGTTGTTTTCATGCATACGGCTGAATTTCAAAGTTTTTCCAAGCATATTTTTTTGTAAAAAATATATCTTGATCTTTCATATGTTTTGAACAAAAATTGGATATCATAACCAGTTTATGATTATCCATTGGAATTTTTCCAAAATATATATATAAAAAAACTAACAATTATTTTGTTTTAGCTATAGGGGTGTAAAATTACATTGTAAAAAGTACACCTGCGGATAGTAATTTTTTTTTTCAGTGTGAAAATCTCCAAACTTTAGAACGGTTAGGTTTTCAACTTACCAATGAAGTAGAGACTCTCTCACGAAGAGAGATCTACTTCGAACCTTAGAAAAAACCAATGAATAAAAAACAATCATTCAACAATGCAGTTTATCTTAGGTAGGGTGCACTAAGGATGATGTGGTTAGGTTTTCAACTTACCAATGAAGTAAAGACTCCCTCACGAAGAGAGATCTACTTCGAACCTTAGAAAAGACCAATGAATAAAAAACAATCATTCAACAATGCAGTTTATCTTAGGTAGGGTGCACTAAGGATAATGTGTTTTTCCCTTGCACAACAAGTCCCCTTACCCAAACTCTCGCAAACCAATAGGTTTCCTAGTGATCTTAATAGTAGGTGGCGGCTCCAAAGAATTATAGTCGTAATTTTGTGACTATAAAACCCCTTCCTTTCACCATGCGCTGCCACTCTATAAGGCGTGAAAAAAACATCATCGCACATCTATTATTGTTGTTTATTTGTTATAGGAACTCAAATATATGTTTCCTGAAGATGTGTCAGTGGTTTGCCACCAATAAGGTCAATTAAATACCAAATTGATGTTGTACCTATAAGTGCAATTCCTAACCAAACATCTTGTAAAAGTAATCTTGAGAAGATAAAAGTAGTTTGAAAAGCAAGTTGAAGAGTTGAGATCTAAGGGGTACATAAGATAAAATATGAGTCCATATTTTATTCCAGTATTATTAGTATATAAAAAAGATGAATCTGAAAGGATGTATTGATTTTTGAGCTATCAACAACATTATAGTAAAGTATAAACATCATATTCTAAGTTAAATGAATTGCATGATTCTGGTTATTTTAATAACATCAATTTAAAAAGTGAATATCATCATATTAGAATGAAAAAAATATGATGAATGGATGACTATTTTAAAGACTAAATATAGATTGTACAAATAGTTATGTATTATGATTGATCTTACAAATATATTTACTACTTTTATGAGATTTATGAATCATATTTTGTACTTTCAGTAGTAGGTTTTAGAGGGGATTTTTCAAAGCTTGAAGAATCCAACAACATATACCAATAATTTAACACTCATATTTTGATGGTAAACAAAAGCAACTAATAAAACATCTTTTGCATGAGGTTAACCTAAATAATAGTCAAGGTGCATGGCTTTGGTAAAATGGTGTTATAATATCAACTATTATAAACCCCTAAATTCCATCATCTTTAAGATTGCCTTTGAGTACACTCTACCTAATTTAATTTGTTATATCCTATAAGACACATAAAATCAAACACAAGAGGCTTACTTAAAGTCATAGCATACCAAATACAATATATCAAGTTTGATTTGTAGAAAGCTTAAGATCATTTTAAAGGAAAACATGAATAAAAAAGAAAGAGTTAGAATTATAAAAAGATAAATTGGTGTATCTTAATACAAATATTTAAACATATAACATAGAAAGAACCAAAAGTTAGCTAGCATGTATTTTGATAAATTTTAATTTTTTTTTTAAAAAAGAGGGAGATGACTTACCATATGGACTTGTTTGAAGGATCTAAAATCCACTTGACTTTTCATGCCTATCTATTTAAGAGGACAATTAATAAGAATGATCAACTTTTAATTAAGAAAAACAATTGTAGCCCAAACCAATAAAAGGTTTAAGACTATGAATAAATGGTTATCAAAAGAAGAACCTAATGAGAGTTACTAATTATATTGGATGGATAAAACAGAAGGATGCAAATTGGGTTAAGAAAGATTAACTTTTACATTTTTCACCCAGCAAAATTCTTTTTATGAAGGATGGGTTACAACAAATCTAAAAAGATTAAAGAAAAAATGTTTCTTTCTTAAACAAGGATGGATAAATTTTTGGATGATGATAATGGTTAGGTGGACAATAAAGATTAACGATATGACTAAAAGATTATTGGATTTCTTAGGGATGAATGACATGTACTATCACAATAAAAACAATAATGTTTTAAAGAGAGACTCATTTTAAGGTGACAACTAACACAATCAATCCAGATTTACCTTTAAGCTCAAATTACATCTATTTAAAGTTTGAATTTTTAGTTCTGGTTTATATTTGGAAATGTTGTTAGGAATAATATCATATTCAATACTATTACACTATTAATTAGCAATTGAAGGCTTGGGCCACCTCAGATTCTCCTAAAAAAACTTATATACTTTTTAATTAAGTCATTTAGTAAGAAAATTATTAATTCAATGAAAGTTCTAGTTTCAAATTTTCTTTTAATTTTGATCTATCAAGTGTCATTATCATGACATAACTTAATTTCTTTACATATGACTAACACATTATACTGACCAGAAATGAGTGTTATTATAAAAACCTATATGTTTAGTATGGCATTTACATTCGATAACATACTTTACAAGTTATTTGCATGGAAAAATAATTATTCTTTATGATTACTTATATATGATATAGTTGCAACTTTACTCATTATGTGATATTTTTATATGACCAAAGAGTATAAATACCTCAAATCACTTGATAATAACAACTCAAAACAATATAATATTCACTCTTTTACACTATTTATTCTCATGAATTTGTTTCTATACATTATTTGTTTTCTTATAATTTATTAACTTAAGCATCAAATGTTTCTTATCCTGAAAGATGACTTGTTTGACAAGAATTGAGAATTACAAGCCTCGCTCAACTTATTAAAAATTCTTTCAAAACTCATTACAAGTTATTTGCATGGAAAAATAACTATTCTTTATGATTACTTATATATGATATAGTTGCAACTTTACTCATTATGTGATATTTTAATATGACCAAAGAGTATAAATACCTCAAATCACTTGATAATAACAACTCAAAACAATATAATATTCACTCTTTTACACTATTTAGTCTCATGAATTTGTTTCTATACATTATTTGTTTTGGATATACATCTCTTGTAAGAACCTGAAACAACCGAGGTTTTACTCATTCATTTAGGCCTATAAAATACACTTTCTGAGAAAATAGAGTTACCTCGAATCCAAAAAAAATAAAATCAGGAGTATCCCCTGTATAAGTGCTTGATAAATTTTGAACCAAAATCAAATACTTTCGGATAGAACCGAGAAATTCAAAACTATCCAAATTATTAGTCGTGCTTGTTCTGATGGTTGTGCTCGTATTTTAAATAGCTAAGGGTTTAAGGAGTTCATGGCGCCAAGTCAACGTAAATCCTTAGGTAGGTAAGTGTGTGTGTCTATATATATACTAGCTAATTGCCCCCGCGTGTTGCCGCGGGTATTCTTGTGTATATAATTTAACGTAATTAAATCCACAACGATAAATTTATATGATATAAGTAAATAAATGTTATAGATTAGGAGATAAAATGTAAAAAATTTTGAGTAGAGTTTGTTACGCAAGCATAGATTACATCTTTTAGAATATAGGTATTGCGTATAAACGATTACAAAAGAGCGCAAACTAACATTAGAAAAAAGAGCAAAATATTTTTATAAGAAAAAAAAATAATTACTGAAATCATTATTGTGCAGATAGTAAAATTATAAAAATCATTTAATACAAAGAGCAAATAAAAATAAAAAAAAATAAAGGGGAAAAGGAAGCAATATTAATTTAAAATATTATAACAATAGCAACATCGGAGTCTTAACATCTAAAATTATTATTGCCGTTAGTATAAAAACAATAAAAATTATCAAATTATACCGAGGGAAAAAAATAAAAAGCATGAACAAAATAGCAAGCAAGAAAAACAATTAAATTATTATTATTATTATTATTATTATTATTATTATTATTATTATTATTATTATTATTATTATCATCATCATCATCATCATCATCATCATGAAAGAATAAATAAATGAATGAAAGATTAAAAAAATTGTAAAAACTACAAAAAAAAGAGAAAACAAAAAAATACAATAAAAACTAAAAATTATCATTGTTATCACTTTCAACACAATAAAAACTATGAAATTGTTCTGAGGGAAAAAAAACCCTAAAAAACATCAACAAAACAGTAAGCAAGAAAAATAATTAAATTATTATTATTATTATTATTATTAGTATTAGTATTAGTATTAGTATTAGTATTAGTATTATTATTATCATTTATTTATTTTATTTTTGTGTTAATAATGAAAGGGAAAAAATGGAAGAGAAAAAAAATCCTAAAAACTTCAACAAAAGATCAAACAAAAGAATAAAACAAAAAAAAAAAAAAAACTATCGTTGCTATCACTTCAAAAACAATAAAAATATCAAATTATACTAAGAAGAAAAAATACAAAGCATGAACAAAATAGCAAGCAAGAAAAACAATTAAAATATTATTATTATTATTATTATTATTATTATTATTATTATTATTATTATTATTATCATCATCATCATCAAATAAATGAATGAAAGATTAAAAAAATTGAAAAAACTACAAAAAAAAATAAAAAAACAAAATACAATAAAAACTGAAAATTATCATTGTTATCACTGTCAACACAATAAAAATTATCAAATTGTTCCGAGGGAAAAAAACACCCTCAAAAACATTAACAAAAGAGTAAGCAAGAAAAACAATTAAATTATTATTATTATTATTATTATTATTATTATTATTATTATGTTAATAATGAAATAAATAAAATAAATGAAAGACAAAAAAAAACCATAAAAACTTTAAGAAAATTTAAATCATAAAAAGAAATCAAGGGATTAAAAAAAAAATTAAAAGTATAAGGTCCAAAAAGAAAATCAAATCTTAAGGGATTAAAATCTAAAATTAAAAGTATAAGGACCGAAATAAAAATCAAATTTATTATCAATTTCAATCAAAGGACGAACTTGTAAAAATTGAAACTCTTGTACCGAATTTATTGAGTTATTTCAACCCAATCAAGAAATTAAAAGAAGGAGGATCGAATTGAAATTTAAACATTAACTTAATTTCAATCGAAGGACCTAATTGAACTAAATCAAAACTTATATAATAAAAATAAGGATCATAAACGAAATTAAAAGTACAGGGACCGAAATGAAAAAACATAAAAACCAGAGGACTCTCCTGTACTTTGACGTGCAGGAGAGAGAGAAACAGCTGTAGCGGCTTTAACCGTCCGCCGCAGCTTCCACGGACGTCGGAGGAAGAAACGCGCCGTACCGGGAGGAAGACCAAGCGGCGGCGTATCGAGTGAGACGCCGGTAGCTCATCTCCGGCGACTGCAGCACCACGCACATGCCACTTGAAGAGGGCGTGGGGCGGAATACTGTCGGCCCCGTGTGACGCACGCGCTGATAGTAAAAAGAAAAAAAAGAAAAAAAGCATGGCCAATTACCGTTCCATCCCTGTGTCTAAGGCAGTTAATTTGTCTTATTAGGGGCTAAATCCGTATTTATCCATTTTATAAAGTATTAAAAAAAAAGAGTTGCGGCGGACCGGGCCTTCCGCGTGCAATGACATCCGTAGCCCTGAGCTCGGAACCGTGTTTTTGTCCTATTATAGGGAAAAAAGCGATAAAACACTGTTCATGACCGGGTTTGAGAAAGAAAAAAAAAGAACACAGCGTGAAAAAACGAAAAAGCCCCCATGCAACCCCCACAGAGAGCCGGCAACACCAAGGGCAGAACCGGGCGCACACTACCACAATCCACAGTGAATTTAGAGACAAAGCACAGTGTTCTGAATAGGAAAAAATCCATGCCTTTTATATGGATTGTAATATAAAAACTAGACTACACGCACTGCTGTAGGATAATGTTCTTTATTCAATAATGAAGACTACCTTTTGGTATGTTACCTAAAGATTTAGGTATATTTATATATATAAATCCAGATATTTTCAATGTCTATCTCAATGACCTAACTTTTAAAATAACAATTCACCCCTTCTTATATTGCCACTGGCGAAGGGGACACAAATTTATGTGGTACGTGCTAAAACAATTTCATATTATTTCGTAGGTTTGAGATTTTTTTTATGCGAGAAAATTTTATTTTCTAGAAAAATGTATTATGTGGATCCAGGTGATCGAGTAAAAACCTGATTGTTCTAGTCTTTTACAAAGAGTGCACACTCTGACTTGAGCTCGAGACCTACTATATATATCACAAGTTCTTTGTCGTCACGCTACACCATTTAAAGACTTCTCATGTTTGAGATATTATCATATAATAAATAAAAAGAGATTGAATGTCTTTTAGCCAAAATAAAAATTCAGTCGAAGACCTTGATAAAGAAATATAGTAGTGAGGAGTATGAAATACATCTTAAGGTTTTTTTTTTGTTGAGTAAAAAAATAGCATGAACATTTTGAATTTCAATGGTTTTTTAGTTATATTCAAATTCCAATTTAAAACTCAAAATTATTATGGTGTTTATGTTAAAGATAGAATGAGTTACATTTTGTATCCATGGTTAGCTAGCTAGATCGATCTGAGTTTACCGTAATCATCGACTCCTTTTCATTTCTGATGGCTATCATCAAATTTCTCAACTTCATGTTCATATATGCCAAGAAAAAACAATGAAGGGCAGAAGAGAGGGTGAATCCAAGCAGACTATAATCCAATACATTAATATCCGTAAACCCTTTATTATTATTATTATCAGACTGAACTAGCCAACCGATTGCTGTTCCAGAATTTTGAAGTATTATAATATATTTATTGAATCCCCAGTTTCTGTTTGATCTGCAAAATGATTTCATAAACCTCCTTTTGGCCACTTAAAGTCTTGGATACACTCTCCTTTTGCAAGCATCTCTCACCCCACCTCACGAGCTTTGGGAACTCGGCTACCATGCTCAGCTCTCCCAGGATCTCGAACGTGTAGAAGAAGCTGTAGAATGGAATAAGTGCCAGGTCTATATAGCCAAAGCTCTCATCCCCATAATATGGCTTCTCTCCGAGTTCTTCTTCCAGAACTTTGAAGCACTCAACCAAGTCCTTCTTCGATGATTCCTTGACCTCACCTTCGGATGACCATAGATTCCTTCCAATAGGGTAAATCTGGACGAAACCAATTTGCATGTCAGTAAACAGATTGTTTCATTAATGTTTCCTTTAAAACATTAAAGACAGAAAAAGAACTTTGATCAGTACTAAGAACTCACCTTCTTGTCGATATAGTCAGCCCAGAACCTGGCATGCGCACGTCGATAAGGATCAGAAGGCAGCAGCGAAGATTTTTGGCTCCAAACCTGATCAATATATTGAACTATGATCATTGATTCACAAATAGGTCTCCCATTATGGATTAAGACTGGAATCTTCTTATGAACTGGGTTCATCTTGAGAAGAGTAGAGCTCTTGTTTCTCAAGTCCTGCACCTTCGATTCATATGTTATTCCCTTCTCTTCCAAGGCTATCCTCACCCTTGCTGCAAAAGGACTAAACTTCAAATCCAGCAGAACTACTTCATCAGCCATTTGTTGCGAATGAAAAGGCAAGATTTTTCTAAGTAATTTGTTTCCTTTTTCAATTTGCAATTTGTGAACTGAGGCGAAAGCAAGAATTTATAGCAGAACATGGGTCCTTAGTGGAGTTGTGAGTTTCCCTTGTACACTTCTAGGTGCTTCGTTTCCGTTGTCATTGCTTGCATCAAGATGGTCATTTAGTCAACAAGATCTTTTAAATATTCTTTTTTTAAGAAAATTAAAGTGAAGTAGACTAGTCATCACGAGAGAAAGGAAAAATCTTGGAGAACAATGCCAACATCCCCGCCATGATACACGTACCATGGCAACGTAATTTTAAATATTCTAAAATTTACCAATCTTAATTATTTTTTTCTAAGTATATGGGTTTCAAATTTGTATGGATCTTAATCAAATTATTCAGTAGTTTTATTTATTAAAACAAAACATGGGTAATAAGAAGAAGAAAAAGAAGTCGACATCAAGGGTTTTTTATTCCTTATTCTACAAGGATGCAAAGCCGACACCATTTCAATATCCACGAGTCGGCATCGCATGTGCATACGCAAGGGTAAAAGTTAGTGGCATTATTTTATATGAATTCAGCAACTTATTCATTTATTTGGACTTGAATTATTAATTTTATAATCTTTGTTATATTAATTGTGTTTTATGTTTAGCACATTAGTCCATTAAGGATTATTTATTTTATAAACTATAAGTGAAGGGTCAAACAAGTCCATTATGATTTCTATTGTCATAACCCATTTCTGAGTCATTCCTCAAATTTTACCCAAAATCAAATAAAAATAAAAAAAATAAAAAAATAAAAGGGCCTCGCGTTGGTAGAAAAATCAAGGTGAAAATTTTGGACGTTTTCGAGAGCCCGATCATACTTCTTTTGTGCCAAAAAATAAAGGGAAATGCATATTCAAGGCTAAAATAATTTATTATTAGATAAATTTGTGTAAAAAATAAGTCAAAAGACATAACTTTATTTTTAGGGGCGAATTTAAAATGTAATTATGTTTAGAAATTAATTTACGGCTCAGTTGAAGGATTTAATTAAGTGCAAAGACTTAATTATACTTTAAATGGGTCAAATTAATTTTATTAAGGGCTTCGTTGGTTAGAAATTAAGTTTGGAAGCCTAATTTAGGTTAAAATAAGTCAATAAGTTCTTTTGTAAAAGGTGAAAAATTCATCACTCTTGTGTTATTATCACATAAACATGTTTTTCAAGAATCACTTGAAACTAAAAAAGAGAAAATGAGATTGATGGTAATGAAATTGTAAATTTGACTATAAGCCACAAAGGAGAGACAAGTTAGATTCAATCAAGAGACAAAAAAAAAATAGAGAGTTGAGAGTGAAAAGAAAAAATCAAGGAGAGAAAAAAAGAAAGAGAAAGAAAAAAGAGAAAAAAGAGTGTTGAGGAAAAAACAAAGAAACAAGTGAGTTTTTATGCAAAAAAATGTGATATCAATAATGGTTTTTATACTAATCAATATATGTTTGCAGTTTTTTTACAAAGAGATATATTTAAATAATAATAAAATTGATCCTTTAATTTCTATTGTCATAACCCATTTCTGGGCCATTCTTCAAATTCTACCCAAAATCAAATAAAAATAAAAAAATTAAAAGGTCCTTGCGTTGGTAGAAAAATCAAAGTGGAAATTTTGGACGTTTTCGATAGCCCGATCGTAATTCTTTTGTGCCAAATAATAAAGGAAAATGCAGATTCAAGGCTAAAATAATTTATTATTAGATAAATTTGTGTAAAAAATAAGTCAAAAGGCATAATTTTATTTTTATGGGCGAATTTAAAATGTAATTATGTTTAGAAATTAATTTAGGGCCCATTTGAAGGATTTAATTAAACGCAAAGACTTAATTATACTTCAAATGGGTCAAATTAATATTATTAAGGGCTTAATTGGTGAGAAATTAAGTTTGAAAGCCTAATTTAGGTTAAATTAAGAAGATCAGATTTTTCGGATATGAAATTTTTTGGGTGAAATCAGAAGCCAAAATTGAAGAAAAAATCATTCTTCTCGGTTTTCCGATAAAAAACTTTTTTTTTTTGTCACAATTCATTTTTAATGTTATTTAAAAAAAAAACCCTGCCGAGACATGCCTTGCAACCTACCATTGCAACACACCATCTCCTGGACATCACTCCCATACATGCAAATTGCACATTTCAATCTATAAAAAAAAGAAGAAAATTTACACAGGGAGAGCATGAAATAATACTGAAAAACTGGGGGAGAAAACGCAAACAGAAAAAACACAACGAACACAGTGGAGCACACGATATCACAGTGTAAATTTTTTTACTGCAACCACCACCTTTTCTCTTCCTCTTGCTGGTAGGACCACCCATCGTCATCTCTCTCTCTATAGTACCAGCGACATCAACCCTCTCCATCGTCACCAGAAGCCTCTAACCATAGTTGAACTCAATAGCAACAACCAGTAACAAGCCAGTACCAGCTCGTCTCCCTTGCCAGCTCCAGCAGCACCCCTCGTTCGGCGAGCACCAGCTATGACTAAAGAGTATAAATACCTCAAATCACTTGATAATAAAAGCTCAAAACAATATAATATTTACTCTTTTACACTATTTATTCTCATGAATTTGTTTCTATACATTATTTGTTCTCTTATAATTTATTAACTTAAGCATCAAATGTTTTTTATCCTGAAAGATGTCTTGTTTGACAAGAGTTGAGAATTACAAGCCTTGCTCAACTTATTAAAAATTCTTTCAAAAATCATTACAGTAGTCATGGAAAGACTAGATCCAATTTAAAGTTTCCCTAACATAATCAATGGTGTCATATGTAAGTATTGAACAAAAACTAATTTATTCTCATATTACATATCATCAAAAGTCTTTTCTATGGCTAACAACTTATATCTTTGTCCACAACTTCTTCTTTCATCTTCTTTTTTTCTGTTTAGCATTGTTTTGTCTCCTACTTCGTTTGTTAAGCTAATTTTTAATTTCTGTTCTATGTTTTCTTTTCTATTTTTGGGATAGAGTGTTGTCATTCTAGAGTTTTATTTGCTTTGTTGATTCTTAGGGTATATATGTAGTTTTTTTAGTTTCATGTTGATTTGGTTTTTTTAGGGTTGTTAGGTTCAATAATGGCTATTGATGTGTCAGTCGATGCTTTTGTTGGTTTCGATGAGTTCAATTTGATTGCATTGTTATTTTTCTAATTGTTTAGTTACATTTTGTTACTGCAATATTATTTTTCTTTGCATTTATTCCTATAGTTTGTTCTTATGTTTATAACGCTTGAACAAAAAAAATTGCAACTGTCACAAACCATTATGATTGTATAATGATGCATTCTTCTTTTAAAAGAAATTGCAAACAAATACTTAAAAAAATAACATTAGAACACCTTTCGAAAACTAGAAAAAGATGCAAGAAAAACTATCTCAACTCTTACTTTCAATTATTTTGTCTTTAAATGACAATAATTTCACATAATAATCTAATAAATCTAAACTAATAGACACTGCCATGTTGTTGTTGTTATTGTGTAGTGTTTGCACTGTCATCCATGTTCATACATTTATATTAATATTTTGTGCCAAGTTTAAACAACTAACATGTTATGGTTATTTTTTATGAGATATGTATTATGTTTCTTCTTGGAATCAACATGTTATTTCCTCCTCCTCATCAACTAATAGGTGAAAATTGCTCAGTAAGAGTTATTAGAAAATTTAGTAGTCCATCAGACTTTTTCAATTATTACAAGTTTGTCCAGCTAATGACAAAGTTTTGAAAAAAATAAAGAGAATACTGCCATTTCAAATTTTCTATCTTGACTTTACAAATAGTAATGCCTAAGTTTTCATTTTAGACTTAATAAAAAACCATAAATTGGAAAATTCAAATGTGATTGATAAAAAAGATTTCAAATTGTTGCAAACATCAACGATGTTAACAATACTGAAATCTTAAATCTTGTTATTCTAAATTGCAAGAAAAGCATCGTAAGCCACCAAAAACATTGTTGTTGTTATCATGAGTTTTCCACTTTTTTTATCCCCGCTCTTTTCTTTCTTCTAATTAATATGAAAGTTTCGTGACAAGTTTAAATAATTAACATGCTATGATTGTTTTAATTGAGTTTCATTTTAATGTAATGTTACAATTGTCTTTTCTACATTGAAAAAACTTTATAATTTCAGTTTCAAGTGGTAGCCTATTGTTCTTGTCGCAACGGCGATTTTTTCACGCTTCGCGCCTCGCCATCCCCGGATTTGAGAGACAACGGCGCGCGGTGAAAATGGGGTTGTTTTATAGTCGTAAAAATTACGACTATAATTATCAGGAGTCACCACCTAGTATTAAGGTTACTAGGAACCTAGTGGTCTGCAAGAGTCTTGGGTAAGGGGACTTGTTGTGCAAGGGGAAGACGCATCACCCCAGTGCACCCTACCTAAGGTAAGCTGCATTGTTGTTTGATTGTTTGTCCTAAGTTTGATTTTTTTGTCTTTTCTAAAATTCGACGTAGATCTCTCTTCGTGAGAGAATCTCTACCTCGTTAGGAGTTTGAAAGACTAACCAAAAGAATTTTACACTGCATTAAAAAAAACATGTTTTGTTTGCAGGTGTACTTTACAATGTAATTTTACACCGCAATAAAAGAAAATCTTTTTTAGTATCTCCAAGTGTACTTTACAATGTAATTTTACACCGAGGTAACAAAAACAAAAATATTTTTATTTATTTTTTGATATTTTTGCCAAATTCTAAAGGATAATCATAAACCGATTACGATATCAAATTTTTGTTTTAAAATATGAGAGATGCAACATATTTTTTTTACAAAAAATAAACATTGAAAAATCTTAGAATTCGGCCGTATGCACAAAAACAACACATTTTTTTGTTTTTTTTTTATAATACATATATATAAAAAAAATTCAGGCTGGGCTGGCCCACCCAAGTGGGCCGACCCAGTCAAGTTGTGCCAAGGGCCCAACTATGAGAGCTTGGGCTGGGCCGAGAGCAGCCCACTCGCCCACGCAGCGCGCGCGCGCCACACACACACACACACACACACACACACACACACACACACACACACACACATATATATATATATATATATATATATATATATATATATATATATATATATATATATATTACACGTGAATTAACATGCAATGTGTACAGTAAAGTGGTGGTCGGCCGACCACCACGAGGGGCTCACCTGCCACTACCACCGGATAGAGGAGATCGAGGTGGTTCTTCCTGTCGTGGTGACGTCAAAAATGGTGGCCTGTGATGGCCGGGAGGAGCTCCTGAAGCTGCCGGACTGTGCTGGAACCGTTGCTGCTCTTCGTCCCTGTTGCTGCTGCTGCTCGCCGGAGAAGAAGAGCTGGGCTGACAGGGTGGTGGTCTGCCGATGATGCCTCTGGCGTGGGGCAGGAGTTGCTGGTGTGGTGGTTGACGGGAGCTAAAAGGGCTGGAGCTGCAACTGGTGTTTTTTAGAGAGAGAACATCGCTGCAGAAGGGAGAGAGGGAGGGAGGATGGTGGAGCTGTGATGGGTTGTGAGGGAGGTGGTGCTGCCGGAGTGGCTTTGCCGGCGATGGAGATGATGGGCTACTGTTTCCGAGGGAGACGAAAGGGGGCTGTTTGTATTTTTACATGTGGGTTATTTGTGCCCTGTCACATAAAACACCTTGTTTCTGTATTCAATTGTTCCCCGTCACTATGTATTATTTCCCTTGTTTTTCATCAGTTTTCGTCCCCGTTTTTCTCAGTTTGCCCCTAGTTTTCAGCCCCATTTTCTCAGTTTTTTTTCTCAAGTTTTTCGTCTGTCTTTCCCAAAAAGTTTCTCCTCTATTTTTCCCGCGACATTCCCTCACTGTCAAAATTTTCCTCTCCTCCCGTTACTGTTTATTCCCCCCCCCCCCTCATTTCTGTGTAAATTTGCTTCCTTTTATAGGCAACCTGCAGCATGGCGCATGGGAAGGGTGTCCAGAAATGGTGTTTAGGAATGGTGTGGCATGGTGGGAAGCATGGGTTGGGCATGACTGCAAAATGGCTGCTGGTATGGCCGAGCATGCTGCCTACAATTTTCTTTTTTTCTTTTTTTTTTAATTTGAAATAAATAGGTTGTGACAAAAAAGAGTTTTTTAATGGGAAAAACCAGAAAGAACGATATTTTTATCTTTAATTTTGGCTTCTGATTTCACCCGAAAGTTTCGTCACCGAAAATTCCGATCGTCTCAATTTAACCCAAATTAGGCTTCCAAACTTGATTTCTCGCCAATTAAGCTCTTAATAAAATTAATTTGACCTATTTGAAGTATAATTAAGCCCTTGCGCTTAATTAAATCATTTAACTAGGCTCTCAATTAATTCTGAAATCATAATTACATTTTAAATTGGCCGGCGATTAAATCGAATTGGCCCATAAAAATATAATTATGTCTTTCGACTTAACTTTTGTGCAGATTTATCCAATAATGAATTATTTTAGCCTTGAATCTGCACTTTCCTTCATTTCTGGGCAAAAGAGATATACAACCGGGCTTTGGAAAACGTCAAAAATTTCCACATTAATTTTTCTGCCGACACCAACCCCTTTTATTTTATTTTTGTTATTTTTTGGTATATTTTGGGGAATAACCCCGAAATTGGGTTATGACAGTTGCCCCCCTCTTTACAATGCTTACGACTAAAGTCTTGTAAAAGGCTTTAGATAGTAAGCGTTGTAAAGAAAAAAAAAAAGTGGATTTGCCAGACCAAGAATTGGTTAATAAATTTGAAAGTGAGAATGAGGGCTATAAAGCATAGTTGTCAATACCGTTCCGGTCGCCGTTCCGGTTTTTCTATTGGCACGGAACGTTCCGGTTTCAGAGCGTTCCGGCATGCCGTTTCGGGGTTGTACTGTTGATATATATATATATATATATCTGTGTGTGTGTGTGTGTGTGTGTGTGTGTGTGTGTGTGTGTGTGTGTGAAAAATTAAAAAACAAAAAAAAAACATAATATAATTTTTATTTTTTATAAAATCAAAGTTGACGCAACAAAAATTTTTTTATAATATATATATTTTTTATTTTTTATTTTATATATATATATATATATATATATATATATATATATATATATATATATATATATATATATATATATAAAAGCTTAAAGTTACAAGTTGTAACGTTAAAGTTACAATTGATTATTTGATTTGTCCAGCAGACAAATCGCTGGATTGATTTGTCCAGCTGGACAAATCAAGCTGGACAAATCAATTCTATCCCACATCACTAGATTGTGGGATAGCCTTAGAGTCTGTGGCTTTAAATTTTCAAATCTATCACACATCGGCTAAATAGGATTCCAGGCAAAGGGTTTTCTCTATAAATATAAATCAGGAAGTCAATATTAAACATGCTCACCGGGTCTGTTCTTAGGCTCAGTGAATTTTATGTATAAATAAAAAAAATATTAATTTAATAAAAATAATTAAAATTCTTGAGAATAATTTTTTGGCCGAAACGGAATGCTCAGAATGATTCCGAGGCGTTCCGGCCGGATTTTGGCCGGAATTTCCGGAACAGACCGGAATTAAAACCGAGACCAAAACGACGGCGTTTTGTCTCGGTTTTTTGAACAAAACGGCACGTTCCGGCCGGAACGGAACGAAATTAACAACTATGCTATAAAGCGCACTCAGAAGGGAATGGTAAGATAGGGCTAGAAAGCGCACTACCTAAGAATTTTGGCCTAAGTAGGACACTCAAAGGATGGAAGAGGATGATGTTTGTGAATGACACAGGAAAATGGTCTTATTGTAATGGATGACCTACCTAGGTGAGAATGGTGAAGGTGGTCTCATTGTAACGGGTGACCTACCCGGGTGAGAGTGATGGAGATGATCTCATTATAATGGGTGACCTACCCAGATGACAAATGGTGAAGACGGTCTCATTGTAATGGGTGACCTACCCAAGTGAAAAATGGTGAAGATGGTCTCATTGTTATGGGTGACCTACCCGAGTGAAAGTGATGAAGATGGTCTCATTATAATGGGTGACCTACCCAGGGTGAAAGTGATAGAGAGGGTCTCATTATAACGGGTGACCTACTCGGGTGAAAGTGATGAAGATGCTCTCATTGTAACGGGTGACCTACCCAGGTGAAAAATGGTGAAGGTGGTCTCATTGTAACGGGTGACCTACCTGGGAAATATGATGGAGATGGTAAAAACAAAAAGACGGTCTTGTTGTAATGGGCGACCTGCCCAATTGAAAATGGTGAAGATGGTCTCATTGTAATGGGTGACCTACCCGGGTGAAAGTGATAGAGATGGTCTCATTGTAATGGGTGACCTACCCAGGAAATGTAATGAAGATGGTCTCATTGTAACGGGTGACCTGTCCGGGTGAAAAAATGGTGAAGATTTCATGGGATGGAAGATAGGGCTGGAAAGCGCACTATTCATATTGATGGTCGAGGGTTGGAAAACGCACTCGAAGATGAAGAGGAAAATAGGGCTGTAAAGCGCACTATTGTAATTGATGGTCGAGGGTTGGAAAACACACTCGAAGATGAGGGGAAAATAGGGCTGGAAAGCGTACTATTTTAATCGATAGTCGAGGGTTGGAAAACACACTCGATGATGAAGAGGAAAATAGGTTGTAAAGTGCACTATTGTAATTGATGGTGGCTAGAAAGCGCACTCAAATAAAGGAAGAGATAGGGTTGAAAAACGTTCTATCTGCTGATGAAAGGCTCACAAGCGCACTTAGGGAAGTGAAAATGACGAGGGCTCAAAGGCGCACACAAAAATGATGAAGGTTTGTAAATTACAATCCCTTCTAAACATTTTCTAGATTATCAGTGGGGAGATGCAATGCATGATGAAACCCAAATTTAGGAAAGAGATAAAGCTGAAAAGCATGCTTAAAGAAGTGAAAGGGGTGAGAGCTCGAAGGCGTACACAAAAATGATGAATGAAGGTTCGTAAATTACGATCCCTCCAAAATATTTCCTAAATTCTCAATGCATGATGATGCATGTATACTTACCTGAGAAATATAGGTCTCCCTTTCTTATTCCTGGCCTTCCTTTCCTGGGGTTTGGATCTCTGACTTTGACGGCTTCTCGCTTCTGCTTACTGGAGCAGCAATTTAAAATTTTGATCACCAGAGATGATAGATTTTCCATATCAACATGCCCCGTAAGTTTGATTCAGATTCCTTGAAAAGGAATGATGGAGCCAACTTCAATTGCATTTTAGAATGCCCCCCAGTTTGATCATGCCCCAAAAGTGTTTTGGGCTTCAAGTGTTTGCAGGAAACGGTTGGTTATTTGCAAAGATTGTGTTTTCATGTGAGATTTTTGGAATTTCAAAGTCATTCCAAGCACAAAAACCATTTTGATGTTTGTTTAAGCAAACTTGTTCTCGAAAGAATTCAAGTGATCTCTTTGTCAAGTTTTATGTTGATTTAGACAAGAATGTGAAATGATGTGTGTTTGCATGTCTTGTATTTCAAAAAGGCTTCGATCATGTTTGGTGAAGCATTTGTATGGCTTGTTTCAAATGGAAAAGAATTGCCTATCGATCCAGATTACTCGTATTTCATCAGAAAGGGCTTTATCAGGCTTGTAATGTAGGCTTAAGTTGCTAGCTACGAAAAAAGATATTTGTAGGCTCAAAAGATGTTCAAGGGTTTTCTTAGACTAAAGATCACTAGTGCTTACTCTTAAAACTCCTTTTGGTCCTCAAAATTGATTTGCATAATGACCTGATATGCCCCCCAGCATTTTGTTTGGGTTTTTGTCTTGACGTACCCCTAGTAATTTGTTTGGGCTTTTATGTTGACATGCCCCCCTAGTATTTTGTTTGGGCTTTCTATGTTGGGTTTTTAGTACTACCAAAATATTGAATTGATTTGCTATAGTGTACTAAAAACCTTTTTATGTTTATGCCCCGCAGCTTTGTTTAGACATCTTTTGTCATTGAGGACTACTTTGTAGATTGAAAATTCTTTTCTTCGCACTTGCCCCCCAGTGTAGGGTGTGATCCTTGTCAGGGTTAATTATCAAGAAATAATTATTAGGCTCAAATAGGGACTGCAATGGATATTTGAGACTTGTGAAGGCATATAAAAAATGGCCTCTCCTCATTTTAAAAACATGCAATCTGAATCAATAAGCTTTGTTTTTCCATACAAAATGGTTTTTTTTTATTTGTTAGCTAAGATCTTAGCTTTATTATGTGGATTTTTGGGGTATGAGATATATATATATGTATATATATATATATATTACACGTGAATTAACATGTTGCATGTATAGTAAAGTGGTGGTCGGCCGACCACCATGAGGGGCTCACCTGCCACTACCACCGGATAGAGGAGATCGAGGTGGTTCTCCCTGTCGTGGTGGCGTAAAAAATGGCGGCCTATGGTGGCCGAGAGGAGCTCTTGAAGCTGCCGGACTGTGCTGGAACCGTTGCTACTCTTCGTCCCTGTTGTTGCTGCTACTCACCGGAGAAGAAGAGCTGGGCTGACGGGGTGGTGGTCTGCCGGTGATGCCTCTGGCGTGGGGCAGGAGTTGCTGGTGTGGTGGTTGACGGGAGCTGAAAGGGATGGAGCTGCAACTGGTGTTTTTTAGAGAGAGAATGTCGTTGCAGGAGGGAGAGAGGGAGGGAGGATGGTGGAGCTGTGATGGGCTGTGAGGGAGGTGGTGCTGCCGAAGTGGCTTCGCCGGCGATGGAGATGACGGGCTATTGTTTCCGAGGGAGGCGAGAGGGGGCTGTTTGTGTTTTCACGTGTGGGTTATCTGTGCGCTGTCACATAAATTTCCCTGTTTTCACCTTGTTTCTGTCTTCAATTGTTCCCCGTCACTATGTATTATTTCCCATGTTTTTCATCAGTTTTCAGCCCCGTTTTCTTAGTTTTTTTTCTCGAGTTTTTCGTCTGTCTTTCCCAAAAAGTTTCTCCTCTATTTTTCCCGTGACAGTCCCTCGCTGTCAAAATTTTCCTCTCCTCCCGTTACTGTCTATTTCTCCCCCCCCCCCCCCCCCTCATTTCTGTGTAAATTTGCTTCCTTTTATAGGCAACCTGCAGCATGGTGAGGCATGGGAAGGGTGTCCAGAAATGGTGTTTAGGAATGGTGTGGCATGGTGGGAAGCATGGGCTGGTCATGACTGCAACATGGTTGCTGGTATGGCCGAGCATGCTGCCGACAATTTTCTTTTTTTTTTAATTTGAAATAAATAGGTTGTGACAAAAAAAAGAGTTTTTTTTAATGGGAAAAACCAGAAAGAACGATATTTTTATCTTTAATTTTGGCTTCTGATTTCACCCGAAAGTTTCGTCACCGAAAATTCTGATCGTCTCAATTTAACCCAAATTAGGCTTCCAAACTTGATTTCTCGCTAATTAAGCTCTTAATAAAATAAATTTGACCTATTTAAAGTATAATTAAGCCATTGCGCTTAATTAAATCCTTTAACTAGGCTCTCAATTAATTCTGAAATCATAATTACATTTTAAATTGGCTAGCAATTAAATCGAATTGGCCCATAAAAATATAATTATGTCTTTCGACTTAACTTTTATGCAGATTTACCCAATAATGAATTATTTTAGCCTTGAATCTGCACTTTCCTTCATTTCTGGGCAAAAGAGAGGTACAACCGGGCTTTCAAAAACATCAAAATTTTCCACATTAATTTTTCTGCCGACACCAGTCCTTTTTATTTTATTTTTGTTATTTTTTGGTATATTTTGGAGAATAACCCAAAAATTGGGTTATGACGGTTCTTATTTTTGTTACAACTATGTTTTTCCAGAACTTTGTGCTGAAAATATTTTGAAGCAATTGTTCATTTCCATCTCTTTGATGATAAGGCTTTTATGTAGGTATTGTTGTACTTGAGTGTGTTAATGTTCTTTATTATATCAATTTTTTTATGCAAAAAATTTATATTTTATTTTAAAACTAGCAAACAAATTTAATTATTTCAATCCTACCAATTATAAAAATTATTTACATGCCGATAATATAATTAGTTAAATCGTAATAAGATTTTATTAAAAAGAAATAATTCGGATAATGTTTTTGGTTTTTTTTTTAGAAAAAACAAAACAACACGTTAACATGGGAAATGGTTTCCATCCAAACAAACAAAATAGTTATAAAGAGCCTGAGAAAACAAAAAAAAAATCCATTAGAAAAATGGATTATACTCGTTCACCGCCGCGAACGCCAAGAGGAGGAGGGGGTGGAGAAGGAGGAGGAGGAGGGGAAGAAGAAGTAGGAATAGTATATGGAAAGTGGGTGGAGCTGCCGGAGGACGTGATGGCGTCGATCCTGAAGAGGGTAGGTGCAATCGACATATTGGCAAATGTAGAGAGAGTGTGCAAGACATGGCGCAACATCTGCAAGGAACCTTACATGTGGAGATCTATCGATATGCGTGATTCGGGTGATATTTGGGACATGGATTATGATATAGTCAAAATCTGCAGGCGAGCTGTCGATCGCAGCTCTGGTGCTTTGCTTCATATCAGTATCGAGTATTTCGGCACAGATGACCTCCTCCTTTACATCGCAGATAGGTAATTTTGATAATTCATCCAATTTCTTGTGCTTATTTTTAAATGATTTTTATTTTGGGGATAGTTCTTGGAAACATTCTTGTGAGAGATGTATTCTTGTTCCGATCTTCAATATGTATGTAGAGGCCCTTAGGATTGTTGAATTCCTAGTCTTGGAATTTTAGGATTGTTTTTTTTAGGTCAAGGAATCTCAGATTCCCGTAACCATAAAAATAGTGTTTGTTGGGTGATTAGTGAAGAACAAAATTTCCCCTCAAATGGGAATTGCTTTCCCGTGCTAATTATCCTGTGTATGTTGCATTCTCGGGAATTTTACTTTAGCTGGTGTTCAAGAATCCATTAATTTCTTAGGGAATATGACACTCTGAATTGAATGCATATGGTGCTAATATGCTGGATTTTGATGATACGATGGTATTTTATGATCATTTTACAGGTCAACTCAGCTCAAAAGCCTTCGGCTCGCATTTTGCCAGAATATTTCTGATGAGGGATTGATTGCAGCAGCTGCTAAAATGCCATCGCTGGAAGAGCTTGACCTTTCATACTGCTCATTCTCAAAGGCAGCTCTAGAAAAAATTGGGCATTGTTGTCCTTTATTAAGATCATTCAAGCTAAACACCACAAGGTACAGATATCCATGTATAGAGTGTGATGAGGAGGCAATAGCTGTTGCAGAAAGTATGCCCGGGTTACGTCACCTCCAAATGTTTGAGAATAAGCTGACAAATCAAGGCTTGCAGGCTATTCTTGATGCTTGTCCTTCCCTTGAATCACTTGATCTGCGCAGGTGTTTCAATGTTATTTTGGAAGGGAAGATGGAGAGAAGATGTAGTGAACACATCAAAGATTTGCGGAGGCCTTTCGATCCCACTGATGACTATCCATTTGATTCACGAGATCGTAACATTTTTTGGTCTGATGAGGAAGACTACCCGTACCGATTTTCCGACATTGATTTCATGTCTGATGACGATAACTACTATGAGTTCTCAGATGGCAGTAATTTTACTGAGGTTTATGACATCGAGGATGGGTGGCTTTTCTGATGCAGTTGAGGTCTGTACAGATGAGTGAAACCAAGCTATGTAAGTGTTGGCACTGATCCACATTTCAGTGTTCTTGGTACCAGCTAGTTTTCTGTGAAGACTTTCTACATTTGTTTTTTCGAAGACTACTTTCTTATGTGAACCTTCACTGTATTTGTTCTTCTTCTTCTTCTTCTTTTGTGCGCGTTATGGTTTTTCTCTCAATTGTCGTTGGATTCAATTCCCAGGTACAGAGCACCATACTTTTAAATCATCTAGTTTGCTGCCTTTTGCCAAGTGAAATTGATTTCCGTTCCATTTCATTTTTCAGGTTTCAGGTCATGTTATTTTGATACATTTCATTTCTGTTATTTTTAAGTCTCTATTTTTTGGAAGGATAAATTTGTTTGATGGGTTCTAGCGTGGTATAAGAGAATCATTGTTCTTATATATTCCGGCTACTAAATTGGTTGATATTGATATTCACAGCTTCTATTTGACAAAAAAAAGTTAAATGATGGTTGTTTCAAATCTTGATATTACCTGCAAAAGTAGATCTAAGGTCCAGAAAGAAAAATCTAACTTGGATTGATTTCATGTTTTGGGTTGTTTTTGTAGTTATTTTTATATTGATTAATTGGTTTCTAGGTGTTGTGAGGGTTTTTATGAGATGATTTTGGTTAGAATGTGTTCAAAAATATTACTTTTGGGGAAAAAATAGCTTCGCCTTGATTTTTCAGCCATGATTATAGTGTCTGGATTATTAGCAAATAGGTGACATGTTGTCTGTTTCAGAAGATGATGTGTGGTTCGATTTTCTTAATCAAAGGATGGATGGCATGTAGTTCATCTTTAGTGACGCGAGTTTGGGTTTTTTTTCATTAAAGAAATCCAAACACGCTTACCCATTAGGCCCTTGCATCTGAGTTTTTTTTGTGGGAATTTGCTTTTGCAATTCTTTTTTGTCTTATTTAAGGGCAATATAAAATTATTTTAAGAAAAATTCTAAACCAGATTGAGCCCTTATTGCGAAATAATTTTTTTCCAGAACCGAAATGGAATACCCGGAGTAATTCTGGGGTGTTTTGGATGGTATTTTCAGTACACACTGATATTTAAAACGAGACAAAAATAATGTTGTTTTTTTTTTTTTATCTGATATAAAACGTTTCGACCAAAATAAAACGGTACCAATAATTTTGATCCAAACACGCTTACCCATTAGGCTCTTGCATCTGAGTTTTTTTTGTGGGAATTTGCTTTTGCAATTCTTTTTTGTCTTATTTAAGTGCAATATAGAATTATTTTAAAAAAATTCTAAACCAGATTGAGCCCTTGTTGCGAATAAATGATTTGATGGCTGTGACATAACATTTAAGATCTCTTAATTCATTTCCTTCTTTTTTAAATGAAATTTAGCTCTTTGTTATAATTGATTTTTTTATTTAACTTTAAATAAAAAAATAATTGTTTTTTCTCACGTAGCTTAAAAAACTTATGCCTAATTAAAATCATATTTTGACCTGGGTTGTAAACATTTTTTTGTTGATAAAGTTGACTATGATTAATATAGTATGATATATTGTTAAAGTTTTTTCATAAATTCTCTTAAAGCTCTTTTATTTGCTTCTAGATTTAATCTAACATGTGGTAAATTAAGACCCAAGGGAGGTCCAACTAGAAAGACAAATTATCCAGTTAAGTTGACTTATTATGGTTTGTCCATTATTCAAGTTTTTACAAAAGAGCTTAAAAAAGTTGACCTAATTGAAATTGATGCAACAACAAATTGAGAATTTCTTAGAAGCATGTATGCAGATAAGAGTAGCCAAAAAAGTTTCTTGGCTTACATGTGGTTTCAAAATTTCTTGAAATATTTTTTTATAAAAAATTTAAAAGAGTTCTCGTCACAAAACTGAGTAAGCCTATGCTTTTCATTTATATACACTTATAACACTTGACCCGACGATGAAGGGAGCGGAGGGTTAAAGCCATTGATAAGCACTACTTGTTTTGGAACACTTTAACTGAAAGAGTGTATTATATATATATATATATATTGGTTGCTAGCATGTAACAACTAGGCATGAAATAAATGAGAGGATTAAAGAGTTTTATAACAGTTAAAAAAACATGAAAGAGATTTGAAGAACACCTTAGAATATTTCTTGTTGAGATTCTTAAGAGATAGTGTTTGTCACATGCAATTCAAGCTTAAATCAGTTTTTGTCAGATCCAATTCAAGCTTCATACCACTTACTATAGTTCATACCAAACTGAACTTAATCTTTCTCGAAGATGAAACTGAATCACGAATGAATGTACTGCAGGACAGTGATAGTCATTGTGCTCTTTCTCTCAAAATCATTTGTTTTAAATCACAAATTATTAGTAAAAGAGAATTAATTTATACACTTCTGTTCCAGATGAGCTGATATTTAAATCAAATGCTGAGATCGATCTATTGGTAGCAGTGGCAGCAACATACAAAATCAATGTCCAGTCCCCAGACTAGCTTTTCCCTTGGTGCAAGGATTCTGGCAATCCCACTTTATTTTTTCCAAACAATACATGGATTCTTTAATGGAGCATGCCCCCCCTCCAAGAGTAAAGGAGATCAATTCTAGATTTTTGAGAAAGAAGCAGAACGATGAAGAGGGTCATTTTCTGGTAAATGGATTGCAATCACTCGGTGAGACAATTTATGCAAAATGATTCTTGAAATAGTGTTTTGAGTATCTACAAAGATATTTTATTACCATTTGAAAAACTTCTCCAGCTTTTTGTAGACAACAAAGTCTTGTCTGCTTATCATTTATACGCATTTTTGCAAGTTCTTGGAACTTGACTATGAGGG
The DNA here is from genome assembly GCA_964035475.1 of Salix caprea. Lineage (NCBI taxonomy): Eukaryota > Viridiplantae > Streptophyta > Magnoliopsida > Malpighiales > Salicaceae > Salix > Salix caprea. The sequence goes on along the minus strand of OZ037749.1, from coordinate 7,334,854 downwards.
GAAAGAAGCTCTCAAAGGCTCAAACAGTTTGGAGCAGATGTAAAACTGATGGCCGGTCAGGCATGCTAGGGATGGCTCCCTTCACTTGAACACAGAGAGAAGCTGCTGCAGCTGTAAATATTTTGAGGGAATTTAGAGGACATCATTCAAATGAAAAATCATATAGAGATGTATAAATACAAACAAAAACAGCGAACACCAGTAAGTAATACCAGCAAATCTCATGCATTCCTCCTTTGTTTTGCCCTCCACGAGCGCCACAGCGAAAGCGGCAGTAAAAGTATCTCCAGCTCCAGTGGTGTCTAGGACTCTTGCAGCAGAAATTATGGGTTGTTTAATTGGTTTTTCCCCTTCTATGAATAAAGCTGACCCTTTAGCCCCAAGCTTCACTAGAACTTGCTTAACTCCCTGAAAGTACACATTAAATAATATAAAGTTCAGTGCCAACTTGCCAAGCATGGTTTCCTATCATTGAAACTATCCATTATAACGAGATGATCAAGTTACTCAAAGCAGACACTCGAATGAATGAGCTTTACGTAAATTCTGATTTTAAAGATATGATAAACATTTAGTTGGCGCAATACATTTGTCTTACTCAACGATCATATATTTAAAAGCATTGAAATGGAATTTTTAATATTTTGAGAATGAATGTGTGAAACAGAAATCAAACAATTGATTTCCATTAGCTGATAACAAAAGCTATTAATTGTCCTTGAAATATCCAAAACATGCCTTACAAAATTGTTAGGCAATTGTAAGAAACTACACTTTCGCTATGTTTGGCCATTAATTTTTCATCCCCCTCTACTTATGTTTGGCAAGATATAGTAGCGGAGGAAAACATCGAGGGTCACAATTTTAAACCTTGTGCAGGGAAAAAAATCATTTTTTGTGCCTTTCCCCCCCTTTAAAGAAAATAATACAAACTTTTTATTTTTTCTTCTTTTCCCATTTTGGACATAAACACATATTATTTTCTATGTATAATTATATTTAGCTTAAAATTTGATTTGTTTATATCAGGATTCACAAGCCTCCATAATTTTTTCAGCTTCTATCAAACATTCTTATAACTTCAACCTTCAAAACATTTTTATAACTTTCACATGTCAGTTGTCACCCTTTAAAACTTACCCTCTTAACATCTCACCTCATACCTGACACAAACAAAGCATTTAATGATATAGGGGTATCCAAACTCACCATTTTATGACACTTAACAACAGCCTGACCAATCTGTTCAAAGCTTTCAGTTGACATGCGAGTCAAACGTGCAAGTTCACTTTCATTTGGGCTGAAGATGTCAACAGCATTCAACAATTCTGGGGGCATTGGTGCATCCATTCCCCCAGCATCCAAAATAACAGGAACACCAGCGCTTCTTGCAGCCTAAAAAGAAACACCAAACAAGCTATGAATAATAATAATAATAATAATAATCAAGTCAACGGAAACTTGGACAAGAAAATGCAGAACCATTAAAGTCAACTAGCATCTGAGGAATAAGATATCTTCAAACCACAAGGTTACTCAAACATCCATGAAATTGTTATAAAATATCAATATTAATATTCACAGACAGGCAAATCAAAAGAACACAAGAGATATCTAGAAGATAAGAAATGTTGAAAGAATCAAACTAGTCAAGACTAAGAAGTGGCAACAGATATTAGTGCGAATGGCTTTACTAAAATATATAATAAGCATATATTCTGTCACATTTATATTTATGATCAACTTATATCAAGCAACCACAGAGAGCTCAAGCATTTGGGAGATTTAGTGCTACCTTAATGGTTGTGTTACCTGTGCAAGCAAGTCTTTGGGTATCCTCTAATTTGAGAAAAGAGTGTAAGATAAGTACAGTTTTTCCATTTCAAAATTCTGTCCAGTTCCTCTAAATTTTTCCCTGCCTGGTTTCATCCCATTTTTTCTTTATTTACACAATCTCAAGAAGTTTCAGAAGATCAAGTGAGCATACATATAGAGAAAGCATTTATATGATAGTTACTTCCAGTAATTCCAAGGGTTCAAGTTATCATCTTCACCCACTTACCTCTCTCCTTGTGTGTGAGTGTTGCTTGGTGTGAAGAAGCAAGCCAAAAACAAAACAAAAATCCCATGTCCATGCTCCATCAGGAACCCAACATTTTAATAGTGCAATGACAGTCAAATTTTATCATTCTTTGCTATTTCAATTTCTTATCTTCTGGCTAAACCAATACAAGCTAAAGCTTTCATTCATGAGAAATTAAAGAAGAGGTAACCTTCTTTACGGCTAAAAAATCTCAGTAACAAGTAAAAGATTTTACACTGACAGAGACATAGAATGGCTCAAAATATACCTAAAATCCTGGTTAATAGATGAGCTACACTTAAGGTAGCCACTTAAAAGAAAAATCAGACACCAAACTGCTTAGCTAATCTTAATTAAGATGGAATTGTATTAGCAATACATTATAGTGGTTATACTATGTTATAATGCAACAAAAGTTTTAATGCCTGAGATATTTCCTGGAAAGGATTTTATAATGGAAGTTACTCCTTTTAATTGAAATCAGTCAGCAAAGAAGGGAGCCCTACCTTTTGCAAGAAATACCATTTAGGTTGTCTACAGTAAAACATTAACCTTGGAACTCAACCAGTGGATTCTCAAAAATCTGATCCAAGTACTGTGGCAGACAGCATGAAGATGATGCCAGCTAGTTTTAGTCCTCCATAAGTGAACCATTTTTAACTTCACATCCAACACCTACAACACAACAATGCTAGACTGCTAGTTGCACTTTATTTCTGTGAAGTAGCTTACTATTTCCTCAACAAGATGTGCGAAGGAAACCTTTTGAAATTTGGAGTGCGCAGCTAATTAGATATCATGAAAATTTCCAGGGCTCAGCAGAGCACTCTGCATAGCATAGAGCAATAACTAACTTCAACTATAAGCAAATATTAAACTCACAATCTGGAAAAGGACGCTCAACATTTCCACATAGTGTAGAAGATCCTGGACCTTCTATAATATCCTTATAACAGAGAGATCCATTGCCTGAAACTTGGAAGTATCCCGAGTTCTTTCAATATTTACTGGTTCTTGAAAAACATAAATATGGTTTATTTTGAAGAACTTTGTCCACTAAAACTGTGAATCCATTCTTTCTTCCAAAAATTAAAATAACAAACAATCATTGACCTGTACATTCCTCCTATTTTTGTTTAACGAGTGACCTCTCTATCTTTGAAGCTTCTAGCAAAAACTAATTGTGATGGTCGAGAAAGGTGCTGCATATGGATTCACCTTTTTCTAGTCATATTTATTATTGGAGAAAGAAAGAACCAAGAAAACCAGATCTCAGTCTAGCTGGATAAACAAGTCCCAAAAAGAAAATCTAGGAAAAAGAGTTTGCAATCCATCACCAAATATGGACAACCATCAATTCATTTTGGTCTCCAAGAAATATGTCAAAAACTAAGGCAATCTCAACCACATTGTTATGGGCACAAGCAGTTGATTACAAGCTGAGAAGTGTACGTGGCAGCATGCTTCAAATGGCAGTTCTTATAGCAGTTATCCAAGTATCCTGTTTTAGCTGACAAGTTCTTACGGTAGTTTTCAATTCTGTAATTGTTAAGTTAATTCCATTTCATGTAACCATATTTCCATTATCATGTAATAGTTGAGGTAGTGCAGTAGTGGCACCCTCTTCGTAGGAGTCAGTTATTAGACAATGTCTTTAAATTGTAAGCAGAACATGGGAAAAAGATCAATCAGAAATTTCACTTTTATTCATATTGAGATCGTTGGGTTCTCTCTTGAATGAGCCCTTACATCTTTCAAAATAGGTCATAAAGGAAGAAAGTCGATTAAACACCTGTTATTACAAACAGACTTCACTGTCAATCACCCTGTATCTCGATCACAGGTTCGGGACCGTAACACACATGCATTTTCTTTGATCCTCCCATCATACCTTGATGAACAGTGTCAGTGAGAACAACAAAGCCTGATCCCATAGCCATGGTCATTCATCTGAGTTTATATTTATACAGCTAATGATATTCTTATCCAGAAACTCATTGTCTAATATCCAAAAAAATATCCAATCCAATTAATTTTACCCTAATTGATTCAAGACCAGTAAATTAGGATCACTGGTCAATCCATGCCCAAAAAGCAAAACATAATAAACTAAAACCTTCACTACGCAAAAGAAATCACTTAGTTCATTTACAAAATTGTTTATTTAGATGCAAGAAATAAAAAGCTCTGATTTTAAACCATAAACATGATCGCCACCAAACATGAATTGATAACAAGTGATAAAGAATTAAAAGAAAAGTCATTGAAATGCCTGACCTTTGCCACTTGAATATTAACTAAATCAGGTATTTCCCTTTGAAGCAAAACAACCCCAGCCTTCCTCACAACCTCCAAATCCTCATCGCTGAGCTTTTCAGGCCAGCAACTCATGTTAGCACCACCAACAATAATAATAGAATTTTGCCCATCAGGCTGCAGCATCACCACAGCATGTCCAGTAGGCGCATCACTCAGATTCCTCACACAATCAAGATTAACCCCACCATTCTTCAAAGCCTCAGTGATCAACCTCCCATGTGCATCCTCACCTACTTGCCCCACAAAGTATGTTGGATATGAAAGTTTTGCACCACATGCGGCCTGGTTAGCTCCTTTGCCACCAGCAAGAGTCTGTCCAGTCTTGGCTGAGATGGTCTCTCCTTCTTTTGGTAATCTATCAATCTCCACATATATATCGGCATTGGCTGAGCCAACAACTACTAGCGGAGGTGTATCGGGATTTTTGGTTAATGGGGTTTGAGGGGTTTTCGAGGCTTTGATGGAAAATGAAGGAAATTGGTGTTTTTTGTTGGATGGCTTCTGGTTCTGGTGACTGCTGAAGTGAGTCGGGTTTGCAAGTATTGGTTGTTTTATGGGATTCTTTTGGAGTTTAAGGTTGCAATGATTTGCTGGTGAAAATGACATTGCTTTCATGTTTTATCTTATCAGATTGATTTATGTTTAAGGAAGTTTGGATCAAAATATGAGTTTTGATTTGCGTTGTTAGATTGGCCTTTTGCTGGAGACTTTTTGTTCAAAGGATAAGAAGGCCACCCACTCAGCAGCACGCGGATTACACATCGACAACACTATAAGCATTTTACTGTTTTCACCTTTAAAGTTCAAAATATTTCTCCATCCATTACGAAGCGGGTTAGGGAGTCTGTCGCCGGAATGAGGGACATGTCGGCGTGGAGAATACGTCCCTTGCACCTGGCATTAATCAGCAATTCACGGCAATGCATATGTCGCTCATAGTTATAAATCCTGTTCTGTTCCGGCCGGAACGGCCCGTTTCAGTGCAAAATCCGGGACAAAACGGCGATGTTTTTGTCCCGGGTTGAATTCCGGTGGGATCCGGAAAATCCGGTCAAATTCCGGCCGGAACGCTCCGGTTCCGTACCGGGCGTTCCGTTCCGGGTTCATAAAAAAAAAGTCGAAAACCAAATGAAGAGGGAAGTAGACGAAGAGATTCACAGGACAAATCATTTAGCGTGTTGATTAGACTGGTTTCTTTGGGTCGTAAGAAACCAGAACTCTGTTCTTGTACTCCAACAGAATTTCACCATTTTTCAAAACACACAGAGCTCGAACGACCCTTCTATTGGAAGCATTCTTCCAGATCTTCAGAGGCCGGTCCAGATTTTGCTTCAAACCCTTTGGCAGACAAGATGGGTGCTGGATGAACAAATTCAAAAATGGATACATGGGGTTCACTCGGATTATTAGTGATGTGAAGGCCTTTCTGGAAAAAGATATGGTGGTGGGCGCCATGGATGGACAAGGGAGGAAGAACCTTGAAAACAAGTTATTTTTATTTGAGCTCGTGGTTGGAATTTTCAAGATTCATTTCTTGAGGTGTCCATGTTCTGCTGTTTTTCAGACACATTGACTGCAAATTGTTCTGATCGATGAAGCATTTTACCAGAGAAAGAAAGAGATAAGATATGCAAGTGGGAGTGCTATCGACAAACACGTTTTTTATTTTTTAAACGATCAAGATATTAGTTTTATATTAATGATGTAGAAGATATTTGATTTATATTTCTTTTATTTTAGAACATTTTACTTTCATAATATTTTAGAATTTTAGAGATGTTTCTAATTTTGAGATTATGTTTTTTTGACTTTGTGTTTGTATTGTATAATTTAAAGTTCATTTATCTTGAATTTAAATTATACTTGTTAAATTAATATTTTATTTTTTTTATATATATATAATTAAATAAATATGAACAGTACAAAACCGGAACGGAACGCCGGAATACACCGAAACCGGAACGTTCCGTTCCAAACAAAAAACCGGAACGATACCTGGAACGGATTTTACAACTTTTAACGAAACGCCGGAATTGTCGCTACAGAGTTTGTGATTAACTGGTCGGTGAAGGTGTGCTTGTATAGGTGGCACATCATTCTTTTAATAAAAACACTTTTTTTTGTTTTAAATTGTTTTTTTATTATTGATATATTAATATTAAAAACAGTTTATTTAAAAAAAAATCTGATTTCTTTAAAAAAAATCTGATTTCTTTAAAAAAAAAATTATCATTTCTAAAAGCAATTTCAATAAAGAAATATTAAAAAAACATATTTCAGTCATTTTTAAAGAATTTAAATGGAAAAATAATTAGATATTTCCACAAGAATTTGAAAGGATATCTACACCATTAGCGGTAGTGTTAAGAGTTGATAAAAATCATTATAGGCCCTTTAACTTTTAAAAAATCAGTATAACTTATTTTAAGTTGGGTGTACTAAGAGTGATACATTTTCCTTCTTAAAATAAGTTTTCTTACTCAAACTCTGGTAGGTTATTAAGTTTCTAGTGATTTTAATATTAGGTGACAACTCTTGAAAATATAATTATACCATAACCTCTTTTCACACATATATCTTGGGTGGTAGACTAATTGTTTATAGGTGTTGCACGCTTCATGATATAGATTTAAAAATATAGTATCGTGATGAAATATTAAATAGTCAAAATGAAGAGATTAAAGTATGACTAGATAAAGTATTTATAAATGATCCTTTAAAAGTTCTAGTTTTGATAAATAAAATTATATCTTTTTTTAGATACCTCACATGTTTATTAGAGTAGCTATTAGCTATAACCTTTTTAGAGTTTAGGTGGACCTTTTGCATGATATTGCATGAATAGCTTTTTTGTATTAATTTCCAAACTTTTTTTTATATGTAAATAATGATATATAAAAGTCTAAACACCTATTATAAGTGATAAATTATTGTAATGTATTGTTTTCTATCTCTTGGAATTATGTAAACTAATATATTAGGTTTTCATCATATATGTTTAAATATTTCATCTAGAAAACTTATAGCTAATTAATGTATTTAGTTAATGGTATTTGTATTGTAGAACTTGCTCATATGTCATCATTTTCTTTTTTATAAAAACATGTTTCATTTGATAATGGGATCAAGATATTTTATTCTATAAATGTGATAATGATAGAAAAAGTCTAGAATGATTGGACTATGATGTGAATTGGGACACGAGATCATAATGCATGACACTTAGATGTTGAATCTAGAGCATTAGAGGACTAAAATTAAAATAGCAAAAAAATACATGATCTATTCCAATTGGTTGACATGAACAAAATGACTTAGTCAATTGTTTGACTAAATATATAGATAAATTTGTTTTTGACTCAAATAGTTGATCAAATCAGTCAAATTGGTTATTAGTTGAATGTATCCTCTTTGTTATCAAAATTGGTTGAAACAAACAAAAATACATTAATGTGCATATATCTTGATGAGATAAGAAAAGATAAGAAAAAAATGCTAATTCTTTGGATATCTTTTGATAAATGATTGGATATGGTGCTTTCACATTGTTTTTTCATCATAATATCATGCATATAAAAAAACAGTAAAGACAACCTCCTTTTATATTTGCTTATTTAGGTATTAATTTTGATATGATTGGAAAATGCAGCTAATACAAGTAAGTTGTTCTTGTATCATTGTATTATTTTAATCTTTTTAGAATTTATATGTGACTAATTCTAAAGAGTACCTCGAAGGAATTTGTGATATTGCATTAACTAGAAATTGAAAATATTTGTGTTAAAAACTTTTAAGAATACTTAAGTAATTTAACTAATTGAGAAAAATGATAAAGACCAAAAGTCCCTTAATTGAAAGATAACCTTTTTTACTTTAAGGTTACATTAGTAATTTTAATATGAAATCAAAAGACTAATCAATCCCTTTTTAACTTGTAACAGAAAATTGTATCATAATAGAAATACTATTTGACCCATAATGCTTAGTTTAAATGCTTTTATGGCTAAATGATAATTTCACCATTATACTATTAGAATGAATAGTATTTTGTGTATTGTTGCATAATGATTTCCCTTCAAGAATTTTTTTAATAGATGTTTAGTTTTATAAACGTATTAGTAACATGAATTGTGATGCATTATGTTTTCTTATCCGCTTCATTATCTTACTCAACTAAGATGTTTTATACCTTTTTTTTTCTCAAATGACCTTTAAACTATATGTGTGTTGATATTATGGTCTAGAGTACTTTTCAAAAGTGTTTGATATTGAATATATATCAAAATATTATTATTATTATCAGTTTTTCTTACATCAAAACCTAAAAAACATCAATTTAGTTTTTTTTTTTTTTCAAGTGAAAAGCAAATTAAAAATTAGGTTATAATGCAAAAAAAAAAAAAAAATACTCAAATAAATCATTGCTTCACTGTGGGTTGGATTCTTAAAAAAATCTATACGAGTTTTTTTTTTAATGTGTTCTTTTTTATATTAAAAAAATCATAAGTGTAAATAAAAAAGCTTATGCATGAGTTTAATTAAATAAATCAAGATATATCTAAGTCAATAAATACAAAAACAATCATTAATGATAACTAGAGACCGCATTGAGAATTTAAGAGATAAATATAAATTAAGATATTTAATCTTGCAATAAAAGTCATTTATTTAATTGTGTCTAAAAATTTTATTTATTATAAAACAAATTTATTTGATCAAATAATAATAGAAATAGTCATGCACATGAAATAAATAAATAAAATAAAAGGGAAAATAATATTATGCAAAGTTGAACATATTTAAAAATTCTATCATTTTATATGAAAACCATGTAAAAAATAATAATATTTAACAAAAAAAGTAAACCAAAAATTTAAGATATAAAAATGGATATAAATATTTGATTGCAACTAATTCGATTCAGGCAAAATCAAACTCATATATTAGTGTAAACTTTCATACTGTCTAGTTTTACATTATTAAACATAACTTTCTATCAAATGATTTGATAAAGATAAACCTTTTTCAAAGATTTCAGAGGTGTTTTTCTATGTTATGGTAAGATTTATGGTCAATCATAATTCATGAAGGTCTTATTATATAGGTCAGGACAAGTTCTATGAATTTTATTATTTAATCTTTTTTATTTGTTGACTTCCTATTTGACAATGATTTTTTTTTCCTACAAGGATACGGTAGCATAATTTGGGTTTTTTTTTTAATTCTATAAGGAATTTTAAAGGAAGATAACGAGAGTTTCCATGTTTTGAGAGGATTCTTTAATGCTACAATTAATTATCCTAGAAAAACATGGACACTAAAGAGGAGACAACTTCAGCAATCAATTTCATAACTTGTTTTGGATATTTAAAGGTGACAACAAATATCATAGTATTTCTAGGATGAAGATTTCATTCATGTTATTATTTAAACTAGGAAATGTATATCTTAGGTTATTTTGTTTAATTATATGCAAAAGCTTTAGTTTATGTATTAGTTTGAGCTTAATTGATATTTTATTTTAGCTAGTATTTAAGGCTTGTTTGAATTAGGTTAGGGCTTATCAATTTAGGGGTTTGAGTCAATTTTTCAAGTGGAATAATATATGGGGATCCATTAGAGTTTTTTGAAGCATTGTATAAGTGTTTATATGCTGCAAAGCTATGCAACCATGAATTTTTGAAATGAATTTTGAAATAATTTTTTGTTTTATATTATGCAACATGTTTTCTTTACTAGGAAAAAGATCAAATATAATTTAACAAGGTATAATTGATATTTTGATGTTATTTGATTCAATTCCAATAATATTGATGTCTTAGAACAAGTTTTCATTGTGTCTCATTTCTTGAACTTTATTTTCATCTTTATTGAGGAAATATCATCTTTGTTTGGGTTGCTTGACCATATGATCTAGAGTTTGCATTAGTTGGTATCATCGCCAAGCTCTAAAACATGCCATATCCTTTTGTTATTTTTGTTTTTTGGTGTTTCTTTAAGTTTTTTAATGTTTTCATCTTTCATCTCTTTTTTTATGTCTCTTTAAAAAATTAATGTCATCTTTTTACTATCTCTATCCATATCAGTAGCATAAAAAAACATTAGATGAAATTTGAAAATTGATTCAATTCGACCATAAATATTAGATGAAATTTTTGCATACTTCACTTTTATTTTTATTTTAGTCTTTAGTCTCGTTCATATTTCAGACAAAATCCAGTTGCTACTATTGAGATTGTCATCGTGGTTTCAATTTACTAGTTTTTTATGCTTTAATTGCATATTAAGTCATATACATTTATTTGAATTATACAACTAAGTTGGTTCTTTTTGGTGTTGGATTAAGTTCTACAAGAGTTAAAAGAAGGTGAGATAAGGAAAAAAACCCTCAATTGTGACTCATCTTCAACCACTTCTAGTGACTCAAAAGTCAGATTTTGAATTAGTAGACAAAAATAACTGATTTTCCAACCATTTTTTCTATCATAAACACTTTAGAGACATTAAAAAACTCATTTGCGGTTTTATTGTTTTATAAATGGTCCTCAACAGCAAATCAACTCAAGTCTAAAAAGTAAAAAACATGTTGCAAGTAATGATACTTGAACTTGAATTAATGATACTAGGCTACTACTTATCGCACCTTACTGTGGGTTGGACTAAATTTTCTTTAAAGCAAAAACAAAAAGAAGAAAAAAAGGCATTGTATTTTTTCTCTATTTGCAAGTAAAATTTCAATAATGAGTTTTTAAATCTAGAAAGTTGATGTAAAACTTGGTTAAAAGTCTTATGGTGTAAGTAAATTACTGGTAAATTAAACATAATTACAAAATGGGATCATAAAAAAAGAGTAAAACTACCTAAAATAGGACAATATTGGATAATTAGAAAAAAGACAATATTGAAACTTTATACTTGTGGATTAAAGTCTTATCCAAACATAAAAAAAACACCTAAATTAAATGTGGTAAAGGGATTTTAAGGGATCAAACAAGAAATTTAAAACTCTGGAAGAGAATTTGAGCTGGAAAACCTATTCTCTGAAGCTAAAAAAGAAAGAAAATAGAGAGTAAAGGAAAGTTGAGATTTTCTTGCTATATTCCTTTTCATTTATTAAAATTAAATGGTAAGAAACATAGTACAAAAGTTTATTTAAGGATTTGATAAGGATTATGATGAGTTTTATAATGTAAGTTGTTAGGAAAATTTTGAATTTAAGATAAGTTTTTTAATTTGATTATTGTATATTTAAAATATATTGACTTGGATAAAAAAAAGTTAAGAAGTGTGTAAACTAAAGAAATGAAAAATAAGAGAAACTCTCCACCATGGGCAAGGTTTCAACTAAAGCATAAAAAAGGACAATTCATTTCATTTAATTCACATAAAAAAATTAGACTGTATGGTGTTCTTTTATATTAAAAAGCTAGTGGGTAAAGTAACAATTATAAAAAATAGAGAAGAAAATCATGCCCTCCTCTAAAAATAAGATTTCAGCCTAGGGTATGGATAAAAAGTTTTAATTTGTTTGATGAAATTGCTGTAAAATTGTATTTTTTTTTGTGTGTTCATTTACATGAGAAATATACAAGAAATGTACCAATTATTGAAATTTGAAGAGAATTCATACCTTATAGTTCGACCAAATAGATTAAAGAAGCATACAAAAATTCAAATTGAAATGACTTAGAATTTAACACAAATTGGTGATAATTAAGGTAAAGAAAATATAGGCAAACGATTGAATTGTCCAAAAAAAAACCCTAATTAAGGATAACAAGGATGGCGTTTTAGTTAGATTTGATATTGAATTTTTTTTAAATAATTTCAATTGGATCGTTATGAGATACAAATATAATAAATAAGTTTGTCATTTGTTTGGATCCATGTAAGGATTCAGAATTAAAACCCATGGGGTAAACCCAATGTAAAACTAGTTGGGGGCCTTGCCAGCCCATCCTAGAGATGTACGGTCCATTACAAAAACCCACCTCCAATTCTAGAGATATAGCATTCTCCACGCGGCAAATACAGAGCCTCCCATTTCCATCTGTCAAAGTCACTACAAGAGGGCCACGTGTCACCCAATTAAACCTCCGGTGTTTCCAGGACCACAATACGCTTATTAATCTACCCAATATAGGCTCCTGAATTAAGAAATAATTGTCAATACCTTCATCTACGGTCACTCATTGGTAAACAACATAGCCTCTCGTGATATCGATATCAGTCGATTACTTCTCTAGTCCCAACTATATTTTACACGAAAGAAGCTCCATTCTGTTCAAGGTCGGTCACAGCAATGGCTTTGAGTCATTGTAGTGTAAGCTTAACAACAACATTCACATCCATTTCTTCAAAATCCCAATTTGTTATTTCTCCAAAATCCAACCCTTTTACCTTGGATTCTAGTTGTTTTAAACTGTACAAAAGAAGCTCCATTTCTGTTCGAGCTATGGGTTCTTCCGCTTCTTCTTCTTCTCAGAAACCTGACAACATTCAAGGTCTACTCTTTCTCTATTTGATAATTCCTTTTCTTTTCGGTTTATATGATTCTTGGTTCGACTAAGTTTCTTTAGTGATTCTGTTCAAACGAGATGACACTCGTAACTTGATAGTACTGGTATATGTATTGGATATTGTTCTGTTTCATTTGTTTTGAGCTTTGCTTGTTTGTTTTTTCTTTGATAATTGTATTATAAGCAATTTATATGGGGATTGATGCTCTTTTAATGAGATTTTTTGTATTCTTGTTCTCTTATTTGTGTTAATTAATCGTGATGGTTTTCCTTATTCTTCTTTTTCTGAAGCTTTGGCCTGCTCGGAATTTGTGTGGTTTTTATAAAGAAAATATGGTTATGTGGTAGAATCATTTTAAATGAATAGAATTTGTCTGAGTTTTTCGTCAAAGATCACACATGGTAATGGCATTCTTCATGGCGGTGCTGAAATTTCTTTTGTTTTTTTGTTGGTCAAGTAATTTTTGTTTTTGGGTTTTCCCATGGTGTCGTCAGTGGGTTGTGTTATTGGAACTCTATATCACGCATTTGATGCTTCAAAATTCTCTGTGAAAAAGGTCGGAATTTTCTGTTGTTTTGTTTTGAGATAGGATTATTTGAACCAACTGGTGAGAGGATTGCGGTTGTTTACCTTTTCTTTCTTTTTCTTCCATCATGCTAGGTGACAGCTTCCTTACGAATCTTAACTCACCACATACCTTTCCCTTTTACTCCCTTCATCATTTGATCAAATAAGTAGTTGAACTCTCTGGTATAATTCACGTGGAAAGTTTGATAGTTGTGTTGCATCTGAAGGTAGAAAGATATGCTTTGATTAATTGTGATGATATATATTCAATTCAAATCGATTGTGTCCCGTGGACCATAACATGTCTTAAATTAAATGTGTTTAATCTCTCTTGTATTACCTAGAGTGTAGTCGGAGAATGAGACTGCAGGTTTCCTAGTCTATGTGTTATGTTGCACATCTTAAAAGGATGGTGATGTAAGTTTGATTTTCATCATTGATGGACATTCCGTGGTCACCATCTTTTGAATTGTTGATGATAGAGAGTGATGGTTTTGGAAACAATCTTATTCTTATATAAAACATGCAAGTTTGAGAGAACATGAATTCTATGAGATTGAGGATGGTAATGTCATTGAAATATAAGTTTGGGAGTGAGCTGATTCTGACAGAGTGTATCAACCATCAAAGTGATTTTGTTATGAGCTAAAACTGAGTTTGCTGAGACATTCCTCCCCTTCCAAGTACTTTCCTTGATTTCACCAAGCTCTAAATGATTTTTATTTGAATCAGAAACTACAAGAGACCTGGTTGACACAGTATCAACTCTGCAGATGAAATGCTTAATGATTTTATCTTTTATTATTTGCTTGTTCACATACAGTGAGAGATCCTTTAACAGAAGTTTATTTAGTGATCTCTTCGAAATATAATATTGCAGCTAAGGATCGAATCACTTTTCTCATTGGATTGGCCGTGTACAGAAATATATGCATTTAATGTGTTCATTTTAATTTTAGTTTTTCCATTGAGAGGTATAAAAGTATAATTTCTTTTCTCATTATATATACATTTAATGTGTTTATTTTAACGTCACATACTGCTTGACTCTTTGGCTAATGCGAGATGAGGTGGGGTTTTTATCTTTGCCACATCATGGTTTAACGACAATAGTCCTCAACTTTGGCTTCAGAAATAAGTATTTATTAGGGCAGATGTGTTGTGGTTGGATAATTCCAAAGGAAGGAAAGTCCATCACTTAACAATTAATTAGTATTTGTTATATCAGCAATCAGGGTAATGGGGTTATTGATTTTTCTTGAGGTTCTCAATTTGCATAAAAGATGATATTCTCTAACTGTACTGATCAAGTCAATTGTCTGATTTGATTCCTTGTGGCATGGTGAATCATATTGATTTAGGGAGATTATATTCTGAATGTTTTAATGACAAGGAACTGATCCTTATGATCTCTGTTTATAATCTTCTTGATACCTTAATGATTGAATGCTGTTTCTATTGTGGATCTTCACTACAATATGTCCATTCTGTATTTTAATGTGAGATTTCAAAATGCATTTTGACAAGTGCTAAGCCTTTGTAGTTCTTTATGTATTGATGTTTCTTGGCACTCTAATGCAATGCTTTCGATGATCTTATTTGTTTTACGAATCGAATTTATTTGCTGCTTTTTTTGGAGACAGGAGATGTTAACTATGCCTCTGTGAGTAATGAAGAATGGAAGAAGAAGCTTACAGCCGAGGAGTTTTACATCACTCGGCAGAAGGGGACTGAGAGAGCTTTCACTGGGTATGATTTATTTAATGTGCAGTAGGTGTAATTTTTACATGACTAAACCAAGGGGGCTTCTGTGATCTTCTCTAATGTCTTAAGGCTGGCTTACTTCATCATGATGAATAATTTTAAATTGAAAAAAGAAAAGGTAAATAAATGCAATCTTTCATGATGATTGAACCATATAAGACTTGATTATTTCCCACATCTATTTGGTTGCTGACCAGCCCTTTTTTATCTCTGTTTTGCTTGCCACTTGAATTGTTAATGGATAAAATACATTCATCCTGTATGTAACATAGATTATAAACATTGAAATTTGCCAATGCTTGCCATGTTAGAGGATGTAATGTAGAAATATATAATAGAGGAAAATAAGTGGGATTATATCATGGCTGATAACTCTAGGAAACATATACGACTAGCATATTTAAGTGCATGGTGGCAGGAAAAGTATACTAAATCTATGCTTATCATCAAAACTGAACGGAGCACCAACATACATATATACTGCTCTTTTGTGCCACCACTAATCACCGGTTTGCTAATATCATAAATTTTTCATTTTCAGAGAGTATTGGAACACCAGGTTTGTTAATATCATAAATTTTTCACTTTCAGGGAGTATTGGAACACCAAAACCCCGGGAACATACCACTGCACCTGTTGTAATACACCTCTATTTGAGTAAGGGTCTCTCTTCAATCTCTTGCTGGCGCAACTTTCAATAGAACTGATTGGAATGTGCTCTGCCTTGCAGATCATCCACTAAATTTGACAGTGGAACTGGTTGGCCATCTTACTATCAGCCCATAGGAAATAATGTGAAGTCAAAGTTAGACTTGTCAATTATTTTCATGCCTCGTCAGGAAGTTCTCTGCACGGCTTGTGATGCTCATCTAGGGCATGCATTTGATGATGGTCCACCACCCACTGGTAAACGTTATTGTATCAATAGGTAAGTATCGCTTCCTGTCCAGAGCTCTTAATTCTAAAGTTATATGTTTCTTGTGGACTCATTTTAAACATTGCTTGTCATATTTGCAGTGCTTCCTTGAAACTAAAGCCCAAATAAGAGACCAGTGATCTGGTAAATTTCGATTTCATATTAAAGTTAAGTGAGGCATTTGTATTGTATATGCACAAACTGCACATCACCTCAGTAGCTTCTCAAGCTCTCAATCCGACAGATGTTCAAATGCTTGTAAGAAAAAAACTATTATACAGAACAGCTGGTGCATCTAAACCAAAGTTCTTAAATGACATTTTGTCGGGTTGCAATCCAAATAAGCAATAAAATGACAGATCAATTATTTTCCTTTCTTTTCTCTTCCAAAACAACTATGTTGTTTGATGTTAACAGAAATTATCATGGCGTTGTATTACATTTCTCTTTTGTCCTATCCGAAGCCATTTATCTTTTCGAGTCCCTTCCCCTTCATTTCACTCCCCTGAAGCCTGAAGGTAGACTCATATGCACATGCCATCAAAAAGTTTTGGCAGGAGGCGACTGTTGTTGGACATATGAATAATGCATATTTCTAATTTGGATGACAAAAGTTTTAGCTTATTTTCGTTACTCTTTCTGTCTCTCTAGCCGGTGTGTGTGTGTGTATCTGAAACTGGAGTGGTTTAATTAGACCTGCATAACTGTGAAATTGGCGTGGTCTGATTGGACCTGCAGAATTATCCAACGAGGAGTTTTTCCTTGTTACATTGTTTCTATTTTTCTTGGCTGGCAAGCCTGGTGGTGTTGAAATTAATACTGTATATTTGTGTTGTTGGACATATGAATACTGCATATTTGTATGTGTTAGATGAATTGAATATAGGGTATGTCATCCGGGCTGTTATCTCACCCTCTCCTTTTTTTTGTCTTGTAAATTAATCTGAAAACTCGTTGGCATCGAGTTTTTAGATATAAATATTTCATAGGATGATATAAGAAGCATGAAATGGCATTGAATTTACTTAAGTTTTCCTTTTCTCTGTCTGGACAGCCCCCTTGTCTTTTCTCTCCTCTACCTCCTTGTTGCTTAGCCGGCTCTAGAATAATTACATTATCTGAAAATACTAAATTTTTTTAATTTAAAATAAAAAATAAAAAATTTTAATTTTTTTCAAAAAAAATTCTCAAAAGCACTCTCCATCACCCCTGTAAATGAATTCAAATCATGAAAAGGAATCATTGAACCCTATTTCTACGATATTCTTGGAAATTGTCAAATTTGGTGTCTAAGTAGACCGGGGTTGTCAATATCGTTCCGTTCCAGCCAGAATGGCCGGAACGTTCCGTGCCATTAAAAAAACCGAGACAAAATGACGTCGTTTTCATCTCGGTTTTAATTTCGGTCCGTTTCGGAAATATCGGCCAAATTCTGGCCGGAATGTCTCGGTACTGTTCCGGGTGTGCCGTTCCGGCCTTAAAATTCTCCTTATTTTGATTAACTTGTAATTGTGTTTCTAATTTTGAGATTATATTTGTTTGATTTTGTGTTTATATTGTATAATTTAAAGTTAATTTATTTTGAATTTTAATTATGCTTGTTAAATTAATATTTTAATTTTTATCATATATATATATATATATAATTAATTAATTATATATGAACAATACGACTCCAAAACGGCACGTCGAAATGCTCTAAAACCGAAACATTCCGTACCAATAGAAAAACCTGAACGGCGACCAAAAGGGTATTGACAACCTTGAAGTAGATATGTACAAGGGGAATAATTGCAGGGTAAAGGTCAAAGCTTATTTATTGAGCAAGAACAATGAAAACAAAAGATGAATAGCTTATAAGCAGTTTGCCAACAAAACTCATCGTTCCAACTTCCATGCAACCACCCATAATTTGTCTCTGCTTTTCTTCCCCCCCTCACATATCAGAGCTCTTCCACTCCCTGAAAAATATCGCATGAGGTTGGTCATTGAACTCCTATATAAGAAGAGAACCGTGAGGCCTCTTTTGGATTATTTTAGGTATTGTAGAGACAGGCTTCAAGTTATTATATATAGAACTTACATCAGTTAAAACCCATTTTAGAATAATAAATTGAGCAAATTTTGTCAAAGAATACTCAGTCGTGCGTTTGCTTTTGGGTGAAAATACGTGCCTAAAATGTCAATTACAGCCGAATTATAATATTGTGAAATACAAGAATCTGGCTGGAAGTGTGCAAAGCAGTGACACAAGAGAGACTCCCGAATGTCCAAGCTGCTGTAAAAATTCGCAACCCTCTTCGATGGCATTCTAAGTCACATCTGCCTTTTCCATGTTTAAAAATGTAGTAGATTTGCACTTGGGGTCTTGGTTTAGTAGGAAAAATGACTTGTTACCTTCCTCAACACCTAGGTTTGTGTCTTTCTGTACACCATGATTAATTCTCGGATTCATTGAACACCCTGCAAGTCCAGCGATCAGATTTGCACTTGGGGTCTTGGCCTAGCGGGGGAAGGGACTTGTTCCCTTCCTCAACACCTGGTGTACATGTTTGTCACCCCTGTGATGTCTTACCCGCTCGCTGAACTTGCAGGATATTCAGTGGATCCGAGAATTAATCATGGTGTATAAAGAGGGTCAAACCTATGTGTTAAAAAAGGGAACAAGTCCCTTCCTCCGCCAGGCCAAGATTCCAGTGCAAATCTACTGCATTTTTAAACATGGACAAGGCAGATGTGACTTAGAATGCCATCTAACAGGGTTGCGAATTATTACAGCACCTTGGACATTTGGGAGTCTCTCGTGTGTCACTGCTTTGCACACTTCCAGCCAGATTCTTGTGTTTCACAATATTATAATTCAGCTGTAATTGACATTTTAGGCACGTATTTTCACCCAAAAGCAAACGCACGACTGAGTATTCTTTGACAAAATTTGCACAATTTATTTATTATTCTAAAACGGGTTTTAACTGATGTACTTGTAAGATGACCCGAACAACTGGTTATAAGAAAAAAATTGGAAGATTTCTTTGGGTCAAATCAAAGCCCCACACATCTTTGATTGAATCAAGTCTGATAATTGATGTGATCAATAACATGGACTGCGAACAACTCCAAGCTAGTGGCCCCCTCGGCTCCTCTTCCTTATCGGCTCTCTTCTAACCTCACAAAAATAACTAAAAAGAAAATTAAAAATAAATAAACAGAGGTTCGTATAAAATAAAATAAATGTTTCTTGAGAATTTGGCTGAGCTGAGCGCCGGCGGGATGAATTTATTTCCCACATCTAGTTAAGATTTCAGATGGTAAGATAACCTGTTAAGAATTACTCAACTTACATGAACTATCCACCCAAGATATATATATATATATATATATATATATATATATATATATATATATATATATATATATAGGTTAAGAATTACTCAACTTACATGAACTATATATATATATATATATAGACACGCACTCTGGCAATTAAAATGAAAATAAAATAAATTTAGTAGTCTTTGGTGCTCAATTTGAGAGGAATTATTAAAGGGTTAATCGCCATATCCAAAGTGAAGTAGCATTTATTTTATAGAATTAAAAGGAAAAAAAAGTGGAACCAAGCTGTGGGATTTAAGGATTATATATTATTTTGTTAACGTTAAGATTTTTTTTTATTAGTATTTATTTTCCCAAACCTGCTTTCTTTCTTCTCACTAGAAAAAGAGTGATTCTTTAACTTGAAAAATCCTGCTTTTGTAATAAATAAATAAAATAAAAAAGTTAGTTTTGTGAAGTACATAGCTTAATTGTTTGTATTATTAGAATGAAGATACCCTTAACTTAAATTATTATTACTCGCAACTCCATTTGAAAAGAGAATAACCATAATTCTCGTTTTTTATCTTATAATTGATTAAGTTTATATTTGTTTCATTTATGTTTTGCTTTAATTATATTTTAAAGCATTTGATTAATTAATATATATATTCTGCACCGGTTTAACTAAAAATTTTAGCTGAAAAATAAATATAATTTTTAAATACATTTTTTTTAAACTTAATCATAAAAACTATACTAATCACATACAGTTAAACAAGATTTATGCTATAGGCATGATCATTATACAAGTCTCCAATAGATGTAGCGTGGTAATAAAGAGTTTAAGATCTGTGTTTTAAATCTCAGGTTCAAGTCAAAACATGCCCATCTTATAAGAATCTAGGGCAACTGAGATTTTACTCGCTCAACACGGTTCCATAAAGAATTTCTAAATAGGTGGAGTTTCTTGAATAATTTACTTTTGATAATTATTCAACAATTATTAAACATTTGTTTTTCCTTCTCTTTTCTTAAAGTATAAACACAAACACACATTATTTATATATTTTGATTACTCTCCCTCGTCACCACATGACAAACATTTTATCCACCGATCTCTTCCATAACACTCAATTTATCAATACAAGTGAAAATTAACTTTGAGAAAAATGGGATCAGCTGTAAGAACAATTTACTTGACCTAGCTAACTGATCATATAGTCTATCACAGATGTTATCTAACCCGTAAGCATACAGTATTTGAGTTTAAACTTCACTTAATAGATATTCTGATACGAACTTGCAGGACTAATAATACACAAAACATGTCTAGAAACTAATCCTTACATCCTTAATAATTACTCTTATAATAATTCATCTTTTTAATCTGGCTCCATACAATGATTAACAGATGAAATTAAAGCCCTTAACCTTATAAGAAGAAAAGGGCCACTCGAGGGGAACCGAGAGGAAGTTTGAAAGACATGTCATTTATTAGCTTTACATTACAAGTTGGCCAATGATCAATTCCTCCTAATCAATAATTATGAAACTGCAATTTCTACAAGTTTGAAAGTAACATCAATGGCTACCAATCATAATTAATTACAAGTCAGTCTCTCCAACACCCATCAACCATAGGCGCGCAGCTTAGTTTTTTCTACAGAATATCTTCGAAGCACACACACACATGTATATATATATATATATATCGACAACAAAGAAGAAGACTAATATTTGTTGAGCTATCACTGTGCTAGGTCCACTTCAGAGTTTATCCACTCATGGTGCCGATCAGCGCTTGGTTTTGATCATCCATTATATCATGATAGATGACATTTGATGCTGCACCTGAGTTAACCCCAAGCTGACCCACTAGCGCTATACCAGCAGGCATAAAGCTCGTCAAGCTGCAAAACCTCACCGCCCGCTTCCTCATCAAGAGAGGAGTTAGAAGAAACATTAACAGGAGGTTGAGCTGGTCCTCGGTTCAGATCGAAAACCATCTGCTGAGCCCTACTCAACTCTTCTTGAAGCTGCGCCACTTCTCTTTCTAGCCGCCTCCTATCGGCTAATACGTTCTCTAGTTTCAGATGAAGTGTATTGTAGTCAAGCTCAAGGTTTTGTGTCTTCCATCTTGCTCTCTTGTTTTGGTACCAAATAGATATTTGTCTCGGGGGCACCCCTAGCTGGCTTGCAAGCTGCGCCTTCAGCTCAGGCTCAAGCTTCTTGCTGGTTGTGAAGGTTCTCTCAAGGAGCCTCACTTGGTCTTGTGTTAGCCTCTTCTTCCTGCTGCTGCTGCTGCTGTTTTGGTGTTTTGACAATTGTTGGTTTTGAGAATGGAAGAGATTCATTGATTTGGACGTTGGAGGATTAACCTGAGGAAAATAATTGTACTGGAAATAACGCTGGTTAAGGAAAATGATGAGTTCGTTCCCCTTTTTATAGGCTAGAAAGGGGTTTCGGACTTCCAAAATATTTAATAAAATGAAAAAATGTTTTGAGAGATGGAGAGACAAATACAGGCGGCTATATAAATAATCAAGTTTACAACTGTGGAGCCATGGCACATTTTGCGAGAGGTCATCACGTGGAAAGGGTCCTACTCGGTACCCACAATTATAATTACACAATTATAACACACTGCGGCGATTAATGAAATTATATTTATTTTCTTTTTGGTGAAGGTTATTTTTTATTTAAAAATAATAAAACATTAACTTTAATTTAAAAAATAATAATCGGGTCGCAGTGCAAAACAATTCCTCGATTTACTAGATTCATTTATGACAAATGTCTTAGTTTGGTGATCCTTCATTCCCTCTTCTACGGAAAAATTACAAGTTCAAGCTGATGTGGTTTTCCATATATACAAATAGTTTAAAAAAGTAGTTGATAAATTGATGTAGAATTAATTTTGTTATCCAGAATTCAAAATAAAGTCATGCATGTTTCCTGTTTGCAGCCTGACATTGAATGGTGAGAAATTATAATTATATCTCTGAATCATCTGAATTATTTCAACCCATTGATAATGAAGATTAATCATGGATACTAATTGTCTGATTTTCTTCTTAATAAGAGAGAAAAATCAGCTAACAGATATTGAAAAAGATCATTAATTTACCTATAAATAATAGTTTGTGTATTCTTTCTATGACTATCGATAAACACAGATCAAAATGATTCTCTTAGATAATGTTTTTTTGAAGTTGTTCTGCTGCTATGTTGAAATTTTTTTCTAAACTTGAGCAAAAATAACTGATAATATTTATAATTTAAATTTTTGTTGTTATGTGTATTTATCATTCGATTATATAAAGTGAATTAACATGAAATCAATAAATATTTTATGTTTGTGGTTTGAAACATGAAGCCCTCCCCATAACCAAGTCTCTGTGAATGCGAGACAATAGACAGTAATGAGCCTTAAACAAATATTATAACAAATCTTGACTAACCCTAGCAATAAGCAAAAGAAGTTGAAAAAAAGAGAAGGAAAACTGCCACTTGCTTTTTTAGGATTACTTGATTCATACAAAGTTAAATGCTTTGGACAGATGAGGTGCGCTTCAAAACTGAAGAATTTGACCGTCACTTGTCGTTTATTTGATCAGTGCTTGCGTTCATGTGGGGCGGCTGCACGCCACCTGGATAAGCTGAAGGTTAGAATTCTGAAAGTCCATGCGTGCAGCAAGGAGCTTCAACGCGACCGTCATTGATTTATAAGACATTGCTAGAAGTTTGAAAAATCGATAACTGGTTGAGAGAGAAGAAATATATGTGTGGTCGGGCAATACTAAAATCTTAGGACCCGAGAAACCCTACAGCAGAAGAAACAAATCAAGGTTGTCAATACTGTTTCGGTTGTTGTTCTGGTTTTTCTACTGGAACGGAACGTTCCGATTTCGAAATGTTTCGGCGTGTCGTTTCGGGGTTGTACTGTTCATATATAATTAATTAATTATATATATATATATATAATTAAAATATTAATTTAACAAGCATAATTAAAATTCAAGATAAATTAACTTTAAATTATACAATATAAACATAAAGTCAAACAAACATAATCTCAAAATTAGAAAAAAAATCATAAGTTAATCAAAATAAAGAGGATTTTAAGGCCGGAACAGCACACCCGGAACGGTACCAAGACGTTCCGGCCAGAATTTGGCTGGAATTTCCGGAACAGGCCGGAATTAAAAACGACGTCGTTTCGTCTTGATTTTTTTAACGGCACGGAATATTCCGGCTGGAACAAAACGCAATTGACAAGCCTGAAACAAGCAACCCGGCTAGGGTTTGGAAAGCAAGAATAAGTGGTGTATGTTCACACTCCACCGCCTTCTTAGCCAACTAATCCGCCGCCTGTATCGTTTTGCTTCTTTGTACACATTGTAACTAGGAAGTCCCCTGTCGGCGTCCATTTCCTAGATTTGGTTAGAATTTGTAGTCATTGATGATAATTCGATTTGAATAAATGTAATTTAAAACACTACTTATTTCAATGTTAAGGAATTCAAATAAAATAATTATTTTATACACCAAATGCATTACACTAGATAGTTTTTCTAAGTAATTTTTCAGTTATATCATTATTTATATATCTCAAACATTGACGAAACATCAACTACGTTCTCCCTCTTACCAATCATACATATAAAATAATTTATAGCCGTCAGAAAAAAATTTAAATAGGTATATTATAGGCTTTGATATAAAACAGTCTCATAGATTTTCAAAGTAAAATCGGAACTTAATTTTTGCAAGGAAGAAAAAAAAAGAAGGAATTGAGGCAGCCCTCTAGCACTTAAAACTTTGTTTGACATTGCAATGTGTATGTTGAGCGACCGAAAATGTTTTTAGACTGATTATAACCTCAAAAGTTATTTGATTTTCATTGTATAAATTTGCGATTTGTCTTAAATTATGGTAAAAACTTGGGTTAGAAAAAAGCTACAATTTTTAGTTTCTTTTTTTAAAAAAAAACTTATCTTTTTACATTGCAACCGTAAAAGCTATCATAATTTTAAGCACGCACTTAGGTAGTAAAAGCTATCATAATTTTAAGCACGCACTTAGGTAGAATGCTCAGGACCATTCACAAACAATTTTTTAAAATTCAAGTATGAAAAAAAAAAATATTTTTGGGTTGTGGGTAAGGACAGACAGACCATGGTATTTTAGATGAGATGATGGAGAAGAGTTGATCTGCAAGTTGAACTGCGTGTGTTGGGTTGTTTTAAGAAGCAGATTAGTACTAATGCTGTTTTAAGAAGCAAATTGGTACTAATTAAACTGTGGAGATCAGTTCTGGGTTGAAAAAAAAATTCTCTTATTTTTTCTCAGAAAATAGAATCTCCAACTAATCACAGTGATATTAAATATAAACTCAATTTCATGTCTGAAATTATTGGTTTCAGCTTTGCTTCATTGTCTATCATTTAAGAGACCCGAAATGTATAGAATATTATCAACAAATAGAAGACATCTTTAAATAAATAATTATTATTTTTTGCTTATATAATTTTCGCTTCAAGGTTTTGCTTATTCCAGTTGTGAATCCCTACACTGGTTTTTGATTTCTCGGATTGTAATGTATCATTTGTAATTCTAGTTAGTGATCCTTAAAGAGTGTTAGGTTGGAGATTTTTGTTGGTAATTGTTGAATATCAAGATTGTTTCTATTTTGAGTATTAGGGAATTCGTTGAAGCCATAAATCATTTAAGTTTCACATAGTTGGTACTCATTACGCTGAATTCTTGATGCTTTAAACAAATAATTCTTTATTCTTGTAGTGATAACTCACTGTCATTTTCACAATTGCATTGAAATGATGAATAACATATCCAATTTATAGTTGACCACAATCCTCTCTGACATTTGTTATTTGCTAAGATTTGAATATATTGTTGTTGGTTATGTTCCTTCATAGTATTTAAGTTTTTGTTTTAATGTTGATTTGTTTTTGTTTTTCAAAGTTTTACAAGATATCATGGATAATCATGAATCTATGGATAAAGCTGCTTGGACTACAGAAATGTTGCATATATTTTGTGATATATGCATTAAGACAATTAGCATGGGAATGAGACCGAATACTCATTTCGATAGATGTGGATGACAATTTATTTTGACATCAATTAAACAACAAACGAGTCATGCGTTCTCCAAAACACAGTTGAAAAACAAATGGGATGCATGTAAAAAAGATAGGAGGATATGGACCAAATTGATTGCTGAAACTGGTGTGGGTTTGAGTTACAAATTAGGGACAATTGCGGCTAGTGATGAGTGGTGGAATTCAAAAATTCTGGTGAATTTTTGTCAAACTAACTATTCCATGTCATTCTTTATGTTTTGTTAAGATAATTATAAGAAAACTATTTGTTTTATGCGGGTAATAAGAGGGGCAAAAAAATTCAGACAGTCCAGTACTGAGCCTTCGTTGAAGTCGAAATTTGATATAATGTTCTCTGGAGTCGTCGCTACTGGACAATATGCATCGGCACCATCGTCGGGTGCAGTTGGTGCCAATGAATTCGATTTGGGCACAAGTAATGTCGATCTGGAAGGTGCTGATTTGGAAGAAAGAAGCGGGGATTCAGAGGAGAATGTCAATGAGGATTTTGAAAATTATATTTCTCGAGCGTTGGGGGGTGCATATGTCTACTAGTAGCAACACAAAGAGTAGTGGCAAAAGAAAAGAAAGAGAGCACCCGGAGTCGAGAGCTAGAAAGAAAAAGTCATCTGGAATTGGTGCTCAACTAGTATCAATGCAACAATAGCTTCTCGACAGCATGTCTAGTAGGAGTGATTTCACTTCTGCGAATAGGGATTTGCCGGGTTGCAGTATTCGTGAAGTATTGGCTGAGTTCCAATCAATACCTGGTTTGACAAATGATGATAAATTTTTTGACCTAGCTATTGTGTTTCTAAATGTGTGAAGAAATAGAGAACTATGGGCTAGCATCAACAGTATTGAAAGAAAATACAATTGGCTTCAACGAAACATCACGCGCCAAAAAAAAGCTTAACTACAATGCTCTGAATTTGTTTGCCTATTTGTTTTTTATATTTGTCTTCCTTCAGTGTGTTACGTAAGAAGTAATTTGTTGAGCACAGTTTTTTTAGTTACGACTTTCGTATTGAGTTATTTCGATGTTCTAAAATATATTATTTTGTTACACCTCTTATATTATGATTTAAAGATTTTTATTTATTTTGAATTATTGTTCTCATTGTTATTAATGAATGTTTGTTTGTACTAGTGAATAAAAATATTGTTAAGAATATTAAGAACATATTGTTTAACCATGCAAGTTGTCTTACAAACAAAAGAGAAAATTTATTTTCTTGATTAATTGACATTAAAAACGAAAAAAATTGGATCTTAAATAGTTGCTAAAATCAATAATACAAAATTGCTACAATTTAATACTTAGACTTAAAAAAAATGGTTTCTTGATTAATTGACATTAAAAAATGAAAATTAAAGGAATATGACATGAAATGTTGAATAATTGATAAAAACAAAAAAAAAAAAGATTGACATGTAGTGTTGAATAATTTGAAGTGAAAAAAAATGATAATTGGAATCTTGAATAATTTATAAAAACAAAAAAAGATTTGACATGAAGTTTCATTATATTGATAAAAATAATTTGGTGAGAGAATAAAAAAAAAGTGTCCAATTTACTTGAATTATTAATTATATTATATTATTATAATTATTAAATCTATAATATTTTAAATTATATATATATATATGCCCTTTAAAGTAATTTCACAAGTTAAAAGTAATATGAAAATCTTGGTAACCAAACACATGAAACTGCTTTTCATTAATCTCAAACTCAAAAGCAGTTTTAATCAAACACTTCAAAACTTATTTTGAACTACAGCTTTAAAGTGCTTTTTATGAAACTACTTTTTTAAAACCTTAACCACAAAAGCAAAAGCAATACTAAACACACCCTCTATCTCCTTCACACCTAATAATTCCTTTCCCTCTCTCTTGTTTTTCTCCTTTACCATTCTACCCCTTCTAATTCTTCTTTCTCAATTTTCGATTTTTTCTTTTTCCTTTATTTGATGAGAGTTAAAAATGGTAATGCTTAATTAAAATTATTATATATCTATTAATAAATATATTTACAAGATAAATTATTATATATCTATTAATAAATATATCTATTAATAACTTGTGGTCCATATAAAGGGGAGAGATATCATTTACAAGATTTTTGACATCGTGGACAACCAAGTGGACGAGAAGAAGTGTTTAATCGTGCACATTCATCACTACTATCATAACCAAATTTTGGGTTATTCCCCAAAACTACCCGAAAATAACAAAAAAATAAAATAAAAGGGGTTGGTGTCGGTAGGAAAATCAAGGTGAAATTTTGGATGTTTTTGAGAGTTCGATCGTACTTTTTTTTTGTGTGCCCAAAATAAAGGAAATTGCAGATTCAAGGCTAGAGTAATTTATTATCGGATAAATATGCGTAAAAATTAAGTCGACATATATGATTATATTTTATGGGTCAATTTGATTTAATCGTTGGTCGATTTAAAAGTATAATTATGTTTGAGAATTAATTTAGGGTCTGGTCGAAAGATTTAATTATGTGCAAGGATTTGATTATATTTTAAATTTGCCAAATTTATTTTATTAAGGGTTTAATCGATGAGAAATCAAGTTCTTGAATTTAATTCGGATTCAATTGATGAGGTTGTAATTTTCAGAGACCGATTTGAATTTTTTTCAAGCCAATTATGCGAAATCGGGGGCCAAATTGAATGAATTGAGAGTCTAATGGTTAATTGGGGGTTAAATCGTGCAAATCAGAAACCAAGGACCAAAATAAAAAAGGCGCGCAAAGCTAAGGTTACTCTCGAAATTTTAACGGGGATGCAATTGCACAAAATTCATAAGTTTAAATCCAATTGAGGGTGAAATTAAGACAATTACAAATTGAGGGACCAAATCGAAATTTTGCCCTCTACAAAATCATTTGAAAATTGCAAGCGTGCTTGCATTGTTCAGTCACCTGAATAGTGCAGGGCACGCCTCTGTGAATTCAAGCGGCGGCAACCCATCGGTGCACGCCAGGGGCAGCCGAAGGGTTGCCTCCAGCCTATAAAAGGCATGCCCATGCATGCAGAGAAGGGGAAAAAGAAAAGAGAACAGAGGGGGAGAAGAAAAGGAGGAGGAGGAGGAAGAAATAATACAGAGAGGGGAAAAATAACAGAGAAAGTGAGGATTGAGAAGAGAAAATCATGAAAAGAGCTAAGAACAGGGAGGAGGAAACGTCACGTTTGCAGTGAAGGAAGATTGAAAAAAACAGAGAGGTTGCGCCAACGTGACAGAGCCAATTTGCACGTAAAAAATAACACAGAGACAGAGTTGGGGAGGAGAGGAGAAACTCATGTAAAGCAACAAAGAAGACAGAGCCAAATTTACGTAAAAATTTGGTTAATTTTCATCCCTATCTCCGCAGGCATCAGCTCCCTCTTCCACCTTCGTTTCTCACCGTCAGTCTGCTCTTTCTCTCACTAAAACCAGACGCCAGCCTCTCTCTCTCTCCTCCAACACCCATCAACTCCGGCCACCACGCACAGTCCTGTCATCACCAGAAGCTGAAAGGATTATTGCTCACGGCTTGATAAGTTTCACAATGCTTGTTAGTGTTTGTTACAGTTCGTTATTTTCAATTGTAAAAGTTGTTATTTCTTGTTATTTCTGTTTCCTTTAATTCCCTGTACACATGCATGTTGCATGTTAAAATTAGTTATAAGTTTGTTTCTTCAAAGGCTATATCAGCCAGGTCAATCACATAATATGATTGAACTTCAAAATCCAAATCCTTACGTCCAAAGTTAATCAGTTCTTCTTCTCAGCAAAGTAATTGTTCATTCAATTATCAACTGTTCATTCAACTATGAATTAACATCTGGTATCAGAGCTTGACAAATGGCAGCAGAATCAAGCAACTTCGCACAGCCTTCCATTCCTAAGTTTGATGGAGATTATGAGCATTGGTGCATGCTCATGGAAAATCTCTTACGCTCAAAGGAGTACTAGAGCGTAATTGAGATAGGTTGCGTGGAGAGCACACCAGGGGAGACCTTGACAGCAGGGCAGAAGAAAGCCATGGAGGAGATGAAACTGAAGGACTTGAAGACCAAGAATTACTTGTTCCAGTCAACAGATAAGTCTATCTTGAAGACAATTGCTCAAAAGGACACAGCCAAACAAATTTGGGACTCTATGAAGATCAAGTACCAGGGGAATGTTAGAGTCCAGCGTGCACAGCTTCAGATTCTGAGAAGAAACTTTGAAGTATTGGAAATGAAGGTTGGAGAGTCTGTAACAGACTATTTTTCTAGAGTTCTGTTGGTTGCAAACGATATGAGGAACTTTGGAGAGAACATGACAAGTGAGAAGATTGTTGAAAAAATCTTGCGAACACTTACTGAAAATTTCAATTACATCGTTTGCTCGATCGAGGAATCAAACGATATAAACTCCCTCACAATAGATGAACTACAGAGCTCACTACTTGTTCACGAACAAAAATTCAGGAGAAACAGAGGAGATGATCAAGCACTGAGGATTTATGATGAACGTTTTGGTGGCAGAAACTGAGGGAGAGGTAGCTACAGAGGAAGAGGTGGTGGAAGAGGATCTCAAGTGTATAGCAGAGCCACAGTAGAGTGTTTTAAATGCCACAAGCTAGGACATTTTCAGTATGAATGTCCTAGCTTTAAGGGAGCAAATTATGCAGAGATATATCAAGAAGAGGAGATGTTGTTAGTGGCACATGTTGATCTGCAGAAGAGAAACACAAGTTCCGCAGAACTGAATCAAGAAGAAATGTTGCTGCTCATGGCTCATGTTGACATGCAGAAAAGAAATGGAAAGGATGCTTGGTTTCTGGACTCGGGTTGTTCAAACCATATGTGCGGGGAAGAAGGTATGTTCACCAACTTAGAGGCAACATTTCAGCATTCAGTTAGGTTGGGAAATAATAGCAGAATGAAGGTAATTGGGAAGGGAAATGTGAAATTGATTCTGAATGGAATAATACATGTGTTGAGTGAAGTGTATTATGTTCCAGAATTAAACAACAATCTTCTAAGTATTGGACAATTCCAGGATAATAGTTTAGCAATACTTTTCAAGGGGGGATTATGTAAGATTTATCACCCAGAAAGGGGTTTGATTTTGTTGGTTGAAACTCAGAAGATGGCTGGTGTGGCTACTGGTGTGCAGAAATGTTTGCATGTGAATTCCACAGACTTGTCAAGTCTGTGGCACAGACATTATGGACATTTGAGCTTCAAGGGATTGCAAACATTGCAACAGAAGGGAATGGTCTGTGGTCTCCCTCAGTTCAAAATTGCAGAAATGGTGTGCACAGGTTGCTATCTAGGGAAGCAACGAAGGGATGCAATCCCAAAGAAGAGTGTGTGGAGAGCATCCAAACACCTTGAATTAATTCATGCAGATATCTGTAGACCCATTTCACCTACATCAAATGGTGGAAAAAGATACATATTGTGTCTAATTGATGATTACAGTCGAAGGGCTTGGGTGTATCTACTGGCAGAGAAGAGTGAAGTTTTTCAACATTTTAAGAATTTTCAGAAAATGGTTGAGAAAGAGAAAGGGCTGCCTATTAGATGCTTAAGAACAGATAGGGGAGGAGAGTTTAATTCAAGAGAGTTTACAAATTATTGTAAGCAAAATAGGATTAAAAGGAATTTGACAGCCGCATACACACCACAGCAGAATGGCGTGGCTGAGAGGAAGAACCAAACCGTGATGAATATGGTACGTTACATGATGATAGAGAAGAAAATTCCTAAGAGGTTCTGGGATGAGACAGTGGTATGGACATTCTATGTTTTAAATAGGTGCCCATCAACAGCAGTGAAGGAGGTAACACCGCAAGAAGCTTGGGGTGAAAAGAAGCCATCTATGGAACACTTTCGTGTTTTTGGCTGTCTTGCACATGCACATGTTCCCCACGAGAAAAGGGGAAATTAGATGACAGGAGTATCACCTGTATCTTGCTTGGATTCAGTGAGGAGACGAAAGGCTATAGGTTATATGATCCTATAGCAAACAAGGTCATCGTTAGCAGGGACGTGATCTTTGAAGAAGAAAAGGAGTGGGACTGGAGTGTGGATTATTAGGATCAAATCTTGTTAGATTTGGAGTGGGAAGATGAACATGAAGTAAATGAGAATGAGAGTGCAAGTGATGTTGCAGAAGGCAGAGATGATGAGGGAAATGAGACAGGGGAAGCTGTAGAAATTGCAGCTGAGATTGCAGATGAAGCAGCTGTTGAAACAGAGGAGTGCACTGGTGCTGTTGAGACTGAAGGGAGAAAAAGGCATGCCCCAGCTTGGATGCTAGATTATGTTGATGGAGAGGGTCTAGGTGAAGATGAAGATGAAGCATATGTGACATTGGCAGTTGATGAAGAAAATTTTGATGATTTGGCTGATGGGGAGAATTTTGCAGAAATGAAGAATTCTGGGGATATTGATGAATATGCAGCAGACTTTGAAGATTCTGCAGTTTTTGGTGAAAATGCAGATGTTAACAAGGGAATTGATGAGGCTGCAGACAAATATGAAATTGCTGATGTGGATTCCTTTTATTTTGAAGAAGCAGTTAAGGAAGATAAATGGGTTCGGGCAATGGATGATGAAATTACATCTATTGAGAAGAACAATACATGGACACTAACTGAGTTGCCATCTGGATGCAAGAAGATTGGCGTTAAATGGGTTTATAAGAGCAAGTATAATGAAACCGGGGAAATTACCAAATATAAAGCGTGTTTGGTGGCAAAAGGTTACTCACAAAATCATGGAATAGATTACACAGAGGTGTTCGCACCAGTAGCAAGACTGGATACAGTGAGAATGATCATATCCATGGTTGCGCAAAAGGGTTGGAAGATTTGGCAGCTGGACGTAAAATTAGCTTTTCTTCATGGGGAATTAAGCGAAAGTGTGTATGTTGATCAACCATAAGGGTATGTAAAGAAAGGGAAGGAACACCTGGTCTACAAATTGCACAAGGCGCTGTATGGATTAAAACAGGCTCCACAAGCATGGTTTAATCGAATTGAGGCACACTTTCTTAAAGAAGGTTTTGGGAAGTGTGAAAGTGAACAAACACTTTTCACAAAACAAAGTGGTGCTGGTAAGATAATAATTGTGAGTAGTTATGTTGATGATGTAATTTTCACTGGTGATGACAATGGTATGCTGTCAGAGTTCAAAAATTCTATGCTAAAAGAATTTGACATGTTAGACTTAGGAAGCATGCATTTCTTTCTTGGGATTGAAGTTTTGCAAAGAAATGATGGTATTTTTATATGCCAACAAAAGTATACTTTGGAAATTATGAAAAGGTTTGGAATGTCGGAAAGTAATGAAGTGAATAGTCCGATTATTCCAGGTTTCAAGATCAACAAAGATAAAGAGGGAATTTGTGTGGATGAGACACATTTCAAACAATTAGTGGGAAGTTTGATGTACCTTACGGCTACAAGACTAGACATGATGTTCGATACGAGTCTGGTAAGTAGGTATATGGCAAAGCCCACTAATTTACACTTGCAGGCTGCAAAGAGCTCTTAGATATCTAAGAGGGACTGTGAGCTACGGTATTTTCTATAAGAAAAGTGGAAATGGAGAATTGTGTGCTTATACAGACAGTGATTATGCGGGGGATGTGGAAGATAAAAAGAGCACAAGTGGATATGTTTTTTTGTTAAACTCTGGTGCAGTTTCATGGTGTTCAAAGAAACAACCAATTGTTACTCTTTCAACAACCGAGGCTGAATTCGTGGTAGCAGCAGTGTGCACATGTCAAGCCATATGGATAAGAAGAGTGTTGAAGGAGCTAAGGTACAGTGATGAAGATTGCACTCATATCTGGTGCGATAATAGTTCTACCATTAAACTTTCAAAAAATCCCGTAATGCATGGACGTAGTAAGCACATAGACGTAAGGTTTCACTTCTTGAGGAATCTTACAAAGGAAGGATTAATTGATTTGGTTCATTGCGGAAGCAAAGATCAGTTAACAAACATAATGACCAAACCACTAAAAGCTGATGTTTTTCAAAGGCTTCAAAGTTTGCTTGGGGTATGTGATATGACTGAATTAAGCTAGTTTCTTTGCGGTAACTAGCTTAAAGGAGAGATTGAAAGGATTATTGCTCACAGCTTGATAAGTTTCACAGTGCTTGCCAGTGCTTGTTAGTGTTTGTTACAGTTCGTTATTTTCAGTTGTAAAAGTTGTTATTTCTTGTTATTTCTGTTTCCTTTAATTCCCTGTACACATGCATGTTGCATGTTAAAATTAGTTGTAAGTTTGTTTCTTCAAAGGCTATATAAGCCAGGTCAATCACATAATATGACTGAACTTCAAAATCCAAATCCTTACGTCCAAAGTTAATCAGTTCTTCTTCTCAGCAAAGTAATTGTTCATTCAATTATCAATTGTTCATTCAACTGTGAATTAACAGAAGCCACCCCTTAACCCCAACATCCCAGTCACCATCTCGGGCGAAGGTAGAAGCAAATCCACCATCGCAGCAAGCATAGCCCGTCATTTCCGGCGCCCATTCCGGCCACCACAAGCCTCCGTTTTTGACGCCACCACCACAGGAATCATCACCTCGACCTCATCTACTCAAAGGTACTAACAGTTTCTCCTTTTGTCATACTCGAAAAAATACTATTCATCACCATCTTCATATCGTCTGCATGTAGCGGGACGTAATGCACGTCCCGCTGTTCATGCAGGCCAGGCCCGGGTGAAACGGGTCGGGCTTTGTGCCCGGCCCAACAGACCGGGAGATGGGCTGGACTGGAGAGCCAGTCCAAGCCTGAGGCAGCGGGCCCGGCCCGGCGAGTGGGCTGGCAGCCTGGCCCATCAGGGTGGGGCAGCCAGCCCACCCATAAATAAAAATAAAAAAATATATAAAAAATAGAAAAATTGCAAATAAATTATTTGTTAGAAAATAAAAATGTTTTGTTTTCTTGCATACGGCCAATACACTAGCATATTTTAAAAATTCTTTTTCTTTCAAAAAATATATATTATGCTAGAGTTTGAAGAGAAAATGTGTTTTTGCATGGATTTCGCAAAGAAAAAAATCATTTCTTGCATTTTGAGTTTTTACAACATGTTTGTAAAAATCCAAAGGATATTGGCCAATATTTCAAAAATATAAAATATTCGGCGGGAATGATATGATATTATTCACTGTCGGTGTTTGGATAAATAAATCCTAAGGGGTTAATATCCAAAATATTCGGCGGGAATGATATGTTATTATTCACTATCGGTGTTTGGATAAATAAATCCAAAAGGTGTTATTATCCAAAATATTCAGCAGGGTAATATCCCATCACCTCTTAACTAACATATGCTTTGAAAGATCAAAACCATAACAAATCATAAGCACACCCAAACGCCAAGCAGCTTACCTTAGGTAGGGCGTACTAGGGGTGCTAAAACCTTCCCTTTACGTAACTAGTCCCTTACCCTAGAATCTCTAAAAGACCAGTTTAGATTTCCTAGTAACCATAATACTAGGTGGCGACTCCCTTTTTCACGAAAATAAAGATGATACCCCCAACATTGAATCCCCCGCACACGGGGAGGGTCGTCACGACGCTGCGCTCTCACGATGGGGTGCGACAACTACGTAATGTGACAAAACACACTTTTGGAGTATGGAAGCAAAGGTGGAGAATCTTACAGAACATGTCAGCTTATCCATACAAAACGCAAGTTGAGATTGTTGTTGCATTGATGACACTACATAATTATATCTGAAGGAGATCGCAAAATAATGTTATTTTTGTAGAATATGATCGTAATCCCAATTATATCCCAAATGATTTTTTACCAAATATTTTAGCACGCGAAAATAGTCAGGGATTGCAGAGGTCTTCACGTATGGATCTTGTTCGTGATGGCATTGCAAATTGGTTGATGGGAGAATAAAAAAAAAGTGTCCAATTTACTTGAATTATTCATTACATTATGAAATTATGATTATTGTGAAAATACTTTAAAGGACATAGACATGTACACACACATTTATTATTACATGTTTATGCCCTTTAAAGTAATTTCACTAGTTAAAAGCAATATGAAAAGCTTGGTAACCAAACACATGAAATTGTTTTTCATTAACCTTAAATTTAACCACAGTTTTAATCAAACACTTCAAAAATTATTTTGAACCGTAGCTAAAAGTGGTTTTCAAGAAACTGCTTTTTTAAAACCTCAATCACAAAAGCAAAAGCAATACCAAACATACCCTAAATATCCAACACTATTGCTGATTTAATCTTATCTTGCATGAAATTGTTTTTTCCCTTTCCTTGTCATCACCACCCACCTCATTTCCAATCTAATTTTTTTATGATTGTACAAAACATATTGAAATCAACTTTCACTTTAATCGTGATCTAGTTGCCTCCAATGATCCGAAGAACAATGCACCTGGATTGAGTTCCTGGTGTCAAATTTGATCACAGGAGATGATATTCAAAGTTGAAAACAATATTATTCACAACTTTAATTCTTATTTTAGTTTATATTTCAAAACTATATAGAATATTAATAGGACAAGTGGTTATACCTTCCACTCGTGCAATGCAGCAGGATCGAGTTGCTGGTTTCACTTCCATCATGCAGCAGGCCTTGTTTGAAAATTAAAACCACGCCTTACAATATAGAGGTTGTATGACCACTCAGTACCGCAGTTGTCAATTTTATTTTGTTTTGATTGAAATGATAAAAATATTTTATATCAGTTAAAAAAATAAAATAAAATAATCTTATTTTTATCCCGGTTTTAATTTTTGTCCATTTCAAATTTTTTCATCCTAATACCAATCGAAACATACCGGTTTTTGTTCTAGCTGTTCCGTTTCATCTAAATAGTATTTTTTTTTAAATAGTAAAAATTTTACAAAATCAATCATATCTCTTAATCCGACAGTTAGATTAAGATGAAATTTTACAAGGATTTTCTTGACATATTTATGTATATTATGCTAAAATTTCAGAGGAATCAAAATATCAGTTAAAAAAATAAGATAGCGTAGTGTTATTTTTATCCCGGTTTTAATTTTTGTCCATTCTAGATTTTTTCATCCTAATACCAACCGAAATATATCGGTTTCATTTCAACTGTTCCGTTTCAGCTAAATAGATTTTTTAAAAATAGTGAATAATTTACAAAATCAATCATATCTCTTAATCTGACAGTTAGATTAAGATGAAATTTTACGAGTTTCTTGACATATTTATGTATATTATACTAAAATTTCAGAGGAATCAGAATATCAGTTAAAAAAATAAGATAAAGTAGTGTTATTTTTATCCCGGTTTTAATTTTTTTCCATTCTAGATTTTTTCGTCCTAATACCAACCGAAACATACCAGTTTCATTCCGGTTGTTCCGTTTCAACTACATAGTATTTTTTAAAAATAGTGTATAATTTTACAAAATCAATCATATCTCTTAATCCGACAGTTAGATTAAGATGAAATTTTACAAGGAGTTTCTTCATATATTTATATATATTATGCTAAAATTTCAGAGCAATCAGAGAATGTAATGACCTTGCGAGATTGATGATGATATTCTCGTAATATTATACATATTCATAATTTTGTTCAGAAAAATTATTTTATAGTATCTTTTTTAAATTAAATTGAACAATTCTAAATAATTTTATTTTTGGATTAAACTAATTTTTTCGAATTAATTTATTTAATTATATATATATATATATATATATATATATATATATATATATACACACACACACACACATAAACAATATAACTCTAAAACACTTTAAAAAATTAAAATATTCTATTTCAATTGAAAATTAAATCACTAATCAAAACGGTGTTGACAATTTGCTAACACTCCACAACCATATTGTTTCACGTGGATAAAAATGAATTCCATGAACTGTTTTCATAATAATCATCATTTTGTTTAAATATTTTACATCTGAAATGCTATTATTTCAGCGAGATAACTACGTTCAACGAAAATATCCCTGTTTGCTTTTGGGTCTCTCTTTTTTCTCCTTCTTCAGACTCAGACTCAGACTCTGGTTCTGTCACGTCCATCAAGCAACCATATATCTTTTTTTCATGGGGTCATATCACGCAGCTAATAAGTGCATAATTAAGCTAAATACATTCATTAAAATAATTTGCGTTTGAATGATAGTTTGTGCGTTTGGAAGGGTACACTTTCCCCACACTTACGTCAGGATGATTTGGCGCGTAGACCCTCTGTTCATGCACCTCTGAGAATGTCTCTGGCTTGATCGCTCGCTCGCTAGGGTTGGCGACAATTTCCTGTGCGAATAAAGAGTTAGGTTATAATTTCAGTAAACATCACACGAGACTCGTACAAAGGTTTTGATAGCTTCTTCCCTTCCAAACAATGTTTTCAATTCCATTTTGATTGTTTTTTGTTTTTTCAATGGAATATTTTGGTTTTAAGATATTTTGTTGCGAGATTGTATAATTTATGTATATATATAATTAAATATATTAATTAAAAAATTAGTTCAAATCCAAAAATAAAATTATTTATAATTATACAATTTAATCTAAAAAACATATTACAATGATTTTTCCAAACAAAATTATAAATATGTATAATATTACGAGAATGTCATCATCATTCTCGCAATGTCATTACAGTCTTTGAATACTCTGAAATTTTAACATAATATATAAATATATCAAAGAACTCATCGTAAAATTTCATTTCAATCTAGCGGTCAGATTAAGAGATATGATTAATATTGTAAAATTATTTATTATTTAAAAAATACTATTTGACCAAAACAAAATAAATGGAATGAAACCAAAACATTCCGGCCAAAATTTAAGCAATATTTCTGAAACCACCTAAAATTTTAAATAAAATAAAAACTATATTTATTTATCTTGTTTTTTTAACGGATAAGAAACTACCTATTCAACCTAAACTAAACGAGAAACGAGATTGACATTTTCTGGGCTTGCCAGTATTTATTGTACAAGTTTATGGGTTGATTGCCTGTTGGTTATGATTCCTTTGAAGTGGAATTTCGAGAGAATTTTTTTTTGGATCGTCTTATTTTTAAACTCGTTTGTATGAATTGATTGCCATGAAACTCAGAAAAGATGAAATTGTTTTGGATGCGAATTCAGGATTTCTTTTCTTCATCAATGACTCGAAATAGAATTTTGAAGGAGGAAATTAGTAATTTGCCTTTGATTCTTCTAGAACGCAATCTGATCAATTATTGGATCTAGTGTAACTTTTGAATTTATTAATTCTGTATTTCTTCTTAAATTAATTTATAAAACCTTCAAAATCTATAAATCACATTATATTTTATGTACAATAACTTCTGTATTTTAATAAATGGCAGGAGAAAACTTTAGGGATTTATTTTCTAGTTAAAGAAATGTGAATGTTTTTTTTAGTTCGAATATTACAATTTTTATCTAAAGGATTTTTTTTTAAAAATATTCTTAAAGTAATATTAAAAAAACATAATTTTGATTAAGTAGAAAATGATTTAACAATACTCATAATAGAAAGTAGTTTTTGTTTGCCTAACATTAGAAAAGTTAAAGAAAAACTTGTCTTGGTTTTTAGGAAAATATTTTAATTTTTTTTATTTTAGATGTAATATTTTTTCTAGAAGTTAAAAAAACTCAAAGATATACTAATATTTGTTGATTATTTCCAATTTAGTTATCAATCTTTTAATTATTATATATTTTGTTTTGAATATTGTTTTTCATCCCATCCCTTAGAATTTGATTTAGTTTATTTTTATATGAATTTTGACTCTTATTCTTTTTATTATTATTTATTTTTCTCTTTTTTTAATTGAGATTTTCTTATCTATCAAATTTGGTTTAAATTTTTTTAATTCTTACTTATTTTATTGCAAATAATTTATGAAATTGATTTTTTAATAAACTTCATCATCTTTCTATTTTTTATTTGTCAGATATTCTCCTTATTTCTTTATTTTCTATTTTTTATATGAAATGATTTAAGAAACTAATTTTGTTTTTCAATTTCATCATTCAATTTTTTATTTTTTTATATTTATTTCTCATTATTTTTATTGTTATTTATTTTATTTGAAATAATTTGTAAGATTAGGTTTATTTTGAATTTAATCCTACTTTAATTTTTTTATTTATCAGTTTTGATCCTCATTAATTGAATAAAATTGAAAACATAATTGTACTATAAAGACTATTATATATTTATATATATAAATACATTCCAACAAACAAACTGAACACTAATAACACTCATAATAAAATATACTTTGTTTTTTTTTTTTTTAAGAAAAAAGTCCTGAAAAGAAAATCTTGAACTTGAAACTTTTTACTTTGACAAAAGGTGCGGCTGGTGGTAGGGTTATCACCAAGTATCGGACCGACCGACAATGTTTGACAGCACATTATTACACACGACAGGGTCTCCTTGCCTTGTTCACATCAGCTATCATTCGTGTTTTTTTCATGCAATCCTATTTAATTTCATGCAAGTGGACTGGTTCTCGAAAACATACAAGAAAAAATAAATCAATCATTTTCCTTAATCTTTTTAATCCTTTTATATCTTCGATCAATTTTGATTTTTCGGAAATATTACAAAAGTTCGGTTTTCTTCTAAATTGTTATTGTCGTGCTTCTATTCTCATCGATTTCTAGGGTTTTATTTCAGGTTTGTTTGAGATTATAATTGATATTATATTTTAAAAATGTTTTTTATTCAGAAATATATTAAAATAATATATTTTTAATATATATCAAAATGATTTGAAAAATATATAAAAATAATTTAAAATAAAAATAAAAATATTTTTTCAGAAATATTTTAAAAATGCAGCGTGATTTTTTTACAAATTAAAAACGCTATGTGACTCCATTTTCTTGTTGTTGTTCTTTTTGATTTATTTCCCATAGACATCTAGAGCCCACAACGGTTTGGAAATAGGCTACTTATTTCTCGTGACACTGTTGCCATTAATTTGTCAACCTTGAAGCTCTTAAAAAAATATTTCTCATATTTATTTCTCATGATTTTAATTTCAAGCTTTGTAATTATTAAAATTTTATATTATTATTAATTTCAGAATCCATAAAATTAATTAAAATACACATAAATTAACCTAAACACCCCGATTAATATAAAAAAATTACTCATATGGGCTCGACTTTCATGAATTGCCTTTTTTTTCTTGTGCCTCTCACATGTGGTTACAAGGCTTTCATTGATTTTGTTTGATGGAGATTGATGTTGAAAAAATATTTGAAAGTTTTGGCGATTGATTAAAATAAAATAAACTTTTTTTTTGGATAAAACTTAGAGGACATTTAAGTTGAAATTAATCCTAGATTTAAATCGACTAGCTTCCATTGATAGAGAGAGATTGATATAAAAAATAAATTTTTAAAAATAAAAATAAAAATTAATTTTTAATAAATTTAAAATAAAAAATACTTTAAAAATAATAATTATCTTGTGCAAGAAGTGCAACAGACCTTCAAAGTCAAGATTCAAGAAAAAACAAATACAAAAGCAGCCCAATTAGGTTACCAGCGACTCAACAAATTTTGTAAAATGGTGGTTTTGAATAATTGCTTTGCAGACAAATATTGGTTGATGTTGGTTGTGGGCCCAAATAGCTAATGGTAACCCCAACACCCAAGTCCACGACCCTAAGCAGATCATTCAATAAAATGTCTTTCTTCTTTAATACATGTTAGTGTGTGTGTATATATATATATCTTGAAGTTAATTAGTTAGTTATATGTATTGATTTTATTTATATAAATATATTTAATTTATAATAAAATTTTATTTTTCTTTAATATTCATCAAATATTTGATTAATGAATCTAGAGTAAATATAAAGTTATAGGGATAAAAATATTTTACAAGAGAAATTATATTTTTTTTATAATTATGTGATTTATATTGCATCAAAGTATTGCTCTAGGTTAAGTTAACAAGTCTACCAGTTATGTAACATCCTATAATTATTTATTTTTATCCACGACATAATTTTATTTGTGAGAATAAAAAGGGTGACAGTTAAATTAATTTATTTTAAAATGTGAACATTTAATTGACTGTACTTATTAAGGTACATGTCTCACGCTAGGAAGGCAGCCCAACTGCCCAACTGCCCAAGGGAAGGTTATTACCAAAAGCATTGACCTAGCTAGCTAATTGGATACACATAACAGCCGATCATTACGGATTGAAAGTTGACAAATTAAAAATATTAAAATAAAATAAAATACGAGAATTACAAAGATAATATTTAATCAAGGGTAAGGTTTTATTTATTTATGAGATATGTCGCGCGATATATTTCATTAAAAATAATGTAATATAGATTTACGGCATATTTTACAGCTAGCTAATCTCTGGTCATTAATCATACAAAAAAATTAATGAATTGTTGAAAGTCATAAATTACAGCTGCAATCAATTAACAAAACTCCTGCCCTGCACACACAGCTTGAAAACAAATCTAATAATAGAATGGGATGTCCCGGCTATGGCTGAAGTAAATCAGCATGGAATCAGATCGATAAACCATTTCATGACTTTTACGGGAAGCTTCACGAGGCTCACTGCAAAATTTGCCAGTCCAGCAAAACAAATGCAGCATGGGCAGAGGCAACTCAGCACAGTCCTGTCATCAAATTACTCATTTTGTCAGCAATCATCAACGACATTCCGAATTAATAAGAAATATTACAAAATAAAACTGACTGGGCTGAAGATCAAGCTCTGAAGAGCCGGGGAAATGAAGGTGTCTATATTTAATGACATGGAAATTTCTGATATAAAAAGAAGAAGCACATACTGATCAAATCAGTGCATTTCCTGCTGTGCAAGACAATGAACTATTATATTTATGGGAATGAGAACCAAGAACACAATCCTTATGAAAAGGAAAAGGAATTTGCGTTCTTGATTTGTTTATACACATCAAATATATATTTGCATGAGTTACACAACAAATGGGGAGTAAATTTCATCAAGAAAAACATAAAAATATTGACAAAGCAGATCGGAAAGAAAAAGAAGAGAACTGCTACTCACCCAATAACCCAAACAACAGCACCGACAAGAGACAAAACCAAAGCAACAAGAGCAAAGGGTAGCCCGATCAAGAAACCTAAAGGCCTGCAGTCACCCATATTTATCTTCTTCTAGTTTATTTTTATCTTTCTTTCTGCGGGTGTAAACAGGGCACAGCCCTTCAAGCCAACGAGGATTACTGTGTTTGGCGAGAGAAAGAGATGGGAAGAAAGAGAGGTGAGCTTTAATGATTATGCAAATTAATTTTTATAGTAACATGCAAATGAGTACTCGTTGATTGTTCGTGGAAGCTTACGTCCGATACGAGCAATGATGTTCCAAAATTACCCTAAAAACAAAGAACATGTTCTACACGGAATTATGGGTATATTCGGAAGTTTGAATTTGACATGGAAGCTTCATACTAATTTCATAGTTTTTCGTTTTTCTTACGTTTGATGAGGGGTTTTGAATGTTTCTTCAAAGCGTGTCAGACTTTTCTTCGAAGTTCAAATTCGCACTGCTGTTATCGTTGGCACAGCTTAATTCCACGGGCAGTGTAAGAACTTGAGGACACGACATGTCCTTCTCTGTCCTCATCATTCATTCCGAGGATTGCATGAATTTCTTGGAATGATCGTTGGGAATACGCGTTGATGAAAACAAAATTAAAAGGCAATAATAGGCATTAAAGGTCGAATTATCCAAAATTACTATTAATATTGAGTAAAACTGAAATTAATTTCCTAAACTTTATTTATTTTGATAAAAAAAATAGTCCCTTTTATCCCTCCGTTAATTTTCTGTTTTTTTTCAAATCGTGTGTGTTCGCAATGTATATCATGTTTGAGGCATGCACCCAAAAAAAACTAGGTTTAATTTAATCCAAGATTTAGAATATTTATTATTCAGTCAAAATTAAAATAAAAGTTCTCCATAGAGAGTAAAATTATATATATAGTTAAGAATATGTATATATATATATATATGCCAGGTCAAGTCAATTCTCTAGACTTTAGAGATGGTAAAGAACACCCCATGTGAAAACATGTATATTTCTAATGTTGGAGAGCTTGTATTTCAGCTTTAAAATCAAGGTTGCTTTGTTGAAAAAAAAATAATAATAATAATAAAGAAGCTTCCACGGCGCCTTAATTTGCTGCAAAAGCCAAAGATCTACCTACTATGTGATCTAATGTGACGGCAATAATACTTGTGCATGGGTCCCCTATGACTTGATCATCCAGAAGACTTCATCAACAAGGCCAGCTCCAGAGATTATAATTTGTGGAATACGATGAAAAATTTGCTAAAAGTCATAGGTGTTGAAGATCAAATGCCCTTTGGAACTTGGGGACACGACATGTATAGGTAGAGGTAATTA
Organism: Salix caprea; assembly: GCA_964035475.1. Lineage (NCBI taxonomy): Eukaryota > Viridiplantae > Streptophyta > Magnoliopsida > Malpighiales > Salicaceae > Salix > Salix caprea. The sequence goes on along the minus strand of OZ037749.1, from coordinate 7,290,775 downwards.
TTAAGCGCTGAAAAAAATAATTTTTTTTTTGTTAGATCGATCTTTTACTTGTATAAAAACAAAATCTACTTTAATAATTACTTATGCATTATTCCATTATCACGCCAGTGAGGGATTACAATTTTTACAAGTTATTATAAAATAAATTATTAGTCTACCATAAATTATTGCCTCTACCTTTGAAATTTAAATTTGAGTTTACTATCCAATAAATATAATAAAAATTATTTTTACTTTTCAATAAATTAAATGTGATGAATTAATATATTTATATATGTTATTTTTTTTTATTTCATATTTAAAAGGGTAAATATTTTTTGACTTAGTAACTTGTTGAGCCTTAATATTCATGGGTCTAACAAACTACCAGACCCAACATCCTAGACTCATTTATGCGCTAAGTTTTATTTAGTATAATTAAGACTTAAAAGATGTCATACTCAATACCTTTGAACTTAGTTACATGTGGGTTCAATAAGCAACCATACCCAATATCATTGGGCTAAGCTACATGCTGAGCCTAAGAACATGTAGGTCTCACAAGTTGTCAAACTTAACATTCTTAGGCTCGACATCATGTCAAGCTCGAATGGATATAGAACTAATGCTCTTTCTAGACCCTATATTGGGTTTAGAGACTTCGTTTGTTTACTTATAACCCTTAACATAAAATAATAAGGTAAAACAATATTCATCTCTCAACACACTTAGGTTTATAAAAATCTTCTAAGAACCTACTATTGCTCCATCAATATTAATGATGTGTAAGAGATATTTATAACTTATTAACGATGAGTAAAAAAAATTATCAATCATTTGTACCAATGTTGTAAAATCCGTTCCGGGTACCGTTCCGGTTTTTTGTTTGGAACGGAACGTTCCGGTTTCGGTGCATTCCGGCGTTCCGTTCCGATTTTGTACTGTTCATATAAATTAATTATATATATATATATATATATGAAAAAAAAATATTTTAACAAATATAATTAAAATGCAAGATAAATTAACTTTAAATTATACAATACAAACACAAAATCAAACAAACATAATCTCAAAATTAGAAACATCTCTAAAATTCCAACAATAAAATTATTTTTTTAAAAATAAAAAATAAAGAATGAATTTAATTATAATTAAAAGATCCAAAATATTTGAAATTTAAGCTACTTATTGTATGTTTTTCAAGTAATTCTATGTTTTTTTATGGTTGTTGTATTTGAAATTAATTAATGTTACTTATTATTTTTTAATGTTAGAAAAACTTAAAAAAACAAAATGAACACATTAAGAAATAATCAATAAGTTCAAACATAATTAATTAAAATACATTCCATTACAAATAATTCAATCAAATTAATTACAAATTAATACCCCTATTTTTTATGTTAACTATTATTATAGTAATTAATAATTAATTAATATAATAATTAATTATTATTATTATATAATAATTAGTATAAAAACCAATAATTACTATAAAAACTACCCCACCCGTTTGTCCCCTTCATTTGAATAAACAAAACCCTACCCATCCCTTCTTCTTCTCTAGCCGCCGCCCCATTTATTCCTTCTTCATTTGTACGTTCCATTCAGATCTGCATCGACCAGCATCTCCAACTTCTTATCTTTTAGAAGTCCCTTCACCTGGAATTTCATAGATGAAGTTAGACTGAAAGAGAACAGAAACAAGAAAGCAAAGGAAACCAGACTTGAGCCCAATTCCTACCTCTCTGCTTCGAAGAGACTATGAACATATTCTCACTACCTCTTCCTACACTGATGCCAGACTTTATCTCTTGATTTTAATTTTTTATTTTTACTAATATATAATTTATGGGTTGAGTTTTTCTTTTTTGTTTTTGAATTTTTTTTTATTTTGAACCCGGAACGGAACGCCCGGTACGGAACCGGGCGTTCCGGCCGGAATCCGGCCGGAATTGCCGGATCTGGCCGGGATTTTGACCGGGACAAAAACGTCGCCGTTTTGTCCCAGATTTTGCATTGGAACGGGCCGTTCTGGCCGGAACGGAACGGGATCAATAACTTTGATTTGTACTATCAAAAGGAATTACTTTCTAGTTCATTCTCTTTATATAATGACAAGATTCAAGGGTTATAAATACTCTCCTAATCCTTCGAGCTTCAGATTCATATTGTATTGATTCTTAAAATTTTAAGCATACATATTTTTAGATATACCTCTCTAAAATATCATTTCACTTCTCATTTCTAAGAAAATACTTAAGCCTCTTAGAGTCTCTAAATTTATAAAATATAATATTTTACAAGTACCAGTCATATTTGTCTACCAAACAACAGTAAGGCCAACTTCAGGTCCCCTATGACTTAATCATCTAGAAGACTTCATCAATAAGGTCAGCTCCAGAGATTATAATTTGCGCAATACGATGAAAAATTTGTTAAAAGTCATAGGTGTTGTAGATCAAATGCCTTTTGGAACTTGGTTAGGAGGTAATTATTAAGCACTTAAAAAAATGATCTCTTACTAGTATAAAAACAAAACTTACTTTAATAATACTTATGCATTATTCCATTATCACGCCAATAATGGAGTACAATTTTTACAGGTTATTATAAAATAAATCATTAGTCTACCACAAATTATTGCCTCTACCTATGAAATTTAAGTTTGAGTTTATTATCCAAAAAAATATAATAAAAATTACTTTTCAATAAGGTAACTAAGATGTGGCATTTAATGTGATGAATCAATATATTTATATAATTTTTTCTTGAATTCATATTTAAAAGGGTAAAGAACAAGTTGATAACTAAATATTTGTTGACTCAATAACTTGTCGAGCCTTAGTATACGTGGGTTTAGCAAGCTACCAAACCCAACATCCTTAGACTCATCTATGTGCTAAGTTTTATTTAGTATAATTAAGACTAAAAAAAATCATACTCAATATCTTTGAACTTAGTTACATGAGGGTTCACTAAGCAATCATACCCGATATCATTGGGCTAAGCAACATGCTGAGCCTAAGAACATTTAGGTCTCACAAGTTGTCAAACTTAACATTCTTAGGCTCGACCTCATGTCAAGCTCAAATGGATATAGAATTAATGATATTTCTAGACCCTATATTGGGTTTAGAGACTTCATTTGTTTACTTATAACCCTTAACATAAAATAATAAGGTAAAAAATACTCATCTCTCGACACCCTTAAATGTATAAAAATCTTCTAAGAACCTACTATTATTCCATCAATATTAATGATGTGTAAGAGATATTTATATCTTATTAATTATGAGTAAAAAATATTTATCACTCATTTGTACTATCAAAAGGAATTACTTTCTAGTTCATTCTCTTTATATAATGACAAGATTCAAGGGTTATAAATACTCTCCTAATCCTTTGAGATTCAGGTTCATATTGTATTGATTCTTAAAATTTTAAGCATACATATTTTTAGATATACCTCTCTAAAATATCATTTTTCTTCTTATTTCTAAGAAAATACTTAAGCCTCTTAGAGTCTCTAAATCTATAAAATATGATATTTTACAGGTACCGGTCATATTTGTCTATCAAACATCAAGTACAAGCTACCAACAATCTTGGCTAGAGAGAATGAAATATATTGCAAGAATTAAGAGATTAATCAACTATCCAGTTCATAATCTTTACTCTTATGCTACTTGGATTTTTTAGGACATCATTAATTGGTGTTGTTTGTAGAAAAATGATAAAAAAAAACTATAAAATATTCTTCGAGAAGTGATTTTTGACATCCTTAATCATTATCAATGATAGTCAGTCATGATAGGCCTAAAGGCGTATCACATAGCACCCTACAAATTCTAGCATAGCTATTGTATTAAATCATCAACAACTTTTCAATTAAGTCGAACTCCTTATTAAGCATCAGTATATCAGCCAAAAGAAGCTCTATAGGGCTATGACAACACTCAACTAGGAGAAATGTTTGAATTTTTATGATCCCATTAATGGTACCAATAAAGTTTATTTAGCGAAATAGACTACTTTAATGATTAAGAAATTTTTCAAACGAGCTTGGAAGACTTGATATACTATGAATATTGGATATGCATTATTTCTAAAAGTATTAGAAAGCTAAAAAAAAATTGCATTAAATTTAGAACATAATTTCCCCTTTTCACTAAGGCCTTAATGAGACAAACAAACATGAGTTATATTTCTTGTCAATATTCATGAATATCATAAAAACCTCAAAAGATTAAAAGCTTTCAACAAGTACAAATAGAGTGTTGTTTCAAACCATAAAACTTGTGAAGTCTATTTACCAATTACCGAAAGGAAAAATGAGTTAACTACCTAAAAGACATCCACTTGAAAAATTCTATTTTCTCCTTAGTTATGGAACTAAGACCATGATGTTAACAAAAACTAGAAAACCAATTCATCAAATGGATTATACCTTAGAGGAAAATAAAATTATATCATAATCAATAACTAAGAATATAAGTTTCTTTTATATTAATGATTTATTTAGAATGATAATTTTTTTTTTATTTTCTCAAGGTGACGCCTGATGGTCTCTTTATAACTCACTAAATATAGGAATGAATTGATCCTTCTAGTGTGATTACACAACTTACCTTGGCAGGGGTCAACATGGTTTCTTTAGTACAATTGCATAACTCACCAGGGATACAATTGACTCATTCTCTCTAATATGATTACACAACTCACCAATAATGAGATTGAATCAGTTCCCTAGTGCGATCACATAACTTAACTTGGTAGGGATCAATACGGTTTCCCTAGCGCAATTGGATAACTCACTAAGGATGGGATTGACTTAGTCTCCATAATATGATTGCATAACTTACCTTGGCATGAATTAACATGATTTTTCTAGTGTTATTGAACAACTCAACAATAAAGAAAATGACTCAATCTCTCTAGTGCAATTGCACAACTTACCTTAGAATAGATTTTAAATGTTTGGGAAATAAGTCAATCAAAGCTATTTTTTGGTGTAGCTTAATTTAAGGATAGTACCTTGCATGTTGTCCTTCAAAAAGGCATATGCCACCTTTAGGCTCCTATGTTTGGCCTTCACGATATCTTTCTTTGCTCTACTATATGTTTGACAATGATTTCCCTTACATGGTGCCTTTTAGCCATCCAATGCATCTTAGAATATGCGTACATCATGAAAATTTACCAAAGACAAGATTGTTAAAAAAATGATCATAAAACAAAACAAAAAAGTTTAAATAGGAGAGTTCTTTATATTAAAAGCTATTTGTCCTGTAAAGTCCAAATGGTGATTTTAGCTCTTATTACATATCATTACCAAAATGAGATATGTATTCTCCTATATGTCACCATTAACAAACACCATCTCCACTATATACCTAATATGTTAGAGACATCATCCTTTAGAGCATTCTTTCCCCTAAGGTTACCTTGTAATAATAAGAGAAGAACTTCTTTAATAGGAAAAACTACTTCCCCCTACCAAATATAAACACTAGAATTCTATTATCTAGTTCTAAGGCCGAATCTGATGGACCCGTGGCTCTACCATTTCCTCTAGTTTTAAGTTTAGACTTGAAATCCTCATTATAAGAAGTAACAACATTTTTATTCTTAGATTTAAATCTAACTCTTTTGGGGTCTATTTTGTTGGTAAAAAAGAAGAAGTTTTTATGCAAAATATCTTGAAAGACCTTTTCTTCTCATATTAAGGAAAACTGGCCTATGGATTTTTCAACAAAAATGATTTTTTAGAAGTTATAAAGAATAAAAGAAAATGTAAATATAGAAGCAACAATACCTAGGGTTATAAAGGGAAAAAAATCACCCTTATCAGGATGAATGATATTTTCTATTGTCTTATATCTCTAAAAATCTACCCAAATATTGTATCAAGGATTAACATGCTTTATATTTTTTTTTCTAAGTCCATGTTTAAAAGGAAAAAAGACATCATGATAACTCAATATCATTGAGTTTAATTACACATTGAGCCCTACTACATATAAGTCTATGCAAGTTGTCAGACCTAAAATCTTAGAGCTTAGCTATTAACTAATCTCGAGTACAAGTGAACTTGACAAGGTACCAAACCTAATGTCCTTAAACTCAACTATGCTTTGAGCATAAATACATGTGGGTCTAGTGAGCATTTAGACCTAACATTTTTGGGCTCATTGTGAGAGCATGTGAGTCATGCGTGCTATCACACCAAATATCTTTAGGCTCGGTATCATCCCAAACCAAATGGATATAGAACTAATATCTTTTTTATGCCTATATTGGATCTAAAGACTTCATTTGTTTATTTATATGACCTTTAACAGAAAATGTTTAGGTCAAACATTTTCATTTCTCAACACCCCTAGGTGTATAAAAGTCTTATAAGGACTTACCACTATTCCTTCAATATTAATGACGTGTAAAAGATATTTATTTATTATTAATTATGTGTATGAAATATTTACCCCACATTAATGACATGTTAAAGATATTTATCCCTCATTGATACTATTAGAAGATAATTTCTTTCTAGTTCTTTCTCTCTATAAAAAACAAGACTCGTAGGTTATAAATACTTTATGAATCCTTTGAGTATCGAGTTTGCTTTTAGTTATTCTCAGGATTATTGGTATTCATACATTTAGACTCTATCTCTTTATAATATTATTACACTTTCTTTCTCTCTCTACGAAAACTTTCTTAAGTATTTGAGAGACTTAAAATCTATATATATAAAAAAAAGATCTTTTACATACACCAGCCATTTTGACCTATCAAGCACCAAGTACAAGCTATGGTCCATCTTGGTTATGGAGAATATATTAAATTGCTAGAACCAAAAGATTAATCAATTATTTAACACAAAAGCTTTACTCTTAATTACTTTAATTTTTTGAGACATTATTACAATAGATCAAATCTTAACTGGAACCTAAATGATTCAAACACAAATAAGAAGATCTTATAAATAAATTATATAACTCATTTTCAATAATAACCTAAATTATTTACTAGTTTACTAAACGAATAAACTAAAGAAAAAGATTGTTATTGCTAAAGGCATTAATGTTTTAAAGATATATGGAAGAATAAACTAAAGAAAATATTATTATTGCTATGAAACAAAGGCATTCATACTCTTTAACTAAATTAAATAAAAAAATCTAGTTTTTTCTTATAAATTAATCATCTAGTTGTCATCTAGCTATCACTAACAACAACCCTTTTTTCCTTCTTCTTCATAGTTTTAAGTCATAATAGTATATACCTTTTTTTTCTTTTTTATAGTTTTTGGTCATGTTTAAGTTTTTTTTAAATATATATCTTATTTTTCTCTTTAATGTTTTAATATTCTCTATTTTTTCATCTTTTATATTTCCTAAAATAAATAAATAAACAAATTAAATTGAAAAATAACCTAAAATGGGTGAAAAAGGTCGAGTTACAAATAGATTTTATAAATTAATTATTTTTTAAACTATATATATTATTTACTTGTTTTGCAAAACTAAAAGGACTAATTAATTATTTACTCTTGGATTTACATGGTATTTTTCTATTATTTGTTATTCCACTCCTTCATGGTTTTTACCAATTTCAAAATAGACATAATAATTATTAGTAGCTTGAATTTCATTCGCTGTTTTATATCTTACAAAACAAGGACGCAAATTCTGTATTGATACTCTTGGATTCCAATTTAAAAAACAAAATAAACTAGAATAACTTTTATCTCATTTAGAGGTTCTAGCTAAAATTTTGGTCAAAATATTTCGGCTATGTTCCAACCAAATAATAAATTATTTTTAAAAAAAAAACTATATTTTATCTTTAATTGTATCCTTCAAAATTTTGGTTTACTAGATATTGAAATGAATAATTTATTGTGTGCTTTTGTTTTAGTTATCTTAATTTAATAACTCATATCATGGGTTTGATAGGTTGACTCAAGTTTTTTTTGTTAATTTTTTTAATTAATTTTTCTCTCACTTTCATCATTCAATATTTGGTTGATTATAAATTAAATTTTCTCATTTATTTTGTCCTGTTTTGTTTTTCTCTATGAAATTATCTCAATATCATAACTTGAGTTTATTTTAAAAGTTAATCCAAGTAGACTTACATCGTTATATGATATCATGAATTGGGTCAATCTATTATATTGTTGTATCAACATTTTAAAAAAATCTTGTCTTGAATTTGTTTGGGTAAAACTACATTTTAACTAGTCGTACATGTTGTTTTTGGACCCATCAAGTTAATTTGGTTGTATTGGGTAAACTCCTACATCTTGATATGTATTAGATATTTAAATTGTGTGATTTGAAGTTAATTTATCTTTGAATTTGAATTGAAATAATATTTGTTGAAATAATATTTTAAATTATGATATAGTACAACCTTGAAACAATACGTTGAAATGGTCCAAAATTAAAATATATTGTTTTAATTGAAAAAAAACCACTAACCTAGATGGAATTGATAGTCTTACTTAGAACAATAAAATCGAGTAGTGGAATCCATTTTTGGAAAATTTTATTAATTAACATTAACAAAAAAACAAAATTCCTCATTAAATTATTTTACATCTAAACACATATTGCTATTCATTGATATAGTATAAAGATTATTTTATATTTACAAGCTAAAATCTTTGAACATGGGGATGAAGGTATGATGCCTATTTTTTATTGCATATTGAAATAACTTAATTTCCATTTAAAGCATAATTAATTGAATTGTCACTAGCTTCAAGAGATTAACATAAGTTCTTTTTTTTTTTCATGTTTAACTTTTTTTCTTAAATTTCAATTTTTATAATTTGATTTTATGACGATTGGTATTCACATGATTTTTGTTATTGGAGTATCTCAATCTAATGCCCATAGTCATGGGACTAATGGGTTAGCCTAAGTTCACTTAAATATTTTCATGCATTTTCATGATAAAAGTTGGGCTCTGATAGGTGTCTTTCTAATCCTCCCCCTTTCTTTTCTTTTTATTGGCTAAATTCATGGGTGTCATGCTATTTGTGTTTTATATCCAATTTATTACTCGTATTTTTGAATCCTATTTGTTTTATATTTATCATTTCTTTTATATCCTTCAATACAATCCATCATCATTTGCTTAATTTGATTTTTATATCAAATTGATCCTCATTCTTTGTCATTGTCATAATAGCTTTCTATTTTTTTTCATTTTCATAATTGAATTTTATTTTTAATTTCATCTCTATGCATTTGATTTTAGTTTTTTTATGTCAAATTTGGCCTCTATTCTTTTTTGCTATTTTTATCCGTGTATTTTTAATTTTCTTTCGAGTTGTATCCCACAATATTTTTTTTATTTTAAACTTTACATTGTTATTTTTTAGTGTTTTTCTTCCATAAGATTAATTAAGGATTCATGACCAATGTCACTAGCTTCAGAAGTTAAAATTAACTCATTTCGTATTTGTTTCCCTTTTGATTTTTTTTAATTTTCATTTTGATTTTTTTTAATTGTCATCTTTCATCATTTGATTAAATAGGGATTGATCTTCATTATTTTTTATTTCTTTATTTTCATCTTTCATGATTTTCATTTGAACTATCTCAATCCTATGCTCATGGTCACAGGTTTAACAGGTTAGTTTGAGTTCACAAAATTTTTTTTATTCATTTTCTTAAAAATATATATACAATATTTACCTTTGATGTTATCTTTTTTTTTTTTGTAATCTTTTTTTGGTTTTTTTTCCTTCAATTTCATCCCTTATTATTTTTTTGGCTTAGGATTTTGCTTTGTGATTTCTTAGTGTCTACCTTATATGAAGTTGTTCTCTGGTTCATAGGGTCATTAATATTTTAGGTTAACATTGGTTGACTTTATTTTTTTCTTTTTATTTAAAGTTTTTTTTTTAATTTTATCCTACAATGTTTGATGTATTTGGAATTAGTCCTTTCTTCTTCTTTTTTGTTTTTCTTTATATGAGATTATCCCACTCTTTGCCATTATCTTATTCTCTCATGATCTTGAGATTAACGAGTTAACTTGACTTAACTTGGGCTGACTTATAATTTCTTTCATAGTTTTTTTTTAAAACATTAAATTTCTTGTTTTTTCCCCTTCAATATTTGATTCTTCAATAATTAAGCTTCATTGTTTTATTGAGTTTAGTTTTCATAGGGTTACTGTTGTAACGTAATTGGGTTGAATAATTCATATTTTAATCCAAGTGGGATCAATATGTTTTTTTTCTCTTTTTTTATAGTTTGTTTCTTCAATTTCTCAACATTCTATTTAGTTAGCCAAGTTTGTTAAGCCTATATGAGTCAATTACCTAAGTCATTTGTTTTTCTTTTTTTAGTGATACTTGCATCTTCTTAGCATCCTTTTTAAAATTGAAAAACATTTGCACTACCCAGAGGTATAACACGTGCCACCTATATTAGACAAGATATTGAGCTTTGAGATTTTCTTCAATTTCCTTTCTATTTATTTATCTTTATCAAATCACTTAGACCACAAGTTTAACGGGTTGACCTAGGTTGGATTGAGTTTCTTATGTATATATTTTTTTGTCCTTTCACATTAGTTGTTTAATAATCGAACTTCATAATCTTTTATGGTTTGTATTTTATTGGGTTATCTTATTCGTATGATTTGGGTCACAAAGTTTAATTAGCTTTTTTGATTTATTTTTTTTCCTTTTCTTAGTTTTCCTTTTATTTTAATTTCTTGCTTTTATGTTGGATTTTTTTTGGAATTGGACTTCTCTTTTTTTATTGGCTTGTCTTGATCTCATAACTTGTGTTTCATATTTGGCATGCTCACTCAAAATTGAATGAGTCATTTTCTTTTTCAATTTAGTCTTCCATATTTGATTTGTTGGAATCTTAGTTTCACTACCTTTTTAATTTTTGTAACTTTTCTTCCTTTTGCTTACACATTCCAATTATTATTTTTAATTGGCCGATTTGTTATTGTTATTTGTTCTCTTATTACCTAATTAAATTATACATGTTTTTTTGGCTCATTATACCTTTAGTCACACTTTTTTTACAACTTTAAAACATCTTTTTATTGCTTGAGCATTTTTTTACTATTAAAAAATTATCTAGTCCAACAGTAAAATAAAGGCCCACAAGTCTAGTGGATATTAAAATTCATTTGTATATATATGCTACAATTAAATCATATGTAGCTTAAAATAGGTGTTTTTGTTCGGCACACTCAAAAACTTTGAGTTTTTAAATTTTTGGTTGAGTAAAAAATCATAAAATAAGGAAAATATAAGTAAATAAATAAAAACAATAAAATGTTATAAGTAGCATCCAATATGATTTGAAAAGCAAGCGTCACAGCTAAAGGGAAGTAAATGTGGCACTTAAAATATTAAATGTAAAGGAAAGATGGGTGTTTTATGAATTTCAAAATACCTAGTTGTTATCTCTTATATGGAAGTAATCATTGATCAAAATCTTTGAAAAACATATAAAATCATGCACAAATTCTACTTGATCGGGTTATTTGGTTAGTTATGGGTTATACTTGGTTGGTTTTTCTCTACTTGAGGATTCTAGTATTTTTTATATATTTCTTTTTTTAGATCTTACTTGATTTGTCTTCAAGGTTTACCATCCTAAGTAGTTTCATATGACCCTTATATGTAAACATTATCATCCTATGGTGTTTTCTAGTATACATAAAGAATATCATGATTATTTTTTAATACATGCTACAATTATATTGTATAAATTAAACAAAAGATCTTAATTTTTTGAAACTCCATTCTTTTGAACTTTAGAAAGACAATCTCCATGATAAGACATCATTGATTGAGAGTTATACAATCACCATTCATGGTTATAAGATATTATTCTTCCTACTTGAAATCTTCATTAATAGGAAGTATAATTCAATATCACTTTTAGGTAACTTAAATATGAGCTATATTTAGCATTAAACATTTTCAAGTATAATAATCTGAAATCATTTAATTAATTTCTTAATTCATCAAAATATTAAATTGAATCGCCCTTAGATCAACACCCATGAGCATATATATTAACATCACTCAATTATTGTTCAAATAGATAAATAAATAATTACAAAGAGGTCATAAAATATTAAATTGAATCGCCCTTAGATCAACACCAATGAGCATATATATTAACATCACTCAATTATTGTTCAAATAGATAAATAAATAAATAATTACAAAGAGGTTATAAAATAAATTGGCATGACTTTGAGTTGGATGGACTAAACAACTTAGGTTTATTAGGTTGATCAATCATCCAAAGTTTTTTTTTTTTTTTAAATCTGAATAAGAAAGTCTCAAACCAACCTAAGCTGCAGCTTTTTTAAATTCACTTTTCCCCTACCAATTGATAAGCACAAAGAAACCCTAGCAGAAAAAAAAAGAATGCAGATGAAAATATATTAATTACATTAAAAAACCAATCACTAAAAGGTTACGTTAAATCACTAATGATTTTTTTTTAATATTTAGAAGATCATAACATATTGCTAGGCAAATCTAATATTTAAATATAAATAAATCAATTATTGAATTGATAATAAATTAAATTGCTAAATTTATTGAATTAGAACTATAATTTATGTTTGGGACAACATATCAAAAACCTAATAGGTCACACAAATTAAAAAACTATTAGTCAAAAATTAAATTGGGATGATTTAATTATTTTTCATATTTTCCAATAAATAATAAGTTATGCTTATTACATCTATATATTTATAATTGGTAACACTCTAGATATAACTGCTTGTTCGGAGACTCGACATATTTGTGGGTGTAGAGTCCAATTTGATGTCTAGAATTTATGTTCAGCGTCATATCAGATATAGATCCTATGCCAGTTACTAGTTACCAATTATGTGGACGAGCTTTGCTGTATAGAATATTTAATAATCATGCTTGCCATTTACAAACTATGATTTCACACTTTCTTTTAGTAGAATTGTGATATCTCTGCGATTTACGCAACCAGCAAATTAGGAAAGACGCATAAAAATGAAACGAAACATTCCTTGTTTAGATTTCTGGCGTCATCATATAAGGAAACGATAGCATTAGCAAAACCAAGCAACATGGATTCCTGTGGTCTTCTAGCTCTCACTCTCTTCCTCTTCACCTTGTCTTATCAATTTCTGGTCATAAAATCTGACGAGGCCTTTATCCAAAATCTCTGTCACAAAACACCAGAACCAGTCCTTTGCGCAGATTGCCTTCATCTTGATCCTGGTAGCAAGGATGCAGATGGCAGGGGAGTGGCGCTGATAACAGTGCGCTGTGCCGAATCTGATGCAGAACAAGTGTATAATTTCACATTCAACCTCTGGCAGAAGACTCCCAAATCAGATGTTGCACTGTACAACACCCTCGACACTTGTTCCATCCAGTTTCTCGTGGCGCATGATAGTTTTCGCGGCGCCACCGTGGCTCTTGAAAAGGGGGTGCTTAATTGGCGCGGTGCTGCCATGGATCAGTTAACTTCTCAGGTTTCTCCTTACTTGAACCGCTGCCTTGACCTCTTCAAAAAGCAACCTCAGCTCCCGTTGCCAAACACGATCTTGATTGGGACTGAAGCTGTCAATCAAGGCATTGCAATTAGCTTGGGGATTTTGAAGAATATTCCTGATAAGTTAACCCTCTCATAAGTCGCCACGGTTTGCCAAGGTTCCTGCTTAATAATGAGTTTATTGTTGATAGGATTGTTATTCATAAAAATATTAAGGTCGTGGGGATAACGATTTGGGAGCTACAACAATGTCTACAGGTTTTTCATTTATGAAGGATAAAGCTGGGTGCCCTTTTATCATTGAATAAAGCCATTATCCCCGTTTTTATCTTCTCCTTCTTGTTTGTTCTTACACACACACACGCACTGTTCTTTAACACGTTTGAAGACAAGATCAAGATTCATCAATGGACTGCACCAAGAAACGATAAGGAAGATGAGGGCCGTCTCACACCCACATCCGGACTGTGTTGCGCATTCTGTGATTGTTTGGCCCGTTCAAGAAAATAAAGTTGGCGTCAAGTTTCAATGGCTTCTCTCTCTTCAAAAATTAATGTTCATCCTAAACCCTGTGCTTCTAGCAACAAAACAGAAGATATCTGTGAAGAAAAAAATAAATTGTCGGGGTCTGGCAACGACAAGGCAAACACTGCTAAACTTGAGTACAAAGACTATGTTCTGTAAGGATGTGCAGTAAATAACAGATCATTACTGCAAATGTTTCCAAACATGGAGGTCAAATCTCGAAAGCATAAAATATATCATCATTAACACTCGTTTACATTCCAAGTTATGCACCTGACATCAACTAACAAAAACCTACCTCGTAGAGGTCATTTTCAAGGGAAAGAAAGCATTGTTTTGGCTTTTGTTATGTCTATGAACCAACCCATACTACATATACCATCCACAAAATAAACTGTAACCACATAAGAAGATTGCCTCATATTAGAATAAGTGCCACCACAATTTTGAGATTTCTGAAACTACTCTGTATCACAAAATATTGGCCAGCAACTCCCATCACTCTTCTGCAACATTCACAAGCTCATATTCAACAAGAGAGAGATTGTTGTCTTCCTTGACAGCAAATTCTGCAGGCTCAGTGACTTCGACGCGACCCCATTTGTCAACTGCTAGCCTCATAGACCCCTTAAACATGTCAATCTTTGCATTGCGGAGAATAACAGTTGTCCCTGCCTTCATCAGATCAACTGAGGGGGGGGGGGGGGGGGGGGGAAAGTGTTGTTAGAACAATAATGCAGTAAAGGGCGAGCATTTATAACGCTAAAACAAATAAACCTTAAATCACAGAGGTTCTAGATTTTTGTAAGAAACTTCTTGCTCCACAATTTCAAAAACCATTTGAATTCGAGGACAATGATGAATCCCCTGAGCAGAATGCATCTGGTTATTAAACATCCCACATGAACTATCTCAACAAAATGAAGTTTGTTGCACTACCAAAATCTGGGAAAGCAAAATAAGATATCCTCCCCAATCAACAAGCACAAACTATAAACAAAAATCATTTAAAACTCAGATTATAGTCTTTGAGCATTTGGAAAACAAGGCTCATATATTAAAAGCAGCACCTCCCTAAATAGAGAGACAGAGAGAGAGAGAGAGAGAGGATGGAACAGGTTTGTTCCCTATTAACATTGCATGTTGACAAAACCCAACAGCAAAAAATAACAGCTCAGAGACACATTGATATTGAATGATACAAACAAGTCACAAACTGAAAACCAGTCTTTCAAATACGTTCAAATTATTCATAGGGCAGAACCAGTGTGCAACATATAAACAGTAGCCAATAATGTGAAGAACAACACCTCTCAAGTAGAACATTCGGCTCACCAAGTTAAAAATAGCCCCCTCTAGTGAAGAAAACAAATGTAGCAATCATCCACTTCTGTTCCACAAAATCAATAATCATACCCGCAAAAAGATCACGTGCACAATTAGACTTCCATTTTTGAAGGTCTGAGTACTGTTATTATTTATAGCTAAGTAGGCAGTTGAATGAAGAGAAAACCACTATCCATCAAGATTCTATAAATTAGCTAACAATTCAGTCTCTACCATTAGGGAGCAGGGATTTTTTACTAGCACAGGTCAAACTGGAGATATCACTATATGCATAATTGACCCCTTAACTAGAGTTTCGCATCCAGACCCAGTTGCCATCATTCAGCTCCATAGAGTCAAAATGAATCATAACTGTTAAACCAAGACTTCGGTTCATATAGTGATTATCATCATACTCAAGGGAAATTCAATCATCATAATCTAAACTGCAAATGTAAACTGTAAGGACATTTTGAAGCTAAGGCCGAAAAATAATTCCACCAATCTCAGACAGAACCAAAATCAACAAAAGCAGAATCCAACCATCGGTTGTAAGAGATCACTTGACTTTAAATTCATTAAGAATCCTAAAAGTTTTAAACAAAGGAAGAGAACCCATAAATATTTTACATCAAGACGTATAATTCACTGATAGATACATAAAATTCAATTCAAGCGAAACATGAAACGTTGAATCTCCAATAAGATGAAAAGAACCTTGATCGTTTCTTGCGGTGAAAATGATGGTACCAGTCTCGTCCCCAATAAGACATTCAGCTATTCGTGTCGGACGGAGATGCTGAGAGACCGACCGGCGGTCCTTTTGAAGGACGGTATTGAAATTAAGGACCATAACAGTCAACGTGTGGCCTCCAGTTCCAGGCTTAAGCTGGTCCACTTTGGTGAACACAGGCTTTCTAAGTCCTGGTTTTGCACTCGCACTCGCACTCGCACTCGCATTGCTACTCTCCTGTTGTTCAATCTGTGCTTGTGTCGCCATTGATTTGATCTCCCTAACCCTAACTCTGTAATGTTGATCCAAAATGGATTTTTATTGTAAATGTATTGATCGGTCAGACAGCCAGGATAAAGGCAAAAAGAAGAGCTTTAAATAGATGGTGATTTTTGGAGTGCTGTGGAAGAAATTTTATTTTCCTTATTTTTTTATGGCGTTTAAAATGGAGGTTGATTAAAAATAAATTATAAAAAAATATTTTTTTATGATTTTAAATTGTTTCAGTAAAAAGTAATTTAAAAAAATATTTTAATTTATTTTCTAGTTGAAAACACATTAAGAAAATAATTACTATCATATTCTCAGTGAGATACCTTCTAAATACTTCTAAATAAAGAGAAATGGAAATACTGATACTACAAGTTAGCATGAATAATAAAGATAATAATAGTAGTTATGGGTTTAAGATTGTGTTATATTTAAAAAATGTGTTTAAATTGAATAATAATATTATTTTTAATAATTTTAATGTTTAAATATCAAAAAAATTAAAATAATAATATATTTTTAAGTTAAAAACTTTTGAAATTACTAATACCGACATAGAAATGATGATGCGGATGATGACAATGCATTTAAAATTGAAATATTCTTATTAAATTTATCTTATTTTTTATTTAGTTAATAATGTATTGGGATATAAGATTAAAAAACAATAGGAATAAAAAATATAATTTTCTTTATTTTTTTATTTTAAAAATATGTAAATTCATTCCAATATTATTTTAAAAATAAATTTATTTTATATTTAAAACATATACTAATAATCAATTTTGTACAGTATGTCCAAAATTTTATCCTTATCCTTATTTTATTTTACTTTATTTTTAGCATCCTTCAATGAGTGTTTCTACAATTATCCTTGTAAGCCAAAAATAAATAAAGAAATAAAATTTTTGTATTGTATGTTGATGGCGCCTAATGATCTATTGCACCCTATGTTTATATGGGCCGATGCTCGGCCTAATTTCTTAGCAAAGTTTCTAAGGACTTGGATTAGGTGTAGACGAATCTAGTGTAAACATAGCCTGCATGTTATATTTTCTAACACAATCCTCCCGCTAATTAGTGATAGAGCATTGAAGTAGCGTAAGAGAGAGAGAGAATTAAGAAAAATCAGTACACACTGATTTTCTTAATTTGTTTTATTTATTGAGAGAGAGAGAGAGGGGAGGGAAAAAAGCCTGGGGGGTGGCTTTCCCGATAGAAAATCTAGGATCGTAAAATCGAACCGATCTGGTCTAATTTTACGATCCGGACTGAGTTTGATGTTGTTTTTCCGAGTTTAATGGAAACCGAGTTTTCAACCCGATTTGACAAGTTTTGTTGAGTTAACTCGCAAAATCATACGACTTTGCGATTCAACTCGCGAGTTTAACAACCATGCGTCAGAGATCTAAGAATATTTTATTATATGATGAGAAATACAAATGATAAAAAAACAATTTACTCATAGTCAACCCAAAATTCAATAAAAACTCAATAAAAATGAAAAAAAACACAATTTTGTTACCAAATAATTAAAATAATGTATTAACTATACCTTTTAATCGTGTTAAGAAAATAATTAAGATAAATATTCCTAATTTTTACATAATTGATAAAAGAAAAAACAAGGAGTTGAACAAATCAAGATAATTAGGAAATTATTTACTTAATTCTTTTTTTTTATGTCTTATTTGATGGCTATATTATACAAAAGTTAAATGAGCTCATGAAAGCACTGTTCACCCACACTGAAGTCACTGTGGATTGGAACAGTGCAATTCACGACCTCATTCGCCTTTTTTGCAACTAGCTAAATGAGCTCATGACAACATTGTTCACCCACACTGAAGTCATTGTGGATTGTAACAGTGCAATTCACAACCTCATTCGCCTTTTTATGCAATTGCTCATGCTAATTAATTAGCATGAACAGTTGTCAAAGCTCCCCATACCGTGCATCATCATCAACATGAACAATTCTCACCGCTACCCAAATCGATGATAATCATCTGCTGCCTGAATGATAGATCGGCATCTCTCCACTGTTCATGTCAATTAATTAGCATGAACAGAACTTAAAGCCTGCTCAAAGCACAAATATTTTTTTGAGACAAATAGTGTTTGCCGCAACCCAAATCGTTGTTCATCCTTTGCAGCTGTTCATATTACCATTTTGCAGAATGCCTGAGCGACAGATCATCAGTTGTTACTGTTCATGCTAATTAATTAGAATGGACAGAACTTGAAGGTTGCCCAACACATGGATATTTTTGGTGACTAACTAAAATATATTTTAAACCAAACCTGGTTGAGAAATGTTGAGTAAACACTATCACGATGCAAATACCATCTCTCATTGCTGATCAACACTATCAACTAGATGCATTCTTTTGTTGTTGAATGTTGCTCAACAGTGTCCACTCAAGGAATTCCTTTACTACTGATCATGCTAATTAATTAGCATGAACAGTGTCTAAGGATGCCCAAACCCCCTGTCATTGTCAGTCACTATTCATGTAACCGGTGTACAAAGCTACCCAAACCACAAATCAACATTTGTGTCTAATTAATGCATCCTTGCATTTAATTAATGGGTTTTGTCTTCGTGAGATCGCATATCCACCCTGTTGCAGTTGGAAATATTTGTTGTTGCAATTTTCATGCCTTTGTCGGGTGAAAAGCTTGCGCAAGATGAGGCTAGCACTTTTAAGGTCTTGCTATCATGAAATTGACGCGCAATGCCTTTATCAAAAAAAAATCTTTGTGGTTCAGATCCTTCACATTCATCTCTGTCAAAGGGTCAAGGCTGTTAAATATCGAGGGAACTCACCCATTACTTCTTCTTTTGTCCTCGTCATTGGATTTCTTCGCAATTCAGTTCATGTGTTGCCTTTCAGGTGTTCTTTTCTGCTCTATGTTTACTTCCCCTTAGCATTTTAAATTCATTGGTAAACTCCGAAGTAATACATATAATCAAAATTATTGAATAATATCCCAAAAAAGTGATGTCATATGGTATTGGGAAAAGACATGAATGCCTCTATATATCTCTATAAATAAAAAGAAATACCCTAAAAGAAGAGAAAATTCTTCTTGGATATAGAAATCTTCAATACA